>OX336388.2:50020589-51270589 GCA_946902985.2 Meconema thalassinum | reverse complement strand
GTCGAAAACGTTAACTAAGGAATGATTTTTGTTTATTCGGGTTTTAGAGACGTGTCAAGGGGGTAAACGTGCATTTCATTGAATAACGATATCTCATGAGTTGTTTGTTTGGGGATGTGATATTCGGTATATAAACTAATCATTAAAAATAATCAGACATATGTCTAAGGGTTTATCGATGTGGTGTATATTATGAGGTGAAAGGGGTGAAAATTGGGGGTTGAGGGATTCTCACGGAGCGTGTATCTCTGAAACGACATACGAGAAGTTTGAAATTCGGCGGGAAAAACAGCTTAAAATACAAGTAAATAGATGTTCGACCGTTTTCTCATAAATCCAATTTAGGGAGCCCTTGGAGAGGGGTGAAATTCTGGGGGGAAAAACAGGAAAGAAAGTGTCCTATCTGATTGACTCACTTACTCACTCATCAAACTCAGGGGGAAAACAGCTTTAAATAAGTAAATAGGTGTTCGACCGTTTGTTTCATAAATCCAATTTAAGGGGTTCATGGGGAGGGGTGAAATTATCAAAAATAAATGAAAGAAAATGTCCTGACTCACTCATCATCGCCCAGCCAAAATTTTTGAAGTTAGAAACATGAAATTTTGGGGATATGTTCGTTGTATGTCGAAAACATCCACTAAGGAAAGAGTTTTGGATATTCAGGTTCTAAAGAGGTGTTAAGGGGTAAACGTGCATTTCATTGAATAACAATATCTCACGAGTGGTTTCATTTGGGGATGTGATACTTGGCATATATACTAATCATTAAAAATAAGCTGACACATGTCTAATGGTTATACGACGTAGTGTATATTATGAGGTGAAAGGGATGAAAAGTGGGGGTTGAAAGATTCCTAACGGTGCGTGTATCTCTTAAACGACATAGGCGAGGAGTTTGAAACTCGGAGGGAATCAATCAGCTTAAAAATAAATAAATAAATAAATAAAATAGGTGTTGGACCATTTTTTCATAAATCCAATTTAAGGGGCCTATGGGGAGGGGTGAAATTCTGGAAGAAAAACGTCCACTAAGGAAGGATTTTTGGATGTTCACTCTCATCGACCAACCAAAATTATTAAAGTTAGAAGAATGATATTTTGGGGATATGATTGTTGTGTGTCGAAAACATCTACAAAGGAGGGATGTTTGGATATTCAGGTTCTAAAGGGGTGTTAACGGGGTTAAACCTGCATTTCATTGAATAACAATATGACACGACTATGACGCTAGCGAAGCGAGGCTAAAAATGAGATGGTGTGTGTCTGTGTATTACTTAATGACGAAAGTACCACTGGTCCGATTTACATGAATTTTTCATTGAAGTAGCTGATTTACCTGGTTAACATATAGGTTATTTTGATTTCAATACTTTGCTTTATTTAAAGATGGCGACCATTTTAGTGACGTGACATTTGGTTTCAAACTTTCATATTTCAATTTCAAATAAAAAGAGAACGCTAAGAAATAGCAAACTTTTGATGGCCTATACGAGGATTAAAATTACATTTTCTATCCGAAAGGTATCTCCAACGGTTAGGGAGTAAAACTTAAATTTGTGCTATAAAACACGGTCAACGCCGAGTGGTGTAGGTGGACAAAATGTTCCATCCTTAATCTCCCTCTGCGCAGCACCTCGCCTATCCCCTGTTTTAACTGTCACCTTCACATTTTAATTTATTTATGACGCGTAGCGAAGCACGGGTACTTCAGCTAGTAGTACATAAATCTGAGCCCTATAATATAAAAATCCAATATGGTGACCATCCAATATATTTAGACGGTTCTCAATATCTACGAATCTATTACAGCAATCAAACTGACAATTTGTATGTTGATAGAGGCAATTGATATTAGTAGGATGTATGAAAATAGGCTATTTAGGTCTTCACGGAACTACTTGTTTTTATACTCACAAAGGAACTCAGGACACACACATTAGCATATTCTCTGACTTTTCCTAGCAAGAAACACGGTTTTATGATTGACATATGAAGAGCAGATTTTAGATCAGTGTAGGATGATATCTTTCTATTTTGAAGCGCCTCTGTACAGGTAGATTATTGTTACCAAATACGTTTTGGACTAGAAATGTACAGCTAACTGGAAACCACAGAATAATTATCGTGCAACTTCCAGGGTGTAGTATTCAAACATGATCTTCTGTGTCTGGATACCAGGCTCCATTGTCTAAAGCAGGCGGACTACAGCTAATAGGGAGCGTGCAGAGCCCTGTAAAGACGAGGCTTTATACCAACAAACGAAAACTAAATTCCCTCTGACAGAGTTAATTCAGCAGTTTGCTTCTTGGCACCAACCAAAGCGTTTGTGTCAGGATTTGGCTCATTTGTTTGTGCTACGCATCAGATTACTCAAGTTTATCATTATTATTATCATTATGATTAATATTATTTCTATTTAGGCTATTTGTCATAGCAGAAAGGTGAAATGTCAAGCATAGATTGATTGACGACAAATGCGGCACTTGAAAGATTTACTAGCGAGGTAAATGGCAAAATGATAAATCTTTCCATATATTCCATACCAACATATTCTCATATTTCCTGCTCTTCTTTCTTTCCTTCATTTGGTATCGAATTCCTCAACGATTTATATATTAATATTGTGCCCTTTTAAAACCACCTACCAGTATACAGATGGACGGATCACAGCTTCTTCGTGGCCCCAGCTAGGTAAACCACCGAAGGAAATGCCTGGTACATGGGATGAGTCGGGACACATAAGACAAAGACGTTACGCTACGGAATTAGGACTTGATCCATGAATGATAGAGTGAGAAACCTGCGCTTCTCGGGGGCCAATGGGATAAATTGGGCGCCTGTCCTTAATTCCATAGCATGACCTCGCCATAATTATTAGGTATCATTAAAGCTTGGTTTCTATAAAACGGTAGACATACGAAACTATCGTGTCCTATGATTTATTAATATAAAACAGTACAAATACTTATTTAAATACGGACACTCACATCTTCAAACAACGACAAAATTAAATAATTGGATGAATTAAACCTTTAACTGCACTATTAAAATAAAATAAATATGAAGAATCCACTATTCAGAATGCCATCTGCATTTCCAAAATATGTTCGGAGTTTATAAATGAAATAAAACCCCTAAATTAAAATAATACCATAAGTTCGGTTCATCAAAACTAGATACAATTACTCTATACATCACGAGACTCCATTCTATCTATATAACAGTATTTACACGATCAGTCCAATCTCTTTTAACTATGTACAATTTATCTACAATGTCTAACACGTAGCATTGTCTGTCTGTCTGCAACTTTCACTGCCAGAACTCGTCCTTGAACATTTTGAAGACAAGAAAAAAAACAGGAATATATGAAAAACGAGAACCCCCTATTCAAATAACCTTGCTTGTGTTCGTCGTATAAATGTTAGTCATGGCCGTTCAACAAAGTCTAGCTCATGCATTAATAATCTAGCACGTTAAATAAATTAATAATAATAACAATGAAATATTGCTTCAATGCAATTTCCTAATTCGTGGGTTTTCTGTCGATTCGTGACCTTCTATATTCACCATTAAACATGAGATTAACGCAACTTTATCTCACACAGCTTCCTCACATACTGTAATACAAACACATGACCTTCTATGGTCGCCCTTAAACATGAGATTAACGCATCTTTATCTTATACAGCTTCCTCATATACTACAATACAAACACATGACCTTCTGTAGTAGCCTTTAAACGTCAGATTAACGCATCTTTATTTCATACAGCTTCCTCATATACTGTAATACAGACACATGACCTTCTATAGTCGCCTTTGAACATCAGATTAACGCATCTTTATCTTATACATCTTCCTCATATACTGTAATACAGACACAAGACCGTCTATAGTCGCCATTAAACATCAGATTAACGCATCTTTTTCTTATACAGCTTCCTCATATACTGTAATACAGACACATGACCTTCTATAGTCGCCTTTAAACATCAGATTAACGCATCATCATCTTATACAGCTTCCTCATATATTGTAATACAGACACATGACCTTCTATAGTCACCTTTAAACATCAGATTACCGCATCTTTATCCAATACAGCTTCCTCATATACTGTAATACAGACACATGACGTTCTATAGTCGCCTTAAAACATCAGATTAACGCATCTTTTTCTTATGCAGCTTCCTCATATACTGTAATACAGACACATGACCTTCTATAGTCGCCTTTAAACATCAGATTAACGCATCTTTATCTTATACAGCTTCCTCATATACTGTAATACAGACACATGATATTCTATAGTCACCTTTAAACATCAGATTAACGCATCTTTATCTTATACAACTCTCTCATATACTGTAATACAGACACATGACTTTCTATAGTCGCCTTAAAGCATCAGATTAACGCATCTTTATCTCATACAGCTTCCTCATATGCTGTAATACAGACACATGACCTTCTATAGTCGCCTTTAATCATCAGATTAACGCATCTTTATCTTATACAGCTTCCTCATATACTGTAATACAGACACATGGCCTTCTATAGTCGCCTTTAAACATCAGATTAACGCTTCTTTATCTTATACCAGCCTCCTCATATACTGTAATACAGACACATGACCTTCTATAGTCACCTATAACCATCAGATTAACGCGTCTTTATCTTATACAGCTTCCTCATATACTGTAATACAGACACATGACGATCTATAGTCGCCTTTAAACATCAGATTAACGCATCTTTATCTTATACAGCTTCCTCATATACTGTAATACAGACACATGACCTTCTATAGTCGCCTTTAAGCGTCAGATTAACGCATCTTTATCTTATACAGCTCCCTCATATACTGTAATACAGAGACAAGACCTTCTACAGTCGCCTTTAAACATCAGATTAACGCATCATTATCATATACAGCTTCCCCATATACTGTAATACAGACACATGACCTTCTATAGTCGCCTTTAAACATCAGATTAACGCATCATTATCATATACAGCTTCCCCATATACTGTAATACAGACACACGACCTTCTATAGTCACCTTTAAACATCAGATTACCGCATCTTTATCTCATACAGCTTCCTCATATACTGTAATACAGACACATGATATTATATAGTAGCCTTTACACATCAGATTAACGCATCTTTATCTTATACAGCTTCCTCATATACTGTAATACAGACACATGACCTTCTATAGTCACCATTAAACATCAGATTAACGCATCTTTATCTTATACAGCTTCCTCATATACTGTAATACAGAGACAAGACCTTCTATAGTCGCCTTTAAACATCAGATAAACGCATCATTATCATATACAGCTTCCCCATATACTGTTATACAGACACATGACCTTCTATAGTCGCCTTTAAACATCAGATTAACGCATCATTATCATATACAGCTTCCCCATATACTGTAATACAGACACACGACCTTCTATAGTCACCTTTAAACATCACATTACCGCATCTTTATCTTATACAGCTTCCTCATATACTGTAATACAGACACATGATATTCTATAGTCGCCTTTACACATCAGATTAACGCATATTATACAGCTTCCTCATATACTGTAATACAGACACATGACCTTCTATAGTCACCATTAAACATCAGATTAACGCATCTTTATCTTATACTGCTTCCTCATATACTGTAATACAGACAAATGACGTTCTCTAGTCGCCTTTAAACATCAGATTAACGCATCTTTATCTTATACAGCTTCCTCATATACTGTAATACAGAGACATGACCTTCTATAGTCGCCTTTAAGCATCAGATTAACGCATCTTTATCTCATACAGCTTTCTCCTACACAGTAATACTGACACATGACCTTCTATAGTCGCCTTTAGACATCAGATTAACGCATCTTTATCTTATACAGCTTCCTCATATACTGTAACACAGACACATGACCCTCTATAGTCGCCTTTAAACATTAGATTAACTGATCATTATCTTAAACAGCTTCCTCATATACTGTAATAGTGACACATGACCTTCTATAGTCGCCTTTACACATCAGATTAACGCATCTTATACAGCTTCCTCATATACTGTAATACAGACACATGACCTTCTATAGTCACCATTAAACATCAGATTAACGCATCTTTATCTTATACTGCTTCCTCATATACTGTAATACAGACACATGATATTCTATAGTCGCCTTTACACATCAGATTAACGCATCTTATACAGCTTCCTCATATACTGTAATACAGACACATGACCTTCTATAGTCACCATTAAACATCAGATTAACGCATCTTTAACTTATACTGCTTCCTCATATACTGTAATACAGACAAATGACGTTCTCTAGTCGCCTTTAAACATCAGATTAACGCATCTTTATCTTATACAGCTTCCTCATATACTGTAATACAGAGACATGACCTTCTATAGTCGCCTTTAAGCATCAGATTAACGCATCTTTATCTCATACAGCTTTCTCCTACACAGTAATACTGACACATGACCTTCTATAGTCGCCTTTAGACATCATATTAACGCATCTTTATCTTATACAGCTTCCTCATATACTGTAACACAGACACATGACCCTCTACAGTCGCCTTTAAACATCAGTTTAACTGATCTTTATCTTAAACAGCTTCCTCATATACTGTAATACTGACACATGACCTTCTATAGTCGCCTTTAAACATCAGATTAACGCACCATTATCTTATACAGCTTCCTCATATACTGTAATACAGACACATGACCTTCTATAGTCACCTTTAAACATCACATTACCGCATCTTTATCTTATACAGCTTCCTCATATACTGTATTCAGGCACATGACCTTCTATAGTCGCCTTTAAACATCAGATTAACTTCTTTATCTTATACAGCTTCCTCATATACTCTAATACAGACACATGACCTTATATAGTCGTCTGTTAACATCAGATTATCGCATCTTTATCTTATACAGCTTCTTCATATACTGTGATACAGACACATGTGGAATAGATCTTCACCTCTCCACAAGATTCAGTTCCCAAAATATAGGTTCACCTTTAAGCTGGCACCAAAATTCAAAAACAACAATTTTCCACTTATTAACTCTGTTACAAATATTCCCATCGTCAATATGATCGATTGGAATCCACTTTCCAATATAAAAAAACTTTATTTCATGCTCCATTATTACAACAATGCGCACTTCCAACAACTAAATATCTGCAGGATATCTCTCTCCTACGTAAGACATATTTCACATACTTGCAGTACTTCAACGAATTAAAAATCCCCAACATTCATCATTACAAGTTAATAATAATAGCTCCCTGCTTGTCGTTCATAATTGTTGCAAGCAACAATGCTTAAATTCTCTCTCCACATTGTAATGCAATCTGCAAAATGCTTTA
Source organism: Meconema thalassinum (assembly GCA_946902985.2). Taxonomy (NCBI): domain Eukaryota; kingdom Metazoa; phylum Arthropoda; class Insecta; order Orthoptera; family Tettigoniidae; genus Meconema; species Meconema thalassinum. The sequence goes on along the minus strand of OX336388.2, from coordinate 51,263,159 downwards.
AATGTACCATTGGAACAAGTATAGTCCTTACAGTTCGATTTAGTATATAACTAAACCGTTATTGAGTTCCTGTCGCATTTCAAATTGACTTCTGCGTAATATTAAGTGATCAGCTCTTATCGTCTGATACTCAAGAAATGTCAATTATTTTCGTTTAAAAATTGACAATCATAATATTGTCCTGTTATACAATGTCTATCTCACATTACTTTAATGTTCAAATAAGAACCAATATAAAATCAAGTCTTGCACACTTATAAGGACACTATCTAATTCCTACTTCCTACAAAAATACGGTCGGTTAAGCACATCTCCCATCAAAATATTAACGAAATATCTAATCGCACACAAAAACTAGTATTTACGGTAAAATCCACCTCAATAAAATCTCGCTTGTCGAAGAATAAAAATCAAACCTAAATTAAAAAATATTTACGAAGTCCAAATACTAAATATTGTTGTAGCTTTTATGGGCTATAACTAAGTTGTAGGGGGTGCAGGGTTTTGTATGTGTCACCTACCTCATGGTTTGATCAAATGTTACAGCTTGTGTGTGGTAATAATGATGAAATAGTTTGTACATGTTGCTTCCCTAGGTGGCTCAGGGTAGAGATAGGGACTGAAGTGTGTTAGATAGATGGCCGATAGAGGGTAGTGGTTGTAACAGTTGTGAATGTTATTAGATGTATTAACTGTACCCTGTGCGGAGCCTCAGGGTATAACAGTCCTCCTTCCCGGCTAAATATGTGTCCTCACAGATTGGGCTTGGACGTAAGGGTGGCTTCTTCTTCTTTTCTTCTCTTCTTTTCTTCTGATCTTTTCATCTCCTGGGCGTGTAGATGTAGGGGTACGTGGGTAGTACAGCAGTCTGGCAAGTATCGATTTATGTGTAGTTGTCGTAGCCGTGTACTTTTGGTAGGTAGGGTTTAGGGGTGGAACAATATTATATATTGTTTAGATCACAATTTTTACATAGCGATATCGAAGACGTAATACATCACAAATATATATATATATATATATATATATATATATACTAGCTGACCCGGCAGACGTTGTTCTGCCAATCTAAGAAAGTATTGTAACTTTGTTTCTTGAAGTGCTTTTGGATACACAATATTTTTTTTTTCAATTTCTATTTACTGCCTCTGAACTAGCGTGAAATGAATTAATTAATCTAGAAACATTCGTGAGAGCGTGCACAACAACTCTCCAAAGTTTCATCGCAATCGGATAAATGCCATATAGGCTAACGCATACGGGATTTTGTTTAAATGATTCGTGCGCAGTCTCTCATTTGTTGAATGTACTTGTGCTCTACCAACTCTGAAATGGATTTACTAAGTTAGAAAGCTTCATGTAAGTGTACACAACAACTCATCAAAGTTTCATAGCAATCGATGCGTAGTATATAAACACATACGGGATTTTGTTGGAACGTTTCACGCGTCGTTACTCATTTGTTACATCTACTCGTGCGCTACCAATATTGTAAAATGGACTTACCAAGTTGAACACCTTCCCTGGCGTCTAACAACTCATCAATGTTTCACCGGAATCGGATGAATGACATATGAACGCATACCGGTACGGAATTTTCTTTAAAGGATTCGCATGCCATCACTCATTTGTTGAATCTACTCTTGCGCTACTTATTAAAAACTGGATTTACTAAGCCAGAAACCTTTCCTGGAGTGTACACAACAATTCACCAAAGTCTCATCGCAACCGGATAAATGGTATATGAACACCTACAGTACTTTGTTGAAACGATTCTCGCGCCATCGCACATTTGTTGAATCTACTCGTGCGCTACCTATTGTAAAATGAATTTATTAAGCCAGAAATCTTCCGTAGGATGTACTCAATATCTCACCCAAGTTTGATTGCGATCGGACAAATGGTATTTGAACGCATACGGGACCTTGTTGAAACGCTTCGCACGTCGTCGCTCATTTGTTGAATCTACTCGTGCGCAACCTCCTGTGAAATGGATTTACTAGATTAGAAACCTTCAGGTAAGTGTACACAACAACTCATCAAAGTTTCATCTCAATCGATGAATGGTATATAAACTTATACTGCCACCTTTGGTATAAAACACGGGCAGAGTGTATGTTATGGCGGTAGTTGCACAGGTTGCGACCAGGTGGCTCTAACCGGCAGAGACAAACCATCCAAAGACATTCACCAAGGCCAAGACTAGTGGTTTCCATGACGACTGTTTTTGACTGTCTATTGTGGTTCTAAAATTGTGTGTAAATTGTGGTTCTAAAATTGTGTTCATTCCACCTACCTGGTCAGATTGTGAATCTAAACCATACATGGACCCACCCTATTGTACATACCAAATTTCATCAAAATCGGTCCAGTCGTTTAGTTCAGTGACATACACACGTGTAATAATGAGTGGGTTGTGTCAAAAGGAGAGAGGGACATGCTGGTCACAGTGAATAGTTCCAATTCTAAATTCCTGTAATAAGGGTGCAGCTATTACCTGAAAAGGAAAGTACAAAGATAAAGTAAATTTGTAAATGTGTTCCTGTTGGATTTGCTGCTGTCTGGAAAAGAGGAACAGTTTCAGTGCTACCTGGAAGTAAAAGCTTATATTCGTACCTTTTATTTTGATTCTCGGTCGCTTGATGTGATCCAAAATGCAAATACAAACGCAAAAGGTTACAGTTCCCTGTTTGGTTGAACCGATAATTTAAAGGACCTAGGAGAAGGTATGGGTCGGGTGTCGAACCGACACATCTCGAGAACGAAAGTGCCAATGCTACATGTCTAGTAAGGAAACCGGTAGCATGGGAACGTGTATCAGGACTGTAACTATTGCCAGAGTGAATTTGAAAAATTTCCGTATACTCTTAGCACGGAAGTAAGCAGAAATATAAAACGCTATTTTATTAACATGGAGAAGAATGAGATTTTATAGACACTGGAAACTGGCAAGATTGACGAGTTCAGTGGAGGCGGCACTTGGGAAATTCCGAATTTAGTCAGGCACGTGTCAAGGTGACATTGAAGCGTGGCAGGAGGGAGATTCAACCGCGTTTCATCACGTGACCACACATTAACCAATAGCAAAAATATATATTGGCGGTCCTTAATATTTTATATATTATTGAAAAGAATTTTCAGAATTTGGCAGAAATGGAGAGAAGACGAAAAATGAAAGCCAATGGTGTAAATTATATATTAAGATTTAATAAGATGCGACCGATATTTATTCATATAGAAATTTACAAGGTCGAATGCCAGAAACGCCATTTTTTGTTGCTATCAGAGAGGGGACGCGACTTGGAGAAGTCATTCTCTGCTTGTCTTCGAAATTGTATAGACGTATATTTTGAGAGTGGAAAAAGTTGACCGAGCAACATGAAGAATATTCAACGGTAAGGACAGCATTGCCACCCAGTGTAGATGAAGACAAGCATCGATGAAAGTCAAATCAATAAAAGATAAAGTAATATTTCTACAAAAAGCAAACGATAATATGGACAGAGTTATGAAGAAAAGTCTGTGAATTAGTAAATAGAAAATCAATCTACAGTGTGGAGACATTATTGCCGAGCAGAAGCAACGTTTATTGGAAACTACAAGAGTTGTTCGAAAACTAAGGAAAATTAATAAAACCTTAATCAACCTATTAGTTCAAACTACGATTGAAATTAAGAAGATGTTATTTGAACTGGGGTCGACGAGGATATTCGACATGAAACATTACTCGATCGTCATGGAAAGTCACTAAATCATGAAGGGGAACTAACTATTCGCAATATGAGGATTCCGGCAGTGACTTAGCCCGCATATCAAGGCTTTGTCGAGGAGGGAAGAAGATTACCATCATGCTTCTTCAAATGAACACTATTGCATCTACAATTGCGAGGTATTACCATAACATCGGGAGAAATACCTATGAACTGCAACAAAAACACCCATTCGACGGAGAACTTCAAGAATGCTATTCGCTAGAAGAAATCACAGAAGACGCCCGAATACAGAAGAACGCAGCGAGATTCCAGCCCCAATGCAGAGAGAGAGGAGACAGGAAGGCAGGCAGTCCTGACTGATGGATGAATGAATGAGGGAGCGCGCAGGTGGGAGACCAGCCAGCCAGCACGTGACCACGACTGATCCCGTTAAGTCAGTCGTGTGGCTTGCTTCAGTAGGAGGAGACTGCTGCGTGGGAATTTCAATTCCAATTTGGACTCTGAAAAAATATTCTGGCAGAAGGTAAAAGAGACCCAACGAATATTATAGTAGTTAGAATGCAGTAACGTAGACATTCTTGACCTGACCTAGTTTTCGTGTGGCAAATTTGATAGACTTATGTGAACTATTTTAATTCTTTTAATTGAGTGTAGAGAATCATTATTGACGTTAAATATTTTTAGTAATTGTTTTGAGAACGTCGTCATTAGGATTTTGACGTATTAAAGATTTGTGGTCATCATTGTTAGTCATTGCGAGTTTAATTTGATTTTATTAGTATTGGCTAGATAAATTGGAATATCTTTAAAATTGCGTTAGTTCTGACATCTAACTAAGCAGAATGTCATTGTCGACATATTTCTGAGAGGGATTTTTCGTAGTAGAGATTTGTTTGAAATCGGATTTGGATAAACAAGTTATTGTTTTTGTTCTGTTGAGAACAACAATGGACTTGTATTCTTAAACCTGACTTTTAGTGAAGAGAGCATTTTATTGAACAATCTGATGTTTTAACACAGATGGAAAACGCTATATTACGGTTCGGAAAAATACGAAATGTATAATGTAATACATATGTAAAGAAGCCTCCGTGGCTTAGGCGGCAGCACGCCGGCCTCTCACCGCTGGGTCCGTGGTTCAAATCCCGGTCGCTCCATGTGAGATCTGTGCTGGACAAAACGGAGGCAGACAGGTTTTTCGCCGGGTACTCCGGTTTTCCCTGTCAAATTTCATTCCAGCAACACTCTCCACTATCATTTCATTTCATCTGTCATTCATTTAATCATTGCCCCAGAGGAGTGCGTCAGGCCTCGGCAGCCGACACAGTTCATATCCTCGCCGCTAGATGGGGGCTTCATTCATTCCATTCCTGACCCGGTCGGAGACTGGAAGCAGGCTGTGGATTTTCATTCAATACATATGTAAAGGAATTGTAAAATATGAAAGAAACATACAAGATAAAATGTATCAAGACAGGAATACTACAATGGAGTTGAAATGTAACGTATTTTATTAGGTAAAAACGAGAATATACAGACCGTTCTCTAATCTTAGAAAGTTCTATGAACTTAAGTTCCATAAAATAAAAGAAGGATAATGAGGTCGCATACTAAAAGGTTTTTAATTGATGTTATAACAGAATTTGCATAAGAAAGGAACAGGATTGGAAATACAAGAGGTATTTAATTATGAATGAAAGAATTGGAATGTATAAGCGTTAGAAGACTTGTAATTTGAACTCTATAAGATAAATTACTGAATTTCGTGGATACCTAGTGTATACACAGAAATGGGATTAGTTATTATTATTGCGTGTACAAGATATGAATACGAAAGCGTAGGTATTGACGCTACCTTGTGTTTTGTAGTAAAATATTATGATGTTCCTAAAGTAGTATAAAGTATAATGCGAATGTACACACATCAAAAAAAGTTTTGCATCACCTCGGTTCCCAGATCTCCGGCATATAGACGTTGACTGTGTATATTGTATCCAAGATACAGTCCCTTTGACTGATAATAGATGTCACTAAAACTGCTCAAAGATGTAAACAACTATGCATGAGCAGGGCCTATTAGACGGAGGGGGTACGACAGCCGATCAGTTCCAGTCATTCCACCAGGACGAAGGTACGCTGCTCATGTTGTCTGTAGTTCTACCATGCCTAGAAGGTCAATACCGCAGTTCGATCGCGTCCGCATTGTTACTTTGTGTCAAGAAGGGCTCTCAACAAGGGAAGTTTCCAGGCGTCTCAGAGTGAACCAAAGCGATGTTGTTCGGACATGGAGGAGGTACAGAGATACAGGAACTGTCGATGACAGGCCTCGCTCAGGCCGCCCAAGGGCTACTACTGTAGTGGATGACCGCTACTTACGGATTGCCGCTCGGAGGAACCCTGACAGCAATGCCACCATGTTGAATAATGCGTTTCGTTCAGCCACAGGACGTCGTGTTTCAACTCAAACTGTGCGCAATAGGCTGCATGATGCGCAACTTCACTCCCGACGTCCATGGCGAGGTCCAGCTTTGCAACCCCGACACCATGCAGCGCGGTACAGATGGGCCCAACAACATGCTGAATGGACCCCACGGAATTGGCATCACGTTCTCTTCACCGATGAGTGTCGCATATGCCTTCAACCAGACAATCGTCGGAGACGTGTTTGGAGGCACCCTGGTCAGGCTGAACGTCTTAGACACACTGTCCAGCGAGTGCAGCAAGGTGGTGGTTCCCTGATGTTTTGGGGTGGCATTATGTGGGGCCGACGTACGCCACTGGTGGTCATGGAAGGCTCCGAAACGGCTTTACGATACCTGAATGACATCCTCCGACCCATAGTGCAACCATATCGGCAGAATATTGGAGAGGCATTTGTCGTCATGGACGACAATTCTCGACCTCATCGTGCACATCTTGTGAATGCGTTCCTTCAAGATAACGACATCGCTCGACTACAGTGGCCAGCATGTTCGCCAGACATGAACCCTATCGAACATGCCTGGGATATGTTGAAAAGGGCTGTTTATGGACGTCTTGACCCACCAACCACTCTGAGAGATTTACGCCGAATTGTCGTTGAGGAGTGGGACAATTTGGACCAACAGTGTCTTGATGAACTTGTGGATAGTATGCCACGGCGAATACAGGCATGCATCAATGCAAGAGGACGTGCTACTGGGTATTAGAGGTAGTGGTGTGTACTGCAATCTGGACCACAAATGCTGAAAGTCTAGCTGTATGATGGTACAACATGCAATGTGTGGGTCTCATGAGCAATAAAACGAGCTGAAATGTTATTTGTGTTGATCTCTATTCCCTTAGTATTTAACGGTTCCGGAACTCTTGGAACCGAGGTGATGCAAAACTTTTTTTGATGTGTGTATAATGAAGTTCCGACCAAGTTGTCGAGGTGTAATGTATGGAGATGCGACCTAGATATTGTATAAGTATTAGAGGAACGTGTTACGTAGATGTTGGGAACCGTAGAGGCGTCTGTTATATGTCCGTCTTATTTTATTAAACTTATTTAATGGATTTGTCTATTATCGAACGGTTTTTAGCTTTATTGTTTGAAACAATACGCTCACAAAAAACGAAAGTTACCCCATGAAATGACAGAGGAGTTGAAATTTTATTATCTCAAATGACAGGAAAATACTGAAATGAGAAGGATCAATTATTTATCGAGTAGCTAACGATAATGATGTAAATATTGTATAAATTAATAATAGATTTGTTTTTAAGGGTTATTTAACAGATGTGAAGTATACGTTTATTATCGTATCAGTATGTTATGTATCATATAGTGGATGAATGTTAGACGTGTGCGATAGAAAGAATTTACGAGTATAACAAATACAGTATGAGCCACAAGTGTGACTACATTTTAAATATTAAATGTTTTATTATAAACGTTGGAAGAATATTTTTCTCGATGATCCATTCATGAGGACTAGGAAATAGTGACAAAAAGCTCACTAGGTTTTTTATTATGATTTAAATATACTAAATACTTTTATTCTGAATGTAAGATCTTTGTAACGAATGTATGTAGGTGTGTGAGGACTGGGAATGTCCTATTTTTATTTGAATAAATTAGGAGGCACTGGTTAATTTGCCTGTCCGATTTTTTTATAGAACATCTCGACTTTCTGTCTTTAATAATCGGAAACGATAGTGCTGCTAGTTAGGTACTGGCGTTCATTGGTGTATTTTTGGAAATACACGGAAAGAAAGAATTAGCTTTTGCTGTTCTTCATTACTTTATATCAGTTCATTTATTTAAATTTCTTTCCCGCACACACCAACATCGAACTGTTACCTCCTGTTAGCACCGTGCATTTGTTCATTTTTTCTGTCAGTTTTTTACAGAAACGCATATTCCGTTGAACCAGCCTGACAGCGTCCCATCGCTGCCTTCCGAACTTCCATTGCTTCAAACCATGAAGACTTCTATATTAATCCGCAGGGCGTCGTGTTCTTCTCCAACCAACTACTCCATGAAGTCACCGCTCCAAGAAGAATTTTGTTTCTGTAAAGTTTTTTCATGTTTATGTATAACCTCTTTGTTCCTCCCCTTACTCGCCCGCTTCCCCCTCTTCTTCCCTTCTCCTACTGCTCGCTTCTCCGCGCGCGCAGCCCGCTCGCTCGGTCACTTCACTTCTACACTTCGTCTCGACTTGTCTCCGTGCTGTGAGCAACCGCTTCAACTTCTTGTTGGACATGCCGTCTAGGCCAGTGTACTTTCGCTGCGTCTAGCAGCCCTCACTTGTACGTCGGAAGTCAACACAGTCAGTTAGAGCTTAACTAAAGCTCGCCTCCTCCACTCTAGAGGCAAACTTTTAAATTCTACGCCATGTTAGAATTTTAGAACCAACCGTCAACTGCAACATCGCCTTCGTCATGAAGCAAAGATAAGTACCGACTTCATGCTTTAACCTCATTCTCATCGCTGTTAAAAGGCTCAATGCTTTTACGTGGATTTTATAGACAGTGAAAGTTGCTATGTTATAATAACTGTTTTCTAGAGATCTTCTTGATCAAACTTAAACTATTAAGTTTAACTTTCAATATGAAAGATTTTCTGAGATGCTATCTCACATCGAGGGATATTTCTAAAATACCCACTGTCTATATAATCTAGCTTTACTCCGAGGGATTCTCTACCCAATTTAAACAAGTCATCATTGCTCTGGAACCTTCCAGAACCTGCACTCTATCTATCAGTTATACTGTCATGTATTTTCCACTCACATATGGGAATACTTTTTCAAACTAAGGAATCTTCCTTATGAACTGCTAATCAATATCTAATTTTTCTTCCTCCGTTGGGATTTTTCTGGTGCATTCAACTATAACCTACAAGTTTCTCAAGCAATGGACTCTCGCATATCTAGTGTGACTAGTTATTTTCTACCATTGCAATAACTTTCTTTGCCATCAACTCTTTGTGCTACGACAGTGAACTTTTCAACTATATCAACAGACTATAGTGAGAACAGTGCTTGTTCAACCTTTCATCCGCGTCGCGCTCGTCCGTGTACAATAAATACGGCCATGAACACTTTTCCACAATCCCATTTGATCTTTATCAAACCCTTTACTAACAAACCAAAATAATAAAATTGTTATTTTAGGTCTTTTTTCAATGAGGTGTCACTCTCAATAAGTGCCCTCCCTTACTTGTTCCACGTATAACGAATTAATGTCTGTAAAACTTCGTGTCTAGTACACGCCTTAAATTATATGGTTTATCCCTTCTCAATAGGGAATACAATTCGTTCTACTCAAAAGTGAGTTGTCTCTAGGTTTCACGAAAGGGAAATTTGCCCCATTTTTTCTCGTTATCCCTACTTAAACATAGGAGTTCTAAAAACTTCCTTTCAATTGTTCTCTTCATATTTCACCATAAGTGACCTGCCCTATTTGTATAATCCAACCAAGTATTTCTGTATCAATATAAGAAGTTATAGAAACTTCTATTTGATTCTTCCTGCTTTTTGTTGTTGTTACTTTCGAAGTTGTTATTATTTCTAAGATACTTATCTGGAAAACCTTAAAGTACACACCTTGTACTTGATTTATTGTTTACTTTAATTACGTCAGTTATTTTTAAATTTTTCATTTATTTATCTTCGTCATTTCAAAATCTTACGAAGATTTTAAAGCATATAAAAGGTTTAAAACCAAAAGAATTATCAATTGCCTGGCGCAAGCTTTAGATGTTTTCGGAGGTCTGTGACCCCAATTCTTTATAAAAATAAAAATTATATATTTGTTACAAAACTACTTCCTTTTATATTGTTAAATATATTAAAGATTTGTTTTTCGCCTTATCATTTCTCTAACATAAAGGTTAGGCAAGATCCTGTCTTCCCTAACTCTTCCTAGGTCTATGCCCTCTTTAATAAAAATAAATCCATTGATAGGGTGTTCACCACTTGTTGCATTTGAGCAAGAACTCTTAGTTATAACTTATGTCAAACTCTCTTCCTATTTCTCCATTCTTTTTCTCCAGTCCGAAACCCACTTCTTTTTCTTCATCATCTTCCCTTGGGGGTTAGGTTATTCCCAAGCTAATAATCTACCCATTCATTGCAAATTTTAGTAACCGTTCACCCTCGAGATTCCAAGAATCTCGTCCTACCATATTTTGATTGTAGGATGTTTTAAATTTGTAGCTCAGTAGAAGTACTATCGCATTTTGATAAATATACCTGTATTCGGAGGTTACTAACTAACCACCTAGCAAGGATACGTTGATCTTTCTAGCTGGGTATCAACGCCCTTTGCGATCCCTTCCATCCCCTAGGATAATAGGTGAGGGATACGTCAACTTCGGATGCAGTACGTGCTGTTGTAAAGGGCAACATTGGTGCTGTATTGAACGAGAATTTTTCATGTTAGTATATTGTTATCATATGTATTTGGTATGAATGGCATATGAATGCATACGGGATTTTGTTTAAACGATACGCGTACCGTCTCTCATTTGTTGAATCTACTCGTAAGCTATCTATTGTAAAATAGATTTACTAAGCCTGAAACCTTTCATGGAGTGTACTCAACGATTCACCAAAGTCTCATCGCAATGGGATGAATGGTATATGAAGGCTTATGGTACTTGGTTGAAACGATTCACGTGCCGTCGCTCATTTGTTGAATAAAATCGTTGGCTACCTATTGTGAAATGTATGTACTAAGTCAGAAACCTTCCCTGGAGTGTACACAAAAACTCACCCAAGTTTCATCGCATTCGCACGAATGGTATATGAACGCATTTGGGACTTCGTTGAAACGCTTCGCGCGTTGTCGCTCATTAGTTGAATCTACTCGTGCGCTACCTATTGAAAAGTGGATGATCTATGCCAGAAACCTTCCCTGATGTACACACAACATCTCACCCAAGTTTCATCGCTTTTGGACGAATGGTATATGAACGCATACGGGACTTTGTTGAAACGCTTCGCACGTCGTCGCTCTATTGTAGAATCTACTCGTTTGCCACCTATTGTAAAATGGATTAACTAAGACAGAAACAAATGAGCGACGGCACGTGAATCGTTTCAACCAAGTACCGTATTCGTTCATATACCATTCATCCCATTGCGATGAGACATGGTGAATCGTTGATTACACTCTAGGAAAGGTTTCAGGCTTAGTAAATCTATTTTACAATGAGTAGCGTACGAGTAGATTCAACAAATGAGTGACAGCACGCGTATCGTTTAAACAAATCCCGTATGCGTTCATATTCCATTCATCCGATTGCGATGAAACTTTGGCGAATTGTTGTGCGCGCTCCCACGAATGTTTCTAAATTACTTAATCCAATTTACGATAGTTTAGAGGCAGTTAACGGAAATTGAAAAAAAGATTGCTTGCAAAAGAATTTCAAGAAACGAAATTACAACGCCAACTCTTTCTTTGTTTGGCATTGCAACGCATGCCGGGTACAGTTAGTACGTAAATAAATAAAATAGTTAATTGGTCGACAAAGTTAACCTCTACGCCGTACGGACAATCGAATTGACAAAAGTAGGGGGATGATAGGAGTTCTAACGAGTGTCATGGCCGCCGCGTGAGTCCAAGCCAATATCTCGTGAACCCATGGTCCGATTTTGACAAATGAGGTGTCGTTGGACTCGGGTTGATGCCCTCCTTCCTATGGACCATGTATTATATTTTTCAAAAATTTTTTAAAATTTTTCGTTTTCGAAAATAGGCGATAGTTTGAAAACCAAACAGGATAGTACGTTGTGCCATGGCTCAAACGAATGGTCTTTATGACCTTTATATTTTGTAATAAAACTTTTTTAATTTTTATGTTTTTTTGAAAACACTCGAAATTTGAAATTCCTATATTTTGGAAACTAGGAAGTTTACAAAAAAGTTTGTTTGACGTAAAGTAATGGTCCCTATGCCCCCTACTCCCAAAATAAATTTCAAGTCTCTAGAGGAAAAAGTTGTGTTTTGTAAGTAGTGGGGTTAACACGGGAGCTGCTTACAAAAGCAAGTGGTGAGCCCCTGCGACCTTGGAATGGAAGGAGTCATGCTAGGAGGGCGTGCTTGGATTCGTTTTTTTTCGTCTCGTCGTGCTCTTTACGGGAATGTCGGTGTCGAAAAGGTGAAAATCTGGAAACACGGTCTTTTTGGGGTAAAAACGTGATTTTAGACTTTTTGCTATATCTCGCGAACCAAGTATGCTAGAGGCATGTTCGACGGGTCCAAAGACTAGGGCTGACGTCCTCTCTGCTATGGACCACTCGTTATATTTTTAAAAAAATTTGGAAACTCGATTTTGAGGTAAACAAGTGGTTTTTTGTGATTTTTGTCGATATCTCACAAACCAATAACGCTAGAGACGTGTACGAGGTGTCCTAGGACTCGGGCTAACGTCCCCTTTCAAATGTGGTAGATATTTTTTTTTCAAAAAATAATTCACAAAGGGCCTAACGCCATACATGTTGAAAAAACGTTTTGTTTTTCTTTACCGATACTTGTTTATAATGTTCATGAAGCGTGGTGGTTGAGAGAGACGATACGGCTGGGTGTGTGTTTCAACGAACCTGTCGCTGACCATGGTGGCTGTGTTCAATAGATCAATCGCTATTTCGGCGGGTCGGTGTATGAAAGAGCGAGCGTGCGTTTTTCTGATATTTTACCTTTAACGTGTAAACGGTGATGAGAACTTGGTTCTATGTTGGTCGAAGCGAGTACAGAAAACAAACTTGCCGAGGAGCAGGAGGTGAATGTCATTTGAGCTTATTGGAAGGCGTTGATCTGACTTGACAACAGGTGACGCTTGAAGGTGAAATAATCTGACCATTGTGGTGGCAGGGAAGATCGAAATGCATGTGAACACATGTGTGAAACCACATGCACGCTAAACCAGTGACATCCTGTCTCGCTTCGTACGTGACAAAATGCATGTCCATGTGAAATTTGATCTACCGCAGGTGTTCACCTTGGACGTTATCTGTCCACGTGCATGATAACTGTTAACAAGTCACATCCTGTTTTGCTTCGTACGTGACAAAATGCAAGTTCATGTGAAATTTGATCCGGCACAGGTGTTCGCCTGGGACGTTAGCTGTCCACGTGCACGATAAGAGAATGTTCAAAGCATGGGAAAAAAAAAAGATTATACATGCAACGTAGCATATATAAAGACATGTTGTTATCATTTCCACGCTCACTTAAGTGACTACATTTGAACACATTGCGTTGCATGAAACCCCTGGTCTTGTTTAACAGTTTTGGTGTTGGTGGAAAATACTTAACCTTGTTGTGGGGTAGGTATATATTTATTCATTTATATATTTATTGATTTTTATATAAATACATGCAATTATTTATTGATTAGGTAATTAATGATTTTATTTATTTATTTGTTTGCAGATAACTTGTATAGCAGATCTGTCGTGTGTCGGTGGGAAATATATTAAAGAAAGAGAAAGACAGACAGATAGAAAAGAAAACCATTTCCACACTAGCCCACGAGACGGGAATATAGCAAAGCATTAAACGTCAAGGTGAGATTTGTTTTATTATATAATATAACCTGTTTGATTTTGTTTTGTTTATGAAATGCATAAACTATATGGAATGGATATACTTATGATGGTTTATTTTATTTCTTTTTAGAGTGTTGGAAAACGCTTGACCTTTGTTAATAACCAGGAACGTGTGTGTTTGGGACCATTGTCAAGCAGTCTACAGCTGAAAACTCAGGTGAGAGTGTTCTTTCTAAAATAATGTCATTTGCTACTGCTACCGATAGCCTAACTTGGGAACCTCTAAACAGTTGTTTCAAATCGCGTGTGTGCTCTGGCCGCGTGGTCAATGTTAGAAAAAGTTTGATTCCCAAAGAATTTTTAGAATCTTGTTTTGAAATTTTTAAAATTGAAATTTGTACAGCGCAAAGGTTGTATACGGCTTTAAAGGTGAATACAGAACTGGTGTGCGATTTCATATATAAAAAGAAGGACGTAGAGCATAAAGAGACATTCTATATTTGCAGTAAAATGCAAGAGCTATTCATAGCCCATAATTTGGAACAGTGGTATGAAACCCACGTGGTGAATGTCTTGCTATCAAAATTTGATAAACTGCAACAAGGACCGAGTGGCCTTGCCTTAGACATAATTCTTCATTTACAAATCAACATATGTCAATTCAACCCGTTGAATGCTGGGTCTAGCTATATTAAAACACCACCAGCAATAGCTTTGAAAAAGGCTGTGGTGAATATTAAGAATCGTGACAATGATTGCTTTCTGTGGGCTGTGGCTGCGTATTTGCAGCCGGTACAACATGATGGTTGTTGGCCGGGAAAGTACAAGGCCAAGTTTGATGAATTGAAACATACTTTAAATCTAACTCGAGTATCGTTCCCTATGGACTTAACCGAGATCCATAGGTTTGAACAAGACAACCAGGACTTTTCGTTCATGGTGTATGGCCTTAATGGTAATGTGATTGTGGGTCCTTTTTATGCCACAAAAGAACCGAAACGACACCACATTCATCTTTTATATTTATCTGTAGGAGAGGTGAATCACTATTGCCTGATTAAAAGCCTGAGTAGATTGCTAAGCAGTCAAGCGTCCAAAGCACATGGTAAAAAACATATTTGTGATCGTTGCTTGCAATATTTTACAACCCCCATGCTCTTAGAACGTCATAGGGTAGATTGTGTTTCTCAGGAAGCGGTGAGATTGATATTGCCACAAGGGGACAAGGCTGTGTTAAAGTTTAAGGACATTCACAAGCGTGACACTGTTCCCTATGTGGTGTATGCAGATTTTGAAGCTCTCACCACACCCATGGCGGGATGTGAACCAGATTCCTCCATGAGCTCAACCACACCCATTCAAAAACATGAACCCTTTGCCATAGGATTTAATGTGGTGTGTGCCCATGACCCCACACAATCCGTTTACAAATACCGCGAGGGGCCAGATTGTGCCAAATGGTTCTTGGATGAACTTGTCAAGTTGGCTGACCATGTACAGGAATTACTGGACCACCCAGTACCCTTGAGCCTATCTCCAGAACAACAGCAGCAGTATGAGCATGCCATGACATGCCATATTTGCGAAAAGCCTATTTTAAGTGGAGAGGAAAAAGTCAGAGACCACTCGCATTTTACAGGGGAGTTTCGTGGAGCTGCGCATAGTAAATGCAACTTGAACTTTCCAGCTCCTCGTTTCATCAGTGTCTTTTTCCACAATCTGGCGAATTATGACATTCAGTTTTTGATTCGTGAATTGGGTCATGTCAACAAGGGCTCGTTTACCATTATCCCCCAAAACCATGAGCGTTTTACAGCCCTGACATGGAGGTTGAGCAACTTTAGCATTCGATTTTTGGATTCCTTTAAGTTTATGGCATCCTCGCTAGACAGCCTTGTGAATGGCTTGAATGAGGAGGAATTAAAAAATACTAGAATGCATTTTAATGATCCTGAGCAATTTCAATTGTGCATTCGGAAAGGTATATTCCCGTATGATTTCTGCAACAGCTGGGACGTGTTAAAGCAAAGAAAACTCCCACCACAAGAGAAATGTTACTCCAAACTAACACGCAGTACCGTTTCCGATTTTTTTTTTTTTTTTTTTTTTTTTTTAGCGTATGGCTTTTTTAGTGCCGGGAGTGTCCGAGGACATGTTCGGCTCGCCAGTTTTGTAGGTGCTTCGAGACGGACACCCAATGGGTGAGCTACAAGTACCGTTGGGGAGGGAAGGAGGGGAATTGGAATGTAAGGACGAGGAGTTGGAAGGTAGCGGCTGTGGCCTATAGTTAGGGACCAACCCCGGCATTTGCCTGGAAGGAAGATGGGAAACCACAGAAGACCATCTTCAAGGTTGCCGGCGGGGGGATTCGAACCTCCTCGCCTCCCGGATGTGAGCGACTGCCATCAGTCATGCCGTAACCACCACGGCTAACTCACCCGGTACCGTTTCCGATGAAGACTATGCACATGCATGTCAAGTTTGGCGAGTGTTTGGCATGAACACGCTAAGTGAATATGCCTTGCATTACCTAAAACTGGATGTATTGCTGCTCACTGATGTGTTTGAAAAATTCCGTAACTTGTGTCAACACATTTACGGTCTTGACCCGGCTCACTATTATACGAGTCCTGGGCTCTCGTTTGATGCTGCTTTAAAATACACTCAAGTGGAATTGGATTTACTCACTGACGTAGACATGGTTCTATTTTTTGAAAAGGGCATTCGTGGCGGCTTTGTGTCACTTAACCAGCGCCATGCCGAAGCGAACAATGTCTACATGCCTGATTATTCACCGGAAAAACAAGAATCGTACTTAATGTACTATGACGTGAATAATTTGTACGGTTACGCCATGAGTCAGCCTTTGCCCTATGGGAAGTTTGCTTGGCTGACAGACAAACAAGTGTCAGAATTTGATGTGATCAAGGCTAGCCAAGAAACAGGCCGTGGATATGTGCTAGAAGTGGATATTGAATATCCCTCATCCTTGTATGATGAACATGCCGATTTCCCATTCTGCCTTGAGCAAATGGTTCCCCCTGACAGTAAAGTGAAAATTGAAAAACTCATGGGCACACTTTACAACAAAAATCGGTATGTGCTACATATCCAAATGTTGGTGCAATGCCTCGCCCAAGGCTTGGTGTTGAAGAAAATCCACAGGGGTATTTCTTTTGCTCAAAAAGCATGGCTTGAGCCATACATGCGACTCAACACAGAGCACCGACAAATGGCAACACAGCAGTTTGAAATTAATTTTTTTAAATTAATGAACAACTGCATCTATGGCAAGTCTATGGAGAATGTCCGCAAATACCGTGACATTAAATTGGTGAATATCTGGGAGGGGCAGTGGGGTGCCCGGCGGTACATTGCCAAGCCAAATTTCAAATCGATCAAAATTATCGATGAGGATTTGGCTACTATTGAAATGAGTAAGACCAGCGTGACCATGGATAAACCAATTTACCTGGGTCAAGTCATTTTAGACTTTTCTAAATCGGTCATGCATCGATTCCACTATGAGTTTGCCAAACGCCATTTTGAGAACGTCTCTCTTTTGTATATGGATACGGACTCATTCATTTACCACATTCGCCACTGCAACCCCTATGACGTCATGAGGCAACATAGTGACTGGTTCGACACCTCTTGCTATAGCGCTGACAACGTGTTTCAGCTGCCCATAAAGAACAAGAAGGAAATTGGCGTTTTAAAAGATGAATGCGGTGATTCCATTATGATGGAATTCGTAGGTTTGGCTTCGAAAATGTATGCTTATCGCACACTCGACTGTAAGGAAGCCAAAAGAGCAAAAGGTGTAGGTAGAGCAGTGGTAAAATCGCTACGTGTAGACGATTACTTAGCGGTTTTACACACTGGCAAAGCTATGTCTCATACACAGTGTAGGATACAATCCAGCAACCATCATTTGTATCTTGTGGAACAGAGAAAACGCACCCTCGCCTCCATGGATAACAAACGTGTGTGGGCTGATGACCTGCTCACCAGCCTGCCCTGGGGTTATGATCGCAAGGAGGAGGAGGTGTGATTTCACTGTTTAATCGTTTATGGGACATAGCTTTATATAACTTGTAGATTTAGTATTTTGTAAATATTGGTTTCTGCAATAGTAAATAGTAGATTTTGTAAATAGTGGCAATCCACTTGGACCTTTTGCTCTTTAAAAAAGTTCTATGCAAGCTTTTTTTTTTTATTTTATTTTTTGATTGGTGAACAGTTTGATTCCTTTATGCTGTACAAAGTTTTTTTAATTGTAAATATGAAATAAGTAAGATTTTTAGTAGCTTTTTTTTCTTTTTTTGAAATGGTAAAATGGTAAACTAAAAAAAAGTTCTTTTGGGATGAGTGTGCATGTCAAGAATGTGCTTTTGGGAATAAATAAAGTGGTTGTGTTTGTTTCCAAAGACAGGTGTGAATGTATGAGTGGAGAGAGAAACTGATGTGTATGGTTGACCAGAGTAGACACGGTGAGGTAGGGTGGGTGGGTGGGGAGGGGGTAAATGGTTGCTTATATACTTATTTTGTTTTCAATAGTTTCGTTTTTTTTTTCATTGAAATGTGGTAGTCAAAAGCCATTATTTTTGTAAAGACAGTCTTACCTGCAGTAGTCGTAGACCTCGACGTTTCTCCAAACACGCATCAGCACATTACAGTATTATCAAGGTCAAGCATTCGCATCAACATCATTGTCAAATCTCAACTTTCGACATACACCAAATGGAAAAATGTCAAAACAGAAAAATGGAAAATCCATGTTTCCATATCACCAAAAACGCAAAACTTAAAACGGACATTTTTTAAAAACTGGAAATGGCCATATGTGAAATATGAAAATTCAAAAACTTCAAACGGTCATTGTTTAAAAAGTGTCATCAGCAAAATGGAAAAATCCATATCATCAAAAACGTTAAACTTGAAACGAACGTTTTCAAAAACTGTAAATTGCAAATTGGCATAATGGCAATGTGTGAAATGTGAAAATGAGAAATCAGCCATCAACATCATGGTTTTAAAAAATAATAAAAACACAAAACATCGTGCTCTGGCAAACCTTTGTTTTTATTTCATAGTCATAGTGAATTGACAAAAGAAAAATAGAGTACAAACACATCCCAATTCCTCACTCCTCAATGTTTATGTCCATGCATCATCAACTTTCCTTTCATAGCACTCATGACAATTAGGGCTGCCATCCTTTCACCCACTGATGCATCACTGGCTGTGAAACGTTGTTTAGCTTTCTTCATTAACAATTTATCTGCCACATGTCTTAAACCAGGATGACTATGGCGATAAGAAAGGTCATGTTCCTTGCATGCTTGATCCAAAAGATTAATGGGTACATCACCACGTTGTAAACGTTTTTCGAGACGAGTTCCAGGGCCGCAAAAACGATAACCTGGAAGATGGATTTCGAAAGGTAAGTATTGAATCACTTGTCAATGACGCCATTGCCAGTACAGGTCTGGCATATCCTTTCCCATCGATGGTAAAAAGGTTTGGTCTTCCTCCTCCTCTGTGGACGATGTTTGTGTTTGTTGTTGTTGTTGCTTTTTCTCGCCATGACACCCGTGGAATGATTCAACAAAGTCTTTACACGGACTTTTATGACCGTGATAGTTTCACTAGCTGGCAAGTCGCACACTGACCCATAGACGGTATTTTTGCCATGGCCACTTGCTTATGGTGATCGTAATCCGTACAGGGTTGCAATTCACTCAACACAGGGTCTTGAGTCCATGATTTTGGTACATGTTGCCAGATTTCTTTGACCGCGTTGGCGGCCACATAATAAATGAACGACTTGGGCAGCGCCAAGAGTTCCTCTTTGGTAAAACTGTCTAGTTTCTTTTTGCACACAAAGAACTTGCCGATGGCTTTGTCCGTAGCATTGCCTTTCTCCATGGTATCACGTGCTGTAGATGTTTACACGTCGCTTGTAGAAATCTCACTGGCGTCATTCACAGGTAAATCATGAGTTATAATTTTGTTCAACAACTCCCAGCAGGCATGGGTGGTTAACCAATGAAAGAGATGCCAGGCATGAGATAGGGCTGTATGGGTAATGTTGCCACAGGAACAAGTATCCATGAGCGTTTGCAGGGAGGGGCAGCCCAACTCCATGAGGTCGATACATTGGCAGTAAGACGCCAAAAATGGTTGCAACCATTGACGTTTCTCATTACCTTTCACAAATACCACATTGGCAGAGGACAAGTGTGCTTTCATGACCACGTCCAAATATTTATAGGAAATGGTTCCCTGATTCCAGTCTAGTTGCCTATGATTTTCAATCCACTGGGTTTGTTTACGGTCTTTTTCACACAACAAATCAAAAGCATGGGGTGGTTTAAATAGCAAATGCGTAGCTTGCGATATCCAAAACGTGGTACAATCGATCATGGCCACTTGTTTAAATATAAATTTGTTGTCACCAATTTTAAACCCTTGGCAATCCACAATGAGTGTGCGCAACATGTTGACGCTTGCCTGGACCAATTTCAACTGACGACTGACTGACGATCAGGTGTGATCATGACATGGACTTACCTGCCATGCTAGTTTCAAATTAAGGTTAGGGTAGGACAGGGGGGACATGCAAAAATAAGAATTTAAGAATTACATCATTTTATTATCATAACACGTCTTACAGGCTTTTCTCATTTTAGGATAAGGACGATAGCAACTGATACAACAATATAGTCTCTTGTGTTTGTAACGTCCATAACACCGATGATGTCCCAATGTCTCTAAACTAGGCGTTTTTGATGGTGAGCTGCTCACCGAAGCACCATGGACACCATACGGTCCACACGTATCGTAACTTGTTTTCTTTTCATCACCCAGAGTCACAAGTGAGGGATAGCTTGAATGACAGGGTATATTTCCCACTTTCATTCTACGCAGGTAGGGGCAGGTGGGTGACCAGCGCTGATGTTCCTGCATGGGTTCATCGCCCTCCTGCCATTGGTCTATGATGATGGGACAAAAGGCACATTTCACTTCATCTCTTGTTTTTAAATAGTAGAATCCAGCGGCCGCCAAGGCTTGAGGGTTTATGAAAGGCACTGGCCACGTGGCAAAAGTCTTGAAACGTTGTTCCTCAGAGTTTATATTCATGGATGTGACGTCTCTTGAGGCTTTAAAGCAAGACATGACTGAGTGGCTTGACGTGGGTTGAGCTGTTATTTATACACTCGTCACTTGGTTGGATAGTGGATAATAGTTGACTTGTTTGTGATGAATAATCAAACAGTAGGCCGTGGTATTGGCTGGTACATTGTCATGCGTTTCAAAATCTAGTCGAATGTCGATATTGGATGGCTTGACAGACTCTTCCAGGTATGAACAGTCAAAAACAATCAGTGGTGCTCTTGCCTTAAACGCTTGGGGTAGTAGCATGGGGCCGTTCTCTTTTTGATAATACGACCATCGAAATTTAGAAAACAAGTCGTACAGGGGGCCAAACTTATTTTTTGAAAAATCCAAATCCAGTCCTTCATAGGGAAACACAGCTCCGTTGAGGAAAAGACGTGCATTTCTCAATTGCAGATGATCAAATTGCGTGGCATCTTTGGTTTGTTGATACTTGCGATTCGTTTGAAAACCCACGATCAGGTAGAGAGGTCTCTCTGTATAGCGAGCTGTTTTTACAGACCAACTGTGTGTGTTGGTGGTGGGCAATAGCGGATACTCATGGAGTGCCCAGCTTCTAAATTCCATGGGTAGAGGCATATCTCTCTTTACCATTTTGAGTATGTCCAGTTTTTTGCTATCTTCAAGGGTCACATGGGGAACTTTCCATAGCAAGCGTTGTAGTTGAATTTTTGAATCGATGGGGGCATTGTCGGCTCCCTTGAGTGCATTATTATCACTCCTGTCTCTCACTAGGTAAAGCACTTGCCTTGCGTTGACCACAATGCGTTGGTGATCTTCGGCAAAGCCTAAAATCAGTTTAAGAGGTAAATATCCAGTAAAGGTCCCATCGGTGTGTACCATCCAGTCATTGGTCGAGTCAGGACACCAACCTGCCATGCAAAGTGTTTTACCTTCTTCCTCACTATAAGAGGGGTATAGTTTCATGACACTGGAAATGCCCACATTTCGAGTGCTATCCACCACGATATCGTTAATGACATACCGCACTTCAGAAAACAGAAAGGCTAAACCATGGTTGGCCAACTTGGATGTGGTGGGTGTAGAGCCATCGGCTTTGGTGAGCCGACCTTCAATCTGAATGACACTTTCATGCGGTAGGGTGTAAATATCTTGGTTGTTGATAACAAATTGAATTTCATCATTGTTATTGAGTCCAGGTGTTTGAGCTTGATAGGAATGGAGATCAATTCTTACCACTCCTGGTTGCTCCTCGACGTGATTCGCTATCTCTAGAATAGAATTCATTATGAGGGTTGACGTGGTAACCCAAATGCTGTAAAATCTGCTTGCCTTGAGATGTTAACGTGTATTCACGTGGCAAACAACTAACACCATTCCTAGACGGTGTAGTTGCTTTATACACAAACTACATTGTGGCTTTAGCACCAACTTGTAAGTCACAGGTGTGGTAGAATCTAGATCAATGAGTTGTTGATCTCTATTGATCAGTCTTAATGTTATATTACTAATACTATCGACAGCCACAGCATGAAAAAGCACCACTGGAGGGTTTTCACGAATAATATACCCATTGGGCGATGTCACAATAAAGTCATAAAGCGAATGCGATGGTTCTTGATTGGTGTACACTTGGCTAATAATATTACACGTCACCGACACATGATGGTCCTCAATGAATTTCACTTCATGGTCCGAATCATGTTTTTTGTTGGGCTCCAACACACTTGGTTTAAATCCTAGTAATGGACCAATGGAATCGGGATGTGTTTTAAAGTCAATCTTGAAGGTAGAGAAAATACTGCAGCGATGAGTGTTGGTATTGCCTACAAGTTCAAACTTGTGTGTTCCGTCGAGAAATGACTTTAAACCATATTGATTGATCAACACCACATAAATTTGTTCATAAATGTCATCGATCGTGTATCCACCAGAGTTCAGGGTGAGCACAGAATCATCATAGTAAAACTTGTTGTTCACATTTTCACGTATGTTGTATATTCGATTGTACGTTTCAAGAGAAACAAGTCCTAAACCATAGGGTTTTTCACTCAATTCGATAGGCGGGTAAAAGTCTAGGCTGACTTCAGGTCCACGTCCATGCACTGTAAACGTTTTACTTTCTGTCGACATACTGGTGGCGTTTTAGCTTATGCTGCGTCTTATATAAAAAAATTAAACACAAACGTCCACACTGTTGGCTGTTAAACGTTTGCTCACGTTTCACATTATAATATATCTTGATCCTGTTTCCAAAATAGGTTACTAGTTCCATGGGCGGGGGCAAATTCCCAAAACTGTCAAAGTACCATACCATGGATCCCTCTTTGACATAAGCTACATAATGAGTCCCTGGTCCTCGGTGATCATCCAAATTGACAACAGCACATTCCTTTTTCCAGGGTCGTGGGGGTAATTGGTTTCGCATAAACACACCTCGAAAATGAGAAAGCTTTAGTTGTTTAGCATAGCTTTCCACTTGTTGATGCGTCAGGGCATGTCTCGCTATGGCTGAGGTTTTTTTTTTTAATATTTCGAAATGGTGAAATCCCAAATCCTTGTTGATAAAAGGCTGGCTTTAAATTGGCATTTCTAGCCCCCATGGCAATCGCTTCCATCGTTTCATTGTGTCGCTGACTTTCTTTGAGTTGTTGCTTGCCCTGCTGCGCGGCTTTAATGGTTTTCGCCACTGCACTGGCACCGCCCAAGAGTGAACCCAGAGCAGCCAAACCGGCAAATAATGCAGGTAAAAATCCCGCTCGTTTGGGGACGGGAATCACTCGCCCTTGGTTTGAAACCTGTCGCCGACGTTTTGGAATAACATGTCTCTGCGCTGCTCGAAGGGCTTTCCTTATGGTCAATACATTATTTTTTCTTTTTTTCTTTCGCAAGGGCTTGTCCACGAATGTCGTAAGCCCAGGCTTTGCCAAGGACAAAGTCCTTTTTTTAGTCTTTCTCACTGCATACCTTTGTTTCACCATGATGATAATGACCAACAACCTTTCACAAGAAAGTTTAAATCACAACTAACGTCAGATGGTTATTTCATGACTGTATATTCCAATTCCACATAAAGTGGGAAGTCGTTTATGGTTTTTCCCGCTTGCTTTTCATCCCATGTCAACATGAGATAAAAGGATAATTCGTCACCTGCATTGACCATTTCATGGTTATGAAGCAACATCCTATGACCATTTATCTTTATTTGTAAATGGTTCTCATCAGGTATGGCATATTTGATGTGAATGGTTCCATCATAGTGTAATCGATAGTGGCTTAAACCCGAAGCAAGCACATAGGTCAAGTGCTGATCATGGACTAGCGGTAAATGGTTTCTGTCATTCACAGGTTTTTCATTTGTCAAATACACTAAAAATACAGATGGGATAAATTTATAAAGCCTTTTCATTTCATAGGTTATGTAACGCTTGGTACAAACATCGTCTTCGTCTTGTGGGTCTTCCACGTGAATAATCCGATGGTGATTAGCGCTATAGCCATTCACCGTAAGCTGGGGCACTTTGTCATAAAACTCATACACTTTGTTATCCACATACTTTTTCGTAGTAACGTCTGTAGACACTTGAGGATGTTTTACATGGGTTAACCGCTTTCCCTTAAAGTCATAATCTCCCTGTTTTGTGCGTGGCACTACTGACCTATCCACATAGTGTTTATTAGCAGGATCTGTTTCTTGTTTAGGATCATGTGTGGGAACAGGCCTAGCTTTGGCCATCAACGCCCGTCCAAAGACATCCATCGTCAACCTGTAGTACCAGTCTACTGTTTCTATGACAAGGTTCGGTGTCTTGTATATAGACAGCCTGCTAGCCTGTCTAAGCCTTAGTTGACATGAAGATTATTAAGCAGCAAGAGTCATTCCCCGTGGGGGACATGGTTTCCCATCTCTGTCCCACATCACGTGAACATCGCCATGGTTCACTGTTTCCATCTTCCATTCGCTGCATCATTGTGGGGCCTTCCGGCTGTGGAAAGACTAATCTTTTGCTAACGCTCATCACAGCGCCCAATGGTCTGCGTTTTCAGAATATTTATATTTTTGCAAAATGTCTCTACCAACCCCTCTACGTGTTTCTGGATCAAGTCATGTCTGGATTACAAAAAGAGAATATGGGTTATTTTACATTTTCCATGCAAGAAAATGTGATTTCACCGGATGAGGTAAAGCCTGATTCACTCATGATTTTCGATGATGTATCCACTGAACGTCAAGGCATCATTCAAAGCTATTTTAGCATGGGTCGACACAAACATATCGATTGCTTCTTTCTTGGGCAAACGTATTCTAAAATGTCCAAACAGTTGATTCGTGACAATGCCAATGTCATTGTTTTATTTCGTCAGGACGAGAGGAACAGTCGTCACATTTATAATGAACATGTGAATCCAGATATGACCTTTCAAATGTTTACAGAATTGTGTGCCAAGTGCTGGAACACTCAACGTCATGCCTGTTTAGTGATTGACAAACAAAGTGAACTCAACCAAGGACGGTATCGCTTAGGGTTTGATCATTTTAATGCTATTTAAGGCCTTGTCTCATTCCCCGGCAAGTCATTTGCCAAGCCACCATGGCGTTAGCAGAGAGTCAATTAAAAAAGCATATTATTAGAGCAAAAAATACTATTCGCCAAAAGTTTCGTCAATTGAAACAATCACGTGCCAATCATGCTTTGTTTATTCAGCAACATTTAGCACCTCCACTAAAAGCCATGTTGAAACCCTCTTTCAAGCCATCTGAAACGCTACCCACCGTTTCACAAGCCACGCAGACACTGCACGAGGACCCTGAGGAAGAGGAAGAGGAACAGGAAGATTTGACTAGTGTTAGTGAAGTTGAGGATGAGGAGGAACAAGTGTTTACGCCTCAAAAAAAGGCCGCACCCCTTGCAGAGTTTTTGAGAAAAAAGAAATCCTTGGCCATGGTCGAAACACCTTGCCCTTCTAGAGCGTCTCCGTTTTCACAACTCTTGGCCACCCCTCAACATAAAGCACAACTGAAAACCATTTTAATAAAATATTATGGATCAACATTGGAACCCTATTTCACCGATCTATTTATTGGAAACACAGATACCACGTATGGTGTTCGCTATGAGGATGATAGTTTTAAAATTGGCGATTCATCCATTAAATTTGCTCGTACTAAAGCTGTCATTAAAAACATCAACTATAATTTAACGCCAGGACTGTTAAAGTTGCTCTTTTCTCGGACCCCCTCTCCCCATGATTATACGTCAGAGGACCTTGACAAATATAAGTCCAATTTATTGAATACCCATGCCCATAAGAGACAGTATGATCCCACGCAACAAGTGAATGCCAATATATCTCAAAAATATAAAACCATCATTGCAAAAATGTTTCCCACCAGTCAAAGTACTCGTCGTAAAGCGTCCGCTTCGGGAGTGACATTTAAACCATTAAAACCCCTTGTGGATGTTACCTACTGGCACAATCCCAATAAGCTCGTCCAGCGGCTACAGTTGTTGCATGCTTCACGTCAAGCTGGCCATACCGGTCACGATTGGGAAATTCAAGAAATTGAACAAGAACTTCGAAATGCCAAAATTATTGTTTAAGCCCTCACCCATTAAAATGGGTATTGCTCACGAGTTGCATCGCCCAGCTAGGCGTCACTATCAGCGACTCAAGGTGATTTCACGAGGTGTGGATGAACTTTGGCAGGCTGACTTGGTTGAAATGATACCCTATGCTAGCGTTAACGACGGTGTACGCTATATGTTGACCGTCATTGATGTCTATTCCAAAATGGCCTTTGTTGAACCTGTGCGTCGCAAGTCTGGCCCACTAGTTACCAAGGCCTTTCAACATATTATTCAACACTCCCAACGTCAACCTCAGCTGCTACAAACCGACCAGGGGAAAGAATTTTTCAACAAGGACTTCTCCAGCTTTCTCAAATCTAAGGATATTCACCATTACACCACGTACAGCAATCTCAAAGCCAGTGTGGTCGAGCGGTTCAACCGAACATTGAAAACCCATATGTGGAAAGCGTTTACCGCTCAGGGCAGTTATCGCTGGTTGGACATGTTACCTGAGCTAGTGTCACGTTACAATGACACCAAACATAGAACGATTGGGACCAAGCCACGCCTCGTGACTAAAAATATTCAGCGATTGGATAAACTGTTTAACCCCATAAAAACAGCCGATCCTAAACGTCACCGACTGAAAATTGGGAATTTTGTTCGTGTGAGCAAATTTAAGTCTGTCTTCAATAAGGGTTACACGCCTCAGTGGGGGACTGAACTATTTCGAATTCGTCGAGTCAACTTGGACACTCCAGTCACCTATTTACTCGAGGACCTCAACCATCAACCCATAAAAGGTAGATTTTATCTACATGAACTTCAGAAAACAGCATTTCCTCAGCATTATCTTGTGGAAAAAGTGTTGAAACAAAAAGGAAATAAACTCTACGTCAAATGGTTAGGGTTTAACTCTACGTTTAATTCTTGGATCAATAAATTACATGTTGTGTGAACCTGTGTACTTTTTATTTATTCACACATGTTGTACACCACCTATAGCTCTATGTGTACAGTCCTCAGCTCCACATATTTCTTTCTCTTTCCGCCTGTGTTCTCTCTTACATTACCCCTCCCCCTCTCCCCCCTCCACCTCCCACCACTGCTGTTCGCAGCTCTTGCCTATCTATTGGTTGTGACATCATTCCCACAAGTTGCATCATACTTTTTACTGATTCAGCGATTCCCACGCTTTGAACATTCTGTTATCAGGCACGTGGACAGCTAACGTCCAAGGTGAACACCTGTGGCGAATCAAATTTCACGTCAACTTGCATTTTGTCACGTACGAAGCAAAACAGGATGTGACTTGTTAACAGTTATCGCGCACGTGGACAGATAACGTCCAAGGTGAACACCTGCGGTAGATCAAATTTCACATGAACTTGCATTTTGTCACGTACGAAGCGAGACAGGATGTCACTGGTTTAGCATACATGTGGTTTCACACATGTGTTCACATGCATTTCAATCTTCCCTGCCACCACAATGGTCAGATTATTTCACCTTCAAGCGTCACCTGTTGTCAAGTCAGATCAACGCCTTCCAATAAGCTCAAATGACATTCACCTCCTGCTCCTCGGCAAGTTTGTTTTCTGTACTCGCTTCGACCAACATAGAACAAAGTTCTCATCACCGTTTACACGTTAAAGGTAAAATATCAGAAAAACGCACGCTCGCTCTTTCATACACCGACCTGCCGAAATAGCGATTGATCTATTGAACACAGCCACCATGGTCAGCGACAGGTTCGTTGAAACACACACCCAGCCGTATCGTCTCTCTCAACCACCACGCTTCATGAACATTATAAACAAGTATCGGTAAAGAAAAACAAAACGTTTTTTCAACATGTATGGCGTTAGGCCCTTTGTGAATTATTTTTTGAAAAAAAAAATATCTACCACATTTGAAAGGGGGCGTTAGCCCGAGTCCTAGGACACCTCGTACACGTCTCTAGCGTTATTGGTTTGTGAGATATCGACAAAAATCACAAAAAACACTCGTTTACCTCAAAATCGAGTTTCCAAATTTTTTTAAAAAATATAACGAGTGGTTCATAGCAGAGAGGACGTCAGCCCGAGTCTTTGGACCCGTCGAACATGCCTCTAGCATACTTGGTTCGCGAGATATAGCAAAAAGTCTAAAATCACGTTTTTACCCCAAAAAGACCGTGTTTCCAGATTTTCACCTTTTCGACACCGACATTCCCGTAAAGAGCACGACGAGACGAAAAAAACGAATCCAAGCACGCCCTCCTAGCATGACTCCTTCCATTCCAAGGTCGCAGGGGCTCACCACTTGCTTTTGTAAGCAGCTCCCGTGTTACCCCACTACTTACAAAACACAAATTTTTCCTCTAGAGACTTGAAATTTATTATGGTAGTAGGGGGCATAGGGACCATTACTTTACGTCAAACAAACTTTTTTGTAAACTTCCTAGTTTCCAAAATATAGGAATTTCAAATTTCGAGTGTTTTCAAAAAAACATAAAAATTAAAAAAGTTTTATTACAAAATATAAAGGTCATAAAGACCATTCGTTTGAGCCATGGCACAACGTACTATCCTGTTTGGTTTTCAAACTATCGCCTATTTTCGAAAACGAAAAATTTTAAAAATTTTTTGAAAAATATAATACATGGTCCATAGGAAAGAGGGCATCAACCCGAGTCCAACGACACCTCATTTGTCAAAATCGGACCATGGGTTCACGAGATATTGGCTTGGACTCACGCGGCGGCCATGACACTCGTTAGAACTCCTATCATCCCCCTACTGACAAACAAACAAACAGCGCTACATGACTGACATACCAAATACAAATTATAACGATATACTAATATGAAAAAATTCTCCTTCCATACAGCACCAGTGTTGACCTTTGCCAAACAGGGAACAATAACCTTTTGCATTTGTATTTGTATTTTGGATCACATCAAGCGATCGAGAATCAAAATAAAAGGTACTAATATAAGCTTTTACTTCCAGGTAGCACTGAATCTGTTCCTCTTTTCCAGGCAGCAGCAAATCCAAAAGGAACACATTTAAAAATTTACCTAATCTTTGTACTTTCCTTTTCAGGTACTAGCTGCAGCCTTATTACAGGAATTTAGTAATATAACTCTTCACTGTGACTGCCCCAGGACACCCGCCTTTCCTTCTCTCATTTTGACACAACCCACCAGTGGCGGTGCGTGGATAAAACATCTGGGGTTCACTACTTTGAAAAATAACGTGGCCAAATTTAATGTTACATGATGTTTACATAAACGTAAAATAGTGACATTGCATGACTAGAAAGGTGACTTTCCTTTGAAGACACACGATTGCAGCTCAAAGAAGGTACCAAAGCTATGAGAAATGAAAGACAGAGAATATAAGGTGTAATTACCTTAAGTTGATCCAGTTTCGTCTGTGTTAAAGACGTTGCTGGCGTTGGTATAACAGCCGTCGTCTGTGTGTACAGGAAATCCATCCTACTTTCCTTCCTGGCGGCGAATAAGTCAATTACCTTCTCATTAAAATTGACTAATTTATGAGTCATCTCCTTCTCGATGGACAACATAGCGAGAGCTGACAGTCTATCTTCATGCATTGTACTCCTCAGGAATGTCAATCCGCTTTAAAGTGGAAAAACATATTTCTGCTTCAGAAGTAGTCATGGGGACAGTAATAATTAATTTCAAAAGTTTCATCACTTCTCCGAAAGGTTCCTTGAGATTGTTCTCTATCAAAAAAAAAAAAAAGGAAGTCAGTTGTATCTTTCATTTCTTTAAAATCACTTCTTGAATAAATCACCTGCAGTTCAGTTTTCAGTTTATTTTTATCAAGATTCTCCTCTGGAAAAATATTTTGGAAGGATGGGAAGAATTGGTGGTCAAAGAAGTTGGAGGCCAGTATGTGGTTGGAGAAGTTGAATCTCTCTTTGCTGTGATTTATAATCACGTCACACGCCTCCTTCGCCACAATGTTCCTCGAGTAATAACTATTTTCGCATGTTCTTTTCCCTCTGTTGTCTTCTAAATTTTCCTCCACAACGATGCTGTCAACATTGTCCCCTACTTTCAAAATTGCAAGTTTCGAAGGAGCTTACTGCTCTTCGCACTGATACAGGGTTAGCAGAACGCTTTTGTAATTGGTTGTATACAATGTCCACGTGAAGCATAACACTGTAAAAGAACTCAAACCAAAAAGTAAACGATGGCTGTTGTATTTTCAGACGCAGTCCATGTGCTTGGTTCATAGTAGCTGTTTGTCTGCTCGTGTCTTCGATTTTCTCCAAGCATTCCAGAATTGCATCCTTATGCTCATGCAATGTAAGAACGCATCTTGATTTAAAGTTCCATCTCGTAGCTGAGCCCTACGGAACTCTTCTGCCCACAACCTCATCAAGAATGCCCACTCTCTGAGGCGAATTAGAAAAAGAATGCTGGAATCTCTCCAATGGTGGCAAAGAACAATCGCACTTTTTGTTGTCGCTAGCAGCCTGAGCCAGAATTAAATTCAAATGATGGGCGTAACAATGCACAATGTAAGCAAATGGGGGGTCTTGTCTTACAATTGTTTGTACTCTGGAGTGTCAGCCACTCACAAAATTGGCACGATCGTAATTTTGGGAGACTACTTTTTCCTTGTGCTCTCCAACTACGTGAGTGAGGACCCCTTTTATACAATCAGCTAATTAGCAGGCGTCCTTTCCTGCTGGATTTAAGAATGTACAGAATCTTTCAACAGGCTTCCCATTAGCTAATACATATCGAAGTACAATGACTAACTGGCACTTTGAAGACACATCAGATGTTTCATCTGCTATCAGGGAGACGAAGTCTGCAGTAGCTCCTTCAGCTAAAATATTCTCGCGACACACATGCAACATACATCCCAGAATGTAATTTTTAATGTCCTTCGACGTACCCTTGAAGACTGTAGCACTGTTGAAATGACCCCTAACGACGGTGTCCAATGCCGAAGTAAAATTAATGAGTCCTCTGAATACCCCTGGAATGTTTGAATCGAGTGCTTCGTCATCACCTCTCAAAGCAAGTTCAAATTCACCACAGAATTCCACGCAGTCAATGATCTTCGAGAGCACGTACCTATTTTTTCTGACACTATCATTATACCTCTCAATATTCCTTCTGAAAGCGCTACTTAGCTGCTGCCTAATATTTGTTTTCTCCAGAACTGAAAGATCTAAACATGCACTCTTATGTGTAATAGATGCTTCGTGCTTATTGATCTTTTGTGTTAAATGGCTGAGATCTGATACCCCTGTTTTTTTTTTCAATTCGTGTCCTTACCCTTAGCAAAAAGCAAGCACGGGAAACAGAAAAGCCTATTAATGGTATCACACTCACATAGCGAAGTATTCCTCTGCTAAATCTGTGGCTTAAATGTTCTACAAAAATCCTTACCTCTACAAGTTTGCTTCTGAATAATGGTCAGGGAGGGAAGAGGCCTGCCAAGCTGCTTTATTTTAAACTTTTCTTCTATACTAAGTGTTGGAAAGGTATTCTCTAGAAGAAACCGAACGGTATTCATTTTCACACTGATGAATACACGACACACCTATCAAGACACCACCACACACCGTGATAACGAAAGTCAGATACAATAGAGCACTTCGATAAACACAGACTTCAGAAGATATTCGCTAAGGTACTGTTCCGGAGGTGGTTGAACTGACGGGTCAGAAATAAAGACTGCTTCAAGAACGTGTTAGGCAGACTGTTATTTATGTTCTTATCTTGACGTATTTTGCCATTATGAGCACTTCTAAAAAATTAAAATTTACATTTATTACATAAACATAGGCTACGTACGCCTATTGATGTTATACAAATCGTAGTTGCAAAAATATTCTGGTTCATTGTGGTTAATTATATCTAAAACGCAAAATCGTGAAATTAAAATCCCTTCAAAACGTACCATAACAGACAAATTTTAGACCGCACGCTTAGAGACAATACATCGCCCAGGGCTGCATCGGCTAACTTCGGGGTGGTTCGAGGTAGATCGTGTCTAGCCCTGGCTTGAGCTGGCCCTTTCACCAGCGATAGTTTAGCTTTGTTCTCGGCTTACCCCCCTTGCCTCACACGACCCCGCGCCCATCGCTCCGTCTTTACGTCCCACCGCCGCGCACCAGCGATCCAGAAATTGAAAGCGATCCAGAAATTGAACCTTTTCGCTGGTTCCGGAGAGCAACCGAGTGTTGATGTCAAAATTATCCCTCCGAGCGCAAATTTACATATGTAATTAAAGAAATACGCACTTGATTAACCATTTTACTAAGAGTTACATATTTCTAGGGGGTTCACTGAACCACTGAACATATAGAACGCGCCGCCACTGCAACCCACTCATTATTTCACCACACCACAATACCTCGATTCATTCCTTTACTTATATTAGCACGACCAAGATAAATCGGCACAGCAATGGCTGATATCTGTGGGATACCAGTTGTTACTGACGGATACCCAGTGTAACGCTCACATGTGGTGAGAGCCGTCACAAGCTTGTAAGTGGCGACTTTCAATGCTAATGTAAGCTCACTTGCCCACAGAGGGTGACTTACAAACTTTAAAATACAGTGGCCACATAGATATAACTTACTTTAGAACGGCCGTCTAGTTACTAAGTTAATTCATAAGTTTGGACCCTAAGTTTGTTCTATGAACAACTACGAGGTATAGCGCGCATAGGGGTAAACAATTATACAACAACAGAGCTCTACGACACAATGGTACACTTGTTTTTATTTTATTGTTACATTGTATGTACATTTGCTTTTTATTTTATTTTTATTATGTTGTTATACGGTACTCCTGGTGTCAACATTTCGTTGCCGTGTTACTTGTCCATATTTATTCCACTGTATTCCTTACATGCACACTCTTTTTTTTCTTTTCTCTCTTCCTAATACACGATGTTCAAATGCTCTATTTACACCTATCAATAAAAACGAGGCATATGCTCCCAAACTTCTAACCCTCACAAAGCATTTTTCTCTTTTTCTTCTCTAACACTCTAGTACAATATATTTCTCTTTTCCAACTTGTTTATATTTTTCTCTTTGCAACACTTAGAGAAACACATGTTCCATTGCCATAATGTCGTGTACTGCTTATATATATATATATATATATATATATATATTTATTTGTGATGTATTACGTCTTCGATATCGCTATGTAAAATATGTGATCTTAACAGTATTTAACATTGTTCCATCCTTCAGCCCTACCTACTCAAAGTACACGGCTACGACAACTACACTTAAATCGACACTTGCCAGACTGCTACACTTCCCACATACCCCTACATCTACACGCCCAGGAGATGAAAAGAAGAGAAGAAAAGAAGAAAATAACAAGAAGAAGAAGAGGAAGAAGAAGCCACCCTTACGTCCAAGTCCAATCTGTGAGGATACAGATTTAGCCGGGAAGGAGGATTGTTATACCTTGAGGCTCCGCACAGGGCACAGTTAATACATCTAATAACATCCACAACAGCTACAACCACTACCCTCTTTCGGCCATCTATCTAACACACTTCAGCCCCTATCTCTACCCTGAGCCACCTAGGGAAGTAACATTTACCAACTATTCCATCACTATTACCAAACACAAGCTGCTAGCTACTAAAGTAAAGCAGGTATTTTCTAACTCTTAGTCAGCAGAATCATCTAGTATAAAATAACTCAAACCTCAAGGGCTCGCTGTCTTGTCTGCCGACGACACCGCGCTAGTGCCAGCGGAAGCTCTGGACGCCGACCACCGAAGTCGTCGGATATTTTAAGAGCGTTAAAATTCCCTCAGTACGCCTTCTTTGGAGGGGAATTAAAGCCGGCGGTCTCATGTCATAGAATTATGGCATGTAAAAAACCTTCCAATAACTACAATTGTGTGAAGTCAAATTTGTAGGTTAGTTTTGATTAACGCTCTGTAGTTCCAACTTTCGTGGCCAGGTGCCAGTTGCAGTGGCATCTAATTGCCAATTTTGCGGCTAGGTGTCGTTGACGGTAGCATTTGGTAGCAAAAGTAGGAACTACTTGAAATTGATCGTCTGCAGTCTTTACTTAAATTAAAACAGATAACACACACTAATACAGCCATCACAATTAACACCGGTTGTCAGACAGATTCTACACAAACCCAAAGTATACGGGGCAACATGACCGCAATGTCGCAGCACATAAACTGAGGAAACATCCAAGCAGTGTTTCGTAAACCTCGTTCCGTAGGGGATAGCATTCTTGGCTGTCACCCTAGAGGTCAGAGTTCGATTCCCGGCCCTGTCAAGAAATGTAATTCTGGTCTCAGGGCTGAAACGGAGTACACTCAATCAATATCTTGAGGCAGAATTGAGAAGAGACGGGTTCAATTCCCACCCAGTCATCCTGGACGTTGTTTTCCGTGACTTCCCACTTCTAATCCAGGAAATGCTAGGATGGTACCTAACTTAAGGCCACGGCCGCTTCCTACCCAATTCGTACCTCAGTAACAGATACACATACTAGTACTAACATCACAGTGACACACACCCAAATACACGTGGCTACATGACAGCAATGTCGAAAGCCTTTAAAAGAATCAACAACAACAAACAACTAAGATCAGTGTGTGTATTAATTTAGCTGTTACCATCCGTTCAGTGGAATAAGGACTCCAGTCAAAAGAAATGCATGCTCTTAACGAGTGGGCTCCGAGACAACAAAACCGGTTACGGGGGTCCTTCTTCCTATTTTATAGACAAAAATATGCCTATAACTATGTTCAGTTGTCACTGAAGCACCACACAAGTAAACTACAATGTTTATATGATATTAGGGAACACTTAATAGCGCGCTTTCAAACAACAAAAACGTACTTTACACAAAACTACAAAAATGGCGCGGAGTCCCTTATTCGTTGCGTGGGTTCATATCTTTCACAAAAGATACTATTTAGATTGAGTTGGCTGTCAAAATTATATGAAGATTTCCAATTCTTTTCTTTCTCACAGGATTATTTTTGCAGATTTTATTAATACCCAAATTAAGGAAATTGTAATTATTTAGCTTCAAGTTTCTTTACCTGACAGAGAAAAAAATACCAACACACTAGCTTAAAATATAGGTGGGAGGTAATTTGTAACACTTGTAATATCACTAAGCTTGGATTGGTAATTTTTGCATATTCACTTATTAATTGCTTGGCATCAAAATAGATAAGATGTATCTCATCAAATCTGCTACACAGGTATGGGTAAAGGTGTATCTTCAAAAGTCCCAACAAATTTGGTTTGGCATATTCTACTTTGTCTTCTCACGACTATGGATTAACATGTGTCTCTTCGAAACATGCTTGTGGGTAAATTTGGCTCCGCATGTGCTACATGAGAAGGGCTTCTCCCCAGTATGGGTTAACATGTGTAACTTCAAATGACCCATACGACTGAATTTAGTTTCGTATGTTCCACATGAGTAACGCTTTTCCCCAGTATGGGTTATCATGTGTCTCTTCAAATGAGGCTTGTGGGTAAATTTGGATTCGCATTTGCTACATGTGGATAGCTTCTCCCCAGTATGGGTTAACATGTGCGTCATTAAACGAGACTCCGGAATAAATTTGGATTCGCATGTGATACATGTGTATGGCATCACCGCAGTATGGGTTAACATGTGCGTCTTCAAATAAAATTTCCGACTAAATTTGGCTTCGCATGTGCTACATGCGTATGGCTTCTCCCCAGTATGGGTTAACATGTGTGTCTTCAAATGGCGTTTCCGACTCACCTTGGCTTCGCAAGTGCTACACGAGAAGGGCTTCTCCCCAGTATGGGTTAACATGTGGGCCTTCAAATAAGCTTGATGGGCAAATTAGGCTTCGCATGCGCTACAGGGGAAGGGCTTCTCCTCAGTATGGGTTGACATGTGTATCTTCAGAGAAGCTTTGTGGGCAAATTTGGCTTTGCAGGCGCTACAGGAGAAAGGCTTCTTCCCAGTATGGATTGACATGTGTGTCTTCAAATTGAACTTGCGGGTAAATTTGGCTTCGCATGCGCTACACGAGAAGGGCTTCTCCCCAGTATGGGTTAACATGTGTCTCTTCAAATTAGCATTGTCGGAAAATTTGGCTTTGCATGCGCTACACGAGAAGGGCTTTTCCCCAGTATAGGTTAACAGATTGGTCGTCAAACTTGGTTGATTAGTAATATCTCTTTCAGATACAGTGCTGGTATTCTGTCCTCTAGAATTACATAATGCGTATATCTTCCTTATAGCAGGATCCGAAGTATCAGAACATCCCAGCCTGAAATCATTGGTATTAATACAATGCAGTGCGGTCATAATTATGTTGAATTATCTGAGAATGGTGAATAGTACTTTCAAAGTACTGAGATCTAACTTTTGAAATGATAACTGGACCAACATTCATTAATATCACTAGCTTGCCACGGTGGTTGAGTGGATATCCTGTCGGTCTACTAACCCCAAGATTGCAGGTTCGCTCCTAGCCGTGGTAAGTGATTTTTGAAAGACGGCAAAAATATGATACGCATGTCATACGATGTCGGCATGTCAAGGAACCCATCTGAATTCAGTAGGCCGAGTTCATAATGGCAAAATTAATCTCGGGAGTTTCCGCCGACACAAAGTTCCTCATTTCTCTACTAGAAAGCACTACAGTGTTCAAGGAGATTAGATACCTAACATCAAACCTCCTTGACTTTCATAGTCAAGGAACAACGAATTTCGACATGCAAGATACTTTCTGGGTGTCAAATAGCAAAGCTTGCACCAGGCACCCGAGGCCATACGATATTACTATTATAATTATCACTACCTGGAATACTGTCCTTATCTAATACCTGGAACTGATCTCAGTTTTAACATTCAATGCTATGTTTTTCATACAGTCTGAATATTATCAAATACTTGTATAATATGCAAACAAAATGGTGCGTCACATCGGAATATTTGGAGTCATAGGTTTCCTTGATAAATATGAAATCCGTATCTATTTCAAAAGTACTGATTATACATGGAAATGGCAAATTATTTCCAGACACATTCTGTTTGCCAAAAGTCAACTTAGTTCCATGATCAAATATATAATTGAAATTATTGAATGGTTACGGAAATTGTGTGCTAATTCATACTAGTAGTGAAAGTGTTCAACTTACTTCACACCACATTGTGCCGCTTTAACAACATGGATGTTCGGGGATATGCCTATTTAATAGAATCTGGATAACTGAAATCCATCTGACTTAGGAAGTGCGTGCACGTACAGGTGACAGAATACTCCATATTATATTCCCTACAGAATAGCCATGCTGGCATTTGGATTAACGTGGGAATTTTGGATATGCAAATCATAAGATTTCGAAACCATATGGACTATTATGCTTCACTCTAGAATACTTCGCGGATGAATGGTTATTTAGGGCTACATAAATTATGTGGAGTTGAGTGATTAGCTCTTGGTCCAAGAAAATATCAGATACTATATATAACGGTGGCTTTTTATAATCTACAGAAAGTGGTAACTCGTTAACATTAACCACTCCATATAGCGAACATTTATCCAACTCTGGGCTCACCACAATGTGACTCCCGTCTGACCACGTACTGTAGGTGGGAACATAAAATAAGCAATCCCCCCCCCCCCCCAAACAACCTCCTATTTAGACGTCAACAAATTCACACTTTGTACACTGTTATTCTAAATTAATAATCGATGTTACATTCTATGTTTCAAAATATCTGACAAAAGTATCTCAGAGGTTCATCAAACCTGGCAAAATATCCTAAAAGTGATGAAATAGAGTAAGAGATTTCACTTCTTGCACAAATCGATGTATTTGCTTAAATAAATCCGTCTACGCGTGTGCAAAAGTGGCTGAGCTTTCGCACGGGCGGCGTATTTGTTGAGTGACGGCACTCATTCTTGAGATTACCATTCTATCTCCGCAGAACCTACACACCCTACATCCGAAGGAATTCGTTCAAAATAAACTATTTTTGGTTATCCCATAGAGTTCTTTTCCTCGACCCGTCCTTCCGTAACAACTGTAAGGTTTCAATTCCAATTGCCTTAGTATGTGCCATACCAAGCTATCTATTTTATGCATAACCACTCGTCAGACTCATTTACCCTCCCCCACTCGTCCTAATACCCTTCTTAAGTACTATATTTAATCTTTTAATCAACACTTTTTTCCTACAACACCACAATCAAATATTTCTATTTTTATATATTCTGCAGCAAAAACAATCCAAGTTTCGCATCCATATAGCGCCAAACTACAGGCAATGGCTTCAAAAATGACTTTTTAATACCTAGATCTATATTTTATTTATACAGACGTCAATCCAACCTTTATATCTTATTTGCTTTGTCCATTCTGCACCCAAGTTGGAGTCACCAAAGTCTCTTAGTATTTCAACAGCCAATCGATTTCAATATTTCTATTTTAAATCTTCCTGTTGCATTCCGTTTATTCTGTTTCAGATACAATGATTTTATTATGAAATCTTTCCTCAACACCTCGTACATACCGTTTAGAGACATGATCAAATCATTCCTCAACACCTCGTACACACCGTTTAGAAACATGATCAAATACTCTGGTGATGAGGCTACGATGACATTGTCGTTAGTAAGTCACTGAGTCGAAATTACTTTATCTTCGTCCTCAATTCTACTTTAAATTTCTTTGGCATTTCCTTCGTTACTTGCCGTATGTATGGATTGAAAAGTACGAATGATAAAATGCAGTCTTACCTAATATCATTCTAAAAAGCAATTTCTCTCTCATGGCTATCGAATGATTTGTACACAAAATCAAGACCTATTTTAAAATACGTTTTACATATAGTGTTTTTATGTTGACATTCTTAAAATGTGCTGCCCTTGAAGAATCACGCCCCTGGATCTAAGCCTAAAAACTGGTAAGTGATTTGGTTGAACGGCGATCACACATCTTTGTACATTAAACAAGGCCAAATATACTTTCATTAGTAGTCACAGGTATACAGTACTCATACGTAAGTCAAGTTATTATGTGCTATCAGTAGATTGCAGCTGATCAGTGATTTGTTTCCACAAAAGAAGAAAATGTAAATTTTAACTATATTTTGTAATTTGGAGTCAGTGGATATCTTATAATTTAATATTGCTTTGCAGTAAGCAAAACTAGAGCCAGGTTCTCCTAAAAATCCCCAACGCTATCTATGACTGGTGACCATCAGGGCTGGATTTAAGCCAAGATAATGGGGGAGTGGACACACAGGGGATCTGGGGGATGGAATATCACCAAGGTCAGAGTGGGGTCAGGGGTCCTCCTCCGGAAAAGTTTGCAAAATTTAGGTCCAAATTATTGAGTTATAGGCCACTTGGGTGATTAGTTTTGTGATATTTGAAGTAAAAATTTGATGACCGTTGAAATTTAGTGGCCATAGAAAAGACTCAACAATATTGAAGTAAAAGCTCTCGCACCTTCAAGAAAGACCCCGCGGTGTAGCACACCAATGACCGTCAGGGGGGTCTACAGCAAGTCTGCAGATCAGAGGTTCGAATCCCAGGGCTGACAGCGGCTATCCTGAGTGTGGTTTTTCACACTCCCTCCAGACAAATGCCGGGATAGTACCTTATTACAAGCCCAGGGACACCTACCCCACTCTTAACCCTAATAATTACAGTAATAGTCTCAACGACTAACGCTTTCCCAGTCGGCAACTAAGAATTCGGCATGCGATTGATCATGTCTCAAAGGCCATAGCACAGCACAGTGTATACCCAGCTTTTCGTCCAGCATTGGGCGGTTTTAAGAGGGTCTAAGTTTCTACTACCCATGACAAATAGTTAAAACAATGTTGCTAATTCACCTCTCTTGTTATACATCAACTTTTAGCCTCCCCTTGGGTCTACACAATTTGCGCGTTTTTTGGTTTTCGATTCTGTTCGCTGTTTGAGAACCTTGTAATTTACTTCATAAATATTCGTTAAAACTACTGCTTTATAGTCAACCTCATTCAATAACGTGGAGGTCTTCAGAAACAAACCGGAAAATTAATGAGTCAGCAAATACTGAATTATATCTACAGTACTAGTTGATGCAAGTCTCCCACAAGTCCAACCCCTCCTCCACGTGGTGGGAGACGGGCAACGGCATGAAGTAGGGGATTGCCTGTAGGGGTGAAGTACAGTGGGGACTTTGTGTGCCCCGGGACCGCTACGGTAGCTGGGAAGACTCTATGGGAACCCTGAAAAGTGACTGCTGACGGGGCTCTGGTGAAGCTACGATAGGCCTAGCAAGCCTGTAGTGGATATCATATTTGCTTTCAAACCAGGAACAGGCCTCGGAAAGGACGGATGCAAACGACGACGACCCGGATATGCTAATGGACTACGAGTTGGGACATTAAACATACAGACACTGACAGGAAAAGTGGAGGAGATTGTAGATGTGATGGAGAGAAGAAAACTGGATGTACTGGGCTTGGAAGAAACAAGATGGAAAGGAGAAGGTCGCAGAGAACTGAGGAAAGGGTACCGGTTGTACTTGAGTGGGAACAGTGAAGGAAGGAGCAGCGGAGTAGGAGTAGTTGTGAGAGATGGAATGAAGGAAGAGGTAAAGGGAATAAGTGACAGGATCATGAAGATCAGAGTAAATGTAAAGGGAAGAAGCCTGGAGATAGCCCAGGTGTATGCCCCTCAAGTTTGATGTACAGCTCAAGAGAAGGAAGACTTTGAGGAGGAGCTACAACAGCAGTTGAATGGGCAGAGCATCATTGTCATGGGAGATTTAAATGCACATGTAGGAAGTGAAAGGCAAGGATATGAAAATGTATTGGGAGCAGAAGGATGGGGTAGAAGGAATGAAGAAGGGAGAAAGTTGCTGGATTTTTGCAAGAGAAACGGTTTAGTGGTAGGCAACTTCTGGTTCCGGAAGAAAGAAAGCCACAAGGTAACGTGGTACAGCAGTGATTTAACAAAGAAATCTTTGGTAGATTACATGCTGTACGACTGGGAAATGAAGAGAAGTGTCAGAGATATAAAGGTAATACCATCAGAAGCCTTAGATAGCGACCACAGAATACTTGTGATGAACTTGGGAGTTGTTAAGGATAGCAAGAGGACAGAGTACCAGGAAAGGAGAATCAAAGTATGGAAACTCAAGGAAAAGGAAGTCAAGGAAGAATTCCAGAAGATAATACGGGAAAGGATGCCGACAGACAATCCTAAAACAGGGGAAGAGGAATGGAAGCAATTCAAAAACACAATGGTGGAAGCTGCAGTGGCAGTATGTGGAAGAACAAGCAACAGAAAGCGGTGTAAAGAGACACCATGGTGGAATGAGAGAGTAAAAGAAGCTGTGGGAAGGAAGAACAAGGCTTTCAGAGTGTGGTTCCAGGAAAGAACTGATCTGACAAGGGAAGATTATAAGATAAAGAAGAAAGAAGCAAACAAGATTGTCGCAGAGGAGAGGAAGAAGTGGATGGTAAAGTGGACAGAGATGATGGAGGAAGACAGCAGAGGAAATAAGAAAGTACTTTATGGGATGGTCAAAAGTAAGAGAAGAGGTCTGCGAGAGGAGGTGGTAATGATGGACAAAGGCGGAAATGAGGTACACAACAAAGAAGCACTCAAGACAATGTGGAAAGAGTACTTTGAGGATTTGCTGAATCCAAATGGTCACAGGGAGGAAGACAATGTATTGGAAGATGGAGAAGACAACACAGGAATGGAAAAGGACCTGACTTGGAGAGAACTGGAAATGGCTATAGACAAGATGAAAGGAGGAAGGGCACCGGGTGTGGATGAAGTGAGTGTTGAAGTGGTGAAGGCAGCAGAGGAGGTTGGGAAACAGTGGCTGTACCGTGTGATGAGGGTGATATGGAAGGAGAAAAAGACCCCAGAAGATTGGAAGAAAGGATTAATTGTCCCAATATTTAAGAAAGGAAGCAGAAAGGAGTGCAGAAATTACAGGGAGTCACACTCACACCTCACTGTGCCAAGATATATGAAAAGATATTGGAAAGTAGAATACGAGCCAAAGTGGAGAGAAAATTGAGAGAGGAGCAGTATGGATTCAGACCTGAGAGATCAACAGTGGATCTCATATTTTCAGTGAGACAGCTCCAGGAACACCACTACGAATTTGGAGAGGATCTGCTGATGGCCTTCCTGGACATCGAAAAGGCCTATGATAGTGTGTGTAGGGAGAAGGTTTGGAAAGCAATGGAAAACATGGGAGTGGAAAAAGAGACTGTAGGCAGAGTGAAGGAGATGTATTGTGGAAGTGTGAGTTGTGTGAAAGTTGGAGGGGAAAGAACAGACTGGTTCAGACAAATGAGTGGCCTGAAACAGGGTAGTGCACTGTCACCCCTTCTCTTTATTGTGGTTATGGACAGGATAATGACACGGATAGCAGGAAAGATAGGAGAAGATAAGATGAAAGCAATGGTGTTTGCAGATGATCTCATGGTCTGGGGAAACAAGGAGGAGGAAATTCAGGAGCAACTGAAGGCTTGGGAAGAAACAGTGGGAGAGTACGGATGGAAGTTCAACATCAGTAAATGTGAGATCCTGTTAACGACCAGGAAAAAGGACAGACCAATGAGTGGGATAACACTTGGAGGTGGACAGCTGAAGAGGGTGGAAAGTCTCAAGTACTTGGGAAGTATAGTGGAGGAAAATGGGAGAAATGACAAAGAGATTACGGAACGTGGCAGACAGGCAGAAGCATTTCTGAGAAGCATTAGGAGCTTAGTGTGGAATAAGGATGTCCCACAAAAAAGCAAGGAAGTGTTATACAGAAGCTACTATATCCCGATACTGACCTATGCTTCAGAAACGTGGACAATGAAGAAAAGAGACATAAGCAGAATACAGGCAGGTGAAATGAAGTTCCTGCGAAGTAGGATCGGAGTAACAAGAAGAGACAGGGTGAGGAATGAAAAGGTCAGGGAAATGGTGAAAGAGGAGCCCTTGCAAGGTAGGATTGAGACATCAAGACTGAGGTGGTATGGACACTTAAAGAAAATGGATGAGAAGAAGATTCCCAAGAGGATACATGAGATGCAGATACAGAAGAAACGACCAAGGGGAAGACCAAGAGATAGATGGCTGAAAGGAGTGGAGGACTGGACCAGAGTGACAGCGGAGAGGTGGTGGGAAGAAAGAACTAAGTGGCGAGGCTTATGTTCCAAACAGACCCAGCCTGGGGCTGGAAACTGTACAAGATGATGATGATGACTAGTTGATGCAAACGACAATGGTTCATTACCCGCCAGTGATACTAGACCTACTAGTTACCAAGTGCACGGGTTAAATACCGTAAACCCCTAAATGAATTAACAACTGTAACGGCAAATAGGCCTATCATTATCTGTTGAGTCGGGAAGACGAATCCTGCATTCCTGTCTCGGCTTCGTCAGGGCCCGGAGGCATTTCTAAGTCGTAGATAAAGAGAGCAACTCATTTTATGTTCAACGGTACTGAGACGTTAAAGCGTATCACGAAAGGGCTTGATTCGCAAGGGAAAGTATCTCTTCGCATCCTGAAAAACAAGTGCTTTGCAGATCGATGCTGCTCTTTGGAATAAACGGCGTAGAAATTTCCAATAATAATAATAGCCACTGCACCAGCTCAATACAAAATTGTATTTATATTAATATTCGACCATACTTCATCTTAATTTTCTTATAAATTAAGCAGAGTTCAAATATTTGGTCTTAGGAAAACCTGCGCGGTTGCCTACATGCAATATATTAATTTCTCCATCGCCATGCATACCACTGACGTTACTTATTGTTGTTTTAAGGGACGTAGCAGCTAGGTCATCTGCCCGTACCACAGACATTCCATGAGAGGAATTGGAAAACAAAGTTTAGTGCCCTATCTTAATTGGCATTTTTCACCTGGTTAATTAAACACTCAGTCCAGAAAAATACTCGAATGTTACCTTAGTTTCAGCCTTTGGATACATTTCCCAAGTCTCGTACCAATACTAATGTAGGTTTTCAATAAATCACTTAATCAGAAATGATTTGCGCACGAACCCAAGTACCTAGGATTGTTGATCGTATTGAATGAACCAGTAATAATAATAATTACACCGGTCCTAAACATACAGATTATTCAAATGTTAGCATTGTTTTCTCAATTCAGTATACGAGAAGATGAACAATTTCGCATGCATTTCTTCTATCTACCATTGACAACAGAATCATCCCACCCTTTCGCAACATATTTAGCCAGCAATGATAATTTTTCACATAGTGC
Organism: Meconema thalassinum; assembly: GCA_946902985.2. Taxonomy (NCBI): domain Eukaryota; kingdom Metazoa; phylum Arthropoda; class Insecta; order Orthoptera; family Tettigoniidae; genus Meconema; species Meconema thalassinum. The sequence goes on along the minus strand of OX336388.2, from coordinate 51,218,428 downwards.
GAAAGTGAATTACTAGGGAACGATGATCTCTCTGTTCCGCCCCTTAAATCAACAATAACTATAAAGTGAATTACTGTGTGGATGCTACTTTAAAATTTATTTTACTTACCTGCCTGCACGGCATTCGATACGTTTAGCTAGACAATACATTCATTTCAGACACTATCACCTCTAAATATCTGACCTCGACGTGACGCACCAAAATTCTATCACTTGAGCTAGCTGACTAAACATACTAGGGCAACCCAGGCTCTCGTGGCCTTGGCGAAATAAATGAAGGGATGAGAAAGTTATTAAAAGGATTTGGGCATAAGCCGAATAAGCTAAATTAAGGACCAGAGAACAATACATAGCGAAGCCTCATAGCCTAAGTTGACCGCTTTGAGACAGTTGCTCTTCCCACAAGCGCTTTGTAAAGGAAAATATTGTCCACTTGACAGAATAAGTTTTTCAATCCTTGTAACTTCGTTCACAGACAGTTCATTGCATTCACTAAATGATTGCCAGTAGAAAATTCAAGTCACATAAAGGCAATAATAAATGAATGCCTGATCGGGCCTCTCCTCCTAGGACGGCGGGCCCCCCTGGGAGGGACAGGCCCGGGGAACCAGCCCTACCTGACCCCCCCCCCCCCTCCCCGCCTCTCGTCGGGCCTGAAACTATGATGTAGTCAATTTTCAACCTTCTTCTTTCCTCAGGTGCTATCCAGGTGTAACGTCTTCCCTTGGGAACTTCGAAACAGGTATAAGTCATTACCATCTCATGTTGCTCACAGAATTCGAGTAATCTTTCTCCTCTCACATTGGCATCACCCTTGCCAAACTTTCTAGCATACTTAACATTAGTTTGAGAGCCAACGGAAGCATTAAAATAACCCATTAAAATAATGTCTGAATTCTCCTTTACTATGTCAAACAATTCTTCTATTTGATCATGTATTTCTTCAATTTCTTCATCATCAACATTTGTTTATGCTTCTAATAAAAACTTCGAAGCGTTAGTCTCACACTCATTGTAGGAGAACCTAACCATCTGTCAGCTCCTGCTTTCTTCAGTATAGAGATAACGGCATACTGTTCATAACAAGCTTTTATAACCCTTCACATACCTGTCAAAGATCCAAAGTATAAATTAGCGAAATAAACTGACCAGATCTTCAGCGCCTATGCATCGTAGCAACTCAGTTGGTACATGACCGATGTCTGGTGGTCCCTAACTACTTAGGTCTTCTAGCGGCCAACCAATTCTGATTCAAATATTAAATCTCCTCTTTTATGCTCAGCGGTTTCCTCTCCTCTTTCACTTCATTATTCTTGATATTCTTAGCCTTATACAAACGCTCTATGTGTTCATTCTATCAGTCTACCTTCTATTCTATATCTGTTAAAGGTTTTCACCTCAGTCTTAAGCCATCTTTACCCGAAGAATTCTTAATCTTTCGATAAGCTGCATAAACGATTCCTACTTAAAAACAATCATGTACATTTGGATATTTCTGCAGTTTCATTTAAGGAGCATGTACATCTTGGTCACTTAGCCCCGAGTACTTTGGTTGCATTTTGTATGTTTGAATATTTCCGATAACCTGTGTGTTCTGATATCCCATTGCGTATTTGGAATCAAGTCTAGGATTGGGAAGGAGGCGGGTGTGGCATGAAGTTAAACACAATCCCCTTGTTTGCCTGGAGTAAAAGTAGTAAATCCAAAATGAACAGTTCGAGGATGCCTGGTGAGGAAATTGCGCCCACCTCTTCTCAAGTTGGCCTCATGAGGCTGAATGTACCCAGTCCCAGTCCTCAGACCAGAATTAAAATCCTTGGCTGTGCCAACAGGGCCAAAGAAACAGCCTGCTAGTTGGGAACTCCTGGTATAAGAAAAGAGAGAGCCACACAATCACATGGTACAGCGATGAATTGACCAGGAAGTCGGTGGTCAACTATATACTCTATGAGAAAGAATTAAATAAGAACATCACGGACATCAAGGTTATACCATCGGAGAACCTGGATAGCGACCATCGATTGCTGGTAATGAACCTGAGAGGGACTAAGGAGAAGAAAGGGACTGAGAACCAGGAAAGACGTATAAGGATATGGAAACTGAAAGAAGGAGATAGAAGGGTCGAGTACCTCAAAATGATAAAGGAAGGAATTTCAACAGATGAAGAAAGAGGGGTAGAAGAGGAATGGGCTAGATTTAAGAAGACACTAGTAGGTGCAGCAGAAGCAGTATGTGGGAGGACAAGTAGTAAGAAGAGTTGGAAGGAAACACCATGGTGGATTGAGAAGGCAAAAGATATAGTAAGGGAAAAGAATAGAGGCTTTAGGAGGTGGTATCAAAATAGGACGGTAGGAGACAAGGGAAGAGAACCAGGAAAGAAAGAAGGAGGCAAAGAGAGTAGTGGCCGAGGAGAGTAGAAAGTGGATGGAAGAGTGGAAAAAGATGATGAAGGAGGATAGTGAAGGTACAAAAAAAGGTCCTGTATGGGATGGTAAAAAATAAGAGGCGGAAGGATCCTACGGATTATGTTAGAATGGTGAAGAAAAGGGGACAAGAGATAGAAAATAGGGAAGAACTGAAGAAAATGTGGAAATAATACTTTGAAGAACTTCTGAACCCAAATGGAAACCACGGCGAGGAGGAAGAAATCGGGGAAGAGGAAGATGGACTGAAAACAGAAAAGGACTTAACATGGAAAGAAGTGGAAGATGCAGTGAGGAAGATGAAAGGAGGGAAGGCACCGGGTGTGGATGAGTTGAGTGTGGAGATGGTGAGAGCAGCTGGAGAGGTGGGGCTACAATGGTTGTACCGAGTGATGAAGACAGCATGGAAGGAAAGGAAGACCCCAGAGGACTGGAAAAAGGGAATAATTGTCCCGATCTTCAAGAAAGGTAGTAGAACAGAATGCAGGAACTATCGAGGAATAACAATGATGAGTCATTGTGCAAAGATGTTTGAGGAAGTTTTGGAAAGGAGAATTAGGACAAGGATAGAAGGAGGGATGAGAGAAGAACAACATGGCTTCAGAGCAGGAAGGTCCACAGTGGATTTGATTTTTGCTGTAAGGCAGTTATAAGAACAGCACTATGAGTATGGAACAGATCTACTGATGGCCTTCCTGGACATTGAGAAAGCATATGACAGTGTATGCAAAAACAAAGTATGAAAGTCCCTGGAGGATAGAGGAGTAGAAAAATGGACTATAAGGAGGATAAAGGAGATGTACAAGGGCAGCATGAGCTGTGTGAAAGTGGGAGGAAAGAGATCATACTGGTTGGAACAGAGAAACGGCCTGAAACAAGGAAGTGCACTGTCAGCGTTACTTGTCATTGTGGTGATGGCTGACATAATAACCCGAGTGGCACAAGTAATTGGGGAAGGAAAGATGAAAGCAGTGGTGTTTGCAGATGATTTGATGATTTGGGGAAACAGGGAGGAGGTACAGGAACAGTTGGACGTGTGGAAAGAAATAATACAAGGATATGGGATGAAATTTAGCATAAATAAGAGTGAGATGTTGATCACAGCAAGGAAGAAGGAAAGAACCACAATGGGAATAACAATTGGTGGGGATCAGCTGAAGAAAGTGGAGAGTTTCAAGTATCTGGGAAGCCTGATACAAGATAATGGAAGAAACGATAGAGAAATAAATGAGCGGCGGAGACAGGCAGAAGCATTCCGGAGGAGTGTGAGAAGCATGTTATGGAGCAAGGATGTCCCTCAGAACAGCAAAAAGATCATATATCGGACGTACTATGTCCCTATCCTGACGTATGACTCGGAGACCTGAGTTATGAAAGAAAGGGAGAAGAGCAAAATACAGGCCAGTGAGATGAGGGTCTTGAGAAGCACTATTGGAACTACAAAGATGGACAGAATAAGAAATGAGAGGACCAGAGAATTAATGAAGGAGGAACCATTACAGGATGGTATAGAGAAATCTAGACTTAGAGGGTATGGGCATGTAAAACGAATGGAGGAGAAGAGGATGCCCAGGAGGATACACGAGACGAAGTGGGAAGGAAAGGGACCGAGAGACAGGTGGCTGAAGGGGGTGGAAGAAGGCGTGAAGAAGAGAGGAGAAGACTGGACAAGGGTGGAGGCTGAGAGATGGTGGGAAAACAGAAGACGTTGGAGAGGCTTGTGTTCCAAACAGACCCGGCCAGTGGCTGGAAACAGTGCAAGATGATGATGACGAAGGCAGGGCCAACAACCAAATCCAAACCTCCGGGTCAACAGCCAACTATGCTATCCACAACACCTTGAGATAGTCATTGCTCATATTTCTTCGAACCATTTTCTTTAGCTTTATTATACTTCATAATTTCCTCAATTTTCAGACGTTATTTTCTGCTTTCTATATTTCATGTAATTCGCTCTTGTTCATCCATCTTACATTCAAATTGTAGTATATTCTGAGCAAACCAAAATCTGTACCTTCTACTCGTCCTGAATCTTCTTGCCTGACGATCTTTTCTTCTATAGATTTCTTTTTCTAAGATTCGAGTTCCTCTCATTGGAGTTCTCATCTACTTCATAACAACCAGATTGTAGGTAGAATTTGTGTTGCCCCTAGAGTTCGTTTTGTAATCCCAATTCAGATTTCGGTATCTCTTCTTGACCACAAAGAAACCAATTTATGAACGTCCTATACCTCCTGGTCTCATTCATATTTTATAGTTGTGTTGTGTTTGTTAAACACGTGTTAGCTATGCCTTGTCCAGCTCCGTGGCTAAATGGTTAGCGCGCTATGCTTTGGCCCGAAGTGCACCGGGTTCAATTCCCGGCCGAGTCATCAGGGATTTTAATCCCCTGGGGTTAATTCCCGCGGCTCGGGGACTGGGTGTATCATCATAACCTCATCCTCATTACGACGCGCAGGTCGCCCACGGGCGTCAACTAGAAAGACCTGCACTCGGCCTCTCCGGAGGCTACACCATCATCATCAGCTATGCCTTATTAGTGATCGGCGCAGAATTCTACCAGCCTGCTCAATAGTTCGTATATTTCATGCATTCTACATTTCTTCTCTTCCGCTTCTTAACACGGCATTTCAATCTCACTTTTCAACATTTACAATCTGCAGAATTACACCTTCTGTATATTTTAGTAGAATTGTATAACTTCTTTATTATCTGTTTGATTGGTGAGGAAAGCAATGGCAAACTACCTCACTCCTCATGTTGCCTAGTACGCCTCAATATAGCGCTGCCTTGGGTTTTTGTGGGTATCTACTCACATAACCTAACGGCGGTACTTTTGAGGATCCAACCAGCCTTCGGGCTGATTACCTAACAGACAGATTGTTAGCCTGCTAGACTTATACTGCTCTAATGCACGTAATATTCGTTCTAATTTTAACTACAATAAGCCTATAATGATCATAATGTTCTACCCACTGGCCAAGTTCCCCAGTCAATATGAGACCTATTCTCCATAACCGTTATTTGATTTATAGCTAAATACGAGGCACGTCAAGAAAGTAAGTTCCGTTTGGTAATAACATTAAATTGTGTACAGATACAGAAACATTATTTATTACACAACATTCTACACCCCTTAAACTACTTTTCCACATAACTGCCGAACTTTTGCAGGCATTTGTCATAGCGTGGCACGAGTTTTTGGATACCTTCTTCATAGAAGTTTGCCACCTGTGTCTTCAACCAGTTGGAAACATTTTCTTTCAGCTGGTCGTCATTGCTGAAGTTTTGACCGCCAAGGAAAGACTTGAGATGTGTGAACAGATGAAAGTCGCTAGGAGCGAGGTCAGGGCTGTACGGAGGGTGGTCAAACACGTCCCAGCTAAATCCCTGTAGGAGGTTTTTCGTCACATTTTCAGTGTATGGTCGTGCGTTGTCGTAAAGAAAAACAACACCTTTTGACAGCAACCCTCGGCCTTATTGTGTATTGCACGGCGCAATTTACTAAGTGTCTCGCAGTAAGCATCTGCGTTGATTGTTTGACCACGCGGTAAGACATCAATGGGTAAGATGCCTTTCCAGTCCCATAACACAGTGCACATCATTTTCCGAGGTGTCAAGATTTGTTTCGGCTTAACCTTTGCTGGGGATGAAGTGTGCCTCCATTCCATTGATTGCCGCTTCCTTTCAGGGGTGTCGTAAGAAACCCAAGTTTCATCTCCTGTGACTTTCTGTGTCAGAAATTCTTCGCCGCCTCGATTGAAACGGGTCAAAAACTGAAGTGCACTACCCATCCGTTTTGTTTTGTGTTGCTCCATAAGAATCTTTGGTACCCAACGTCGGCAAACTTTACGAAAGTTCAGTTTTTCGGTAACAATTTCATGAATTAGTGATCGTGAGATTTGGGGAAATTCCATAGCGAGAGCACTAATTGTAAACCTGCGGTTTTCCCGGATCTTGTCATCAGTCGCGTGAACTAGTTCTTCTGTAACCAAAGATGGACGCCCACTTCGTTCTTCATCGTGCACTTCACTATGTCCTTCATTGAACTGTCGGACCCATCTTCTCACCATTGCATCACTCATCGCATTTTGCCCTTACACTTCGCAAATTTCCCGATAAATTTCAATTGGTTTCACTTTCCTAGCATTCAGAAAACGAATCACAGATCTGATTTCACAAGTGGCGGGATTTTCAATCAACACCGACATTGTACGAGTCAACATGCACAACAACGCGTACGTGGATGACAGCGCTCTCCAAATGGCGCACGTTTCTTCTCCTTGATACAGAGCGTCTACCGCGCATATGCGGAACTGCGCTGCAGCGGAACGTACAACTAGTTGAAGACACAGGCGGCACACGTCTATGAAGAAGGTATACAAAAAACGTGCCACGCTACGACAAATGCCTGCAACATTTCGGCAGTTATGTGGAAAAGTAGTTTAAGGGTTGTAGAATTTTGTGCAATTAATAATTTTTCTGTATCTGTACACAATTTAATGTTATTACCAAACGGAACTTACTTTCAGGACGTACTTCGTATCTTCTAGTCTCCTGGCCAGAAGTCCCATTCTTCCTGTCTGCATACGTCACTAATCCAAAACAAATCCAACTTCAACCTATCTATTTCCAATTTCATGTTCCTAAACCTTCCTCTGGATAATCACACATCTAATATCCATGTTGTAACCAGTAGAATGCCAGACATCCCATTTGTCACCTTTGTGATGTTAACCCCGTCTCGAGTAGCCCTCGGCTGGAGATCAGAAAGTGGGAGATGTTTACAGGTCGTATTCATGAAAGGCTAATAGGTCTTGTAGAATCACCCTCTACAACAAGTAAAGCCTTAATGGATACTTTCGAAAACGTGTGCACTCAGCGCGAACTTAACAGGAGATATCAGCTTGTTGGACAATCGCATGACGGCGCCGCAAACATGCGTGCTGAAATCAATGGTCTACAAGGTTTGATTCGAGAAGATAATCGTATGGCTGTATATATCTGGTGCTGGGCACATCTGGTTGTTATTAAGGCTGTAGGATTTTCGTTGGATGCCGTAGAAACATTGTTTGCTTTTATAAGTAGGTCCAAGCTACGCATTGAAGTGTACAGTAAAATGCAAACTGAACACTATGAGATTGAAAAGGGTTACAACCACTATGTGGATGTCCCATTCGAGGGCTACATATACAGTGCTTTTGACTCATGGTGCCATGATTGAAACTCTCGAAGAAATAAGGCGTATTGAAGGACCAGGAAATTATGAAGCTGCAGCCCCTAGCCGCTGGACTGATCACTTATTTCACCAAATAAAAATTTGTCTACACAGCAATAGTTTTTGTAAAAATATTTGCAATTGTTGATCCGTTCACAAAAAATTTACAATAGCATTGTTATGGATCTGTTATCAACTATGACCGTGATTAAATCAAATTTATCAAGGCTAGCAAAACTGCGAAAAAATATTAATTGTATCATGTCGGAAGCTGAGGATTTCATGCAGAAATCTAACACTGAGTTTGTGCCTTTAAACCAAACTATTCGTCTGAGAAAGAAGAAGAAAATGCCAGGTGAGTTAGCAAACGATGAGCCTATTGCTGACCCTCTAGAAAACTTTAGGGTTCACTTTCCTTGAATCTTGTCGTGAGTCAAGAATGAACGTTTTATTGGTGAGACCAATAATGACAAAATTGTTCTTGGACTCCTGAAAGACACGGCTTCGTTGTCTAAAGCCCGCTTACCTCAAGTTCGAGAAAATAGTGAAAGTAAGCCTGTGGATGCCTTTGCTAGTTTCAAATCAGTTTATGGCAAATTCGTTGATGTTGAAGGAGCGATGAAAGAATACATTGCATTTTCCCGTTGCTTTGAGGGTATTCTAAAATCAATACCTCTACCCGAGAGACTTCACGATGAGCCTGTGTCATCCGAGCCCGTGCAATCGGAATCAGATTTGGACGGAGGATAAGGATCTAGGCGGTTAAGGGGATAGCTGATGAAACAGACGGCGACATCATAACGGTACCGCAGATAGATCTTCATGAAGATGTGTGTAACAGTGAGGAAGAGGAGGAAGTGGAAAACGAAGCACAAGCGAATCAGGAATATGAAAATAGCAAGGAAAGATAGGAACCGCGGAATGTTGGCAGCCTTCTTGAGATTTTCAGAGCATTTTGCTTAGAAAAACTTAAAAGTGTCTTCCCAAATTTGTATTTTATCTTGAAGATTGCTGTCACTCTCCTAGTAGCGAGCGTTTCGAATGAAGTCTCTTTTTCCAAGCTTAAACGCGTAAAAACAGACTTGCGCACCACCATGGGTGTGATCGTCTGGAGGCTTTACTTATCATTGCAAGTGAGTGGGATAATGATTTTGAAAAGGGCATTGACATATTCGCATCCAAGAGCTCTCTGCTTGCAAATAAACTTTTATTTAGCAGCTAATTGTGTAGCTTGATTTTTGTCTCAACTTGATTTCGAAGCTCATTTATGAATGTGTTGTATCGATTGTATTTCTAGTATTGTAGTTTGATTTTTTTGTATTCGAAGCTTATTCATTAAGGTTTTGTACTGCAGCTTGAGCTTGATTTAAAAACTCATGGTTTAATTTTTATGTCGAACTCCTACTCAATGTTTACTTCTCAAAAGTGTTACGGTATGTTTTCAAGTCGATCGCACAACTGTCTAGAAGAAACTATAATGCGCAAGTCACGATTAATTTTGCGCAGGAGTTGAGGGTTAAAATCATCTTTTCCGTCTTTTCTTGCGTTGAAAATTCACAAACTTGTTTGATGGCGTTTTACATTATAAAAAAACTAAAAAATACTACGTTTTCTGAAGTTGATTTAAACAATTACACTTACAAATGTGGTTTTTAATATATTCATAAAAACTATGGAATGGGGGAGGGTCCTTGATGATGGGAGTGGGTCCCAGTGCGACAGAGGGCGCCACTGTCAACAGGTGCAGGTGACCTCGATGTTACACACCTTAAAACATTGAACCCACAACCACCTGTCCAAATGATGCAAAGTGTTATAAGACTTTTACCACTGGCAGCCAGTGAGACGCTGGTGATGGCCAAGAGGCTCTTAGTTGCGCCTGGTTGTGCCAGAATCCAATTGTCATGTTTCCTATCCGATTTTTCTTTTGAGCGTCCAGTCTAGTCTGCAAGCCTGTAATTCCAAACAAGTCGCCACCAAGAGCCCCTATAAGCAATTAGCCTCTGCTTCTACACCACTGAATATAACCATTGCCTCCTTGGCCAAATGTTTATTCTCTTACCGTCTTCAGCAAAACTCATTAACCTCTAGGTTATCTCTCCTCCCCCATTCTCTACACATGACCCCACCATCTGAGTCGGCTCATACGAACAGCTTCATCTAGAATGTTCATTTCCAACTTAGCCTTTATCTCATTATAACAAGTACCTTCCATTGCTCCCATCTATTTGTCCCATAAATCATTCATGTTACACTCATATCAGTTGACTCTAGCTTAAGTACCAGATATCCTAAATCTACCCAGCTCCCACTTCCATACAGCAAGGTCGGTCTGAATGCTGAGCGATGTAGTGATAGTTTCATTGCTACACTGACAGAATGCTCAGCGACGAGGGGAGAGTTTCATTGCTACACTTACAGAATGCTGAGCAATGTGGGGAGAGTTTCATTGCTACAATTACAGAATGCTGAGCGATGTAGTGAGAGTTTCATTGCTACACTTACAGAATGCTGAGCAATGTGGGAGAGTTTCATTGCTACACTGACAGAATGCCGAGCGATGTGGGGAGAGTTTCATTGCTACACTTACAGAATGCTGAGCAATGTAGCGAGAGTTTCATTGCTACACTAACAAAATGCTGAGCGACGTGGAGAGAGTTTCATTGCTACACTAACAGAATGCTGAGCGACGTGGGGAGAGTTTCATTGCTACACTAACAGAATGCTGCGCGACGTGGGGAGAGTTTCATTGCTACACTTACAGAATGCTGAGTGATGTAGGGAGAGTTTCATTGCTACACTTACAGATTGCTGAGTGATGTGGGGAGAGTTTCATTGCTACACTAACAGAATGCTGAGTGATGTGGGGAGTGTTTCATTGCTACACTAAATGAACGCTGAGCGATGAGGGGAGAGTTTCATTGCTACACTCACAGAATGCTGAGTGATGTGGGGAGAGTTTCAACGCTACTCTAACAGAATGCTGTGCGATGTGGGGAGAGTTTCATTGCTACATTAACAGAATACTGAGCGATGTGGGGAGAGTTTCATCGCTACACTGACAGAATGCTGAGCGATGTGGGGAGAGTTTCATTGCTACACTGACAGAATGCTGAGCGATGTGGGGAGAGTTTCATTGCTACACTTACAGAATGCTGAGTGATGTAGGGAGAGTTTCATTGCTACACTAACAGAATGCTGAGCGATGTGGGGAGAGTTTCATTGCTACACTTACAGAATGCTGAGTGATGTGGAGAAAGTTTCATCGCTACACTAACAGAATGCTGAGCGATGTGGGGAGAGTTTCATTGCTACACTAACAGAATGCTGAGCGATGTGGGGGAGAGTTTCATCGCTACACTGAGAGAATGCTGATCGATGTGGGGAGAGTTTCACTGCTACACTAACAGAATGCTGAGCGATGTGGGGAGAGTTTCATTGCTACACTTACAGAATGCTGAGTGATGTAGGGAGAGTTTCATTGCTACACTAACAGAATGCTGAGCGATGTGTTGGGAGTTTCATCGCTACACTGACAGATTGCTGAGCGATGTGGGGAGAGTTTCATTGCTACAATAACAGAATGCTGAGCGATGTGGGGAGAGTTTCATCGCTACACTAACAGAAGCTGAGCGATGTGGGGAGAGTTTCATCGCTACAATAACAGAATGCTGAGCGATGTGGGGAGAGTTTCATTGCTACACATACAGAATGCTGAGCGATGTGGGGAGAGTTTCATTGCTACACTTACAGAATGCTGAGCGATGTGGGGAGAGTTTCATTGCTACACATACAGAATGCTGAGCGATGTGGGGAGTTTCATTGCTACACTAACAGAATGCTGAGCGATGTGGGGAGAGTTTCAGCGCTACACTAACAGAATGCTGAGTGATGTGGGGAGAGTTTCGGCGCTACACTGACAGAATGCTGAACGATGTGGGGAGAGTTTCATCGCTATACTTACAGAATGCTGAGCGATGTGGGGAGAGTTTCATTGCTACACAAACAGAATGCTGAGCGATGTGGGGAGAGTTTCATTGCTACACTAACAGAATGCTGAGCGATGAGGGGAGAGTTTCGGCGCTACACTGACAAAATGCTGAGCGATGTGGGGAGAGTTTCATTGCTACACTAACAGAATGCTGAGCGATGTGGGGAGAGTTTCATTGCTACACTAACAGAAACATGAGTGATGTGGGGAGAGTTTCGGCGCTACACTGACAGAATGCTGAACGATGTGGGGAGAGTTTCATCGCTACACTTACAGAGTTCTAAGCGATGTGAGGAGAGTTTCATTGCTACACTATCAGAATGCTGAGCGATGTGGGGATAGCTTCATCGCTACACTGACAGAATGCTGAGCGATGTTGGGAGAGTTCCATTGCTACACTTACAGAATGCTGAGCGATGTGGGGAGTTTCATTGCTACACTAACAGAATGCTGAGCGATGTGGGGAGAGTTTCAGCGCTACACTAACAGAATGCTGAGTGATGTGGGAAGAGTTTCGGCGCTACACTGACAGAATGCTGAACGATGTGGGGAGAGTTTCATCGCTATACTTACAGAATGCTGAGCGATGTGGGGAGAACTTCATTGCTACACAAACAGAATGCTGAGCGATGTGGGGAGAGTTTCATTGCTACACTAAAAGAATGCTGAGCGATGAGGGGAGAGTTTCGGCGCTACACTGACAAAATGCTGAGCGATGTGGGGAGAGTTTCATTGCTACACTAACAGAATGCTGAGCGATGTGGGGAGAGTTTCATTGTTACACTAACAGACTGCTGAGTGATGTGGGGAGAGTTTCGGCGCTACACTGACAGAATGCTGAACGATGTGGGGAGAGTTTCATCGCTACACTTACAGAATGCTGAGCGATGTTGGGAGAGTTCCATTGATACACTTACAGAATGCTGAGCGATGTGGGGATAGTTTCGGCACTACACTGACAGAATGCTGAGCGATGTGGGGAGAGTTTCATTGCTACACTTACAGAAAGCTGAGCGATGTGGGGATAGTTTCAATGCTACACTTACAGAATGCTGAGCGATGTGGGGAGAGTTTCATTGCTACACTAACAGAATGCTGAGCGATGTGGGGAGAGTTTCGGCGCTACACTTACGGAATGCTGAGCGATGTGGGGAGAATTTCATTGCTACACTTACAGAATGCTGAGCGATGTGGGGAGAGTTTCGGCGCTACAGTAACATAATGCTGAGCGATATGGGGAGAGTTTCATCGCTACACTTACAGAATGCTGAGCGATGTTGCGAGAGTTTCGGCGCTACACTAACAGAATGCTGAGCGATGTAGCGAGAGTTTCGGCGCTACACTAACAGAATGCTGAGCGATGTAGGGAGAGTTTCATCGCTAAACTGACAGAATGCTGAGCGATGTGGCGAGAGATTCATTGCTACACTAAAAGAATGCTGAGCGATGAGGGGAGAGTTTCGGCGCTACACTTACAGAATGCTGAGCGATGTGGGGAGAGTTTCCTTGCTACACTTATAGAATGCTGAGCGATGTGGGGAGAGTTTCGGCGCTATACTAACAGAATGCTGAGCGAAGTGGGGAGAGTTTCATTGCTACACTAACAGAGTTCTAAGCGATGTGAGGAGAGTTTCATTGCTACACTATCAGAATGCTGAGCGATGTGGGGATAGCTTCATCGCTACACTGACAGAATGCTGAGCGATGTGGGGAGAGTTTCATTGCTACACTTACAGAATGCTGAGCGATGTGGGGAGAGTTTCGGCGCTACACTAACAGAATGCTGAGCGATATGGGGAGAGTTTCATTGCTACACTTACAGAATGCTGAGCGATGTAGCGAGAGCTTCGGCGCTACACTAACAGAATGCCGAGCGATGTAGCGAGAGTTTCGGCGCAACACTTACAGAATGCTGAGCGATGTAGGGAGAGTTTCATCGCTAAACTGACAGAATGCTGAGCGATGTGGGGATAGCTTCAGCGCTACACTGACAGAGTGATGTGCATTGCAACTGAGATCTCCCTGCATTGGCTTTTCTACATCTCGACCCTATTCCCATCACCATACAGTACTACCAACCTGAGAGAATGCACAGCCCAGGTACTTAAAATGTTCGTTAGCACTGAACGAGACACCAACGATGCAATTTTCTATAGTACATAAATTAGCCAAAATACCTTATCAAATGATGAAAAACAAACCCGGAATTGATGTAGTAATAATGATTACTCCTCAGCTGACCATAACCCACCCAAAATCCCGTTTTTATATGAAAACATATATGGGTAAAAAACAGCTGTGTCCGCCATTATGCGTGTGATTTATCGTCAAAGCCAGTATTGCCAACCCCGCGCATTTGGTACTATATCATGTCCAGTATCGTAAAACAACACAGCACCATCAAGTTAATTTGAAAGTGCGCCAAGTTTCATGGATTGTGCGCTTTGGTAATTAACAATCAAGAAAATCATAATGCATCAATAATTTTCTTCCAAACCAATGTTTTTGCCTAGACCAATACTTGTGAGGTAGCGCGACCTGCTGCCAACATAAGCAACCCTGATTTTGTCACGCACAATGGTGGTAGAAACTCATCAATAATTTTCACCCAAACATATGGTTTTTGCCTAGACCAATCATTGTTAGGCGAAATCCAATCCAAACCTTCGTTTTGTCTAATCCAATGGGTTTTGACAATGGTTTTAGCCTGCAAGCAGTGTTAGCGATTTATACATCCCTGTTTCTTGTCACGCACCAATAATATTTAATAAGTGTGGGGTATTTTGTATCCCACATGTTGGTAACAATGTGTGCGCCTCGGTGTGAGTACCTTGTTGACAATTGAATGAGATTCAAGCGCGGTTGGAACATCGTTGCTTATGTTAAAAGAGCAATAAACAAAAACACATACTTACATAATTTAGCATGTATTTCAGGTGCAGTAATGACCATGGTTACTAATTTGAATAGGTAATGTCCCCCAGAAGATGAAACAGAGTATATAAAAGCCACGTTCTGGTCTAATTATGAATTAATAGATGTTCCACAGCTCCTAATTTGTTCTTTCCACCTAGCATTCTACTTTCTTCCATTTCTTCCCAATTGTTGAAATGCTGATCTCCCTACATTTCTGTTCAAGTTCTAACATATTGCCTTGCAAACTTTCGACAGAGGCCGTCATTACAACCGGGTCATCTGGATAGGCCAGATTACTCACCTTGAAATTCACCCAGCCAGTACAACAAATGGCCCATAAGCCTCGCCACACTCCTGTTAATACCTTCCCTCAGGTGCTCTATCGTACGCCTTCTCTAGACACACAAACACAACTGTCTCTTCCTCTCATTTCTCAGTAACTTGACGCATACTGAAATGTTGAGCATCCATCTTACTCTTGACCAATTGTTCTCCTTTCTACAATGCCCGAGTACACTTTGCCCACTATAATTTCTGTAACCTTCCTGATAAATTGGTGTCATTACTGCTTTTCTCGAGTGTTAGGGTACATTTCCTAAAACCCACGCGCATTCGATTATCCTAAGCAACCATTTCAGCCCTGCTTTCCCCATTTACAATTTCTGGCTGAAATTCAACTAACCCTGCCGCTTTGATGCTTCCGTGTTTATTTACCACCCTCTCCACTTCTTCAACCTTGATCCTGTTCTCCTCCTACAGAACCTCAAAATCTGCCTCATTGCCAGATAAGTCTCCATTAAGGGGAGGTATGACTGAATTTTTAACTTTAAAAGTTTTCATCATAACATTACCAGATTTTAATCACTTACAAAGAGAGTTGCTGGCATCTATTGTGCTAATAAATATATAACTTCATTAGTATTTGAGTTATTGAACATTTCTGGCGTAGTTGGAAGCATGCTGAGCGTCTATGCCCAAGATCGCGAGTTCAAACCCGCCGAAATTTTTAAGAGCGTTGCTACATGACCGCGTTGTCGCAGCCCCTAAACTAAGGTAAGAAGGAAAATCCCTCAGTATGCCTCCCTTAAGAGGGGAAGTAAAGCCGACGGTCCCATGTCGTAGATTTATGGCATGTTACAGAATCTTCCACTAATTACACCTGTGTGAAGCTAAATTATAGGTTAAACACTTGACTAACGCTCTAAGGTTCCAACGTTCGTCACCAGGAGATGACTGTGGTGGCATCTGGTAACCTATATCTGCCCTAGTGGTCGTTGACGGTGGCGTTTGGCGGCAAAAGTATTAACTACTTGAAAAATTGAATGTCTGCAGTCCTTACTTGAATTGAAAACAGATAACACACACAAATACAACCATCACAATTAACACCGGTTGTCAGACAGATTCTACAGACACCCTAAGTAAGCGGAGCTATATGACCGCGTTGTCGCAGCCCCCAAACTAAGGAACCAACCAGGCTAACTAACCTCTCAAATACTTCCAGACAGAGAGATTTCCGAACAATAATTCGTGGGCAAGTGGAGAATTAAGTTAATATCATTAATGTATCTACTTTCTATCCTTGGCGAGACAAGCAGTAAAATGCGAGATATATCTGACGTTGCAAACAAAACTTATTCGTATCCAAAACATTCAGTTATGCATACACAAAAGTTAAATAACATGTTTCCTCATATGTTGTACACTTACCCATTTGAATGGTTTCCACTTGCTGCACTTTCCCCATCCTGGGTTTCTTCTTTCATGTCCTAGGAATAAAGTGAATTGATTAATTATTTTATTTATTTGGCATCACTAATACTTAACAAACAGCAAACTATGTAATTGTAAATCACGGTGGAGTTGAAGTGAGGCATTACACAGATGTGGTTATATCTTCCCTAGTTCTAAAACTTATAATACTCAATCTCCTCAAGATAACAAGTAAATCTCAGTGCGACACAAAATGCTGACTCAGTGCCTGAAAGGAAGTAATCGCTTTAAGGATTGAGGACAAATGAATGCATCTTTACATTTTTAACTGGAAGGCTTTAGGAGGCGTTAGGATCTAACACATCCACCTATCATTAAGTAAAAAGCGACTATATCCTCAATATTTGTACCATCCCATCTTTCGAGAATGAAGGTCAGACATCTTACATTTACAATATTATACAACACATTTCTCACAAAACACTGCAATTAAAGCAAAATTACAAAATAATTTAGTGTAAGTATAGGTACATAAATTATATGCCTCTAGAGGGAATTTATTGTGGAGTATGTTGCTGCTACACAATGCTAGTAATAAGTCTATTGGTGAACGGTAGCACAGAGTTTGCAAGGTAGGTACAAGTCCGGGAAGAAATTGGAGTAACTTTTTAATAGTGAAGTCTATTTCAAATGTATTTATATATTTAGTCACACGGCATTTAGAATGCTTTCAATAAAGGATTCCAGGCATCGTTGGTATTAATTGACATACAGAAATTTATGAATGCAAGTTTGAAACTTATATATTGAATCCAACCTTCATAGTTACTGCCTTAGAACAGAAAATAGGCTGAGCTAATTTCAACCATTACGGAGCTTACATGTGCTAGGCCATGTGATTACTGACAGAAGATGACTGGGCAAGATACCTACCAACAAAAATACTTGAATGGGTTGTTCATGGTTCCCCATTTTCATCTCCAGGTCAACGTTAGGACGGGAACACTTAACACACCATGGTCGCTTTCTTCCGACTCCTAATCATATTTCAATAATTCCAATCCCCATTAACAACTCTTATAGGCTGGACAAAAGGGCGAACGGCTGTAAAAACCACTGCCACATATAAGTTCTAAATTCATTTCACCTCCTCCCTAACACCGCAGAAATAGGGATATTAAGAGATAGAAGAGAAACAACTATAAGAAATGTGGTAAGAAGGAGGGTTTCTTCAGAACGTACCATAAGTTAAAATAAGTGGACTTAAGAATTAACAATTACTTTCTTCGTATGATTCTAGCTAATTCTCTTACTATTAAAGTTCAAATCAGAATTCATTTCAGTTCCTACACATATGCCAAGTGTTGGCACTAGCATTGAGTGTGTGTGTGTGGAGACTTAGTGGTGTTGGTGCAGTAACTCACTGTTAATATATAATGTTAATATCTGTCATAATAATCAAGCAAAGTTGATGAATGTTGTGTAAAGCAATATTGCATAGTGTGTTGTGCGTTTTACTGTATTGAGATCCTAAAGCAATATTGATCTCAAGAATACTCAAGGTAGGGAGAAATTTAATGAACTTATAATACTTGACATCTTATCAGGATTGTTTGGCACTGTATAAAAAATATGGAATATGAATAATTATACAAACATCGGGCCTCGGACTAATGTGTTTCCTTCTTCTTCAACTGTCCGTAACAATATAAAAATCATAATCACATGCAATTCATCTCAGGTTATTCTTCAAGAGATATGCAGGTATCCTGGACCTTCTGGATGATTAATTCCCCAAATTCTTTCATAATGTAACATCTGTAGTTTCACTATGGAAGGTAACAACTAGCTGTGACGGTTTAGTAACGTCTGTAGTTACATAATGGAAGGTAACAACCAGCTGTGACTGTTTAGTAACGACTGTAGTTTCATAATGGAAGGTAACAACTAGCTGTGACTGTTTAGTAACGTCTGTAGTTTCATAATGGAAGGTAACAACCAGCTGTGACTGTTTAGTAACGTCTGTAGTTTCATAATGGAAGGTAACAACCAGCTGTGACTGTTAAGAAACGTCTGTAGTTTCATAATGGAAGGTAACAACTAGCTGTGGCTGTTAAGAAACGTCTGTAGTTTCATAATGGAAGATAACAATTAACTGTGACTGTTTAGTAACATCTGTAGTTTCATAATGGAAGGTAACAACCAGCTGTGACTGATTAGTAACGTCTGTAGTTTAATAATGGAAGGTAGCAACTAACTGTGACTGTTTAGTAACATCTGTAGTTTCATAATGGAAGTTAACAACCAGCTGTGACTGTTTAGTAATGCCTGTAATTTCATAATGGAAGGTAACAACTAGCTGTGACGGTTTAGTAATGTCTGTAGTTTCATAATGGAAGGTAAAAACTAGCTGTGACTGTTTACTAACGTCTGTAGTTTCACAATGGAAGGTAACAACTAGCTGCGACTGTTTAGCAACGTCTGTATTTTCATCTATGCTGATGATGGGTGTTGCTTTTAAGAGCGGAACAGCGAGGTCATCTACTCTATCTCCCATGATGGCCACAAACCAAGCTTTCTTGTTATTGCTGTGGTTTTTGCATCATGTTTACAGATTCCCAAGATGTTTTATGCATGCCTTAATTTTACATCCACAAACCTTAACGTAAATGTTGTAAACAGACCAATTGAAGTGTCTGTTATACAAACTATTGTTGGGTTATGGCTAAAACAGGTGTTTGCCCATCTTATTGGTTTATTGCCACTTGACCTACTATTGAGAATGATGTCTTTACCAACAGTCCACCAAATTCATTTTAACAGAGCCCTACTAACACAATAGCAAACACAAAATTGATATTTCACTCACAACTACAACAAATTCACACGTTACATGCTTCTAGAGAGTAACGTTCTTCACACTTGTTCAGAAATCCCGAATGGATATTAGAATAAAGTAAATAGATATCAGAATAGTCAACCGAACCTCGAAGATAGTCCACTCCATCAAGATCAAACGTTTCATGGAAGGTGGCTCTATCCAGATGCACCATCACAGATTTTAAATGACAATATGGCTTTAGACACCTTCATCCATACTTGTTATATTACACGCAAGTTATATATTTTCATGTATCTCAGCTCATGCGCAGTACGAAGAGGTCCTACAAGCAATGCAGCACATCATTGACCCCAAGATATAGGCAACAAGATTGAAGTTTCCGCCTTTGCATCAGATTACCAGCAGTGCATGAGGATAAGGAAGCCATCTACCGATAACATGGTCAGTACCAAAACACAGGGCTCTGTGGCCATTTCTCTCACATCAGTTGCAAATACAAAACAAACTTCATGGAATACTTGTTTTTAATAGCAAGAAAGCTTCTAGTTTAACGTTTTACCATTAATCTAGCGACCATGAGCCACGGGACCTCCATTTTTAAGAGGAATAACAACTTCACTCTGAAGGAACTAACAACAAACGTGAATAGAAACCTAGTCACTTGTGATAGACTGTTCCCTTGTTCCAGTTGTGAAGTTATTGGTATTGTTCGGTGTAATTGGTTCACTGCATGGCATACCATGCTCAGTCAAAGGACAGAAAATGGCCTGGATCAACTGAGAAAGGCTGTCTTCATAAGAATTTCAACATTATTTACTAGCAGCCTCAATATTCCATTCATATGTTGGTACTCCATTTTCGTATAGAAGTTATGCAGAAATGTATCACTGTATTCAGGCGAGGTAGTCTGAAGTTTTAAAAACTATTTCTGTGTCGCGGAATTTGAAGCGAGATTAGAGTATATAGAGAATATCTTAAATATTATTATCATCTACAAAATTTCAATACAAAATTGGAGAAGCAAATCATGCATGGAATTTGATGATTTGCAGCAGCCAAACACCAGATATTAAAAATCCAAAGAAGGCCCCTGAAATTACTACAATTACATTCAGGTTTTGTATTAATTCCTAAATCTTTGATCAGTGCAAATGATCCCCTCACAAACCTTTGAAAATATCAGCCACACTTGCTGGAGGAACATCAGATATCATTAAGCATATAACATGACTTAACAACCAAACAAGCTACTCTCAAGATAATTAGGCACTTACAACTCTCGATGAAGATGGTGTTTCCTTCTTGACTAATGGGACTATCTCTGCAGTCACTTTCTCATGGATAGTAACTTCCTTGTAGTCTGCAGTACCTTCCATGATACGTGCTCCCTACAGAGAAACAATAATTTTGTTAATAATGTACCTCACGAGGCATAAGAAATATATTTTGTACACACGTAAGCATTCATCTAGATCTATTTGTCTCGGATTAGTTCTCAACTCAATGAATAATT
Organism: Meconema thalassinum; assembly: GCA_946902985.2. Classification (NCBI taxonomy): domain Eukaryota; kingdom Metazoa; phylum Arthropoda; class Insecta; order Orthoptera; family Tettigoniidae; genus Meconema; species Meconema thalassinum. Next base: position 51,197,812 of record OX336388.2, on the reverse strand, counting down.
TTAAGATATTTGATAAGGTTAGAATAGCAAACCTGAAGCTGAATTTTGCTGCGTTAAATGCTCATTAGCTGACTTTAGGTGCTCATTAGCTGACTTTAACATCATTTATATTTTTCTGACTTATACCTTCAAGGTTTTGAATGTTTCACAAGACAAAAACACAATAGAAAACTTTACATATTACTTACAATGTATATGTAGCTCTCAGAACACAAAATCCAATACTTTCATGTAGCTACAGTGTTATAAATTCACCAATAAAATTGATACATTTGTCTTTCATTTTAAGAAAATTCAAATAGGTGTTTGATACAAGATTAAAATAAACACGAGCTTCAATATGTAAAACATACTTGCATTTCTGAACCTTTCTCAAGAACGATTTCCAAAAATCAGTAACTGTCAACATTAAATGATGATATGATAGCCTACAGTCGCATATCATGTGATCGAGTGGTCATGAAGTTAAAGACAATTCAAAACCTCAATACCCGATGTCCCAGTTTCACTAGCACACACTTACTAATATGCCAAGGATTATTCGAAGTTCCTACCTAATTTAGCTGTACGACTTAACCTTACAGGTGATGAAAGTTTTGCCATAATTATTCAAGGTTGTTTCGAAAAGGACAATAAATAACCACTTTAAAATTGAAGCCTGCTCTACAAGAACGTTGTATATCATATTTATTAACTTTTCAGTATTAAAAGAAAACTTCTTGTGCCTAATCTAATACCGAGATATGCTAAATACAGGTCTATACATTAAAGTTGCAGTCTCTCTTCCAACACTAAAGGAATATATTTCTCTTAAATGGCAGTATATAGGACTCAGCATGATTTTAGTGCAGTTTTCCTGCAAGAAAGTTGTATATCACAACAGACCTAGAATGTTGTATATCACAAACCATTTTCTATGGCTAAAAAATAAAGAGAAATAATCCTCAGATACATAATTATATGGAATGGAATATTGTATTGCTTACAAGGCATACACAAAACAAGAAAATAAAATGGGCATATTGAGAACCATATAAAAATTTTGGATGGTCGCCATGTTCAATTTTTATATGGAGGCCATGGAGTTATGTACTATTAGATGACGATCATTGCGTAGGATCATTATTCAAATGTTGACTTCGATGGCATGATTAGGACGTAAGAAATGAAAACTTAATTTTAAAATTTCCCACAGCCGCCATCTTGAGGTTATGTAAACAATTGAACTAAATTAGATGGCAGTGCATCAATGTGTATAAAATATGCTGTACCATGTTTCACTGCCCACGGGTAGTTGAATTGCGAGAAAAGTCGATTTAAATGTTTCAACTTCGCTTGGCCGCCATGTTCGTTCTGTACTTAACAGGTTTTTGAATGTCACATTGGTGCCCTTTATCATCGTACGAAATTTCAGGGTGATATCAGTAATAATTGCGGAGATATAGAATGCCTGTGAAATATTTTGCACAGCCACCATGTTGGAGTGGAGAGACGTAATAAAGGGCAAAGGGCACGGTCGTGGTTGGACGAAATAGTACTTTGACCTTACCGAGTTTTATTGAAATCGCTCCAGCCGTTTAGATTTTTTGGGACAGACATACATGCATACACACACGGACAAAAGGTGATCTCATAAGCCTATTTGTTTTTCATAATTGAAAATAGGCTAAAAGAATTCTGTGATAATCAAGGGATTACATACAACTTGTAGCAGTATTTTAATCATAACACGTTCCTGGAAGTGCTATGCCGCCAACCAGCTGATTGATATACAACGTTCTTCTCTTGTATGACTTGGGTGATGATTTTGTTAAACTGTACGCTCTGAAGTTGCTGTATAAGCTTTTCCACTATTCTTCAGTCGCTTCCGCACATTGTTCTTCCACTTAAAATGATTTATTTTCCTTTTCCTGCTCTTATTCAGTGCTAAAGGAGAGCTTGGCGACACATTCAAATTGCCAACATCCGCCATCTTTGTTGATATACAACTTTCTTGCAGAGATGCCACCTTTTGGACCCTAAATTTTCTGTCAATTTTTTTTCTTCAAATTGACTAATTTTAGGTTTGAAAAGTGTCGGTGTGATGATATCCAACCTTCTTAACCGAAAATCTCAACATGCTCTATTTCTGATATACAACGTTCTTGTAGGGCAGGCCTCAATTATTATAGGCATGTGACGAAATAATAAATAACCAGCCCAAGGGAGCGATATCACTCAATGCGCAATATTAATAACATAGACAGCCCCATTCCTTATGACGTGTTAACTATTTATTACTTAAATTCAACATTTAGAACACTGTGCCCTTCCTCAGCGTGGAACAGGATAAGGAACTGTGTAGTCCCGTAACAAAAGTTCACAAAATACAGATCTGTTACAATAATCTTGTTAATAAAGCATATAAAAATGACTTGAAAGACAGCATAGAATTGAAGAGATGTGTATATTGAATAAGTTAGCTTGATGTACTGGATAAAAGCATTCGCTGGATTCCCCCATCTCATAAGAACTACCAACGCTTCATTGGTGCAGTAACAGCAACGGCTAAAAAGTGTATACCAAGAGGATACCGAAAAGAATATATCCCAGGTTGGAATGATGAAAGTGAAACACTGTATCAACATTTCCAGCAAAGTGGTGACCCAGAGATAGCCACAGAACTTTTGTCCAGCTTGGACCTATCTCGAAGGAAGAAATGGACAGAAACAGTCGAAAGTATGGACTTTACCCACTCAAGTAGGGAAGCATGGAGCCTTCTGAGAAGATTGGGAGGAAGTGGACCAGTATGCAGAAAACCTTCAGAAGTAACACCTGCTTCCCACATCATTACCACATCAAGAGTGCCTCCCGACAAGAAACATACCAAACATATTAGACGGCAACTTCATGACCTGAAAAAGACGACATCTCCCTCATCTGAATATGCACGTCCCTTCACAGTTTTAGACATTGAATTGGGACTGAAGGACCTCAAACCTTTCAAGTCACCTGGTTTCGATGGCATCCATCCAGAATTCCTGATTCATATGGGAGGATACGCTCAGAAATGGCTAGCCGAATTCTTCACTGACATCCTGTTGACTGGCCAACTTCCATTGGAGTTCAAGAAGGCGAAGATAATTTATATTCTAAAACCTGGCAAACCCAGCAACAAGGTAGAAAGCTATCGGCCCATCGCCCTTCTTAGCTGCTGCTACAAGCTTTTTGAAAGGTTGATATATAATAGAATAAGTAGTGCAATCCTAGAGCATATTCCAATTGAACAGGCAGGATTCAGACCAGGGCGTAGCTGCTGCGATCAAGTATTGTCTCTTACATCCTTCATAGAGGCAGGATATCAAATGAAGCTGAAAACATCTGTAGCATTTGTTGATCTTACTGCTGCCTTTGACACTGTGTGGAGGGAAGGCCTTATCTACAAATTTCTTCGAATCATACCCTGCAGAACAATGGCTCAACTGGTTAACAATATGTTAAGTGATCGGAAGTTCCAAGTAATCACTGGAAGCAAGATAAGCAAGGAGAGGAAGCTAAACAACGGATTGCCCCAAGGATCAGTTCTCTCACCATTATTGTTCAACTTATATCTCTCTGACCTTCCCGACACTTCATCCAGAAAATTCTGCTATGCCGACGACTTGGCTCTAGCCGTACAACATCAGGTAATGGAGACGACTGAAGAGATTCTGACCATAGACTTGTCTATACTGGAAAATTACTTCACAATCTGGAGACTTCAACCCAGTGTGAGTAAAACAGAAGTGTCTTGCTTCCATTTAAATAATCGTTTGGCGAACGTGAAATTGAATGTAAGTTTCAGAGGCGGAATTCTTCGTCATAATTGGAACCCAAAATACCTTGGAGTCATCTTGGATTGTACACTATCCTTCAAGCAACACCTACTGAACTTGGCAAAAAAGCTGAGGACTCGAAACAACATCCTCCATAAGCTGTGTGGAACTACCTGGGGATCTTCAGCAATCACCTTGCGATCTTCAGCCTTGGGTTTGGTGTACTCAAGTGCTGAGTATTGTGCACCTGTTTGGTTGAACAGTCATCATACAAGGCTTGTCGATACCCAGCTCAATACCACAATGCGCATCATATCTGGCGCAATCATATCTACTCCAGTTCATTGGCTTCCACTGCTAACCGGTATAATGCCATCTGATTTACGTCGATCTAATGCCCTTATGAGGGAATTTCACAAGATCTCCAGGAATCCTAGTCTACCCGTGCATAGTGACCTGCCACTTTTGAATCTTAAAAGACTAAAATCACGCCATCCGACTCTGCGTGATGCTGCTGACATGGATGCTAAAGTTTTTAATTCTCTTGAACAGTGGAAAGGTCGGTGGGAAGCAGCAACAGATGTGCGCCTGCATACTATCTTCTCAGGTCCCAGACTTCCAAGTGGATTCCATCTACCACGCAAGACCTGGACCGCCCTGAACAGAATCAGAACAGGCCATGGCCGGTGCAGAGACGCCCTCCACAAGTGGAAAAAGGTACCTAATCCAGACTGCGACTGCGGAGCTCCACACCAGTCTATTCATCACATTGTCAAAGAATGTAAGATTCGAGCCTATCACGGTGGTGAAGTGGACTTCCTGCTGGCAACTCCAGATGCTGTACGCTGGATTGAAAACTTAGACATTCAATTGTGAAGCACAAATGACTTTGTTTCTCGTCTGTAAATATGTACATATATATTACCGATATTGTCTTATAAGCTATACGCTAAATAATAAATAAGCTTGATGTGTATTTGCCAGATATTGTAGAGAAAAACTTTGGAAATATGTGTGACCAAGTTTTTATGAAATGTTGAGAACTACATAATTTTGTAAAAATTTGAGAATTATCCAAAGTAGGAAATAATGTACACAATCACCTGGCAATCAAGTTCTTCTTTAACAAATGCACTCTGAGTTATGAATCTTGCATCTTCAAAAGCATCATCAGGTTCTTCAATTTTCATCCCCACCGGCCTATCAGACGGTGGCTGGTCATTCAAATCCTGGGAAGTAATAAACAAGCATGATTATTGTAAAAGTTGAAGAATAAGAGCTAATGATGATAATAGTAATGATAATAATAATAATAATAACAATAGCAAGAAACCGTTACAAAACATTTGCTGATGAACAATCACCTTACCAAGCACGTAGTTACGTCATAAACATGCGGAATAGTCCCTTGAAATAATACTTCTCACAGATTACATCCATGACCTTTTATCCTCCTGAAGAACAATTGTTAATAATAATAATCATTATTATGAATTTGAAGTATAAAAAGGAACTATTTACTCTGATCATCATTTATCGTTAATTAAAGTTAAGTTTCAACCTGACAGACCCAAAGTCAGGACATTTAAATTATCCTGGAATTTATCTGGAATGTCTTAAAACCAAATTCAAACAATCTCCTTGAAAATATCACGAACCAAAATCTGCGCCACTACAGGTCTAGTAATAATAATAATAATGTGCGTCAGAGTAGCAGTGGAAGATAAAATCAACAAGGTCGCAAATGGACGGGGGAAAAGACGTCTTGCTCGACCCGGTGCTGGGCCCAAGGTTTTCGGAGCGAGCAAAAGATGATTTCCAAAAAACCAAATGGAAACAAATAATTGCTTAATGCAACAATCAAAAGTGCAAAAACGAGATTCCCATAAAATTAATTAAAGAAATCCCAGAGGCGTGTTAATCGTGCCTTTGTTGCATCAAAAAGACAAGATTGACGAAATCGAGATAAGGATAAGGATAAGGAAGGGGAACTTAAATATAAGAAATGAAAAGACAAGGGGGCTATATTACTTAAAATATAAAAATGTATTAGAGATAAAAGAAAGAGCGTGTACACGAAATAAACAAATTATTTAAAACAAAGAAAAAGGCAAGCTAAGACAAGATCAATAATACAAAAGAAACCCAATACCAAGAATAAAGACTTAAAAACTCAAAAGCACGACAGAACCTGAGTGCAGCTCAACAACATGAATCTAACGAAAAGATACGAACATTGAATAAAATAAAATGAAACTTACGAAAGCCAGAGAGAAACGCCAAACTTGCAAAAATTCAAAAATCGAACGTTAACGAGACGCGAAGCTTTTCATGATGTTATGTAAACATACCGGAGGGAAGGGGGAGGAGTGAGGGGGAGTAAAACAAAGGGGAGAGAGATCTCACGGAGATAGGAGGAAGGAGAAGACAAGGGGAATTATAATTAAGTTATGTAATACGGCGAAAATCGAAAGAGAAAAACAAAACAAAAGGAAAATGAGATATACGGAGATACTTTACATAACAATTGACTTGGGACGAAAGAGACCGGTAAAAATCGAAAGCACGCTAAAAAAATAGGCTTATACTCCAACATAATGCTGCACCAACGCGACATATAAAAAAAGAATAATATGACATCGGAGCTGGAGAAATCCCAGTTAACCACCGTCACATATATTCTATAAACAAAAGGGACATGTATTAGTGGGACGTTGGACATAAGTCCCGTTACCTCACACATACTGTCCGCAAACAAAGATCCAATTGCTACCAATCAAACGAAACATTTGTGGTACAAAAGAGACACCGACGCAAAAGACGAGCACCAAGGCCCGACAGGAAATATACATAAGCCAAGACGCAGAAACGCAATACTTTCGAATCTTACAGGTATTAACCAAAATAATAAAACTGTGAGGAGGGTACATAACAAAGGCAACAAAAAGAACTCCGCCGTATGACATTACGCAACGTCTCGGAGATCTGGTTCAAGGATTATAATACTAACAGTAACATCTTGAAAAGGAAAGAGAATTAAGCAAAAGAGGGAACGTTGAACAAAAACAATTACATTGCGTTAGATAGAAATACATTGAGCCGTACTCACATTCCGCTGCGCCATGAGGGCGGGCCTCTGCCCGAATACAAACGTTCGCCCTACATCTCGGCACGTCCAAGACTGCATAAGCTTCTGTCCCCCAGAGAGGAGAGAAGCCTCTCAGAAATATCAAATGCGTAGTATGGGAGTGGCACCAAACTCGCGTCAAATATTGTCAGAGCCAATGGCAGAACAAATTGCACAACAAAATGCAAGGTAGCAACAACACTAGCCAATACGAGAGAACTAGGTAGTATGTAGCCAGGGGTTGCACAACGTTAGACAGAGAGATACATACAGACAATCTGCGCACTTTTAAACACCCGAGGCGTAATATAAAGATGTCACAACACATGACAATAATAATAATAATAACTATAAATTCATGAAAAGTGGTTCAAATCCTGTCATTTAGATGGCATTAGAAGATACACTATTGGGAGTTTCCGGATTATTGGGGTTCTTCCTCGAAAACGTTAAGATAGATGGTTGAACAAGACCAGCGATAAGGCCATAGACCTTCTAATTCAAACCTTTCAAAGGTACAGTTCCAATGAAATAGAAACAAAATTGGCTTGAATTCATCAAAGACCAGAAAGAAGCCTCGAGAATCATCAGATCTGAAAAACACACATTACATAAAAAAAGAGTACAAGGAACTGTTACAGAACATTTGCTGACGAACCATCACACTACCAAGCACCTAGTTTATGACTTACACCATCCGGATGAGGCCCTGAAATAAAAAGGAAAACTGCAAACTTGTCACAGACCACTTCCATGACTTTTGAACCTACGATCCTCCTGAAGAACAAATCTGACTTGAGAGACGCATTCCTAATCCAGATTCAGAACTCCCTTCATTAGAAGATATCAAGCAAGTAACCATAAACTAAACTTAAAAATAACAAATCTCAAAAGATAACTGAAATATTGAAATTATGAGGTGAAAGCCTAACTAAAAAATGTCAAGTAACTTTTGTAGATACATGGAGAAAATTCTCTAAGACAGAAATTGCAATCTAGTTCACCCACTAATTTAAGAAAGTCAAAGAACAAACTTTAATACCTATGGAGAAATATCCTCACTATCACTAGCGTACAAAATTCCCTCTAAAGCATTATTTACGAGACTTGAAATCCAAACTCATCAACTAATTGGCGAATAACAGGCATGATTCATAAATGACAGGTCCTGTACAGAATTAATTCACAATCTCAACCGGACGATTCAGTAGACCTACTCACACTATTCAATATTCTAGAAGATTTCAACGTTGACAGGAAAACAAGAGTAATAATCCGACAGATACTGACAGCCATAAGTTCAATGGTTAAATTTAAGTGAACTTTCTGATCGTAATCATATTGGCAAAGACTTCGAGGCAAGGAGATGGGCTATCTCCAAAAATGTTCAATAGTGTCTTTGAATATCAGTCCAGGACGGGGGGAAGGGAACAAAAGAGATAACTATTGGTCATGAAGAATTAAACTTTCAATTTTCCGCCTATTCAATACTATAATTTGTTAAAACATTTCAGGGGTATATGTTTCAAGTCCTATTTCTTTTGGACCCTACTTCAGCCCACAAACTTATAATATGGAGCTCATCAGAGCACAAAAAACATCGATGACACAAAATGTACATACATAATAAAAAGTTAAAAACACTGTAACAATAGCTGAGAGTCTAAACATCTAAAAATGGCATGCATAGTTTACGGGCTTCAGGTACATGTTTTTGCACTTTTTCTATATCTATGTAAAATGTCATTTGACACTGTAAAACGCCGGGCACATATTTTGATGTCTATAACTGGCGTACTGTAGGAACTTGCAGCATATCTTGTACTCTTCTAACATTTCTATTGGAGTGGCTGAAGATGGGTTGGACGGCAAAGGCTACATCTTTTATCAAATTTTTGTTATACAAATTATTAATAAAATCAAAGGCATTGAGTTCTGGGGCAGGTATGTGGACCATGTTTTCTTAATCATAAACAACCAAGTACAAGAGATAGATCAGGTACTGGACATTTTGAATAGCATCGATAATAACATTAAATTCACCTTAGGGTCAGAAAAAGATAACAAAATTAATTATTTAGATTTAACAGTTACTAAAAAAGATAACCGGTTACAGTACAATATTTACAGGAAGCCTTCACAGACATACGTGATCATACGTCAAGATTCTAACCACCCGGACAACCACAAAAATGCGACTTTTATAAGCCTCATTAACAGAGCCTTAAGATTACCAATATCCGACAATGATTTGGAAAAAGAAATCAAAATAATACATCAAATAGCCACAAAGTCAATGGATATAGTCGCAATTATGTCAATAATTTGTTTCATAAATTGAAAAACAAACCTGTTACTAAATTATCAAAAGATAATTCTACCAAGAAAAACTTCGCCACTTTAACTTTTATAGACCGCAGTATTTATACAGTAACTAGCGTCTTAAAGAAATACAATATAGACATTGCCTACAAAACCAATAACTCAAATTTTAAAAAATTCTTCAATTCCAGTAAAGTCAACGTCACGAATAAACATACGAAATCCGGCGTTTATGAGCTCAATTGCAACCAGTGCAAGGCTACATACATAGGCCAATCCGGAAGAAGCTTCCGTATTCGTTATAATGAACATATTTCTGCCATTAAACACAGAAAATTTTCAGCAATGGCGTCACACATGGTGGAATCCGGTCATAAGTTTACGACCATAGACAATGACATGAACATCTTACATTACGTCAATAAGGGCAGTTTGATGAATGTCTTAGAAGCAATTCACATAAATACATCCCAGTGATCAAATTGTTCTAATAATTTGAACGACATTATTTTTGAGACAAATATATTATTCGATATGATAACAGATCATTTAAATGTCAAAACACGTAAACCGCCATAGTTCATAAAGCCAATCTTTTTTCCATAAGCCCCATCCTTCCCCCCCCCCCCCTTTTTTCCCACCACTCACTCATCTAAACCGCTTTGCCCCACTCTCGACTGCCCCCCCCCCACCTCCTCACGCCGAGCAGGTTGTTTACTTCATAATACATGTCAGGCACACGCGCTCAGTAGCAGCAAGTTACTCTCGCTAAGCGGAGCTTGACCTCCACTTGATGTCGCAGGGCTGTTATCGTCTGACTTCGGTAAGTTTTCACGTTTTCTTAAATTCATACGACCAATACTTCATTTCTTTTTTCAAGTAAGTTGTTTTTATAAGTAATACGCATTGTTACTAATTCGCACCGTTTGTCTTCTTCAGGGTCAAATGCAACAACACGCCAAATTTCTCTATTGTTTTTCCGTAAGTTTTTCTCAATCCGTTTTCGAGCTGTCTTCCGTAGTTGTTATTTTCAGTACTAATTATGGTCAATCATTTCAGATACCGTGTGACAGAAAGATTATTTTAATCCATCAAAGACAGGTTGCCAATTGCCAAAAAAAAAATTTAACAAACATTTCATAAAAGATGTAGCCATTGCCGTCCAACCCATCTTCAGCCACACCAATAGAAATGTTAAAACAGTACAAGATATGCTGCAAGTTCCTACAGTACGCCAGTTATAGACATCAAAATATGTGCCCGGCGTTTTACAGTGTCAAATGACATTTTACATAGATATAGAAAATGTGCAAAAACATGTACCTGAAGCCCGTAAACTATGCATGCCATTTTTAGATTTTTAGACTCTCAGATATCGTTACAGTGTTTTTAACTTATTATTATGTATGTACATTTTGTGTCATCGATGTTTTTTGAGTTCTGATGAGCTCCATATTATAAGTTTGTGGGCTGAAGAAGGGTCCAAAAGAAATAGGACTTGAAACATGTGCCCCTGAAATGTTTTAACAAATTATAGTATTGAATAGGCGGAAAATTGAAAGTTTTATTCTTCATGATTACTGTCAATACGGAACCTGAAATGAAAAATATTTCTAATAACTATTGGTCGACGACTCAAAAATAAAATTCATCTGCAGTGTTTGGCATTCGCAGATGATCAAGCTATTCATTCCAACGATAGACAAGAGGCAGTTCAGCTCCTTGAAAACTTCACTAAATTACAGCTAAGACCAGAATCCAAATGCATAGACGAATCCGCTCGTCATCTAGACAGGAAACCTCTGAAGACTAAATTCGGAAAAAAATCATAAAGTAAATAAATTCAAACCACACGGCATAGCCGTGCTCATTGAACCGTGCACCACGGCCTTGATGGCAGCTGCAGCAATTCAGTTTGAATCCCGCTGACAGTACCCATCCTAAGTGATTTTTCCCTGCGTTATCCACACTCCCTCCAGGCAAATGACGGGATAGTACTTTACTTCACGATTGAATCGTGACGCAAACAAAGAGAGAATTTCAACATTCCAGAAGGCCTATAGCAATAGATGTAATTAAAAAATCAACATCTAAGACATTATACCACAGTAATCAAACCTGAAGCACTCTATGGCTCAGAAACATTGATCATTGAAGGTACCGTATATCTCTTGGTAAGGACATAAAGAAACAAGAAAGTAAAATATTTAGGCAACTCCTTGGTCCAGTATGACCAGTAGGAATCTGGGAGAAACGAAAGCCTTGGGAAATTTATCAGCATTCTGAAAAGATCACTGACATTTTCAGGAAAAGGCAGTTTAAGTTCTACGGAAACATTCTCAGAATGAACCATCGCAGGATCACCAAAAGATTCTCAACCTTGCTCTATCAATGAAAGTCAAGAACCAGTGGCTTAGTGAAATAGAAAATTAACTTCAAGAAATTGAAATCACAGAAGAAATTATATAAGATCGACCCCAGTTTAAAACAGTAATTAACAACCACCATTTTGCTGAGAAAATGAATGCAAGGACCGATAAATCATGGACTGAAGAACGGAGGTGATATTATTATTAGGAAAATTAAAAGCAAACATTACAGATTCAGATTACTATTTGGTAGGGGGCCGATAAACTAGATGTTAGACCCCTCAAAACAAGAATTATAACCATCGCTATTTGGTAGTATTAAGTACATGATATAATTCCTATTAATTACAGTACACAAAGATTTGTCATGCCCATCAGTAATGGTACACAATATATGGAACTAAAATACAACTTACACTCTCAGGGAATTCTTCTGGTTCACATTTGATAGATTGTTGGCCCTCCATAATGTTGAGGAATCTAAAACATAGGATAATTAAGTAATATACTTTAACTATCAGGATACACTGTAACAAGTACAGGATATATTTGTCATTTACACACAGAAAAGTTTAATGGTATATTCCAATACCCTTCCAGGAATTTTTCTTGTGTTTTGCTCTATATTCTTTAAATGTATGCAACCGTACATAAAATGGAATTTCTATCTACGTCAGGGATTTGAGGATGATGAATTGGTACCCCTCCGGAACATTCCAGAAGTGTTTCCTTCTTAGTAACCAATAAAGAGGTGGTGGTGTTGATTGCTGCTTCAAGGGGCCAAACTATTTGGTACTGATATGGAATGAATAGCCTTATTTTGGTAAGAACCTTCCACATAAAATGTTTGCATCATCACAAATTATAAACGCCCAGGAGGTGTTTGTGTGTTTATCAGTGCTAGATTGTCTAAATAGGACTGGGGATTCAGAGAGACAGTGCAATGGCTGAAGCGCAGTAGGCCTACTACGTTTACTTTACTCAGCAGAATGTACAGACTTTCAACCCCCAGTCACTTTGATACGAATTGTCAAAGCAAAGGGACCAAATTGCACTATACTGAGCATAGATATTATATATACTGTGACCGTACACAACACGAGCCGAGAATTGAACCAACAACTTTCACGCAGCGTGAGTACAGAATTAATGAGTGAGATATCTGCGCGGATTAACAACTTTGATCTGCAGCGCACATTACATCTTACACGCTAGCTTCACGATCAACTTAAATTTCAAATAAAGATTTGTAATTAAGTATTCTGCGTTTGTGGATACATCTTATATCACATGTTGATATACTAGGCCTAAATAGTATATGACGAATACACGTAGGCCCTATTATTAATTTACCTGAGTGTGATATTGCCGAACAGTGTTCCTTATTGACAGAACTACAGTTTTACAATATTACGGTACATGTAATGTTCTTAGAATTATTTAGAGTTTAACATTAGACTAAAATATCGAGAGAAAAACACACTTTCCGTTGTCTAGGAAGGACCAGGCGTAACCAGTCGCACTTTACTTCCACACAGTCTGCATTCCAGTAAGGGTACCGAGAGTTCAAAGATATTAGCTAAACTCCCTGCCTCTCGTGTTACAATGCGACCACTTCCCAACAAAACTCACATAATTGTCTCATGTTCGACGAGCGTTACCAACTGGAAATTTCCAAATGCAGGAATTGCTCAGAAAAGAGCCATATGGGGAAAATGTCTGACAAGTTCAATCGATAGCAAAATTATACATAATATCTATATTTAACATAACTTTTTACAAAAGGAAATACCTTACTTATCGATCAGTCCCTGCTGCAGTTCTTTTCCTTGAAGCTGTATTCTTCAGCAGAACCTACTTTTGAAAGAAGACGCGAATTATTTTCTTGAAGCACATATTTATAGAATTGTTCACACCGTATCTTTGAAATAGATCGTCACAAGTAACATTCTACCAACATTGAGCATATACGGTACGGTATGAATAAACACACATTGCTGCCTGGTCTGGCAAACAGGCAAATTGTACTGAAATTCAGTAACAAAACTCAATGTTCTAATACCGGCACTTATTAAAGAAAACAGACCATTGTTGGTCTACTGTTGTGTCCTAATCCAAAGTTGAACTTTTAGAATAAGCCCTTATGGTACGGTAAGTTACCTACGATGCAGAACTGGTGGAATAATTTTTAGCCTAGAATATTTCTACACCTTTCGACTGTAAATATTGAATAAATGGTAAAATACCGTCAAAACTGTGGTCCTTAATGTTTTGAAGTCTTAACCAATTGAAACACTTGAATTCCTACATAGGTTGCATCAATTTATCCAAGTACCGGTACTCATTGCAGGTTTCATAGAAACATAAACCATCTTCTGAAAATGTATTTAACATCTATCCGACTTTAAGCGGGAAACCTAAATGAGCAATCAAGAACATATGCCTAACATTTCGATAAATTAGAAATGCCGGTCGGACATAACCACAATGAATGAAAAGCAGGACATATTGGTAACCCTCCGTAGGACGAATCCACTTAAAAGGAAGATTCTTATACAGAGCCTGTAAAATGAGACAAACTGTCGCGGTAAAACAGTTCCATGATACATACCGTACCTCACTTCTGTACCATCAGCTGGGCTGTAGGCCTACTCAAGGAGCATATAATTACAGAGTAGACACTCCCTGGTATTTCTGCCTTCCGTTAAATTCAGGGATTGCCTCATTGTTTGGGCTCCAACTCAAACGCACATGATGCGCAAAGCTACCATAAAGATTTGCATGGTGCGCACCACGTGGCGAATTCCAACGCAACTGAGATGCAATAACTGGCCGTACATTGTGCAAGAATTTAAGTGACCGAAGGATCTAGGTTGCTTTCGCCGAGTACGTTAGCCAACTTACGAAATGATCGAATTGAGTTTGATTTATCTGGATACACGTCGTTATTGTTGCTTTAAAGCAACTACGTTTTCTTTTTGAACGCCAAAATATTACTTCGATTGAATATATAGAGGCAACGGACACCCTAAAATTGAATTTTGTACGTACGTTGTGGTCTGTGACGTTGGTACGATGAGAAGTAAAAAAAAGTCCTCTCGGCACTCCGGAAGACGGAGGTAGATTTCACCGGACAAGCTTGGCGATAGGCGAAAATAGGCAGAATATGCACGTTTTCGTAGAAGGATCAGGCCTCATTTATTGCGAGAAGGTATTTTATAATTGGAGCTTAATTAACTTTTTTTTCGTTATTTAAGCTTATTTTAAACATTTTATTGTCTTATGGGAACGGTAACCTTCTTGTCATTTGGGGTCCATTTTAATACTTGTGGTCACTCTGTCCTTATGCAAGGTTTCGACACTGATGTGTAACTATGTAACGGTCTGTTACTTCTTCACGCAAAATTATATCTCCCGCAGAGATTTTGGTTGGTTCCTCAGTTTAGGGGCTGCGACAACGCGGTCATGTAACCCCGTGTACTTTGGAATGGGTGTATTAGTCTTAATTCAGGTAAGGACTGCAGACGGTCAATTTCAAGCAGTAGTTCCTAATGTTGCTACCAGGTACTACCGTCAATGACACCTAGCTGTGAAATTGGCTACTAGATGCCACCCCAACCAGCAACTCGCAACGAACGTTGGAACTTCCCCTCCAAAGGAAAGCATACTGAGGGATTTTAGCGCTCTTAGAAAATTCGACGACTTCGGCCGGCTTTGAAACCACGACCTTGGGCATAGACATTCAGCATGCTACCAGTTACGTCACCGAAGCCGCTTCCCACTTAGTCAGATGGAAATACTGAATCTGATCTCGTGCAAGTGCGTTGTCATGGCAACGTCTGATGGCTCATCCCTCATCAATTTAGTAGTGTTGCCATGGCAACCTCTGATAGCTCTTGGCATTTTCTTATAATTCCGAAATAATTTTTCTCATCCCTTGGCCTAATGGTGAGTCATTGATGCATATCCAAATACATATCATCCTCTGTCGCCTATCATCCCTCATACCGGTACTCGTAACACTCATCCGCCTTGGTGGGATCAGGAATGTTTTCTTTGGGTCAAGAGAAGAAAAGCAGCATTAAAATGGCTTCGAAAGAACACGACTCCCCATAATTACTTACTCTATAAACGAATATGTGCGTCCACCCAACAACATTTCAATCTCAAGCGACTCGCGGCTTGGCGTTTTTTCATTTCAACTTTTAATAGTCATACATGTCTTCGCAACCTATGGTCGACGATCAAAAACATGTCTTATGTCATCTCGCGGTCCATGACGAGATCACTCAACGCGCATGGTTACGAAACTTTTTATCGGAATCTTACCCCTGGCTACGTCTCGCAATGTTTTTCCCCCAGCCCGTATCACGAATCACCGAAATTCCTGACTGTTGATACATATCACGTCTACTGAAATCTGGCAAGCCACACGTAACAAGAAATCTACAAGGCTAGGTAATGATGCTGTAACATATCGCATGATAGCTGCTTTCTCCCCGCAAGCCTTCACGATAGTTTTAAATCTATACAATTCCATACTATTATCTGGTATCATCCCAGAAGACTGGAATCAATTTGAAGTTCTGCCGATTTTAAAGCCCAACAAAGACCCTACGGACCTACATAATTATCGAGGTATCTTGTTAAGTTCTTGCCTTCGCAACGTATTCCAAAAAATCTTACTCCGACGTTTACAATGGTGTTTGGAATATTATGATGTTCTCCCCAAAACGCAATATGCTTTTGTTAAAAAACGCAGTACTACGGACGCCCTATCGTTATTCCTCACTGACTTACTCCTGGCGAAAGGACGGAAACTACATACCATAGCCATGTTTTGGACATCCAAGGAGCCTATGATTCGGTAGATCCATACCTTTTATTACAGATACTATATTCCCATCGTTACCCCTTAATTTTTCTAAGTATCATACATAATTTTCTCGTACGAAGACGTTTACATTTCTGTTGCAATAATGAGGTCCTAAACAATAGATTTACGTCGCATGGCCTTCCGCAGGGCGATATCCTTAGTGGTATTTTATACTTACTTTATACGGGAACCCTTGAATCTGTAATTCTTCCTCATGCAAAATTAATTCAATTTGCTGATGATATATTAATAATATATGCTAATCAATCCAATCTCACCACTTGCCGTGAAGATTTACATACGGCCCTAACCCAGGCAAATCAGTGGTTTACCCAACATGGATTGGTGACGTCACCCAATAAGAACGCAGCAATGATATTCACTCACAAACGTATATATGACACGTCACCTGTCGAATATCAACAAGGCCAAATCGATGTTGTTCGAGTCGTCAAATATTTAGGTCTGTATATTGACGATAAACTTAATTGGCAACGTCATTTAACCCACGTCACTCAAAAATTAGAGAACAAGTTCCCTGTGTTCAAGGCGCTTACGCGCCGCTCATGGGGGCGGCGCAGTTCGTGTTGCTGACAGTTTACAAAAACATTTTCCGCTCGGTTTTGGAATATGGAAGGGCCTTTTTTGACATGATGACACCCACTCGTTTACTCACTATGGACCGTTTACAGTTCGGCGCCCTTTGCATTATTATCGGCGCTCTCCCTGCCAAATCAACGAAAGCTTTATAGATCGAGGCTGGAGAAACACCGCTTTCTCTCCGCCGCCAGTACTTGTGTGCCAAATATTTATTACAGAAAATGTCTCTTTCTCATACAACTCTTCTCAATAAACTACGTTTATTAGATGAATATTACCAACGCCATCTCTTATCACAAGATCTCATCCCCGCTCCCGTAACTATATACCGCCTCCTATGCCCATATCGACATACTGTTGTACAAACCCAAATCAACCCTATGTATAATATCTCCTATCAAGTCCACAAACATCAGCCGACCATCCTTCAGACTAGTTTGGAACATCTTATAGCCACGTTTAAATCCCACCCCACTGTCATTTCACGCACGTTCCACGACATTATCAGTCGCTACCCCCAACATACTCTGTTTTATACGGATGGTTCAAAACTATCACACCCAACCAGAGCTGGTGCGGCATTTTTCGCCCCGGCTTTACGTGTTGCACGGAAATATTTTTTACCTCCCGCGCTACTATATTTACTGCTGAAGTCTTTGCCCTCCGCCAAACCTGTATCTACATCAAACAACAGGGTCTTTCCCATACTCTTATCTGTACTGATTCCCAAAGTGCGCTCCTCGCCTTACAAAATATTACCTGTTCTGAGAATTGGTATTTACAAAATTTAGCCAAAAAATTATATGAAATCAGTAATGCCGGGATCAATGTAATCTTGACTTGGATACCAGGACATGCCCATATCAGTGGAAATGTACAGGTAGATAACTTAGCCAAAGAAGCAGCATTGGGTCAGGGGACCCGTCTTGATATGGCTCTCCCATATCCTGCCATTTTACTCCATATACAAGAAATCCTCCAGGAATGGCAACAGCTGTGGCGCGACTATATACATCACCATCCCACACATTATTCATCTATCCAACCATCAATACCAGCCCGGCCATGGTTCTTGAACATCACCATCCCACACATTATTCATCTACCCAACCATCAATACCAGCCCGGCCATGGTTCTTGAAAGGATCCTATACTTGCCCCCACATCACCATCATCAGAATGCGTTTCAACCATGCCGTCACACCTGCTTATCTCCATAGCATTAATGCCCGTGATTCTCCTGTCTGTTGTGGCTGCGGTCACTGCAGAGAAGATCTCCCACATATCATTTTCCAATGCTCCACTTATGATCCACAACGTTTTATAATGCATGAATCTCTTTTCTCCCTTGGTTTTAAATTACCCCTCAATTTGCCGACTTTATTGCATACGCCGACGGTTCCACTGGTAGATATCCAAACGAAGTTTTTATGTGACATTAATGTCAGTTTATAAATTGCTCCCTTGTTCGTGATCCGGTCTTGTTTGTGTAAATGTCACTGTCAGTCACCAAGATGGATCACTTCGGAGTGAAAATTAGTACCTTTGTGTCCCCTGTGCTTTCCTGTATTTTTTTAGCTAGTTCCCGTACGATGCTGTAGCTTTGTGTTTTACCCACTATAATGTTTCGCTATCCTCTCATTGGGATAGCGGCTTCGGTGGCGTAGTCGGTAGCATGCTGAGCTTCTATGCCCAAGATAGCGGGTTCAAACCCGGCCGAAGCCGTCGGATTTTTTAAGAGCGTTAAAATCCCTCAGTATGCCTTCCATCGGTCCCATGTCATAAATTTATGGCATGTTAAAGAACCTTCCACTAATTTCACCTGTGTGAAGCTAAATTGGATAGGTTAAGAATGTAAGCAAAGCTCTTAGGTTTATACGTTCGTTGCCAAGAGCCGACTGCGGTGGCGTCTAGTAGATAAGTTCTTAACTTGGCCTAGTAGTCGTTGACGGTGGGGCTTGGAGGCAAAAGTAGGAACTATTTGAAAATTCAAAGGTCCTGTCTGTACATAAATTAAAAAAATAAATAACACACACTAATACAGTCATCACAATTAACACCGGTTATCAGACAGATTCTACACACACCCAAAGTACACGGGGCTACATGACCGCGTTGTCGCAGCCCCTAAACTTTAGGACAAACCAACCAACCTCTCATTGGTGTCTGTATATTGATATTGGTGTTCGCCCACTGCCCAACACACGAGCAGTACCCGTCAGGGCATTGGGCGAAGCTAATGTGTGCCCAGTAACGTAACACGAAGCAGAAGCAGAAGAGGAAGAATAAGAAAAGAGAAAGCTTATTGATCGTCAGCTACGGTGTCGCCAGACAAATGTCCCAACATTATTCAGGATTATTCTTTGATTGTGCGTGTTTGGGAATACAGGAACCGAACATTTGATACCGTAGCTACTAACCAATAATTTTGATGCAAATAAATCATTCTACACACCGAACGAAGTGAATTTCAGTGTTCTAGTTTCCTAAACATAATGGAGGGAAAATCATTGCTCGAAAGTGAGCCGGAAATGTCGGCACAAACAGGTGACTTGGGTGACATTGTAAGTTGTTTATTAATTCTACATACTATATTGTGTACTGTAACATTACCACCTAAGTGATGCGCAAGACAAAATTCTTTGGATTTGTTAATATCTGTTACCAAGCAGTAGGCTAACCAGTATCTGTTGACTTAGAGGTCTGTATATTTTACGTTGCTTGATACTAGTTAACTTGTATATTACTTCCCAGCAGACAAATGAGCCATCACCCACTGCTTTCCTGCTAGTTGAGTCTGGAGATAAACTCGAAGACTAGTTCACAGAGGAACATAATATGCAGGTGATTATAACATTCTCATTCCCTCTCCTATGTTACCGTACTGTAATATGTTCAACTTTCATGTTAGAATTGGTTTTGAAGTTATTAATAGTGTTCTTTTCTAGCTCCAGAGTTAATAGTAGCTAATGCCATTGTATTGGTAATGCAGGTTCACACTGACATCAATTTATTAACTTCGAGTAAAACAAAACGGAACAATGATATGAATTTACTTGAAAAAATCCAAGTACATGCAGACTTAAAATTAAATACTGAAATAAACATTAATATGAATGAATAGCAGCAAATGGCCATAAGCTGGGCATTTTTGATAGGTGGGTTGCACGAGTCCTGTGTGGGGCGGGCCGATGTGAGTGCCATCTATTGACTCTCCCGAGAAACAAAGCGTCCGCCGTATTGTTGTAAAAGCCGGAGTAAATACGTGTGGTGAGAAGAGTAGGAACATCAACTTTTAGTGATAAAAATACCATTTGTGGAAAAAAGTATGTATCAAACCTGACTCTACCCCTCAAAATCCGACCAAAAGGTTGGATTTTTGTCCACTGCCTGAGATTATATATTGAGCTGACACTGTTCGAACGAGGTAAGGTGGTCGGTGCCCGACGGATGTGAAGTGCGATTTCGGTAGTGGTGCGGGAATTCGGCTTCACACAGTTAACCATGTCCAGGGTGTACGGTGAAAGATTGAATGTGGGTGTCACTGGCCGTCCAGCTACCCTCGATGACCGTGACTGGCGACATCTGGGACGTCTTGTTAATAGTGACAGAAGGGCAACAGTGCAACAAATCACGGCTCAATTCAACATGGGCCGTGCTAGACGTGTCTCTCGGTGGACGATCCATAGGAACATGGGTTCCAAGGGGTATGGGTGCCAGTGCCACACACGGGTGCCCTTGTCATCAACACAACGACGCACATTTTTCACCAATCACCAAGGGTGGACACTGGAACAATGGCGTAACGTGATATGGTCGGACGAATCTTGATTTCTTGCACCATGCCGATGGAAGACCCCGTGTGTGGCACACACCACATGAATCGATGGATCCCTCCTGCCTCGAATGTGTGGTCCAGGGAAGTGGTGTCTCTGTTATGGTCTGGGGTTCATGTTCCTGGTATGGAATGGGCCCCTTGGCTGTTCTGGAAGAGACTTTGATGTTCTGCGATATGTTGAGCTGCCAGAGGCCCCACATGCTATTAGGTGACTATCCCATGACATTTCCTAAGTCAGTGTACGAGCTAACGCAGCAAAAATCATTGATTCGGATAAAGTAGTACCGTATGCGCGGGGTTGGAAATATTGTATTTGTCCAATAATTCACGTAGATTATGGAGGACACAACTGGAATTTTACTGTATAAGTCGTGATCAAAAATGGAGATGGTGGGTGGGTTCTAGACAACGGAGGAGAAAACATCTATTACCGCAGCATTTCTACAATATAATTATCCATTAAAAAGGCATTTCGGCTAATTTAAGTAGTTTTGTAGAATGTTCGCCACTTCTGAACTGTTACTAATTTTATTATGGCCTTCGTGCGGTTGATTAGTCTTCAGGCCAATTAACACACAATATAGAATAATATTTTTACTCATAGAATGACTAATAACACCTCCCCAGAATAACACTTTGCCGTGAATTCCTACAGCGTCCCGGTAAGAAAGAAGAACTCTTGTTCACTTTGACCGTCTTGCAATACCAAAACAGGTCACCTCGCATTCCGACCTATTACTGCCTCAAAAATACCACACGAGTCATACCTAGGCCAAAATGTTTGACCATGTGCTGGGTTGGTCAACATCACTCGAAGGCAAGTTTAATGGTTGGAGTGTAGTGCTTTCTCGCTTCTTTGCTGTTGTTGTTGTTGCATAAGGGCTGTGACATCGTGGTCATTTGGGTGAGTGCGTGTGAAATTTGTGTGATAACCTGTGCTATTGTGATGGCTGTATAAGTGACTGTATTTGTAAATTGGGAATAGGGTCAGGAAGGAGGTGGGCAGGGCCATAAGTTGGGAATCATCTCAGCATTTTCCTGGAGTAGAAGTGGGGAAGCCACGGAAAACCACTTCCAGGAATGCCGAGGAGGGAATCTAACTGCACATTACTGCAGTTACCACAGTGACACATTTTATCAAACAAATTCAACATACACCCAAATACATGGGACTGATGACCACGATCTCTCTGGTCTTACCGATTTATGCGAGAAAGCCACAGTGCTCGGTGTCTCTCGCTTCTCGGGATTTTCTCAACACATCTGAAATCTCCGTAGGCTTTCTACGTGTCATTTCTGCTGAAAATTTGTGAGTTTTAAGAATGGTTTAATTTTATTTTTCTCCTAGGCATCCGTTATCTTGAGTCCAACTGCTTTGAGATCTTGTTGTATTTCCGGGATCCATTTTATCCAGTTTTCTTTCCTAGATTTCTCATCACTAGTTGAATTACATTCTGTTTTCTGGAAGCGGTAAGATGTGAAAAAAAAAGGAAATTCTTTTCTTCTTCATTGTGCTGGTGATTGGATCAATCTCATGATAAGACAGTTTCATTTGGGAGAATCCCCCGGACTCCCTCAACCTGATACTTTTTTATGTACGTTCTAATGATTCTTCTTTCCGTTTTGAGGAGCTAATCAGTTCATTGTTCATTTTTAATTTGGAACAGTGTTTCACAAGCATTACTGGCTTCAGGGAGAGTTACAGTCTTATAATGTTGGATAGGCATTTTTTATTATAATTATCTTGACCAGGTTAGAGATTGTGCCTTTTTCATTTTATTTGTTCTATTTTTCCAAGTTACTTTTTCGTTTAAGTTATGTGTGATAATTTCTCCAAGATACTTAAATTCAGGAACTAGGTTAATTTTATGATCATTTATGTAGACTTTATTTATATCTAAGTGTTCCATAGGCATGATCTCAGTTTTTTCAAAGGATATCTGTAATCCTATCCCTTGAGCAATTTCTTGGAGACCAGTGATCTGAATACAAACCTCTTCCTTGTCTACTGCTAAAAGAGCCAAGTCATCTGCAAATCCTAAGCAGTTTATTTTTATTGATGGTTTTGTTCCAATTTTTATCTTAGGAGGGGTTTTCTTTTGCCAAACCTTCATGATGTAATCAAGAGCCACATTGAAAAGCAGAGGGGATAATCCAACACCTTGTCTGAGTCCGGTTTTTACTGTGAAGCTGTTGATATTTCTCCCCTAAATGTAACTTTAGAATTTGTGTTTGTTAATGTTAACTCAATTATTTTTATCAATTTAGGATGGAGACCGTATGAGCTGAAGATTTTTAGCAGTGTCAGTCTGTGAATACTATCATAGGCTTACTTGAAATCTATAAAAGAGATAAAGGGTTGCTTATTTCTCTTTTTGTAATACGATATTCCATTATTAATTTCAGGCTAAGGATTTGGTCTGGACAACTTCTGTAAGGGCAAAATCCTCCTTGATATTCTCCAAGTTGTGGTTCCAGAATTTTTTGATCTTGTAAATTATGCGAGAGAAAATGTTATATGTGCAGTCCAGAAGGGTAATTCCTCTGTAGTTATCTGGGTTCGTTTTGTCTCCTTTCTCTAATAATGGTTGGATTATTCCTATGATCCAGTGTGCAGGAATTTCTTCAGTAATCCTCATTTTAACTAATGTTCATGAAGATTTATAATTGCAGGTTTACCAACATTTTTCCTGATTTCCATAAAGACTAAGTCTTTGCCACAAGTTTATAATTTTTATAATTTTTTTGTTTTTTAATTGAGAGTAGTACTTAATAGACGTTTGGAGGATTTATTAAATCAGGTGAAGTTAAAATAGGTGTATCAGTGTTTACTTGCAGGGTTTCCAGCGGATCATCGCAATTTAACAGTTTCTCGAATGGTTCTGCAAGGATCTCTGTATATTCTTGGATAGAATGTGCTAACTTTCCGGTTTAATTTTTAACATTAATGTTAGCGCTTCAAGTTTTTTTTAGATATTTATCAAATGTTTTGTAATAATCTCGAGATCGCTCTTTCTACATCATCTCCAGATTCTTTGGTTGGATCCTTAGTATAGGGGCTGCGACAACGCGGTCATGTAGCCACGTGAACTTTGTGTGTGTAGAATTTGTCTGATAACCGGTGTTAATTGTGATGGCTGTATTAGTGTGTGTTATCTGTGATTTAGGTAGAAGGACTGCAGACGATCAACTTTTCAAGGAGTTCCTACTTTTGCTACCATCCACAACACCTAGCTGTGGACTTGGCTACTAGATGTCATCGCAGCCAGCACCTGGCGGCAAACGTTGGAAAACTTGCCTACAAATGTTATCTTCCTCAAGTGTAGTTAGTGGAAGGCTCTTTTTCATGACATAAATCTATGACATAAGACCACCGGCTTTACTTCCCCTCCGAAGGAAGGCAGACTGAGGTATTTTTAACGCTATTAAAAAATCCGCCGACTTCGGTGAGGTTTGAACCCGTGATCTTGGTCATAGCAGCTCAGCATGCTACCAACTACGCCACTGAAGCCGCCTTGCAGATTCTTGCCTGACCATTACTAGTGGTGCTTTGGTAGAAAAGTGTTGAGGGAGTGATACGTCATTCAGCGTTACCGATTGTTTTGACTAGCCGGGGAGTTTTAAATGGATTATTACAATGGGAAAAATGAAAATCGGGTATTTAGTTCTTCACGGAACTACTTGTTGAAAATTTTAACTGTTATCTGTGTATAAAATAATATCCACTAAAATTTGAAAATGTACTTAAATCTTCTCTTTATTTGTGTGGGCATATCTTTTATTTTGGCCCCACAAAGGTTGGCAGCAGTGCTTAGTCGTCACTATTTGTAGCCAAGGCAGGAATTATTGTCTTGGATGTACAGCACTGGACTTTCCGGCCATTGTCGAGGAAATTGTCTCATTACGACAACATAGAAGTTACCCCCATGTGAGGCGTAAGAATAGATACATCTTACAGTCGCTTGAGGGGAGTTGTGGTTTCTACTTTGAACAGGGCTCATTGTAACGTGAGTAGCAGGGTGATGAAGCTTCCAAAGTGTCTCGCGGCAGTAAGTTTTCCTGGCACCGCATGCGCAGTAGCCACTTGTAGCCCGTTCCGTATTTCGTAACTTCCTATCCGTTCCACATCTTCAAGTAACGGCGACAGACTTGCTACCAACAAGAAAACTATAATATGTCAGAGAGGGAGAGTGTACTTCCTGGCTTCCGCCTCAGATAACATCTTGTTTGCTCCGCCGCCATTTGGGATTTGGATGAATCTTGAACCGTCGTGGACGATGGTAAGGTATTTGCAGTTAATATCTTCCTTTTTAATTTTATGGATTAATATAATTGTGAATTATGTTGATAGTTATCATTTATTTTCACTTCTAGGTATGTGAATTAAAACAATCGAGACGAGGATTGGTCCCTTTGTGATCATTCAAGATAGTATTTTGTATAACCTATAAGATAGCTTCGTGATGTTTGCATTTTAGTATGGTTTATTGGGATGAACTAGCATTATTTCCACACAGCATTTGACGAATCCTGCATTATTTTGATGAGAAATTTCATTTTACAGAAAGGAAGTTGTATCAAGAGTTTCCACAACCTGACTATCTCCTTCCAGTCAGGCCTTGCTGCCGGGAAATAAATGTTCCACACAGGTCCGAATTCAACCAAAGGAGACGAGAATTGAACCCAGTCTGAGCGTGTCCCCACTTTCTGACTGCCTCAGGTAGAGTTTTTTAGTGTTAATATTTGTTGTCTGAGTGTGTCCTCCGATTTCTGATTGCCTCATGCATAGTAGTATTTTGGAAACAACCAACAGTAGGATTTAGACTAGTCCGTAGCTTTGACAAAGCGCTAGTGCTAGGAACAATGGAATGTGAAGATACCAACACAAAATAATTTATTACTAGTTGAGAAGGCGAGAACATGCCTTGTGACACAACTGTGTTAATATGGATAATAGCCTAGGCCTACATGATTTTCATACCGTTCTATGGGACAATACCAATTGAAATTGATGTTTATTAACACTAGTGTGATGGAAATATGTTCTAAATTACGTTAAGGTAACTGTACCGGTTTTCGTCACTGAGCCAATGATCGTCACTCTCGTATATAAGTACATATAAGGTAAATGCACCAATGGTCGTCATGTTAAGACAGATTTAGTCAAGAAAATATATACACCTTATACATTTTGCCAAATTTAATCAACAAAAGCACTCTACATAACCTCAAACTCTACTCAAACACTGGGGAAACTCTCAATATCGAAAATATTCGTTTGTTAAAAAAAAAGTGTGTTTTTTGCCCTAGTCCTCGGCACGATGTCTTTGGATTCTTCCTATATTCGTCACCCGTTAGCACCAATTGTCGTCACATTGTTAGTTTTCCTTGTCTGCTGTTTATAATGCATTTATGTCGGTTCATTGTTACATTGCGATGCGGCCGCGTCTTGGGAATTTTTAGGGATCTCGGTGACGTCACCATGATGTCGCGGCTGACGTATTGATATTGAATGCCGGGAGTCGCTTTGCAGCCTAGTCAGCTGATTAATACGTCAGTTTCGCGCGCGGTGTTGTTGGAGAATGTCGTCCATTTTTTTTTCACCAGTTAGCAGTTGGTGAACGTAATTTTAACGATTATTATTCCTGTGAATAACCTATAGAACAAGATTTTGATATTAGCAGTGTCGTGTGCTGGATTATGTTGGCGATTTGTGATAAAATTGTTGAATTCCTGAAGTTTTTGTATTCAAATAAAATGCCGTTACGTGTTACGTAAGGAGAACATGTAGTCGAAAATTACTGGTTCTTATTGTAGATGTGGAATAATACGAACCGTGGGACCTATCGGTGAGTGTGTTTTTTACGTTGGTGATATATTTATTTTGGTTTTTGCATTTAATTGAAAAGTTGCCCTGTATTCTTCATTAATAGACAATGCCATCTGTCTAAATGATAATATTACGTCAGGCGAGGGGGAATGGGTGAAATATAGAGATGGCATTTACAAGAACACGTGTAAAGGCATATAACAGTCTTTTGTACCAGACATATATTGGTCTGTTTTTACGTTTCATACAGTATGTTTGTGTGGCGTTATTAGACGGTCTGTTTTGGATGGTGATTTCTAATTAAGTATTTTTAGCGGCTTCGGTGGCGTAGTCGGAAGCATGCTGAACTGCTGATCCCAAGATTGCGGGTTCAAACCCGGCCGAAGTTGTCGGA
The DNA here is from genome assembly GCA_946902985.2 of Meconema thalassinum. Taxonomy (NCBI): domain Eukaryota; kingdom Metazoa; phylum Arthropoda; class Insecta; order Orthoptera; family Tettigoniidae; genus Meconema; species Meconema thalassinum. The sequence goes on along the minus strand of OX336388.2, from coordinate 51,170,662 downwards.
TTTTTTAAGAGCATTAAAATCCTTCAGTATGCCTTCCGTCGGAGGGGAAGTAAAGCCGGCGGTCCCATGTCATAGATTTATGGCATGTAAAAGATCCTTTCACAGACTAAACTTGTGTAAAGCAAAAATTGTTAGGTTAGATTTCGTCAGAACGCTCTATCAAAGTTCCAACGTTCACCACTAGGTATCATTGATATCTGGTGGCGAAAGTTTGAACTACTTGAAATTGAACGGAACTTGAAGCTCGCCCTTTAGGGTGTCCGCTGGAAGGAGCTACAGACTCAGGGGAGCCGAACATGTCCTCGGACACTCCCCATACGATAAATAAATAAGTCAATATTCGAAAACCTAAAAGTACCGAACTTTTGGGGGCACGGCCGCCCCCCACCAAAAAAAACCAATTTAGACCACTATGTTTTATACGGAAATTAGAATGCTTTAGTTTTTGGTTGTTTTTGCGTATGTTATCGTATTTGTGTTTGCGCATTTGTAGCCAACATTGGGGGGAGAAAATCAAACTATACATAACCATATCTTGCTATACACAATTCGTTTTGTAGTTTTTTATAATGCTTATTTCTGTTATTGAATTGTCACCACCCAAAATAATATATAACCAATGTTTCTCTCGTAAGCTTGCCAGAGAAGCATTTCGTAAAGTCGTTGATATTATCACAGAGGCCGACAATTTTATAATTCATCATCATCTTGTACAGTTTCCAGCCCCAGGCTGGGTCTGTTTGGAACCTAAGCCTCGCCACTTAGTCCTTTCTTCCCACCACCTCTCCGCTGTCACTCTGGTCCAGTCCTCGCCTCTCTTCTTGACACATTCCTCCACTCCTTTCAGCCATCTATCTCTTGGTCTTCCCCTTGGTCGTTTCTTCTGCATCTGCATCTCAAGATCCTCTTGGGAATCCTCTTCTCATCCATTCTCTTTAAGTGTCCATACCACCTCAGTCTTGCTGTCTCAATCCTACCTTGCAAGGGCTCTTCTTTCACCATTTCCCTGACCTTTTCATTCCTCACTCTGTCACTTCTTGTTACTCCAATCCTACTTCGCAGGAACTTCATTTCACCTGCCTGTATTCTGCTTATGTCTCTTTTCTTCATTGTCCACGTTTCTGAAGCATAGGTCAGTATCGGGATATAGCAGCTTCTGTATAACACTTCCTTGCTTTTTTGTGGGACATCTTTATTCCACACTAAGCTCCTAATGCTTCTCAGAAATACTTCTGCCTGTCTGCCACGTTCCGTAATCTCTTTGTCATTTCTCCCATTTTCCTCCACTATACTTCCCAAGTACTTGATACTTTCCACCTTCTTCAGCTGTCCACCTCCAAGTGTTATCCCACTCATTGGTCTGTCCTTTTTCCTGGTTGTTAACAGGATCTCACATTTACTGATGTTGAACTTCCATCCGTACTCTCCCACTGTTTCTTCCCAAGCCTTCAGTTGCTCCTGAATTTCCTCCTCCTCGTTTCCCCAGACCATGAGATCATCTGCAAACACCATTGCTTTCAACTTATCTTCTCCTATCTTTCCTGCTATCCGAGTCATTACCTCGTCCATAACCACAATAATGAGAATTATCAATCTGAAATAATTACGATAATTACGATATGTATCGTAATATGTAATTGAGCTATATAGGCCAATTATAGATTTCGATGCGGAAAATAAAAATTCTCAATTTAAATCGCGAAATTTTTCTACGTATCGGAATCTTTAATTGAGCTATGTAGGTCAATTACAGATTTCGAAGCAGGGTGTTTTTATAGTCCAATGTAGATTTCGATGCGGAGAATTATAAATATCAATTGAAATAGCTAAATTTTTCTATGCATCGGAATCTTTAATTGAGCTATGTAGGTCAATTGCACATTTCGATGCAAGTTTTTTTTATTATGAAATTACAAGAATTACGATATCTGAATCTGTAATTGATCTACACAGTCCAATTATACATTTCTATGCGGAAAATTAAAAATATCCATTGAAATCGCGAAATTTTTCTACGTATCGGAATCTTTGTAATTGAGCTATGTTGGTCAATTACAGATTTCGATGCACACCTGGTTTCGAAGGTTTTTTTTTTGTGTTTCCCCACCCAAATACCCCTAGGGACCTCAGTGACGTCACGATGATGTCACGGCACGTATCGATATTGACTCGCTTTGATTGCCGGGAGTCAGCTGATTAATACGTCGGTTTCGCGCGCTGTTTTGTTCGAGAAGAGTGTCCATTTTTTCACCGATTTGAGTTTTGTAACCGTAATTTAAACAATTATTATTCCCTGAATAACCTATAGAACAAGATTTTGATATTAGCAGTGTCGTGTGCGCGATTGTGTTGTCGATTTGTAACAAAATTGTTGAATTCCTGAAGTTGTTGCATTCAAATAAATTCCGTTACTTGTGATGTGAGGGAAAGTGTGGTCGAAAATTAGTGCTTCTTCTTGTACATGTGGAATAATACGGCATTTGGGATCTATCGGTGAGTTTTTTACGTTGTTCATATATTTATCTTGGTTGTTGCATTTAATAGAAAAGTTGCACTGTACGCTTCTAAGGCCATAGACAATGCCATTTGTCTAAACGATAATATTACGGCAGGAACGGTGTTGGGGAATACGCCTGTTAAAATAGTAATGGATGGGTAAAATTTTGACAAATTGGCATTTACATGAACACTTGAAAAATAGATATGACAGTGTTTTGTATTAGACCTATCAGCCTAAAGGTCTTGTTTTTGACGTTAATATAGTATGTCTGTGAGGCGTTATTAAACGGTATGTTAAGGATTGTGATTTCTAATTGAGATGCAAGTATTTGCAGCCAATATTGGTAAACATAAAAATACCAACCTAGCGGGGGGGTTGCGGTCCCCCCAGCAAAAACAACATTATTGACCACAATGTTTTATAATGGCATTGTGTTTGCGTATTTGCAGCCAACTGTGGATTAAAAAAACGAAACTACGCAAAACCATTTTTTGCTATGTGGTGGGGTCAATAACATTATTGACCACAATGTTTTATAAGAATATTTCAATGTGCCAGCAGATAGGTTAGGTTTGTGTATGCGTGGGAAATGCATTGATGCCAACCGACGATTATTACAGACCGCGATCGTTTGTGCATGACTTTTTTATAAAAACAAATTGGATGCTTTTGTGATGTTGACGAAATGCTACTCTGGCAAGATTATTCGAAAAGCCTTGGTTATAGGTTATTTTGGGTGGTGACAACTCAATAACAGAAATGAGCATTAAAAACTGTCGAAACGCATTGTGTTTCGTCATCTGTAATTTATATTTATTTATTTTTTGGCCTACCTCAATTTGATACGCCGTACATACGAAAATATTTTAATTTAGTGTTACATTTATGACATATTTTTAAAAGTCCGTTTCGGGATCTGTAATTCGCCCATATAGTTGAATTACAGATGACGTTACACGTCGTAATTAATTTAATTTTATATTTATAAGACATTGTATCGAAAGCTGTAATAGACCTATATAGCTCAATTAAAGATTTCGATGCAATGATTTATTAATATGAAATTATAATAATTAATTACTTACTTAGTCGGATCCTCTTCTACCCATCGGTGTAGAGATTATAATAATTACGATGTGTATCCATGGTGACCACAGGCAAGAAAAGTCGGGAATTTTGTTTTAGGTCAGGAAACGTCGGGAAAAAGTGTGAGAAAATGGCATGAGTCAGGAAAAAATGGTGAAAAGTATTAGAACGTCAGGAATTTTATATTAACCATGTTAGTTATTGTTGTTTTAAGGGGCGGTACTATGAAGTCATGTGCCCCCCATTAAGTACTTTGATTTATGTGTTATTGCATTATAATTTACCTTATTTTCTATTTTATATTGACCTACATAGGCCAATTATATATTTCGAAACGGACATTTTAAATATATGACTTGAGTTTGCAAAATTTGTATATGTATCTGAATCTTTAATTGAGCTATGTAGGTGAATTATAGATTTCGATGCATTGGTCGTTTCGAAGGTTTTTCGTTTCCCCACCCAAAAAAACCTATTACCCAGGCTTTTCCCGTAAGCTTGCTAGAGGAGTATTTCGTGACGTTGTTGATGACGTCAAAGAAGCAGAAGCCGCCATTTTGTTTTAGGGAATTTCATGCCCCTCTCTAGTTTCCTTTAATTTTGTCCGAACGAGCGTTTCTCAGAACACCATTCCTCTCCGCGGCCGTTGTAATACTCACGCCGTCCTCCTCAACGACCTAAATAGCAGCTTCCATTTGCTGAATATCGTAGGCTAATTGAGAAATGTGCGTTTCGACATATTACTTCAAAGCAAAGATTTAGTCTAAGAATATATTTTTCATCTCAATTTAAAAAGAATCCTCTTTAGCACACCTAAAAACCCTAGGCCTAAACCTACTGATAATAATAATGTTCTTTGTTTCACGCCCCATTTACCTACTGCGGCTTTTAGAGACGCCGGTGTGCCGGAATTTTGGTCCGAATGGGATTATTAACGTGCCAGTATACCTACTGTCAGGGCTCCCTCGCATTTGCGCACCCTCAAATTCCAGATGACTGCGCCAGGATTCGATCTTGCAACCTTAGGAACAGCAAGCGAGAATGTTACCGCTGAGCCATGCAGCCAGCGTAGACCTATGGCCGTCAAAAAGACAGATCTACGTAATAACAGCACACTCTAAATGTTTATTGGTTATGAAACGTAAACGCGAACTTTAACATTATCGTGCACTAGTGTACGTCACGCTTGGTGCTCTAAAGATCGTCAGCTATGACGACTATTGGACACGATGATCAAACAACAATTTAATTAATGCAGGGTGCTTCAGAGCTACATTATAAGTATTTTGCCGCTGTTAGTTAGGTCTTACAAGGAGAAATGACAGTGTGCCAGTTTTCGACACAAATGACGAGCGTTGGTAAAGTGTTTTTTTTTTAATCCTGTGTTCGGCACCAGTATTTCTAACCAAACTAGGAACGTGAGCACGAAATAGTAAATCGCGTATGTTACAGAAACCATTACCAACTATATCACACACTTGTAACATTTTAAAATGTCAGAACATAACACGTATGCACTGTACCCGATACCTAGTTTAGGCTATCGGCTACGCCAGCAGACATTAAGCAGTAGTTGAGGTTTTGGAAAGAATTAGGAAAAGATAGCGCACCGATCGCGTCAAGAAGAATGTCAAGATGACGTAGGAGGTCAAGTATCAAGGAGGCATGACTTCCGTGAGAAGATGGAATTATGGATAGAGATGTGAAGCTTTGAGATATTTACGGAATTATAGCAATTAAACATCTTAGAAGAGGATATATAACATGCATTACATGTGGAAATAATTTTATGGAAGTCAGATAACCCTTAAGTTATTTTATAACGGAATAGCCGAGATGATACGGGTTCGGCACTATGACCGTGACGTGAGAGCACTGTGGTGGGGGAATACACCACGTGCCTGCGCCAAGCACATAAGCAAGAAGACAGTGTCAGCACGTTCAGTTGAGCTCAGTTAGACGAGCAGGTAGGAGCAGCTCTATAGCGCAAGCGAGACGCACAGTGAAGGTCACGTAACATACAGAAACTGTCACGGCTAAGTGTAGGCGACAGTTCCTGCATCGCCGAGCAGCGAAGGCCAGGCGGGTCATTGATCCAGGCGGGCTGGCCGAGGAAGCAATCGCAGACGGCCGGGATATGTCAGAACCGCACTGCTAGTAGTTGAAGACTTTATTACAAGCCACATTTCAACTCAGTTTGAACATAGCTTTTACGAATAACTTCATAACTATGCTGTTCTATAACACATTCAAAGCGACTTTAACTATTTCAAGTAAACGGAATGTTGTTAGCATAGGCACCGATGAACATTAGATCGTGCATTAATAAGATTTATTTCTTATGCAGTTTTAATGAATTACCAATTACAGACAAATACAGGGTGTTTCGTAATTTTGAACACTCTCAAGTAAAATTTTATTTTACGGAAGTGGGACTCAGCAGTCATTTGAGATTGAACTTGCAATACTCAAACTGAACATTTAACGGAACAGTGGCGTAACTTAGAAGAGGAGTAGGGGGTCCGCTGTTTCCATGAACTTTTTCGAGAAGGAGTTGGACAATATCCGCTATGGGTAATCCGAAGTTCAACATGTCCGAGTAGACGCAGATAGAGACAAGATGGCACCGCAGAGCGATGGATTCGATTCCTGACGAGAGGAGTCCACCAGCTGATTCACTTGGGATTTCGAAGGCAATCGTCATTTCATGGATGGAATGATATTCACGCCGATCTTTCGAGAAATTCTTTATGTAGGGAAAATTGACGATCTTGGAAATTTTATTACAGCTGATTATGAAAGGTACTGTAAGAGTCCTAACTACCTGATACGATTATTTTCATGAATACTGGGCACACATGTATATTTTTCTAATAGGAGTGATTCGATTATTAAGACATGGTTTGAATTTATATACTTCGAATTTGCTAGAATATGGAGTGACCATATGATATGGCAGGCATCATTATACGATATTCTCACCGTTGTTTGGCTTTATTAAGCAGATGTTTGGTCTTTAAGACATTTTTCCAGCTAGGATATTTTTCATGAATAGTTTTTTTTGTGTAACGAGTATTTCGAACTCGTGATCTGCAATTGATTATCTAAAATTACTTCGTCAGTTCATTGCATACTAGCGAGTGTGTATTATTCATCAGTAGGGATTTTTTCCATTGGATTGTTTGGAGATATTAAGAAGTTATTCACTTTAGTGAATGAACATCGCTTTTATATGACAACTAGAAACTTGTTGATTCCTATCTGGTACATTCACTCATATAGACTACGAGATGGGGTCCTTCGTATTTATACGATTGTATGGTGGCTACTCATCTTACCCATCGTTTAGGGAACTATCATCCAAGTCGACGGGGCGAGGTCTTTCGTATTTATACGACTGTACGGTGGTTACACATCTTACTCGCCATTGAGGGACTCATTTTTATCATCCGAATGTACACGAGATGTAAGTGAATCAAACAAGGAACTACTAGTCACATATCAGTCGAAATTTTATTAAATAAAGTAACGATAAATGTCAACAGGATTGCATTTAGTAATTCTTGTTTGCCAATCCAATATTTTGTTGCTATACTCTTTTGAGAGTAATTTCAGTTTAACAGCTGTTACAGCTGATGCTTTTGATGATTTTTATAATTGTGTTTGATACCTTTTGAGAAGGATTTAAAGTAATTGAATCTTGTAAGATTAATCATTAATGGTCAGATTTATTTTAAGGCAGATCAGTATTGTAGATTTTGATATGAGAGATTATAGCACATTGGTGTTTTTCTGTGATGTGAGTTATGAAAATTGTAAGAGAATTTATGCTATTTGAAAGCAGATCTTAAATTACTGAAGTAATATATTTTTCTAATTGTTTAAGAAGTTGTCTAGATGTGATCAGAGTAATTACAGTTATTGGAGATTGTGTGCGTTGATAATTTGAAGCCAGTTATATATTTTTTGTAGATCATGCAACATGGTTAAGTGAAGTTTGTGGTAGGCATTTTGTGGAAGTTGCCATGTGATAGTTGCAACGTTGATAATGTATTTTGAAACAGACATGAGGTCGTCGTACCCAGTCTAGCGTTATTGTTGAGATTCATGCTGTATGTGCTGAATATTTATGGAGTTTTGTGGAATAATTGTTGTATTCAAATGTGATATTTGAAGTATTGAAGAAATGTAATGTCGTTGTGGATAGTTAGATCCAACGTGATGTCGTGGAGACAATAATATTTTTTGGCATGATAAATTAAATACGAGATATAACTTGGAAGTGATAAAACTGTAAGACAACGTTCTATAAACCATATTAAACAATTTGTTAGGAAATTAAACAAATAAATGAAGTTGATAATACAAGACTTTCTGAAAATAATAATTAATGAAATAATAATCTGAAAATTAAGCATATTAACGATCTGACCTAATGAAATAAAAATCAGAATGACTAGATGAAATAATAAAAATCTAAATAACCAGATGATTGAAATTTATATAAGTTGATAAATTAAATTTTGAAATAAATCGATGAATTAAATAAATGGATGAATTAAAGATTGAATAAATAAACTGATTGAAATGAATTAATAGACGATTGTAATGATGAAAATAACTGAATTAGAAGGTGATAATTAATTAAAGAAGCTGATGATTAATGAATTTACATGGAATTAAATAAATTTAATTGAGATATAATTTGAAGGAATTGCAACTTGAGTTGAGAATTTAAATGATGTAATGGTGATGAATTAACGATTCTGACAAGGATATGTAGAATTTTGAAGTGAGAATTAATGTGAGAAATATTTAATTTTGATGATGACGATAATGATGACCAATGAGAATTTGAATTTTCTGTAATTCACAGATAAGTGATTGTGAATGACGATGTAAATAGTGTAAATTAATTATTCGATGTTTAGGAGCATTTGATTAACATGTTCAACATTCAAATTTATACCATGCAAACCATAATTTACGTGATATTTAATATGTTTGATTATTATATGTGTATGTTTAGACGGGTTAATAATATTTTTAAATCCACATTGATGTTAAATTAAAGAGAAATTAGGTCTCAGGTTTCACAAATGTCAGTGACGAAAGACATAGTGCTACAGTGATCCTGAGAACCCAAGAGAACTTTATAAATTTTCTTGATATGTGGATAAAAATAATTTTGGAATAGAAAAGAGATGGTTCGATTTTTGGACAATGACAATTTAACTTTGGCATTCGACCATACTCTTAGGTAGGAATTATATTTAAAATGTCTGTCTGACTATCAAAGTAAAATAAATTTGTTTTTATCTTAGTTGTGATCTGATGATGGTGTGATGTCCCTTTTTCTTTCCTTGTCTTGAGTAAGGCTTATCCGGAAAGGAAGTGGTTTGCTAGGAATTCAGTTGATGGCGCCCATTTATATTTGCATTATTTTTATTAAACTTAAGCCCGTAACGACCCTAGAGATACTTTGTCTCGTGATACCCACTGCTTTTTCGATAACTCAGCTGAATTTCCGACACATTCCTTATTTGACTAGAGGTTCATTTAACTCCGCTCTGTCCCGGAACTCCAGGAATGCGATGTTATGGCAGATGGGTCATCGCATCCCCAGGACGAACGGGTACAGCACATAGTTAACTGGCGTGCCGGCTTAGCACATGCGAGAAGCAATACACCGGGTCAAGGCAGCTCAACTCTCAGGAGATATTTGACGCTGGGAATCACCTATTTCATCGCAAGCATGATTTCGCAAAGTTGCTCCTTATCGACAACGAAGGTACGACGAATCTCATAAGACTTTGTGCGTTGAGAAAGACCCGTTGACATCCTTATTAACTTAATATCACAGATAGTAAAAATACTGGAAAGGATATTAGAAAGAAGAATGAGAAGAAAGGTGGAAGGAGAGTTGCAAGAGGAACAGTATGGCTTCAGGAGTGGAAGATCCACAGTGGACCCAATCTTTAGCTTGATGCAGGTGATGGAAAAGGACTGGGAATATGGAGAGGATTTGATCATGACTTTCATAGATCCAGAAAAGGCATATGATAGTGTCCCCAGAGATAAGGTATGGGAAACCATGGTTAAGAAGAGACTGGGAAGAGAAATGTTGGAAATGGTGCAAGCAATGTACAACAACTGTGTAAGCAGGGTACTGACCCCAGTTGGAAAGACAGATTGGTTTAGGAACAAGACTGGATTAAGACAGGGGAGTGTGCTGTCACCTCTCTTGTCCATAATGGTGATGGATGAAATTGTAAAGGAAACAAAGGAAGCATATGGACATAATGAAATGAAGTTACTGTTATTTGCAGATGATATTGTGGTCTGGGGAAGGAACACCGAAGAAGTGCAAAAACAACTACATGCACTGAACTAAAATATTCAGAAGTACGGCCTGAAAATCAGTATAGAGAAAAGCAAGACCATGGTGATGACAAGAGGGGAAAGACAAGGAAAGGGCACTGAAAATTGGAAGTTGGAGTTTGGAAATTGTGGACACGTTCAAATACCTAGGAAGTGAATTGATGCAAACTGGTAGGTTGGACATGGAGATTGGCAGGAGGGTACAGCAGAGCAATGCATTCTATCAAAGTGTAAGAAAACTTGTTTGGGATAAGGAAGTACCAAGGAAAAGCAAGGATTTTATTGATGTTTACTAAAAGGAAAGTATTTATTTCAAACAAACTCTGAATATTTAACTAGTACAAAATAAACCAATAAAAATAATTAAATTCTAAAGATATTATCAGAGACTTTTGTCTTCCTTGGATGAAGCTCGCAATCTTCGTCAGTTTCAATATTCACTGTTCAACTCTGCCCTTAGATGTGTCAAAGGAAGTCTGTACACACATCAGTGAGTCACTGTTTGTCTTTGTATATCGGATATTGTCTTACGTGTAGTTTCCAGTTTCATTCCGGAAATTGTGGAGTAGATACCTTCACAATGCCTCCTGGAACCCTGTTTACAGAATGAGGAATTCGTATGATTTTGAGTGCTATTTGTTTCTTTAAGAGGGTGAGATGGCGATAAGCGATATCCGGTGCTGCAGTGAGTTGTTGATTGTCTTGGAGTGACCCCTCGCTTGGTTAAATAGGTTGTTGTTGTTAATTCTTTTAGGGTCTTTCTGACATAGAGGTCATGCAGCCCCGTGTGCTTGGGTGTGCGTAGAAAGTGAGAAACAACGGAAAATAACTTCAGGATGGTTGAGGTGGGAATCGAACCCGACTCTACTCAGTTTTGCCTCACGACGAGAATTAAATTTCTTGGCATAGTTGGGAGTCGAACCTGGACCTTCGCGGTGACAGCCAAGAATGCAAGCTACTATGCAATGAGGCGGACGGTTAAAACTAGGAATGCTGAGATTGTGAGGGATGAAATTCCAGGACCAGGCCAAGGTCATCGGTAGGATGACCATCCATTCACATTGACCAGTTTACAATATCATTGGAGTTATACGTAGATCTATTCAGTTTTTATTTTGAAAAAATATTTCCTATTATCGAAGAATTGGAGAGATTAGGCTTTCGGAAAATGTCGGAAATATGATGGGAAATGTGGAAACGAAATATATTTTACTTGAATATGCTCTGTGCCGAGGAAGCGCTAATCAGGCAGTAAGCGAATGCGGCAACAGCGCACCAACTTTCCTGCGGAACTCGCCTGCCGACAAAAGCCACCAAAATCATAATAAATATCAATCCATATAAAATAAACCCATTTATTTACATTACGGATAGTTAGTTACATATCGCAAACGCTTAGTACATGTGGATTAAAACAGCACCCAAGAACGAGCTTCTACGTAAGTCCAGCTTCGAAATGAGAAACTTTCACATTATTGATTGTTTTATTGTTTGTGTTCGAGGTAAAAGTTTGAAACTTGACATACACACAAACAACATAATTATCTGACTTACACATATTTAAATTTGTTTACTGTAGCATAACGGCGTTGGGAGTTGTGAATCTCTTAAGTCGACGTTTCCCCCGAAACCCGCCAAAAACAGGTACTTTTTACATTACACCTGCCATAATAAAATACTAAAATAAGTTTCTAAAAGTTACCTTTATCATCAATCAACGCACAAATAAACAAGGAAGCTGGTGATGTTGCTTGTTTTCCTGTAGGCCTTTCGGTTATTTTGCTATTTATCTCCAAACTCGGGTGCACATAATTTCTGCGCCGACAGTAGTTGATTCTCACCTGCCGCTTTAAAATTCTTAAGTGAATCAATCGCTGCATGCACGTCCTCATGAACCAGTGCTATGATATTTATTTATGTACTTATGTATTTTTATTTATTTATAAAATTGGACTTTTTGTCTGTCTGTCATTTATAAAACTCGAACGACTCAACAGATTGCAGTAACCTTTTGTAAATGCCTATGATGATATCCTGGAATGAACTTAGTCTATAGAAACCATTCATACATATAAGGCTCTTAAGGGGGTCTCTGTATTGTTAACTTTTGTTGTCACCTTCATTATGCTTAGTCATTTAGTATGTACGGTTCACTTTCGCTGGGTTTGATAATTAAATATTATTCATCACTCATCAGACCAGCGAGCGTATAGAGGCAGATACTTCACGATTGTTCTACCAGGCTCTTTTCAACATTTTTTCCTTATTGCAGAATTTGTTGAGTGCTTCTCACCAATAGGCAGCCAGTGTGTCATTGTTTGTAGCATAAACATTAGATGTGGTAATAAACTTCTTATTTTTATTTTCAGGTACCAGTTGGGCAGTTTGTAATTTCCATTTCACATGTGAGCTAACCCCTGTCTGGTGAGCTTGCGTTCCACTGAATAATGCGTGAGAAAATATTTTGTAATTTATGTATGAGATTTAAGTAATAAATTATTAACAAGACATGCCTTGCCTACAATTTTCTTTCCTTCTCTCTGAACCTGAACATGCATACAAATGTTAAGAGAATACTGACTTCAGTACATATTTTGTACCTTAATAAGTAATGAATTCTGGCCAGTAATTTTCTTAGAAAACAAACTTACCAGGAAAACATACTTTGTATGTATGGAAAGATACCAGTAGGGTTGGGTATTGAGTATTCTCCAGTTGAGAACAGTATATAAAACTATTGAGTACTTAATGGCCAATAATATAGACGAGTTTGCTTAAAACTTACAAAATTAAATAGAAAAGTCAATTAATGTGCCTTAATTTCAAATTTTGCTGTTTTGTGTTATGTTTGCATTTAGTGTTTAGTAAGAATAAATGGAAAGGAAATACATCAAGGTAGGACCACATGCACCCATGTTGGCTGTACCGACGAGGGAACTCTACTGCCTGCTTGCTCAGATTCTATTAGAGTTCTGATTGTTTCCACTTCCATGGAAGGTTGAAGTTATTACATTTGTGCCATGATTATAGATTAACAGGTGACTGGGAAGTAGTATCCAGCAAGTGAATTTTTTAAAATCCAAAATGATGTTTGCTAGTTCCGAGCTTTATCGCTGTATGCTACGGACTTGTGCAGTTTGCTTTGTAAGTACAATATGCCAGGTGAAGGATAGTCTTGCTATTTATTTTCAGTCACCATTAAATCTATCACCATGTCTTTAAACAGGGTGTCTACTACTCTGGAAAACTGAATCCTCAGGGAATTTTTAAATCCTGGAAAACTCAGTGAATTATCAGGGTAATTTAATGATACTCAGGGAATTTTAATCTTACAAGGCCCAATCGTGAATAATTGGAAATTAAGAATTTTCATTTTGATGGGGGAAAAGTATATTCTGGTGATAATTGTTGTAGATGTAGGTTTGTACTGACTTTAAATCAGTGAGCTCTCATTTCTTGCAAGATATAGCACACAAAATACATGTGTAAACAGTGTATTTGTATATATGTGTGTAACTATGATTTTTGAGAACATTACTATTGACGAACTACTTGCAACTACAATAGTTTTTCTGGATGAAAAATTTAGAAACTGGCAAAATATAGATTTTTTTTGTCTTTTCAATTTTGCCATTCTACCCTTTATTGTTCAAGCACTTTTTGAAATGTTCTTTAGGTAGAAACACTGTTTTATAGATTATGGCCACTACTATTCCGATTTATGCTGCAAAAATCAGGGAAATCTGTTAGTTGGTTTTGGTAGACATACTGCTTTAACACAATATGCATTGTTTAGCTTAGTTTTCAAATACAGTACACTGTTCACACCAGGGTACAAACAACTACTGTATTTTTATAATAAATTTATTGCAGCCGTACTCCATTATACTGAAAATACATCAGCCAATATAAATAATTAGTCAAGGTTATTCGGGAGTGAGGCAAGGCTGTAATCCTTCACCACTACTGTATATTTTAATATATGGATCCTTTATAACAGCTTAGGCTTTCACGGCCGGCGTTCATAACTATGTTAGAGTTGTCCGGGCTTGTAGGCAGTGATCCAGGCAGGATAACTTCAGACGTTTCACAGGAAACTGCGTCCTACATTATCAAGGGTTCCGCTTCTTTCGTTAGCAATGGAATGTATACCCTGCGAGCCGAGCGTTCTCTGCGAGGTCCGGGTTTTCCCCGGGCGACCGCTGGGCTGTGGCGGGAAGGTTCTTCAGGTTGATGTGTGCGTGATATCTTGGCCTTGCTGTTCTTAAGGGCCGGAGTCCATGTATTATGTACTCGTTCGATTTCTTCCTTCCAATTGAGTTATCGGGGAGTTTGAAGATTTCTATAGCTTCCCGTTGCAGCCTTGTGTGGTGGTGGAGTATATCTTCATGTCCTCGTACTGTACATCGTGGCCGGCCAAGAGAGAATGCTCAGCGATCGACGATTTCTCAGTTTGACCCAGGCGGCTGTGTCTGTTATGTTCCTTGTGTCAGTGGTCACGCTCCTCTTCGTCGTTCCTATGTACACCTGTCCACAGGAACACAGGATTCTGAAGACACCTGCAGTGGAGTGTGGATGGCACTTACTTGCCCTTGCGGATCGCAGCAAATCCCGGATTTTTGCGGTGGGTTTATAAACCGTCTTGACCTCTGTTCATTACCTTCTTCACGTATGGCATGAAGGCTGTGGCCACCGGAGTTTCTTCTGTCTCTTTTCTCGTGCTCCGGTGCCTGGGATGATAATGCTGGACCAGTTTCCTGTGAAGCGTCGGGAGATGCTCTGCCTGGACCACGGCCTACAAGCCCAGACAACTTGAACATAGTTATGGATCCTTTGCTGAAGGGCATAAACTGCCAGGGTCAAAACCAGATAAACAGTCTGGCTTATGCTTATGACCCGGTTGTACTCGTTGATAGCTTACAAGTCAATATGTTAGAACTTTAACAGAAATGTATGGAATATGGTATGAAAATCAGTATTTCAAAAACTAAGGGTATGTCTGTGGGGAAGAAACCCAAGAAAAATGGATGCCTGATAGGAGGACCATATTAAATGGTGTCCACAGGCAGGAAAAGTCAGGAATTTTGTTTTTGGTCAGAAAAAGTCAGGAAAAAGTGTGAAAATATAGCGTGTCGGGAAAAAATGGCGAAAAGTATTAGGAAGTCAGGAAATTTATATTAACCATATTAACTCCTTCAAGTTCTACTTCAGGAACTGTGACATCTGTAGAATCTTTCTGTTATAAAGATGAAGTCGCAAGTGCCGAAATAAAGTGGGCCTTTAATGTCATCCAAAATAAATTCTCTTAATTCTTGTTTAAATATTTCAGAAACCTTCAGGGAAATGTTTCCTGATAGTGCAATTGCAACAAAATTTCAATTGGGGAACATGAAATGTTCATATGTCATCAATTATGGATTAGCTCCATACTTTCATAATTTACTGCAAAATGAAATTCTTTCATGTGATAATGTTATCTGTTTTGATGAGGCATTGAACAAAGTTGTTCAGCGAGGTCAGATGGACCTATAGCGGGCCATACACGCTGAGATCTGTATCGAGAGACTGTCTCATGAGGCTGACTCTAGATACAGGCCTCTCATCTCCGTGGCGCTACACACGCCGAGATTTGTTGTTAGTGGAAATAACATGGCGTCCGATCCTCCAGTAGACGAAATGCTTGCTATGGGGATAGTTCTTGGTGTTTGTTTAATGAAAAATCGAAGGAAAAAACTAAGAATGTGGTCTAAAATATGGTTAACAAAGAGAGCAAACTACTCTCACGTTTCACTTTTAACGGAGTTAGCGGATACTGCTCCAGAAGATTTCTTTAATTATTTGAGGAGGATGGATGTTCAAACATTTTATACTTTGCTGGATTTGATAGGCCCTGAAATTCAAAAACAAGATACAATCATGAGGGAAGCATTGAGTGTAAAACAAAGTCCCCGATTCTATTTGGTGGCGTATTTTCGGCGTTTACAGTATGCGTTTTATTATTAGTAATTATGTTAATATTGTAAATATTCACGGGTAATCTCGAGAACCACTGGATGGATTTCTACAGAAATCTTCCTCGAAATGACCTTTACAGAATGGTGAAGCCGCATCAAAATCCATCCAGTGGTTCTCGAGATTACACATTTAATAAATGTACTGCACAGCTGTTTATTAATCGCGCCTATAATGGGATGGCAGTGCGCTCTATCGGCGACGAGTAGAAATTTTCCAATTACACGTTATGCATGGGCTCTAATAACTGGGATTGTCAAGGCCGGTAAAGAGCGCAGATCGCATCCAGTCGGCCGTGCTCTGTGATACACACGATACTTCCCTACACACGTTGATACTTGTATCGTGTTGCTTGTATCTGTCTCAAGGTCTCTTGTCCAGAGCGAGAGACGTGATACTTGCTCCGTTGCGTCATGATACCATGTGAGACCAGCTGTGACAACGCTACACACGACGCAGCTGGTATCAGATACGCGTTTCATGAGACAGTCTCGCGATACCGATCTCAGCGTGTATGGCCCGCTTATAACTTGACATCAACTGCAATGAAGTTAACACCAGATATTTCAACAGCATCTTTATGGGACATGCAACAGCTCAAGACATTTTAGAGGCTTTCAACCAGGGAATCTCTCCTCTTTCTAGAAAGAGTACCATATGTCTATGGATGGACCGAATGTAAATTTGAGTTTCATAAAAAAGTTCAGTGGCCAAATAATAGAAGATAATGCAGATTGCAAACAACTCATTAACCTTGGTGTTTGCAGCCTTCACGTTGTCAATGGAGCCCTACAAACAGGAATGCATCCTGTAAAGTGGGACCTTCATTTATTTTTGAGAGACATGTATTATGTATTGAACGACTGTCCTGCACGCCGAGCAGAGAACTTGATTTATGTATTATTGCATTATAATTTACTTTATTTTGAATGAATAAAGAGGCGAGCGTTGGGCAGCTATGGGGATGGTGGAGGCTGTAAATTAAAAATAATATTTGTTTGCTTAATAAACCTTTTTTCCGATATTACGATGACTTCACGAGTCAGGAATTTTGTTGAAAAAAGGTCAGGAAAATTGGCATTGAAAATTCTGTGGACACCCTGTATTAATTACAAAGGCCGTGTATTTTCTCAGGATGGTAGAATGGGGAAAGAAATAGTCAATGCAGCGAGTCTTCAGTTGCAATCTACAGTATTCTGCAAAACGTGAGTCAAGGGGCGAAACTCACTACATCGATCAGTACTTAGACTTGCCGTATGGAGGTGAGAGCTGGGTAGATTCAGGATATCTAATACATAAGCTAGAGGTTAGAAAACTTAGTAAGGAAAATGGATAGGTTGTGATTAGTGAAGTCTTATGGCAGAAAAAACAGGGCTTCTGGTCAGGAGATTATCAATAGCACTAAATCAAATAATGCCTATACAGGGGTAGGTCTCGTATTGACCAGCACAGCAGGTGGAATAATATAAGTCATGGGTTATTTAGCTAAGAGCTTGCCACAGTGGGCGAGTGGTCAACGTGTCGGTCTACTAACCCCAAATTTGCAGGTTCGCTCCTGGCCGTGGTAAGTGATTTCTGAAAGGCGGCAAAAATTACGACACCATGTCATACGATGTTGGCATGTCAAAGAACCCATTTGAATCCAGTAGGCCGTGTTCCTAAAGACAAAATTAATGTCTGAAGTTTCCGCCAACACGAAGTTCTCATTTCTCTACTAGCAAGTGCTATAGTGTTCAAGGAGCTTTGATATCTAACCTTGACTTTCATAGTGCTTCAAGGAACAACGAAATTCGGCATGCAAGCTACCCTTTGGGCATCAAATAACAAAGCTTGCACCCGATACCCGAGGCCATACGATATTATTATTGTAGTTAAAATCGGTGCAAAACCTACATGCACCACAGTAGTACAAGTCTATATGCCTACCAGTCAAGCTGATGAAGTTGAAAAAGTCTACTAAGAAATGGATGGAATTCTGAGGTATGTAAAGGGTGATGAAAATGTTATAGTAACAGGAGATTGGAATGCTGTAGTAGGAAAAGAAAGATAGGAGAATTCAGATTAATTAAGTGAAAGGAATTGTCTAGGAAGTAGGCTGATGGAATTCTTCACTGAGCACAGGTTGGTCATAGCTAACACCTTATTCAATATCCACAAAGCAACTTTTCAGTCTGTCAACATAATATAATCACCAATCAATGGGACGAGCATAAAATACCTGAAAATGTCACTAGTTAAATATATATATTTGTTAAGGACTAAAGAAAATGCAGGAAACTAAGGGGTGACATGCATCGCTTGTCAAGCGACCATGAAGGTAACTGTACCGGTTTTCGTCACTGAGCCAATAGTCGTCACTCGCGTATATAAGTACAAATAATAAGCCTGTCAACGGGTCTTTCTCAACGCACAAAGTTTTACGAGATTCGTCATACCTTCGTTGCCGATAAGGAGCAACTTTGCGAAATCATGCGTGCGATGGAATAGGTGATTCCCAGCCTCAAACATCTCCTAAGAGTTGAGCTGTCTCGACAAGGCGTATTGCTTCTTGCATGTGCTAAGCAGGCACTTGAGTTAATCATGTGCATACGTGTTATGTTCCGTCATTTTAAAATGTTACAAATGTGTGATATAGTTGGTAATTATTTCTGTAACATATGCGAATTGCTATTTCGTGCACACATTCCTAGTTTGGTTACAAATGCTGGTGACGAACACTGGATTTAAAAAAACGCACTTTACCCATGCTCGTCATTTGTGACGAAAACTGGCACATCGTCATTTCTCCTCGTAAGACCTAACTAACAGCGGCAATATACTTATAATGTAGTTGTGAAGCACCCTGCATTAATTAAATTGTCGTTTGCTCATCGTGTCCAATAGTCGTCATAGGTGATGATCTTTAGAGCACATGCGTGACGAACACTAGTGCACGATAATGTTAAAGTTTGCGTTAATGTTTCAGAACTAATAAACATTTACAGTGTGCTGTTATTATGTAGATCTGTCTTTTTGACGGCCGTAGGTCTAGGCTGGCTGCGTGGCTCAGCGGTGACGTTCTCGCTTGCTGTTGCAGGATCGAATCCTGGCGCAGTCATCTGGAATTTGAGGGTGCGTAAATGCGAGGGAGCCGTGTCAGTAAATTTACTGGCACGTTAAAGATCCCCCTCGGGGCAAAATTCCGGCACCCCGTCGTCTCTAAAAGCCGCAGTAGTTAAAAGGGAGCTGTGCTTGTAGTTTTGCGTGATCGTTCATCACACCATCGTGAGCCTCGAGACCTCCTTTTTGCATGACATCCGAACTACAGAACATGGCATTTAACTTTGAAAATCTCATATGTATTGACCGGGAATTGAACCCGGTCTACCACTGTGCCACCACACCCCTTCTAATTATGTGTTGAAATATCTGATATGGAGACTTCTCTGATGGAATGTCTAGCTGCTTGGGCATCCACTATTTGTATGTAAAGAAGATCCATTTGTGGAAACACTTGCAAATCACCAGTCTTACAATGTAGCCATAGGGTCACTCATGCTTCAAAGATACCGACTAGAATGGGAACACAGAAAGTTAGTTGGCCGAAAACAAATTTGGTTTCAGGAGAAATGTATGAACAATGGCAGCTGTACTAAATCTTAAGAAAAATAAGAGAAAGTTCATAGCATTTGTAGGCTTATAAAAGACCTTTGATAACATTGTTTGGAGTAAGTTGTTTGACATTTTGAAAAGGATTTATTTGAGCTGAAGGGCATGAGAGTGAAGCTGGTATTCAGAAAGGTGTAGGCAAGGTTGCAACTTGTCACCCATACTTTTCAATCTTTACATTGAATAAGCAATGAAGGAAATTAGAGAAAAATTTCAAGTAGTAAAGATTAAAGGAGAAATAATTTCAACACAGATAGGCTAATGACATCGTCATCATAACCCAATCACCAGAGGAGTTAAATAGTTTTTAAATAGTATGGACTCCATCTTGAAAGAATTCATGATGAAATTAAATGTAAAACAAAATTAATGGGATGCAGCGAAATTAATTCAGAAACCCCTATGGACGTCAAATAGGCACGTGAAAAGCTAAAGGAAGTAGGAGACCTCTAACTTATGCAGCAAAATATCCCGTGATGGACGAAGCAAAGACAATATAAAAAGTAGGTTGGCTCAGGCAAGGAAAGCATTTCTACAGAAAAACAATCTGATTGGTTGGTTCCTCATTTAAGGGGCTGCGACAACACGGTCATGTAGCCCCGTGTACTTGGGGTGTGTGTAGAATCTGTCTGATAACCCATGTTAATTGTGATGGCTATTAGTGTGTGTTATCTGTTTTTAATACAAGTAAGGATTGCAGGCATTGAATTTCAAGTAGTTTCTACTTTTGCCACCACCGTCAACGACTACTAGTTCAGAACTTGGTTACTAGACTCCACTGCAGTCAGCTCCTGGCGACGAACGTTGGAACCTATGAGCGTTGTTCAAATATTTAACCTATAATTTAGCTTCACACAGGTGTAATTAGTGTAAGGATCTTTAATATGCCATAAATATATGACATGGGACCGCCGGCTTTACTTCCCCTCCGAAGGAAGGAATACTGAGGCATTTTTAACGCTGGAAAAAAATCCGATGGCTTCGGCCGGTTTGAACCCATGACCTTAGGCATGGAATGTCAGCATGCTACCAACTATGCCACCGAAGTCGCTACCTGCCTTTGTATGGAAGTGAAATTTGAACTTTGGGTGCCCAGAATGGTCCAAACAAGTTCATATCACGATTCATGAGTTTTTAAATGGTATGAACTCTGTCTTGAGGAAAGAATTCATGATACAAATCAATCAATGTAAAACAAAAATAATACAATGTAACCGAAGGAAATCAGAATCTCCGAAAAGAAAAATTAAAAAAAAAAAACAAGATGTTCAGTAAAGAACATATAGCCTACTTTCTCCTAAATGTATGAGTATAGTTATAACTCGTTGATATTATCAAAGAGTATAATAGAATCATTTCTTGGTTGGTTGAAGACCTTAGAAACTATTTACCTCTACCAAACGCCACAACCTAGAAAAAAAAACTACTACCATCATTGAAGAAAGATAGATAAGAAGTATCTCAAGAATGTTTAGATCTGGAGACATAATCAACCGGACTGGCTGCGTGGCTCAGCGATAACATTCTCGCTTGCTGGGCCCTAGGTTGCAGGTTCGTATCCTGGCGCAATCAGCTGGCATTTGAGGGTGCACAAATGCGAGGGAGCCGTGTCAGTAGATTTACTGGCACGTTAAAGATCCCCTTCGGGCCAAAATTCCGGCACCCTGGCGTAACTAAAAGCAGCAGTAGTTAAAAGGGACGTAAAACAAATAACATTATTATTATTATATAATCGACCTGCCGTGGGCAACATCCAACTTTGAGTTGAGGCATGTCTTTACACGTCTGGTTGTGCATGGCTTTCACAACCCTAATTGAATTAACAAATCTTTCCATGACCCTACAGAGACGTGTGTATACAAACTATGTGGATATTTTCGATTGCTATTTGCCTGAAATAAAAGTATTAATAACCTGAACTAGCACCAGTTACTATGTGAAATCGTTTTGTTCTTTACTTCAAATAACATTTTCAAATAACGCACAATAGGCTGTTACAAACCCTTTAAAATAAGAAGTAAAAATGTATCATAGTATCATCTTGTCATTCTTCAAATTCGATGCGCATGGAATGCCAATGGTATACTATCAATGGAATCCCATGTAGACCAGTCGTGAAATCTAGTGGAGAAGTATCGAACAATATAATCCTAACAGGGCGAGTGCATTCTAGCGGCCATAAGAAGAAACTTTTCAATAAAATCTGGAAGTTAATAAGTAGGCCGGCGTGCAGTTACCTTTTTGGCTGCTAGATGTCTCGAGCAAATCTGCTGGTGAATTATGCTTTAATTATATATTTTCAAACGTAATAGGCACAATATAACGCTTAATTTTAAAACGTCTGAGTCATTACAAAGCAACAAATATGTAAAATTTCAAGCAAAAAACCTAACACTGATGGGGTTTGAACCATAGGCATGTGAATGATAGACTAACGCTTTACCACGGAGCCATTTGTGCCAACGAACATCGTTCTATATAAAATGACTTACATACAACTTGTTAGCAAATAATGATTTAGACCTAACGATTTCATCAGTGGAGTATATTATTTATATATAAAGCATTTCATAGAAAGTTTATTTATTTTGTATCAGTACGCTATATTGCATGCAATACTCAAATTAGTGAAATATAAGTCAGGCACAAGATATCCGCTGCCATCTTGTCTTCTTACCGAGACGGCTCAGCTTTTTAAAATCACTTCTGCACTATAGTATTACAAAATAAACTTTTAATTTCGAACGTGCCTCTTCCTTTAGAACAGTTAAATCGATTCTCGGCTCGATAATCGGAACTGGTGGGTCCCATGATATGGATTATAAAGTTTGCATAATTCGCACGGCCGCCATCCTTAAATGGTACGGCGGATGACCTTGTAGTTAGGTCACAAGACGCGTCCTATATGAAGGTATGTTATTACCAAATTTGGTAGAGATCGGATAATTTGGTTAGTCGCTATTTGATTTTACGTTTTGAACGTTTGAGTGGCCGCCATTCAGTTTTGGTAAAGATGGCGGCGATATAAAACATGACACTGAGGTGCCCTTTGCTTGTTCTACCTCTGTACCAAATTTCGTTCAATTCGGTTTCACCGTGTTCGAATTGATAGGGGGGGGACTGCCATTCAGAGTACACACACTCACACACACAGACTCACACAAAATTTTTAGCCCTGTAGTGATCTCATAAGTCTACTTTCTTTTTTTGCAAAAATCGAAAGTAGGCTAATACAGAAATGGGAGATGTACATGTGTATTTTACCGATATCGTGATCGCGAATACGAATCACGCGCCTTAGTCAAGACCCCTCATTGGTGGGATTTTCGCCAATAGCATTATAGTCCAAAATTCATAATCGTGACCTCGATAAATTATTCCTATAAAATAAGGAAATGCCTACAATGAGCAAATTACAAGAATAGTTACTATCACTACAGAATTTGGTTAGAGAAATGTTTCTCATTTGACCTCAAGAATTTGTGCCGATTGTGTGTCAGTGGTGCCAAACTAGAAATTCTGTCATCAGCGCCTTCAAAATCTTCTTCGGTGATACGATATAACTTTCTTATTGTTTGAATTGATAATGAAATATCTGAAAACCATTTCGATATCAGAAATATAACGGTTCATAATTATAATTTACGCGCCCTGCGACCAAGGCACTGTTGCTGAAGCATTTTTTTGTTCATTACAGTTGGCAACATTGAGTGTTGCTTTTGTTTTAATTGTATATCTGAATCCATCATGGCGATGTGTTGTGTAAACAGTGCGTTCTTTTTAGGCTAATTTTCAATTCAATAGCGTAAGGTGGGTTATTAATCAGTTTTTATAAGAAGTGATTGCTGACATGGGACCGACGTTTTGAATTTGTGTCAGTTTGCCGAGAGGACAGTTCAAGGTGATTTTTTTTTAACTAAGGAAGTTGAGTTTCATGTCTGAAGAACATTGCCTTTCAGGATTTAGTGGGTAATTGAATGTTAATTTGAATCGTAAATCCCAGTAAATGGTCAAATTAAGGCTACATTGTGTCTAAAATATTTTGTATCTTTCTTTGCCCAGATTTCCCTGCATATAAAGAAAACATTTGAATTAACAGTCTTACAACTCATTCTTTAGCTAGCCTATAGTATCTTACTCAACATTTATATACCATACCCTATGCTTTTGCACTGCCTGTAGCTATGTCACGGCCAATACCATCAAATTGCAATAGCCGACATTTGCTGAATTTATAAAGTTACTTGGTACCGGCCGCGGTGGACGAGAGTGCTAACGAGCTACCTCGTGCCTCGCTGGCATCGGGAGAGCGTGGGTTCAAACCCCACCTCGGCCGTCCTGCAAATGGTTTTCGTGGTTTCCCATTTTCACCACCAGGCAAATGCCAGGACGGTACCTTTCAATAGGTCTACAGCCGATTTCCTTCCAATGTCCCTTCCCTGCCCCGTCCTGAAAAGGAAAGTACATGGCCATTGGCTGCATTAATAAAGTTAGCCTACTTGGTAACAAACAGGAGGAGCACACCTTGGTTAATAGGCTGTATAACAGCCCTCCCGGTACTTATCAGAGATCATGCTAGTTTTCTCCAAACTTATTTCTAAAAGATGGAAATAATTTGAGTTACAACAGGAAAGTGTGGTGTCTCATGTGGAAAAGATATTGAGCGAAGGACGAGTTAAGTAGTAAATTGTTGTTTTAAGGGGCGGAACTACGAGGTCATCTGCTCCTAAAGACGAGTTTGTGAAGGTGTTATTAACACTGCTATACTCATAAGCATTACCCGTGGCGTTTCATCCTCCAGTGTGAGTTCCAGTCATGGAGATATGGATGTGATAGAGCCTTTTCTCAGTGATAAATATCTGTCTCCAAATGAGTGAATTAATATAGCCTCCACATTGAGTATATATATTGTAATACAGTTGTGTGTTTCATGTGCATTGAAACTCCATATTCAAAAGGAAATATTAATAGCATAAAAACCTATCACATATTGTTGTTTTTCCGTTGATATTTTTGCTTCAAGATAGATTTTATGATATTGCTGTCCAGTAAAACGTTTTAATGATAATGTTAAAACTTGGCAATTTTTCTAGGTTTATGCCGTGTCTTGTGTGGGGTTTCGCCTAGGAACACGAAGTTAGTTAATTGTTGTTTTAAGAGGCGTAACTACGAGGTCGTCTGCCCATAGGAACACCAGGCTGG
This sequence comes from Meconema thalassinum, assembly GCA_946902985.2. NCBI lineage: Eukaryota > Metazoa > Arthropoda > Insecta > Orthoptera > Tettigoniidae > Meconema > Meconema thalassinum. The sequence goes on along the minus strand of OX336388.2, from coordinate 51,145,833 downwards.
TTCATCAGCGGACTCTAGCTGCCCGTGCCTGCACCACCACACAAGGCACAGCATAAACCTAGAAAAATTGCTGAGTTTTAATTCACTGGCCGTGAAAGCCTATAAACCAATAATAATGTTATATAGTTTACGTCCCTTTTAAATACTGCACCGTTTAGGGACGCCATGCCGGGGTGCGGGAATTTTTCCCCGAGGGGGAACTTGAACATGCCAGTAAATCAACTGACATGGTTCCCTCGCATTTGTGAACCCTCAAATGCCAGCTGACTGCACCGGGATTCGATCCTGCAACCTTGGGATCAGCAAGTGAGAATGTTACCGCTGAGCCACACAGCCAGCCCCAACATAATGAGAGGGCTGTTTTTTTTTCCAATGTCCCAAGGGGTATATAAACATAACAGATTGACATACCAAACTGATTTTATTACTAAATGTTTGCTTGTTTTGTACTTATGTTTCAACGTAATCGCCGAAACGATTGCAACATTTGTCGTATCGTTACACCAGCTTTCCAATCCCCTCTGCAAAGAATTCTGCCGCCACTGAGGTGGGTACGTGTGGACAGTCTCCTGAAATTCTTCCTTCTTGGCTAGGCGTTGCCGCCTAACCATACCTTCAATTCTCAAAGAAGGTGAAAATCATTCAGTGCTAGTTTGGACTAAATGGCAGATAGTCAAAAACTTCCTTCTGGAATTCTTTGAAAAAGTCTATCGTAACGTTGGCTCAGTGCGGTCGTGAAGATTTTCACCTTTTTCGAGAATCGAAGGTATGGTTGGGCGGCAATGCCTCGCCGAAAAGGAAAAAAATTCAGGAAACCCTCCAGATTTACCCACCTCAGTGACGGCAGAATTATTTGCAGAGGGGATTGGAAATCTGGTGTAACGATACGACAAATGTTTCAATCGTTTTGGCGATTATGTTGAAACATAAGTTCAAAACAAGCAAACCTTTAGTAATAAAATCAGTTTGGTATGTCAATCTGTTCTTTTTATATAGCCCATCGGACATTGAAAAAATCAGCCTTCGTAAATAAGGTAGGTTTTACAATTTTCAAAATCATCAGCAGTGTATTTCAGTGCTGCTCTTTCATCTGTCTCGTTCGTCAAGCTGTACAGTACCTGTAAGTTCTATCCACTCCATGAAAGTTGTCAGTTTTATCAGGGAATGCCATTTAATAGCGTTTGGTGGCCATGTGCATGGCAACACCGGTTTTATTGGTCAGTGTCCAAGCTACATAGGGATACATGTTGCTACATTGAACATTGCGGGCTTTACTTTACGAATTCTTGCAATAGTTTTGATCTAGATGATCTTGTGAGGATGGTCGTGCATGTTCCCGGCTGGTGATTGTAGGAAGCCACAACTATGCCATTCTGGTATGGACATTGAATGAAGGCTTGTTGCCGATGTCTTAACTGTGCTTAAATGGTTAATATGATAGGCTTTGTATTGAAGGTCCCAGATTTAGTTACTTACTAGGGGACCTGAGCGAGAAATCTTGCATGTTCATGTACCATCCGCCCAGCTTTACTGTTATGCTGGTTTCTTCTTTATTTGTTCAAACACACTTTTTGAACGAAATTATGAATATTTATGAAATCAGTGTGCATATTCGTCACTGTTGAGGGTAATTCTCTTACTTTATAATGCACTTGTGAGCGCTCCATGTCTATAGACCACCCGCCCAGCTTTACTGTTATACGGGCTCGACACGATCCAGTTGTTGTAGGGGCTTTCATTTTGTTTATTTGTTTTAACTAACTGTTTAAACAAATAAACATATTTCTGTTGACTTTTCAAAAAATGCAAGATTTTTTCTATTGAGATGATTTGGAAGATTTTGGTACAAACCACACCTTCTAACTTCTCTACATTAAGAGCTTGAGTTTTGTCATCTGGCCCAGGTTCCCAGCCAAGTCATTAGCATTAATTCCCCTGTTCTGGAGATTGGGTGTTGCCTTTACCATGTGCACATTGCCCACAGGCCTGCTCTAGTTTTCCTAACATTTCACTTTTTATTGTTATTACCAAAGATTTCATATATAAATCTTTGCACGAGCGAGGGTGGTGAATAACACTTCTTAGGTGCTGGAGGGCTATGGAGCCCTGTGTCAGCCCAGTACTCTCTGCCGAAGCAAGAACGCATGCGTATGTCAATTCTTTCCCAGGGATTGCATGTTTGTTTATTCATGTGCCTTACTATGGTTAGTACTTACCTAGTTTAAACAAGAATGTACCTCTCCAACGTCTGGGATTTTGCAAATGTCCACTTTCTAGGTAAGTGGATTGGCAGAGGTACGCCAATTGCATGGCCCCCACGTCACCGGACCTGACACCTCTTGACCTTTTCTTCTGGGGATTCATGAAGGGTATCGTGCTTGATCCACCCTTTCCGACTTCTCTACCAGAGCTCTGCATCTCAAATGAACAAGTTATGCCTGACATGCTGCAGCGAGTTTGACAAGAAATCTACTTCAGATGGGGAGTGTGCTCCATGGCCAATGGAAGTCACATTGAACCTATCTCTACTTAGCATAAAACAAAGTCCCCGATTCGTGGATGTTTCGGGTAATCTTGATAACCACTGGTTGGATTTTGATGCGGTGTTCACCATTCTGTAAAGGATATCTCGAGGAAGGTTTGTGTAGCATATTATTTATTTATGACCAAAGGGAGCCAAGCAGTAACAATTTCAGTGAAAAAGTAGAAAAAAAACTTAGCGTCCCTACGCTTTTTAAGCTTACGCTGGGCAAACCGTTAAACATATCTATATACTATGAGTGTAAGAATTGTTCAGCATCAAAAGTTCTACAACATAGTCTGCGACAGCATATCTTTATCTTCAATACATCACTACTATAAGTGTTTTTACGTTTTAATTTCTTCCAACAATCTCTATTCAATTACTAGCATCTAGACAGTTTACGAGCTGGCTGGCGAGCGGGCCTATCCCCCCAGACACTGTCGAGTCAAGACTTCAGAGAAGAGTAGATGTGTTTGGAGTTTCCCTCGAAGTGCAACTTGGCTTTCCTTAACTTTGCGTGTGAACTTTTCGTTCCGCAGAATACACAGTCAAGTTCAGATTGGACGGAAGAGGGATTTGTGATTCATGCACCTCGCCCTTCTTAAATTAAATCTGACAAGAATTCGTTGCACATACTATCCCCATGATAATATAATTAATAGTCCAGTCAGTGATTTTAACCCATCATGCCGAGAGGGAAATATGATGTGGGTTGTCTTTCACTGAAATCGAAAAAAATATGCTTATGACGTAACAATGAAACTGAGCAACAAATAATTTATTTATTGATTGTCACAAGAGAGAGAAAGAAAGAAGTCACGAATACAAAGGGAGTCATCCCCAAAGTTCCTATAACACAGGGAAGGAATGTTCATGGTTTGTGGTCCGATAAAGAGAATTCTGCTATGAATTATAATTCTTCCATAAATTATATAAATGATGCTTCAGTTTCCAGTTTAGGTAAAAGGTAAAAATGTATTTTGCTATAAAATAACACCAAAACCTTGTCAGTAAGTCATATGAATAAGTTTGTTTCAATTGTCAAAGTTCTAAAGTCATTTTTGATACGCCCGGTATTATGTTTGTAGCATTCCGAGTGTCTGATAAAAATTATTGTCTCAAATGCATGAACAGCAGTTCTGTTGCTTTACAAACTACTTCAGGATGTTATATGTGTCACCTGCAAGTGAGACAGAATCTGTTCTGGCTTGCCAACCCTGTTCTTTTCAAAGCCAAAAACTCCATTGTAATGTAAAAAGTAGCACATTGCTACTAAATTGCTAATCATAACATTGATTGGACTAAATTGTTTGATAATTTGAAAACGATTGGAATAAAGTAACTTACAGGGATAGGAGGGTGATCTACAATCTATACAGAAACCAGATAGCAGTCATTCGAGCTGAAGGACAAGAGAGAGAAGCTAGTATTCATAAAGGTGTAAGGCTAGGCTGCAACTTATCACCAATACTTTTCAATCTTTACATTGAACAAGCAATGAAGGAAATTGGAGAAAAATTTAAATTGGAAGTGAAGATTCAAGGAGAAATAATTTTAACTCTGAGATTTGTTGATGACATCGCCATCGTAGTAGACACGGCTGAGGATTTTAATGAGCTTTTTAATGGTATGGAATCCGTCTTGAGGAAAGAATTCATGATGAAAATTAATAAATGTAAAACAACAATATTGGAATGAAGCCGGAATAAATCCAACACCTATGGATGTCAAATTGACAGGCGAAAACCTAAAGGAAGTAAGAGACTTCTATTACTTAAGAAGCAAAATAACCAGTGATGGTCGAAGCAAAGAGGATATAAAAAGTAGGTTGGCTCAGGCAAGGAAAGCATTTCTACAAACAAGGAATCGGTTGACATCGAATTTAGATTTAGGTATTAGGAAGTCATTTTTGAAAGCCTTTGTCTGGAGCGTGGCACTCTATGGGGAAGTGAAACTTGGACTATTGGTGCAGCAGAAAAGAAGAGAATTGAAGCGTTTGAAATGTGGTGGTACAGGAGAATGAAGATCAAATGGGTAGATAGGATTAAGAATGAAGAGATATTAAGATGAGTGGGAGAGATGATTCTGGCAACTGCTATTGAAGAGAAGAGATAGGTTGATAGGACACATACTAAGACACCCAGGAATAGCAAGCTTAGTTATGGCTATAGTGGCTAGTGTCATAGTGGGGTATTCGAGGAGGCTGTGGTCGAATACAATGTATTCACTGAGTCGCAATTACCCTTGGGACAACTGAGCCATAGCGTGAGAGGGCCATGGCAAAAACATGAATGCAGAATGAATGTAGACGGCGTTAACACACTGTGAAAGAAAACTGTGCAATGTTCTCTTATTTTGCTTGAAATGGCCCTCTACGAACTTTTGGTGTTCATAAATGAGCTGAAGAAACATGTAATATGATTTGCTATCTCCTTTTCTGCTCAAAATAGAACAGCAATACCCTCCTCTACCCAAGTATTAACTAAACACGTTAAACACCGAGTCCTTGTTTTATTTGAGAAAGTGGCTCCAGTTCGCCACTTCATTTTTATTATTGTTCCTACCATTGGCACAATTTCCTATTAGTGACACACTTTTAAGATAAAACCACCATTTAGAATGACGCAATGTATAAGTTCAAACTTCGTTTTGTCAAATGGCTATTAACTTCAAATAATTATCTAAATTAGTACGTAATATTTGTAAGCCAGGCCTAATGTATAAACTCCTATTTTTTATACTTGTACTCAAGGCAAATGCTGAGATGGTTCTTCACTTAAGGCCATGGCTACCTCCTTCCCAATCCTCATCTGAATTACAAAGATGCCCACTAATACATCCATCACAATAACACAGGTTATCAGACAAGCACACAAATACTCAGAGCTACATGACCATTCTCTCCCCAAGCCCCAAAATCAATTAACAACTATCGTATTTCAGATTGAGATTAGCCAATTTGAACTATACCATGACAATCGTATTGCAATCAATTCTGAATAGAAATCTAAAGCAAGCACTTTGTTGTGCACACGTTGTGAAGGTTAGTCTGCCTGCTCGGCCCGTCCAGTGAGGTGGGCTTTGTCAGTCCACTGCTATGGGCCAGAACGCGGCCGCGTTAAATGAGAACGATACTGGGTGGGCTTGGAGTGTGGTGCGGTGGGCCTCGCTGCAGTACTCCGACTCAAACAATGCACACATTCTAGGCAAGTAAGAATAAAAAAATAGATTGGCGCAAATTTGTTCCGCAATAGTTTATAATAAGGATTAAGGATCAGGTTTTTAGCCTCCTGTGCGTAGAAGGATCTCACTTATTTCACCCGGAAACTACTGTTCCACCCCTACTCTTGTTTCTCCTCTTTCCCCGGAGGCACGTCATCGCCATACAGCCTTGCTCCGCGAACTGTCAGTCCAGCTTGAGACAGTTGTGAAGGCACACACGCTCCGTACTCATGGAATCGAATTGAAGGTGAGCGATGATTTTCGATCGGTGATGATTCTATATCAAATTTCCTAGGGGTTAATTTGTTTTGACTAGCATATTTTTTTTTTCCTTAGATGAAATGCTGCTCAAGGACAGGATACTAGGAATTACACTGGGTCAGTAAGCCACATGAATTTTAGTTAAAGTTTGAAGTCCCATATTTTCATGATATTAGAATAGTCTCTTTTTCCTTCCATTATAGTTTTATGAGGAGGCTTCAATGAGGGCTGACATAAACAAGAACCTTGCCACACCAATGGGAGTTTCCACTAGTCGTTCATGTGATGACCTGTGTGCTGGTCAAAAGGGCAGTCAACAAATTGTGCATGACACAGCTCCGCTTCTTTTGTGTGTGTGGGGAAGTCTGAATGAAGCTACCACAAGTTTCATTAAAGAACATTGGATGTTTCCATTATAATAAGTTGATAATTGTTATTATAGGATGTTAAGTTTTATTATAGGTCAATTTTTAAGAATATTTTTAAATGTACTTGTTTATGAGCATTGTATTTTTAGTGAGTGTTTTTTTATTATTGTTGTGAGGGCACCTGGCTGATGAAGAGCTGATTATAAAAGAGCTCGAAACATGTCCAGATAATGAAATAAGATAATTTCAATAAAAAATTGTATTGAATAGACGGAAAATTGTAATTAGGCCTAGTTAAATAGGATTATATGTCAATACGGACCAATATGACGTCGAATACTCCTAATATCCTACTCTTGCAACTGTACCAGTCACCAAGCAGGCTGATGCGTGGCACAAGTAAACAAAGAATAGTTTCCAACTCGGCCGCTGGCAATCAATTCGTGAAAGTGTATTACTGTAATGGGCGTTTGTATATTCCTAAAGGAGAAAAGGATTGGGAAGGAGGAAGCTGTGACTTTCAATTATGAACTAAGATGGGATTCGAACCTACCTCTTCGCAGTTTGGTCTCACAAGGCTGTGTGTGTACCCTGTCCCAGCCCTCAAAACCAGAATTAAAGTTCTTGGCAGTGCTAGGAATCAAACCTGGACCCCAGGGGTAACGGCCAAGAATGCTAGCCAGTACGCTATGAGGTGGCACAGGCCCCCTCAAACATCAACATGCTGATCTTGATGAAACTTAGCCGATATACAGGTCACATGTCTATAAATCCGATTGTTGCATTCAAACTTCTGCTTAAATGTCATCTTACTGAATCGGGAGGAAATCCTCAATGCTTTAACAACTTTACAACTCGCGGTATACAGATTAGATAAGTGGCAGCTGGCGGATAACAGGATGTCTACCAAAACCAACTAACAGATTTCCCTGACAAATCCCTGATTTTTCCCGAAAATTTCCGGAGGAACAGTAGCAGCCATAATTAAATATATAAAACAGAGTTTGTACTTAAAGAGCATTTCAAAAAGTGCTCGAACAATAGAGGGGTGAAAAAAGTAGAAAAGTATATTTTTCTATAGTTTGCCAATTTCAATTTTTTTCATCCAGAATAACTTTTGTACTAGCAAGTATTGAAAGTAGCTCGTCAATAGTAAAGCTCTAAAAAATCATACAGTTACACATTTATATACAAATACACAGTCTACACAAGAAAATTGTGTGCTCTATCTTGCAAGATTTAAAGCCAGTACGAACATACATCTGCAACAAACATCACCAGAATATACTTTTTTCCCCCGTCAAAATTTAAATGCATAATTTCAAATTAATCATGGTTGGACCCTTTAAAACTGAAATTCCCTAAGTGTCATTAAATACCCTGAGAATTCCCTGAGATTTCCAGGATTTAAAAATTCCCTGTTTTCCAGAGTAGTAGACACCCTGGATAATTGTTGTGGGTGTTTCTCTGGGGGTGAAGGGGGTTAAAATAAACGTGTGTGGTAAAACTCTTGTATAGCTCATTCATGACGAATGCTGCAGTCCAGAGAACATCACATTTCTTTGGAATTAAATGGATCAAAAGTTATTTGAATATCTTCACGAGGGCGTAAAAGAATCTTAAATGTCATACTCGTTCACAAACTACATTGCGAGACTATGGTGTCGGCAGTATATGCAGCATCCAGATATCTCTCCTCCTCTCTTGTAATCCACGCGCAATGACCAGCTGAGTTAACCGTTGGGATAGAACTTGCTCATTTGAGCATCTCGGGGACATCCAAGCAAACACCCATAATTAAATCAAGAAAACATGTATTTAAAACAAAATCAGGTGAATTTTTTCAGCATTCAAGAAATATTACTATTTAATCATTAAATATAGTTGCCTCCGTTGCGTAGTGGTCAGTGTGATTAGCTGCCACCCCTGAGGTCCGCAGTGCAATTCCCAGATCTGCCACGAAATTTGAAAAGTGGTATGAGGAATGGAACGGGGCCTACTCAGCCTCGGGTGGTCCAAGTGAGTAAAGGGGGTTCGATTCCCACCTCAGCCATCAACCAAGTGGTTTTCCGTGGTTCCCACTTCGTCTTCGGACAAATGCCGGGATGTACCTACCGTAAGGCCATGGCTGCCTCCTTCCCAAACCCTCCCACCCTTCCCATCCCTTCATCAGGTCCCTGTTCGCTTTGCAGGTGAGGTTGCCTGGGCGCCGTGCTGATCACACACCCCGGTTGTATCCCAAACTCTGAGTCTCAAGCTCCAGGGCACTGCCCTCAGTGGCGGTAGAGGTGAGATCCCTCGCTTAGTCCGTGGGAAAGGCTAATCCTGGAGGGTAAAACCCTACATCAAAGCGCCAAACGGCAAGAATTCTGTCACTCGCCTTGCCGCTATGTGCTCTTCGAAGGCTCCTAACCCAACCCTACACAGCAAGATGGTGATGATGATAATTGTTGTTTTAAGGGGCCTAACATCGGTATCGGTTCACTTTAGACCATCCTTAGTATAAATATTTTTAAAAACTGAAATTACCCGATTTAATAGTCGGGAGGATATCAGGAGAGGATTGAGCATTAGATGTTCACTGCTCCGCTGTCATAGACACACCATCCCGCCCAAATAGCGACAAGACTTATATAGTTGAAATCGAAGTTCTCACCCCTATATTTCTCACTGAGACAGTATTGCCAACCCCACGCGTTTGGTACTATTTCGCACGTGATGTATGAAATCACTAAGTGAACTCAATTACAGTGTTTATTTATGTATTTATAATGTTTTACATACAAAAACAGACCTAACCTGGGGTTTACGCCCCAGACCCCCTTGCTTGTGGTACTAGCATTAATTTTCAACCAGGCAGTACCTAATCTAGTAGCGGACATAAATTGTATGTTATTAATGTTTTACATACAAAAACAGACCTAACCTGGGATTTACGCCCCAGAACCCCTTGCTCGTAGTACTAGCAGTAATTATCCACAAGACAGTGCCTAACTTAGTAGCGAAAGCGTGTGGTGAATTTCTTTATTCAAGTTGGTAACGTAGTCACATGATCAACTTTCAAGTGTCCCATGACTGTCAAACATGGCGTCCGTAAGTGAAGAAAAATTGCATTCTTTCCGTGAAATAACAATTATTGCGGTGCAGCAGTGGCTATTGAGTATGAAGAGATTGTGAAACGACTCCCAACAACTCCCCGAAAGGTATGCATATCATAAATTATATATATTCAATAAGCTAAGGTGATAAAAGTTGTTAAAAGTGATGAAAAGGGAGGATGGTCTAAAGTGAACAATAAATGAATTCTGGTCACTAGCCTGGAGCATAACATGGTTCTACACTAACTGGCACAATGTGTAACTGGTTAAAATGTGTTACTCTTTTATCGCCATACTGTTTGCCTCAATGAAATAAACAGATGTCTGCAGTTCACAATACCTCACGTGCAGTGTTAGTAGTGAAAGCCTACATTTCTGTAATGATTATAGTAAAATACCTCTGAATGCAAGAATATTTTTACTTTAGTTAGTTAGTTAGTTAGTTAGTTATTGTTGTTTTAAGGGGCGGAACTACGAGGTCATCTGACCCATTTTTTTAACTTTTTTAAGTTACTTGATTTTGCCTCGTATACAGTACAAGTTTTCTTCATATTCGTTGATAGCCCCGACCAGCTGGTGAAGCTTAACAAATCCCCATCATTACCCCCACATTATTATTTTTATATAAGATATTAGCAGGAACTGATACTATAATACTGCCAAACCATACAGTGCATAAGATCATTCGATTGTATGTAGGCCCACCTTTGTGAGTTTGATACGAGAAGCAAATTTACGTCCTAACTGAATTAGGAGAAGAGAAAACTTCGTACTTCATGAACACATTGCAATTTTATTGAAAGGCCGCAACATTTTCACAAAATAGTTCCTGTTACATTCATCAAGCTTATGCACTTTACGAAACAAGACAATTCACACGAGGTTATAAAACGTGCACTGCTGAGTCCGGCATTGCTTCCACTTACTTGTGCCGGGCTCCTCTCTGTCTTCTTTCCTGTCGACCTCACTTGGTCAACTCTTGTTCTCTTCCGACCCCGACGGTATTAGGGTATCCGAGGCCTAGGGAGTCACTTCCTTTCCCGCCTTAATTGGCCCTTGTCTCATCTTTTCTGATTCCCTCCTTCTGCGAGGGGTCAGCCTCCTTTTTCTTTTCATGTTATCTCCTGCCTTCTGCTTAAGGCCCTCAAGGAGGCCGGGTGTATGTAGCCCCACCACTTTTGGTGCACCCTAGATAATGCTACACCCTCAGGGGCTCACGGCTGGTGAGTTCGGGAGTTGGCGACCCCGAGGGATTCCTGAGCTGGGTCCGTTTTCCCTTTTTGTCCCTTACCTTTGGGGCGGACCCTCTCCTCTTTCACTTTCCTATCTGCCTTTCATGGCTCTCCTTCCTTCCAAGTCCCTCAATCCACCTTCTTCGAGGGTTGAGGGCATTTCTTTTCCTCCTGTCCTTTATTTGCCTTATTCTCCTTTAGTTTTCCATTTCTTCTTCTAGTATGTAGGTTAGTAGTTAGTTTTAGTTTTAAGTTCGCTTTTCATTTTCATCTTCACGATCACCCAAACCATCAGGGCCCGATAACCTAGATGTTAGGCCCCTTAAAACAACAATTATCATCATCATCATCATCATCAAAATGCTTATGCACTTTACGAAACAAGACAATTCACACGAGGTTATAAAATGTGCACTGTAGGTATTTGGAAAGCATAATCAAAGTCGCAGAGGAATTTTAATCACTGATATTTCTTCATTTCTTTTAATGATTTGTACACCCAAAATAATATTTAAAATAGTACTCTTCTGTTCACTGTATATTATGCATTCATTATAAATCATAAGTAAAATCAAAGGAATTTATGACACTGATAATCTCTACACACAAAACATTACCGCTACATTTCTTGTGACACATAATAGGAGTTAAAATAAATAATAAAATAATATTTCAACTCCTCCGTTTGTAAACATACAACATGGATGCTAGCTAGGAGCCCCGAGCCCGGCAGGTTGAAAATAGATTACTTTTTTTTCAGTCAGAGAGAGTAGCAAGGGTGTGTCGCCGTTATTTGCAAAGAATACAGATGTGGAACGGATGGGAAGGCACAAGTGTCTACTGCGCATGCGGAGCCAAGAAAACTTACTGTCGCGAGTCACTCGTATCAAGTCCTGCCCTGGCTAACATATCATACGGTACAGCGGCAGCTAAGCAGTGTTGCCAACCATTGTTGGGCGAAGAAGGAAAAGGATACCCACCCAAATAGAGGAGTTGCATACGACTGTTTATGTTCAACGATAATTATTATAACTATTTTATGTTCGAATAAAAATATTCATAACTATCTGTCGAGATTTCGCCATTTTTATGTACTGAACAGAGTTCATGGGTCGCAGAGAATACCTTGTATTTGACCATGGCCTCTTCGATTACAGTACCCCACTATGACACTAGGCCACGCAGTGAAATTTAATTTAGAAGGCCTTGGAAATCAGCGCAGGTGTGATGCTATCCTTACCTAATTGATCAAACACCTGTTTCTTGAGCTCTCATTGGTGGGAGAAACTGTCCCATACCGGTAATGAAAACTTGCACTATAATGAGCCTCATTATAGTACAGTTTTCTGACCTATAATATTTACGGTACATTTCGACATCGTCGAACATAAATTTGATTTTCAAATTTAGTTGGAAATTAAATATTTTTAATACACACCGATAACAGTTATCATTAAATAGCCTACTTTAATTTTCCATTACAAACTCCACCGCCTATTGAAATGATTTCTCATGTGATGTAGACTACTTTACACTAGTGAATGAGTTTATCCGGTGCATCGTGCACGATTGAGATATGATCACGATAATTGTTGTTTAAAGGGGCCTAACATCTAGGTGTTCCAGGCACGGATTCAAGGGGGTGGGGGTACCGGGGGTCATGTCCCCCCCCCCCCCGCAAACGGAGACCAATTTTTTTGCAAACTCAAAAGCGAAAACACAATAACCAGACAAATAGAACTTAACGAATTTTAACAGAAAAACACTTTATTTTATTCAATACTGAAAATATCTTGATTGCAATTATTATGTTCCTTTACAACTGCACATATTAACAACTTCATACCTGTTATATAAAAACGATTATTTATATAACTAAATCAACTCATCTATTTTGTTTAGCAAACCTTGTGATTACCGAATCGATGTCTATAGTGATGTCACGATCAGGCGCGGATCTAGAGTTTGGTTTTGGTGGGGGGTCAGAGATTCGATCTAGAGTTTGGCTTGGGGGGGGGGGGGGGGGTCAGAGAATCGAAATTGTTAAGAAAAATGGTATCACTAAAAACGCAATCACAAAATAACCAAACGTACAAAACCAGACCATTTTTTTTTTTGCAAGCTTCATGGATAGAAATTTGATGCGTTTAGCGCACCAAAAATATTCGTACAAATTGTATCGGCGTGTTTTGCGACTTTTACATCGTGTTTCGAGAAAAGGATCAAGGTACGTTACAGTTTCGGCAAGTCGAGTTGATACCGACAAAGGGAGAAAGTCACAGCTTAAATTGCCAACCAAGCTTGCAGTTTGGACGTCGGGAAAAATTTTTGGTGCGAAAAAAGCCCCAGTTTCCTATCCGTGCATTGCTGCACATTCATCGTGATATCACTATAAACATCGATTCGGTAATCACAAGGTTTGCTAAACAAACTAGACGAGTTGATTTTGTTGTATAACTAATAGTTTTTATACAAGAGGTTTGAAGTTGTAAAAATGTACAGTTGTAACAGAACATAATAATTCCAATAAAGATAATTCAGTATTGAATAAAATGAAAAAAAAAACTGTTTTTCAGTTTAAATTCGTTAAGTTTTATTTGTCTGGTAATTGTGTTTTCGTTTTTTGAGTTTGCAAAAAAATTTGGTCTCCGTTTGGGGGGGGGGGGGTGTCATGACCCCCGTGACCCCCCCCCCCCCCCCTTGAATCCGCGCCTGGTCACGATGAATGTGCAGCAATGCACGGATAGGAATTTGGGGCTTTTTTTTTCGCCCCAAAAAATTTTGCTTGTTTGGCAATTTAAGCTGTGACTTTCTCCCTTTGTCGGTACCAACTCGACTTGCCGAAACTGTAACATTCCTTGATATACTTTTCCCGTTGCAATTTTATTTGTACGAATATTTTTGGTGCGCTAAACGCATCAAATTTCTATCCATGTATCTTGCAAAAAAATTGGTCTGGTTTTGTACGTTTGGTTATTTTGTGATTGCGTTGGTAGTGATACCATTTTCTTAACAATTTCGATTCTGTGACCCCCCCCCCCCCAAGCCAATCTCTAGATCCGCGCCTGAGGTTATCGGCCCCTAAAGGTTTGGGTGATAGTGAAAATGAAACCTGCAACTAAAACTAACTTAACTACTGGCTTACAAACTAGAGGAGGAAAGGGGAACCAAAACTGTAAATAAAAGACAGGAGGAAAGGAAATGGCTTCAGCCCTGGAAGAATAAGATTGGAGGGACTTGGAAGGAAGGAGAGTATTTTTTATTGTTTCTCTTCCGTCGTGTGGCCTCCTGGGAGGCCGAGTGCATGTCTTTCTAGTCGAGGCCCGTTGGCGACCTGCGCACCGGGATGAGAGGCGGAATGGATGAAGATGAATGAAACTGGGCAAGGAAGTGGAAGGAAGCGGCCGTGGACTGTCAGAAGGTACCATCCGAGCATTTGCCTGGTGTTAAAAATGGGGGAAACCACGGAAAACCATTTCAAGGATGGCCGACGGTGGGGCTCGGACACACGCGTCTACCGAGGCAGCAGAGAGCTTCACCCCATGACCTAACGCTGCGCTTTAGCCAGCGTAGCCACCGCTGTCTGTGCAGGAGAGCCATGAAGGGCAGAGAGGAGAGGGTCCTCCTAAAAGGCAATGGATAAAGAAAGGGGGGTATGTGAGGTGGGGGGAAACTTGACCCAGCTCAGGAATCCCTCGCGGTCACCAAATGCCGAGCTCACTGGCACCTGAAGTGGTAGAACAACATACACCCTTCCTCCATTAGGGCCTTCAGCAGAAGGCAGGAGATATCGTGAAAAGAAAGAGAAAGCTGACCCCTCGGAGAATGAGGGTATTAGGAAAGAAGAGAGAAGGGCCGATTAAGGCGGAAAACTGAAAGGCTTCCTGGGCCTCGGATACCCTGATACCGTCGGGATCGGAAGAGAACAAGAGTTGGCCAAGGGAGAACGAAAGAAAAGGTGCCAGTGAGGAGCCCGGAACAAGTAATTGTAAGAAATGCCGGACTCCGCTGGGGTCCCGTGGTCGCCAACCCACGTCCCACTGGTAGTAAGCCCCTGGGGGGACGATTGAGAGGTACCGTAATATAGACCCATGCAAACCACAAGAAGTTTAGGAACATCTTGATGACAATATTATGCAGGTTGTCCCCCATGTTAGTTGTGGCTAACGATAAATACAGTGCATATTTCTCTCGCTTCCCTTCAACCATTTATGGGAATTTTATAGTTTCCATTCGAACTGGGCATTCTGTGGTTTCTGAACGCCTGTGTGATGCTAGAGCTGATTCGCAAAGAAGCACATGGGAAGATCAGTTAACGGTTTTTTTTTTTTTTTTTTTATTTCGGGGGGGGCCCGAAAAGAGTACCCGCTCCCCCCGCGTGGCACCCGACCTTACTACTGGTGCCTCCGACATGCAATTAATCTACGATAGTAGAAGAGATAGCATAGGGGATTGGATAGAAGGAATGTCTTTTAGGACTTAGTGCCTGTCCCATCGCGGTCGCGATCTACCAGGCATAATGAGTAGGTATTAACATTGGTATATTTTATATATGAGCACATATAAATATGTACTCATATATAAGGGTAAGATTGTAGGGCCAGGGAAAACCGCATAGGCAGAAAGGAAAGATTGCCTACACGTAAAACCTGGCGGCTTGGTTATTGCCACATGCAAGGATAATGTGGGTATGGAAATGAGTAGGTATGTTAGTTGGGAGAAGGTATCATGCACCAGATCCATGTCCGTCTTCTCGCCAGTTTGTCTCCGGGGAATCCGATAGAACTCGGCACTGCTGGGATCAGCGCGGGCCTTGCCGGCTACCGAGCAATGGTACAAGGATCCGGAGAACCTGCGCCACTACCCGGTCTCCATGGGGTCCCTGGTACCGAGCCTCCGTCACCGGAGAGTGGAGGGGGGGCCTCGCCTGCCGAAACAGGGGCCTAGTGGTCGGTCCATGGGAACGAGCCACCTTCCTCTCTGCTCTTGCCATGGACCTGTAGACGGGGCAACTGCGATGGGATGACGGATGGTCGCCCATGCAGTTGGCGCACACCGGCGCGTCCCGCGGCACCGTGCAGCCGGTGTGGTGGTGGCCACCTGAGCACCGGTTACAGCGGACTGGAGAGCCGCAGGATCCCTGGGAGTGCCCCCATCTCAGACAGCGAAAACACTGTAAAAGCTGGCCTGAGCGGGGCTTCATACTACCTGGCTGTAGCGGCTGTCCCTGGCTGCGGCTGGTGGCCTCGCGGCGTCCTGGTTCCCCCTCCTGGGGGCGCTGCAGGCGACGGTCCTCTGGGCTGCTGCGCTTGGTCGTCTTTCGCTGCTTTGGGGCCGTCCTGGTGGCCCCGGCCGTCTCGGGTGTCCCCTTCCTGGCGGTGGTGGCGGGCGCGAGTTGCCCCGCTAATGGCCCCACCTGGGGCTCTGGTAGTCGCTCCTCCTCCTCCTCCTGGTTGGCGGGCGCGAGCTGCCCCGCTAAAGGCCCCACCTGGGGCTCTGGTAGTTGCTCCTCCTCCTGGTTGGCGGGCGCGAGTTGCCCCGCTAAAGGCACCGCCTGAGGTGCTAGTTGTGGCGCCTGAGTCCTCTTGGAGAAGGTCAGGGGGCCTGCCTGGGTCCCAATCTCTGCATACGTCGTGGCGTCCTTGTTGAAGGTAAGATGTTCGTCATCGCTCAGCGCATATCGGTGGATCTGCGGAGGGGCACCTGGCATGAAGCCTGGTACCACGGCGACCTGCCAGATCTCGGCCATTGCTGTGAGGTAGGTCGTGACGACGTCCGCCCGATAGGGCCTGACCATGACCCCAGTCGGGAGGAAGGCCTCGATGTCCTCTCGGTAGCGTCCGGCTGATCCCGTCGTGGCCAAGTGGGCCTGGTCCAGGTAGGCCTCGATGACGTACTTCTCTTCGTCCTGAGTGAAGCCGGGCCTGTAATAAACAAAGAATGCCCAGGAGCTGGGGTCGTAGCCACATGCTCGCTCGGAGCCTGGGGAAGTAAATTACATGTACCGTAATATTGTAAAACTGTAATTCTGTCAATAAGGAACACTGTTCGGCAATATCACACTCAGGTAAATTAATAATAAGACCTAACGTGTATTCGTCATATAACTTACCATTTAGGCCTATTATATCAACATTTGATGTAAGACGTATCCACAAATGCTGAATACTTAATTACAATTCTTTATTTGAAATTTAAGTTGATCGTGAACCTAGCGTGTAAGATGTAACGTGCGCTGCACATCAGAGTTGTTAATCCGCGCAGATATCTCACTCATTAATTCTGTACTCACGCTGCGTGAAAGTTGTTGGTTCAATCCTCGGCTCGTGTTGTGTACGGTCACAATATATATAATATCTATGTTCAGTATAGTGCAATTTGTTCCCTTTGCTTTGACAATTCGTATCAAAGTGACTGGGGGTTGCAAGTCTGTACATAATGCTGAGTAATGTAGACATTAAAACTGTTGACTTGGTTTCCTAGTAGGCCTACTGCGCATCAGCAATTGCATGCCGAGTATTACTGTCTCTCTGAATCCCCAGTCCTATTTAGAAAATCTAGCACTGTTCATCCACAAACCCCTCCTGGACGTTTATAATTTGTGATGATGCAAACATTTCATGTGGAAGGTTCTTACCAAGATAAGGCTATTCATTCCATATCAGTACCAAATAGTTAGGCCCCTTGAAGCAGCAATCAACACCGCCACCTCTTTATTGGTTACTAAGAAGGAAAAACTTTTGGAATGTTCCGGAGGGGTAGACATTTACAGGGATACCAATTCATAACCCTCAAAGCCCTGACGTAAGTAGAAATTCCATTTTATGTACGGTTGCATACATTTGAAGAATATAGAGCAAAACACAAGATAAATTCCTGGAAGGGTATTGGAATATATAGGCCCACCATTTAACTTTTCTGTGTGTAAATGGCAAATATATCCTGTACTTGTCACAGTGTATCCTGATAGTTAAAGTATATTACTTAATTGTCCTGTGTTTTAGATGGAGGGCCAACCATCTATCAAATGTGAACCAGAAGAATTCCCTGAGATTGTAAGTTGTATTTTAGTTCCGTATATTGTGTACCATTACTGATGGGCATGAAGAATCTTTGTGTACCATAATTAATAGGAATTATGTCATTTACTTAATACTACCAAATAGTGAGGGTTATAATTCTTGTTTGAGGGGTCTAACATCCAGGTTATCGGCCCCCTACCAAATAATAATCTGAATCGGTAATATTTGTTTTTAATTTTCCTAATAATAATATTAACACCTCCGTTCTTCAGTCCATGATTTATTGGTCCTTGCATTCATTTTCTCAGCAAAATTGTGGTTGTTAATTACTGTTTTAAACTGGGTCGATCTTATGTAATTTCTTCTGTGATTCCAATTTCTTGAAGTTCATTTTCTATTTCACTAAGCCACAGGTTCTTGACTTTCATTGATAGAGCAAGGTTGAGAATCTCATGGTGATCCTGCGATTGTTCATTCTGAGAATGTTACCGTAGAGCTTAAAATGCCTTTTCCTGAAAGTGTCAGTGATCTTTTCAGAATGCTGATAAATTTCCCAAGGCTTTCGTTCTCCCCGATTCCTTCTGAGCAGACTGGACCAAGGATTGTACTTTCTTGTTTCTCTATGTCCTTACTAAGAGATCTACGGTACCTTCAATGATCAATGTTTCTGAGCCATAGAGTGCTTCAGGTTTCATTGCTGTGGTATAATGTCTTAGATGTTGATTTTTTTATTACATCTGAAGGTATATGCCTTCTGGAATGTTGAAGTTCTCTCTTTGTTTGCGTCACGATTCAATCGTGAAGTAATGTACTATCCCGTCATTTGCCTGGAGGGAGTGTGAATAACGCAGGGAAAATCACTCAGGATGGGTACTGTCAGCGGGATTCAATCTGAAGTGCTGCAGCTGCCATCAAAGCCTTGGTGCACGGTTCAATGAGCACGGCTATGCCGTGGGGTTTGAATTTATTTACTTGATGATTTTTTTGCCGAATTTAGTCTTCAGTGGTTTCTTGTCTAGATTACGAGCGGATTCGTCTATGCATTTGGAGTCCGGTCTTAGCAGCAAATAAGTGCTGTCTTTCAAGGACCTGAACTGCATCTTGTCTATTGTTGGAATGAATAGCTTGATCATCTGCGAATGCCAAACACTGCGGATGAATTTTATTTTTGAGTCGTCGACCAATAGTTCTTTCTTTTGTCCCCCCCCCCCGTCCTGGGCTGTTATTCAAAGACACTATTGAACATTTTTGGAGGTAGCCCATCTTCTTGTCGAAGTCTTTCCTAATTTGATTACTATCAGAAAGTTCACTTAAATTTAACTATTGATGTTATGGCTGTCAGCGTCTGTCGGATTATTACTCTTGTTTTCCTGTCAACTTTGAAGTCTTCTAGAATATTGAATAGTGTGTGTAGGTCTAATGAATCGTCCGCTTTCCTGAAGTCTCCAAAGTGAGCATTTTTTGCCTGGCTTTTTGAATTTGCAAGGTGATTTTGAGATTGTGAATGTATTCTGTACAGGACCTGTCATTTATGAATCATGCCTGTTATTCGCCAATTAGTTGATGAGTTTGGATTTCAAGTCTCGTGAATAATGCTTTAGAGAGAATTTTGTACGCGAGTGATAGTGAGGATATTTCTCCATAGGTGAACTAGATTGCAATTCCTGTCTTCAAGAATTTTCTCTATATAATTATCTACAAGAGTTACTTGACATTTTTTAGTTCGGCTTTCACCTCGTAGTTTCAATATTTCAGTTTTCTTTTGAGCTTTGTTATTTTTAAGTTTATTTTACGGTTACTTGCTTGAATTCTTGTAATGAAGGAAGTTTTGAATCTGGATTAGGAATCCGTTTCTCAAGTCAGATTTGTTCTTAAGGAGGATCGTAGGTTCAAAGGTCATGGAAGTAATCTGTGACAAGTTTGCAGTTTTCCTTTTTATTTCAGGGCCTCATCCGGATGTTGTAAGTTATAAACTAGGTGCTTGGTAGGGTGATGGTTCGTCAGCAAATGTTCTGTAACAGCTCCTTGTACTGTTTTTTATGTAATGTGTTTTTTTCAGATCTGATGATTCTCGAGGCTTCTTTCTGGTCTTTGAAGGATTCACGCCTATTTTGTATCTATTTCATTGGAACTGTACCTTTGAAAGGTTTGAATTAGAAGATCTATGGCCTTATCACTGGTCTTGTTCAACCATCTGCCTCAACGTATTCGAGGAAGAACCCCAATAATCCGGGAAAGTCCCAATAGTGTATCTTCTAATGCCATCTAAATGACAGGATTTTGGTTCGTGATATTTGCAAGGAGATTGTTTGAATTTGGTTTTAAGACATTCCAGATCAATTCGAGGATATTTTAAATGTTCTGACTTTGGGTCTGTCAGGTTGAAACTTAACTTTAATTAAAGATAAATGATGATCAGAGTAAATAATTCCTTTTTATACTTCAAATTCATAATAATGATTGTTGTTATTATTATTATTAACAATTGTTCTTCGGGAGGACAAAAGCTCATGGAAATAATCTGTGAGAAGAATTATTTCCAGGGCCTCTTCCGCATGTTTATGATGTAACTACGTGCTTTGTGAGGTGATTGTTCATCAGCAAATGTTTTGGTACAGTATCTTGCTGTTATTATTATTATTACTATTATCATCATTAGCTCTTATTCTTCAACTTTTACATATAGTCATTCTTGTTTATTACTTCCCAGGATTTGAATGAGCAGCCACCGTCTGATAGGTCGGTGGGGTTGAAAATTGAAGAGCCTGATGATGCTTTTGAAGATGCAAGATTCATAACTCAGAGTGCATTTGTTAAGGAAGAACTTGATTGCCAGGTGATTGTGTACATTATTTCCTACTTTGGATAATTCTCAATTTTTCTCAAAGTTATGTAGTTCTCAACATTT
Organism: Meconema thalassinum; assembly: GCA_946902985.2. NCBI lineage: Eukaryota > Metazoa > Arthropoda > Insecta > Orthoptera > Tettigoniidae > Meconema > Meconema thalassinum. The sequence goes on along the minus strand of OX336388.2, from coordinate 51,125,198 downwards.
CATAAAAACTTCGTCACACATATTTCCAAAGTTTCTCTTTACAATATATGGCAAATACACATCAAGCTAACTTATTCAATATACACATCTCATCAATTCTATGCTGGTTTTCAAGTCATTTTTATATGCTTTATTAACAAGATTATTGTAACAGTCTATGTTATTAATATTGCGCATTGAGTGAGATCGCTCCCTTGGGCTGGTTATGTATTATTTCGTCACATGTCTATAGTAATTGAAGCCTGCCCTACAAGAACGTTGTAAATCAGAAATTGAGGATGTTGAGATTTTCGGTTAAGAAGGTTGGATATCATCACACCGACACTTTGCAAACCTAAAATTAGTCAATTTGAAAAAAATTGACAGAAATTTTGGGTCCAAAAGGTGGCTTCCCTGCAAGAAATTTGTATATCAACAAAGATGGCGGATGTTGGCAAGTTGAATGTGTCGCCAAGCTCTCCTTTAGCACCGAATAAGAGCAGGAAAAGGAAGATAAATCAATTTCAGTGGAAGAACAATGTGCGGAAGCGACTGAAGAATAGTGGAATAGCTAATACAGCAACTACAGTTCAACAAAATCATCACCCAAGTCATACAAGAGAAGAACGTTGTATATCAATCAGCTGGGTGGCGGCATAGCTCTTCCAGGAACGTGTTATGATTATAATGCTGCTACAATTTGTATGTAATCCCTTGATTATCACAGAATTCTTTTAGCCTATTCTCAATTATGAAAAACAAATATTCTTGTGAGATCACCTTTTGTCCATGTGTGTGTATGTGTGTCTGTCCCAATAAAATCTAAACGGCTGGAGCGATTTCAATAAACTCGGTAAGGTCAAAGTACTATTTCGTCCGACCACGACCGTGCCCTTTGCCATTTATTACGTCTCACCAATCCAAAATGGTGGCTGTGCGAAATATTTCACAGGCATTCTATATCTCCGCAATTATTACTGATATCACCCTGAAATTTCGTACGATGATAAAGGGCACAACTATAAGTTCACCTATGTGACTTTCAAACACCTGTTAAGTACAGAACGAACATGGCGGCCAAGCGAAGTTGAAACACTTAAATCGATTTTTCTCGCGATTCAACCACCCGTGCGCAGTGAAACATGATACAGCATATTTTTATAGGCATTGTAATGCACTGACATCTAATTTAGTTCAATTGTTTACATAACCTCAAGATGGCGGCTGTGCGAAATTTTAAAATTAATTTTTCATTTCATATGTTCTAATCATGCGATCGAAGTCAGCATTTGAATAATAATATTTATTGATCGCAGCCAATGGCCTTAAAAGAAAAGAATGTCTTAAAAATGAAAAGCTTCTTTTCGTTTACATAGTTGTCATTTTATTAGCTTTCCTGATGCTCTCCATTGCTGTGTTTCCTTCCTCGATGAATTGTTTTATTTCCGCCATGGCGTCTTCCAGCTGTCCATCAATATCATGGAGTATGCATGGAAACTTACCAATATTCTCATGAAGTATTTGTGGCTCCAACCTTCTTTGTATCATTTGTGTCTTCATTGGTGTTCTCGTGGACAGGGTTGTCCTGAGCGTCGTTATTACAGGAATGTGTTTCCTGATTAGCGCTGCCTCATTGCTTGTCAGAAGATTATGATCCAGTATAACAAAACCTCTAATGAGTGTGAGGTCTATGGCGCTTCCTCCATTGGGCATATGTACGTGAATGTATTTTTGTTATTCACTAATGTTATCCCTTCCCCTAACAGATAATCTAGAACTAATTCCGCTTTGCGACGTGTTTTACTCACTGGGCACTTCAGATCGCCCGCGAACATCACTCTTTCATTTGCCTCAATAGTGTCCAACGCTCTCTGTATACCGTCCACTACGTCTATCGCGCAGCACCCAGGCCTATAGTATACGCATACTAGCTTTCCTATTCTTGTTTTAATCACTAGTTGGTCTTCTTCCTTAAGAATTATGTCTAAGCGGAAAAGTTTCGAATCGATTAGGCATGTTACCCCACGTGATGGCCTTCCTCTATCGCCTTTCCTCGCAAATGCGTGTATGTTATAGAATCATTTCACGTTACATCTTGATTCCGGGGTAATAAATGTCTCTATCAGTATACAGGTATCGAAATCGATGAAAATGTCTCTCGGTAGTTGATTCGTTACACCCTCTCGTCCTTCAACATTCCAGTTGAGAACTTCCACTTGATATGGCTCCATCTTATGATCTTGCCCTGTAACTCCAGGGGTCACGACATGTGACGTCCTTTGGCCAAAATGCTCCCTCGTACATCTGAATAATGAACCTACGCAATGATCGTCATCTAATAGTACATAACTCTAAGGCCTCCATATAAAAATCGAACATGGCGACCATCCAAAATTTTTATACCATTCTCAATATGCCCATTTTATTTTCATGTTTTGTGTATGCCTTGTAAGCAATACAATATTCCATTCCATATAAATATGTAACTGAGGATTATTTTTCTTTATTTTTAGCCATAGACGATGGTTTGTGATATATAACGTTCTAGGTCTGTTGTGATATACAACTTTCTTGCAGGGAAACTGCACTAAAATCATGGTGAGTCCTATATACTGCCATTTAAGAGAAATATATTCCTTTAGTGTTGGAAGAGAGACTGCAACTTTAATGTATATACCTGTATTTAACATATCTCGGTATTAGATTAGGCACAAGAAGTTTTCTTTTAATACTGAAAAGTTAATAAATATGATATACTATGTTCTTGTAGGGCAGGCTTCAATTTTAAAGCTGTTGTTTATTGTCCTTTTTGAAACAGCCTTGAATAATTATGGCAAAAACTTGCATCACCTGTAAGGTTAAGTCGTGCTGCTAAATTAGGTAGGAACTTCGAATAATCCTTGGCATATTAGTAAGAGTGTGCTAGTGAAACTCGGACACTGGGTATTGAGGTTTTGAATTGTCTTTAACTTCATGATCACTCGAACACATGATATGCGACTGTAGGTTATCATATAATCATTTAATGTTGACAATTACTGATGTTTGGAAATCGTTCTTGAGAAAGGTTCAGAAATGCAAGTAGTTTTACATATTGAAGCTCGTGTTTATTTTCATCTTGAATCAAACACGTATTTGAATTTTCTTAAAATGAAAGACAAATGTATCAATTTATTGGTGAATTTATAACACTGTAGCTTCATGAAAGTATTGGATTCAGAGAAATAAAGTATTTTGTGTTCTGATAGCTACATATACATCGTAAGCAATAGGTAATCTATTTTATTGTCTTGTGAAACATTCAAAACCTTGAAAGTATAAGTCAGAAAAATATAAATGATGTTTAAGTCAGCTAATGAGCCCTTAACGCAGCTTCAGGATTGCTATTCTAACCTTAGCAAATTATTAATTGAGTTGCGACCTAATCCGAGACATATAGAACTAGATGAATGTCTATCGTGCTAACGTGTGTAAAAAATATATTTCTTATGCCTCGTGAGGTACATTATTAACAAATTGTTGTTTCTCTGTAGGGAGCACATATCATGGAAGTTACTGCAGACTACATGGAAGTTACTTTCCATGAGAAAGTGATTGCAGAGATAGTCCCATTAGTCAAGAAGGAAACACCAACTTCATCGAGAGGTGGAGATGCGAGAGTTGTAAGTGCCTAATCATCTTGAGGGTTGTTAAGTCATGTTGTATGCTTGAAGATATCTGATGTTCCTCCAGCAAATGTGGCTGATATTTGCAAAGGTTTGTGAGGAGATCGTTTGCACTGATCAAAGATTTAGGAATTAATACGAAACCTGAATGTAATTGTAGTAATTTCTGGGGCCTTCTTCGGATTTTTAATATCTGGTGTTTGGTTGTTGCAAATCATCAAATTCCATGCATGATTTGCTTCTCCAATTTTGTATTGAAATTTTGTAGATGATCATATTATTTAAGAAATTCTCTACTTACTCTAATCTCGCTTCAAATTCCGCGACACACAAATAGTTTCTAAAACTTCAGACCACCTCGCCAGAATACAGTAATTTCTGCATAACTCTTATACGAAAATGGAGTACCAACATATGAATGCAATATTGCGGCTGCTAGTAGATAATGTTGAAATTCTTAGGAAGACAGCCTTTCTCAGATGATCCAGGCCATTTTCTGTCCTTTAACTGGGCATGGTATGTCATGCAGTTAACCAATTACACAGAACAAAACCAATAACTTCACAAATGGAACAAAGGAACAGTCTATCACAAATGACTAGGTTTCTTGTTAGTTCCTTCGGAGTGAAGTGTCACGACTTGTGGTTGTGATTCCTCTTAAAAATGGAGATCCTGTGGCTCATGGTCGCTAGATTAATGGTAAAACCCAAAACTAGAAGGTTTAAAAACAAGTATTCCATGAAGTTTGTTTTGTATTTGTAACTGATGTGAGTGAAATGGCCACAGAGCCCTGTAATATGGTACTGACCCTATTATCGGTAGATTGCTTCCTTATCCTCATGCTCTGCTGGTAATCTGATGCAAAGGCGGAAACATCAATCATGTTGCCTATATCCTGGGGTCAATGATGTGCTGTATTGCTTGTAGGGCCTCTTCGTACTGCGCATGAGCTAAGATACATGAAAATATATAACTTGAGTGTAATATAATAAGTATGAAAGAAGATGCCTAAAGCCATATTGTGCATCTTGATAGAGCCACCTTTCATCAAACGTTTGATCTTGATGGGGTGGACTATCTTCGAGGTTTGGTTGACTATTCTAGCAACTGTTAGGTAGCTCTTCTGATATCCATTTACTTTATTCTAATATCCATTCGGGATTTCTGAACATGTAACGTGTGAAGAACGTTACTCTCTAGAAGCATGTAACGTGTGAATTTGTTGTAGTTGTGAGTGTAATATCAATTGTGTGTTAGTATGGAGCTATTAAAGAAGGGCTCTGTTAAATTGAATTCGGTGGGCTGTTCTCAGCTAAGACATTAGTAGGTCAAGAGGCAATAAACCAATAAGATGTGCAGACTCCTGTTTTAGCCACATCCCAACAGGCTGTTGAATGAATCAATAGTGTGTATAACGGACACTTCAATTGGTCTGTTTACAACATTTACGTTAAAGTTTGTGGATGTAAAATTAAGGCATGCTTATAACATCTTGGGAATCTGTAAAAATGATGCAAAAACCACAGCAATAACAAGAAAGATTGGTCTGTGGCCATCTTGGGAGATGGAGCAGATGACCTCCCTGTTCTGCTCTTGAAAGCAACACCCAACATCAGTATAGATGAAACTACAGACGTTACTAAACATTCACAGCTAGTTGTTACCTTCCATTATGAAACTACAGACATTACTAAACAGTCACATCTAGTTGTTACCTTCCATTATGAAACTACAGACGTTACTAAACAGTCACAGCTAGTTGTTACCTTCCATTATGAAACTACAGACGTTACTAAACAGTCACAGCTAGTTGTTACCTTCCATTATGAAACTACAGACGTTACTAAACTGTCACAGCTAGTTGTTACCTTCCATTGTGAACCTACAGACGTTACTAAACAGTCACAGCTAGTTGTTACCTTCCATTATGAAAGAATTAGGGGAATTAACCATCCAGAAGGTCAGGATACCTGCATATCTCTTGAAGAATATCCTGAAATGAATTACGTGTGATTATGACATTTATGTTGTTACGGACTGTTGAAGAAGGAAACTTATTAGACCTAGGCCTGGTGTTTGTAAAAAAATATTTTACAACCCTGATAAGATGTCAAGCATTATAAGTTCATTAAATTTCTCCCTACCTTGAGTATTCTTGAGATGAATATTGCTTTAGGAACTCAATACAGTAAAACGCACAACACACTATGTAATATTTCTTTACACAACATTCATCAACTTTGCTTGATTATTATGACAGATATTAACGTTATATATTAACAGTGAGTTACTGCACCAACACCACTAAGTCTCCACACACACACTCAATGCTAGAGGCAATCTGCTAGGCCCACACTTGGCATATGTGTACGAACTGAAATTAATTCTGATTTGAACTTGACAAAACTTTTCTATCTTTGCCATGTCTCCGTTGACATAAGAAAACTCTATGAATGTGAAGTTGAATTAAATTCAGTATGTTATTTATTCCTTGATTTCTTCAGTGCAAGTTTACAAGTCATGTGTAACACATAATTCTACCTATGCAAAGGGAAACATATTTGTGAAACAAGTCAAATGGACCATGTTAGGGATATTAAGATTGCAGACTGTCCTATTCCGGACATCGTTCCACGTATCGGATGATAAATTACATCTTCAGATCTGGAAGAGTTTAGCTCCTTCATGCGTCCTTACAAGACATGACATCTCCTTATCATCTATTAGCATTTTGGGATAAGGAGTTTTATTTTCACTACTGTATTGATGGCAAGCTGAAGTGCTTATCTGTTAGCTTATGTATAGTACAGAGAGTACGAACCGTTTTGATATAAGTATGAAGAACTGAGATATCTAATCCACCTGGGACTTGAACCTGGGACCACCGACAATGTACAATGTTGTTCTGATCACTGAGCTAATGGGGGATGCACCTTAATAATATTATGTGAAGCTAACATAGGTATGCATTCGGTACCCACTGTGGACTTAAGGTCAGAATAAACCAATTGCATTAGGATTTCTGTATTCCCCTCAGAGTTCCACTCATGGGGGCTAAGCAGTTGCCTTCCAGGCACATGCTGGGATTGTTTAAACATTGACCGTGATTACCTCCATCCCAATCCTGAGCATTGCTATAACATGCACTTGGTCTTTTATGTATACTTATTACATAATTGAAGATATGAGATAAAAGTAAGAATCGTACGAAGAAAGTAATTGTTAATACTTAAGTCCACTTATTTTAACTTATGGTACGTTCTGAAGAAACCCTCCTTCTAACCACATTTCTTATAGTTGTTTCTCTTCTATCGCTTAATATCCCTATTGTCCAGCCTATAAGAGTTGTTAATGGGGATTGGTATTATTGAAATATGATTAGCAGTCGGAAGGAAGCGACCATAGTCTGTTAAGTGTTCCCGTCCTAACGTTGAACTGGAGATGAAAATGGGGAACCATGAACAACCATTTCAAGAATTTTTGTTGGTAGGTATCTTGCCCAGTCATCTTCTGACAGTAATCACATGGCCTGGCACATTTAAGCTCTGTAATGGTTGAAATTAGTTCAGCCTTTTTTCTGTTCTAAGGCAGGAACTATAAAGGGTGGGTTCAATATATATGTTTCAAACTTGCATTCATAAATTTCTGTATGTCAATTAATACCACTGATGCCTGGAATCCCTTATTGAAAGCATTCTAAATGACGTGTGACTAAATATTAATAAGTTACTCCAATTTCTTCCCCGGCTTGTACTGCACCCGTTCATCCGAGGTATGCGATGACCCATTTGCCATTACATCGCATACCTGGCATCCCAGGCCAGAGTGGAGTTAAATGAACATGAAATAAAATAAGGAATGTGTCGGAAGTTCAGTTGAAATATCACAAAAGCAGAGGGTAACACAAGATAAAGTATCTCTAGGGTCGTTTCGATGCTTAAATTTAGTCATAATAGCAAATAGAAATGGGCGCCATCAACTGAATCCCTAACAAACCACATCCCTTCTGGTTAAGCCTTAATCGTGACAAAGGAAAGGATTGGGAAAACAACACCATCATCAGATCACAACTGAGATAAAAACAAAATGTATTTGAACTAGAGCGGTCATCAGAAACAAACATAAACCTGCCTAAGAGTAAGGTCGAATATAACAGTTATGATGTTATAGTCCTCACAAATCGAACCATCTCCGCACTATATAAAATATTTTCATCCACCTGAAAAACAAAAACAACTAGAGTTCGCTTGAGTTCTCAGGGCCACAGTAGCACTATGTATTTTCGTCACTGACATTTCGTGATCCCTGAGACCTAACTTTTGTTAATGTAACATCAGGAATGTGGATGTAATGAAATGTTAATCTGTCTAGCACATTAAATATCATAATAACACTAATATTCAAATATTCAATCAATTATGGCTCAAATGGCATTGATCAATATGTTGGAAATCCCAACAATCACTCCTAAAAATTAATAACAAATTTATACACAATATTTACATAACCTCTAACCACTACTCGGTTGTGAATCGAAAAATCTTCACTAATCATCTGTTATCATCATCATTATCATGTCAGAATAATTAAATGCTTCTCACATCAGCTATCATTCAGTTATTTGTTATACTCAAAGCAGAATTATTAATTCATTATCATCAGATCATTTAAATAATTATTATATTCATCAACTCATTAAATCATTTGTAAATCACCCACACACTTTTATTTCATCATCTCATTTAAATTAAATTATCTCAATGCATCCATTTAAATTATTTAATTCATCAATTTAAGTTGCAATTCATCAGCTTATTTAAATCATATAACTTATTTAAATTAATTTAAATTTATTTAAATTTATTTTATCAGCTCCTTTAATTAATTATCATTATTTAATTCATCTATTTATCAGCTCTTTAAGCAACTATTTATTTATTTAATTTATCAGGTCAGGTCATTAATATGTTTAAACTTTAGATAATAATTCCATAAATTATTATTATTATTATTATTAGAAAATCCTTGGATTATCAAAAAAATATTTATTTATTTAATTTTCTCAAAATGTTTAATATTGGTCATAGAACATTGTCTTAAAAATCTACCAGTTCCGAGCTATACCTCATACTTAATTATCATGCCAAAATAATACGTTGCCTCTACAAAATCACGTTGGATCTCACAATCCAAAACTTCATTATTTAAATTCACTTTGTCAAATATCACATTTGAACACCATTATTATTTCACATAACACCACAATTATTCAGCACACAGCATGAATTTCAAAAATACTCTAGCCTGGGTTCGACGACCTCATGTCTGCTCCAAAATTTTAATTGGCAATATTATAAACCTTCTCCTGGCAACCTCACATACTCCGATCAAAAATACTTCAACTCAAAATTTAGCATGATCCACAAAAAATATAACTGGCTTCAGACGGTTAACGAATATAACCTACTATAACTGTAATTAATATTGTTGTGTCCAGACAACTTTTTAAACAATAGGAGAATTATCATAGTAATCGTAATCCAATTCAAGATTTGGTTTAATTCAGAGTATCAAAAAGAACACCAATGTGTTATATTAATTCACATCAAAAATATCTGATCATTATCTGCCTGTAAATAAATTCTGATAATAAATAACTCGTCTTAAAAGACTCAATTACTTGAAATCCTTCTCAAAGGTATGAAATCACTCACAAAGAGTATCAAAAATATTAACTGTTAAATGAATATACTCTCAAAAGAGTACTGCAACAAACTATTGGATTGGCAAGACAAGAATTACAAAGTGTAACCCTGCTGACATTTTTTTTAAATTATTTAACAACGATCAACTAATATGTGACTGGTAGTTTATTGTTTAATCCTCTTACGATCATAATTACACTCGGATGATAATATGAGACCCTAAAGCGGCGGGTAAGGTGCTACGCTAGGTAACAGGCCCCGCCTCCGTAGACTCAGATGAAAAATCCCTAAGACGACAGGTAAGGTGTGTACCACCACTCAGCTACGCAAGGTAATAGGCCCCGTCTCCGTAGACTGGTGAATGAGTGTACATGATTGGAATCAACAATATTCTACTTGTCACATAAAATCAATATACACACATCAAAAAAAGTTTTGCATCACCTCGGTTCCAAGAGTTCCGGAACCGTTAAATACAAAGGGAATAGAGATCAACACAAACAACATTTCAGCTCGTTTTATTGCTCATGAGACCCACACATTGCATGTTGTACCATCATACAGCTAGACTTTCAGCATTTGTGGTCCAGATTGCAGTACACACCACTACCTCTAATACCCAGTAGCACGTCCTCTTGCATTGATGCATGCCTGTATTCGCCGTGGCATACTATCCACAAGTTCATCAAGACACTGTTGGTCCAAATTGTCCCACTCCTCAACGACAATTCGGCGTAAATCTCTCAGAGTGGTTGGTGGGTCAAGACGTCCATAAACAGCCCTTTTCAACATATCCCAGGCATGTTCGATAGGGTTCATGTCTGGCGAACATGCTGGCCACTGTAGTCGAGCGATGTCGTTATCTTGAAGGAACGCATTCACAAGATGTGCACGATGAGGTCGAGAATTGTCGTCCATGAAGACAAATGCCTCTCCAAAATTCTGCCGATATGGTTGCACTATGGGTCGGAGGATGTCATTCAGGTATCGTAAAGCCGTTTCGGAGCCTTCCATGACCACCAGTGGCGTACGTCGGCCCCACATAATGCCACCCCAAAACATCAGGGAACCACCACCTTGCTGCACTCGCTGGACAGTGTGTCTAAGACGTTCAGCCTGACCAGGGTGCCTCCAAACACGTCTCCGACGATTGTCTGGTTGAAGGCATATGCGACACTCATCGGTGAAGAGAACGTGATGCCAATTCCGTGGGGTCCATTCAGCGTGTTGTTGGGCCCATCTGTACCGCGCTGCATAGTGTCGGGGTTGCAAAGCTGGACCTCGCCATGGACGTCGGGAGTGAAGTTGCGCATCATGCAGCCTATTGCGCACAGTTTGAGTTAGAACACGACGTCCTGAGGCTGAACGAAACGCATTATTCAACATGGTGGCATTGCTGTCAGGGTTCCTCTCAGCGGCAATCCGTAAGTAGCGGTCATCCACTACAGTAGTAGCCCTTGGGCGGCCTGAGCGAGGCCTGTCATCGACAGTTCCTGTATCTCTGTACCTCCTCCATGTCCGAACAACATCGCTTTGGTTCACTCTGAGACGCCTGGAAACTTCCCTTGTTGAGAGCCCTTCTTGACACAAAGTAACAATGCGGACGCGATCGAACTGCGGTATTGACCTTCTAGGCATGGTAGAACTACAGACAACATGAGCAGCGTACCTTTGTCCTGGTGGAATGACTGGAACTGATCGGCTGTCGTACCCCCTCCGTCTAATAGGCCCTGCTCATGCATGGTTGTTTACATCGTTGAGCAGTTTTAGTGACATCTATGAACAGTCAAAGGGACTGTATCTTGGATACAATATACACAGTCAACGTCTATATGCCGGAGATCTGGGAACCGAGGTGATGCTAAACTTTTTTGGATGTGTGTATATTCGCTTGAGCGAATAAAATTTAACATCACCAAACAATCCAATAAAAGAAAAAAATCCCTGCTGATGAACTCCACATACTCGCTAGTATGCAATGAACTGACGAGAATCCAAACTATCCAATTGCAGATCACGAGTTTCGAAACACTCGCTAATACTATCCATAATCAAAAGTACTATCACCAGAGTAAAATATAAAGATCAAAATCCTGCTTAATAAAGTCAATCAATAGTAAAAACGTTGGATAAATAAGCCTGCCGTGTCATATGGTAACACCTTATTTTAGCAAACGAAGTAGTAAAACATTCAAGCCATGTCGAAAAATAACACTGCTATACAAAATACAAGTGTGCCCAGTGTTCATGTAAAAATCATATCAGTTATGCCATAGCTCTCACAATACCTTCATATTCCAGATGTTAATAAAATATTCAAAGATCGTCGGTAATCCAAGTGTTCGCAACAGATTTCTCGAATGATCGACGAAAAACGCTGTATTAATCACTGAACTAACACCTGACTCCATCCAGGTGAACATGATGTTGTAATAATCCTCTTCGTTAGGAACCGAATCCATCGCTCTGAGCTGCCATCACGTCTCCTCATACGCCTAGCACGACATGATGAAATGAAGGATATCCATCACGGATATTGTCCAATATTCTCCACAAAAGTTCGAATTAACTGAGTACCCCATTCTCTCTTCGGATGTGTTACGCCACTGTTCAGTAAAATGTTCGATCGACATCCATTAATAATGTTCGTCTTCACTATGATCGAATTACACTGGTAGAAAATTGTAACTTCAAAAAGTGTACTTATTTATCAGACACTCTGTATCTGCGTTCGTTGTGAATAAATTTCATAAATGTTCATGACGTATAACTGTTATAATGCACATGCCACTATTCATAAAGTGCATAAGATCACACGTCCTAATTGGCAAAATGCAGCAATGTTTGAACGGCCCCATGGTCGCTTTAAACATGCCCTGTTCAAACACATTGTAAAGTATGCTGTAACATCGTTGAACTAATTTTAAGTCCATCTGACTATCCGTAGAAAAGTGTGTAATTGTAACTGTACTGAACGACTGGACTGCTGAAATCCAAGTCCAACCATCTCAAACTTGAAAAATATCAGAGTATAATGTTCAACTCGTTGACTACCAAACTGTAACAAAATGTCGCCCAAAGCACGGCAAGTTCTGCTTCACTGTCTATGTGTAACATAAAGTTAAACACTGGCCCCTTATTGTACTGCTTCAATACGCGGTTATTCATAGTGAATGTAGTCGAGATAATGTTCCTCATTCCCAGTGGAATACTGCGCGTTACTACGATAAGTTATAAGCTTGTAAAAGCGTTGCTGTTTAAAATGTATGTGAATGCATTTCCAATGTTGAAACTAGCACGTTTCCTATTGCCGGCTCCCTGCCTAAAGCTCACGGCCACATCGACTCGACCTTCGGTCAGCCTATGCTACAATACCGAGCTCATAAAATCACACTGCTGGCTACGCTTAGCGATTCTTCCTTGCATGTGCAAGTTACCGTACTGCACTGCGTTATGAATTGTCGCGCTCCCGACTTGTTGCTTGACAAAATGCAACAGAACAACTGATGAACTGATTCCTTGTCACTGCGTGCGGCCACACCACCTTGACCTAGCACGTGACTTCCATCCCTTCCGCTGTCTTCCTCTGACGTCACAGATTTAACCTCGGCCCCTATCTTCTGTTATAAAGCCATTACATTAAGTTAAGGGGTTATCCACCTTTTTTCAAGTTATTTTTAATAATATTCCTTGTTATTTCTTTCTCTTCTGAGGTTAGATAAGACTTTATTTCCAATTAATATTCACAAACATCCATTATTTCTCCCGTGATTCCTTGTGTTTGAGGGGTAGTGGCTCCTTCTCCCTCAGTCTCATACGACATTTCCTTCAATTCCTCTGACTCGATCTGAGCGCTATCTTTTCTTCTTGACCACAAATCTCAACTACGGCTCTACCACAACTGGCGTAGCCGATAGCCTCAACTAGGTTTCGGGTGCAGTACCTACCTTGCAAATTATGTGCTACCGTTCACCAGTAGACTTATTACTAGCATTGTGTAGCAGCAACATACTCCACAATAAATTCTCTCTAGAGGCATATAATTTATGTACTAAGAGTAAATTGTTGTGTAATTTTGCTTTAATTTCAGTGTTTTGAGAGAAATGTGTAGTATAATATTGTAAATGTAAGATGTCTGACCTTCATTCTCGAAAGATGGGATGGTACAAATATTGAGGATATTGTAGGGGACCTGAGAGGGTGCCCTCTACAATGTAATAGCTGGGGGGATGAAATATAAGTAGCTGGGGGTTGCTTGGAGCTCGAGTGTAAGAGTTGTCGGTTATTGACGGGTTCGAGGGCGTGTAAGCACTCGAAAGGAGAACTGCCGAATGTACTATTTGTTCGGGTAGTTCGGGGATGCGATATCGGGATTAAAGGCGGTATGGTGCTGGAGCCTCTGAAGGGCTGGGTCGCTGTCTGGAATAATGCTAACGTGGGCAACGGACGGCTCGCGCTAAGAAGCGAGGCAATCAGTCTGACGTATGCGAATAGCTGGTTGCGGGCGAAACAATTAACTAAGTGTTAGGTGGATCCTACCGGGACGAGGGATGAAGGGTATGATCTTAACAATTCGGCAAATAAACTAAATGACCAGTTACTTATGAGATGTATGACTTTAATGAGTATTTCAGACTTGAAGTACTCCTAGAATTTGCAGAACAGTTATTAGACCAGATGCTTATCACAATCCAAGCACTAAGGGGTGAGTGTGTGAATGTCTGTGTGAGGAAGTGTAGATCGCTTAGACACTTACCCTTTGGCGTTCGTCGGAGCGGCGCTCTGCAGCAGTTTCGCACAAAGTGACACTGAGGAAGACTGACTGGTTGACTGACTGACGGACTGACCTCGAGTTACCTCACCTCTCTAGCTTTATAGCCTTTTGAGTGCCGAGTGTGCGAAATTGCACATTTTGCAGGATGTGAGGAGTTGGCCGGGGTTATTGGAGGTTGTTGCTATGTATTAGGTTTAGATGTATGTTAGAATTTTGATAATGTATTCCGAAGGCGTTTGTATGGAGATAGATGTATGTGTCGTAGATAGAAGGGGATGGGGGTGCATCCCCCGGATGCAACAATATAGTCGCTTTTTACATAATAATAGGTGGTTGTGTTAGATCCTAACGCCTCCTAAAACCTTCCAGTTAAAAAGTAAAAATACATACATTTGTCCTCAATCCTTAAAGCGATTATTTCCATTAAGGCAGTGGGTCAGCATTTTTTTTTATCTTGAGGAGATTGTGTATTATAAGTTTTATAACTAGGGAAGACATAACCACTTCACTTCAACTCTGCCGTGATTTACAATTACATAGTTTGCTGTTCGTGTAAAAAGTATTAGTGATGCCAAATAAATTAAATAATTAATCAATTAACTTTATTCGTAGGGCATGAACGAAGAAACCCAGGACGAGGAAAGTGCAGCAAGTGGAAACCATTCAAATGAGTAAGTGAACAAATATGAGGAAACATGTTATTTAACTTTTGTGTATGCATAACTGAATGTTTTGGATATGAATAAGTTTTGTTTGCAACGTCAGATATATCTCGCATTTTACTGCTTGGCTCGCCAAAGCAGATACATTATTGATATTATCTTAACTCTTCACCTGCCCACGAATTATTGTTCGGACATTTCTCTGTCTGGAAGTATTTGAGAGAAGTTAGTTAGCCTGATTGGTTCCTTACTTTAGGGGCTGCGACAACGTGGTCATGAAGCTCCGCTTACTTAGGGTGTCTGTAGAATCTGTCTGACAACCGGTGTTAATTGTGATGGTTGTATTTGTGTGTGTTATCTGTTTTCAATTCAAGTAAGGACTGCAGACATTCATTTTTTTCAAGTAGCTAATACTTTTGCCGCCAAATTCCACCGTCAACGACCAATAGGTCAGATCTAAGTTACCAGATGTCACCGCAGTCGACTCCTGGTGACGAACGTTGGAACCTAACAGCGTTAGTCAAGTGTTTAACCTATAATTTAGCTTCACACAGGTGTAATTAGTGGAAGATTCTGTACCAGTCCATAAATCTATGACATGGGACCGCCAGCTTTACTTCCCCTCCAAAGGAAGGCATACTGAGATATTTTAATGCTCTTAAAAATTCCGACGGGTTTGAACTCGCGATCTTGGGCATAGACGCTCAGCATGGTTCCAGATACGCCAGAAATGTTTAATAACTCAAATACTAATGAAGCTATATAAATATTTATTAGCACAATAGATGCCAGCAACTCTCTTTGTAATTGATTAAAATCTGGTAATGTTATGATGAAAACTTTGAAAGTTAAAAAGTTAGTCATACCTCCCCTTAATGGAGACTTATTTGGCAATGAGGCAGACTTTGAGGTTCGGCAGGAGGAGAACAGGATCAAGGTTGAAGAAGTGGAGAGGGTGGTAAATAAACACGAATGCTTCAAAGCGTCAGGGTTAGTTGAATTTCAGCCAGAAATTGTAAATGGGAAAGCAGGCCTGAAATGGTTGCTTAGGATAATTGAATTCGCGTGGGGTGTAGGATATATACCCTCACACTGGATAAAAGCAGTAATGACACCAATTTATAAGGAAGGTCACAGAAATTATAGTGGGCAAAGTGTACTCGGGCGTTGTAGAAAAGAGAACAATTGGCCGAGAGTAAGATGGATGCTCAACATTTCAGTATGCGTCAAGTTACTGAGAAACGAGAGGAAGAGACAGTTGTGTTTGTGTATCTAGAGAAGGCGTACGATGGAGCACCTGAGGGAAGGTATTAATAGGAGTGTTGCGAGGCTTATGGGCCATTTGTTGAACTGGCTGGGTGAATTTCAAGGTGATAATCTGTCCTATTCGGATGACCCGGTTGTAATGGCGGCCTCTGTTGAAAGTTTGGAAGCCAATATTTTTGAACTTGAACTGAAATGTAGGGAGTATGGTATGAAGATCAGCATTTCAACAATTGGGAAGAAATGCAAGAAAGTAGAATGCTAGGTGGAAAGAACAAAATAGGAGCAGTGGAACATTTATTAATTCTGAATTAGACCAGAACGTGGCTTTTACATACTCTGTTTCATCTTCTGGGGGACATTACCTATTCAAATTTGTAACCATGGTCACTACTGCACCCGAAATACGTGCTAAATTATGTAAGTATGTGTTTTTATTTATTGATCTTTTAACATAAGTAAGCATGTTCCAACCGCGCTTGAATCTCATTCAACTGTCAACAAGGTGCTCACACCGAGGCACATACATTGTTGCCAACATGTGGGATACAAAATACCCCACATTTATTAAAGATAATTGGTGCGTGACAAAAAAATAGGGCTGTATATATCGCTAACGCAGCATGCAGGCTAAAACAATTGTCAAAACCCATTGGATTAGACAAAACGAAGGTTTGGATTGGATTTCGCCTAACAATAATTGTTCTAGGCAAAAACAATTCTTCTGGATTAAAATATTGGTCTAGGCAAAACCATAGGTTTGGGTGAATATTATTGATGAGTTTCTACCCCCATTGTGCGTGACAAAATCAGGGTTGCTTATGTTGGCTGCGGATCGCGCTACCTAACAAGAATTGCTCTAGGCAAACAAATTGGCTTTGAAGAAAATTATTGATGCATTATGATACTCTTGATTGTTAATTTGCAACACGCACAATCCATGTCTAACTTTAAGACTGAAACTTGGCGCACTTTCAAATTAAGTTGATGGAGCTATGTTGTTTTACGATACTGGACATGATATAGTACCAAATGCGCGGGGTTGGCGATACTGTCTTTGACGATAAATCACTCGCATAATGGCGGACACAGCTGGACTCCTTATACCCATATATGTTGTCATATAAAAACGGGATTGTGGGTGGGTTATGGTCAGCTGAGGAGTAATCATTATTACTACATCAATTTCTCTTTTTTTTTTTCATCATTTGATAAGGTATTTTGGCTAATTTATGTACTATAGAAAATTGTATCGTTCGTTGGTGTCTCATTCAGTGCTAACGAACATTTTAAGTACTTGGGCTGTGCATTCTCTCAGGTTGGTAGTACTGTATGGTGAAGGAAATAGGGTCGAGATGTAGAAAAGCCAATGCTGGGAGTTCTCAGTTGCGATGCTCAGTATTCTGTCAGTGTAGCGCCGAAATTCTCCCTACATCGCTCAGCATTCTGTCAGTGTAGCGCCAAAACTCTCCCCACATCGCTTAGCCTTCTGTTAGTGTAGCAATGAAACTCTCCCCACATCGCTCAGCATTCTGTAAGTGTAGCGCCAAAAACTCTCCCCACATCGCTCAGCATTCTGTTAGTGTAGCGATGAAACTCTCCCCACATCGCTCAGCATTCTGTCAGTGTAGCGCCAAAACTCTCCCCACATCGCTCTGCATTCTGTCAGTGTAGGGATGATATAAGGAATGGCTTAGAATCAGCTGCAACGGAGGTACTAGGCAAAGGGAAATTGGAACCGAAAAAGAAATGGATGACCCAGGAAATCCTAGAGTTTATTGAATAAAGGAAAAAAATTAGAAATATAGACACTCAAGCGTATTAGTCTCTAAATAATCAAATAACAAGGAAATGTCGCAAGGAGGAAGGAAATTGGATAAAGCGGGTATGCGTAGGTATTGGGGATGACCTGAATAATGGGAAACCTGACAAAGCTTATTTTTATGGGAAATCTTTGAGCTATCAACTACGCATCACAAGCAACGTAGTTATGGATTCCAAAGGGAAGCTATTGTTTGAAATTGAAAAGGTATGTGAGTGATGGAAGCAATACCTTGAAGAGTTTTATGATTTTTTTTTTTACGAGGGACTGTGGAAAATCTTCAAAAGACACTTGTGAAGGGTCCGCACTCCACAGTAGTGTGGCATTTTTACCCACTAAAAACCACATCCCTTTTCCCACGATGCGTTCATCACCCCGGAACCGCTCTCGCATTACTTCAGGGTGATGTCGTGCTTACTTAGCCTTTCAGACTTCTTCTTTCTTCATTTCTTCTTAAGGGCGTTCGTACGCTTCCAGATCTCGCTTTTTCTGGCGAAGGACATCCTCCACATACACTGCTACATGATCCCATGATAGCTGGTTCCGTAACATCACAGAAATAATATTATCTGGTGTCAGTTCTCCCAATTCAGTTTCCACATATTCTCTCTTAATCATCCAATGGCTGCACACGAAGAAGGTGTGAAGTACATCATCGATGTCGTCACAATATATGCATGTTGCACCACTTGCTCCGCCTACTCTATGCAGAAATTTACGGAAATATCCGTGTCCTATTAGAAGTTGTGTGAGGTAATAATTGACTTCACCATGGACTCTTTCGACCCAGGTATCCAGGCGTGGTATCAGTCGCTTGGTCCATTTACCACGAGGGTCACTTTCCCATCTGAGTTGCCATCGCCTCATCCGTTGGTTAAAGGCTAGCTTCTTTACACATTTCTTTCCCAGCTCTCCTTGGGTACGCAAGATTTCTTGTCGCTCCAATGCCAGTAGATCTATTGGGGCTATTGCTGCCACCGTGAGGATTGCAGGTTCAGAAACCGTGCGGTATGCACATGCAATACGTAAAGCTGCTCTCCGTTGTACGGCAGCTATCTTTCTACGATACCATGCAAATCTCAAGGATTCGGCCCAATCTTCGGAGTCATACAGGAGCACTGACTGAACCGTCGTCATGAGGAGGCGTCTTTCACTTGATTTTGGGCCATTAATATTGCCCATCAGCCTACTAAGTGCTGTCATGTATTTTACTGCCTTATCTGTCACTCTCTGAATATGGTTCCAGAATGTGAGCTTGGAGTCAAGTGTCACTCCTTAATATTTTGTACTCGTAGATGTTTCAATCACTGTATCTCCAACAGTCATTGGTACAAGAGTCTCAATCCTTTTCCTCGTCAGAAGAACTAGCTCCGTTTTATGTTCTGCTAATGTTAGTCTGTGACTCGTCAACCAGTTTTTTATGCGCCGCATCACCTTGTTCAATTTGATTTGAGCCATCTCAACTTTGCGGGCCACTATCAAGGCAGCCACATCATCAGCTTAGCCCACTAGATTCGTATCCTCTGGCATCTCCAGACGTAACAAGCCATCATACATGATGTTCCAGAGATCTGGACCAAGGATCGATCCCTGTGCTGCTCCAGCCGTCAGTCGTTTTGCCCTTTGTCCATATTCCGTATCATACAGCAGAGTGCGATCCCTGAAGTAGTCTCTCATTATGCGCATAAGATACTGTGGTACTTTGAAAGTCTCTTCAAGAGCTTCCAACATGTCATTCCAACTTGCCGAATTAGAAGCATTCTTTACATCCAGGGTCACAAGAAGTGTCACTTTACGAGAATGATGATTGCCCGTTTGCGCTCTTTCTACTGTGCTCACCACCTCCCATATTGCATCAATAGTAGAATGTCCTCTGCGAAATCCATGCTGATGAACAGATAAATCCCCTGCTATCTGAACTGCTGAGAGAATTCTTGGTTGCAGACGTTTCTCTAGGCCTTTTCCAGCTGTGTCCAACACACATAAAGGTCTATAACCAGCAGATTTTCCTTTGCTGATCAAAACCAATCGAGCCATTTTCCATCGGGCATTAAAAACACCCGCTTGCAGGCAATGATTTTACATATTCAACAACAGTTCTGGACAAAGTTCTGATATTATCTTTAGCACTTCTGCAGGTATATCATCTGGTCCTGAAGCCTTCTTGTTTCTAAGAGAACTAAAAGCTGTATTCAGTTCTTCTACTGTGAAGAGAGGTATATCTTTCAGTTCACTTTCATCGTCACAATCAGTCCTCTCTGGATGGTCGGGAAATAGTGTGTCCACAATTTTTTTAATGGTTTGTGAATCCATGCTCGGGTTTGAGAATTTTCCAAGTTTCTTCATTACAATCTTATAACCCAGACCCCATGGATCATCTTCCACTTCCTTAGCCAAAGCCCACCATTTATCAGCTTTACTCTTCTTAATTGCTTTGCCGAGTTCCTTCTTTGCTGACTTATACTCCGCTGTGACTGAGGTATTCACTTCTCTGCCTCTCGTCCTCTGGGCCATGCGTCGAAGTCGCAGACAGTTTCTTCTCAATTCTGCAATTTCTTCGGTCCACCAATACGCTGGACGTCTGCTAGTTCCTGGTCTCTTTCGGGACATTGATGTATTGCATTCTTGCTGGATTAGCTGCATGGTGAGTTCAACACGTACACCAGCTGCTTCTTTTCCTCGACAGCAAGAACATTTTTCTGCTATGTTCTCCACTCCATTTTGTATTACATCAAGAAACGTTTCCTTGTCAATGCTGGCTATATTCCACCGTGCTGGCCTGCGCAGTATGTTTCTTGCTTGAGGAACTTCCTGAAGTAAACGAAAGATGTTATATTGGTGATCACTGCCTGTACAGTCCTCAATAACTTGCCATCCAGTAATCTTAGGCGCGATATCCTCCGTTGAGAATGTTACATCCGGTATTGTTCCCTGACATCCTGGCCGTCGGAATGTTGGTACATTTCCAATGTTATTGACCACTAAACCTGTTCTAGCTGCCATTTCCATTATGCGTCTTCCTCTGGAGTCTATTTGCGGCATGCCCCATTCCAACGCTTGAGCATTAAAATCACCAGCGACCACTGGTCTTTTGTCCATTCCACGCAATGCATCCTCAAGGCCATCAAGTTTCATTTGAAAGTTTTGGACAGATTCATTTGGCGTAAAATAACAGCTTACAATTGTGATTCCCCCAATCTGTACCCAGACAAAACCATTTTCACATCTATGCTCTGCGACTGAGAATTTTCTTAGGTCTGGTATCCAAATTGCTGCTGTTCCAAGATTATCCGCAAACCACCCAGGATGGTCCCTCTCTTGATATTGTTCACTAATAATAATGATGTCTGCTTCCATCTCATAAATCAGCTGTGTCAGAAGGTCGTTAGCTTTTTGACTCCTGTGCATGTTTGCTTGAAGGATTCGCATCATTTGCTGTTATGTTTGGCCTTTTCAAGAGCTTCACGAAAAACTGTGCATGCACCTGATCCAGGAGCATGATTTCGTTTAACTTCATTGACACCTCTATCTGTACAAAGCATGCATCGCGGATTATTCTTTTTACAGTCTACTGCTTTATGACTAGCCTCTCCACACATAAAACAAAGTTCACTTCTGTCAGGGCTTTCGCATTTCCGTGCCAAATGTCCATATGACAGGCATCGAAAGCAGCGAGGTAAAATGGTTCTAACACGTACTCTGCAGTATAGCCATCCTATCTTAATTCTTCCTGCTTCCAGAAGTTTCTGAGCATCCTCATCTTTAGTTTCAAAAATAGCAAGTTTCTCCCCCAACTGTTTGGTTTAGTTACCGAAATTTTCAGCTCTCCATGAGTATTACCAGAATCCCGTCTTACAGCTTCCTCCACATCCGCAACGGTAGTGATACCATCCAAGTCCCGAATCTCCAGTGTAGTTCGGGGAATTAAAGCCTTTACATCACCATCTTGTACAAGAGCATCTCTCAAAGATTTACTGAATTTCTCCCTGTTTTCAATCTGCGTTGTTTTCTTGAACTGAAGAAGAACAGCCCCATCTCTAGTTTTACGGATAGATTGAATGTCTGCTCCATTGTCTTCCGGCTTCACCTTATTCCTGATATCCTTCAGAACATCAGCGAAAGTCTTACCCTTCATTGGTTTGATGATTACGGCTTCTGAACGACTCCTTAATTTAGAATAAGGTCGTTTTCCACTCTCGCTAACCGCTGTATCATTAAGATCTTTTTTGACCTGCTCCATTGGAATATCATCAGGTTTCCTCTCCTCGCTCTTCTTCTTTCTCTTCTTAGGTAGAAACTTTTCCCAATTTCCTGGATCGTCCACCATTTCATTTGTTGCTAATGATGTCCTGGTCAATTCTTTGTTCTCCACGATAGTTATTTCCTGCTTCAGTTCTTCTGCTGATTTCTTCCATGACAACCTACATGTTGCTCCAGCATCTAAAGCTCTTTCCAACTTCATGAGACCGTTTCTTATATCAATTTTTAAGTTCTTAAGAGGAATAGCCATAATCTTCTTTAGTAGTGATCTGGCAGTCACAAGATGCATCTCTTCTTCATGTTGATTCTCTCTTATCTGCCGACCGATTTCATCAATCTGGTTTAAGTCACTGCGCCTACCCTCTTCGCCATTTTGGATGCTCTCCTTTGATGCTCCCGTCAACTCCACTGTATCACGCTGAATCTTTGCTTCTTCCGTCATACCGATGTTGGAGTCTAGTAGGCCGTGACTCGAATCGAGAGAATGAGGTCTTTGGTTAGCGATAGGAGCGCTTGCACAAGGAAATGATCGTCTATCTATCTTCTGTGTGATTTCATCTTTGACAAGATGGCTGTTCACACCAAGGTTATTTCACCACAAGATTTTTAATACTACACACGATATTATGTCTTTCCAATTGAAAACTAACAAATCTACCACACAATGGAGGTTAAACAACTGTACTCACCCGCTTTGGTAAGTCACTTCACAGTTCAAACTCACTCTCCGAAGCTATTTTGCAGCTGCGAAACTCACGTGCACCTTCCTTAGAATAACCTCAACAACAATCCCCAAGATTTTTGTGATGGACCAGATATTACTGGCAATAGTATTTATATAGAAGATGAATAACTAATTGAAGAAGAAGATAAAGGTCCAACTATAACTAAAGCAGAGTTTTATGCAGCACTCACTAAACTGAATGGAAATAAAGCAACTGATGTAGCTATCATTCCTGCAGACCTCTTAAAATGTTGTGATGTAAGCATTAAAGAATAAATTTTTCAAATAATTACTAATTGCTATGAGGACGGAATTGTACCTCCTGAATTTATTAAAATTTGAACAATCACACTACCCAAGAAAGGAAATGCTTGTGAATGTTCTAATTATAGGACTGTAGCCATTCATTCACATGCATCAAAGATTGTATTGATCATAATCAAAGATAGACTAAGCAAGAAAATTGAACAACATCTGGATTGTGATCAGTATGGATTTAGAACAAGGAAAGGGACTAGGGAGGCTATCCTAGCATTACGTCAGATTTTAGAAAGAAGGCTGGAAGAAGGATCTAAACTTGAGGCAGCTGAAATGTGGGTTTGGAGACGAATGACCCGAACAAGCTGGATGGAAAAGGACAAATTAGCTTGTTTTGAACCAAATTCAGGAGAATCGATACCTGTTGAACACCATCAAGTAAAGGAATGCAAAATCCATGGGACACATACTAAGACATGACACTCTCCTCCATGTATTTTTAAAGGAAAAGTTTGGAAAAAAACAGACGGGACGACCAAGACAATCGTATCTCAAGAACATTGTCAAGGAGATGGAAGGTGACTCGTTGGCCAATGTGAAGAGGACTGCTGAAGACCGTAAGAAATGGCTGCAACGACAAGGCTTTTAGCCTTTAGAAGCGGATGACGATGATGAAACAAATGGATTGGATGACAGCCGAGTTAGGTAAAGACAAGTTCACTGAACAAGAATCAGAGGAACAAGGGTAGTGGTATTAAGTATTAGACTGTTTGTTCTTGGTAGAATAAAGATCGAGAGGAAAACGTTCTTGGCATATTTAGTACAAATAAAGCTGTGTATAATGTTAATTGGAGATATTGTTTGCCAGATTGAAAAATTTCGGAATACAATTCAGGATTCTGAGTGTGTCTACAACCAGCTGGTATTTATTAGATTCGATAGACATGAGAGAGAAACTGGTATTTAGAATGATATTAGGTAAGACTGCATTTTATCATTCGTACTTTTCAATCTATACATACGGCAAGTAACGAAGGAAATGCCAAATAAATTTGAAGGAGAATTGAGGACGAAGGTAAAGTAATTTCGACTCAGTGACTTACGAACGACAATGTTATTTTGGCCTCTCACCAGAGGATTTGATCATGTTTCTAAACGGTGTGTACGAGGCTTTGAGGAAAGTTTTTATAATTAAACCATTGTATATGAAACAGAATAAACGGAATGCAGCAGGATGATTTAAAATGAAAATATTGAAATCGATTGGCTGTTGAAACACTAAGAGACGTTGGTGACTCCAGCTTGGGCGCAGAATGGACAAAGTAAATACGATATAAACGTTGAGTTGACATCTGTTTAAATAAAATATAGATCTAGGTAATAAAAAGTCATTTTTGAAGCCATTGCCTGGAGTTTGGCGCTATATGGATGCGAAACATGGATTGTTTTTGCTACAGAATATATAAAAAATGAAATATTTGATTGTGGTGTTGTTGGAAAATAGTGATGATTAAAAGATTAAATATAGTACTTAATGAAGGGTATTAGGACGATTGGGGGAGTGTAAATGAGTCTGACGAGTGGTTATGAAAACTTACAGTTGTTATGGAAGGACGGGTCGAGGACAAGAACTCTAGGGGATAACCGATAATAGTTAATTTTGAACGAATTTCTTCGGTTGTAGGGTGTGTAGGTTCTGCGGAGATAGAATGGTAATCTCAAGAATGAGTGACGTCACTCAACAAATACGCCGCCCGTGCGAAATCTCAGCCACTTTTGCACGCGCGTTTACGGATTTATTTGAGCTAATGCATCGATCTGTGCAAGAAGTGAAATCTCATACTCTATTTCATTACTTTTAGGATATTGTACCAGGTTTGACAAACCTCTGAGATACTTAATGTCAGATATTTTGAACATAGAATGTAACATAGAACAGTGTACAAAGTGTGTATTTGTTGACGTCTAAATAGGAGGTCGAGATATTGAATCGTTGGGTGGAAGATTGCTTATTTTATGTTCCCAGCTACAGTACTTGGTCAGACGGGACTTGCATTGTGGTGAGCCAAGAGTTGGATAAATGTTCGCTATATGGAGTGGTTAATGTTACCGAGTTACCACTTTCTGTAGATTATAATAAACCACCGTTATGTATAGTATCTGATATTTTCTTGGACCTAATGCTAATCACTCAACTCCACATAATTTATGTAGCCCTAAGTAACCATTCATCAGCGATGTATTCAAGAGTAAAGCATAATAGCCGATATGGTTTCGAAATCACATGATTTGCATATCCAAAATTCCCACCTTAATCCAAATGCCAGCATGGCTATTCTGTAGGGAATATAATATGGATTATTCTGTCACCTGTACTGCCCCCGTAAATTGAATTATCCAGAGACCACGAGGGTAGTCTTTGGGAGAGCATGAGTACAGTTGCAGCCGTCATCGCTATTACGTGTTATCCATGACGTAGGCTCGGCTGACTGATAGCTCAGGCAAGCAGGGAGGCTTCGCTGAGATCCATGATGACGTATAAGAATTTTCGAGAAGGCTCTGGAAGTATGAGGCATATAGAAGCTATGGAAGGGATGGAGGATACACACCTTGACAGGATATTTAAACGACGGGAACGGAAAGCTGAGGCTCTTTCTTATAATTCAGTTGACGAATGAAGTGTGTTATTGGGTTAACGTGGTCCCAAAAGTTTCGTCAAGTCCGAGCGTGGAGGTTGTCCGCTCGTGAAACAGCACCGTTTGGGTAAGCTGCAGTGCGTTATACAACTCAAATCTAGGCGAAGTTAAAACGCAAGTATATGTGACATTATTTCATGAACCTAGACAATTAGACTTCAACGTTTATTATAATCAAGCAGTGTAAGACTATATGGAGCTTGTGTTAAAAGCAGAACTTTGCAGCTTTTATAATTTGGGACATATAAGCGATAGAAGATGAAATACAAAAGTGTTTTTCACAGATCCCAGAATCTCTTTTCATGCTATACACATTGAACATTCAGAGGGCAGGCGTACGGCAAGTGTGATACAGAACATTATTCACTTGGTGCAACAGACAATTTACATTACAATGGCCGTTAATACTCAGCTAATATATTCAATAGACATTAATATGATAGGAGTGATGGAGTATTAAACTAACTATGCACTTGGGACATATATCGATAGCATGAAGATCCAACATGGAATTACGATAGTCAGTATTCGTGGAATACTAGCATGGAGTGGGTAACCAGCATTTACACTCATGCATATCTATCAAACGCTGATATAACCTCCATACGGCAGTGGAAATTTATTCATTATCCAATAACATGAATAATTCCGCCTCCCATATACAATGGATTTCATGGTTAATTTCGACGTAGAACTTTGGGGATTTTAAAGAGTGGCTAGGGTATCCCAGCACAAACAGAAGAAGTTGCCAGAAGGAAGTTCCTTGTTAAGACGGATGGGTGTATTCCGGAGATAGAATCTTTCTATTATCCGAGGTCGCTGTTCTGATGTTCGAGGACTGTCCAGATATGTACTCTGGTTGTATAGGAACATCTATAGTATTCTGTGAATACTCTTCAAGAACGTCTGAACATCATAAATGGTAGCCGTGATATTTATTTGTTATGATGTGAGCTGTATAGCGAAATTTGAGCAACGTTCTTTCCCATAGTTTTTATTGTATTATGTTCTTGTATACTCTACACTTTTCAGGTGTTTTATATTTTTCTTTAGTGTCTTGAGACCATAGTCTTTCATATTTATATTTAAATTCTTGTAAGGATCAGTTTTACTGACTTTTAAAAGTTCTTTCGACAATTTGGATTAATTTTGAAGTCACGGGTTGACTTTAAAAATAATTAGTTTCCATTTCAAATCAGAATTCAGACATCGTGTCATCATTTCAAAGTAATGTCTCCGTTAACTTACTTTGAACATTTTTCTGTCCAACTTCAAGAGAGAAGAAACCATCGAACAGTAATTAGAGCGTTAAATATATGTAACTTCATGACGATCTTTTGAATCACTAGTCGTTCTTCAGAATGTGTTGTTGAAACAAAGACAATATCATTTGATAATGGAAAAGATTTCAGCGAAGACAACTTTATGTAACTTGAGTTTTGAATGAGCTTTATTCAGGTAACAGTTGAAAAGAATTCTTTTGGTAGAAGATTTTCTTATCTTAGGCTAGGATATCGATGCTTGCTTATTCCAGTCTAGATTGACTTCCATCCGACTTGATTTAAATAACCTGCAATTATTTAAATTCTCTTGATTGTAATATTTTACTGTCCTGCGATAAGATTACAGTGATAGACAAGTTAGGAGACTCAGTTTGTATTTTTATTAATCATATTTGTGACTGGCTGATTTTTATTTCATATTGTTTTGTTGAAGATACTCATGGTGGTGAAAATTATGCAACAGTTTGAATACGTTTTGATAATGTAGAGTTTTCGAGAGGAACGATGGGATGTATAAATTATAGCTCAGTGGACGTGTGAAAGTCACTGATTGATAGTGCCCTTGCTGAAGGATATTTTCCCACGTAATTATTTATAACAAATTAATCATTGGTGATTTTGTTTAAACAGTGGAAGTTTTTCCATATATGATGTAATATATATGAGGTTGTTAAGCTATAGTGTGCTTGGAGCGAGGTTTTTCCCGCAAGTTTAGTGATGTTATTCCCCATCTAGATTGTATTCATGTAAATTTACTGTTTTATTTAACTGAGGGTGTGAGTTGAATAATTTTTCTACTTCAGATGAAGATTAGTGTCATAGATATTCCCTATTAAAAATTTATTAAACACGAATTTGTAAATACATGCAAATAACCTTTATTGGTCGGTTGTATTTGAACTAAATTTTGTAACTATAACCCGACATGACGAGTGTGTAATGTATAAAAATATTATAAAAGAAATAGAATTTCCATATTCTAATATAAATTCGATTGTCGATTGACGACATGTTCAGAGACTCTAAATTTATTTAGGGATTATTTAAATAAACACTTCAGTGTAGTGTTTAGCGTTTCGCCCATATTAGGCAACGCTGTATATAATCATATAACTATGTAAAATAAATCTGTAATTAATATAATGATATAATAATATTTGTTGGGGTCATATAATAATGTGTTAAAATTAATAATTTTGTGAATGAATGATGAGTAAATGATGAAATTTTGGTAAGAGTGAATCTAGAACAGCATTGGTTCGAAACAATGTAGGGTGTGTCTGGAAGAGTGTATAAAATATGTCATGTTATTCTGTAATCTTGGTTCAGTGTTATCAGCTTTTGTTTAGTGGCAATGATCTAGCGTATTCGAGACTGCTCGCATATTGCAAGTGACCGGCTGCATTTAACAGTGGGGGAGGCAAGGCGTGTGTGTGTCTCACTCATAGTCCAGATGTTCAGATAAGGACTTGTGTATTGAGGTCAACGACTCTGTGGCCTTGCGTATGTGTGTCAGTGGAATGAGGAAGTAACCTCAAGATGCACAGTGACACAGCTGAGTGCTACTAAACGCTCCCTGTTTTTGTTTATATAAATTGATGTTTTGACTAGCTTACAGTTGTCCGATTAAGCTCATAACTTTTGAGTAATTGTTTTACAGTCCAGTGGTGGCTGAGAAGAATTTGTGACGGTTTCACAAGACTTTTAAGTTTTTTTTGTATATAATTTTATTTATATTTATGTGAAATAAAATTTTACTGTTCAGTTTTCATAGTCTTTGACGTGTGTGTTCATATTAAGTATCATGTTTGTGAGATATTGTGCGGACACACTTATTTGAAATAGGGTGCCACCCATAAACCCCGAGATCGGTAAGTTTTTTTCCCGTTTAGTTTGGTGTGTTCCACAATGTTTTTTTTTGTGTGTAAACTGCTGTGGTATGATCCCGATTGCGTTTGTCAGAGCCATTTCAAATGATGTAGTAGAGCCGGAGCATATTGAGGTTGGCAATCCGAGTGAGAGGACGGATTTCTGACAAACGGCTTTCCGGATTATCGGGTACAGTAGGATTGGCGACCCTATAATCGTGTGGGCTCGATTATAAACTGGTTCCTGGATTGAGAATCAGTAGGATTGGTGCCTTATTTTCGTTGCGGCAGTGACTTAAGATATTGTGTCTTTCATGGGTTAAGCTAATACAGTAGAAGTGGCTGACCTAAGTCGTTGTATAGGCTCAATTAAAGAGATTGATTCTTTATTAGATGTCTTGGACAATTTTAGAGTATCGAGAGTGTGACTATATAGGTATTAAAGGTTGAATTGTAATAATAAAGTTGCACTCAGAAGAGATCAGATCTTATACAACCTGAGAGAGGTTAAATAGGCAGAAAGTTTTGAAAAACCGCCTATGATCATGATTCTTGTTTATTCGACCGGCTTATGACAATGTCTAGTCATATTAAAGATAAAGCTAACGTATTTGATTATACTAGTAAATTTCCTTTTTTGTTAGGATACTTGAAGTGAACCACAGAAAATTGAACAAGTGTATAAATTTATTTGACATAGGGTGTTTGATAAGTTAATGTTAAGCTAATGATAAGTTAATTATAAGACAGAAAAATGCTCAAATATTTATATATGGTGAAAGACGTTGCTCAAATGTTGTTATCTTGCTCTATATGATGTATGTCCCTAACGCAATTATTACAGGAATTATATTGAAATGGCAGATGAAGGATTAAGGAGGATGTTGGAAGAGATGGAGGAAAGGATGTCTAATAGGATGAATGAGAGTATGAAAGCTCTCCTAACTAGTGCGTCCAATGTAGAGAATAATGTGTCGCGTTTGCAGGCCGGTACACAGGAGATCCAGAATGTAGTAAGTGATATTCGGACAGATGTGTCTAATGTCCGTAATGATGTTGCTGATGTTAAAGTAGATGTGTCTAATGTCCAGAACAAGGTAGATTCTGTCCAGAACAAGGTAGATTCTGTCCAGGACAGGGTAGATTCTGTTCAGAGTAAGGTGGATTCGGTGCAAAAGGATCTATCTTTGGTACAACTTGACGTCTCAAATGTTGGAGTAGACATTTCCAGTGCCAGAGCAGAGGTATTAATTGTTAGAAATGATGTTGCCAGTGTACAGGATAAAGTAGAGGATGTCCAAAAAGAAATTGCAAATGTAAGAACTGAGGTATCTAATGTTCAGGTTGATATTAATAATATACAAGCAGATGTAACTGAGGTGCAGAGCGACATAAATAAAGTTCAAGTTGAGGTCAATACTGTTTTATCCCTTGGTTTGGGGTAGGGAAAAACACGATAGTGTAGCTGTGTTAATTTTGAAGGTGCTTCCGGATGAGAGGAGCTTCCCGTGATTGGGAGAGACTACTAGTGTAGTGTGTTGGTGTCAGTACTTAATCTATCGGGGGCGTCCCTGCAGGATGCAATTATCTGCTAAGGGATGAATGTCTAGGTGCAGGCTGCTAAACTAGCCTGCCAGCTGAATGGAGTGAGCAATTCAATGAATGTGCAGAGTCAGTAACTCGACGCTCTGCTGTCGAGTCGCGTGCTTGAGTACAATGAAACCTGATGATGTAATTACTGGCCTCTACGATCAGGGGCACTTATGGCTAAGGTCAGGTGGGGTATGAGGATGTGATGTGGAGTGTAATTAGTAACAAGCGTGTAGTTTACTGACCATGTATTTATTGGCCAGTTGATGTAATGTGACGTCCCTCTTGGGGAGTTTGGACAACTATAAACGTAGTACAATTTGTAAAGTGTTAGGGTAGGTGTTTTACAAGAATAACGGACTCTGAGCACGAACTAGATCTCACCTGGTGAAGAGATGGAACGGACGTCGTCGGGCAGGGCCGCTGGCGAAGAACTGAGTAGAACAGATAATCCCTCCTGTCCAGGTTCCATTCTTATACGTTTCGGCGCTGCTTGGTCAGCATTGCATCAGTGTAGCTGTCCCAGATAGTTGTTAGTGTAAATGTTTATGTGAGTGTTGCAAGTAGTTGGCTAACCTCCTAGGCTTAGGTGGTCGCCGCTTGCTGTGTAGAGATATGTTCTGGAATTATAGTGTTTCCAGTTGGGGTGGTTTTGGTAGAAGATGGCGGGGTGGATCTCAGGGGGTACTGCCCCCAGGCTGTACAAGACCCCTCTTCGTCTGTTCGCGTCCTCGCGAACGGGAAACAGAGTGGGCGTGTCGTTGTGGTGATTTCTTCTTGTTTCCTCCTTGTACCTCTTCTTCTTCGGCTTCCGTGTCGATGTCGTGTAGGTGTATCGATGTCGTGGTGATGTGAGTCTAGCGTGTGCTCAGAGGGGTAGGTTTTGGGTATATACATAGTGTATAGTTTATAGTTCATCTAGAATAATCATCGTAAAAGTTTACATTTGAAATAAGTACATAAAAATTCTTGAAGTTATTGCTGTTTAACGAAATCAGGGACAAAAGACATAGATATATATATGTATTGGTGGACTGTTGCTTCTTGGTCTTTGTGCAGAACACGAACTTTTCATTACCAACACGCAGTTCCGGCTACCTGACCGCTTCAAAACCACGTGGATGCATCCTCGTTCCAAACATTGGCACATTCTTGATTATATCATTACCCGGCAATGTGATAAGAAGGACACTCTTATTACCAGAACAGCAAGGAATATAGACGATTGTTGGACAGATCATAAACTACTTATATGTAAGCTCAGGATATCCATCAGACCTAAACCACCTAGGAACATCAAAAATTTGCCAAGAAAGAAGTTTAATACATCCAAACTTCAGGATGAATCCATGTACAAACATTTTGGAAACAGGATCGTCACCCAGTTATCAGAAAACCCTGTAAAAAATGATATTCAGCAAGAATGGGCCACATTACAGAAGATTATCACACAGTCAGCTGAGGAAACCATTGGTTTTATAGTGCGGAAAAGACAAGACTGGTTTGATGACAACAATGAGGAAATTCTGTCTCTCATCAATGCCAAAAGGAATGCCTATCTTGCCCATCTTCAAGACCCAACTTCCAACACAAAGAGAGATAAACTACTGGAACTCAAGGGTAAATGCCAGACGCAGATAAGGCAGATTAAAAATACTTGGTGGCAACAGAAGGCTCAGGAACTGCAGAGACTATCGGATGCTCGAGACTTGAGGAACTTCTATGCCGTACTCAAGGAAATATATGGACCATCTCGCTCATCATCAGGTACACTGAAAAGCGCTGATAATTCTACTACCTTTACTGATAGTCAAGAAATCTTGGAACGCTGGAAGGAGCACTTCTCCAATCTCCTAAATCGTCCATCAGAAGCTGCTGAAGACTTCCTCTGTGATGTGCCGCAACAACCTGAACAACTGTGGTTGGCAGTACCTCCTACTTATCATGAATTCAGTGCAGCTCTCACCCAATTGAAACCCAGAAAAGCACCTGGCCCAGATAACATCCCTCTGGAACTAATTCAAGCCGGAGGTCATTCCCTCAAAACAAGAATTTTCACCCTTATCCTCAGAATATGGGAATCAAGAAAGGTACCTGGAGACCTAAAGAATGCCACTATCGTCACTATCTTTAAAAAGGGTGATCGCAGTGTTTGTGGCAACTACCGTGGTATATCACTGCTATCAATTGTGGGGAAGATTCTTCCAAGAATTCTACTTAACCGCCTCAAGGTTATCTCTGAGAGGATCCTCCCAGAGTCACAATGCGGATTTAGAACTTCCAGAAGCACAATTGACTTGATTTTCTGTGTGAGACAGCTACAAGAAAAATGTAGAGAACAACAGAATCCACTCTTCTTAGTCTTTTATGACTTGGAAAAGGCATTTGATTCGGTTCCAAGACCAGCCATGTGGGCAGTGCTGAAGCGGTTTGGTTGCCCTCAGCGTTTTGTAGATCTAATCAAAGCTCTCCATGATGGCATGACAGGTCAGGTTTGCCATCAGAATAAGATGTCCGATGAATTTCCCATTACCCATGGACTGAAACAAGGATGTGTACTGGCTCCAACGCTTTTTGCGCTGTACTTGGCTGCAATGCTTTATGATTCACCCACAAACATCCCAGGTGTGGAGATCAAGTATCGTTTTGATGGAGGGCTTTTCAACCTAACTCGTCTCCGCTCCTTGAGGAAAACTCAGGTTACTAAGGTTACTAACATGTTGTATGCAGATGATGCTGCGTCACCAACTCTCACACCAGAAGAGCTGCAAGAGTCAGTTAACTGTTACAAAAGTGCATGTGATCGCTTTGGTCTTACCATAAATGTCAATAAGACTAAAGTCTTGGCACAACCTTCACCAGGCACACCTCTTCCTCAGTTCAATATCTCCATTTCAAATTTGCCATTAGAACAGGTTGACCACTTCTCGTACCTGGGCAGTACCATTTCTGTGAGCTGTACCTGTGAGCAGGATGTGGATAAGAGAATTGGCGCAGCCCATGCAGCATATGGACGGTTAGCGCACCGGGTCTTCATGAATAAAGATCTATCCATGAGTACAAAGCTTATGGTGTACAAAGCAGTAGTCATTTCTACATTGTTGTATGGCTGTGAAACGTGGACCCTTTACCGACGTGATCTTAGGAAGCTTGAGCGTTTCCACCTACAAAAACTTCGATTAATCCTGAGGATTAAATGGGAAGACCGCATTACCAATATTGCTGTTCTGGAAAAGGCTCAAATCAACAGCATAGAATCATCCATAATAGGTCACCAATTTAGATGGATTGGTCATGTCCAGCGGATGGATGATGTGAGATTACCTCGTCAAATGCTATATGGTGAGTTATGCTATGGCACCAGACCTCATGGTGGTCCTAAGAGGCGCTACAAGGACCAATTTAAGCAGACCCTGAAATTGACAGGTCTTGATTCACAAACCTGGGACATGCTGGCTGAAGACCGCTCAACTTGGCGCCGTACCATCTCGGATACTGTAAAGACGTTTGAAAGGGATCGACGCATACATGAAGAGGCCAAGCGTCAAGCTAGGAAACTTCGAGCAGCCCAACCACGTCCTCCTCCAGCAATACTATGCGACTTGTGTGGTCGCTTGTTCCATGCCAGGATTGGACTCTTTAGTCACCGTAAACACATCCACAAACTGGACTGAAGGAAGAAGATTTATACTCGGATTCGAGTTAAAGCCGATGATGATGATGATGGTGCTATGCAGGAAGGAAAAAAAAACATGGTTGGACGGGTGGTTGTGCCGTCCGGCGCTGTGTGGAAAAAAATTGCTCCCTGCAAGGCATTGTATAAAAGATAGAGGAAAATAGAAAAAACAGGTGCCACAGGGTATAAGTTGTCTCCCACAAATCCAACCCCTCGTCCTCGTCGTGGGAGATGGGCAACGTAATGAAGTAGGGGATTGCCTGTAGGGGTGAAGTACAGTGGGGACTTTGTGTGCCTCAAGACCGCTACGGTAGCTGTGAAGGCCCTACAGGAACCCTGAAGAAATTACGGCTAACGGGGCTCTGGTGAAACAACTGCTGCCTTGTAGTTTGGAGTTGGTTCTTCAAAGGCTAAGGGAAGAAACCCTGACAGAAAATCAGCCTGGTGCCTCAGGCCTAAGGTGGCAGTCCCTCCAAGGCACTCGGAGGCAGTGGGTTAATCACTCGCTCCTCTTAAATAAACTGATTACTGAAACTGAAGCGAAAATTACAAAACCGGACGGATAACCTGATGACGACTTTTGGCATGAAGAGGACTACGAAAATCGGTTTCTGGAATGTGAGGACCTTGATGGAGAAAACCAGACTGAAACAAGTGACACGGGAGATGAAGAACTATGGGCTGGATATCCTAGGATTGAGTGAGGTGAGGTGGCCAGGATTTGGTGAAATACAGACAACAGATGGAATTACATTTCTCTATTCTGGGGGCGATGAGGAAGAACACAGGGATGGAGTGGGGTTGCTGCTCAACAGAAGTGCAAAGAGGAGCCTTATGGAGTGGAAGCCAATTTCTAGCAGGCTCATGTTTGCTAGGTTCAAGACAAAGATCAGGAATGTGATCATCATCCAATGCTATGCGCCTACAGAACAATCGGAGCCAGAGAAGAAGGAAGAATTCTACCAAATGCTGTGAGATGCCACAAGAAAAACAAGTAAGAAGGACATTCTCATTGTTATGGGAGACTTCAACGCGAAGGTGGGATCAAACAATGGGGGGTTGGAGCAGATCATGGGTAAACATGGCCTTGGTGAGATGAATAACAATGGGGAGAAATTTACGGAATATTGCGCCAGTCAGGATTTGGTGATGGGTGGCACGGCGTTTCCTCATAGGCGGTGCCACAAGGTCACCTGGGTGTCTCCTGATCAAGTCACAGAAAATCAAATTGATCACATCGCGGTGAGCAGGAGGTTCAGAAGAAGCTTGGAAGATGTTAGGAACAAGAGAGGAGCGGATGTTGGTAGTGACCATCATCTTGTGGTTGCCAACTTCCGCATGAAGATCGTGGCAGTCCGCCGAAAGTTTATCACTCGGCACAACAAGTTTGATGTGGGCAAGCTTAAGAACCAGCAGAGATTGGACCAATTTAAACTGGAGCTCAGAAATAAATTCCAGGTGTTGGACTCCGAGACAGAGAAGGATGTGGAGACTGTGTGGAGCGAGGTAAAGAATATCTTCGTGGAAACCAGTGAGATGCAGCTCGGGTACAAGAACTACCTGCGGAAAGAATGGATATCCGATCAGACCTGGGACAAGATAAATTATAGAAAGGAGATTAAGGCCAATCTCAACACCTGCAAGACTAGGCAGCAGAAGGCTCTCACACAAGCAGATTATTCAACAGCAAACAGGGAGGTAATGAGGAGTGTGCGGAAGGATCATAGGAGGTGGATTGATGAGCAGGCGGTGAAAGCAGAAGAAGCGGCAAGAAGGGGGGACGTTAAGGAGCTCTATGGCATCACAAAGATGCTTTCGAAGAAAGGTTTTAATAAAACTAGGCCTGTGAAGAGCAAGACGGGCGAGATCCTCACGACGTGTGAACAGCAGCTGACTAGATGGAGAGAACACTTTGCGGAGGTTCTTAATAGAGATAGAGGACCAGAAAGTAAGCAGCGAGGAGAAGATGAAGAGGAAGCAGAAAGTGACCCGGACATCACCCTTGACTCCCCAACTCGGGGCGAAATACGGACAGCTTTGAAGCAGATGAAGTGCGGGAAGGCACCAGGTCTGGATAATATCCCAGCGGAAGTATTGAAAGCAGACCTGGATATCACGATCAATCTGCTGCACCCGCTGTTGGAGAAGATCTGGAAGGAGGAGAAAATACCAACCGACTGGAAGAAGGGGTTGATCGTCAAGTTACCGAAGAAAGGGGACACCACAAACTGTAACAACTGGAGGGGAATCACCTTGCTGTCCATTCCAAGCAAAGTACTGGCGAGAGTCATCCTGAATCGTATAAAAGACTGCGTAGAAAAAAGGCTTCGGAAGGAACAGGCTGGATTTCGACAACATCGCAGCTGTGTGGATCTCATCAACACCCTCCGAATCATCCTGGAGCAGGGTGTGGATTGTCGGAATTCCCTTTACCTCACATTTGTCGACTTCGAGAAAGCTTTCGACTCCGTAAATCAAAGAATCATGTGGAAGACCCTCGAAGAATATAAAATTCCAACAATGATCATCAGAATCATGGATGAGATGTACGAAGGGTATGAGTGCCAGGTTCTACACGAAGGCAAATTAACAGAAAAGATAAAGGTCAGTTCCGGAGTGAGACAGGGGTGTGTCCTTTCCCCCACTCTGTTCCTTTTGGTCCTGGATAGTGTGATGAAGAAGGTAATGGGAGGACGGAAGAGGGGTATTCAATGGGGTATAAATGACAGGCTTGAAGATCTGGATTTCGCGGACGACATTTGTCTTATGGCACAACGGTACCGAGACATAGAAAATAAGCTGGGGAGGTTGCAGAGAGAAGCAGAACGTGCAGGACTGATGATCAACACCAACAAGACCAAAGAGATGAGGATAAATTCTGACGTCACGACTAGCTTGACAGTCAACGGAAAGGAAATTGAGCGAGTTGAGTCCTTCCTCTACCTTGGGAGTATAGTCACAAATGATGGGGGAGCAGAGGAAGATGTTCGAAGCCGTATCAGGAAGGCAAATGGTGCCTTTGTCCAGCTCTACCCCATCTGGAGAAATAGAAACATTTCCAGGGAGACCAAGCTCCGCCTTTTCAATAGCAACGTAAAGTCGATTCTTCTCTATGGCTGTGAAACATGGAAAGTCACAAAACCGATCAACAACCAGCTACAGGTGTTCATTAACAGATGTCTGCGTCGCATCATGAATGTGAGGTGGCCGGACATAATCTCAAATGAAGATCTTTGGACCATCACCAATCAACAACCGATTAGCATTCAGATCAAGGAGAGGAAATGGCGCTGGATCGGTCACACACTAAGGAAGCCGGACGGAGCTGTTGAGAGGGCAGCGCTAGACTGGAATCCTCAAGGTGCCAGGAAGCGAGGTCGACCTAAGAAGACCTGGAAGAGGACGATCGAAAATGAAATAGCAGAGGTGGACAAGAACTGGGGTCAAGTGAAGAGAATGGCCAGGAACCGTACTGCGTTGAGAAATTTCGCCAAGGCCCTATGCTCCGGAAGGAGCGGCAGGAATTAACATAACATAACATAACAAACAGGGTATAAGTTAAAGGAATATATATTAAATGGTTTATTGTGTTGGGTTGAAACGGGACACCTTCACAAATTTTGTCGTTATTAGGATAGAAAGGAAAGAAACAAAAGTGTTTTACAGTGTGGATGGTGTTAGAATGTTGCAGTATTTTGTGTGTATTCTCCATATTTCTCATGCTGTGATGGTTTTATAATTTGTTACAATTTTTATTACAATCCTTACGTTCTAGCCTTAATTATATTATTATTATTATTACGAAACATTTTCTGCTCATGAGTACCTTTCTCGTATGCGTGTAGCCGTAGCGCTTTCCATTCTTGGCCACCTTTACTTTGTGCCATTCATCTGTGGCATTTTGACCTGCCACTGTGGTTTAGTGGCTAAACCGTTTGCCTGCTCTCGTGAATTTCCCTCCGTGGGTGGAAGAATTCACCTTGATGGCTAGATTTGGCACTTACAAAGTTGTACCATTCCTGGCCATCGCATGTCGCTCATTACTTAAGCGGTTTCATATATGTAATTGCGTCAGCATCGCTCGGTGCCCCACGCTCACCTTACGTTGCTGGCCGCGGCGTCGTCACCTTTAGGGGTGCGACTGAAAAATGACGAGGATCATTGGGTTTGTGTGTGAGAGATAAGTAGTGTAATTCATTGTTGGAAAGATATTTATAATAGACATGTTTATGCTCCTCGTCCTCTGTAAAATTAAAATGCATAAATGGCCATTTCATATGTGGTTCTGTGCATGCCGTTGCTTCCTGGCTTTCCTGCATTCCTGAAAGTGGATTATGTTATTATGCTTACAGTACATTTATATATACGGTATATCATTTCCCTCGCTGCGCTTATTATATAGACTAAGTGTAACGCCCCTTAAGTCTAATTTAGTCTAGTTTAGCCTAATTTTAGTTCAGCTTTGCCTGAGCCGACTGGATCTTACCATCCTGTCTGTATCTTTCCTCTTTTCTCCGTGTATTTGTGTGTGTAGCCCGCTATAGGGCGGTGTAGTGTATCAAATCTGTTACAACTGTGCCCATGGTCTTTGACGATCTCTGCCGTATCGATGGAGCTCCTTCTCTGAAATTCAAATACATATTTTATGAAATACCCTTGGCCATAAATTTTCTCTCGCACCGCTGTGGCCGGTCAGCCTTGGTTGCTGTGCCGAGCTGTCGCATATATCGCTTTTGTATGGGTCGGCTGGCTCCTGTGCCACCGCCCTTGGTGTGCCTATCGTGCTGACGCCTATTTTCATTAAAATTATTGTTGCTATTATTATCGCTTTATCGGACTTTTCCTGGCAACGTCTAGCCGCCAGGTGCCGAACGCTGTGTGTCGCGTTTGCGTAGCATACTCGCGTTTTCGCTATATATTGTCGGACTTACCCTGGTAACGGATTCTAGTTGCCAGGTGCCGAACGCTTTTATCGCGTTCGCATTGGATGTCGTTCGGACTTACCCTATAAGGTGCCGAACGCCATATGTCGCGTTCGCGTCGCATATTCGCGTTTACGCGATGTATTGTCGGACTTACCCTCGTAACGGTTTTTAGTTGCCAGGTGCCGGACGCTCTTATCTTAATTTTAAAAAAAGTTTGACCTAAATTATATTAATTAATACTAAATGAAAAAAATATCCTGTATATACATGCCGAGGTGGACCTTAACCTAATGCCGAAATGTGCTGTAGCTACTGTTTTGCAACAGTGCTTATTAAATTTGCTTAAATCTAAGTTGCCTTTTAAATGGCACCGTAACCTATACGCTAGAATTTTGATGGAGGCTCGTCCGGTCGATTTCTCTTCCGTGGGCCCTTGTGACATCTTAATGGGACCGGAACCCAGTAAGAGCCCGTAGTCCCCTCCGTCTTAATACTAATTGTCGACATCCCCCTCTTAATAATTAGTATAGGCCTGGGCAACTGCGCTGCTAAGGAGAAAACGCCTCTCTCGGATATCCTTTCCGCTGATCATACACATACCTGTGTTGGCATTATTCGCCATTTATCATTCATTTTTACTTATTGCTGGGTTTGCCCACAAAACCCCTTTTGGCAGCCCGTTGCATACCTATTTAATATCTCTGGCTGCCCGGTGCGTTACCATTTAAGCTCTGGTGACCCGGTGTCATTCATTTATGTGGGCACGCGACCGAATGATCGCATTCATTCCATATGCATTATGTATTATTCATTTGTTATTATATATTAAATCGTCTTCACCTTGTCTGCCGGGGCAAGGACTTGGCGGATCTAGGATTGGTCCCGCTGAATCCTGAGATCCTGCTTCACTTCCGCGAGAGGAAGACTAACTCCCCGCCATAGGAGCTCTACCTAGGTTACATGCTAACTACAAGTCTAGTCCTAATGTGGTCGTCTCTAGGTTCGTCTCCTGAGTCTAGTGTGGAGCTGGCTAATTCTCCTACTAGCCGTCAAAAGTCTCCCCTGCAGGTCTGGCTTCGATGACCGTGGCGCATAGTGGGTGTGACTTTCTCCGCCAAAGGGGGCAGGCTAGGCACCCCCTAGGCCTCGACGTTTGCCCGCGCCAAGCCATCGATGCTTCAACCCTTCGTCTGTCAGTCATTCAACTGGGTCAGGCCTCATCATCGCCTTCCCTTGCTCTGTTCTTGTGTGGCGTCTCTGCTCCCTTCGTTCACTTTCTCATCACCATCTAGTGTGGTGTCAGATTCCTTTTTTTTAATAAGTGTTCTTTGGAAATAAGTTTTGTGTTTACCATGTAGTTATGTAAAATTTTTAGTGTTCTGGGGTTGTAGGATCTTCTAAATGCAGTGTCTACTTTAGGCTCGTAAGTGCCCTGTCGGATTTCCAGCGGTAATGCCTTGGTAATTTCCTGGAGGCGTTAGTGGGTTTGTAGGGCGTTTGGGTCCCTTGTTAATAGGATCCGGGGGTGTTATTTGCTGAATGGGCTTAAAGCGTGGTAGGAGGGTGTCGTGCATCGTTGGTTTCCATGTTAATGGTGGCCGGGAGCCGATGATGCTGCTAGGAGGTCTTTACAGTGAATGGATGGGGTAGGTTTTTCCCAGGTGTGCAAAATTTTAAAAATGCCATGCAGGTGTAATAATAATAAAATCCCTGGTATGGGGATGGGATATTCCATGCATGGGGATGGATATGAGGCGTGTCCGCTCTCACTTGAGGATAAAGCATGTGGCAAGGTATGATAAGTCTATGTCCCTTGCATGCGGGATTACTTAATAAAAAATACTTGTTAATATAAATGTGGCTTCATCTCTTTACATAGAGATGTGCATTACGCTTGATATTGTTTCCGACTCATCCCTAATATTCAGGTGTAGGCGTTTGGGGCCAAGGTGTAGCGTACCTTAATTTGTTAGACGCATGAAGTCTATCAACCCCGATGTATATTTTGAAATGTAGTCTAGCTGTTCTTATGTGTCTGTATGTTTGTGTTGGATAGTGTTGTAGGTGACAGGTTATGTAGGGAGAGGGGTGCTGGAATGCTAGCCCGTAGTTGGTACCTTGGCCATCCTGGTGGCACTATCCATCTCTGCTCCTGCTGTAGTGTGTCATCCTCTCTTGGTCACGATGTGTTCTTTATCTTTCCTTGGGATGTGCGCTGGCGAAGTTGAGATTCCATAAGGCATCTACCAGTCTGTGGAGTGGCTGTGGTTTGTGATACCCAGTTGTGTAAAAATGTATGTGTCTGTGGGCACCGCCCTCGGGCCGCCCTTTGGGATGTCTAAATGCGGTGACGCTGTGACGTCACGGCCTAACCTGGTCTCCTGTTCATAACGTTCATAACGTTGGGGTAGCATTTGATTGTAAGTATGAATTGTCATAGTCTGATCGCCTATAATGGTTTTTAAAGAGAGAGAAAAAAAACAAGCAAACAAGCTATTAGGGGGGGGGGGGGGTGGTCCCTCATGGACGCTGTCTCTATCCGCTCCTGATTGTTGGGCGCGTGTGGGAAGGGAGTGTCCGTGGCTGTAATTAGCGCGGCTGCGTGTATGAGGTCGCTTACCGCTGCCGCATGCAGGCGCGTGGGATGTTATCGGATAAGTCTTATCTCGTGTCGCGTGTTGCCTGTTATCGTCCTTGTAGACATGTTCCTAGTGTCAGTGATGGTAGGGCTATGGGATCCTGTATTCCCGAGATTAATACGGCCCACAGTATCTGTGCATTATTGGAAGCGGAACCTATTGCAATGGCGTTCCCATTTCCTATATCAACATCCGTGTCACTGTATGTTATTATTGTTATTGTTATTTGTTCCGGTGTCATGTCTGCGCGTCCTTGTCACGTCTGGTTATGAAAAAAAATGTCTACCGGCAACAGTGTTGCAACGCGCTGGAATTCGCTTGTTCGCAACTGAGTGTTTTGTTGTATTTGTTTTTGCGTCCTTGTATACAGGAAGTCTCTAATGTTATGTGTGGCGGCTGACGTAACGTGACTTTCGCCACTGTCCGTATGTTGACATTGTTTTAGGTAGATTTCATTAGAAAGCTAACTATTGCAATGGGTCCCATGTTTCGACTTCCGGAAAATTTCGACATATCTTCGCGTTTCACATCCCCCAGACCCCAAAACCACCGTCAGTTCAAAAGTTTATATATAATTTATGTATATATGTATCTATCAGTTTCTTGTGGACACGATAACTGCCGTAATTTTGCACCAATCACTTTGAATTTTTTACATAATATGTATCCCTATAAAATCTCGGTCGAGTTCGTTAATGGGTAAAATCGGTCAAAGGGGGTGAAAATGGGGGGCTATTTTCGAAAAAGTGAAATATCGCTATAACTCTCTTAATACATGAAATATCGAATCCCTTCAAAGTTCATAATATGTGT
This sequence comes from Meconema thalassinum, assembly GCA_946902985.2. Lineage (NCBI taxonomy): Eukaryota > Metazoa > Arthropoda > Insecta > Orthoptera > Tettigoniidae > Meconema > Meconema thalassinum. The sequence goes on along the minus strand of OX336388.2, from coordinate 51,082,596 downwards.
CGGATAAGTGCCAAAAATGTATGTCAAATAAGTTTTTTGATAGCACCAACCATTGACCAAAGGGGTGGGAAAAAGTGGGTTTTTCGGGAAACATTAATCATATCTTTGTTAATAGGCACAATATCAAAACCGCACAAAATGGACAATATTCCTCCAATAATTACCTAAAACTTTTGTCTGAAAGAATTTTTGATATGATCCACCATTACGCCACGGGGTGAACAAAATGATTTAAATTATAAGAAAATGCCAAGTGCCAAGAGAGGTTGCCATGACAACTTTACTTTTAATTGATAAGGGATGAGCCATTAGCAGTTGCTATGACAACGCCATTGCACGTGATCACATTCAGTTTTCATATGTCTGTGGGAAGCGACTTCGATATCGGAACTGGTAGCATGCTGAACTTCTATGCCCAAGGTCGCGGGTTCAAACCCGGCTGAAGTCGTCGGATTTACTAAGAGCGCTAAAAAACCTGAGTTTGCTTTCCTTCGGAGGGGAAGTTCCAACGTTCGTTGCGAGTTGCTGATTGAGGTGGCATCTAGTAGCCAAGTTCACAGCTAGGTGTCGTTGACGGTAGTATTTTAGGTAGATTTCATTAGAAAGCTAACTATTGCAATGGGTACCATGTTTCGATTTCCGGAAAATTTCGACATATCTTCGCGTTTCACATCCCCCAGACCCCAAAACCACCGTCAGTTCAAAAGTTTATATATATAATTTATGTAATATATGTATATATGTATATCAGTTTCTTGTGGACACGATAACTCCCGTAATTTTGCACCAATCACTGTGAACTTTTTACCGAATATGTATACCCATAAAATCTCGGACGAGTTCGTTACTGGGCTAAATCGGTCGAAGGGGATGAACATGGGGGACTTTTTTTTTCGAAAAAAAATGAAATATTGCTATAACTCTCTTAATATGTGAAATATCGAATCCGTTCAAAGTTCATACTATGTGTCGGATAAAGCTCAGAAATTTATGTTTGAAACGTTTTTTGATAGCACCAACCATTGACCAAAGGGGTGGGAAAAAGTGTTTTTTTCGGGAAACATTAATCATATCTCTGTTAATAGGCAAAATATCAAAACCGTACAAAATGGACAATATTCCCCTAATAATTACCTAAAACGTTTGTCTGAAAGAATTTTTGATATGAGCCACCATTGCGCCAAGGGATGAGAAAAATGATTTCGGAATTATAAGAAAATGCCAAGAGCTATCAGTGGTTGACATGGCAACACTACTAAATTGATGAGGGATGAGCCATCAGACGTTGCCATGACAACGCACTTGCGCGAGATCAGATTCAGATTTCCATCTGACTAAGTGTGAAGCGGCTTCGGTGACGTAACTGGTAGCATGCTGAACTTCTATGCCCAAGGTCGCGGGTTCAAAGCCGGCGAAAGTCGTCGGATTTTCTAAGAGCGCTAAAAATCCCTCAGTAAGCTTTCCTTTGGAGGGGAAGTTCCAACGTTCGTTGCGAGTTGCTGATTGAGGTGGCATCTAGTAGCCAAGTTCACAGCTAGGTGGTGTTGACGTTAGTATCTGGTAGCAACATTAGGAACTACTGCTTGAAATTTAGCGTCTGCATTCCTTACCTGAATTACAGACTAATACAGCCATCACAATTCACACCGTTTATCAGACAGATTCTACACTCACCCAAAGTACACGGGGTTATATGACCGCGTTGTCGCAGCCCCTAAACTGAGGAACCAACCAACATCTCTGCGGGAGATATAATTATGCGTGAAGAAGTAACAGACCGTTACATAGCTACACATCAGTGTCGAAACCTTGCATAAGGGCAGTGTGACCACAAGTGTAACAAGTAGTTCCGTGAAGAACTGTACAGCCTATTTTCATATATCCTGCTCATGTTAATTGCCTCTATCAACACACAAAATTTCAGTTTATTTGCTGTAACAGATTCGTAGATATTGAGAACCGTCTAAATATTTCAGATGGTCGCCAGGTTGGATTTTTATTTTTGTACTATTATATTAAGATTATTGTGTACGTGTGGTATTCAAACTTCAATCGCATGATTAGAACACAAGAAGTAAAAACAAGATTTTAAAAGTACGCACACCAGCCATCTTGTGATTATGCAAACAATTGAAATAAATTAGATGCCAGTGGATCAACATTTATGTAAGCATTTAACGTGCAACGTTTCACGGCACTCGGATAGTTAATTCGCGAGAAACGTCCATTTAAATATTTATACTTCGCGTCGCCGCCATGTTGGATTCGTGCTCACCAGGTTACTGAAAGTCCTATAGGTGAACATATGTTCATAGTCTCTATGAACATAAAAATTTCAGTTTGGTTGCTGTAAAAGATTCATAGATATTGAGCACCGTCTAAATATTACGGAAGTTTGCCATTTAGGATTGTTATATGTATAGGCCATATAGTTATGTACCATTCAAGGACACATATTGCCTAGGTTCATTATTCAAACTTTCACTTCGATCGCATGATTACGACACAAGCAATAAAAACTTAATTTTAAAATTTCGCACAGCCGCCATCTTGAGGTTATGTAAACAATTCAATTAAATTAGATGGCAGTACATTACAATCTGCAAAATCATTTACTGTACCACATTTCACTGCACTCAGAGAGTTAACTCACGAGAAAAGTCTATTAAAATATTTCAAATTCGCTTGGTCGCCATGTTCGTTTTGTACTTTACAGGTTTATGAATTATACATAGGTAAACTTGTATCAGTACCCTTTATCACTGTACAAAATTGCAGGGTGATATCTGTAATAGTTTTGGGGATATAGAATATCAGTGAAATATTTCGCACAGCCGCCATTTTGAGGTTATGTAAACAATTGAACTAAATTAGACTCCAGTGCATTGCAATGTGTATGAACATTTGCTGTACCAAGTTTCATTACGTTTGGATAGTTAAATCGCGAGAAAAGTCTATTTAAAAGTCTCCACTTCGCTTGGCCGCCATGTTGGTTATTTAGTAACCAGGTTTTTGAAAGTCTCATAGGTGAACTTCCCTTTATCACCGTACACAATTTCAGGGCGATATCCGTGATAGTTTCAGAGATACTGAATGTTAGTGAAATATTTCGCACAGCCGCCATGTTGGATTGGTGAGACGTAACAAAATTCGATGGGCACGGTCGAGGTCGCCGGGAATAGTGCTATGAACTTACCGAGCTTCACTGAAATCGCTCCAGCCGTTTAGATTTTATTAGGGGACACACACACACACACCTCTCACACACACACACACGCACACACACACGGACAAAAGGTGATTTCATAAGCCTATTTTTTCAAAATTGAAAATAGGCTAAAAATGGACTCCCAATGACAAGAAGGTTACCGTCCCCATAAGACAATAAAATGTTTAAAATATGTTTAAAATGAAGAAAAACAAAGTTAATTAATCTCCAATTATAAAATACTTTCACGCGATAAATGAGGTCTGATCCTTCTACGAAAACCTGCATATCCTGCCTATTTTCGCCTATCTCCAAGTTTGTCCGGTGAAATCTACCTCCGCCTTCCGGCGTGCCGAGAGGAATTTTTACATTCTTGGAGGGCCAATGTGTTAACCTGTCATGTTTTCGCTACCAAGCTTGTGTGGACTTTGCTTCCGCAAAACCTCTGCTTTGTGTAATTATCTATGATTTGTGTCTAGCAAGTCTATTGCCTATGTTCGGGGTAATCCAAATTTTCCATGATTTTTGGCCGTAGAGATGTGGTGTTACCTGTTTTGTGTGGGCGTTTGTTTGTGAGATTGGCGTCCCCCGTATTTATGTCAAAGAACCTTCCTGTGTTCATGATTGTGTGGCTCAATCGTTTATGTGCTTGTATATGGCACTAGTACAATGCATTTGCCACCCCTAGTGTATGTTTAAAGCGTGTACACAGTAATAATATGCCATTCATATAGATATAATTTAAATATTCGCATGCCTATTTTCACTCTTGGCTATACTCTATGGGGCACAGTGTCTGTACGGGAGCCTATGGTTTTTTCTGTAGGGGATGGTGTATGCATGCTGTTTGTGCGATGCTGCCCGTGTAATTGTTTGTTCCCGCGTCCATATTCCTGGTTTAATTTGGACGTTCTTGCGTTGCATTAATTTTGGCCAGGTTCCGTCTAGGTGGGAGTGAATTTTCCCCTGTAAATGTGTCTATTTGGTGTCTAGCCGCGCTGGTTGAGTTTTCTAACTTTCCATGTTGAAAAACCCGTGTGTTGTATGTAATTGATCATTCGTCGGTCACCAATTTTTGTTTTCCACGGCGTCCGATTTTACTGGGTATTCGGACCCGCGATCCCGTGTAGCGCTCCGTGTTTTATGTCTGCGTTGTCTGTTGGGATTTTGTGCTTCCCTAGTGTGGCCTCTGATTGTGTTGTCGCGCCAAAAATGCCATTGGCTAGCTTCCTTTTTGGCACGTTCGTATCGTGTTTCTGTGCGTGCGCCTATGCCTTAAGCTAATGCTTAGGCTGATGCCTCGGGACCACATTTTTTTGTGTTTCATGTACCATGGCGTGTACTGTATGTTTGAGATACGCGTGCGAAAATGTACGTTAGTATGAATGTTTTGTGTAATTCGGAACGACCCTCGTATCTTAATTTCGGGAGTTATCCGGCTTTGAAAATGGTGTGAATGATTGTGTATGTTACAACTGGAGTGAAAGTGCTTCCAGCCCGTCAGATACTTTTGAAGGTCGCATGTTCATGTATGTCTTATCGCTGACTAGCGATAGTGTCAAGTTTCAACTGTGTAGGAAGAACTTGCTCGCCTAGTCCAGCGGTCCGGTTATCACATGTGTTGAGGCAATGTGCTTGGGTTTTGCTGACACGCTTTTGTACTGTGAGCATACACGGTGTGCCTTTGGCCTCTCGCCATATAAAAGACCCTACCTCTGTTCATATATTGTGTCCCCAAATTTTGCGTTATTGTAAGTCTGATGCGAATATATTCCTGTCAGCGTGACTGTCCCTTATCGCTGTATCCTTCAATTGGATGGCTACCCGACCTTGCGCTCCTGGTATTCAGAAGGTCGCGGGTTTGAGACCGTCTTTGTTCAGGATACTCATTCCTGTTTCCTTTTGGGCCTGTGTCTCTGGGACAGTTTTGTCAGTGCTAGGTTATGTTTCTATGATAACTGTGTTTACTGTGAGTAGATATAATAGGCCGAAGCTGGCGCAGGGGCTAATGTGCAAGATGGCCGCCGCGCGTAACTCTCTGATGTTATTCTTATGGGAGGGAGAGTCATAGCTGGCGCAGTGGCAAATGTGCAAGATGTTCGCCACGCCCTGAGCCCGTGGATGACGTCCCAGGGAGACGTTGACAGTGTTACGTTGCTAACTGGAATATTTATTATTATTATTATTATTATTATTATTATTATTATTATTATTATTATTATTATTATTATTATTATTTTTATTATTATTAGGTAATTATTGATTGATTATGTACAATCATGACCAGCCATATATTGTCCCCCTCGTGGTGTAGCGGCTAGCATTCTTGGCTGTTATTGCAGAGGCCCGGGTTCGATTCCTGGCTCTGCCAAGAAAATTGATTTTAGGTTTCAGGACTGGAACGGGGTACACTCAGCCTTGTCAGACAAAACTGACAGGCGCTGGGTTTGATTCCTACCTCAGCCATTTTGGAAGTGTTTTTTTTATGTTTTCACACTTTACTCCAGGCAAATGCTGAGATATATCTTAACTGAAGGCCTTGACTGCCTCCTTCCCAGGCCTTATCTGAATTACAAATACACACACTAATACAGCCATCACAATAACACAGGTTATCAGACAGCTTTTACATACACCCCAAGTTCACAGGGCTACATGACGACGATGTCACTAATCCCCATCAAATGAAACAACAATAACTACTTGTCCACCTTGTGGTGTAGTGGTTAGCATTCTTGGCTGTCACCGCTTAGGCCTCGATTTCATTCCTGGCTCTGCTAAGAAATTTAATTTCTAGTTTGAGGGCTGGAATGGGGGTACACTCAGCCTTGTGAGGCAAAAGTGTGAAAAAGCGGGTTTGATTCGATTCCTACCTTAACCATTCTGGAAGTTTTTTTTTTGTGATTTCCCACTTTTGCTCTAGGAAAATGCTGTGATTGTTCTTAACTTAAGGCCACGGCCACCTCCTTTCCAATCCTCACCTGAATTATAAATACACACACTAATATAGCCATTACAACGACGCAGGTTAGCAGACAATATTCAGCACTCACCAAAGTACACGGGGCTAAATGACCATGATGTCCAAGTCTCTCAAATGAAACAAAAGGAAAACAATCAGCTTCCTACCCAAATCCTTCCTCGTATAAAAGTACACACACAAACATCACAGTGACACAGGTTGTCAGACAACTTGTACACACATCTAAGTACACAGGGGTGATACTACTGTAAACTATAACATAAGAGCACCAACAACAATAAGGTTGCAGCGGTGGTGCAGCGGTTAAGCTGATAGCTTTTTACTAAGGATTCAATTTTTGGTTAATAGACACGTCAGAAACAAAAAAATAAAAATGTTTAAGACCGACCACACTTGTCGCTTTTTCAAATTATTACTTGGATTACAAATACAAAGACAGACTAGTTTCGATTCCTGGTTAAAGCATGTGAGATTTTTCAAGTGAAATGCCTTGTACTGTGGTTTGGATTTCACATAGAAAGGAGGTTCCATGGCTCATAAACACAAGATGACGGTTAATTTAAACTATAATCTTTTTTCTTTATTGTTTTCTACCCAGTGGACTTACAACTTGTTCTATAAGGAATTGCATATAGAAAAGTTTAAATTTGAGAATTCTAAGGGATACCTGAGCTGGGTCCAATTTGTTTTATTTTCGTAGACTTTGAAATGTATACATTAAATCAGGTAATTTCAGTGCATTGCATACGCATTTTTGAATAGTTCAAGAGTGTACAATCAATAATAAAAAGATTTACAGTTTTTCTGACTGTTTTCAGAAACTTAGTAATACAGTAGCCTACAGGTAAGACTCATACAAATAAAGCCTATCTACCACTGCTTTCAAAACTATTATTAAGACTATTGAATAAAAATTTGAAATAATTTTAGTGTGTTGCAAAACATTTCTACTGTATTAAGTCTCAAAACGTATAAAGTAAATATTAGAAAACTATCATCAATTCTAATAATTTACGCACCTCTTTAAACTTAGTATAGTGTGTTCAGTAACCATACAATATTTGAGGTTGACAGTAGGGTTATAATCCTACCACTGCATTCAGTAGTTGTCCATTAAATATAATGAGGCTGGAGACATCGTACCAGACCATACCATTGCTTTTATTGCTTGACAGAGCAATGACCATTGGCATGTGTAGCTATACCATCAGAATCAATTACTCTTTTATCATCACGAGTACACAAATAAAAGATGCTAGAACGTTCTCTCTATATATGGAACCAAGAGAAGAGATAAGTTGGTAGGACACTTAGTAAGACATCTAGGAATAGCAAGCTTAGTTATGGAAGGAAGGGTCGAGGACAAGAACTGAAGGGGTAGACCAAGGTTAAACAGATTGCCTTGAATGTAAGTTGTGGTAGCGATGTAGAGATGAAACTATTAGCTCAGGACAGTGAGGCCAAGTGCACACACTCTTACAACCATCACAATAGCACAGGTTATTATGGTGTTTTAGCATATTCTAACAGAACACAAGAGATAGGTTGGTAGAACACATACTAAGACACCCATGAATAGCAAGCTTAGTTATGGAAGGAAGTGTTGAGCACAAGGAAGGAAGGAAGGAAGCTTGTAGTTTAACGTGACCGTTAACCTCGCGATCATAAGCCTCGGGACTTCCGTTTTACGTGGAATCCGAACCACAGGACATGGCATTTCACATCGAAAATCTCACATGCAGTGACCGGGAATCGAACCCGGTCCGCCTTGGTGAGAGGCATACAGCTTGACCGCCGAGTCACCACGCCCCGTTGAGCACAAGAACTGTAGGGGTTGACCAAGGTTAGAATATGTTAAACTGATTGCATCTGATGTAGGTGTGGTAGCTATGTAGAGGTGAAACGATTAGCTCAGGACAGGGGAGGCTTGGAGGCTACATTAGCCCAGTCAAAGACTGAATTGGTATTACTTACCTGTACAGATTTCCTGTTATGTATCGATCTCTCTTGGTCAACTCTTGTTCTTTTTAACCCGATGGTATTAGGGTATCGGAGGCCTAGGATATCAACTCTACGACAGCATTTTAGCCTTTTAACCCAATATAATATAACGGTAGATGTTAGTTAACCAGCGCTGGCAACTTACACACCCAAATATACAGGGCAAATAGCTACTGTAAGTACTATACACACGACTGATGCACACGATACTATACTGGGCTAATGACTGAGATGGTTTTTCAAAACCTCAACACACATACATGCAATAACGCGTGATTGATGATTGAATTTTGTTACAAGTTCAAACAATTCACTTGCGAGCGAACACTATATGAGTTGAAAGGAGACTGCTCTTTCAAGCGTGCTGTGAGAGCTACAGTAGAAAGATGCAAGTTCGCAGATATTTGATAGCCTACACTACATTGTGTGTTATCACTGAGGCTGAAGGCTTGGTTCTTGGCTGCTGGAGGTACTTTTATATGCATTTTGATGTCAGAATTCAACCTTGACTGTCTTAAAAAAAAAAAAATTGTGGTTTCCCACTTCTACTCCAGGCAGAGGTCAGAATGGTTCCTAAATTAAGGCCATGGCCGCCTCCTTCCCAATCCTTACCTGAATAACTAATACATACACTCATACAGACACCACAATAACACAGATTATCGCATACATTTTACATACACCCAAGTTAAAGGGTATAAAAGACCACGATGTCTAAACCCTTCAAAACAACAACAACAGCAACAACAACGTAAAATGAGACCGTAGGAGATAGACTTTCAGAAGAGTCAACCTCGTTGTGTAGTGGCTAGCATTCTTGGTTGTCACCGTGGAGGCTGAATTTTGATTTTCGGCTTTGCCAAGGAATTTAATTCTGGTCGGAGAGCTGGAACGGGGTACACTCAGCTTCGTGAGGCAAAACTGAGAAGAAGTGGGTTTGATTCCTACTTCAGACATCCTGGAAGGGGTTTTCCATGGTTTCCCGCTTGTACTTCAGGTGAATCCAGGGATGAATCCTAATTTAAGTGTACACCTGCATCCTTCTCAGTACGCATCTAATTACAAATACACACACTATCACAATAACACAGGCTATCACACTAATCCTATACACCACAATGTCTAAACCTCTCAAATGAAATGCATATGTACTTCGAATTGGCAGGTGAAAACCTAAAGGAAGTAGGATACTTTTTGCTAGTAAGGAAACAAAATAACTAGTGATGGACGAAGCAAAGAGGATATATTATGAATTGCAGCCAATGGCCATAGCTGGGCATTTTGGATTTAATAACCTAGGGCTCCCAACAAGTTCAATTTCAAGTAGGTCCAACTATGGTTACCAAATGTCACTAACTCTTAGTGGCAAACGTTGGAACTTGATAGAGCGTTCCGACAAAAATATAACTTACAAATTTTGCTACACCCTACCGATTGCAGTGGTAGGTTCTTTTACGTGGAAACAAATGTATGACATGAAGCCACCGGCTTGACTTTTCCTCTGAAGGAAGGCGTACTGAAGGATTTAACGCTCTTAAAAATCCGACGACTTGACTGGGTTTGAACCTGCGATCTTGTGCATAGCAGTTCAGCATGCTATTGACTAAGCCACTGAAGCTGAAGAGGATATAAAACGTAGATTGGTTCAGGCAAGGAAAGCATTTCTACAGAAAAGAAATCTGTTGACATTCAATATAGATTTAGGAATTCGGATATCAGTATTTAAATCCTTTGTCTGGAGTGTGGCTCTCTATGGGGGTGAAACTTAGACTATTGTTGTAGCAGAAAAGAGGAGAATAGGAGCATTTGAAATGTGGTGTTACAGGGGAAGTGATAAAAATTGGATAGATAGAGTAAGAAGTGAAGAGGTATTAAGCAGAGTGGGAGAGGAGAGATGTTTCTGGCGACTGCTAATGAAGAGAAGGGATAGATAGGTTGGTAGGACACATACTAAGACACCCAGGATTAGCAAGCTTAGTTATGAAATAAAGGGTTAAAAACAAGAACTGTAGGGGTAGACCACGGTAAGAATATTTTAAACAGATTGCCTTGAATGTTCTGTAGGTTGTGGTAGCTATGCAGATATAGAACGATTAGCTCAGGACAGCGATAGATAAACAATTGTTTTAAACCAGACAAAAAAGCGAAAAAATAAGAACACAACAAAAATAGCAAAGTCAGTAAAAATACATCATTAGTTTACCTTTCATTATCTCCAACAGTCACTCACTGGTCAAATCGCTTGGAATATCACTCTTTCACATAGTCCTTGTAATTTAGCAAAAAAATATAATTAAATTATCAAAATCGTCGTAAAACGTATAAAATTTACAACTCACAAACTCAAGCACACGGGGCTGATGACCGAAAATGCGATAAAAATACACTCTGGTTAATAATATTGTAATGTTCGCTAGCACTGACCAGCCAGACTGAGAGAGCTGTGTCAGTTGAAATGTTACGCGGTATGATAAGGCACACACTGCTCTTGTAGGAGCCAACTGCATTATGCAAATATTTCAATTACTTTGAATGTAATAACTTATTATTTTCTTGTCGTTTGCTGTATTGTTGCAAAAGGTCTGGTTTTGACTCCCAACGGTGAGGACTAAAACAGAGCACTGTAAGAAATAGGGAGCATGATGGCGTAGTGGTTAAGCAGATTTACTTTTACTGTGATGACCAGGGTTCGATCCCCGACTCTGCTAAGAAATGTAATTCTGGCATGAGGACTGAAACAGGATACATTTAGTTTAAAGGCAAAACCGGGAAGATGTTGATTTGATCCTTACCACCACCATTTCAAAAGAGGTATTGTATAATTTCTACTTTTTACGCCAAGACAATGCTGGGATGGTATCTAACTTAAGACAATATTTGTTTTCTTTTTACATTTTTGCCTATATTTATTTATTTTTTATCCAAACGTAAGAGAGCTCCACAGGCGTTTACTAGAAAGACCTGCACTCAGCCTCTTAGGAGGTTACATGACAAAACTTTTTGTTTTGTTTTTGCTGTAAGGAAGAGCATTCAGTCATAGAAACCATACACCATATTACATACTAGCAATCCGCCTCAGCGTTTGTCTGGGAACAGTTATTTTAGTAATTGAATGGTGATTGTTGGAAGAAATGAAAATGTAAAATCGCTTAACTTATAGTGGGCGATGTATAAAAGATAGATATATGCTCTAGCGGACTTTTATTGTAGAACTTTCCATTCTGAACAATTCCTACACTTATAGTATGTATATATTTTTAACTGTTTGCTCAGCGTAAGCTTAAAAATCTAACGGACGCCAGGCTTTTTTGACTTTTTTTTACTGAAATCGTTACTGCTTGGCTTTCTTTGATGACAAATAAATAATTTTCAACAGAAACCTTGCTTGAGATATCCTTTCCATAATGGTGAAAACCTAATCAAAATCCATTCAGTGGTTCTCCAGATTACTTGTAGCATTCAAGAATCGGGGGACTTTGTTTTATACTAAGTAGAGATTACACCCCAAACACGGTTGACAACCACCTTACAGTGGTGCACTAAACATGATGATGTAACACGCTTAAGTACGTGAGGGTAATAGCTATGATATCTAAATATCATGACGGTTATAACGACTTTGATATTGCAAAACCCTATAATATGAGTTACACACACTCAAATACACGGGGCTAATAATTGAGATGTCTCTAAACCTTGACACAATAGTTTACCATGAAGCTATTGGGCCTCATGTTATACATTTTTGACATGTAAAAGAACCTACCACTACAATTGGTAGTGTGTAATCAAGTTTGTCGGTTATATTTGATTGGTTACAAATACTTTTTGCCATTGATACATTCATATTAACTGTGAAGCATAAACTAATTTTTAGTAAAGTTAACACGGTAATAAGAATAATAGTTTAAAGCGGAATGAAATATGGGAAAAAAAAAGAATCAAACCCAAGCGGTATACAGCATTTTCTTTCTATAAAATGCTCTGTTTTAGCTGTTAGAGCTGGTAATCCAGTTAAGAACTCACGTGCCGCAACCTATCAACGTTTGCAACGTGTTGATGTGCCTATAAATCTTTTGGATCATGCTTGCAAAGAACAAGACATTTCTTATTACCATAGTGAACCTTAATTAAGGCGTGTTGCTAATAAAGTATTAATTTAAGAGCTAAACAACGTTTGACAGCCTGTGATGCGTAGATAGGAAAATGTTGGCTTCTCTGATTTTGATTAGCGATATGAAAGGAAAGTTAATGATGAATATACATGGACATTTTAAATAAAGATACACAAAAATATTTTTATTACCAGTAATTACATTTTTACAATAGGTACACACACAGAATACAGCATTTTTGTTTATGATTGCTTATTATAGTTTTTAAACATATCACTTGACGTTGACCCATTACACAATAATACCAGCATTACGAAGTTCATATTCTATTTCTAACAGCTCTTTCTCATAACCAATATGGCCAGCCTGTTTACGGTCATGAAGGAGCTGTAGGCGTTCGACTAATATATTAGGATCGTTCCAATAGGTATTATTGATGAATGGTTTCCCACGGCGATCAATGACTGATGTTTTCAAAAACTGGGGAAGCCGCAATGGTTTTACAGACGTAAAACCCTCATCCACTTCATTTTCATTATCATCATCATCATCATCATCATCATTATCATTATCATCATAAGCAACATCACTATCATTATAATCACCATTTTCATCCTCAACATTACTAAAACTATCTAATTCCTCTTGTTTTTCTTTCTCACGGTCCTCGTGTAGAGTCTGCGTTGCTTCTGATAATGTTATGGGTTTTTTAAACGTTGAACTATTTTGAGCAGCAATATTGTGTTCTCGAACTTGCTTTTCAGGATTTTCATGATTGTTTGTAAACAGCAACTGTGGATCGTTTGGAGCACTACATTGATGAACACTCACACTTTAAACCTTTCCATTTATTCTTTTCAGGTCACCGCGACACCCTTTTGACCTCTCTTTTGAGCTTCGCCTGAATATTATTCCATGTACATTCTGGCGATTATAATTATAAGAGTAGCCTTTATAGAGTGCACGTTGGCTACCCTTGTGGGTTGTAGTAAGTTCCATGGTAGTAACTGACCTGTCAGTATGATGTTCACACTATAAAGGTTACAACTGTTCTGGTAATGGAGTGACGATATTCTTGCTAAGGGTTCTCTAATATACTCTAGTCAAGAGTTACAGCTGTTTACTGCTTATGACAAAGTGCTACACTGGTCTGTGAGACGGTCTTTTGCGATGTGAACACTATAAGAGGTAGTAGTCAACTGATTGTATTCTTGCTAAGGGTCCTCTTATATTGCCTAGTCAAGGCTAACAAGTGCTTATGAGTGGGCTTTTTATGTTGGCTTTTTTGTATTGGTTTTTATATTGGCTTTGTTGTTGGCTTTTTATTTGGACTTTTTATGTTGGCTTTTGTATTGGGTTTTATGTTGGCTTTTGTTGGCTTTTTTGTGTGGGCTTTTTATGTTGGATTTTATGTTAGCTTTTTATGTTGGCTGTTTATGTAGGCTTTTTATTTTGGCCTTTTGGGTTGGCCTTTTATGTTGGTTTTGGTTGGCTTTTTGTCGGCTCTTTGTTGTTTTTTTGTTGGCTTTTTTGTCTTTTTGTTGGCTTTTGTTGGCTTGGATAGTTTTTGTTGGCTTTTTTGTTGGCTTTTTGTTAGCTTTTGTTGGCTTTTTGTTAGCTTTTATTGGCTTTTGTATTATCTCTCTCATATTTGGTCTTGCTTGTTTTCCTTATTTGGTCTTGGAAAGTATTTCAGCCTTTTTAATAGCAGAATAATAGTGTATTTTTTCATTTTTATTTCAAAAAATATTTGGAAAATACACTATTTCTGAACTGAGAGTGGTATAGAGGTAGTTGTATGAGTCAATCATTAACCTAAGAGTACTTTGGAATGTGTTGTTGTTGCTTACAAACATGGCAGTAAGCATTATTCTGCTATTAAAAAGGCTGAAATACTTTCCAAGACCAAATAAGGAAAACAAGCAAGACCAAATATGAGAGAGATAATACAAAAGCCAAAAAAAGCTAACAAAAAACCAACAAAAGCTAACAAAAAGCCAACAAAAAAGCCAACAAAAAGCTATCCAAGACAGCAAAAAGCCAACAAAAGCCAACAAAAAGACAACAAAAGCTAGCAAAAAAACAACAAAGAGCCGACAAAAAGCCAACAAAAAAACAACAAAAAGCCAACCAAACCCAACATAAAATGCCAACACAAAAGGCCAAAATAAAAAGCCTACATAAACATCCAACATAAAAAGCTATCATAAAAATCCAACATAAAAAAACCCACACAAAAAAGCCAACAAAAGCCAACATAAAACCCAATACAAAAGCCAACATAAAAAGTCAAAACAAAAAGCCAACAAGAAAGCCAATATAAAAACCAATACAAAAAAGCCAACATAAAATGTCCACACATAAGCACTTGTTAGCCTTGACTAGGCTATATAAGAGGACCCTTAGCAAGAATACAATCAGTTGACTACTACCTCTTATAGTGTTCACATCGCAAAAGACCGTCTCACAGACCAGTGTAGCACTTTATCATAAGCAGTAAACAGCTGTAACTCTTGACAAGACTATATTAGAGAACCCTTAGCAAGAATATCGTCACTCCATTACCAGAACAGTTGTAACCTTTATAGTGTGAACATCATACTGACAGGTCAGTTACTACTATGGAACTTACTACAACCCACAAGGGTAGCCAACGTGCACTCTATAAAGGCTACTCTTATAATTATAATCGCCAGAATGTACATGGAATAATATTCTGGCAATGTTCAAAAGAGAGGTCAAAAGGGTGTCGCAGTGACCTGAATAGTATAAATGGAAAGGTTTAAGGTGTGAGTGTTCATCAATGTAGTGCTCCAAACGATCCACAGTTGCAGTTTACAAACAATCATGAAAATGCTGAAAAGCAAGTTCGAGAACACAATATTGCTGCTCAAAATAGTTCAACGTTTAAAAAACCCATAACATTATCAAAAGCAACGCAGACTCTACACGGGGACCCTGAGATAGAAAAACAAGAGGAATTAGATAGTTTTAGTAATGTTGAGGATGAAAATGGTGATTATAATGATAGTGATGTTGCTTATGATGATAATGATAATGATGATGATGATGATGATGATAATGAAAATGAAGTGGATGAGGGATTTTCGTCTGTTAAACCATTGCGGCTTCCCCAGTTTTTGAAAACATCAGTCTTTGCTTGCCGTGGGAAACCATTCATCAATAATACCTATTGGAACGATCCTAATATATTAGTCGAACGCCTACAGCTCCTTCATGACCGTAAACAGGCTGGCCATATTGGTTATGAGAAAGAGCTGTTAGAAATAGAATATGAACTTCGTAATGCTGGTATTATTGTGTAATGGGTCAACGTCAAGTGATATGTTTAAAAACTATAATAAGCAATCATAAACAAAAATGCTGTATTCTGTGTGTGTACCTATTGTAAAAATGTAATTACTGGTAATAAAAATATTTTTGTGTATCTTTATTTAAAATGTCCATGTATATTCATCATTAACTTTCCTTTCATATCGCTAATCAAAATCAGAGAAGCCAACATTTCCCTATCAACGCATCACAGGCTGTCAAACGTTGTTTAGCTCTTAAATTAATACTTTATTAGCAACACGCCTTAAATAAGGTTCACTATGGTAATAAGAAATGTCTTGTTCTTTGCAAGCATGATCCAAAAGATTTATAGACACATCAACACGTTGCAAACGTTGATAGGATGCGGCACGTGAGTTCTTAACTGGATTACCAGCTCTAACAGCTAAAACAGAGCATTTTATAGAAAGAAAATGCTGTATACCGCTTGGGTTTGATTCTTTTTTTTTCTCCCATATTTCATTCCACTTTAAACTATTATTCTTATTACCGTGTTAACTTTACTAAAAATTAGTTTATGCTTCACAGTTAATATGAAAGTATCAATGGCAAAAAGTATTTGTAACCAATCAAATATAACTGACAAATTTGATTACACACTACCAATTGTAGTGGTAGGTTCTTTTACATGTCAAAAATGTATAACATGAGGCCCAATAGCTTCATGGTAAACTATTGTGTCAAGGTTTAGAGACATCTCAATTATTAGCCCCGTGTATTTGAGTGTGTATAAATCATATTATAGGGTTTTGCAATATCAAAGGCGTTATAACCGTCATGATATTTAGATATCATAGCTATTACCCTCATGTACTTAAGTGTGTTACATCATCATGTTTAGTGCACCACTGTAAGGTGGTTGTCAACCGGATTTGGGGTGTAATCTCTACTTAGTATAAAACAAAGTCCCCCGATTCTTGAATGCTACAAGTAATCTGGAGAACCACTGAATGGATTTTAATTAGGTTTTCACCATTATGGAAAGGATATCTCAAGCAAGGTTTCTGTTGAAAATTATTTATTTGTCATCAAAGAAAGCCAAGCAGTAACGATTTCAGTAAAAAAAAAGTCAAAAAAGCCTGGCGTCCGTTAGATTTTTAAGCTTACGCTGAGCAAACAGTTAAAAATATATACATACTATAAGTGTAGGAATTGTTCAGAATGGAAAGTTCTACAATAAAAGTCCGCTAGAGCATATATCTATCTTTTATACA
This sequence comes from Meconema thalassinum, assembly GCA_946902985.2. Classification (NCBI taxonomy): domain Eukaryota; kingdom Metazoa; phylum Arthropoda; class Insecta; order Orthoptera; family Tettigoniidae; genus Meconema; species Meconema thalassinum. Next base: position 51,065,721 of record OX336388.2, on the reverse strand, counting down.
TCGCCCACTATAAGTTAAGCGATTTTACATTTTCATTTCTTCCAACAATCACCATTCAATTACTAAAATAACTGTTCCCAGACAAACGCTGAGGCGGATTGCTAGTATGTAATATGGTGTATGGTTTCTATGACTGAATGCTCTTCCTTACTGCAAAAACAAAACAAAAAGTTTTGTCATGTAACCTCCTAAGAGGCTGAGTGCAGGTCTTTCTAGTAAACGCCTGTGGGGCTATCTTACGTTTGGATAAAAAATAAATAAATATAGGCAAAAATGAAAATAGAAAACTAATATTGTCTTAAGTTAGTTACCATCCCGGCATTGTCTTGGCGTAAAAAGTAGAAATTATACAATACTTCTTTTGAAATGGTGGTGGTAAGGATCAAATCAACATCTTCCCGGTTTTGCCTTGAAACTAAATGTATCCTGTTTCAGTCCTCATGCCAGAATTACATTTCTTAGCAGAGTCGGGGATCAAACCCTGGTCATCACAGTAAAAGTAAAACTGCTTAACCACTACGCCATCATGCTCCCTATTTCTTACAGTGCTCTGTTTTAGTCCTCACAGTTGGAAGTCAAAACCAGACCTTTTGCAACAATACAGCAAACGACAAGAAAATGAATAAGTTATTACATTCAAAGTAATTGAAATATTTGCATAATGCAGTTGGCTCCTACAAGAGCAGTCTTTAACATGTGTGCCTTATCATACCGCGTAACATTTCAACTGACACAGCTCTCTCAGTCTGGCTGGTCAGTGCTAGCGAACATTACAATATTATTAACCAGAGTGTATTTTTATCGCATTTTCGGTCATCAGCCCCGTGTGCTTGAGTTTGTGAGTTGTAAATTTTATACGTTTTACGACGATTTTGATAATTTAATTATATTTTTTTGCTAAATTACAAGGACTATGTGAAAGAGTGATATTCCAAGCGATTTGACCAGTGAGTGACTGTTGGAGATAATGAAAGGTAAACTAATGATGTATTTTTACTGACTTTGCTATTTTTGTTGTGTTCTTATTTTTTCGCTTTTTTGTCTGGTTTAAAACAATTGTTTATCTATCGCTGTCCTGAGCTAATCGTTCTATATCTGCATAGCTACCACAACCTACAGTACATTCAAGGCAATCTGTTTAAAATATTCTTACCGTGGTCTACCCCTACAGTTCTTGTCTTTAACCCTTTATTTCATAACTAAGCTTGCTAATACTGGGTGTCTTAGTATGTGTCCTACCAACCTATCTATCCCTTCTCTTCATTAGCAGTCGCCAGAAACATCTCTTCTCTCCCACTCTGCTTAATACCTCTTCACTTGTTACTCTATCTATCCGATTTTTATCACTTCCCCTGTAACACCACATTTCAAATGCTCCTATTCTCCTCTTTTCTGCTACAACAATAGTCTATGTTTCACTTCCATAGAGAGCCACACTCCAGAAAAAGGATTTAAATACTGATATCCGAATTCCTAAATCTATATTGAATGTCAACAGATTTCTTTTCTGTAGAAATGCTTTCCTTGCCTGAACCAATCTACGTTTTATATCCTCTTCAGCTTCAGTGGCTTAGTCAATAGCATGCTGAACTGCTATGCACAAGATCGCAGGTTCAAACCCAGTCAAGTCGTCGGATTTTTAAGAGCGTTAAATCCTTCAGTACGTCTTCCTTCAGAGGAAAAGTCAAGCCGGTGGCTTCATGTCATACATTTGTTTCCACGTAAAAGAACCTACCACTGCAATCGGTAGGGTGTAGCAAAATTTGTAAGTTATATTTTTGTCGGAACGCTCTATCAAGTTCCAACGTTTGTCACTAAGAGTTAGTGACATTTGGTAACCATAGTTGGACCTACTTGAAATTGAACTTGTTGGGAGCCCTAGGTTATTAAATCCAAAATGCCCAGCTATGGCCATTGGCTGCAATTCATAATATATCCTCTTTGCTTCGTCCATCACTAGTTATTTTGTTTCCTTACTAGCAAAAAGTATCCTACTTCCTTTAGGTTTTCACCTGCCAATTCGAAGTACATATGCATTTCATTTGAGGGGTTTAGACATTGTGGTGTATAGGATTTGTGTGATAGCCTGTGTTATTGTGATAACTGCAGTAGTGTGTGTATTTGTAATTAGATGCGTACTGGGAAGGATGCAGGTGTACACTTAAATTAGGATTCATCCCTGTATTCACCTGAAGTACAAGTGGGAAACCATTGAAAACCCCTTCCAGGATGTCTGAAGTAGGAATCAAACCAACTTCTTCTCAGTTTTGCCTCACGAAGCTGAGTGTACCCCGTTCCAGCTCTCCGACCAGAATTAAATTCCTTGGCAAAGCCGAAAATCAAAATCCAGGCCTCCACGGTGACAACCAAGAATGCTAGCCACTACACAACGAGGTTGACTCTTCTGAAAGTCTATCTCCTACGGTCTCATTTTAGGTTGTTGTTGCTGTTGTTGTTGTTTTGAAGGGTTTAGACATCGTGGTCTTTTATACCCTTTTACTTGGGTGTATGTAAAATGTATGCGATAATCTGTGTTATTGTGGTGTCTGTATGAGCGTAGTAGTGTGTTTTGGACAGTTCTGGCCCCTCCTCCTCCACACCCTCCACACAAGATGGCGGCAGCCCGATAACTCTCGAACCCGTGGTCGGATATTGACGAATGAGGTGTCATTGAACTCGCGCTGATACCCTCTTTCCTATGGACAACATATTTCAACCCCAAAAATAAAACCTACCCCTACTTGGGGGTGAAATTGTATTTTTTAGAGAATCTCTCTTTCCAATCGCAACATGTGAGAGTTTGAATGCTAATATGGAATGAAAAGTTGTTCTACACAAGAGACATGTGTGAGGTGGAAAGCCACTATGAATTAGCATGCCCACTCATGGCATTTGAAGAGGGTGGGGGAGCGGTTCCCTGTGGACGGGTCTTTGTTGACAGGTCCCTGTGGACGGGTCATTATGGACGAGTCCTTGTGGACAAGTCCTTGTGGACAGGTCCTTGTGGACAAGTCCTTGTGGACAGGTCCTTGTGGACGAGTCCTTGTGGATGAGTCCTTGTTGATGAGTCCCTTTGGACTGATCCCTTTGGACCGGTTCCTACGGACTGGCTCATGAATTTATTTAAATTATGTCAAAGGGCCTAACTACATTTCGCGTGTGTTGAACTGACGTTGTTCACTAATCCCCGACTACTATAATGGGATTACGATATGAAAGGAAAGTGATGAAATACATGTGAACACGTGCGAGATGTCATTATTAGCATTCTCCTTGTGAAACAAGTCACATCCTGTTTTGGTTCATACGTGAGAAAATGCAAGTTCATGTGTAATATGACCTAAAACACAGGTGTTCACCTGTGCACGTGCACGATAAGAGCTAACAAGTCACAACCTGTTTTGACAGAGGTGAGAGGTGAAGGGGGGAGAGTCAGTGTAAGAGAGAACACAGGTGAAGAGAGAAAGAAATATGTATTGCTCATCTCATGAATCAATAAGGTTAGGGACCTGTATGAGAGGTCGTTGGACTTGGGGTGACATTCTGTTTTTGAATATACTATTTATTTATGTCAAAAGGACCTAACTGCACTTTTGTTAATATCTCGCTAACTAATAATCAGAGAGGGTCAAGTGAGGTGTCATGGGACTCAGGATGGTCAACCCTTTTCCATGACCAACGAATTTACCCAAAAGATCTAAGGTTATTAGCTTTTTAATATCTCATGAATCAATAAGGCTAGAGACCTGTATGAGAGGTCGTTGGACTTGAGGTGACATTCTGTTTTTGAATATATTATTTATTTATGTCAAAAGGGCCTAACTACACTTTTGTTGATATCTCGCTAACTAATAATCAGAGAGGGTCAAGTGAGGTGTCATAGGACTCAGGATGGTCAACCCTTTTCCATGACCAATGAGTTTACCCAAAAGATCTAAGGTCATTAGCTTTTTAATATCTCATGAATCAATAAGGCTAGGGACCTGTATGAGAGGTCGTTGGACTTGAGGTGACATTCTGTTTTTGAATATATTATTTATTTATGTCAAAAGGGCCTAACTGCACTTTTATTAATATCTCGCTAACTAATAATCAGAGAGGGTCAAGTGAGGTGTCATAGGACTCAGGATGGTCAACCCTTTTCCATGATCAACGAATTTACCCAAAAGATTCAAAACAGCAAGTTCATTGACCTATGATTTTATAAACTAATAATCAGAGAGGCTCAAGTGAGGTGTCATGGGACTCAGGATGGTCAACCCTTTTCCATGGGCAATGCATTTACCAAAAATACCCAATACATCAAGGTCTTTGACCTGAGATTTTATAAACTAATAATCGGGTATGAACATGTGAGATGTTTACCATGTGTGATGAAACATAGCTAGGTAGAGAAAGAATTAGTGTAGGCTACTTGTATAGTGACTGACAAGTCTTTTACCATTGAAACTTGTTTTCAGATCAAACTGCAGTATAGAGAGAGTATAGGTTGCAGGTATGGGTTAATAAATGAGAAACGGTGTACACAAACTCTGATTTATCGATTCAAGAATTAAGACTAGACTATCTTTAATTGATTGGTTAAAGAGGATAGCTAAAACACAAAAATGCTCAGTGGTTACCGGGACAAGATGGTCGCTACACACACAACAAGCTTTAAATACTTGAGGCTAATAATCTATACACACACACTCGCTTGTTCTAAACTAAACTGTGTTGCTGTCAGTGCTCAGACAGTAGGCTGATGACAAAAAATGCATTGCTATCAGAAATATAATCATTTCCGGTTGTATAAGGTTACCAGCTATCCATTTTGTGTTGCAGTGTTAAGCACTTTTAGCTCTTGTACTGGTGGTCTTAACTCGATTTCCAGGTCTGATGCCTAGAACGAGTCAAACTAAGAAACAAGGGCATGGTGGTGTAGTGGTTAAGCTGTTAGCCTTTACACTAGGGTTCTTTTTCAGGTTAATATGCATGTCATAAACATATTAAACAAAACAAAACAGAGATAACGTTCAAAACTGATTACATTTGTGTCTTTCCAAATTATTACTTGGATTACAAATACAAAGGTGAACTGGGTTTGATATACAGTTAATGCTGTCTATCACACACTAGACTGTAAGAAAGCCAAAAGAGCAAAAGGCGTAGGTAGAGCAGTGGTAAAATTGCTATATGTAGAGAACTACCTAGCGGTTTTATGAACTGGCAAAGCTATATCGCATAAACAGTGCAGGATACAATCCAGCAATCAAATTTGTATCTTGTGGAACAGAGAAAATGCACTTTTACCTTGATGGATAGCAAATGAGTGCAGATGAATGACCTATGCATTAGCCTACCATAGGGTTATAACCACGAGGTGGAGGTGTGATTCTATATTTTATTGTTTAGAGACATGGCTTTTTTGTAACCAGTAGGTTTAGTATTTTGTAAATATTCATTTTTGTAATTGTAAAATAGTGGAAATATTTTTTTTATAATAGTAAATGTTAAATGTATAACTAAAAGTTATTTGGGATAAGTGTGCATGTCAAGGATAAATAGCGTGGTTGTATTTGTTTTTCAAAGACAGGTATGGTTGTGTGAATGTATGACTATAGATAGAATGATAGAGAGAGAGAAAGTGTGTGTGTGTGTGTAGCATTGATTGTTCAACCAAAGCAAACACGGCAAGGTAGGATGGTGGGGTAATTAATGTATATAGCAAATGGTAAATAGCATACTGTAGTTTTTTTTTACACTTGTGTTTTTTTAATGCAGCGGTAGATAGGTGTTATTTTGTAAAACAGTCTTACCTACAGTAGTAGTATTAGTAGTAGCAGTAGTAGTAGTAGGCCTATACGTTTTTGGAAACAAACAGAAAGAGAATGCACTATTGCCATGGCCAAGCACTTCCATTAAAATAATTTCAAGAAAATTTTAATCAGCAAATGTGTGTTTTACAAAACTAAACTTTCAGCATGGACTAAATCATAAACGTGTCGTCTGTGATATAAAAAAATAGGAAATCCATGTTTCCATATCAACACAATTTAAAAACTTAAAACTGACATTTAAAAATGTAAATGGGAAATTGACAAATGTGTAAACAACAAAATGGAAAATTCTTGTTTCCGTATCATGAAATCCAAAAACTTTAAACTGACATTTTCAAATCGTGTACATGGAAAATTGACAAATGGCAATGTGTGAAATGTGAAAATGAAAAAAATGAACAAATGGCTATCATTATTTAAAAAATAAAAAACCGTCGTGTTCTATCGTTAAAGTGTGAATCAAACCACATCTACTTATTTGAATCACCCGAGACTTAGTAGACCTGTTATAGTTCTAATATACTTTTAAAATTTTATGTTCAAGCTCGAATTGAACTCAATAGCTTTAGAGTGCCAGCTAACTATTATAACCGTTACGTCACAAAGACAACTTTACACTACTCTTAATGAACAATAATAAGAAAAAGAATAATAAATATTGAATTTTTTTAAAGAATGAACATGGTGACACTGTTTCAGTTGCACTGTCTGCTAGCTACTAGCCAGCAGCTGGGGTCTTAGAAAACGATACAGTTGACATTTTGCAATGAAATGTGACATGTTTCAAAGTATAGTATTATGGGTTGCTCTTGAGTAAAAACTAATCCTGTACAAGGAAGCAAGGGTTCGAACCCCTTGCCTAACATTACTATTGCCTGGACATGGCTTGACGACACTGTATTATTATGATACTCGGTACACAGACCATAGATAGAGTGTATTGTTTAAGATCACTTTCTTTCTGAACATAGGTGGAGATTGTTGATGGTTAACAATGGCATTAATATAGTAGGACGTGGGTATAGCAATTAAGAAAAAACAGACAATACCCATACAATATTTTTATTTATTTAATATAAGTACTTGTACAATAGTTACATTCAAAATACATTTCTTATTTCTCTATTACTATTTTGTCATTTTTGATTCTCTTGCATATGAAGGGTAGATAACCTTGTAGTTCAGCCCCTTAAAACAACAACAACACAACCTTTTACATAGTTTGTGATGTTGATGACTCTTGAGATGTGGAATATGTATTAAACATAACTTTTACAGCAGGGGTTAAATGTTGCTCAATAAACACTGCACTATTTTGAGTAGCAACATTTTTTCTTGTACTAGCTTTTTAGCATTGTCATGATTAATTGTTGACACCAACAGTGTTTCATTTGCTGCACCACATTGATGATCACTCACACTTAAAACCTTACCATTTCTACTTTTTAGATTGCCTCGACATTTTTTTGACCTGTCTTTTGAGCATTGCCAAAATATTATCCCTTTTACATTTTGACGATTATAGTTATAAGAGTAGCCTTTATAGAGCACACGTTGTTTACCTTTGTTAGTTGTAGTAAGTTCCATAGTAGCAACTAACCTGTTAGTATGATTTGCTCACTACAAAGGTTATAACTGTTCTGATAATAAAATCATTTAGCTTTGGCTTTTATATTTAATATGTACAGTTTGAAGTGATAGAAAAAGTGAGAACAAAGTGGTAGCATAGTGGTAGAAAATATAACATGTATTGTTAAGAAATAGTTTAAGCGGTTATGTGGACCCATTACATAATAATTTTAGCACGACGAAGCTCATTTTCTATATCCAATAGTTCTTCCTCATATTCAGTATAACCAGCCTGTTTATAGACATGCAGTTGCTGAAGCCGCCGGATTAGCTTACTTGGATTGTTCCAGTAGACAAATTTAACAAATGATTTTTTAGGTGTAAACAAAGCATTACCATTATCATTATTATCTTCATCATCAACATCATCATCATCATAACCATTATCATTATCATCATCATCATCGTGATCATTATAATCCTCATCACTATTACTATATAGTCCTTTTTGATCCTTTTGCAATACCACATTTTGCACAGTCTGTGTTGCCTTTGATAATGTTGGGAGTTTTTCAGACATTGACTACTGTCCTAACACGACTTTCTGAGGAGATGATACATGCTTCTTAACAAACAATGCACTATTTTGAGCTGCAATATCTTTTTCTGGGATAAGTGTTTTAGCATTTTGAAGAGTTTTTTAAACAGCAACGATGTTTTATCTGGTACACTACATTGATGATCAGTCACACTTAAGACATCACTATTTTTACTTTTCAGCTCACCTCGACACTGTTTTGAACGATGTTTTGAACAACGCCAAATAACAGTTCCATTTTTATTAGTTCGTTTTACAATATATGTATATCCTTTATAGAATGCGTAAGGCATACCATTGCTATTTGTTGATACTTCCATGTCAATTGTCAAGCATGAACTAATCTCTAGCAAAGTTCAATCGATAATATAAATAATAGTTTAAAGTGAGAGGAAAAGTGGGTGCAAAAGTGGGTGCAAGAGTGGGTGCAAGAGTGGGTGCAAGAGTGGGTGTAAGAGTGGGTGCAAGAGTGGGTGCAAGAGTGGGTGCAAGATTGGGTGCAAGAGTGGGTGTAAGAGTGGGTGCAAGAGTGGGTGTAAAAGGGAGTGCAAGAGTGGGTGCAAAAGTGGGTGTCGCTTATAGTAGGCATGAATTTTACTAGAATGTGATTTGAGTAAATGTAATTTCTAAACCCAAGTAGTGAATAGTCAGTTGGTTTTGATCTATGCAAGCGTAAACATGTCACATACACTGGTGATGGATACTCAAGGCTTTAAGGTCAACAAAAACAAGTACAGTATATATTTAAAGAGGTGGCTATCATTGATTGCACAACACGCGGGTTACCATATCTTTTTTTCGGACTAGTGTTTTAACATTTGAAGTATTTTTTTAAACAGCAACGATGTCTTATCTGTCACACTACATTAATGATCACTCACACTTAAGACCTCACTATTTTTACTTTTTAGTTCACTTTGACACTGTTTGAAACGATGTTTTGAACAACGTCAAATAACAGTTCCATTTTATTGGTTCGTTTTGCAATATACGTATAACCTTTATAGTATGCATATGGCTTACCATAACTATTCGTTGATACTTCCATATCAATTTTCAAGCATGAAATAATCTCCAATAAATTTCGCTCGATAATAGAAATAATAGATTAAAGTGAGTGCAAATGTGGGTGCAAAATTGGGTGCAAAAGTGAGTGTAAAATTGAGTGCAAAAGTGGGTGCAAAAGTGAGTGCAAAAGTGAATGTAAAAGTGAGTGCAAAAGTGGGTGTAGTTTATAGTAGGCGTGATTTTTACTAGAATGTGATTTGAGTAAATGTAATTTCTAAACCCAAGTAGTGAGTAGTCAGTTGGTTTTGATTTATGCAAGCGTAAACATGTCTCATGCATTGATGATGGATACTCAAGGCTTCATGGTCAACAAAAACAAGTATATAGTTAAAGAGGTAACTGTTATTGATTGCACAACACTGAATCTATTTTTGAATTTTTGACAAAGGGCCTAAGTGCACTTTTGTTAATATCTCGCGAACCAATAAAACTAGGGCATTGTATGAGGTATTGTTGGACTTTTTGCCGAAGACTGCTGGTAAACACCTATGTTCCCACGACCTTTTTAAAAATGGCGGCTAACCCACGAGGGGTGATTAAAAAGTAATCCAAGCGGCGCTTGTCGATAAGCAAACCAATAATCAAAGGGGGGTATGACAGAGCTTGAGGCGATAACCCCTTTTGATTGATCCCTGTTGATTTGCCCCTTTGGACTGGTCCCCGTTGACTACTCCCTCTGGACGGGTCCTTATTGAAGGGAATCATTTTTGACGGGGCCCTGCTGACGGGTCACTGTGGACGGGTCCCTGTTGACAGGTCCTTTTGACTTATCCCTTTGGACCGGTCCCTTTGGACTGATCCCTATGGGTTGACCCATGCATTTAGCCAAATTATGTCAAAGGGACGGTCCCGTGGCTTATGATCGTGAGATTAACGGTCACGTTAAACTACAAGCTTCCTTCCTTCCTTCCTTGTGCTCAACACTTCCTTCCATAATTAAGCTTGCTATTCATGGGTGTCTTAGTATGTGTTCTACCAACCTATCTCTTGTGTTCTGTTAGAATATGCTAAAACACCATAATAACCTGTGCTATTGTGATGCTTGTAAGAGTGTGTGCACTTGGCCTCACTGTCCTGAGCTAATAGTTTCATCTCTACATAGCTACCACAACTTACATTCAAGGCAATCTGTTTAACATATTCTAACCTTAGTCTACCCCTTCAGTTCTTGTCCTCGACCTTTCCTTCCATAACTAAGCTTGCTATTCCTAGATGTCTTACTAAGTGTCCTACCAACCTATCTCTTCTCTTGGTTCCATATATAGAGAGAACGTACTAGCATCTATTATTTGTGTACTCGTGATGATAAAAGAGTAATTGATTCTGGTGGTATAGCTACACATGCCGATGGTCATTACTTTGCCAAGCAATAAAAGCAATGGTTTTGTCTGGTACGATGTTTCCAGCCTCATTATATTTAATGGACACCTACTGAATGCAGTGGTAGGATTATAACCCTACTGTCAACCTCAAATATTGTATGGTTACTGAACACACTATACTAAGTTTAAAGAGGTGCGTAAATTATTAGAATTGATGATAGTTTTCTAATATTTTCTTTATACGTTTTGAGACTTAATACAGTAGAAATGTTTTGCAACACACTAAAATTATTTCAAATTTTTATTCAATAGTCTTAATAATAGTTTTGAAAGCAGTGGTAGATAGGCTTTATTTGTATGAGTCTTACCTGTAGGCTACTGTGTTACTAAGTTTCTGAAAACAGTCAGAAAAACTGTAAATCTTTTTATTATTGATTGTACACTCTTGAACTATTCAAAAATGCGTATGCAATGCACTGAAATTACCTGATTTAAAGTATACATTTCAAAGTCTACGAAAATAAAACAAATTGGACCCAGCTCAGGTATCCCTTAGAATTCTCAAATTTAAACTTTTCTATATGCAATTCCTTATAGAACAAGTTGTAAGTCCACTGGGTAGAAAACAATAAAGAAAAAAGATTATAGTTTAAATTAACCGTCATCTTGTGTTTATGAGCCATGGAACCTCCTTTCTATGTGAAATCCAAACCACAGTACAAGGCATTTCACTTGAAAAATCTCACATGCTTTAACCAGGAATCGAAACTAGTCTGTCTTTGTATTTGTAATCCTAGTAATAATTTGAAAAAGCGACAAGTGTGGTCGGTCTTAAACATTTTTATTTTTTTGTTTCTGACATGTGTATTAACCAAAAAATGAATCCTTAGTAAAAAGCTATCAGCTTAACCGCTGCACCACCGCTGCAACCTTATTGTTGGTGCTCTTATGTTATAGTTTACAGTATTATCACCCCTGTGTACTTAGATGTGTGTACAAGTTGTCTGACAACCTGTGTCACTGTGATGTTTGTGTGTGTACTTTTAAACGAGGAAGGATTTGGGTAGGAAGCTGATTGTTTTTCTTTTGTTTCATTTGAGAGACTTGGACATCATGGTCATTTAGCCCCGTGTTCTTTGGTGAGTGCTGAATATTGTCTGCTAACCTGCGTCGTTGTAATGGCTGTATTAGTGTGTGTATTTATAATTCAGGTGAGGATTGGAAAGGAGGTGGCCATGGCCTTAAGTTAAGAACAATCACAGCATTTTCCTAGAGCAAAAGTGGGAAATCACAAAAAAAAAAAAAAAAAAAAACACTTCCAGAATGGTTAAGGTCGGAATCGAATCAAACCCGCTTTTTTACACTTTTGCCTCACAAGGCTGAGTGTACCCCCATTCCAGCCCTCAAACCAGAAATTAAATTTCTTAGCAGAGCCAGGAATGAAATCGAGGCCTACGCGGTGACAGCCAAGAATGCTAACCACTACACCACAAGGTGGACAAGTAGTTGTTGTTGTTTCATTTGATGGGGATTAGTGACATCGTCGTCATGTAGCCCTGTGAACTTGGGGTGTATGTAAAAGCTGTCTGATAACCTGTGTTATTGTGATGGCTGTATTAGTGGGTGTATTTGTAATTCAGATAAGGCCTGGGAAGGAGGCAGTCAAGGCCTTCAGTTAAGATATATCTCAGCATTTGCCTGGAGTAAAGTGTGAAAACATAAAAAAACCACTTCCAAAATGGCTGAGGTAGGAATCAAACCCAGCGCCTGTCAGTTTTGTCTGACAAGGCTGAGTGTACCCCGTTTCAGTCCTGAAACCTAAAATCAATTTTCTTGGCAGAGCCAGGAATCGAACCCGGGCCTCTGCAATAACAGCCAAGAATGCTAGCCGCTACACCACGAGGGGGACAATATATGGCTGGTCATGATTGTACATAATCAATCAATAATTACCTAATAATAATAAAATAATAATAATAATAAATATTCCAGTTAGCAACGTAACACTGTCAACGTCTCCCTGTGACGTCATCCACGGGCTCAGGGCGTGGCGGCCATCTTGCACATTTGCCACTGTGCCAGCTATGACTCTCCCTCCCATAAGAATAACATAAGAGAGTTACGCGCGGCGGCCATCTTGCACATTAGCCCCTGCGCCAGCTTCGGCCTATTATATCTACTACTGTGTGACTTCAAAAATAAATGCCAGTATCTCTCCCTGAACTGTGAGTGTTATCCCTTGGTATTTACGCTTAGTTTGAGCGCTGTTATGGGGGACTAAAAAAAAAGAAATTCTGCTATGGGCAGTGTAAGAAATGGCGTACACTTATGGATTGAATATATCTGCATGCATGCCAATTGTACAGTTGTGTGCATGAGTTTTTGTGTGTATACCATCTACAGGGGTAGAACCTGTCTTCTATGTTAATTGTGTGTACGCGCCCCCGTGAAGGTCTTGGGAACGTTTCGGCAGTTTATGTGGAAAATTCTGTGTGTGGGAATATTTATCCATGAGCGTGTGCGGTCAGTGAATTTCACTATAATGCGTGCTTCCTCGCCCGTTGGGGTGAATTACTGTGCCCTGTTATGAAGTCATAGGCCTCAGGCTCCCATTGAGGGGCTTCTTTACTATCCTTCAGGGGTGTTTTAAGTAAAGCAGGCCTAAGCCTACGTTCACCGTAGTGTCTGTTAATAGGCTTAGGTATACTGGCGCCTGAAGGGCTGTGTTGGCTTCGCGCTACCTATTAGTGTCTGTGCGGGTGTACGCCCTCTTGTCTGTCTGGCCTCGTGGGGTGGGCAGTAAATCTTCTCTTAAACCCCGTGTATTTTGTTGTGGAGGCAGGATAGTGTGTGCAGGCGTGTGCGTGACACCCTGGTGAACTGTAAACAATTCCCCTGTATGACTTTGCACTGGGGATGTACATGTTAGTGTCCGCCTCCATTCTGGCAAAATTGCCCTCTGAATTCGCGGTAAGGGTCGTGTATTTGTCTGTGATTGCCCTTGCAATGTGTTGGAGGGTAGTCTGACCGATTTCTGGCCTATGGCCACGGTAGACTCTTTCCCTCACGTCTGCCTATGTGTGCAGGTTTGTGTGGGCTTATCGTGCTGTGGCACAGGCTCTACGTCCTCAGCCCATGACATAGTTTCCTCCAGGTTTCTCTCTGTGTTATGGTGTGTGCCTGAGAGTCCTGGCGTCAACTCCCTCTCGTTCGTCCGTTCTGAGGGGGTTGGCGTAGGTTCTGCCCCTCGGTCTGGCAAAATTGCCTCCCGGACCGGAGCTGAGGGACATGTGTCCATGTGAGCTTGGCCCTGTAGTGTGTTGGAGGCTAGCCTGACCGATTCCTGGCCTATGACCACGGCAGACTCCTTCCCTTGTGTGGCGGTACGTGTCGAGAGGGACATCCTCGCGAATTGCAGCGTTAGCGTATCTACGCCTATGTCCTCTCTTGGCTGGGCTGGTGGCCCTGCCATGAACTCAAAAATGGCCTTGCTGGCTTGAAGCTCCTGATATTCTTCCCAAATTTGGGCGTACTGCCTATTGAGGCATACGGCCTGTTCGCAAATTGCTGTGTTGACGTGTTTGTGTCCTATACTGTTCCGTGGCCGCCAACTGGAGGCACGCCTCTTCGCGAATAAGCTCCCTGTATTGGGTATGTACAATTGTGTAGTGCACCCTTATCCTTTCTAAGGTTGCGTATTCCATTATAGGGCCATGTGTAGTTATTACTCTGTTATATATCCTGTTCCTTCGGACATGGCTCCTGTTGAGGTGTTCGTGTATGTCAGTTAAATGCTTGTGTGCGCATCGCAATTGTGCTGTCCTACCCTCTGACGGGGTGCATGGCTGCTTGCCCTGTATTGCTCCAACCTTTGTCTGGAGTGCCCGTATTTGTGCCTGTCGCCTTTGTATATGCCTCTGGTACCTTAGTAATAATGTGAATAATATTGGTGTACCCCTATTGCCTCTATGGCTTACAATGCCTGTTGCTTCTGCATATGGTGCCATTCTGAGCTAAGTGTGGGTATAGAAAAAGAACTGTGTGTGTTTCCCAATGTATTAGCTTTCTGATTCTTCCCAGGGGGGGGGGTTGATTAAAATTTCCCTTTTGTTTCTAGAGTGAAGGGGAAAAAATAATGCTTTCTCCTCAGAAAAAAAAAAAGACTTTTGTTTGGCTGCGTGCTGTACGGATCGTTCTACCACGAGGTCTCGTTGTTTGAGTCCCTTTACACTTATTGTGCGTGGTAGTGGCGCATACACCAAATATGTTTATCCCATGGTTAGGGGTTGGGAAAAACACGATAGTTTAGCTGTGTTAATTTTGAAGGTGCTTCCGGATGAAAGTAGCTTCCCGTGATTGGGAGAGACTACTAGTGTAGTGTGTTGGTGTCAGTACTTAGTCTATCGGGGGCGTCCCTGCAGGATGCAATTATCTGCTAAGGGATGAATGTCTAGGTGCAGGCTGCTAAACTAGCCTGCCAGCTGAATGGAGTGAGCAATTCAATGAATGTGCAGAGTCAGTAACTCGACGCTCTGCTGTCGAGTCGCGTTCTTGAGTACAATGAAACCTGATTATGTAATTACTGGCTTCTACGATCAGGGGCACTTATGGCTAAGGTCAGGTGGGGTATGAGGATGTGATGTGGAGTGTAATTAGTAACAAGCGTGTAGTTTACTGACCATGTATTTATTGGCCAGTTGATGTAATGTGACGTCCCTCTTGGGGAGTTTGGACAAATATAAATGTAGTACAATTTGTAAAGTGTTAGGGTAGGTGTTTTACAAGAATAAAGGACTCTGAGCACCAACTAGATCTCACCTGCTGAAGAGATGGAACGGACGTCGTCGGGCAGGGCCGCTGGCGAAGAACTGAGTAGAACAGATAATCCCTCCTGTCCAGGTTCCATTCTTATACGTTTTGGCGCTGCTTGGTCAGCATTGCATCAGTGTAGCTGTCCCAGATAGTTGTTAGTGTAAATGTTTATGTGAGTGTTGCAAGTAGTTGGCTAACCTCCTAGGCTTAGGTGGTCGCCGCTTGCTGTGTAGAGATATGTTCTGGAATTATAGTGTTTCCAGTTGGGGTGGTTTTGGTAGAAGATGGCGGGGTGGATCTCAGGGGGTACTGCCCCCAGGCTGTACAATACTGTATTTGTTGATATAGCTAAGGTTAAAACTGACGTTAGCAAAGTTCGAGAAGAAATCGAAACATCTCAATCACTCTGTACTCGTAACATCACTGCACTAACAATTCGGTTTTTAGATGAGTCAGTTAGAACAACAGCTTCTTTGGCTGGTTTGAAACATGATGTCGAAGCCATGCGTACTCAAGTTTTAGACCACAATAGACTATTGAAGGAAGACATAGAAATAGGCATAGCAGAGATGTTAAAAACTAATGTAACTGTGTGGAAGGATGAGTGGAATAAGTCAAGCGGAGAACACGTGAAACAAATTCAGGAACGTATTGAAAGAAAACTAGTCAGTACCCAAATAGAAATTAATAACGAAGTTATTCAGATTAGGAAGGATTTAAATGTCAGGATGGATACGCTGTCCGAAACACAAGTTGAAGATAGGACACAAGCTAGTCAGGAGGTGCAACTCTTAAAAGAATCGCTAGAGGAACAAATTCATAAAGTAGTCTCCGATGTAAATGAAACAGCTAATAAACTTCAGAGTTCGAACTTAAGTGAAGTTAATATTTTAGAATCTTACAGAAAAGACTTGATAAAGAAGGTAATCACCGAGATTGAAGATAAGGAACGAGAGGGAATGAATTATGGAGATGATAGGAATTTCACGAGAAGGAGTAATCTAGGAGTAGAAGAAAGAGAGATTAGCCCCGAGGAACGTTTATTCAGGTTCAAAGAAGATGGTCAGGAAACGAATAAAGAGCCCGAATGGCAAAATAGAGATTTTAGGAAAAACGATCAAGATTCATATCCGAGGAATGTGACGGTGATAAGGAATTTTGAGGATAAACCGCAAAAATTCAGCATATCCGTAATCTTAGGGATTATTTTATCGAAGCTCATGTACCACGAGAAATGGAGATGAAGATCGTGGAGAGATATTTGGCAGAGGGCCCTTTAGAATGGTTTTGCGCCTTCCGTTACACGTTCAGTAACTTTGACGAATTTGCGGAGGCCTTAATCAAGCGTTTTTGGTCAATTGAAGTGCAGAACTCCTTACGAGCAGAGGTCTATTCAAGAAAATATTTAGGTACTCTACCTACCCTTACGCTGACTTCTTTACGAGTCAATTATCTCGCTTGAGATATCTTCAACCGCCGTTATCCACGGAGAAATTAATTGATGCTATATCGAGAATGTTACCAGTTGAGGTGAGAAGGCTAATTATCTCCTCTAATATCAGGGATCTTCCGAGCATGGATGAACTACTCAGGAGACTTGACTATACGAATCCTGTGCCGAACATGGTACAGAAAGTTCAAAGGCACGAGTTTAAAGACGTAAACACTGTCTACCTGGACCAGGTACAAAAGACCGAAACTCCCAAGGAAGAGCAGACAGGAAACGTAGGTCCGGATAAGAACAACTATTTCCGTAATAATAGGTTTCGAGGAAGTCGACCTTACCAGCAGCGACGAGGCTGTGGAAATCATCGTGGGAACAATTATGGAAGAGGTGGTTATTATAACAATAATGGTTATAATAGAAATTACAATCGGAATAACCAATATCAGAACCGAAACAATAGTGCCCAAGATCAGGTGATGACGAAAGAAAAATACGACGAGAAGGAAAAAGAGAGTCAACAATTCCTAAAAGAACTGAGGGAAAAAGAAGCAAATAATCAAGGGAAAAGGCAGGACTTGGTTATAGACCCTGGACCTTCCACTAGTCAAAAGGGGAACCTTGAAATTGGAAATCAAGGACAAAAAAACTTCAATTTCAAAACGGAATTGAGGGACTTAGAGTACATTACGCACACAACAAAAGCCTAGAGAAGAGACAGTTGATTAAGGAACATTAAAGAAATATCATCAGAAAGTATGCTAATTATAATTCAATTACGTGTTCAAGTGAGATATCTATAAACTTGTAACATTGAGGTTAAAAACAATTTAGCAACTGTTTCTAAAACGTGGTGACGGGAGAATGCCCCTGTAAATTGAATTATCCAGAGACCACGAGGGTAGTATTTGGGACAGCATGAGTACAGTTGCAGCCGCCATCGCTATTACGTGTTATCCATGACGTAGGCACGGCTGGCTGATAGCTCAGGCAAGCAGGGAGGCTTCGCTGAGATCCATGATGACGTATAAGAATTTTCGAGAAGACTCTGGAAGTATGATGCATATAGAAGCTATGGAAGGGATGGAGCATACGCCCCTTGACAGGATATTTAAACGACGGGAACGGAGAGCCGAGGCTCTTTCTTATAATTCAGTTGACGAATGAAGTGTGTTATTGGGTTAACGTGGTCCCAAAAGTTTCGTCAAGTCCGAGCGTGGAGGTTGTCCGCTCGTGAAACAGCACCGTTTGGGTAAGCAGCTGTGCAATATACAACTCAAATCTAGGCGAAGTTAAAACGCAAGTATAAGTGACATTATTTCATGAACATACTCAATTAGGCTTCAACGTTTATTATAATCAAGAAGTGTAAGACTATATGGAGCTTGTGTTAAAAGCAGAACATTCCAGCTTTTATAATTTGGGACATATAAGCGATAGAAGACGAAATACAAAAGTGTTTTCCACAGATCCCAGAATCTCTTTTCATGCTATACACATTGAACATTGAGAGGGCAGGCGTACGGCAAGTGTGATACAGAACATTATTCACTTGGTGCAACAGACAATTGACATTACAATGGCCGTTAATACTCAGCTAATATATTCAATAGACATTAATATGATAGGAGTGACGGAGTATTAAACTAACTATGCACCTGGGACATATATCGATACCGTGAAGATCCAACATGGAATTACGATAGTCAGTTTTCGTGGAATACTAGCATGGAGTGGGTAACCAGCATTTACACTCATGCATATCTGTCAAACGCTGATATATCATCCATACGGCAGTGGAAATTTATTCATTATCCAATAACATGAATAATTCCGCCTCGCATATACGATGGATTTCATGGTTAATTTCGACGTAGAACTTTGGGGATTTTCAAGAGTGGCTAGGGTATCCCAGTGCAAACAGAAGAAGTTGCCAGAAGGAAGTTCCTTGTTAACACGGATGTGTGTATTCCGGGGATAGAATCCTTCTATTATCCGAGGTCACTGTTCTGATGTTCGAGGACTGTCCAGATTTTTATGTACTCTGGTTGTAAAGGAACATCTATAGTATTCTGTGAATACTCTTCAAGACCGTCTGAACATCACAAAAGGTAGCCGTGATATTTATTTGTTATTATGTGAGCTGTATAGCGAAATTTGAGCAACGTTCTTTCCCATAGTTTTTATTGTATTATGATCTTGTATACTGTACACTTTTCAGGAGTTTTATATTTTTCTTTAGTGTCTTGAGACCGCAGTCTTTCATATTTATATTTAAATTTTTGTAAGGATCAGTTTTACTGACTTTTAAAAATTCTTTCGAGAGACTTTAAAAATAATTAGTTTCCATTTCAAATCAGAATTCAGACATCGTGTCATCATTTCAAAGTAATGTCTCCGTTAACTTACTTTGAACATTTTTCTGTCCAACTTCAAGAGAGAAGAAACCATCGAACATTAATTAGAGCGTTAAATATATGTAACTTCACGACGATCTTTTGAATTACTAGCCGTTCTTCAGGATGTGTTGTTGAAACAATGACAATATCATTTGATAATGAAAAACATTTCAGCGAAGACAACTTTATGTAACTTGAGTTTTGAATGAGCTTTATTCAGGTAACAGTTGAAAAGAATTCTTTAGGTAAAAGTTTTTCATATCTTAGGCTAGGATATCGATGCTTGCTTATTCCAGTCTAGATTGACTTCTATCCGATTTGATTTAAATAACCTGCAATTATTTAAATTCTCTTGAATGTAATATTTTACTGTCCTGCGATAAGATTACAATGATATTTTTTTAGATAGACAGTTAGGAGAGTAAGTTTGTATTTTCATTAATCATATTTGTGACTGGCTGATTTTTATTTCATATTGTTTTGTTAAAGATACTCATGGTGGTGACAATTATGCAACAGTTTGGATACGTTTTGATAATGTAGAGTTTTCGAGAGGAACGATCGGATGTATAAATTATAGCTCAGTGGACGTTTGAAAGTCACTGATTGATAGTGCCTTTGCTGAAGGATGTTTTCCCACGATATTATTTATAACAAATTAATCATTGGTGATTTTGTTTAAACAGTGGAAGTTTTTCCATACATGATGTAATATATATGAGTTTGTTAAGCCATAGTGTGCTTGGAGCGAGGTTTTTCCCTCAAGTTTAGTGATGTTATTCCCCATGTAGATTGTATTCATATAAATTTACTGTTTTATTTAACTGAGGGTGTGAGTTGAATAATTTTTCTACTTCAGATGAAGATTAGTGTCACAGATATTCCCTATTAAAAATTTGTTAAACACGAATTTGTAAATACATGCAAATAACCTTAATTGGTCGGTTGTATTTGAACTAAATTTTGTAACTATAACCTGACATGACGTGTGTGTAATATATTAAAAATATTATAAAAGAAATAGAATTTCCATATTCTAATATAAATTCGATTGTCGATTGACAACATGTTCAAAGACTCTAAATTTATTTAGGGATTATTTAAATAAACACTTCAGTGTAGTGATTAGCGTTTCGCCCATATTAGGCAACGCTGTATATAATCATATAACTATGTAAAATAAATCTGTAATTAATATAATGATATAATAATATTTGTTACGGTCATATAATAATGTGTTAAAATTAATAATTTTGTGAATGAATGATGAGTAAATGATGAAATTTTGGTAAGAGTGAAACTAGAACATCATTGGTTCGAAACAATGTAGGGTGTGTCTGGAAGAGTGTATAAAATATTTCATGTTATTCTGTAATCTTGGTTCAGTGTTATCAGCTTTTATTTAGTGGCAATGATCTAGCGTATTCGAGACTGCTTCTCGCATGTTGCTAGTGACCGGCTGCATTTAACAATGGGGGAGGCAGTGTGTGTGTGTGTCTCACTCATAGTCCAGATGTTCAGATAAGGACTTGTGTATTGAGGTCAACGACTCTGTGGCCTTGCGTATATGTGTCAGTGGAATGAGAAAGTCACCTCAAGATGCACAGTGACACAGCTGAGTTCTACTAAGCGCTCCCTGTTTTTGTTTATATAAATTGATGTTTTGACTAGCTTACAGTAGTCCGATTAAGCTCATAACTTTTGAGTAATTGTTTTACAGTCCAGTGGTGGCTAAGGAGAATTTGTGGCGGTTTCACAAGACTTTAATTTTTTTTGTATATAATTTTATTTATATTTATGTGAAACAAAATTTTACTGTTCAGTTTTCATAGTCTTTGACGTGTGTGTTCATTTTAAGTATCATGTTTGTGAGATATTGTGCGGACACACTTATTTCAGATACGGTGACACCCATAAACCCCGAGATCGGTAAGCAAGGTAAGTGTTTTCCCCCGTTTAGTTTGGTGTGTTCCACAATGTTTTTTTTTTTTTTGTGTGTAAACTGCTGTGCTATGATCCCGATGGCGTTTGTCAGAGCCATTTCAAATGATGTAGTAGAGCCGGAGCATATTGAGGTTGGCAATCCGATTGAGGGGACGCATCTCTGACAAACGGCTTTCCGGATTATTGGGTACAGTACGAGCACGCACTTCCTAAGTCAAATGGATTTCAGTTATCCAGATTATATTAAATAGTCATATCCCCGAACATCCATGTTGTTAAAGCGGCACAATGTGATTTAAAATAAGTTGAACACTTTCGCTGCTAGTATGAATTAGCACACATTTTCCGTAACCATTCAATAATTTCAATTATATAACTGATCAAGGACAAAGTTGACTTTTGGCAAACAGAATGTGTCTGGAAATAATTTGCCATTTGCATGTATAAACAGAAATTTTGAACTTGATACGGATTTCTTATTTATCAAGGAAACCTATGACTCCAAATACTCCGATGTGACGCACCATTTTGTTTGCTTAGTATATAAATATTTGAAAATATTCTGACTGTATTAAAAACATAGCATTGAATATTAAAACTGAGATCAGTTCCACGTATTAGATAAGGACAGTATTCCTGGTAGTGATATTAATGAATGTTGGTCCAGTTATAATTTCATAAGTTAGATCTCTGTATTTTGAAAGTACTATTCACCATTCTCAGATAATTCAGCATAAGTATGAGCGCACTGGATTGTATTAATACCAATGATTTCAGGCTGGGATGTCCTGATACTTCGCATCCTGCTGTAAGGAAGATATACGCATTATGTAATACCAGAGGACCGAATACCAGCTTTGTATCTGAAAGAAATATTACAAATCAAGGAAATTTATCGACCAAGCTGTTAACCCATACTAGGGAGAAGCTCTTCTCATGTAGCACATGCGAAGCCAAATTTTGTCGGAATGGGAATTTGAAGACACACATGTTAGTCCATACTGGTGAGAAACCCTTCTCGTGTAGCATATGCGAAGCCAAATTTAATCGGAAAGTTTATTTGAAGACACACATTTCAAGCCATACTGGTGAGAAGCCCTTCACGTGTAGCACATGCGGAGACAAATTTAGTGTTAAAAGCAGTTTGAAGACACACATTATAACGCATACTGGTGAGAAGCGATACTCTTGTAGCACATGCGGAGACAAATTTAGTCTGAAGAGCAACTTGAAGCCACACATGTTAATCCATACTGGTGAGAAGCCCTTCTCATGTAGCACATGCGAAGCCAAATTTAGTCAGAATGGTACTTTGAAGGCACACATGTAACCCATACTGGTGAGAAGCCCTTCTCGTGTAGCATATGCGAAGCCAAATTTAATCGGAAAGGTAATTTGAAGCCACACATGTTAACCCATACTGGTGAGAAGCCCTTCTCGTGCAGTATTTGCGAAGTAAAGTTTAGAGTTAAAGTTCAATTGAAGACACACATGCTAATCCATACTGGGGAGAAGCCCTTCTCGTGTAGCATATGCGGAGCCAAATTTGACCTCAAGCATGTTTTGAAGAAACACAAGTTAACCCATAGTCGTGAGAAGACAAAGTAGCATATGCCAAACGAAATTTGTTGGGACATTTGACGATACACCTTTACCCATACCTGTGTAGCAGATTTGATGAGAGACATCTTATCCCTTGTGATGCCAAGCAATTAATAAGTGACTATGCTAAAATTACCTATTACTAGTGTTACAAACTACCTCCCAATTATATTTTAAGATAGTGTGTTGGTATTTTTTCCCTGCCCGGTAAACAAACTATTCAGAAACTTGAAGCTAAATAATTGCATTTTCCTTCATTTGGGTGGTAATAAAGTCTGTAAAAATAATCCTGTGAGAAAGAAAATTATTGGAAATCTTCATATCAATTTGACAGCCTACACAATCTAAATAGTATCTATTGTGAAATATATGATCCCGCCCAACGAATAAGGGACTGCGCGCCATTTTTGTAGTTTTATGTAAAGTACGTTTTTGTTGCTTGAAAGCGCGCTATAAGTGAATTTCGTCGAAATTGTATACGAGTGATCCCTAATATGATATAAAAATTGTAGTTTACTTGTGTGATGCTTCAGTGACAACTGAACATAGATCTAGGCATATTTTTGTCTATAAAATAGGAAGATGGAACCCCGTAACAGGTTTTGTTGTCTCGGAGCCCACTCGTTAACAGCATGCATTTCTTGTGACTGGAGTCCTTATTCCACTGAACGGACGGTTATAGCTATATTAATACACACACTGATCTTTGTTGTTGGTTGTTGTAGTTGTTGTTGATTCTTGTAAAGGCTTTGCGACATTGAGGTCATGTAGCCACGTGTATTTGGGTGTGTGTCATTGTGATGTTAGTACTAGTATGTGTATCTGTTACTGAGGTACGAATTGAGTAGGAAGCGGCCGTGGCCTTAAGTTAGGTACCATCATAGCATTTTCCTGGAGTAGAAATGGGAAGTCACGGAAAAACACGTCCAGGATGACTGGGATGGGAATTGAACTCGTCTCTTCTCAATTCTGCCTCAAGATATTGAGTGCACTCCGTTTCAGTCTTCAGACCAGAATTAAATTTCTTGACAGGGCCGGGAATCGAACTTTGACCTCCAGGGTGACAGCCAAGAATGCTTTCCACTACGGAACGAGGGGGACAAAACACTGCTTGGATGGCCTCAGTTTAGGTGCTGCGACAACGCGGTCATGTTGCCCCGTGTTTTTTGGGTGTGTGTATAATCTGTCTGACAACCGGTGTTAAATCTGATGGCTCTATTAGTGTGTGTTATCTGTTTTAATTTAAGTAAGGACTGCAGACGATCAATTTCAGATAGTTCCCACTTTTTGCTACCAAATGCTACCGTCAACGTTACCTAGCCGCAAAATTGGCAATTAGATGCCACTGCAACTGGCACCCGGCTACGAACGTTGGAACTACAGAGCGTTAATCAAAACTAACCTACAAATTTGACTTCACACAATTTAAGTTAGTGAAGGTTTTTTTACATGCCATAAATCTATGACATGAGACCGCCGGCTTTAATTCCCCTCCAAATGAGGGCGTAATGAGGGAAATTTAACGCTCTTAGAAAATCGGACGACTTCGGCCGGGTTTGAAACCACGATCTTGGGCATAGAAGCTCAGCATGCTACCGAGGGGTGCGGAGGGGACGCTCAAGTTAGTCTTGGGGAACAACTAAAATGTAGTTTTCTTTCTTTTCCAGACCTATTGTAACAATCCTAGAGTGGTTTTTGTCTACTGGGTGGGAAGAAACACAATCATATTACCTGACATGATTTAGGAAGAGTGAAGATTGACAAAGATAATTTGGAAAGAGTGAGGCATTTGGGCATCAGGTAATGAGCTAGGTGGGATTTCAACGGGTTACAACATTCAAATGACGTCTTCCTTATAACCGTGGCGATAATGAAACCTAATACACCACCGAATGATGTGAAAAGAAACATCCTACAGAGGGTCTCATTCACACTTGTACACACAGAACGTTAGTGGGCTGCAAACACAGACTTGGGTTTCATTCACACTTCTACACACAGAACGTTACTGGGCTGCAAACACAGACTTGGGTCTCATTCACTCTTCTACACACAGAACGCTAGTGGGCTGCAAACACAAACTTGGGTCTCATTCACACTTCTACATACAGAACGTTAGTGGGCTGCAAACACAGCATTGGGTCTCATTCACACTTCTACACACAGAACGTTAGTGGGCTGCAAACACAGAATTGGGTCTCATTCACACTTCTACACACAGAACGTTAGTGGACTGCAAACACACACTTGGGTCTCATTCACACTTCTACACACAGAACGCTACTGGGCTGTAAACACTGACTTGGGTCTCATTCACACTTATACACACAGAACGTTAGTGGGCTGCAAACACAGAATTGGGTCTCATTCACACTTCTACACACAGAACGTTAGTGGGCTACAAACACACACTTGGGTCTCATTCACACTTCTACAAACAGAACGTTAGGGGGCTGCAAACACAGACTTGGGTCTCATTCACACGTCTACACACAGAACGTTAGTGGGCTGCAAACACAGACTTGGGTCTCATTCACATTTCTACACACAGAAGGTTACTGGGCTGCAAACACAGACTTGGGCCTCATTCACACTTCTACACACAGAACTTTAGTGGGCTGCAAGCACTGACTAGGGTCTCATCCACACTTCTACTTACAGAACGTTACTGGGCTGCAAACACAGACATGGGTCTCATTCACATTTCTACACACAGAACGTTACTGGGCTGCAAACACAGGCTTGGGTCTCATTCACACTTCTATACACAGAACGTTAGTGGGCTGCAAACACAGACTTGGGTCTCATTCACACTTCTACTCACAGAACGTTAGTTGGCTGCAATCACAGACTTGGGTCTCATTCACACTTCTACACACAGAACGTTAGTGGGCTGCAATCACAGACTTGGGTCTCATTCACACTTCTACACAGAGAACGTTAGTGGGCTGCAAACGCAGACTTGGGTCTCATTCACACTTCTACACAGAGAACGTTAGTGGGCTGCAAACACAGACTTGGGTCTCATTCACACTTCTACACATAGAACGTTAGTGGGCTGCAAGCACAGACTTCGGTCTAATTCACACTTCTATACATAGAAAGTTAGTGGGCTGCAAACACAGACTTGGGTCTCATTCACACTTCTACACAAAACGTTAGTGGGCTGCAAACACAGACTTGGGTCTCATTCACACTTCTACACACAGAACGTTAGTGGCTGCAAACACAGACTTAGGTCTCATTCACACTTCTATACACAGAACGTTAGTGGGCTGCAAACACAGACTTGGGTCTCATTCACACTTCTACACACAGAACGTTAGGGGGCTGCAATCACAGACTTGGGTCTCATTCACACTTCTACACACAGAACGTTAGTGGGCTGCAATCACAGACTTTGGTCTCATTCACACTTCAGCACACAGAACTTTAGTGGGCTCAAAACACAGACTTGGGTCTCATTCACACTTGTACACACAGAACGTTAGTGGGCTGCAAACACAGACTTGGGTCTCATTCACACTTCTACAAACAGAACGTTAGTGGGCTGCAAGCACAGACTTCGGTCTCATTCACACTTCTATACATAGAACGTTAGTGGGCTGCAAACACAGACTTGGGTCTCATTCACACTTCTACACAAAACGTTAGTGGGCTGCAAACACATACTTGGGTCTCATTCACACTTCTACACACAGAAAGTTAGTGGCTGCAAACACAGACTTGGGTCTCATTCATACTTCTACACACAGAACGTTAGTGGGCTGCAAGCACAGACTTCGGTCTCATTCACACTTCTATACATAGAACGTTAGTGGGCTGCAAACACAGACTTGGGTCTCATTCACACTTCTACACAGAACGTTAGTGGGCTGCAAACACACACTTGGGTCTCCTTCTCACTTCTACACACTGAACGTTACTGGGCTGCAAACACTGACTTGGGTCTCATTCACACTTCTACACAGAGAACGTTAGTGGGCTGCAAACACAGACTTGGGTCTCATTCACACCTCTACAAACAGAACGTAACTGGCTGCAAACACAGACTTGGGTCTCTAAAAGAACATGTTGAGTTTCGAATATCTTAAAACATTCTCTCGATTATTCCCCCACAACATTGAGAGCGCGCTGAAGGGTGAGGAGGATATGGAAGTGTGTGCACTAGCAACTTATAACACCGCTTGGCTACCTGCGTCCCTACGCTCCAATGCTCATACCAGCATTAACGATCCTCCATCGTAGAGCTGGGGTTCGAACCTGGAACCTACGATGCAGGTCTTACAGAACTGAGGATATTACACTAAATTTATATAAATTAGGACTTTAGGGGACAAGGTTGTACTATGGTGTCTTCCCCCTGAAAAGTTTAATTTTTCCGGGTTCATCCTTATGGCAAACAGGACATCGATTATCGTAGAATATATCACGCTAAGGCATTACGAGCTACTTATTCTCTACAGTAGCTGTGAGTGGTAGTAACTGCCCTTTTTTAGAAGACTCGGGTTAAATCCCCGTGTTTGCTGTTGAGAATTTAAATCCTGGTACGAGTGTTGGAACAAAGTATACTTAAAATTGTGAGGATAACTGAGGAGTAGATTCCAGGTACCTCCCTTGTCTATCCTAAAAATGGTCTTCTGTAGTTTCCCATTTCTACTTCAAACAAATATCGGGATGATAGCCTAGCTAACATGCCAAATTCACATTCCCACAAAGTCTAGCCCCGCAAACACGTACACACCCTAGCAATCACCACAAAAACGCAGATTATAAGACAGCTCACACACTCAAGTACACGGGGCTGATGACAACTATGCCGGAAACTCCCTAAATAAAACAACTTAATCTCTACATTATCAACAGGGATATATTCAAATGTCTCATTCCAAAATTCAGACCTCTTAATAACAAATTCTGGCATGCAGACACCCAGGTGAAAACACGGAGGTCCTTTTCAAACTCACCTATTTTAGTTGTATTTATTTCCGTAATTATACGTCCATGACGATTTTCATATGCTTCCCCAGCATCATTCAACATCTTTCTATTAAAATCTTTCCACTTTTGCATGTACCCTTTACGTCTACGGCCGAAATTGTCACGTTTGCTAGCTGACAGAGTGGTCTCCAACTTCCTGACACCCTCCATCTTGGAATACCAGAGTCCTTCTTCCACGCACGCGGCATTTCAATTGCAAATATCTACCCATAGGAGGCACTTGTGTGCACGTTTAACACGTCATTTCATGCTACATGCGACCAGGTACATATTTCCATCATAATCTCAAAACAGACCACGGTGGAGTGGAGTCCCTTATTCGTTGCGCGGGTTCAAATGTTAATATTTATTTAATTGTTTATAAATATCGCAAGCATAGAGTAATTCTACCAAATATGTATTGAGTACGATCAATTTCTACAATGATATACGTTTACAGTCGTCCGACATTAGGAGGATTTTCGTCAGTAAAATCAAAGCCGTCGCCATCAATAGAAAATTCACAAACGTCACTTAGCACTAAACCCGTATTTATGTCACCTTCGCTGAAGGAGCTAGCCACATCTATCACCAATTATATTAATAAGTTCATATACTTCAGAAGATAACGCCCAATGGAAGTCAGGTGACTGCAGCATGTTCAAAGAATACCTATTATAAACGCAGTTATTCATGGAACTTAAACTTATCGAGATAAGGAATGGTTCCCGCGTTGTCTTCGTTACAATAGTTAAATCGCTGTGTGTTTGAAAAAAAAAAAACATTACATAGATCGGCCAGTGGCATTTTTATCAGATATCGGCACCATAAGGGCTAATCCATAGCGGCGAGAATCTATAATCTACGAAGATAGATTAGTTTGTGGAAACAATACTATATTTGTTGATGGTATAGTCATATCTAAGTTTTGCGATACTAAAATGAATAGTTCTTTTTTCAGCTTAATGCCGTAATATGTTTCAGTAATAGTTACCACACTCACTACGTTTCCTAACTGGGTTTCTTGTATTTTGTTTAGAGAGGGCAGTCACTGCAGGTTTGATGGTGTTTTGTAGAGCTATTTGTCTTGTATATTTGGGTCTGATTATGCTCCCTTGACGAGCAAAATCATGGCTTCTCTTAGTTTTCTTCTTCAATAGTCCTCAATAATATGTATAAATGTTAATCCTTTGTAATTTATTTCAGTTTATTTTCACATTTTACAGTAATTGGAATGATTCTTAGGTTGACCGACTGAAAGACACAATATTAATTGTTAATGTGGCAACACTGTTGAATGGCTTCAAGGCTGTCTTTATTTTTATACTCACAAAGGAATTCAGGATAAACACTTCAGAATATTCTCAGACATTTCCTAGCAGAAACACAGTTTTATGATAGACATATAAAAAGCAGATTTTAGATCAGTGTAGGATGATATCTTTCTATTTTGAAGCGTCTCCGTACAGGTAAATTATTGTTAGTAAATACGTTTTTGACTAGAAATGTATAGACAAGTGCGTCATAATTCAAATACTACTAGTAGCGTGTCCATACTAGCGCATTCTAGTAGTGGTGATGGTTGTCAAAACTAAATACAATTACTCTATACACTGGTGCTGTATTGAATGAGAATTTTTCATGTTAGTTTATTGTTATCATTTGTATTTGGTATGAATGTCATATGAATGCATACGGGATTTTGTTTAAAAGATACGCGTACCGTCTCTCATTTGTTGAATCTACTAGTACGCTACCAATTGAAAAATAGATTTACTAAGCCTGAAACCATTCATGGAGTGTACTCAACGATTCACCAAAGTCTCATCGTAATGGGATGAATGGTATATGGAGGCATACGGTACTTGGTTGAAACGATTCACGTGCCGTCGCTCATTTGTTGAATAAAATCGTGCGCTACCTATTGTGAAATGCATATACTAAGCCTGAAGTGTTTATCCTGAATTCCTTTGTGAGTATAGAAATAAAGACAGCCTTGAGGCCATTCTACAGTGTTGCCACATTAACAATTAATATTGTGTCTTTCAGTCGGTCAACCTTAGAATCATTCCAATTACTGTGCGCCACCTAATGAAATGGATGATCTAAGCCAGAAACCGTTCCTGGTGTATACACAACATCTCACCCAAGTTTCATCGCTATTGGGCGAATGGTATATGAAAGCATACGGTACTTTGTTGAAACGCTTCGCACATCGTCACCCTATTGTTGAATCTACTCGTTAGCCACCTATTGTAAAATGGATTAACTAAGTCAGAAACCTTCCATGAAGAGTTCACAACATCTCACCCAAGTTTCATCGCTATCGGACGAATGGTATATGAGCGCATACGGGACTTTGTTGAAACGTTTCAAGCGTTGTCGCTCTTTTGTTGAATCTGCTCGTCTGCTACCTATTGTAAAATGGATTTACTAAGCCAGAGACCTTCCCTGGAGTGTACACAACATTTCACCCAAGTTAAATTGCAAGGGGATGAATGGTATATGATCGCACGTGGTCTTTGTTGAAACGAATCACACGCCATTTTGTTGAAGCTACTCGCGCGCCATCTTTTGTAAATTCGATTTACTAAGCCTATAACTTTCCCGGAAGTGCACACAACAACTCACCAACATTTGATCGCAATCAGATGAATTGTATTTGAACGCATCGCAAACACTCATTTGTTCAAACTACTCACGCGCTATCTATTGTAAATTGGCTTAACTATGCCAATAATCATCCCGGAAGTGTGTTAAACAACCCACCAAAATTTGGTCGTAATCGGATGAATTGTAGGCTATTTGACCGCATCGCCAACACTCATTTGTTTTAACTACTCGCGCGCTCTCTGTTGTAAATTGGATTAACTATGCTTATAACCATTCCGGAAATATTCACAACAACTCACCAAATTTTTATCGCAATCGGATGAATGGTTTATGAACGCATAAAAGACGAACGAACATCGTTTTTTATATAATATAATAGCTGTACCCGGCATGCGTTGCAATGCCAATCAAAGAGATTGTTGGCGTTGTAACTTTGCTTGCCGAAGTGCTTTAGGATTCCCAATATTTTTTTCTTTTTCTGTTAACTACTTCTAAACTATTGCAAAATTGATTTACTATCTCAAAAAATCATGGGAGCGTGCTCAACAACTCTAAAAGTTTCATCGCAATGAAATGAATGGTATATAAACGCATACGGGGCTTTGTTGAAACGATTCGAACGCTGTCACCCATTTGTTGAATATACTCGTACGCTACCTATTGTAAACTGGATTTACTAATTCAAAACTTTCCCTGGCGTGTACACAACAACTCATCAATGTTTCATCGCAATCGGATGAATGGCATATGAACGCATACGGGATTTTGTTTAAACGATTCGCGCGTCGTCACTCATTTGTTGAATCTACTTGTGCGCAACCCATTGAAAAACGGATTTACTAATTCGTACACCTTCGCAGGATTGTACTCAACTCACTAAAGTTTTATCACAATCGGATGAATGGTATATGAACGCATACGGGATTTGGTTGAAACGATTCACGCGCTGTCGCTCATTAGTTGAATCTACTCGTGCGCTACCAATTGTAAAATGGATTTTCTAAATAAGAAATCTTCACGGGAGTGGAAACAAATTTCACCAAATTTCATTGCAATCGCATGAATGGTATATAAACTCATACGGAGATTTTTTAAAGGATACGCGCGCCGTTATTCATTTGTTGAATCTACTCGTGAGATATCTATTGTAAAGAGGATTTACTAAGTCAGAAACCTTTCCTGGAGTGTGCACAGCAATTCACCAAAGTTTCATAGCAATGGGATGAATGGTATATGATCGCATACGGGACTTTGTTTAAATGGTTCGCGTGCCATCGCTCATTTGTTGAATCTACTTGTGCGATACCTATTGCAAAGTGGATTCACTAAGCCAGAAACCTTCCCTGAAGTGTACACAACATATCACCCAAGTTTAATTGCTATTGGACGAATGGTATATGAACGCATACGGGACTTTGTTGAAACGCTTCGCTCGTCTTCCCTCATTTGTTGAATCTACTTGTGCACTACCTATCGTAAAATGGATTTACTAAGCCTGAAACTGTCCTTGGAGTGTACACAACAACTCACCTACGTTTAGTCGCTATCGGACGAATGATATATGAACGCATACGGGACTATATTGAAACACTTTGCGCGACGTCGCTCATTTGTTTTATCTACTTGTGCGATACCTATTGTAAAGTGGATTTACTAGGCCATAAACCTTCCCTGAAGTGTACAAAATAACTCACCCAAGTTTCATTGCCATCAGACGAATAGTATATGAACGCATACGGGACTTTATTGAAACGCTTCGCGCGTCGTTGCTCATTTGTTGAATCTACTCGCGCGCTACCCATTATAGCATGGGTTTACTAATCCAGAAACCTTGCCTGTAGCGTACACAACCTCTCACCCAAGTTTCATCGCTATCGGACGAATAGTATGTGAACGCATACAGGACTTTGTTGGAACGCTTCGCCCGTTGCCGCTCATTTGTTGAATCTACTTGTGCGAAACCTATTGTAATGTGGATTTACTAAGCCAGAAACCCTCCCTGTAGTGTACACAATATCTTACCCAAGTTTCATCGCCATCAGACGAATAGTATATGAACGCATACGGGACTTTGTTGAAACGCTTCGCGCGTCGTTGCTCATTTGTTGAATCTACTCGTGCGCTACCCATTATAGCATGGATTTACTAATCCAAAAACCTTGCCTGTAGTGTACACAACCTCTCACTCAAGTTTCATCGCTATCGGACGAATGGTATGTGAACGCACACAGGACTTTGTTGAAACGCTTCGCCCGTCGTCGCTCAATTGTTCAATCTACTCGTGCGCTCTCTATTGTTAAGTGGATTCACTAAGCCTGAAACCTTACATGAAGTGTTCAGAACGTCTCACCCAAGTTTCATCGCAATGGAATGAATGGTATATAAACACATGTGGGACTTTCTTGAAACAAACGCACGCCATTTTGTTGAAGTCTCTCGCTCGACATCTATCGTAAATTGGGTTAACTACGCCTATAACTTTTCTGGGACAATGCACAACAACTCACCAAAATTTGATCGCAATCGGACGAATTTTATATGAACGCATCGCCATTATGCATTTATTTAAACTACTCGCGCGCTATCTATTGTGAAGTGGATTAACTATGCCTATCATCATCGCGGAAGTATTTACAAAAACTCACCAACATTTGATCGCAATCGGTTGATTGATTTATGAACGCATAAAAGACGATGAAACGAACATTCAATTATATATATATATAAGATTTATGTGTCTTAGCCTATTATTATTATTATAATTATTATTAAGAATATCAATATTACATCCAGCAATACAAGGAAATATATGCATACATAGCTTTTTAAATATTAGGACATACCCGTACATTGCTCAAGCAATCGCTTGTGCTATATAGACATTGTCCTTGTCAGTACAACACTGTATAAATCACTTGTTCTCTTGATCACTGGAGTCCCTTTATATTAAATATGTACTGTATAATCTTCATCAAATGGAGTCCCTTTATATTAAATATGTACTGTATAATCTTCATCAAATGGAGTCCCTTTATATTAAATATGTACTGTATAATCTTCATCATATGGAGTCCCTTTATATTAAATATGTACTGTATAATCTTCATCAAATGGAGTCCCTTTATATTAAATATGTACTGTATAATCTTCATCAAATGGAGTCCCTTTATATTAAATATGTACTGTATAATCTTCATCATATGGAGTCCCTTTATATTAAATATGTACTGTATAATCTTCATCAAATGGAGTCCCTTTATATTAAATATGTACTGTATAATCTTCATCATATGGAGTCCCTTTATATTAAATATGTACTGTATAATCTTCATCAAATGGAGTCCCTTTATATTATATATGTACTGTATAATCTTCATCAAATGGAGTCCCTTTATATTAAATATGTACTGTATATTCTTCATCATATGGAGTCCCTTTATATTAAATATGTACTGTATAATCTTCATCATATGGAGTCCCTTTATATTAAATATGTACTGTATAATCTTCATCAAATGGAGTCCCTTTATATTAAATATGTACTGTGTAATCTTCATCAAATGGAGTCCCTTTATATTAAATATGTACTGTATAATCTTCATCAAATGGAGTCCCTTTATATTAAATATGTACTGTATAATCTTCATCATATGGAGTCCCTTTATATTAAATATGTACTGTATAATCTTCATCAAATGGAGTCCCTTTATATTAAATATGTACTGTATAATCTTCATCAAATGGAGTCCCTTTATATTAAATATGTACTGTATAATCTTCATCATATGGAGTCCCTTTATATTAAATATGTACTGTATAATCTTCATCAAATGGAGTCCCTTTATATTAAATATGTACTGTATAATCTTCATCGTATGGAGTCCCTTTATATTAAATATGTACTGTATAATCTTCATCAAATGGAGTCCCTTTATATTAAATATGTACTGTATAATCTTCATCAAATGGAGTCCCTTTATATTAAATATGTACTGTATAATCTTCATCATATGGAGTCCCTTTATATTAAATATGTACTGTATAATCTTCATCATATGGAGTCCCTTTATATTAAATATATACTGTATAATCTTCATCATATGGAGTTCCTTTATATTAAATATGTACTGTATAATCTTCATCATATTGTAAATGTAGTCTATTACTTGTTATTATCTAAGTAGACGTATTAGTCTAAAAATGTACTTTCTTAGATCTATGTGATGAATATCAAATTCAGTCGAGTAAGGGAAGAATACATGTAAGGTATACCACGTAAGGCAAGGCCTTGAGGGTGGCATATTAGGTCTACTTACCTAATTATAACGTTAAGTGCTCAAGTTAAAAAATATATTACATATACTGTATATATTAAAATAAGTTTTGTGAAATAGTTAAGTAGCAATGGTAATGCAATGTTATAGATTAAGCTACTTTAATAATTTAGTGACATTTTTATTCTCTCGAACAAATATCTTTGCGTTATTTATAAACTTTGTAGATTTATGTAACTGCTCTTTTATGGCTCTAGGAACGATATTGTAAAATTTAGGAATCAAGTATTGAAAATTACGCTTTGTAATAGTTAGATTTGGTTTGAAGAGGACAGCCAAATTTCCTGTTCTACCTCTTGTTTCGTAGGTGTGGCTCATATTTATAACTGAATTTTTATTTTTATAGATATATTCATAGTCTTCCGTCGCGTAAAGTTGTCCTATGTTCATGACGTTTGCTTCCGCATACAATTCATTAGTAGGATATAACCTTTCTTTTTATACATGATACGCAACACCAAGTTTTGCATTACTTGAACTTTTCTTACAATAGTTTGATAAGCTCCTCCCCATACAATAATCCATACGTGAGAGTAGACTGAATAAGTGCAAAGTAGATATCTCTCAGTAGTTTAATATTGACAATGTGTTTCAGACAATGAAATACATAAACTGTCCTCCTTATTTTCTTTGTGATGAAATTAATGTGAGATCTCCACTTCATGTCTTCATCAAAATAAATACCTAGGTATTTTATATTTTGTGTGCGGTTGATTTTTATGCAGTGGCAGCTTGTATTACAGTTTTCCCGATGCACAATAAGCTCGTTGAAGCAGTTTTGATTGTTTTTTAGTGTGAAAATAATAAATTTTGATTTATTTATATTCAGAAACAATTCATTATTATCCAGCCATAATTTAATCCCTTTTAAAGCTTCGGTTGCTTCTTGCCTGACCATTTCCCATGTATTCCCTTCAACAAATATAGCGGTGTCGTCTGCATAAGTGATAATTGAACTATTTTTTAGATTATTTATTGATTTTTCTATGTCATTAATGTATATAATAAAAAATAGTGTCCCTAAGACTGTTCCTTGTGGTATTCCCCTTTTTACGTGCATCGGTGCACTCAATGTGTCATTTATTTTTACATATTGGATTCTGTCAGTCAGGTAACTTTTGATGAGATTAAGACCTGTGCCTCGAATACCATATTTTTCCATTTTTTGGAGGAGAATATCATGTGATACAGTGTCGAAAGCTTTAGTAAGATCTAAAATTATTCCTAGTGATGGTTTGGAGCAATTTAATTTTACTTTTATTTGGTTAGTTAGAGCTGCAATTGCATCCACAGTACTTCGACTTTTTATAAATCCATATTGCCTTGCTGATAGAATGTCATGCTTCAGTAAAAACTGGAAAATATTGTTTTTGATACATTTTTCAAATATTTTTGCTATTATTGTAATCAAAGATATAGGTCTATAATTTTCCATGTCTATAGTATTGCCTGATTTTCAGATTGGTTTAACTATTGTTGCCTTCAGTTGCTTTGGGAAATATCCTTCTGTAAAAGATTGATTTATGAGATTTAAATGCGGTTTCTCTAATGAATCTATATTTTGTTTTATAACCTTTGCTGAAATATTGTCTATTCCCGTAGCTTTACTGTCACTTATGTCACCTAGATTTTTTTTCAAATCAGTGGAATTTACCGGGGCCATGAAGCATGAACTCTTATTGCTAGTTATATTAAGTGTAGGGTTTCCGCATTTCTTTATACATTTGGACATCTCGGTAGTCTTATTTATGAAATATTCATTACATTTATTTGAAATTTGTATGTCACTTTTGTAAATTTCATTCTGATACCTTATTTCACTAATTTGCTCTTTTTGATTAATTCTCTGAGCTACCTCAAACTCTTTCAGGCATAGTGGTACCACCACTGTACCACCTTATTTTCTGCACGTGGTGCATGATGGTACATTATTCGTACCACATGTTTATGAATTTATTTCCGATCCGCATGTTGGTCTAATGCCTGGACCACGTGCACGTAACGTTTGAGGTAGTTTCCGATTCCCACAACAGATGGCAGGTCGTCATCCAATAGGTTGTTTGCCCAGGACATGCGTATTCGCACTTGCGCGCGCCACAAGAAGCGTTGATTTCAACAGTGGTGCACGTGTATACACGAAGAACTGTTATTAGAAGTTTTAAAACCGGAGAATGCTGTTGTAAGGTAAGATTTGCATTCATTACAATTATTACTAGCAGACTGTACAGAAACAAACTGAATAAATGAATTCAATTGAATTTTATTCCTAAAAAACTGGCGGTTCGAATTTTGTACCATTATGCAACTATTGTTGTTCATGACCACAGCTTACAATTTGTTGTTATAGATATTGTTGAGTTGCATTTTAATTTTAAACTTGTTATGGGTGCTAATTCAATTTAGGGGCTTGGGACATCCTGGCCATCAGCCCCGTGTAGTTGGGTGCGGGTTAAATTTTGTCTGATAACCTGTATTTATGTGATGTCTGTAGTAGTTGTGTGTAACTGTATTAGGGTCAGGGTTGAGGT
Organism: Meconema thalassinum; assembly: GCA_946902985.2. NCBI lineage: Eukaryota > Metazoa > Arthropoda > Insecta > Orthoptera > Tettigoniidae > Meconema > Meconema thalassinum. Next base: position 51,028,689 of record OX336388.2, on the reverse strand, counting down.
GGGGGCATTTGCCTGGAAGAGTGTGGGGAAAGAATGGGGAAAAATCACACTAATAATAGCAGTTGTCCAATCCAGGATTCGAACCTACGATCTCGAGATTTGTTGCAGCTGTCCGCAATAATTTAAAACTGTAATTATAGATACCATCATTCGGATGTTTTCAGATGAACCGACTTCGTGAGGAAGAAATATCTCACTTGCTCTCGTCCGGCTCCGAATCCTCGTTTGACGATTTTGATGCTGATTCAGACTATCAAGAAGATGGAGAAATTGTGTTTGAAGAGTCAAGTGAAACGGAAGATGAACGGCCGCCACTTACGAAAATTACACGTCGCAAAAAGGGAGTTACTTCTGACTCACCAGGACCTTCCACTTCACACCTCAGTACACCAACGACCTCACCCAATACAGGAACATCTGTTGCGCAACTTGTTTCGTCCCAAGCTTCTACTTCTACCAGTCAGTGTCCCGCATCAGCAGCTCTACTTGTCCAGACAACTTCAAATAATCTACAGTCATCTACTGTAGCCACTACTTCGGGACAAGAGGAACCCAAGTGGGGACAAACTGATAGACCTATGTCAGCAGGTATGTTCAGTTCTGATACAGGTCCAACATACCGAGCCAAACAGATTATTGACCCAACACTTCAAGAGATTTTTGGACTTATGATCTCCCAAGATGTAATAGATTTAATTGTCTTTCAGACAAATTTGTACGCACAGGAAAAGCACCTAAGAACAGGAAAGGCATATGTCCCCACAACAGACATAGAAATAAGAGTATTCCTTGGTATGAATATGCTGATGGGCATTAAACCTTTGCCTAGCTACAGAGACTATTGGAGCTCAGATCCAGATTTGCATGATGCCTATATGAGCCAACTGATGTCAGTAAATCGGTTTGGGTGGCTGCTTTCTAATATCCACATAAATGACAACAGTAGCGCTCCAAGACCGGACGATCCCGCTCGAGATAAACTATATAAAGTTCGGCCATTCCTAGATCTGGTGGCGAAAAATTTTAAAAGTTGTATTAACCCATCTAAAAGTATGGCAGTTGATGAATCTATGATTAAATTTAAGGGCAGATCATCATTAAAACAGTACATGCCAAAAAAGACCTATTAAAAGGGGTTACAAAGTATGGATTCTCGCTGACAACTCAGGGTACGCATACAAATTTGACATTTACACAGGGAAGAAAGGCAATTATATTGAAAAGAATTTGGGAGAAAATGTTGTGACTTCGCTGCTACAAGGTGAAGAAAATAAATGTCACACGGTCTATTTCGACAATTACTTTACTGGAGTCCCGCTTATGCAGAGGCTCAAAACATTAAAAATCAATGCATGTGGAACGGTAAATCCGACAAGAAAATTTCTACCAAAACTTAAAGAGGACAGTAAATTACAACGTGGTGAATATGATTGGGCAACCAGTAACACTGGTCTTTGTGTGGTTAAATGGAAAGATAGGAGATCTGTCCATCTGCTATCCAATTTTCATGATCCAACAGAGGCTGTTGAAGTTAAAAGAAAGGAAAAGGATGGCTCGATTTCAACAGTCCCCTGTCCTAAAATGGTGGTAGATTACAACATGGACATGAACTGTGTTGATAAATTTGACCAGATGAAAGGTACTTACGAGATTGACAGAAAGAGCCACAAACCCTGGCATCGCATCTTTTGGCACTTCATCGATGCAAGTGTGGTGAATGCTTACCTAATATATAAGCAACTTTCTCTGCCCAACCTCAGTATGAAAGACTTCAGACGACAAATTTCCAGGGATTGGGTTGCTCCAGCTCTAGTCTCCTCCAGAACTAATAAAAGGAAGTCATCAGGCTCACAGACAGGGACCAAAAAAAAAACCCATGTATCAAAGGCTGTTCGCCTGGAAGGATCAGCGCATCAACCTCAGAGGTCAACCAGGAGAAGGTGCGCTAAATGCAGCACTGTAAAAAAACAGGTTCGTACCGATTGGATGTGCTCAGTGTGCAAGGTCCCTCTATGCTTGGGTAAATCTAAGTCTTGCTTTCAGGAGTACCACAGATAGGCACCGCCGATGGAGCATAGTGGTACAAATACTGTACCACGTGTTATGCACACGAGTGAAATTGCAATGGAAAAAAATTACTTCATTTTGCTTAATGTTACCCCTCATCAGACAAGACAACCATGTTATCTTATAAATTAACAAAATAAATATGTATATGTGCTTCAAGGGTGTTTTTCTTATCTATTTTTCTGTGCCTGAAAGAGTTAACTATACCCCAAATCTTTTTAGGATTTCCTGAACTAGCATTTACTAAATGTCTGTAGTAATCTATTTTTGCCCAGTTTATTAGCTCATTTAATTTGTTTCTGTCTTTTTTATATTTTTCTCTTAATTCTTCATTATTTTTATTTGCCAGATAATTGCGGTATAATTTATCTCTAGTATTTATGGATTCTACCAATGCAAGGGTAATCCACTCTTTTCTTTTGACCCGCTTTGAGTTTAACTGTTTAGTAGATTCATGGATGCAGTTTTGTATTGTTTCAATAAATAATTTAACTTAGTATCCAAATGTCCTTCTCCCAGTTTATTATCCCAGTTGATGTTGTTTAACTTCTGTTTTAGTTCCACATAATCTAATTTATGTCTTTGAAAAGGAAGCTTGTAGTTTAACGTGACCGTTAATCGCGAGATCATAAGCCACGGGACCTCCTTTTTACGTGGAATCCGAACCACAGGACATGGCATTTCACTTTAAAAATCTCACATGCATTGACCGGGAATCGAACCCGGGCCGCCTTGGTGAGAGGCATACAGCTAGACCGAATTTATGTCTTTGATAATTCCTAATGTTTGGTTTATTTTCCTGACAACTAACTTGATTAAATTTTAGACTAATTATTGTAGTATTGTGATCAGTTATTTTTCTTTCCGAGATGATAGAGAGAATATTTTCATTCGAAAGCCTGCTTTTAATAAATGCGTGGTCAATGCATGATTTACTAGTTTCAGTTTCCCTAGTTGTACCATTGATTATAGATCTGAAATCATATTCATTAAGAAGGTTTAAATAATCATCTGAGTCTTGATTTTCGATTATTATTAATTCATTTTCTAGCTGAATATCTGTTTTTGTATAGTTATTAAAATTCTCCAGAAATAATGTTTTGTTGTATTTTGGTGGTTTTTACACCCCTGTTATTGCTATTTTATTATCGCTTTTATTAACAACTACTCGAATAAATTTGAAATCTTTATATGCTATACACTTAACTTCATGCTGTAATCCAAATTTTATCATGATGACTACTCCATCATTCTGATTTATTGCACTTTCATTATAGTAAGCTTTATAGCAGCTATGTTTAGTAACATTTGCGTTACTTAATTTCCACGTTTCCGATAAGACCACAACATAAAATATATTTTCATAAGCCTTCAGAGTAACATCTAAGCTATTCTTGTGTTTCGCTAGACTTCTAATATTAGTATGGAATACTTGTAAACAATTGTTATCTTCATGTCTATCTAAGAAGTATTTACACTCACCTATACTCTTCCCCACCTCTGACCGAATTTGATATTTTACATAATCATCTGCATATGTTCTCATAGGAAAAGTATGTAGTGTTAGCGGCAAAATTCTCGTCTTGGAAGGAGGGGAGTGGAATTCAGCTGTAGGCCTACTAACTACAGACACAGAGTTTCCAGAAATATTAAATATTAAAAGATGGTCCTAAAATGAAATGTTGCATAATGATTTAAGTAAGTTGTATGAAGTAAATTAAAAATAAAAATTAAAAGGAGGAAAAAGAGTGAATAATATGAGTACGGTGGTTATCTTCATTGTACCTGGAACTTAGCAGGGGGTGAGCTTTTTAAGCTCGGCTGCATTTCTCACACGATGTTTGATGTCACCTTATTTATTATTTTAGCTATTAAGAGTTAAGACGCTGTGGACATGTACGCATTTCAAATTTCAACCCCTAACAGGGCGGTGACACAGTAAATACAACCCATAAGAGAGAGAGTAACTAACTTTCACAGGATACATAGCAGCACCAATAGAGGCATTTAGAAACCGGAAGCACAGCCTTGACGCGACAGTAACGATCGTACCAAGTTTCACTTCCATAAACGTAATCGAGGGAAACCTCCCATTTTTTTCCTCACGGAACCATTTCTCACAAAGAGGCATAAGCATAAGTGAGAAGCTAACGTAGCGTATATGTATTTAAAGCCAGCTATAAGACAGCAGAATCTACCCTTTAGATAAATATTCTTTTAGCGTTAATTCCCCCCTTCCCTCCTACACTTTAGACATTATGCATATTAGTACTGTTGCTGTTTTTATTATTCTTGACATTGATCAACACACAAAAATATTATATTTTTACTCACTCTAATCATACATAACTATTACAAAGATCCTCTTTTATTTCATCACTGCCTACTTGATATTCTGTTCTCGCACTGCCTTCTTGATACTGTTCTAGCACTGCCTTCTTGATGCTCTGCTACATCACTCTCCTGCCAGTAACTAAGTTACGTTAACAGGGCTGAATTATTATAGAAACTATACAACAACAAAAAATAATCTAAATTAACCTAAGAAGTTATTAATTGAATTCTGTCCCGATATCTGGTAGGAAATGTTATCCCCCTACCACTACGTGCAGACTTGACTCGTTCACTCTCCTGATTGTTTTGGTACTGTTCGGAAACAGGGGAATTCGTGGGAGATAGATTAGGATTCCTCTCTGTATCTCGTTCTGTCTCTTCATCCACTAGTATATAAGCAGGTCTGAGTCTGCCAATGGACATATTAATATATTTGCCCTTGATACTGATGGTGAAATACTTGTCCTGCATCTTCACCACTAGGAACGGTCCTTCATACGGTGGCTCGAGGGATTTTTTAACTCTGTCTGTCCTCAAGAACACATGTGAACTACTAGATAGGTCTTTATGAATAAATGTAGATCTGGATGTCACAATCCTGGGTTTAGCAGGCTTTAGTTGATTTATGTGATCCCGGAGTTGGGTTACAAAGGTATTTGGATTGCACTGTAACTGCATTGAGTGTTCGAAAAACACTCCAGGAAGTCTGATGGTGGTTCCATACATCATTTCCGCAAGTGAATATCTTGAGTCTTCACGAATGGCTGCTCGTAAACCAAGTAGGACTGTTGGTAGGCTCTGAGTCCATCTGGGGTTCTTGTGTGCCCTGATGGCTGCTTCGAGGGTACGATGTAGGCGTTCTATTTTTCCATTTGCCTGGGGGTGGTAAGGAGTATAATGTTGCACTTTCGCTTCACAGACCATTGCTAAGTTTCTAAATAATTCCGATTCGAATTGTTTCCCTTGGTCCGAAACAATTATTTATGGAACTCCAAATCTACTTATCCAAGTATTCTAGAAAGAACTTGCTACTGACTGGTCGGTGATATTGACCATTGGAATGACTTCCATCCAATTGCTGAATCGATCAATGCAAGTAAGGCAGTAATTGTTGCCCTCTGATGGTGGCAAAGGTCCAATTATATCCACATGAACGACTTTGAATCTATGATCTGGTTGTTCGAAGCTTCCAACTGGAGACTTAGTGTGCCTTGTCACTTTATTTTGTCGACAAATAATGCAAGATTGAGCCCATTTACGCACTTCATTTCTTATTCCTCGCCGTATAAACTCGGCAACAATGTTTTTGACGGTTGCTTTCATGCCAGGATGTGCCATATCATGAATATGTTTGAAAATTTTGGTGCGAAATAACTTTGGAACGAAAGGGCGAATGTTACTAGTAGAGACATCACACAACAACATGTACTGGGAACCTAACTGACACTGTTTGAATTTCAGTGATGTATCGTCTTGTCGTAACTGCTTCAGTTCTTCATCATTTTCTTGATGTTTTGCTATGACTTCATAATCAATCACTGAAATTTCATTAAGTCTTGACAGAGTATCGGCTACCACATTATCTCTGCCACTGACATGACGTATGTCAGTCGTGAACTGCGAGATGTACTGCAGGTGCCGAAGTTGCCGAGGGGATGCCTTCTCATTCTTTTGTTGGAATGTGTAGGTGATTGGTTTATGGTCCGTAAAAACGATAAATTCTCTACCTTCAATGAGGTGCCTGAATTGTTTCACTGCCAGGTATATTGTAAGCAATTCTTTATCATATGCACTATAATTCTTCTGCGCACTGCTGAGCTTTTTGGAGTAGAAAGCTATGGGTCTCCCACCAGCGCCTTCATACTGCTGTAATGCTGCTCCAACAGCCTGATCAGAAGCATCTGTGAAAAGGGCTATAGGCAGATCTGTAACAATGTAGCATTAATCAGGTCTTCTTTACATTTCTCAAACTGCTTCTTGGCTTCGTCGGTCCAGCCAAGTTTTCTGCTGTCGTTCTTCTTAGCCCCTTTCAAGTATTCGTGTAGAATAGCTTGAGTTTCTGCTGCATTCGGCAGATAGCGACGATAAAAGTTGATCAAACCGAGGAATGTGCGCAAGTCTCTCACGGTCTCAGGTAATAATCCCTGATTGCTTGTACCTTCTCAGGAAGTGGTCTCGAACCACTTGGTGTGATCAGGTACTCAAGAAATTCAATTTCTTTTGCAGCTATTACAGATTTAGTCATATTGATACGGAGGTCGTACTTCGACAACCGTTCTAAAACTAGCTGTAGGTGATGCTTGAGTTCTGAGACTGATTTGGAGGAAATCAATATATCACCCAAGTAGGGGAATACAAAATTTAACCCATTCAACACACCATGGGTGAAACGCATGAATGTCGACGGTGCATTTCTAAGTCCAAAACTCATAACGCTAAATTCAAAAAGTCCAAATGGTGTGATAATGGCAGTTTAGTGCTTGTCTTCTTCTGCTATTGGAATCTGAAAATACGATTTGAATAAATCAATTTTGGACAAAATCATGGTTCCGTCCAAGATGTGATGAAAGTCTTCAAGTCTCGGAATAGGATACCGGTCTGGAACTCTTCGTTCATTCAGTCTCCTATAGTCTCCACATGGACGAAGTGATCCATCCTTCTTGTTTACCAAGTGAAGAGGACTAGCCCACTCTGACTGTGATGGCCTGATAATTCCATGGTCCAACATAAATTGGAATTCTTGTTTAGCTTTCTGTAACCGATGGGGTGCTAATGGTCTTGCTCTAGAATAAACTGGAGGTCCTTGGGTATTCATGTAATGTTTAACATTATGTGAAATCGATTCTGGTGTCATGTTTGGCAATGTTATTTCAGGATAGGAGCTGAACAAGTCGGCAAATTTCATGGTACTTTTGTTCACGGCACTTATAATGTCCTCTTCCGAAATGGACATAACGTCACCCTTGCTTTTAAGCTTGGTTACGCCCAGGGGCGCACCCAGACTTTTGGTTTGGAGGGGGCTTTCCTCAATATCATGATTTCAGCTATGGAAAGTGAATGTGTCCATTATTAGTCTTGTATGTAAATATGTATATATGAGACCATATGCATAAAAAGATATTCTATAAGATCAAACATACTGTAGAATGCTCTGTTAAAACCAATACAAAAGATGCTATTAGACTGGAGATTATTTAAACAAAATGTGCATTGGTTTTATACAAATTTTAGTTACAGTACCATTGAGCTAAGGTTATGCAAGTAATAAAAAGGAACAGCATGATTTTTATCAAGAATTAACTTTTGATCACGATCAGAGTGATAACGACTGGATTGCTCTGCTCACTATTATAACTATATATCCAGCTACCAGGATCGTCAGATTGATGTCGACGCCTCCAACTAAGAACATCGTAACTAACATTTTTGAGATTTTGAGATTATTTGCGTATCATATACTAAAAATTGAGCTCTATCAACTAGAAGATTATTACTCTCTGATTCCCATTATATTTCTTGTTAACTCGGTATTCAAGAACATCGTAACTGCTGTTATTTAATATGTTGCATTTAAGAACATCGTAACTTGAGATACGATGTTCTTAAACGGAGTGTTGTCTATGAAGTGTTCAGTACAAGTGTAGTTACGATCATATTACAGGAAGCATTCAGCACATTCACTCAAAACTGCATGTTAGTTTTCCGCATCCGTCCACACTGACTAATGACAATGACATGCCAAGGTGCTCGAAGCTTCCATTCTCGCTGCTTTGTGAGCTGCGCGATCTTCATTTGAATGAAAATCCACAGCCTGCTTCCAGTCGACCGACGGGGTCAGGGAATGGAATGAATGAAGCCCCCATCTAGCAGCGAGGATATGAACTGTGCCGGCTGCCGAAGCCTGTCGCACTCCCCTGGGGCAATGATTAAATGAATGACAGATGAAAAGAAATGATAATGGAGAGTGTTGCTGGAATGAAATTAGTGTCAGGGAAAACCTGAGTACCCGGAGAAAAACCTGTCTGCCTCCGCTTTGTCCAGCACAAATCACACATGGAGTGACCGGGATTTGAACCATGGACGCAGCTGTGAGAGGCCGGCGCGCTGCCGCCTTAGCCACGGAGGATCCGTTATTTGATTATAGTTCTCATTTTAGAAGCTGGAGAGCGCACATTTCCAGTTACTGAAGTCGAGACACAGTGCAGTGTTGGCAGTCCAATGTAACGCTGACTATAATGTTTAGGTGATTATTGTGTATAGTCTTTTACCCTTTTCAAAACGTTATCAAGAGGCAAATTGATGGTTGATTTAGTGAGGAGTATGGCTGCTTATTCAACTCAGTTACAAGGTAAGTGCACATTCATTATTATTGTTCAGAAAGGCCAGTCATTATTATTCTCTTTATGTCAGAAGAGTAGCTTTAACCAGCAACAGCTACAGCCACATCTATTAGAGGAGAAATAATATGGAAGTTAGGTTTATTACAAGGTGCTGCTTACATTTCATTAACATAAAATTAGACATAAAGTGTCCGGGTTCATAAAAAAAACTATGCATATCAAAATAATTTTGTTGAGTAGAATACTATCAAATTCTAATATAATAATAATATGAGAGACATTATTTTTATTGTTCATGTTACACTTTTCAGATCACAGTACTGACGAACGTAATTCAAGCACTAAGGACTCAGAATCTCAGAGTAACTGCTCATTCCCCCTAACTTAAGAGCAACATATTATGAGTGAAATTACTAGGGATATCTTGGGTTTATCACAAAATCTTGAAGGAGTCACCTTTGAAGCAAAAGATCAGAGAGAAGATAGCGTAGATAATGGTGACAAATTACAGCATGAAGACGACAATAAAGAAGAGAATGAAAAATCACAGAATAAGCAAGAAACAAGAAAAAGAATGAAACAGGCTATAGTTGACATTATAATTAATAATGGCCCAATGCACAACAAGTCGGATTGTTCTAGGATGAAGACTGGTAAAACCATAGTACCCGTTGAACGAGAAAACCTATCCCCCAACATCACAAAATCTGAAAGTTCTACTGAAAACTTAAAACCAGAATGAAGATTATGAATAAGAGTTTTTGATTGAAACAGACTGGGAACCTGAGTCTGAGGAAGATAGTGACAAAACAGTGTATGAAGAAGAGGCAAATTCAAAGAAAACATTGAAAAATGAGGTTCAAATGAAATTGGGAGCTTTGTTATGAGCTATATAAAGTTTAAAGTTCAAGAAGGAATTACAGACTTTATATTTTATTCAGATAGCTGTGCAGGACAAAATCGGAATAGGATTTTGTATGCAGTTTACTCCTTTATGTCTGAGACCCTGCATGTTTCCATCATCCACATATCTTTGGAAAAAGGATACACGCAAAATGAAGGGGACTCAATGCATGCTCTCATTGAAAGAAGAAGGAAAGGGCAAACTATTTATGTTCCATACCAATGGGTTATGCTTATTCGCATGGCGAAAGCAAAGGGTAAACCATACGTGGTTCAAGAAGTTTCCCAGAAGGACTTAAAGAATTGCAAGGAACTTTTGGATTTAGACATGCGGAACTGGGTAGCAAGAGAAGAGAAAACACACTGGCACAATGTGAGGCAGGTTCGTATCGGGAGAGACGAACCAACCAAGCTGCTTATCGAGTACGAACACGAAGGTGAAGAAGTGTTTATTGATCTGTACCAGAATCGACGAAGAAGACGGCAATCTCAATCTATTCGCACTTTGGAGCTTAGTAATGCTTATAACGGACTGTTGACAGTAGCTCCCAATCTCATTCCAGTATGAAAATTTCTAAAAAAATCTGAAAGTTACCGTAGACGAAAAAACTGAATCAGACACAACTAGTGACAAATGAAAATTAAGTAACTTGTCTCGAAGTTCAATTGTTTTAATTTGTATATTGTATTTTCAAAACAATGAACATTTTTGGAAAGTTTAAAATAATAACAAATATTTTTAATTTAATCTGTATAGTTCTGTTCTTCTGAAATGATTTCATAGTCTTCAACGATTGTATTGTTCACAGATAACAATCTTAAGAATAGTAAGTTCAGTCAATTCTTTCTTTTAGCTCATTGTATGCAGTAATATTAACAACAGACACTATAACATAAAGTTGATGGTTATTATTAAATTAAATTGTCAAAATAATAACATCGTAACTTGACTTTTGCAGTCAGTTGTTCACACATCTCCAATGAAGAACATCGTAACTTCACATACGATGTTCTTCATTGGATAATTCCAATTCAGTAATATCGTAAGTACGTGTAAATGGGTTATTTAATAAATTCAAACACCCTTCTTCGGGTAAAATAAACTAGGCAACAAATGCTTTCCATTGAGCCCATAATCGCAAAGATTGAGAAACTCGCCGATTTGTAGGAATTTTTCTAAACTTTAAACTGCTCTCCTCAACATTTTACTTTATGCAGATACGATGTTCTTAGTTGGAGGCGTCGATGTGTAACATCAATTATCTGCAATCATTTACTAAGTTTTGAGTTGTTTATACCAGGAACTAGTACGGTATAGGTTTTAGGAAATTATTAATAACATTTTGATTTTGAATACGTAAATTTAATTGGAACTAAAAATTACATTTTAAAAGTTACGAGATGTAATTGTATACCATAGTGTTATGGATTGTAACAAAAATTTTATGTACTGAACGAGAAAATATATAAGTTATTTAAATTTTCCTTAATAACTAACATTATAATAAAAAACTTGAACATTTCTAGAATTTCAAGTTGAATTTAATTACACAGACTGAATGCAAGTTTAAACAGATAGTTGAATACAAATCATGTATTAATGAATTAACATTAACATTGTTTGAATAAAGTGGAAACTCAAATTTCACAGAACAAAATCCAGCCGCCTAGCAGATTTTTTCAAAACGGAAACTACCTCAGTACTGGTGACTTCAATTTCTCGGTGAATATTCAGTGCTGCTAGTCCAGTCAGCCTGTCTGCACCCATGGTATTCCTAAGATATGTTTTCAGCCGACGTAGTGTAGAAAATGACCTCTCAGCAGTGCTTGTAGTCACAGGGATGGTACACAAAATTCTCAACAATGTGTGGATATTAGGAAACAAGTCCTTGTCACATAGATTCAACACATCGATTGCGTTTTTAGGGATATTAGCGTAGGTCTTGAAGCTCTTGTGCCTCAGTTCAAACTCAGCCATAAGCAGGCCTTTGTTGTTTCCTCCACTTTCAATTATGTCATTCTTATGAAAATTACACAGCTGTAAGAAATCAGGTTGCATTTTTTCTTGGAAGGTTTCTTTATGTGTATGTGATGCATTGGCTGATGGCAGTAAGCACTCAAAACTCTTTAATAAGTCTTTATGCTTGATGAATCGAGATTCCAATGAAATAATGAAAGAGTCAATCCAAGGGATGAAAACAGATCTTTTATAGTATAATTCTGGAGTTTCTGCCGGTATGTTGCTTCTGTTCAGTTATCTTCCAACTGTTCGAGGCATCGAAATTATTGAACCGCAGTTATTAGCAATTTTGGTAGCTTCTTCAAACAACGAGTGAAATTCTTGATCTGCATTTTTTCTTAGAGATTTTAAGCTTTCAATCACAGTTTCAGCGTGAGTAATTGCAGATGATAAATCTAAATCAGTTCCCTGAAGCTTTTTGCTTAGGTTTACTGTGTAACCAAGCAGTTTTTCTGATGCCATGAGAGAAATTATAAATTCACCCTGACTTAAGGAGTTTAGTAGTATTAGAGCTCCTGAAGAAGATTCCCTATCATTCCAGTTTTTAATCTCCTCTAACGCTACTTCAAGAGGTTGCAGCAGTTCTTTCATAACAAAAATAGCATCGTCCCTTTGTACCCATCTCGTTGGACAAAGCTGCAGGAGTTTTTTCTTGTTGGTTTCAAGATTTACCTCAGATTCAATGCACTGTTTTAAAACTGCTTGTCTTTTAGGAGTGTTAAAAAAATCCCACAACTTCTCCACTATTCCAAAGCAGTTCCTGATTGATACAACCTCAGACGCGGTCGACAATGCCAGGTTAAGGCTATGAGAAGCGCAATGCACGTATATTGCTGTGGGGTGAACTTCTTGGATGCACGCTTGAGCCCCTTCAAACTTTGCACTCATGGCAGCCGCCCCATCGTACCCCTGGCCACGTAGGTTATTTATGTCTATATTACTGTCTTCAAGACCTTTAATCAATGTTTTTGCCAATACGCTACCCGTGGTAGAGGTTAGAGGCATGAACTTCAAAAATTGCTCACATATCTCATAACCATTTAAAGTATTTGGGGTTACATAACGTAAACACAAAGAAAACTGTTCAACAGTTGAAATATCAGATGTTTCATCTGCGAGAACACTAAAAAACTTAGCTTCTTTTACTTTACTTGCTATTTTTTCAGTTATTATTTGGTTACAAGCATCGATGACTTGATTTTGAAAATTCCAACTTATATAGGTCGCATTTTTGCCACATGACCCAAAGTGATCTTTCAAATTGTTGTCACCTGCTTCAATTCTAGCTCTGAGCAAAGCTCTTAAGTTCCCCTCATTTTCAAATGGTTTGCTGTCGATTTGAAACTGACCATAATCTCTATGGCCCCTAAGGGCGATATTTTGCCTTCCACACAAAATAACAGTTTCTATTATTGGAATTATTCTTTTCACATTATTTTGGGCTTGGACGTCTTTTCCTTTATCAAGAGATTTGTCAATCGGTTTCATTCGGCAGTCCATAACTCTTTTAAAGTCAGCTGCGCTTACACATGAGTCTTTATGATACTGCGAGTTTGCATGTTTTTCAAACTTTTCTAGTGCTTTTTTCCAGTTACAAAAACCTTCTTCAACAAGTTGTCCAGTATGTTGAGCGTTACTCCTACCGACTTCTTTTTTTGAAAAAAGCATACAATGGACACAGTATGAAGAGTCTTCAATTCCAGAATACGAAAGCCAGGTATATTTCTTTAGCCATGGAAACGAAAATTTTCGTTGTTGGTTCCCATGCGATCTAAAAGGAAAGTTAAAGTTGCTCTGAGGAAACCATCTGTCATTCAAAACTTTGAACTTTTCATTGTCCGTCAACACTTTGTTTTTAAATAAACCAATGTCCAAATCCATGTTATGTTTACTTACAACGGCCTTAGGCCTGCTCACATTTGCCTCTGAGCTCTCCTCTGACGAACAACTTGGCTGTTTTTCTATGCTTGCAGTCCTCGTTAACAGTTCCTTACTCGTTGAAGGATCGCCACATTCACTAACACTAACCGCATCATATTTATTGATTTTTAACGGTTTAAAATAGTTTTGGATGTTTGACTTTCTTTTGTCTCCCATTACGACTAGTCCAATTGGACACACTACGAACACCAATAGCCAATAGAAAATACAAACACAATAACAATCATCGAATCAACTTTTACAAACACCACTACTGACTTGACGCCTGAAACAGAGCACAGCACAATACCTTGGGGAGAGAACTTTTCACCGCTGTCCCACGCGCATCTTGCTCCGAGCATAGTTACGACAACGGACGGAAATATCCGATCGTGTTGTGTTTACAATATATATTACTAGCGGACCCGTGCGAGAAATCTCGCATGTTCATAAACCACACTTTTCCCAATAGGTTTTGCAAATCGAACACTTCTTACAAAAATTGATATTTAAGAAATTTAGAATGCAATTAGTCACTGATTGAGTGTGCTGTAACACTCATTGGTTATTCGATATTTATGAAACCATACTATTTGTGTACTTATTCCTTTGATTTAGGCAACTGTTTCTGAAATCCATGCAAAATTATAAAGCAAAGACCTCAATGTTAAAATGACATGAAACGGGTGTCACAGGGACCATAATGTGAAGTAAACAGCAATTATGGAGCGTATTTTCATACATCAACAGTAGCAGCAAATCGCACACTTCGTACATTTTTTAAAGAAATTATTGATATTTATGGAATTAGAGTGCAATTCGTCATTGCTAATGTCTATTCTCTTTCATTTGAATGCTCATTTTCACAATCGGTCGCTTGTGAGCGCTGCAGGAGGGATATATACTAGGCCTACTGAAATAATATAGGCCTATATATGATTATCACTCAAGTGTTGCTTAAATATAGGCCTAACATAATTCTATTTTAAACAGTAGAAAATCGCAAAATGTTCCAACACTAAACATTCTGGAACCCGTTATGCAATCAATTTTATTGAAAGATATCGTAAATGTTTTTAAAGTGTTCCCAGGTTTTGGGGGGGGGGGGGGGGGGGGGGCTTAAGCCCCCAAAGCCCCCCCCCTGGGTGCGCCCCTGGTTACGCCATCTGTTAATTGTTTGTTACGAATATCGACACATAAATGAAATTCGTTTAGGAAATCTGCTCCTAATATTCCCTTATAAGCAATTACAAATGGCCACTGAAATTGTCTGCGTAAACCTAAATCCAATGTTAGGGTTCTGATACCATATGTTGGAATTACAGTTCCATTAGCAGCACAAAGTTTAAACGAATCATCGATTCGATCACAGTTCCTTGGTGGGATTATTGATACGTCTGCCCCACTGCCAACGAGAAACCGCAGGCCTGTTTTATTATCTGTTAAGAATAACCGGTGTTTGCGGCTTCTATCATAATTCTCGGTAGATGAACTAGCCGCTATTCTACTGCCTGTTGAGGTTTTCCGACGACTTCCATGACCAAGGCTGTTTACATTTCTCTGGAATGCACTGTTGACCAAATCGGAAATGGTAATAGCAGTACTTGCCCTTTGGGTCGTATCTTCTACTTCGACTGCGGTTGCGACTAAAGCTTCGCCTGCGAGGACTACGATTCCGACTGCGGTGTTGTCCTGTAGACATGGTAGCGATTTGTTGTTCCAGGTGAGCAATCTTTGTAACAAGCTCACTTGTGTATCAACCTTGAATTCGTAATTGCGGGGGTTCATCTCAAACATCTTACAGCCATCACTGCGACACGCTCCAGGCACTCTTCACTCACGACTAAAATACGTTTTTATCGAATCTGGAAGCTTATCTAACCAAGGAGTTCTAATAACCTTATCAGATACATCCTTTCCAGCTAATAATGCATTTTTCTAAGAAGCTGACTAGGTTTGTAATCTCCTAACTCAGCACCAGTAAGCAATCTTTTGATTTTCACATCTTCACTCTCTTTAAAAATATCCAGGAGTCGTGATTTGGCAGCTGAATATTTAGCAGTTCCTGGTCCTATTATTATGTCCCAAATATTCTCAGTATATTTTGGTTCGAGGTGGGCAATTATGTAATTAAATTTTGTCTCTTCGGATGTGATTCTATTAATATTAAACTGGGCTTCTACTTGGAGAAACCAAATCTCGGGCTCTTCTGACCAAAACGGAGGAATCTTTACCCTAACCTTGTTAGCTTCGCATCCTAAGACTGGGATATCGTTATTTTCCGGGGTTAACATTTCAATTCCAATTTACAACGCAGTCTACTCACGTAACAATGTAGGCTACTGTTGTTTAATTGTCGACTTCTTTATGTTTTTTGATCACGTCAGGGTCACCAATGTTGCTGTTTTTATTATTCCTGACATTGATCAACACACAAAAATATTATATTTTTACACATTCAAATCACTGCCTTCTTGATGCTCTGCTACAGTACTACATTTGTATCAGACGGATTACCATGGGTTGGATCAGGACTGTTAGGTCAACATAATGCATAGATACACACTAATTAATCTTAAGAATAGGAAGAGAGATATTAATGATTGAGCAGCAGCATCTTAACGAGAGATGGACGGGTAGAAATAGTAGCTACCACAGCGGAGCAGAATATAGGAGAGATAATAATAGTTAAATAAGAAAATAGCGACAGTATGAACTACAATTACTAGTTAGCACGAAATGAAACTTACACCGCAAGGTTAAAATAAGCTGAGGCCAGGCACACAAAATTAGTAGGAAAACTTGATCCAACTATGGGAACAAAAGTGGCGCGATTATTATTATTATGATTATTATTATCAGCGGCCATTACATAAAATCAATCAGGCCACCAATGGGCGTTAAAAGCATAAATCGGGCATAGCAATTCCCATGCGAAAGACAAGAGCAATTATATCACAGTCGGCAGTGCACCTTAATCGAGCAGCAAATCAGGCAGTACAGCGCGTAGCGACAGAGGCCATCTTGGAATATTGACGTCACAACCTCCTTCACCCCTTTGCCCACTACATAGAAGCATGTGACGGAGAGCTACGCCCACGGGCGGGCACGATGCTTTATCGCCACGACTGGTGCCAAATATAGCACTTCGGAAATACAAAACCACTATCACTATCCACCCACCAATATAATTAAGAAACCTAATAGCATGCCTATTCACGCGCAGTTTACTAATGAAGCCTCAACCCTTCAACTCAATAACTAACAAACGAGCTGTCCATCCCAACCCGAGCCACTTATAACTAATAATAAGTCTAAAGACCCAAACAAACAAACAAACAAACAAACAAACAAAACTAACCAATCCCAGGTAGGACCTCAGCACCTGATACCCAACCGACCATCCTAAGCCGCGACCTCTAATTAACAAATACTAACATACCTACAAATCAGATTAACAATGCTGACCTATCCATCCATATACCTCGTCTACCAACAATTGTAAGATGAAATCCACTCTATAGATTAAGAATCCGATCAGCCAGGCGCAATGAAGCTTTACTTCCTGCAACCCCGCATTGTTCCCAGCCTTCATACCCTAGTAAGTACACTACGCTTAGATAATAAGGGCAAAGGGCAAGAAATGAAATGTTACGCCAGCCAAGCTCAAGAAATTAGCCAACCAGCGGGCACATCTGCGTTCACCTGTCATTTCGTAGACAGACCATGGACTACAATTGCAAATCTATGGAACTAGCCAGCCGTAAGAATCAAAAATTGCTAGTCCGAAAAGACACGTACAGGTCGAACTAACTTCGGACAGGATCCTAGCCAAATCAGTGGCCGAAGGGACATTTTGCCATAACACAGCCATGACATCAACCGCGCTGAGTGATGACGTCACTAGACTAGTCTGCGACGGCAGATGATCACGCAAATCGACACATTGAGGCAGAGCTCTTAGTATATAAGTTAGCTAATATTAAGGTTAAGTAAATGTCACCTATACGCGGTGTAGCCTATTTTCCTGCAGCGAGCAGATGTCCCGTATAAGGGATGATATAATAAAATGAAGAAATAAGTGCACCCTAGCACCCTCTCTCTCCATTTTCACCAACTATATACCTAGGTAATAGAATAAGGGAATAGTAATTAATTAAGTAAGAAAGGGGAGCGTAAGGGCGCACTGGCTCAGCTACTCGTATTTCACCCCACTGCCGATGATCACGGTGACAGTGGAGTGAGAGACTCACCTAAAACTTTCACCAGGAAGCCCCGCGGCTAGAATCCCGGTGACACCGAGGTGAAACTTTCATCACGAAGCCCCGCGGGTAGAATCCCGGTGACACCGAGGTGGACCTTACACCAGGAAGCCCCGCGGCTAGAATCCCGGTGACACCGGGGTGAAACTTTCACCAGGAAGTCCCGCGGCTAGAATCCCTGTAACACCGAGGTGAAACTTTCACCAGGAAGCCCCGCGGCTAGAATCCCGGTGACACCGAGGTGAAACTTTCATCAGGAAGCCCCACGGCTAGAATCCCGTTGACACCGAGGTGGAACTTTCACCAGGAAGCCCCGCGCTAGAATCCCGGTGACACCGAGGTGAAACATTCACTAGGAAGCCCCGCGGCTAGAATCCCGGTGACACCGAGGTGAAACATTCACCAGGAAGCCCCGAGGCTAGAATCCCGGTGATACCGAGGTGGAACTTTCACCAGGAAGCCCCGCGACTAGAATCCCGATGACATCGAGGTGAAACTTTCACCAGGAAGCCCCGCGGCTAGAATCCCGGTGATACCGAGGTGGAACTTTCACCAGGAAGCCCCGCGACTAGAATCCCGGTGACACCGAGGTGAAACTTTCACCAGGAAGCCCCGCGCTAGAATCCCGGTGACACCGAGGTGGAACTTTCACCAGGAAGCCCCGCGGCTAGAATCCCGGTGACACCGACGTGAAACTTTCATCTGACAATTCACGTGGCGGCAGGAATGGCAGTCGACCTTAAGTTGCCGACCAAGAACAGTAGTAAGTGAGTACGTCAGGACGAAAGAAATCAAGAGAAAATAAGAAAGCAAAGAAGCGTTGTAAGAAGAAGGAATCAAAATAAATAAATAAATAAATAAATGTTCGAATAAAGAAATAAACGAGGCAAGGAATAGGAACCTAAAGAAGTAAAAGATGATTAAGAAGGGGGAATTAGGAAATAAATAAATGAAAGAACATGAAATTAAATAAGTAACTAAATAACGCCAGAACCATAAATCATCCACATCGGAGTGAAGAAAGACTAGGGAAAGGCATTGGTTAGAAGCAAGTAAATAAGATGAATAACGGAGAAAGTAAGGAGAGGGAGTGAGTAAGAAAAAGAGGAAGCAAAGAAATCAGTCAACAACAAGGCGAACCAAAAGCTAAAATAATCAATTAATTGGCTAAGACACGTAAATCTTATATTCTTACATATACATGGTGTCATTTATGTACTTGAGTACCCTTAAGGGACATGTAGGGGACGGGTATAGGATCAATTTGCGATGGGGAATATGGGGTCGGAATGGCCTCCTAACCCCAGAAAACAGGTTTGTTTCAGGCCCTCCGCCCCTGTAAAGTAGGGAAGCGCGCCATGTGTTACTCTGAGGTCAGTCACTCTTTCGCCGTCAACGGTCATGGCGCGACCACCGCTCAACGCTGCGTTAGCCGAGAGGATAGTGGCGAGGCGCGGAGCCACGGTGGTCCCAGGTCATTTCTCCTGGGGTACCATGCCTTCATTTTTTCTTTTTCTTTATTTTTAGAGAGGTAGGAGGGGGGTAGTCACAGTGCGTGGATATTCTGTGCTGATTTTTTAATATCCTTCAGTCTATATTTATTGTACGCCCACCATTTGCCGGTGCGACTCAGATCCTGTTGAGTCATCGCTGTTAACAACCTGCTCGCCCACATCGCAATGTGGACAGCTCGTCTCCAGGCATAGAGCAAGCTATTGTCCGTCTAGCGACCGTGCGCTTTCTCATAATTGTTTAGCACTCGCTTTTACTTAGAAAGTAGCCCGGTTTTAATCCTCAACTAGGAGCACCTCCAACCCCCCGTAGCTACCAGAAGTGCCAAGCGTCTAGAGGCTCTCAAATTGTAACACTTGATCAAACCATCAGGTATTTTCACATCACCGTAGGCGACTCATACACGCACACATGCAAAACCCTGCACTCCATACGACTTAGTTATAGCCCATTAATATTTAGTATTTGGACTTCGTAAATATTATTGAATTTAGATTTGATTTTTATTCTTCGACGAGCGAGATTTTATTGAGGTGGATTTTACCATAAATACTAGTTTTTGTGTGCGATTAGATATTTCGTTAATATTTTGATGGGAGATGTGCTTAACCGATCGTATTTTTGTAGGAAGTAGGAATTAGATAGTGTCCTTATAAGTGTGCAAGACCTGATATTATATTGGTTCTTATTTGAACATTAAAATAATGTGAAATAGTCATTGTATAACAGGACAATATTATGACTGTCAATTTTTAAACGAAAATAATTGAGATTTCTTGAGTATCAGACGATAACAGCTGATCACTTAATACTACCCAGAAGTCAATTTGAAATGCGACAGAAACTCAATAAAGGTTTTGTTAAATACTAAAACGAACTGTAAGGACTACAGTATACTTTTTCAAATGGTACATGTAAAGCATTTTGCAGATTGCATTAGAATGAGGAGAGAGAATTTAAGCATTGTTGATTGCAACAATTATGAACGACAAGCAGGGAGGTATTATTATTAACTTATAGTGATGAATGTTGAAGTACTGCAAGTAAGTGAAACATGTCTTACTTTGGAGATAGTCTGCAGATTATTAATTGTTGGAAGAGCGCATTGTTGTAATAATGGAGAATGAAAGAAGGTATTTTATATTCGAAAGTGGATTCCAATCGATCATGTTGACGATGGGAATATTTGAAACAGAGTTAATAAGTGGAAAGTTGTTGTTTTTGAAATTTCGTGCCAGCTTAAAGGTGAAGCTATATTTTGGGAACTGAACCTTGTGGAGATGTAACGATCTATTCCACATGTATCTGTATTACAGTATATGAGGAAGCTGTATAAGATAAAGATGGGTTAATCTGATGTTAAAAGGCGACTAAAGAAGTCATGTGTCTGTATTACAGTATATGAGGAAGCTGCATAAGGTAAAATTGCGTTAATCTGATGTTTAAAGGCGACTATAGAAGGTCATGTGTCTGTATTACAGTATATGAGGAAGCTGTATAAGATAAAGATGCGTTAATCTGATGTTTAAAGCGACTATAGAAGGTCATGTGTCTGTATTACAGTATATGAGGAAGCTGTATAAGATAAAGATGCGCTAATCTGATGTTTAAAAGCGACTACAGAAGGTCATGTGTCTGTATTACAGTGTATGAGGAAGCTGTATAAGATAAAGATGCGTTAATCCGATGTTTAAAGGCGGCTATAGAAGGTCATGAGTCTGTATTACAGTAGCCTATATGAGGATGCTGTATAAGATAAAGATGCGTTAATCTGATGTTTAAAGGCGACTATAGAAGGTCACGTGAGTAGTGTGGTAGTGGGAAAGCTACGGCACTTCTTTTTGAACCCTCCTCGTATCGGCCCCGAACCTGATATCTCGCTAACCAAACATGGGATTAGAACATACAGGGTGTCCTAGCACTGCTAGTAATGCCCCCTACTTTCCTATAGCCTCTTTATTTAATTAAAATACAAAAACTAAAAGGTCGTTCGTGAGTAGTGGGGTAGTGTTGGTTTCCTCAAGTCGCGCTCGTGCTTGAATATGTATGCCTATATTGGGAAAGGGTTAGGTGGTGGGGGAGGAGTAGGGTCGAGTGAGGGGTCGTTTAGATGGTATTTTTTCCGCTCTAGGTGATGGTGAGGTTATTTTTTAAAATGGATGGAATTTGGAAACGCCATTTGGGGTAAACGTGTGTTTTTTTGACATTATGGCGATGAATGTTTTATGTACGCCCGCGCACTTGGGGATTTTGTAAAAGAGCGGGCTTTTTAAATGATGATTTATAAATGAGTTTTTAATATGTATTTAAAGAAACCCTAAAAACTAATAGGTCATCGGCTTTTTACTATCTCGCTAACCAATAATCGGATTTAAACCTATGAGGTGTCGTAGGACTCGTGGTGAACTCACTTTTTCTTTGGACGAGGTATATTTACCCCAAAATAAAAACTACCCTTACCTGGGGGATGAAATAGTAATTTATTTTTGTATGCTTACGACTTTGGCGGTTTTTGTAAGAGAGCGGGCTTTTTTTAAATGATTATTTATAAATGAGTATTTTTAATATGTATTTAAATAAACCAAAAAAAAACAACTAATAGGTCATCGGCTTTTTACTATCTCACTAACCAATAATCGGATTTAAACCTATGAGGTGTCCTAGGACTCGTGGTGAACTCCCCTTTTCTATGGACTGGGTATATCACTCCAAAATAAAAACTACCCTTACCCTGGGGAAAATAATATTTTTTGTATGTGCGCGCACGGACGGCTTTTGTCAAAAGGACCTAACTACACGTTTGTTAATATTTTCTGAACCCCTCATGGGATTTTTCCATAGGCAGTATCCTAGCCCTGGGGATGACGCCCCGTTTTTGAATGTATGATTCATTTTTGTCAAAAGGGCCTAACTACACTTTTGTTCATATCTCGCGAACCAATCATACTAGGGACTTGTATGAGGGGTCCTAGCACTTGGGGCGACGTCCCCCGTTTGGGGGAGAAACTACCCCCCCCCCCCCCAAATTGAAAAATCCATATCTTGGAAACTAAGAACCCTAAAATTAGATGTGATAGCTTAAAAAATAGGGTATGTTCAGCCTTTTACCTCGATTGATCATTTCACCCCTAAAACAGTAAATAGTCATGTTATGGGGAATAATCGTGTTAAACACCTAAAATGATATATGAACCTAAGATCTTTTGTTTTTAATGAAAAATAGGAGGGGGTGAAAACAACCCCCCAAATTGAAAAATCCATATCTAGGAAATGAAGAATCCTAAAATTAGGTGTGATAGCTTAATAAATAGGGGATGATAAAGGCTTTTACCTCGATTGATCATTTCACCCCTAAGACAGTAAATAGTCATGTTATGGGAAAAACCTGTTAAACACCTAAAAATGATAAATGAACCTAAGATCTTTTGTTTTTGATAAAAAATAGCAGGGGGGTGAAAACAACCCCAAATTGAAAAATCCATATCTAGGAAACGAAGAAGCCTAAAATTAGGTGTGTAAGCTTAAAAATAGGGGATGATATGGGCTTTTAACTCGATTGGTCATTTCACCCCCAAAACAGTAAATAGTCATGTTATGGGGGAAAAACGAGTTAAACACCTAAAAATGATACATGAACCTAAGATCTTTTGTTTTTGATGAAAAATAGCAGGGGGTGAAAACAACCCCCCAAATTGAAAAATCCATATCTAGGAAACGAAGAAGACTAAAATTCGGTGTGATAGCTTAAAAAATAGGGGACGATATGGACTTTTACCTCGATTGATCATTTCACCCCTAAAACAGTAAATAGTCATGTTATGGGGAAAAATCGTGTTAAACACCTAAAAATGATATATGAACCTAAGATCTTTTGTTTTAAATGAAAAATAGCAGGGGGTGAAAACAACCCCCCAAGTTGATAAATCCATATCTAGGAAACGAAGAATCCTAAAATTAGATGTGATAGCTTAATAAATAGGGGATGATAAAGGCTTTTACCTCGATTGATCATTTCACCCCTAAAACAGTAAATAGTCATGTTATGGAGAAAAAAACCTGTTAAACACCTAAAAATGATAAATGAACCTAAGATCTTTTGTTTTTGATGAAAAATAGCAGGGGCGTGAAAACAACCACCAAATTGAAAAATCCATATCGAGGAAACGAAGAAGCCTAAAATTAGGTGTGATAGCTTAAAAAATAGGGGATGATATGGGCTTTTACCTCGATTGGTCATTTCACCCCAAAAGCAGTAAATAGTCATTTTATGGGGGGAAAACGTGTTAAACACCTAAAAATGATTCATGAGCCAAAGATCTTTTGTTTTTGATGAAAAATAGCAGGGGGTGAAA
This sequence comes from Meconema thalassinum, assembly GCA_946902985.2. Taxonomy (NCBI): domain Eukaryota; kingdom Metazoa; phylum Arthropoda; class Insecta; order Orthoptera; family Tettigoniidae; genus Meconema; species Meconema thalassinum. Next base: position 51,004,979 of record OX336388.2, on the reverse strand, counting down.
ACAACCCCCCAAATTGAATAATCCATATCTAGGAAACGAAGAAGCCTAAAATTTGGTATGATAGCTTAAAAATAGGGGATGATATGGGCTTTTACCTCGATTGGTCATTTCACCCCTAAAACAGTAAATAGTCATGTTATGGGGGAAAAACGTGTTAAACACCTAAAAATAATAAATGAACCTAAGATCTTTTGCTTTTGATGAAAAAAATCAGGGGGTGAAAACAAACCCCAAATTGAAAAATCCATATCTAGGAAACAAAGAAGCCTAAAATTAGGTGTGATAGCTTAAAAAAAGGGGGTGATATTGGCTTTTACCTCGAATGGTCATTTCACCCCTAAAACAGTAAATAGTCATGTTATGGGGGAAAACGTGTTAAATACCTAAAAATAATAAATGAACCTAAGATCTTTTGTTTTTTGAAGAAAAATAGCAGGGGAGTGGAAACTACCCCCAAATTCAAAAATCAATATCTTGAAAACGAAGAACCCTAAAATTAGGTGCGAAAGCTTAAAAAATAGGCCATGACATGCGCTTTAACCTGGATAGGTCATTTCACCCCTAAAACAGTAAATATACATGTTATGAGGAAAAAATGTGTTATACACCTAAAAGCATAAGCGTTTTGTGAAACCTTGCTTTAATGGACATGTATATGGAGGATGATTGTTATTATTATTATTATTATTATTATTAGGTAATTATGGATTAATGTGTGTATAGATAACTAACCAGTGGGGAGCGTGATGGCGCAGGTGCTTAGCTGCTCGTCTTTACCCGGACGGCTGGGGTTCAAATCCCGGTGACAGCGGGGGTTGGAATTATCACCTGAAAAATCACGTGGCGTCAGGAAGGGCATTCGGCCTTAAATCCCCGGCCAAAACCAAAATGAGCCTGGTTGGCTCCGGCGACTCAAAATAATAGGGAAAAGCCGAAGAAAGAAAAAAAGAAGAAGAAAGAAAGGTAACTCACCAGTAATAGTAAACATTGGTTTGAGGTGTTGAAGAAGTCAGGATGGCCAACCCTTTGCTATGGTTCACGAATGGACCCCAAAACGTTTTTCCTGTCAAGACTCAGTATACCCTGTTACAGCCTTTAGAAAAAAAATCGAACCGGGGCCTCTGTGGTGACAATGGAGTAATATTCATGGTGCTTTTTAAACAAACATACGCTTAAATACTACCGCTGGGTTGAATCTGCACTGAGACACTGGCTTTGGTTAGTGTAGTGTGCCTTGGTGATAACAGCACAGCGATCTTGTCAGCAAGTTTCATATTACTCGTCTGCTTGATAGTGGACGTGCTCTGCACCGTGTTATCATACAGGACATGACTAGATCGTTGTTAGGTTTGACAAAGGCGTAGTGTAGCTTATTGCAACCTTGAAATGAATGTCATGATATAGTCGGGGTTGGAAGCCAAGACCTTAGGGTTTACAACCAAGTAGGTTAACCACTACACGGTGAGATGGTCAAATAATAATGTAACAGAACATATAGAAACGTTTTCCATAGTTTAACGAATTGGCTAAGAGCCATACCATGAGAGGTGTAGGTAATGGAAATTGAATCCTTAGCTGATGATTATACTACTTGTAATCTATAGCCATGCTCACGTATAAGCTATCATGTTAGAAAAAGAATTGTATGGCTTGTTTTAAACGGAGAATAATTGTGTTTACTGTGAAACACAAATCTGAATTTAAAATTAGTTTATGTCCTACATGATGTTTGAACTCTTTTTTTATTTATACTTTAGACAAAAGCTAACATAGTTCTCATTCAGAAGCCATGACCGCCTGTTTTCCAATCCTACACCGTACGCTGAAGTTAAAATGAATAGGCTAATGATCACGTTACAGACAGTCTGTTTCAAAGCCATGAGAACTAAGTGAACAAAGAATAACATTCATGAGCCAGTGAGGAATTCAACATGCTGTCCTTTGGACAAAAGAGAAGCGTTCTACAAACTTCACCACCAAGCTGTCCTATCGACCCTCAATGGTTTGGGTCATCGTTAAGATGAAAATTAAATCTAAGCTATAACTAAAACTAACTACACTCATATACTAGAAGAAGAAATGGAAAACAAAAGGGCAATAGGCCAAATAAAGGACAGAAGGAATAAATAATGGCCCTCAACCCTCAAGCATGTGGATTGAGGGAGTTGGAAGGAAGGAGAGCCATGAAAGGCAGATAAAAAAGTATAATAGGAGAGGCTCTGCCCCAGAGGTAATGGATAAAGAAGAGGAAAACTGGACTCAGCTCAGAAATCCCTTGGGGTCGCCAACTTCCAAACTGATCAGCCGTAAGCCCCTTGAGGGTGTAGCCATATGCAGAGTGCATCGAAAGAGGTGGGGCTATATACACCCTACCTTCTTGAGGGGGCTTGTGCAAAATACAGGAAATAACATGAAAATAAAAACAAGGCTGCCTCCTCACATCAGTAGGATATCAGAAAAAATAAACAAACAAGGGCCAATGAAGTTGCAAAAGGAAGAGACTCCCTAGGCCTCGGATACCCTAATCATGTTGGGGTCGGTAGAGAACAAGAGTTGAGCAAGTGTGGTCGACAGGAAATAAGACAGAGAGGAGCCTAGCACAAGTTAGTGGAAGCAATGACGGTCTCAGCTGGGACTCCGTGATTGTCAACCTACATGACACTAGATATGACGCCCAGGGGTGGAATTAAAGACCTCTTTTGTTTTATATCACTGGCTTTTACGTATCACAACGTATAAAATAGGATTTAAGACGACACTCAAAACATGTTTCATATTCATTAAGTCCGTTATTATTAGGAACCATTTCTGCCAACAGATGCTTACTGCATATGGCAATGCTTTACACTCCTGGGTTAGTCAGTCTTTCTTGCTAAGGATCCTCTATATACCCTAGTCAAGGCTATACATGTTAGTTCTGAACACTTAGTCTTAATTGTATATGAAAATTGTATGCACAGCTTATACAAGGACGTTTTGCATGCAGTCAAACTTTGTAAGATAGTTACATACAACACACAAAGTATGTTTCCGCTACCTAGCGGTGGATATGAGTACTCACTGGCGATAAACGAGGTGAGATGATTAGCTCACATATTTGCTCACACATTTGCTACCATATTTGCCTCCATATTGACTCCCATATTGGCTCCCACTTTTGCCCCCATATTGGCTCCCATATTGGCTCCCACCTTTGCCCCAATTTTTTTGCTTCCCATATTAATGCCAACTCTTATAACTATAAGCAGCAGCAAAATGTAAATAGAATAATATTTCTGATAATGTTCAAAACAAATGTCCTGAGGTCTTGGGTTTGAATTCCCAAAATATGGTTGTCAGCCAATGAGTTACACTACAGGAAACTTTTACTTTATGTTGTGTCGCATGATAATTTGCCCATTTGCGGTGTAGTGGCTAGTATACTTGTGTGTTATCCCTGAAGTCTTGGGTTCCAACTCAACTATGCCTAGAATTTAATTTTGATCTGAGAGTTGAAAGTTAGGTTAGGTGAAGTTAGATTAGGTAAAGTTAGGTTAGGTGAAGTTATGATCGGTTAGGTTAGGTAAAGTTCAGTCAAGTTAGGTTAGGTGAAGTTAGGTTAGGTTAGGTGAAGTTAGGTGAGGTGAGGTTAGGTGAGGTTAGGTAAGGTTAGGTGAGGTTAGGTGAGGTTAGGTTTGGTTAGGTTAGGTTTGGTTAGGTTAGGTTATTTTAGGTTAGGTAAGTTTGTTATATCTAGTTGTTTTAGAAAAACACCATTTTTGCTCTCATATTTGCTTCCATATTTTCTTTGCACTTTAATCTATCTTGACTTGTGTATATACTTTTGCTGGTATATTTGTTGACATATTTGTTAGCATATTTGCTCCCTCTTTTTATATTTGCTTCGCTCCCACATTTGATCCCATATTTGCTCCCACTTTTTGCTCACAGTTATTTTTTTCTCCCACATTTACTGCCGCTTTTGCTCCCACTTTTTACCCCCCACCTTTGCTCCCACTTTTTGCATGTATATATGCTCCCACATTAAACTATTGTTGTTATTACCAAGTTGTCTTTACTAGAGATTAGTTTGTGCTTGACAGTTGATATGGAAGTATCAGTGACTAGGTATGGTAAGCCTTATGCTTACTATAAAGGATATTCATATATTGTGAAACGAAGCAATAAAAATGGAACTGTTATTTGGCGCTGTTCAAAGCAACGATCGAAACAGTGTCAAGGAATGCTTAAAACAAAAGAATTGTACGTACTTTCTTCAAACAATCATGAATGTAAACTTAATAATCACGCTAGTCTAAATGTAAAGAAAACCCAAACCGAAGCAACAAACCAAGTCCAAAAGAAAGATAGTGCTGCTCAAGATAATATTAACCTCAAGTTTAATACACTACAACGCACTCATGCTGTTAGCGAATTGTTCAATGACAAACCTTTAACACCTCCTGTGAAACCCATGTTCAGACACGCACCCACATCTCAAAAGCCCTCAACCCTATCAGAGACAATATACCCCATCAAGAAGTTAGTGGGGAAAAGGTAATAGTGGTAATAATAACATAACAATGTTAAAGCATTCTAGCACATCTAAAAAGAAGCTTTCAACACTATCAAAGGCAACTCAAACCATTGAACAGACTGTGGACACAGGTGGAAATTATGATGGTAATGATAACGATGATAATGATCATCATTATGAAAATGATTATAATAATGAGGATGATAATCATAATGATGGTGATAATGATGAACTGCTTCCCGAGATTCTGAAACCATTCATAAAAAATAGCAAATGGAACGATCCTAATATATTAGTCGAACGTCTACAGCTCTTGCATGCCTGTAAACAGGGTGGTCATTTTCGTTATGAGAAAGAGCTATTAAATATGGAAAATGAACTTCGTAAAGCTGCTATTATTGTGTGATGGATCAACGAAGCAACACCCCCATCCCCTAAAAATAATTTTCAACAAGTGTTATGTTCAAAAGAAATGATAAACAAAAAGAGCTGTATTCTGTGTGTCTATCTCTTGTAAAAAAATAATAAAAAAATTGATTAAATTGATAAACATAGTTTGTGTATATTTCTTGTTTTCTTGCATGTTCAAGCAATAGTTGTGTCAGGGAAGGGATTTGAACCCTTGCTTCCTTATATATTTGGAAATTTGATCTTAAGTCAAACGCCTTAACCACTCGGCCACCCTGACAGTTACTGATTTAATTAGTCTTGTTAGACATTAGTGTTTACAAAACTTTTCTTTTCCCCACTATATATATGCTCAACCACTTTTTGGTTTTTCAATGCTGATTTTTTTTTTCAATTTTTTTCAGTAACATTGCAGTTATCAGTATTGCAAACTGGGTGTTTAATATAGGGTTAAAGGCATTAAATAAATCACAAGCCTTACAGTAGTTGCATATGATGTTTAACATGCAACATGTTATTAAAAATTTCAAATAGAGCTGTGCCTTGTTAACATTAAACTCTGTTGGTCATTAAAATAACTACTTGTAAAATAATTCCAGTGTCAAATCCTATTAGCAAATAGCATATATTAAATAATCATGCCATAAAACGAGAACTTAAAAATCATTTATTGTAGAAATACCTTTAATGGGACCACCAAACCTTCAAGTATGCAATATACATTCCAGATAGTGCTGTATTTTGGTCGATAGTGCCTCCAGTGCTTACATTAAATAAGAATACAGTAAACGTATAAATTTTTTATAAATCATAATTGTTTACATAAAATACCATATAATAAATATTTTCACACCAACGAATGACCATTTGAAAATGGTTTATTGTAGAAATATCTTTAATGGAACCTCCAAACCTTCAAGTAAACCATATGTGATGTACATTCCACATAGCTACATAACCGACAGTACATCGTGGTACCAATCTCCAACGCATTTCGCGCTCATTGTATGTGTTGGATTTCTGTCTCATTACTAGAACTGTACTTACTGGTCAATAACCAACATAGTTGTCAAAGTGTTCCCCTGGTAGATAACCCATGTTTGGTTTGTCAATTTCTAATTGCAAGGCCAGCCAAGACCTAACAAAATTTAGTCTTAACGTATATATCCATCATCAACACCATATCATTAAACAAATGAAACCATCTTAAGGTATTTATTAAATTTAATTGCATTTTAGCAACCTTCAAGAGGAAAGTATAGACAGGAATTGTGAAAAGGAAACCGTTCAATCATTCAATGTCGTTAGTGTTAACAACCTCAACGTAAGAGGTTATGAAAGTCTATGTGAGGGTGTGGTTTTTACAGCTGAATGCCTTTTCCTGTCACCCACCTCAGAGACAAGTTTATGGGAAATAAAACTCAGCTATCATGTCGAATGTGGAGCTCCTAGTCTAGGAGAAAGTCATGTTGAGGTATTTGTCTGCAAGGAGTGTGGTAAACGAAACAACAACAATAAAAGCATACTTGTAAAGGCAATATTATGGAATTTTCGAGTACATATAGTGAATTTACAAAAAATGGTTAAATTTCATGGTTTGTAGCCCACTTTGGGTAAGTTTGGTAAATTTTAGTGAATTTTCATCTATATTCGTCTAATTTTATATGAATTTGAGGTAGTTTAAAGCATGCTTAGGTAAATCAATGGAATTTCAATAAATCTGGTAGTCATTTGTTGAATTTTGCTGGAATGTTGTGTCATTTGGTCAATTTGCGGAAAAAGTAGTGGATTTTAGGAAAATTTAAGGTAAATCTGGGGAAAGTTAGGTATTTAACAGATAACCTGTCACTATGATGGTTGTATTAGAGTGTACCTTTCACCACCAAGGGGTAGGATTGGAGAGAGGAGACCGTCATGAGCTGACGTGCATAGTCATTTATATTGACTTTAAGAATGGTTGCTGTGGGGGATCGAACACTCCTCTTGTTTGTTTTGGGGTAAGTGTACTCCATTCCATTCCATTTTTTAAAAGCCACTAATCAGCTCCTAGCATTGGGCAGTTGCAAACCATTTCACTATTCTTAACATCAAATGTGCATTTGCCTGGAGTAGAAGTGGGAAACCACATCAGTTTGGCGTATAGAAAACTCACCTCACCTCACCCCAACTCATTGGACAATGAAAATCATCTGTTTTTGTCTTACTTAGGGGCTTGGAAATCATGGTTATCAGTCCCATGTACTATACTTGGGAACATAATCATGGGCATGCACACTATTATTAGCTGAGTTTCTAATACAATTTTGCATACCCTAGGACCAGTATTGCATTATAAGGCATGCCATGTGTTAGAGTTCTTAAAAGCCAGTGATATAAAACAAAAGAGGTCTTTAATTCCACCCCTGGGCGTCAAATCTAGTGTCATGTAGGTTGACGATCACGGAGTCCCAGCTGAGACCGTCATTGCTTCCACTAACTTGTGCTAGGCTCCTCTCTGTCTTATTTCCTGTCGACCACACTTGCTCAACTCTTGTTCTCTACCGACCCCAACATGATTAGGGTATCCGAGGCCTAGGGAGTCTCTTCCTTTTGCAACTTCATTGGCCCTTGTTTATTTATTTTTTCTGATATCCTACTAGTGTGAGGAGGCAGCCTTGTTTTTATTTTCATGTTATTTCCTGTATTTTGCACAAGCCCCCTCAAGAAGGTAGGGTGTATATAGCCCCACCACTTGCGATGCACTCTGCATATGGCTACACCCTCAAGGGGCTTACGGCTGATCAGTTTGGAAGTTGGCGACCCCAAGGGATTTCTGAGCTGAGTCCAGTTTTCCTCCTCTTTATCCATTACCTCTGGGGCAGAGCCTCTCCTATTATACTTTTTATCTGCCTTTCATGGTTCTCCTTCCTTCCAACTCCCTCAATCCACATGCTTGAGGGTTGAGGGCCATTTTTTATTCCTTCTGTCCTTTATTTGGCCTATTGCCCTTTTGTTTTCCATTTCTTCTTCTAGTATATGAGTGCAGTTAGTTTTAGTTATAGCTTAGATTTAATTTTCATCTTTACGATGACCCAAACCATTGAGGGTCGATAAGACAGCTTGGTGGTGAAGTTTGTAGACGCTTCTCTTTTGTCCAAAGGACAGCATGTTGAATTCCTCACTGGCTCATGAATGCTATTCTTTGTTCACTTAGTTCTCATGGATTTGAAACTGGCTGTCTGTAACGTGATCATTATTCATTTTAACTTCAGCGTACGGTGTAGGATTGGAAATTTTAAATTCAGATTTGTGTTTCACAGTAAACACAATTATTCTCCGTTTAAAACAAGCCATACAATTCTTTTTCTAACATGATAGTTTATACGTGGGCATGGCTATAGATTACAAGTAGTATAATCATCAGCTAAGGATTCAATTTCCATTACCTACACCTCTCATGGTATGGCTCTTAGCCAATTCGCTAAACTATAGAAAACGTTTCTATATGTTCTGTTACATTATTATTTGACCATCTCACCGTGTAGTGGTTAACCTACTTGGTTGTCAACCCTAAGGTCTTGGATTCCAACCCCGACTATACCATGACATTCATTTCAAGGTTGCAATAAGCTTCCCTAAGCCTTTGTCAAACCTAACAACGATCTAGTCATGTCCTGTATGATAACACGGTGCAGAGCACGTCCACTATCAAGCAGACGAGTAAAATGAAACTTGCTGACAAGATTGCTGTGCTGTTATCACCAAGGCACACTACACTAACCAAAGCCAGTGTCCCTGTGCAGATTCAACCCAGCGGTAGGATGCAAGCGTATGTTTGTTTAAAAAGCATCATGAATGTTACTCCACTGTCACCACAGAGGCCCCGGTTCGATTTTTTCTCTAAAGGCTGCAACAGGGTATACTGAGTCTTGACAGGTAAAACTTTTTGGGGTTCATTCGTGAACCATGGCAAAGGGTTGGCCATCCTGACTTCTTCAAAACCTCAAACCAATGTTTACTATTACTGGTGAGTTACCGTTCTTTCTTCTTCTTCTTTTTCTTTCTTCGGCTTTTCCCTATTATTTTGAGTCGCCGGAGCCAACCAGGTTCATTTTGGTTTTGGCCGGGGATTTAAGGTCGAATGCCCTTCCTGACGCCACGTGATTTTTCAGGTGAAAATTCCAACCCCCACTGTCACCCGGATTTGAACCCCAGTCGTCCGGGTAAAGACGAGCAGCTAAGCATCTGCGCCATCACGATCCCCACTGGTTAGTTATCTATACACACTTTAATCCATAATTACCTAATAATAATAATAATAACAATCATCCTCCATACACATGTCCATTAAAGCATGGTTTCACAAAACGCTTATGCTTTTGGGCGTATAACATATTTTTTCCTCATAACATGACTATTTACTGTTTTAGGGATGAAATGACCTATCCAGGTAAAAGCGCATGTCATGGCCTATTTTTAAGCTTTCACACCTAATATTAGGGTTCTTTGTTTCCAAGATATTGATTTTTGAATTTGGGGGTAGTTTCCACTCCCCTGCTATTTTTCTTCAAAAAACAAAAGATCTTAGGTTCATTTATTATATTTAGGTGTTTAACACGTTTTTCACCCATAACATGACTATTTACAGTTTTAGGGGTGAAATGATCAATCGAGGTAAAAGCCTATATCATCCCCTATTTTTAAGCTATCACACCTAATTTTAGGATTCTTCGTTTCCTAGATATGGATTTTTTTAATTTGGGGGGTTGTTTTCACCCCCTGCTATTTTTCATTAAAAACAAAAGATCTTAGGTTCATATATCATTTTTAGGTTTTTAATACGATTTTCCCCCATAACATGACTATTTACTGTTTTAGGGGTGAAATGATCAATCGCGGTAAAAGCCTATATCATACCCTATTTTTTAAGCTATCACACCTAATTTTAGGGTTCTTAGTTTCCAAGATATGGATCTTTCAATTTTGGGGGGTAGTTTCACCCCCAAACGGGGGACGTCGCCCCAAGTGCTAGGACCCCTCATACAAGTCCCTAGCATGATTGGTTCGCGAGATATGAACAAAAGTGTAGGTAGGCCCTTTTGACAAAAATGAATCATACATTCAAAAACGGGGCGTCACCCCCAGGGCTAGGAAACTGCCTATGGCAAAATCCCATGAGGGGTTCAGAAAATATTAACAAACGTGTAGTTAGGCCCTTTTGACAAAAGCCGTCCGCGCGTGCACATACAAAAAATGTTATTTACCCCCAGGGTAAGGGTAGTTTTCATTTTGGAGTGGATATACCCCGTCCATAGAAAAGGGGAGTTCACCACGAGTCCTAGGACACCTCATAGGCTTAAATCCGATTATTGGTTAGTGAGATAGTAAAAAGCCGATGACCTACTAGTTTTTTTTGGTTTATTTAAATACATATTAAAAATACTCATTTATAAATATTCATTTAAAAAAAGGCCGCTCTCTTACAAAAACCGCCAAGTTCGTAAGCATACAAAAATAAATTACTATTTCATCCCCCGGGTAAGGGTAGTTTTTATTTTGGGGTGAATATACCTCGTCCATAGAAAAAGTGAGTTCACCACGAGTCCTACGACATCTCTTAGGTTTAAATCCGATTATTGGTTAGCGAGATAGTAAAAAGCCGATGACCTATTAGTTTTTTGGGTTTCATTAAATACATATTAAAAAACTCATTTATAAATCATTTAAAAAGCCCACTCCTTTACAAAATCCCCAAGTGCGCAGGAGTACAAAAAACATTCATCGCCATAATGTCAAAAAACACACGTTTACCCCAAATGGAGTTTCCAAATTCCATCCATTTTAAAAAATAACCTCACCATCACCTAGAGTGGAAAAAATACCATCTAAACGACCCCTCACTCGAGCCTACTCCTCCCCCACCACCTAACCCTTTCCCAAAATAGGCATACATATTCAAGCACGAGCGCGACTTGAGGAAACCAACACTACCCCACTACTCACGAATGACCTTTTAGTTTTTGTATTTTAATTAAATAAAGAGGCTATAGGAAAGTAGGGGGCATTACTAGCAGTGCTAGGACACCCTGTATGTTCTAATCCCATGTTTGGTTAGCGAGATATCAGGTTCGGGGCCGATACGAGGAGGGTTCAAAAAGAAGTGCCGTAGCTGTCCCACTACCACACTACTCACGTGTCTGTATTACCGTGTATGAGGAAGCTGTATAAGATAAAGATGCGTTAATCTGATGTTTAAAGGCGACTATAGAAGGTCACGTGAGTAGTGTGGAGATGTAACGATCTATTCCACATGTATCTGTATTACAGTATATGAGGAAGCTGTATAAGATAAAGATGGGTTAATCTGATGTTAAAAGGCGACTATAGAAGGTCATGTGTCTGTATTACTGTGTATGAGGAAGCTGTATAAGAAAAAGATGCGTTTATCTGATGTTTAAAAGGCGGCTATAGAAGGCCATGTGTCTGTATTACAGTATATGAGGAAGCTGTATAAGATAAAGATGCGTTAATCTGATGTTTAAAGGCGACTATAGAAGGTCATTCTTCTGTATTACAGTATATGAGGAAGCTGTATAAGATAAAGATGCGTTAATCTGATGTTTAAAAGGCGACTATAGAAGGCCATGTGTCTGTATTACAGTATATGAGGAAGCTGTATAAGATAAAGATGCGTTAATCTGATGTTTAAAGGCGACTATCGAAGGTTATGTGTCTGTATTACAGTATATGAGGAAGCTGTACAAGATAAAGATGCGTTAATCTGATGTTTAAAGGCGACTATAGAAGGTCATGTGTCTGTATTACAGTATATGAGGAAGCTGTATAAGATAAATATGCGATAATCTTATGTTTAAAGGCGACTATAGAAGGTCATTCTTCTGTATTACAGTATATGAGGAAGCTGTATAAGATAAAGATGCGTTTATCTGATGTTTAAAGGCGACTATCGAAGGTTATGTGTCTGTATTACAGTATATGAGGAAGCTGTATAAGATAAAGATGCGTTAATCTGATGTTTAATGTCGACTATAGAAGGTCATGTGTCTGTATTACAGTATATGAGGAAGCTGTATAAGATAAAGATGTTTTATTCTGATGTTTAAAGCGACTATAGAAGGTCATGTGTCTGTATTACAGTATATGAGGAAGCTGTGTAAGATAACGATGCGTTAATCTGATGTTTAAAGGCGACTATAGAAGGTCATGTGTCTGTATTACAGTATATGAGGAAGCTGTATAAGATAACGATGCGTTAATCTGATGTTTAAAGGCGACTATAGAAGGTCATGTGTCTGTATTACAGTATATGGGGAAGCTGTATACGATAAAGATGCGTTAATCTGATGTTTAAAGCGACTATCGAAGGTCATGTGTCTGTATTACAGTATATGAGGAAGCTGTATAAGATAAAGATGCGTTAATCTGATGTTTAAAGTCGACTATAGAAGGTCATGTGTCTGTATTACAGTATATGAGGAAGCTGTATAAGATAAAGATGCTTTATTCTGATGTTTAAAGCGACTATAGAAGGTCATGTGTCTGTATTACAGTATATGAGGAAGCTGTGTAAGATAACGATGCGTTAATCTGATGTTTAAAGGCGACTATAGAAGGTCATGTGTCTGTATTACAGTATATGAGGAAGCTGTATAAGATAACGATGCGTTAATCTGATGTTTAAAGCGACTATCGAAGGTCATGTGTCTGTATTACAGTATATGAGGAAGCTGTATAAGATAAAGATGCGTTAATCTGATGTCTAAATGCGACTATAGAAGGTCATGTGTCTGTATTACAGTATATGGGGAAGCTGTATAAGATAAAGATGCGTTAATCTGATGTTTAAAGCGACTATCGAAGGTCATGTGTCTCTATTACAGTATATGAGGAAGCTGTATAAGATAAAGATGTGTTAATCTGATGTTTAAAGCGACTATAGAAGGTCATATGTCTGTATTACAGTATATGAGGAAGCTGTATAAGATAAAGATGCGTTAATCTGATGTCTAAAGGCGACTATAGAAGGTTATTTATTTATTTATCGTACGGCTTTTAGTGCCGGGAGTGTCCGAGGACATGTTCGGCTCGCCTGAGTCTGTAGCTGCTTTCAGCGGATGCCCTAAAGTGTGAGCCACAAGTTCCGTTCAATTTCAAGTAGTTCCAACTTTCGCCACCAGATATCAATGATACCTAGTAGTGAACGTTGGAACTTTGATAGAGCGTTCTGACGAAATCTAACCTAACAAATTTTGCTTTACACAAGTTTAGTCTGTGAAAGGATCTTTTACATGCCATAAATCTATGACATGGGACCGCCGGCTTTACTTCCCCTCCGAAGGAAGGCATACTGAAGGATTTTTAACGCTCTTAAAAAATCCGACGACTTCGGCCGGGTTTGAAGGTCATGTGTCTCTATTACAGTATATCAGGAAGCTGTATAAGATAAAGATGCGTTAATCTGATGTTTAAAGGCGACTATAGAAGGTCATATATTTGTATTACAGTATTATGAGGAAGTTGTATAAGATAAAGATGCGTTAATTTGATGTTTAAAGGCGACTATAGAAGGTCATATATTTGTATTACAGTATTATGAGGAAGTTGTATAAGATAAAGATGCGTTAATTTGATGTTTAAAGGCGACTATAGAAGGTCATGTATCTGTATTACAGTATATGAGGAATCGGTATAAAATAAAGATGCGTTAATCTGATGTTTAAAGGCGACTATAGAAGGTCATATATTTGTATTACAGTATTATGAGGAAGTTGTATAAGATAAAGATGCGTTAATTTGATGTTTAAAGGCGACTATAGAAGGTCATGTCTCGACAAAAAAACGCACGAATTAGGAAATTGCATTCAAGCAATATTTCATTGTTATTTTTTTTTTTTAACGAGAGCTAGATTATTAAAGCATGAGCTAGACTTTGTCGAACGGCCATGACTATCACTAATATGACGAACGCAAGCAAGGTAATTCGAGAAGGTGGTTCTCGTTTTTCATTAATTACTGGTTTTTTTCTTCAAAACGTTCAAGGACGAGTTCTGGCAGTTAAACTCGCAGACAGACAGACATACAATACTACGAGTTAGATATTGTAAAAATATTTTAGATAAATTGTAAATAGTTAGAAGAGATTGGAAAGGATAACAAGTGATCGTGTAAATACTGTTATTGAGATAGAATGGAGTCTCGTGGTGTATAGAGTAATTGTGTTTGGTTTTGATGAACCGAACTAATGGTATTATTTTAATCTAGGGGTTTTATTTCATTTACAATTCCCGAACATATTTTGGAAATGCAGATGGCATTCAGAATATTGGATTCTTCATATTTATTTTATTTTAATAGTGAAGTTAAAGCTTTAATTCATCCAATTATTTAATTTTGTCGTTGTTTGAGGACGGGAGTGTCCGTACTTAAATTAGGATTTGTAATGTTTTATATTAATAAATCGTAAGACACGAGAGTTTCGTCTGTTCACCGTTTTATAGAAACCAAGCGATATTGATGCCTAATAATTATGGCCATGTCATGCTGTGGAATTAAGAACAGGCGCCCAATTTATCTCATTTGCCCCGAGGAGCGCAGGTTTCTCACTCTACCATTGATGGATAAAGTCCTAATTCCGTAGCGTAACGTCTTTGTCTTATGTGTCCCAACTCATCCCATGTATCAGGCATTTCCTTCGGTGGGTTACCTAGCTGGGGCCACGAAGAAGCTGCAATCTGACTATCTGGATACTGGTAGCTGGTTTACCTAGCTGGGGCCACGAAGAAGCTGCGATCTGCCCATCTGGATACTGGTAGGTGGTTTACCTAGCTGGGGCCACGAAGAAGCTGCGATCCGCCCATCTCGATATTGGTAGGTGGTTTTAAAAGGGCACAATATTAATATATAAATCGTTCATGAATTCGATACCAAATGTAGGAAAGAAAGAAGAGCAGGAAATATGAGAATATTCCGGTATTGAATATATGGAAAGATTTATCATTTTGCCACTTACCTCGTTAGTAAATCTTTCATCTGCCGCATTTGTCGTCAATCAATCTGTGCTTGACATTTCACCTTTCCGCTATGACAAATAGCCTAAATAGAAATAATATTAATCATAGTGATAATAATAATGATAAACATGAGTAATCTGATGCGTAGCACAAACTGATCAGCCAAATCCTGACACAATCGCGTTGGTTAGTGCCAAGAAGCAAACTGCTGAATTAACTCTGTTAGGGGGAATTTAGTTTTCGTTTGTTGGTATAAAACCTCGCCTTTACAGAGCTCTTCACGCTCTCTATTAGCTGTCGTCCGCCTGCTTTAGACTATGGAGCCTGGTATCCAGACACAGAAGATGCTACCGCTGGAAGTCGTACGATTATTATTCTGTGGTTTCCAAAACAAATGGTACATTCAATCACGTCACTCATTCAACATGGTTAATAATTGAAAACATTTCTCAATGCGTGACAAATGTTAATTACACCATACACCCTCCACCCACTGTATCAGATATTTGCAAAAATTACTGAAAGTATGACTTCAAATATTAGATGCGTGTCTACCTGATCCTCTGTCGGGATATCAGTATCAGCGGTAGTTTGTCTAACTGGACCTTTTTATCTGCATAGCAGGCGTCAGGAAAGGACCCGGCCGTCCTTTTGCCTTGTCTCCGAACCTATAGAAATGTGACCTTCCTTTCCGACATGAGTAACACAGCTTAACCCTGGAGTGGTCGCGTGGTCTACATATGTACTCCACTCGCGTGAAAACAAACACTGCTTTAAAACTTATTGCGCCACGTAGCTGACACTCCGTGTACTTTAAGATGGACAGTTGACCCATGTGCTCAGTGCTGCGCGAATATCAGTTGCGCGTGGTTATGTTACAGGTGCCCTGTAAAGTCCGTGGTCTACACTGGTATGCCGTGCGACCAATTACGTAAGTTTTTTTGCTAGAGACTAATTCTACATTGTGCATTTATTATTGCTTTTAATATTGACATTGGCTTAACATCATCGTTAATAAGTATTTTTACACTATTTTGTCGGGGATTTTTTTTTTTTTCCTTCTTCAGGAAATCGTGGAGGTTAGGCAAGCGGCTGTAATCGCAGCGTGGTTGGAAGAAGCCGATAGTCAGACAGATGATTATGACGAACATTCAAGTTCAGACGAGGATGAAGACTATCTTGAGGAACAGATCACCGATTCTGAATCCGAGCAATAAATGCCAGGTGATTGATAACGAAACAGAACAAAGGAAATCTGAAATCATTACGTACTATAGCCTTCTGTATATGACGAGTCCAGAAACTCAAGAGTAGGGGCATGGTGGCGCAGCGGTCAAGCTGTTGGCCTCTCACCAAGGTGGACTGGGTTCGATTCCCGGTCAATACATATGAGATTTTCAAAGTGAAATGCCATGTCTCGTAGTTGGGATTCCACGTAAAAAGGAGGTCCCGTGGCTCATAATCACAAGATTCACGGTCACGTAAAATTACAATCTTCTTTTAAGAAACTCAAGAAGATGGCCTGTAACTCTTTTCTATGATCTAATCAACCTCAGTGCTCTCAACGCGCTTTTCATACATACAGCAAACAAAAGCTATGAATCCGCTTACCGTCGTGACTTTCTTATCAGCCTGTCTCAGGTTATGACGAAACCATTGGCTCATAGAAGGTCGCAGGAAAACGCGTTGCTAAGTAGTCTAACGTTCACAATAAAACATTTTCTAGGCCTTCCGAAAGTTGAAACTCAGTCATCTGCACCAGGGCCCATGCGAAGGAATTATTTCGGTCGATGCCACAATTGTGGTAGAGCGCGTAATAAAAGCACTCGAAAAGTGTGTAATTCGTGCAATAAATTAATTTGTCCGGAGCATTCTAAATCTGTATGTTTGTCCTGCTCAGAAAACACTGATTAGATTTTAATAATTCTGTGCACTATTTTTAGCCTACTTTTCACATTTTGCAAACATGAGGAAAAAGTAGACTTATGAGATCGGGCAAATGTGTGCCTGTCTGTCCTTCCGTCTGTCTGTCCTTCTGTCTGTCTGACTGTGTGTGTGTCCCCCTATCAACTCCTAAACGGCTGCAGCAATCAAAACAAAGTTCGGTTGGAGTAAAGATCTATACCTGACTATCTCACGGCCATATTTGAAAATAATGTCAGTGCTACCAACTGCTGAAAAATCGCAATTGAAATTTGAGCTCCATGTTGGATATCTTGGATGGTATGAATGGGAGCTATTTCAAAATTGGCACACGTATAGATAATAATATTGCAGTTTAATTTCCAGGAGGGAATATACGGCATTGTTGCCAAAATGATTATAAGCCTGCTGATAGGTCCAAATTTTAAATGTATATAACTTCTACACTATCAATTGGATTTCAACCAAATTTCGTATGTGCTATGTGTACATAAACAGATACGACTGAGCGTATTCTTAGGACCCACCAGAGCTGCCAACTGTTAATAAATGCTCTCAACTTTTTTTTTTATCCAAATACCCATATATCAGAAAGTATGCAAGCCGACAGCTTTAAACTATGCACACGTATAGTACCTGACATTCTATATTAATTTGGAGTAACTTATATGCGTCAGTGCTACCAACATGATTCTAAACCTGCTGAGAGGTCCAACTTTAAATACATGTAACTTCTATACTATCATTTGGATTTCAACCAAATTTCGTGTGTGCTATTTGTACCATAACAGATATGACTATGCCGATTCTTAAGAGTAACCAGGGCTGCCAACTGTTAATAAATACTGTCTCTATTTTTGTTACCCTAATATCAATATATCAGAAAGTATGCAAGCCAATATCTCTAAACTTTGCACACGTATAGTACCTGGCATTCTAGATTAATTTAGAGTAACTAATATAGGCCTACGCCAGTGCTGCCAACATGATTCTAAGCCTGCTGATAGGTCCAATTTTAAAATGCAAGTAACTTCTTTACTAACTAATGAATTTCATTCAAAATTGACACAACAATAGATCATATTATTTCAGATTATTTCTGATCAATACATGTATGTTATTGTTGCCAACATGATTTTACGCGCACTGCTAGATCCAATGTTGAACTGCATGTAACGTCCATGTTATCCATTGGACTTCAACTAAATTGTGTATTCTGTACCTTAAGAGATGGAACTAGGAATATATTCAGTCACCAGGGCTGCCAACTGTAGTTCTCTATTAGGCTGCATTATGCCAGGTATACAGTATTTCGAACTAATTAGAAATTTCGATATTACCAACTTAATTTCGTCATTATTCTAGATAGATCCATATAGAATAATCATTGGCATGAATCTTAAATTTTAAGAAAAGTAGGCTCTTTAGTTCGTCACGGAACTTCTTGTTTTTATCTCAATTTCTGTAAACCTTGTGATTTTTTCGTAAGAAATGGCTGACTATTTGTTTCAGTATATTTTGATCAGAAAATAATAATATCTTTAGGTTATGTTGATTATAATTAATAAGAATTACATAGTTAATACGACTTATGAACAAATAAACGCAATTGTAAAATTAAATATATTATTTTATGAATATTTAAAATGGCATACCTATGTAGACCATGCGATCACTCGCGTCACTATTAGGTACGCGACAACTGCAGGGTTAATATATAAATGCACTCTGTGAGGGTCCCTAGGATATTTAAGTCGAGCCCTGTGGCAAAGTGATGATAAATTAAAGTATACATAAAAGCACGTACTACGGTATCTTTCGGGAGTTCGCCTATGCGGTGTTAACACTTGTAACGACTTATGTTGCAAGACTGTACTAAGATTGCTCAACCTTTCAGTTGTCTTTCGTATTCTTAGACAACAATCACCGCTACTAGAATGCGCTAGTATGGACACGCTACCAGTAGTATTTGAATTATGACACACTTGTCGTTACATTTCTAGTCAAAATCGTATTTACTAACAATAATCTACCTGTACAGAGACGCTTCAAAATAGCAAGATATCATCCTACACTGATCAGAAATCTGATTTCATATGTCAATCATAAAACCGTGTTTCTTGCTAGGAAATGTCGGAAAATATTCTGAAGTGTTTATCCTGAATTCCTTTGTGAGTATAAATATAAAGACAGCCATTCTACAGTGTTGCCACATTAACAATTAATATTGTATCTTTAGTCGGTAACATAAAATAAAGACAGCCTTGAAGCCATTCTACAGTGTTGCCACATTAACAATTAATATTGTGTCTTTCAGTCGGTCAACCTAAGAATCATTCCAATTACAGTAAAATGTGAAAAGAAACTCTAATTAATTACAAAGGATTAAGATTTTTACATATTATTGAGGACTATTCAAGAAGAAAACTAGGAGATTTCGTGTTTTTCTCGTCAAAGGAGCATCATCAGATCCAAATATACAAGACAAATAGCTCTACAAAACACCATCAACCCTGCAGTGACTGCCCTCTCTAAACAAAATACAAGAAAACCAGTTAGGAAACGTGGTGAGTGTGGTAACTATTACTAAAACATATTACGGCATTATGTTGAAAAAAGAACTATTCATTTTTCTATCGCAAATCTTAGATATGACTATACCATCAACAAATATAGTATTGTTCCCACAAACTAATCTATCTTCGTAGATTATAGATTCTCGCCGCTATGGATTAGCCCTTATGGTGCCGATATATCGGCCAAGTGAGCATCTGATAAAAATGCCACTGGCCGATCTATGTATTTTTTTTATTACCATACACACACCGATTTAACTATAGTAACGAAGACAACGCGGAAATCATTCCTTATCTCGACAAGTTTAAGTTCCATGAATAACTGAATTTATAATAGGTATTCTTGGAACATGCTGCAGTCAACTGACTTCCCGTGTGCGTTATCTTCTGAAGTACAAGCGTATTAATATACGTGGTGATAAATATGGCTAGCTCCTTCAGCGAAGGGGACATAAATACGGTTTTAGTGCTAAGTGAAGTGTGTGAATTTTCTATTGATGGCGACGGCTTTGATTTTACTGACGAAAATCCTCCTAATGCCGGAGGACTGTAAACGTATATCATTGTAGAAATTGATCGTACACAATACCTATTTGATAGAATAACTCTATGCTTGCGATATTTATAAACAATTAAATAAATATTAACTTTTGAACCCGCGCAACGAATAAGGGACTCCACGCAACCTTGGTCTGTTTTGAGATTATGATGGAAATAGGTACCTGGTCGCATGTAGCAGGAAATGACGTGCTAAACGTGCACACAAGTGCCTCCTATGGGTATATATTTGCAGTTGAAATGCCACGTGCGTGGAAGAAGGACTCTGGTATTCCAAGACGGAGTGGTTCAGGAAGTTGGAGACCTCTCCGTCAGCTAGCAAACGTGACAATATCGGCCGTAGACGTAAACGGAATATGAAAAAGTGGACAGATTACAATAGAAAGATATTGAATGATGCTGGGGAACAATATGAAAATCGTCATGGATGTATAATTCCTGAAAAAATACAACCAGAAGAGGTGAGTAGAAAAAGGACCTCCGTGTTTTCTCCTGGATGTCTGCATGCCAGAATTCGTTATTAATAGGTCTGAATTTTGGAATGAGACATTTGAATACATCCCTGTTAATAATGTAGAGATTAAGTTGTTTTATTTAGGGAGTTGGGGCATCGTTATCAGCCCCGTGTACTTGAGTGTGTGAGCTGTCTTATAATCTGCGTTTTTTGGTGATTGCCAGGGTGTGTTTGTGTGGCTAGAATATGTGGGAATGAGAATTTGGCATGTTAGGTAGGCTATCATCCCGATATTTGTTTGGTGTAGAAATGGGAAAATACAGAAGACCATTTTTAGGAGGAACCTGGAATCTACTCCTCGGTTATCCTCACAATATTAAGTGTACTTTGTTCCAACACTCGTATCAGGATTTAAATTCTCAATTGCATCACGGAGATTTAACTCGAGTCTTCTAAAAAAGGGCAGTTACTACACTCACCCCTAAACCACTCACAGCTACTGTAGAGAATAAGTGGCTCGTAATGTCTTAGCGTGATATATTCCACGCTAATCGATATACTGTTTGCCATAAGGATGAACCCGCAAAAATTAAACTTATCAGGGGGAAGACACCATAGTACAACCTTGTCCCCTAATGTTCTAATTTATATAAATTTAGTGTAATATCCTCAGTTCTGTGAGACCTGCACCGTAGGTTACAGATTCGAACCCCAGCTCTACGATGGAGGATCATTAATGCTGGTATATGAATTGGAGCGCAGGGACGTAGGTAGCCAAGGTGTGCTAAACGTTGCTAGTGCACACGCATCCATCGCCTCCTCACCCATCAGCGCGCTCTCAATGTTGTGGGGGAATAATCAAGAGAATGTTTTAAAATATTCAAAACACATGTCTGTGTTTGCAGCCCACTAACGTTCTGTGTGTAGAAGTGTGAATGAGATCCAAGTGTGTATTTGCAGCCCAATAACGTTCTGTATGAAGAAGTGTGATTGAGATCCAAGACTGTGTTTGCAGCCCACTAACGTTCTGTGTGTAGAAGTGTGAATGAGACCCAAGTCTGTGTTTGCAGCCCAGTAACGTTCTGTGTGTAGAAGTGTGAATGAGACCCAAGTCTGTGTTTGCAGCCCAGTAACGTTCTGTGTGTAGAAGTGTGAATGAGACCCAAGTCTGTGTTTGCAGCCCACTAACGTTCTGTGTGTAGAAGGGTGAATGAGACACAAGTCTGTGTTTGCAGCCCAGTAACGTTCTGTGTGTAGAAGTGTGAATGAGACCCATGTCTGTGTTTGCAGCCCACTAACGTTCTGTGTGTAGAAGTGTGAATGAGACCCAAGTGTGTATTTGCAGCCCAAATAACGTTCTGTGTGTAGAAGTGTGAATGAGATCGAAGTCTGTGTTTGCAGCCAACTAATGTTCTGTGAGTAGACGTGTGAATGAGACCCAAGTCTGTGTTTGCAGGCCAGTAACGTTCTGTGTGTAGAAGTGTGAATGAGACCCAAGTCTGTGTTTAGAGCCCACTAACGTTCTGTGTGTAGAAGTGTAAATGAGACCCAAGTCTGTGTTTGCAGCTCATTAACGTTCTGTGTGAACTAGTGTGAATGAGACCCAAGTCTGTGTTTGCAGCCCACTAACGTTCTGTGTGTAGAAGTGTGAATGAGACTCAAGACAGTGTCTGCAGACCTGTAACGTTCTGTGTGTAGAAGTGTGAATAAGACTCAAGTCAGTGTTTGCAGCCCAGTAACGTTCTGTGTGTACAAGTGTGAATGAGACCCAAGTCTGTGTTTGCATCCCAGTAACGTTCTGTGTGTAGAAGTGTGAATGAGACCCAAGTCTGTGTTTGCAGCCCACTAACGTTCTGTGTGTAGAAGTGTGCATGAGACCCAAGTCTGTGTTTGCTGCCCACTAACGTTCTGTGTGTAGAAGTGTGAATGAGACCCAAGTGTGTGTTGGCAACCCACTAACGTTCTGTGTGTAGAAGTGTGAATGAGAGCCAAGTCTGTGTTTGCAGCCCAGTAACGTTCTGTGTATACAAGTGAGAATGAGACCCAAGTCTGTGTTTGCAGCCCAGTAACGTTCTGTGTGTAGAAGTGTGAATGAGATCGAAGTCTGTGTTTGCAGCCCACTAACGTTCTGTGTGTAGAAGTGTGAATGAGAGCCAAGTCTGTGTTTGCAGCCCAGTTACGTTCTGTGTGTAGAAGTGTGAATGAGACCCATGTCTATGTTTGCAGCCCACTAACATTCTGTGTGTAGAAATTTGGATGAGACCCAAGTCTGTGTTTGCATCCCACTAACGTTCTGTGTGTAGAAGTGTGAATGAGATCCAAGTCTGTGTTTGCAGCCCACTAACGTTCTGAGTGTAGAAGTGTGAATGAGACCCAAGTCTGTGTTTGCAGCCAACTAACGTTCTGTGTGTAGAAGTGTGAATGAGACCCAAGTCTGTGTTTGCAGCCCACTAACGTTCTGTGTGTAGAAGTGTGAATGAGACCCTAGTCAATGTTTGCAGCCCACTAACGTTCTGTGTGTAAAAGTGTGAATGAGACCCAAGTCTGTGTATGCAGCTCACTAACGTTCTGTGTGTAGAAGTGTGTATGAGACCCAAGTCAGTGTTTGCAGCCCACTAACGTTCTGTGTGTAGAAGTGTGAATGAGACCCAAGTCTGTGTTTGCAGCCCAGTAACGTTCTGTGTGAAGTAGTGTGAATGAGACCCAAGTCTGTGTTTGCAGCCCACTAACGTTCTGTGTGTAGAAGTGTGAATGAGACCCAAGTCTGTGTTTGCAGCTCATTAACGTTCTGTGTGAAGTAGTGTGAATGAGACCCAAGTCTGTGTTTGCAGCCCACTGACGTTCTATGTGTAGAAGTGTGAATAAGACTCAAGACATTGTTTGCAGCCCAGTAACGTTCTGTGTGTAGAAGTGTGAATAAGACCCAAGACAGTGATTGCAGCCCAGTAACGTTCTGTGTATAGATGTGTGAATGAGACCCAAGTCTGTGTTTGCAGCCCAGTAACGTTCTGTGTGTAGAAGTGTGAATGAGACCCAAGTCTGTGTTTGCAGCCCACTAACGTTCTGTGTGTAGAAGTGTGAATGAGACCCAAGTCAGTGTTTGCAGCCCACTAACGTTCTGTGTGTAGAAGTGAGAATGAGACCCAAGTCTCTGCTTGCAGCCCACTAACGTTCTGTGTGTAGAAGTGTGAATGAGACCCTAGTCAGTGTTTGCAGCCCACTAACGTTCTGTGTGTAGAAGTGTGAATGAGGCCCAAGTCTGTGTTTGCAAAACAGTAACCTTCTGTGTGTAGAAGTGTGAATGAGACCCAAGTCTATGTTTGCAGGCCACTAACGTTCTGTGTGTAGAAGTACGAATGAGACCCAAGTCTGTGTTTACAGCACACTTACGTTGTGTGTGTAGAAGTGTGAATGAGACCCAAGTCTGTGTTTGCAGCCCACTAACATTCTGTGTGTAGAAGTGTGAATGACACCCAAGTCAGTGTTTACAGCCCAGTAACTTTCTGTGTGTAGAAGTGTGAATGAGACCCAAGTGTGTGTTTGCAGCCCACTAACGTTCTGTGTGTAGGAGTGTGAATGAGAACCAATTCTGTGTTTGCAGCCCACTTACGTTCTGTGTGTAGAAGTGTGAATGAGACCCAAGTCTGTGTTTGCAGCCCACTAACGGTCTGCATGTAGAAGTGTGAATGAGACCCAAGTCTGTGTTTGCAGCCCATTAGCGTTCTGTGTGTAGAAGTGTGAATGAGACCCAAGTCTGTGTTTGCAGCCCAGTAACGTTCTGTGTGTAGAATTGTGAATGAGACCAAAGTCTGTGTTTGCAGCCCACTAACGTTCTGTGTGTACAAGTGTGAACGAGACCCTCTGCAAGATGTATCTTTTCAAATCATTCGGTGTTGTAATAGGTTTCATTATCGCCACGCTTATAAGGAAGACTTCATTTGAATGTGGTAACCCGTTGAAATCCCACCTAGCTCTTTATCTGATGCCCAAATGACTCACTCTTTCCAAATTATCTTTGTCAATCTTCACTCTTCCTAAATCATGTCAGTAATATGATTGTGTTTCTTCCCACCCAGTAGACAATAACCACTCTGGGATTGTTACAATAGGTCTGGATAAGAAAGAGAACTACATTTTAGTTGTTCCCCAAGAGTAACTTGAGCGTCCCCTCCGCACCCCTCGGTAGCATGCTGAGCTTCTATGCCCAAGATCGTGGTTTCAAACCCGGCCGAAGTCGTCGGATTTTTAAGAGCGTTTATTTCCCTCATTACGCCCTCATTTGTTGGGGAATTAAAGCTGGCGGTCTCATGTCATAGATTTATGGCATGTAAAAAACCTTCCATAACTACAATTGTGTGAAGTCAAATTTGTAGGTTAGTTTTGATTAACGCTCCGTAGTTCCAACGTTCGTAGCCGGGTGCCAGTTGCAGAGGCATCTAATTGCCAATTTTGCGGTTAGGTGTCGTTGACGGTAGCATTTGGTAGCAAAAAGTGGGAACTACCTGAAATTGTTCGTCTGCAGTCCTTACTTAAATTAAAAGAGATAACACACACTAATAGAGCCATCAGAATTAACACCGGTTGTCAGACAGATTCCACACACACCCAAAGTACACGGGGCAACATGACCGCGTTGTTGCAGCACCTAAACTCAGGATCCATCCAAGCAATGTTTTGTCCGCCTCGTTCCGTAGCGAAAGCATTCTTGGCTGTCACCCTGGAGGTCAGAGTTCGATTCCCGGCCCTGTCATGAAATTGAATTATTGTCTGAAGGCTGAAACGGAGTACACTCAATATCTTGAGGCAGAATTGAGAAGAGACGAGTTCAATTCCCATCCCAGTCATCCTGGACGTGGTTTTCCGTGACTTCCCACTTCTACTCCAGGAAAATGGTAGGATGGTACCTAACTTAAGGCCATGGCCGCTTGCTACCCAATTCGTACCTCAGTAACAGATACACATACTAGTACTAATGTCACAGTGACAGACACCCAAATACACGTGGCTGCATGACCGCAATGTCGCAAAGCCTTTAAAAGAATCAACAACAACTACAACAACAAACAACAAAGATCAGTGTGTGTATTAATATAGCTATTACCATCCGTTCAGTGGAATAAGGACTCCAGTCACAAGAAATGCATGCTGTTAACCAGTGGGCTCCAAGACAACAAAACCTGTTACGGGGTTCCATCTTCCTATTTTATGGACAAAAATATCCCTAGATCTATGTTCAGTTGTCACTGAAGCACCACACAAGTCAACTACAATTTTTATATCATATTAGAGATCACTCGTATAAAATTTCAACGAAATTCACTTAATAGCGCTTTCAAACAACATAAACGTACTTTACACAAAACTACAAAAATGGCGCGGGGTCCCTTATTCGTTGCGCGGGATCATTTCTTTCACTAAAGATACTATTTAGATTGTGTAGGCTGTCATATTTATACTAAAAAAATCCAATTATTTTCTTTCTCACGGGATTATTTTTACAGATTTTATAAATACCCAAATGAAGGAAATTGTATTTATTTACATTCAAGTTCCTGAATAGTTTGTTTACCTGCTAGAGAAAAAAGACAACACACTATCTTAAAATATAGGTGGGAGATAATTTGTAACACTTGTAATATCACTAAGCTTGGATTGGTAATTTTAGCATATTCACCTATTAATTGCTTGGCATCAAAAGGGATTAGATAACTCTCATCAAATCTGCTACACAGGTATGGGTAAAGGTGTTTCTTCAAATGTCCCAACAAATTTGGTTTGGCATACTCTACATTGTCTTCTAACGACTATGGCTACATGAGTATCGCTTCTGAGCAGTATGGGTACACATGTGTTTCTTCAAATTGCCAATCTGACTAAATTTGACTCCACATGTGCTACACAAGAACGTCTTCTCCCCACAATGGGTTAGAATGTGTCTCTTCAAACTCCCAATTCGACAAAATTTGGCTTCGCATATGCTACACGAGAAGGGCTTCTCCCCAGTATGGGTTAACATGTGTGTCTTCATATAACCTTTCAAATTCAATTTGGCTGCGCATTTGCTACACGAGAAGGCCTTCTCCCCAGTATGGGTTAACATGTGTCTTTTCAGACTACCAGTATGTCTAAATTTGGCTTCGCATGTTCCACACGAGTAACGCTTCTCCCCAGTATGGGTTAACATGTGTGTCTTCAAATGACCTTTCTCCCTGAACTTTACTTTGCAAATACTGCACGAGAATGGTTTCTCCCCAGTATGGGATAACATGTGTCTTTTCAAACTACCATTCTCAGTAAATTTGGCTTCGCAAGTGCTACACGAGAAGGGCCTCTCCCCAGTATGGGTTAACATGTGTGTTTTCAAACTACCATTCTGACTAAATTTGGCTTCGCATATGCTACACGAGTAACGCTTCTCCCCAGTATGGGTTAACATGTGTGTTTTCAAACTACCATTCTGACTAAATTTGGCTTCGCATATGCTACACGAATAACGCTTCTCCCCAGTATGGGTTAACATGTGTGTCTTCAAATGACCTTTCTCTCTAAATTTTACTTTGCAAATACTGCACGAGAAGGGCTTCTCCCCAGTATGGGATAACATGTGTCTCTTCAAACTACTTTTCAGACTAAATTTGGCTTCGCAAGTGTTACACGAGTATCGCTTCTCCCCAGTGTGGGTTAACAGCTTGGTCAACAAATTTTCTTGATTTGTAATATTTCTTTCTGATACAGTGCTGGTATTCTGTCCTCTGGTATTACATAATGGGTATATCTTCCTTACAGCAGGATCCGAATTATCAGGACATCCCAGCCTGAAACCGTTGGTATTAATACAATCCAGTGTGCTCATAAATATGTTGAATTATCTGAGAATGGTGAATAATACTTTCAAAATACAGAGATCTAACTTATAAAATGATAATTGGACCAACATTCATAAAATCACTACCAGGAATACTGTCCTTATCTAATACCTGGAACTGATCTCAGTTTTAATATTCAATGCTATGTTTTTCATACAGTCTGAATATTTTCAAATACTTATGTACTAAGCAAACAAAATGGTGCGTCACATCGGAGTATTTGGAGTCATAGGTTTCCTTGATA
Source organism: Meconema thalassinum (assembly GCA_946902985.2). Taxonomy (NCBI): domain Eukaryota; kingdom Metazoa; phylum Arthropoda; class Insecta; order Orthoptera; family Tettigoniidae; genus Meconema; species Meconema thalassinum. The sequence goes on along the minus strand of OX336388.2, from coordinate 50,977,424 downwards.
AATATGAAATCCGTATCTAGTTCAAAAGTTCTGATTATACATGGAAATGGCAAATTATTTCCAGACACATTCTGTTTGCCAAAAGTCAACTTTGTCCTTGATCAGTTATATAATTGAAATTATTGAATGGTTACGGAAATTGTGTGCTAATTCATACTAGAAGTGCAAGTATTCAACTTATTTTACACCACATTGTGCCGCTTTAACAACATGGATGTTTGGGGATATGACTATTTAATATAATCTGGATAACTGAAATCCATCTGACTTAGGAAGTGCGTGCTTGTAGAGGTGATAGAATAATCCATATTATATTCCCTACAGAATAGCCATGCTGGCATTTGGATTAAGGTGGGAATTTTGGATATGCAAATCATGTGATTTCGAAACCATATGGGCTTTTATGCTTCACTCTTGAATACATCGCGGATGAATGGTTATTTAGGGCTACATAAATTATGTGGAGTTGAGTGAATAGCTTAAGGTCCAAGAAAATACCAGATATTATATATAACGGTGGCTTGTTATAATATACGGAAAGTGGTAACTCGGTAACATTAATCACTCCATATAGCGAACATTAATCCAACTCTTGGCTCACCACAATGTGACTCCCGTCTGACCACGTACTGTAGCTGGGAACATAAAATAAGCTATTTTCCCCCCAACGATTCAATATCTTAACCTCCTATTTAGACGTCAACAAATACACACTTTGTACACTGTTCGATGTTACATTCTATGTTTCAAAATATCTGACATAAGTATCTCAGAGGTTTGTAAAACCTGGCACAATATCATAAAAGTAATGAAATAGAGTAAGAGATTCTTGCACAGATCGATGCATTTGCTTAAATAAATCCGTAAACGCGCGTGCAAAAGTGGCTGAGCTTTCGCACGGGCGGCGTATTTGTTGAGTGACGTCACTCATTCTTAAGATTACCATTCTATCTCCGCAGAACCTACACACCCTACATCCGAAGGAATTCGTTCAAAATAAACTATTATTGGTTATCCCCTAGAGTTCTTGTCCTCGACCTGTCCTTCCATAACAACTGTAAGGTTTCATAACCACTCATCAGACTCATTTACCCTCCCCCACTCGTCCTAATACCCTTCATTAAGTACTATATTTAATCTTTTAATCACCACTATTTTCCTACAACACCACAATCAAATATTTCTATTCCTATACATTCTGTAGCAAAAACAATCCAAGTATCGCATCCATATAGCGCCAAGCTCCAGGTAATGGCTTCAAAAATGACTTTTTAATTCCTAGATCTATATTTAATTTAAACATGTCAACCCAAGCTTTATATCGTATTTGCTTTGTCCATTCTGCGCCCAAGTTGGATTCACCAACGTCTTTTAGTGTTTTAACAGCCAATCGATTTCAACATTTTTTTTTTAAATCTTCCGGCTGCATTTCGTTTATTCTGTTTCAAATACAATGATTTTATTATGAAAACTCTCCTCAACACCTCGTACACACCGTTTAGAAACATGATAAAATTTTCTGGTGAGAGGCCAAGATAACATTGTCGTTAGTAAGCCACCGAGTCGAAATTACTTTATCTTCGTCCTGTAGTCTCCTTCAAATTTATTTGGCATTTCCTTCGTTACTTGCCGTATGTATAGATTGAAAAGTACGTATGATAAAATGCAGTCTTACCTATTATCGTTCCAAATTCCAGTTTCTCTCTCATGTCTATCGAATCTAATAAATACCAGCTGGTTTTAGACACACTCAGAATCCTGAATTGTATTCCAAAACTTTTCAAACCGGCAAACAATATCTCCAATGAACATTATACACACCTTTATTTGTACTAAATATGCCAAGAACGTTTTCCTCTCGATCTTTATTCTATCAAGAACATTCTAATACTTAATACAACTACCCTTGTTCCTGTGATTCTTGTTCACTGAACTTGTTTTTACCTATTTCGGCTGTCATCCAATCCATCTGTTTCATCATCGTCATCAGCTTCTAAAGGCTAAAAGCCTTGTCGTTGCAGCCATTTCTTACAGTCTTCAGCAGTCCTCTTCACATTGGCATACGAGTCACCTTCCATCTCCTTGACAATGTTCTTGAGATACGATTGTCTTGGTCGTCCCCTTTGTTTTTTCCCGAAGTTTTTCCTTAAAAAATTACCTGGAGGAGAGTGTCATGTTTAAGTATGTGTCCCACGGATTTTTCATTCCTTTACTTGATGGTGTTCAACAGGCATCGATTCTCCTGAATTTTGTTCATAACAAGCTCATTTGTCTTTCTTTCCATCCAGCTTGTTCTGGTCATTCGTCTCCAAAACCACATTTCAGCTGCCTCAAGTTTTGATTCTTCTCCTTTCCCAAGTGTCCATGTTTCACAACCATATGTCAACACACTCCAAACAAAGGTCTTGAGAAATGACTTCCTTATCTTCAAGTTGAGGAGGCCATTGAGCAGCAAATTCTTCATATTTTGAAAGGCTTTCTTCGCCAACGCTATTCTTTTCTTAATTTCTGAGATCCATCTATTGTCATAATTAATCACACTTCCAAAATAGCAAAATTCCGTTTCTTGTTCAATGGCACTATCACTTAACATTATATTAGCTAAAATTGGTTGTTTCTTTCTATCAACTACCATTAATTATGTCTTCCGAGAATTAAATCTTAGCCCGAATTTTCCTAAAGATTTCTGAAAAACTTTTAACATGCAGACTTTGCTAAAATTGCAATATCATCTGCAAAGCGAATGCTACGTACCTGTAACCCATTACATCTTAATCCTTTTGTTTTCTCTTAATGTATTTACTGCAGCTTCTATATAGATATTAAAAAGAAATGGTGATAGAGTACAACCCTGCCTTACACCTCTTCTTATTTCTGCTTCTCTTTTATTGCCATCAACTGTTATTTCAATAGTTTGATTTTTATATAAGTTCAGAATACGGCGCCTGGCTTTCCTGTCAATCCCGACTTTGGCAAATAAAAGAAATAAGGTTTTCCCATTGACATTATCAAATGCTTTTTCTATATCAATGAATACTATATAGGTCTTTTGATTAACTTCTAGTCTTCTTTCTGAAATCTGACGTAATGCAAGGATAGCTTCCCTAGTCCCTTTCCTTGTTCTAAATCCATACTGATCACTATCCAGATGTTGTTCATTTTTCTTGCTTAATCTTTGATGATTATCAATACAATCTTTCATGCATGTGAAAGAATGGCTAAAGTTCTATAATTAGAACATTCAAAAGCATTTCCTTTCTTGGGTAGTGTGATTGTTCAAATTTTAATAAAATCAGGAGGTACAATTCCGTCCTCACAGCATTTAGTAATTATTTGAAAAAGGTATTCTTTAATGCTTACATCACAACATTTTAAGAGCTCTGCAGGAATGTTATCTACACCAGTTGCTTTATTTCCATTCAGTTTAGTGAGTGCTGCATAAAACCATGCTTTAGTTATAGTTGGACCCTTTATCATATTCTTCAATCAGCTCTTCATCTTCTATATAAATAGTATTGTCAGTAATATCTGGTCCATCATACAAATCTTCAAGGTATTCCTTCCATCGATCACATACCTTTTCATTTTCTAACAATAGCTGAGTTGCTACGATGCATAGGGGCAGAAGATCTGGGCAGTTGTTGTTTGAGTCTTCAGTCTTTTGACTGGTTTGATGCAGTTCTCTATGCCTCCCTGTCCTGAGCTAATCGTTTCATCTCTACATAGCTACCCCACCCTACATCCGAGGCAATCTGTTTAATATATTCTAACCTTGGTCTACCCCTACAGTTCTTGTCCTCGACCCTTCCTTCCATAACTAAGCTTGCTATTCCTGGGTGTCTTAGTATGTGTCCTACCAACCTATCTCTTCTCTTCATTAGCAGTCGCCAGAAACATCTCTCCTCTCCCACTCGTCTTAATACCTCTTTGTTTGTAACCCTATCTACCCATCTGATCTTCATCATTCTCCTGTAACACCACATTTCAAATGCTTCAATTCTCCTTTTTTCTGCTGCACCAATTGTCCAAGTTTCACTTCCATAGAGCGCCACGCTTTCAAAGGCTTTCAAAAATGACTTCCTAATACCTAAATCTATATTCGATGTCAGCAGATTCCTTTTTTGTAAAAATAACAAAAACAAAGAGAGCTTAGCACAAGTAAGTGAAAGCAATGCCAGACTCAGGTGGGTGTCTCGTTGTCTCCAAGCATACAAAATGTGAATCCCTAGAGGTAGAGAGAGACTTGATCATTACGTAGAATCCGAATCACATTTTAATTCCAAAATCGAACCCGGTAAGAGGCTAACAGCTTGACCGCTGCGCCACCAAGCCCCAAGAGAGACTGGAAACCATGGAAAGCTATTTTTAGGACAACGGAGGTAGGAATCGAACCAATCTCTTCTCAGTTCCCCCTCACGAAAGTAAGTATATATGGATCCTGTTTTATAATCAAAATTAAATTTCTTGGGATACCGAGATCTCAAAAGCAGCATCCGAGAGTGTTACCCTCTATGCAAGGAAATAATGAATCTTGGTTAGCCGGTAGGACATCACGGGCGGATGCAGTCCTTAGGGACAAATTTAGTTAGTTGTTGTTTTAAGGGGCGGAACTACAAGGTCATCTGCCCCTCTTAACACAGATTAAAGAATGCAAATTTGGAATTGAATTTAAAATTTAGAGGTGGACACCTAAATTTGAAAAGACCTAAAATTAATAAAACAAAAAATTATATAAAAATAATAATTATAAAAATTAACAAAAATTATGGAAAAACAAAAAATTATCATTCCAAAACGAACAAGTTGTTGAGTCAATTTACACTGGAAAATTTAGAATGCTGGCCCTAACCCACTCTCACTATTAAGCGGATAACGCGATCAGCAGCCACCGCGTCATCGGCTAATATAAGTTTGAGTGTCATCTGCAAATCAAGGTTTCTTGGCAAGTCAGCAAGATCCGCACACTTGGTTAAAATGTGGGCCACGGTGAAAACGGCTCCACAGGTACAAAGGGGGGGGGGTTCCCGTACGAGTGGGTGGATATTGTATGACCTATCCTTAGCCTACCTCTCCGTGACCGGAAAGAGCTCTGCCACACGCGAGTAGTTCACTTGATCGCTCTCAGTTTACTGGGCAGTGGGTCAGCTAGCCACTGACTCTCCCAAAATGCCAGAACTTGTAGGCGTAACTGAGAGCGAATATCTCTAGCGGGTACCTCCATTGGTCGAGGTGGTAGTGATACCACCTCTTTTGCAGCTTGATCCGCTAACTCATTTCCCGCAGTTCCCATGTGGCTTGGAAGCCACAGAAAGGGGATTCGAGTGTCAGTGTGGCACAGCCCGGCTAGTAGGTCGTGGATTCGCTGCACTAGGGGGTGTTGCGGGAAACATGTAGCAATTGACTGCAACAAACTCAAAGAGTCGGTACACACGAGAAAGTGGATTCGTGCATCCTGTAGTGCAAACTGCAGAGCTTCATAGATGGCATCGAGCTCCGCAGTAAATACACTACAGGCCTCAGGCAAAGAGATCTTGGTATTTCTACCATCAATAACGTAAGCACAACCCACCTTCTCATCCACCTTCGAACTCTCCGTGTAGAGAATTCCAGCGTCTGGAAATTGGTGAACTATGCTGTGGAACTACCTCCGATAAACGGAGGCATCTGTGTTCAGCTTAGGACCTCGGTGCAGATCTAACCGAATTTCCGGACGCGAGACTTGCCACGGAGGCACCTCGCTAGGTGTCCAGATCATACAGGGACCTACAGCCACTCCTATTTCCGTACACGAGCTATCAAGTCTCATCGTAACCCTGGTATCGAACAGTATGCCATTGTCTCTATACTGAAGAAAGCAGGAGCTGACAGATTGGAAGTTTCTCCGACAATGAGTGTGATGACTAACGCTTCTAAGTTTTTATTAGAAGGATAAACAAATGCTGATGATGAAGAAATTGAAGAAATTTATGAACAAATAGAAGAATTGTTTGACATAGTAAAGGTGAATTCAAACATTTCTGGCGTAGTTGGAAGTATGCTGAGAGTCTATGCCCAAGATCGCGAGTTCAAACCCGTCGGAATTTTTAAGAGCGTTAAAATCCCTCAATATGCCTTCCTTCGGAGGGGAAGTAAACCCGGCGGTCCCATGTCATAGATTTATGGCATGTTACAGAATCTTACACTAATTACACCTGTGTGAAGCTAAATTATAGGTTAAGCACTTGACTAATGATCATAGGTTCCAACGTTCGTCACCAGGAGCCGACTGCGGTGGTATCTGGTAACCTAGATCTGACCTAGTGGTCGTTAACAGTGGCGTTTGGCGGCAAAAGTATTAACTACTTGAAAAAAAAAATGAATGTCTGCAGTCCTTACTTGAATTGAAAACAGACAAAACTCACAAATACAACCATCACAATTAACACCGGTTGTCAGCCGGATTTTACAGACACCCTAAGTAAGCGGAGCTACATGATCGCGTTGTCGCAGCCCCTAAACTAAGGAACAAACCAGGCTAACTATCTTCTCTCAAATACTTCCAGACAGAGAGATTTCCGAACAATAATTCGTGGGCAAGTGAAGAGTTAAGTTAATACCAATAATGTATCTACATTGACGGGACAAGCAGTAAAATGCGAGATATATCTGACATTGCAAACAAAACCTATTCGTATCCAAACATTCAGTTTTGCATACACGAAAGTTAAATAACATATTTCCTCATATGTTGTACACTTACTCATTTGGATGATTTCCACTTGCTGCACTTTCTCGATCCTGGATTTCTTCTTTCATGTCCTAGGAATAAAGTGAATTGATTAATTATTTTATTTATTTGGCATCACTTATACTTTTTACACAAACAGCAAACTATGTAATTGTAAATCACGGCAGAGTTGAAGTGAAGCATTACACAGATGTGGTTATGTCTTCCCTAGTTCTAAAACTTATAATACACAATCCCCTCAAGATAAAAAAAAAGGTTAATTCACTGCCTTAATGGAAGTAATCGCTTTAGGGATTGAGGACAAATGAATGTATTTTTACTTTTTAACTGGGAGGCTTTAGGAGGCGTTATGATCTAACACATCCACCTATCATTAAGTAAAAAGCGACTATATCCTCAATATTTGTACCATCCCATCTTTCGAGAATGAAGATCAGACATCTTACATTTACAATATCATACAACACATTTCTCACGAAACACTGCATATAAAGCAAAATAAAAAAAGAATTTAGTGTAAGTACATAAATTATATGCCTCTAGAGGGAATTTATTGTGGTGTATGTTGCTGCTACACAATGCTAGTAATATCAAGCATTATAAGTCTCCTGGTGAACGGTAGCACATAGTTTGCAAGGTAGGTACAAGCCGGGGAAGAAATTGGAGTAACTTATTAATATTTAGTCACACGTCATTTAGAATGCTTTCAATAAGGGATTCCAGGCATCTTAGGTATTAATTGACATACAGAAATTTATGAATGCAAGTTTGAAACTTATATATTGAATCCAACCTTTATAGTTACTGTCTTTGAACAGAAAAAAGGCTGAGCTAATTTCAACCATTACAGAGCTTAAATATGCCAGGCCATGTGATTACTGTCAGAAAATGAATGGGCAAGACACCTACCAACAAAAATACTTGAAATGGTTGTTCATGGTTCCCCATTTTCAACTCCAGGTCAACGTTAGGACGGGAACACTTAACAGACCATGGTCCCTTTCTTCCGACTCCTAATCATATTTCAATAATACCAATCCCCATTAACAACTCTTATAGGCTGGACAATAGGGATATTAAGAGATAGAAGAGAAACAACTATAAGAAATGTGGTAAGAAGGAGGGTTTCTTCCGAACGTACTGCGCCCGAATTCCTCTAGGTCACAGTCCCACATCCGCGCAGAAGGAAAAAGGATCGTAGGGATGTCAATACCCGGCAAAGAATTGAACATGTCCTACCGGACTAATGACTAGGGAACCCTGAACACACATAACGCACACCTAACTATACTACCAACTAGTTGCATGCAGAACAGCTTAAGAAAAATAAAAAATTGAGCACTAATGAGCAACTCGACTCTCGGGTAATTAAGGTAAATGTGTCGATATACTGTCCGCATCTAGCTAGCGGTATCGTTATCGCGTAATTAAGCATTGAAATAAGAATCAGCTCTATAAAAACGTACCAAGTGTATAAAATAACGCTTGCCTTTTATTAACTAATAATGACATTACATAAATGTCCCTAACACGTTGAAAGACACAATAAAAACACTCAAAATAAAATAGCTGCCTTTCTCTAGGCTTAGTATAACTAAAATGAGTCTCTTGTGCATCACACACAAATTATGTGAAAATAATATCTTTCCTTGAAAGTTGTTGCAAAACAAACAACACTATCACTACTTCTGTTGTACTTCACTTTAACGTTCAACTTCTACAAACATGTTCCCTGTTTAATACAGTCGTTAAAGTCTCCTCAGTATAGCGTCAAATCTACAAATCTGAATAAAGTAATTAATAATAATACTGTTTATATACACTTATATACACTATCGCGTCCTGCACGATTTCTTTATGTTTGTCTCCAATTGTATACAGTTCATTCCTACATCCTTATCTCGTATATCACACAATAAAATTGTCAAATCCTGTATTACATTGTTATAACCAATGTGAATTATTGTTACAAACGGTTAAGTTCATGACTATTCACTTAAATATACAAATCCCGTATTTAATAATCAATAATATTACAAACTTGCGACGCATGACTTTCAGATAAGTTTCCAAAATAAAATTATAGGTGTGCATGGCATTAATCCTCACTGCCCAAACTCGTGATTCTCCAAAAATTCATATTACGGCTTTACCTCACTGACACATAGTATTTCACATCCTTCCATCATAAATTCTTTATCTCACACACTTCATAAACATATTTTCGCGTCCTTTTTACTCTTCCTTCGACATAATTGCTTGTCGTATATATTTGCTTCTTAGCACTTTCACAAACTTCTATGAACCATATCAAATACTTTCAACAAAGTAAGATATTCAGAATTCCTACTAGATAATACGAATGTAACACCTTTCATGAATTCACTACTCCTCCTCCGACAATCTTCTATCGATTACACAATTCCGTGCTATGGTCCATCCATACATCTCTCACAAATATTATTGCCGCAAATCTCTTCACATTCTCGCTTCCATAAATCATGCCGTATTTCTTCTCTCGGCTTTAAATACACTTCTGTTACAATTTCTAGCTTTGCTCTGAATCTTAAGTCTGCTCGTGTTTGTCATTCAAATAACAATATCTTTATCTCCCGTCTCTCCTTACAATATATACTTAATATCCTTCCTTTCATTTTAAAAGATCTTTTCATAACAAATATTGATTTACAATACCTTATAATTACGTTTTCATCATTCAGCTATGACCTTAAAATACGCATACTGTTCTTACGTTCAATATAAACTTCTGGGTTTCACAATATCATCTTCTCAGAGAATGGAGTTCCTTCAATGCAAATATTGAATACTCCTGTCAATAATTACGGTTTTATTCATCATAATTTCGTGCTTGAGACGAATTAGCCTCATATATTTAGGATCATCATGTCCTCTCTTTCTCTTGTATCACATGTACAAATTTACGCTTGTCAAAACTCATGACTACTTTCTCTCCACTGTTACAATATTTATTTAACATACTTATTACCGTTTCTCTGATGTTACAACAATATCTACGAAATATACTTTGTTATCGCAAAGGATTTATCTTCAAGCAAAAATTGTAAGGGTTCTAATAAACTGCAAAAATTATTACGGTGTCAAATATCATCAATAAACGTTCAAAATACGTCCAAATAACGTATGAAGATTTCTACCAAAATTTCTAAATTCTAGCCAAAATAATAACATGGGCTATGAATATAAGATAAGATGTTGGTCATTATACTGTAATATCGTGTACAAGTTTTATCTACATAGGTGTGTAAAATTGCACTTGTCTACCTTCAAAACTGTGGCCGCTGGTAACAACTGATGATGTTGGTATCTGTGGAATTTCTCCCACGCGCTTTCGGGAATGTGACACTTGCCTGCCACCTGGTCTGCACGAGTCACACCGCTTCCGTGTAGACCGCTGGGCTTGTTGTACAGTAATGGGGTGACAAAAGCCGGTAATCAGCTGGGACTCGACAGGCAACCTCCTCCCGTCCGTGCCGTTGACCTCGCTCCTCCGCAGCGTTTCACTTTTCTCGGCCCGTAGACCTAGATACTCCTCACGTTTTATTCTTGGGTCCATCTTCTTTCTTCCCAACTCTGGATGTTGTTGGATGTCGGTAGTGTTGCAATGTACTTTCTTTACACGAGAAATCAACTCAGCTTGTGAATAATTTCTCTCCACTGTAGTAGCTTGTTGCGTTTATTCGAAAGAACTGCAGATGTTGACGCAGCTCGCTCCCATTTGTTATGTTGTCATGGTCATTTTTTGGTCTCGCTTGTTAGTATAACTTTCCTTTCCCTTCATGGTGGAAGAATTAAAACATTCTCCTTCCTTCTAAATAATTAGTAGTCGTAATCTCTCCCCTTCGACCTAATTCTTTATACATCTTGTATAGTGTGATGTGTTTTATCCTTGAATTATGACAATGCCTTTGGCTTCTCTTCTGCGTAGTCTTGCGTTCGAAGTTTCGATGTACTGCTACAAGGTATAGTTTCACGACTTTTATCACTCGTTGTTTCTGCTAAATACCTCTTCTCAATTGTATTATCAGCTTATTCATTCTTGTTTGTTCCATATTTCTACTATGTTTCTTCATCTTGAAGTCTAATATTTTCCAAGTCTATACCTCTTGTAGATTAGAAAGTGAATCGTTGTACGTGTTGCCTCCTTGAAAGTTCAGATAGAAAGAGCCTCGCTACTTGGCGTTTGCTAGCCTCCTCCGTTCGATTTCCCTCGTAAATTCACTGAACTAGCATCACTCCGCTCTGAAAATTCACTCCTTCGCTTATATCTCCTCTCTCAATTATCCAATTTCATTTCCGTCTTGCCAATTAAATTCCTTTTTCCTTCCCTTTGAATTTGATATGCCACAATCATTTATAACATTAAAATAATGAATTTAATATTTATCAGTTCCTCTGAAATCAATCTTTTATCTGATTGGCTGTCGACTCTTTATGGCGCGCGCTGATCACGCGTCGTCCCCATTTATCTCTTCTCTGGCTCGCGTTTGACCTCTGCTCATCCTTGCCATGTCCCCTCGTATCAAAAACAGGTTTCTCCCAGCTAACACAGATAAAACTGTGCACTAGGCTGGACTTGTCTCAAGTCATTTATGCTTGGTTAAAATGTATCAAGTAATAACATTTCTATTTCTTCTCCAAATACAAATATTTCTTCTGACTAAAATTTTACCAATGGCTTGTTGATGCATAATCACTATTCCTGAGTGTAAATAAGATTCATATCTCGAAAATTGTATACACTTTTTTCCTCTGATGCTCTCGGTTCGTACCTCGTCCGGTGATATTGACTTGACTAGACCTAATTTCGAGCGCAGTACCCTAAGTTAAAATAAGTGGACTTGAGTATCAACAATTACTTTCTTCGTATGATTCTAGCTAATTCTCTTACTTTTATCTCATATCTTCAATTATGTAATAAATATACACAAAAGACCAAGTGCATGTTATAGCAATGCTCAGGATTGGGATGGAGGTAATCATGGTAATAAGCTAAACAATCCCAACATGTGCCTGTAAGGCAACTGCTTAGCCCCCATGAGAGGATCTCCCAAGGAAATACAGAAATCGTAATGCAATTGGTTTATTCTGACCTTAAGTCCACAGTGGGTACCGAATGCAAACATATGTTAGCTTCCCATAATATAATTAAGGTGCATCCCCCATTAGTTCAGTGATCAGAACAACATTGTACATTGACGATGTTCCCAGGTTCAAGTACCAGGTTGATTACATATCTCAGTTCTTCATCCTTACATAAAAAAGGCTCGTACTCTCTGTACTATACAAAAGCTAACAGATAAGCACTTCAGTTTGCCATCAATACAGTAGTGAAAATAAAACTCCTAATCCCGAAATGCTATTAGGTGATCAGGAGATGTCATGTCTTGTAAGGACGCATGAATGTGCTTAATCTTCTAGATTTGAAGATGTTATTTCTCATTCGATACGTGGAACGATGTCCGGAATAGGACAGTCTGCAATCTTAATATCTCTAACATGGTCCATATGACTTGTTTCACAAATATGTTTCCCTTTGCACAGGTAGAATTATGTGTTACACATGACTTGTAAACTTGCACTGAAGAAATCAAGGAATAAATAACATACTGAAGTTAATTCAACTTCGCATTCTTAGAGTTTTCTTATGTCAACGGATACATGGCAAAGACAGAAAAGTTTAATAAAGTTCTAGTCAGAATTCATTTCAGATCCTACACATATGCCAAGTGTGGGACTAGCAGATTATCACTAGCATTGAGATTGTGTGTGGAGACTTAGTGGTGTTGGTGCAGTAACTCACTGTTAATATATAACGTTAATATCAGTCATAATAATCAAGCAAAGTTGATGAATGTTGTGTAAAGAAATATTGCATAGTGTGTTGTGCGTTTTACTGTATTGAGTTCCTAAAGCAATATTGATCTCAAGAATACTCAAGGTAGGGAGAAATTTAATGAACTTATAATACTTGACATCTTATCAGGATTGTTACACACTGTATTAAAAGTATGGAATCTGAATATAAATATTTTTTTTTACAAACACCGGTCCTCGGCCTCGGTCTAATAAGTTTCCTTCTTCTTCAACAGTCCGTAACATTATAAATATCATAATCACATGTAATTCGTTTCAGGTTATTCTTCTTCAAGAGATATGCAGGTATCCTGACCTTCTGGATGATTAATTCCCCAAATTCTTTCATAATGTATCGTCTGTAGTTTCATCTATGCTGATGTTGGGTGTTGCTTTTAAGAGCGGTACAGCGAGGTCATCTACTCTTATCTCCCATGATGGCCACAAACCAAGCTTTCTGTTATTGCTGTGGTTTTTGCATCACATTTACAGATTCCCAAGATGTTTTATGCATGCCTTAATTTTACATCCACAAACCTTAACGTAGATGTTGTAAACAGACCAATTGAAGTGTCTGTTATACACACTGTTCTTGGGTTAAGCTAAATCAAGTGTTTGCCCATCTTATTGGTTTATTGCCACTTGACCTACTAATGATGTCCACCAGATTCATTTTAACAGAGCCATACTAACACAATAGCAAACTCACAATTGATATTTCACTCACAACTACAACAAATTCACACGTTCCATGCTTCAAGAGAGTAACGTTCTTCACACTTGTTCAGAAATCCCAAATGGATATTAGAATAAAGTAAATAGATATCAGAAGAGCTAGAATAGTCAACCAACCCTCAAAGATAGTCACTCCATCAAGATCAAACGTTGGATGAAAGGTGGCTCACATTTCACTCACATCAGTTGCAAATACAAAACAAACTTCATGGAATACTTGTTTTTAATAGTGAGAAAGCTTCTAGTTTAACATTTCACCATTAATATAGCGACCATGAGCCATGCGACCTCCATTTTTAAGAGGAATCACAACCACAAGTCGTGATACTTCACTCCGAAGGAACTAACAAGAAACCTAGTCATTTGTGACAAACTGTTCCCTTGTTCCATTTGTGAAGTTATTGGTATTGTTCTGTGTAATTGGTTCACTGCATGACATGCCATGCCCAGCTAAAGGACAGAAAATGGCCTGGATCATCTGAGATAGGCTGTCTTCCTAAGAATTTCAACATTATTTCATTATTTACTAGCAGCCTCAATATTGCATTCATATATTGGTACTCCATTTTCGTATAGAAGTTATGCAGAAATTACTTAATGTATCACTGTATTCTGGAGAGGTAGTCTGAAGTTTTAGAAACTATTTCTTTGTCGCGAAAATTGAAGCAAGATTAGAGTATATAGAGAATCATCTTATATATTATGATCATCTACAAAATGTCAATACAAAATTGGAGAAGCAAATCATGCATGGAATTTGATGATTTCCAACAACCAAACACCAGATATAAAAAAATCCAAAGAAGGCCCCAGAAATCACTACAATTACATTCAGGTTTCGTATTAATTCCTAAATCTTTGATCAGTGCAAATGATCCCCTCACAAGCCTTTGCAAATATCAGCCACACTTGCTGGAGGAACATCAGATATCATTAAGCATATAACATGACTTAACAACCCTCAAGATAATTAAGCACTTACAACTCTCGCATCACCGCCTCTCGATGAAGATGGTGTTTCCTTCTTGACTAATGGGACTACCTCTGCAGTCACTCTCTCATGGATAGTAACTTCCTTGTAGTCTCCAGTACCTTCGATGATATAGGCTCCCTACAGAGAAACACGAATTTGTTAATAATGTACCTCGCGAGGCATAAGAAATATATTTTGTACACACATAAGCACGATAGACATTCATCTAGTTGTATATATCTCGGATTAGTTCTCAACTCAATGAATAATTTTAAGAAATTTGATAAGGTTAGAATAGCAACCCTGAAGCTGAAATTTCGCTGCGTTAAGTGCTCATTAGCTGACTTAAACATCATTTATATTTTTCTGACTTATACCTTCAAGGTTTTGAATGCTTTACAAGACAAAAGTACAGCAGAACAGCTTACCTAAAACTTACGATGTATATGCAGCTATCAAAACACAAAATCCAATACTTTCATGTAGCTACAGTGTTATAAATTCACCAATAAAATTGATACATTTGTCTTTCATTTTAAGAAAATTCTAATAGGTGCTTGATTCAAGACAAAATAAACACGAGCTTCAATATGTAAAGCATACTTGCATTTCTGAACCTTTCTCAAGAACGATTTCCAAAAATCTGTCTACATTAAATGATGAGTTGATAACCTTCAGTCACATATCATGTGATCGAGTGGTCATGAAGTTAAAGACAATTCAAAACATCAATACCCAGTGTCCGAGTTTCACTAGCACACACTTATTATTAGAAGTTCCTACCTAATTTAGCTGCACGACTTAACCTTACAGGTGATGCAAGTTTTGTCATAATTATTCAAGGTTGTTTCAAATAGCCACGTTAAAATTGAAGCCTGCCCTACAAGAACATAGTATATCATATTTATTAACTTCTCAGTATTAAAAGAAAACTTCTTGTGCCTAATCTAATACCGAGATATGTTAAACACAGGTCTATACAGTCTCTCTTCCAACACTAAAGGAATATATATCTCTTAAATGGCAGTATATAGGACTCACCATGATTTTAGTGCAGTTTCCCTGCAAGGAAGTTGTATATCACAACAGACCTAGAACGTTGTATATCACAAACCATTGCCTATGGGTAAAAAATGAAGAAAAATAATCCTCAGATACATAATTTTATATGGAATGGAATATTGTATCGCTTACAAGGCATACACAAAACAAGAAAATAAAATGGGCATATTGAGAACCGTATAAAAATTTTGGATGGTCGCCATGTTCGATTTTTATATGGGGGCCATAGAGTTATGTACTATTAGATGACGATCATTGCGTAGGTTCATTATTCAAATGTTGACTTCAATCACATGATTAGGACATAAGAAATGAAAACTTAATTTCAAAATTTTGCACAGCCGCCATCTTGAGGTTATGTAAACAATTGAACTAAATTAGATGTCAGTGCATTACAATGTGTATAAAAATAAGCTTTACAATGTTTCACTGCACACGGGTAGTTGAATCGCGAGAAAAGTCGATTTAAATGTTTCAACTTTGCTTGGCTGCCATGTTCGTTCTGTACTTAACAGGTTTTTAAAAGTCACATAGGTCAACTTATAGTTATGCCCTTTAACATCGTACGAAATTTCAAGGCGATATCAGTAATAATTGCGGAGATATAGAATGCCTGTGAAATATTTCGCACAGCCACCATGTTGGATTGGTGAGACGTAATAAATGGCAAAGGGCACGGTCGTAATCGAACGAAATAGTACTTTGACCTTACCGAGTTTTATTGACATCACTCCAGCCGTATAGATTTTTTGGGACAGACACACATACTCACACATGGACAAAAGGTTATCTCATAAGCCTACTTGTTTTTGATACTTGAAAATAGGCTAAAAGAATTCTGTGATAATCAAGGGATTACATACAAATTGTAGCAGCATTATAATCATAACACGTTCCTGGAAGTGCTATGCTGCCACCCAGCTGATTGATATACAACGTTCTTCTCTTGTATGACTTGGGTGATGATTTTGTTGAACTGCACGCCCTGAAGTTGCTGTATAAGCTTTTCCACTATTCTTCAGTCACTTCCGCACATTGTTCTTCCACTGAAATTGATTTATCTTCCTTTTCCTGCTCTTATTCAGTGCTAAAGGAGAGCTTGGCGACACATTCAAATTGCCAACATTCGCCATCTTTGTTGATATACAACTTTCTTGCAGGGAAGCCACCTTTTGGGCCCAAAATTTTCTGTCCATTTTTTTTTTTTCAAATTGACTAATATTAGGTTTGCAAGTGTCGGTGTGATGATATCCAACCCTCATAACCGAAAATCTCAACATGCTCAATTTCTGATATAGAACGTTTTTGTAGGGCAGGCTTCAATTATTGTAGACACCTGACGAAATAATAAATAACCAGCCCAAAGGAGCGATCTCACTCAATGCGCAATATTAATAACATAGACTGCATGACGTATTAATTATAATAAACTATTTAAAGTCAATATTTAGAACACTGTGACCCTCCTCAGCCTGGAATAGGATAAGGAACTGTGTAGTACCATACCAAAAGTTCAGAAAAACCAGATCTGTTACAATAATCTTGTTAATAAAGCACATAAAAATGACTTGAAAAACAGCATAGAATTGAAGAGATTTATATATTGAATAAGTTAGCTTGATGTGTATTTGCCAGATATTGTAGAGAGAAACTTTGGAAATATGTGTGACGAAGTGTTTATGAAATGTTGAGAACTACATAACTTTGAAAACATTTGAGAATTATCCTAAGTAGGAAATAATGTACGCAATCACCTGGAAATCAAGTTCTTCTTTAACAAATGCACTCTGAGTTATGAATCTTTCATCTTCAAAAGCATCATCAGGTTCTTCAATTTTCATCCAGACCGGACTATCAGACGGTGGCTGCTCATTCAAATCCTGGGAAGTAACAAACAAGCATGACTATATGTAAAAGTTGAAGAATAAGAGCTAATGATGATAATAGTAATAATAATAATAATAATAATAATAATAATAATAATAATAATAACAATAGCAAGAAACTGTTACAAAACATTTGCTGATGAATAATCACCTTAACAAGCACGTCGTTACGTCATAAACATGCGGAAGAGGCCCTAGAAATAATACTTCTCACCAGTGGGGTTCTAGAAGCTTAAATCTGGGGAGGGGGGGGCAGACATTTTCCCGGATCGATCTCATTAGCCTACTTTTTCCTCATTTTTGCAAAATGAGAAAAGTAGGCTAAAAACTATCATTGGTAAAAAATAACATATTTCACTGTCACATAAATTTATTCTTCTGTTTCTTATCTGGGCAAACTGGTTCACTATATCAGAAGGGTCGTGAAGTAATTTTCCACTTAATTCTCTTTCAATTGAAAGAATTGCGAGATTGGAAAGCCTCTTTGTTGCCATTGTTGCTCTTAAATAGGTTTTTATTCGTTTCACGACAGAGAAACTGCGCTCAGCAGAAGCAGATGACACAAGAAGAATCAGCATCAACTTGAAAAATAATAGTAGCTATGGAAAAGCAACTTCCGTTTTCAGAAGTTCAGAAAAAAAGAATGAGGAAGTGTTTGGATATTTGCCTCTAAATACACTCTTAGCTAAACTGATTTCAGTCTGTAGCACCTTACGGTCTGTGAAGATTAGATTATACTTTTCACAGAACGTGAGAATATATATATTCGAAATTTAAAAAGCTTTCACTTCTTGGGTTACAGGCATCCATTGCATTGCACACAAAATCCTTTTAAGTAAATCTATGCAGTAACTCTTCTACCATGTTGTCTAATATTTCAAAAAGATTTCTTTTACATGTCTCTGATAATGTGACATTTTCCTCTTCTTTCTCCGCTGAGACTGGCATTAATAAAACGTAGTCTGAAAAGTTCTTTGGAATACTTGAGACTCTAGATTGCTTATAAACTTTCACGCCTAACGACTGAACAGTCACAAGTAACCGCCCATAGTTCCTTAAAATAATAATCATTTCGTTTTTCTTGCAACGATTTTGCAAGACCATAGATCAATCTATGTGCCCCTCCGAAGTCCACATGTTTTTGTTGTAAGAACATAGAGGCTCCATTGGCAAGCTCGATAATATCAGAAAAGATTTGTAACACAAACATCACCTTCACTCTACAAATCGGTTTCAACAAACCTTTTGCTTCTGCTGCCTCTTTCTTGTTAACTGACTTTGAAAAATACTCCAGAGCTGCTTTAACTGAAGCAAAACGTTTCTGAAAATACATTACTCCTCTATATTTACATACCCATAACGTGTCACTTTGAAGAGGTATCTCTAAAACACGTTCTCCTGGATGAAGATCACTCTGTATCTCAACAAACTTTTGGTGTCTTACAGTAGATACAGACTGAAAAGCATAAATTGCTTCCAGTAAATCAAAAGTGTCCCCTACCACGTCTACAAACTGGTTTTGAAACGTCCACCAAAACTAAATTTAAGCGATGTGCATAACAATGCACGTAAACACACGGGTTATTGACCTTCTGTCGCAATAAACGCTGCACACCATTTATCTTCCCTGACAGAACCGCGGCTCCATCATATGCTTGTCCAATGCACTTACATGGATCGAAATCCACTGAAACAAGGTACTATAAAGCTGAATTACCTATACTTTCAGCATTCAATTGAGACAAATGTATAAAACCAATGAAACGCTCCTCTATAGAATTTTGTCCTACATATCAGACACATACGGACATCTGTTCCACTTTACTAACAACTCTTAACTTCATCCAGGATTAAGGAAACATAACCATTGTTATATTATTTCGTCTCTCCTCCAATATGTTCAACTATTATATTAGCTGAGATATCAAGAAACTCATTTTGAGAATCTTTAGATGAGTAAGTTGCATTCTTTGATAGACTGTTTACCTGTGCATTCACTTTCTAGTTTAATTACATTTAAAATGTCATCAAAATTCCCTTTATTATTAACACTGTCATCATCCAAAACTGTTTGGCGATGACCTATAAGCCCAATGGCTTGCCGAGCACAATGACCATTGTTGCCACAGCTGAGCGGTTACACAATATAACCAGAGGTTTCTCGCTTAGCTTCGAAATCACTGTGCTGCTATGTTCACTTACCAGAAAACTGTTTCACTTTACTATTGAAGATTTATAACATTCACTATCAGCATGCTTTGCACGTTTTTCTCATATTCTTTTCCAGTTGCAAAATCCAGATTTACTGAAAACATGTTCAGCATTGCTTGAATCAGATTGAACGAAATGATGACACAGAAAACAGCATCTTTGTGAGAGTATTCAATAAATGTATACAAATCAAACCATTTACTGTTAAAACTTCTGTTCTTATTGAATAGTAACGTTTGTTTATAAACTGATTTACGGGGGTGGCATGGACCATCATAGATCGATGCACTGATATAAAATGGTACTGGTTCGTCTATATTAGACACAGTTGCACTCACATTTTTTTTTTTTTTGTCACAGAGTTGGGGAGATATCGATGCACTTGTATCGCATGGATGTTTCCCTACATTGTAAACTTCTGAACTTGCATACGCATTATACAAATATTATATTTATACACGATTTCAATTGTGTGTTTAAATTACATATAATAAAATAAATAAATTTTGAAATTTAAAGAAAAATTAACTTAAATAAATGCATTAGTTTGTTTTATATCAGATAAATTATATCTGTAAATTATCAATTTATTTAGTAACCAAGGAATTTTAAAATAATTATTTCACTAAAACTGGGGGGGGGGGGGGGGGCGCCACTAACACCCCCACCCCCACCCCCCAGCCCAGGGCTAGAACCGCCTCTGCTTCTCACAGATTACTTCCATGACCTTTTATCCTCCTGAAGAACAATTGTTAATAATAATAATAATCATTATTATGAATTTGAAGTATAAAATGGAATTATTTACTCTGATCATCATTTATCTTTAATTAAAGTTAAGTTTCAACCTCACAGACCCAAAGTCAAAACATTCAAAATATCCTCGAATTGATCTGGAATGTCTTAAACCAAATTCAAACAATCTCCTTGCAAATATCACGAACCAAAATCCTGTCATTTAGATGGCATTAGAAAATACACTATTGGCAGTTTCCCGGATTATTGGTGTTCTTCCTCGAAAACATTAAGACAGATGGTTGAACAAGACCAGCGATAAGGCCATAGACCTTCTAATTCAAACTTTTCAATGGTACAGTTCCAAAGAAATAGAAACAAAATTGGCGTAAATTCTTCAAAGACCAGAAAGAAGCCTCGAGAATTATCAGATCCGAAAAACACACATATACAGGGTGTTACAAAAAGGTACGGCCAAACTTTCAGGAAACATTCCTCACACACAAAGAAAGAAAATATGATATATGGACATGTGTCCGGAAACGCTTAATTTCCATGTTAGAGCTCATTTTATTACTTCTCTTCAAATCACATTAATCATGGAATTGAAACACACAGCTACAGAACGTACCAGCGTGACTTCAAACACTTTGTTACAGGAAATGTTCAAAATGTCCTCCGTTAGCGAGGATACATGCATCCACCCTCCGTCGCATAGAATCCCTGATGCGCTGATGCAGCCCTGGAGAATGGCGTATTGTATCACAGCCGTCCACAATACGAGCACGAATAGTCTCTGCATTTGGTACCGGGGTTGCGTAGACAAGAGCTTTCAAATGCCCCCATAAATGAAAAGTCAAGAGGGTTGAGGTCAGGAGAGCGTGGAGGCCATGGAATTGGTCCGCCTCTACCAATCCATCGGTCACCGAATCTGTTGTTGAGAAGCGTACGAACACTTCGACTGAAATGTGCAGGAGCTCCATCGTGCATGAACCACATGTTGTGTCGTACTTGTAAAGGCACATGTTCTAGCAGCACAGGTAGAGTATCCCGTATGAAATCATGATAACGTGCTCCATTGAGCGTAGGTGGAAGAACATGGGGCCCAATCAAGACATCACCAACAATTCCTGCCCAAACGTTCACAGAAAATATGTGTTGATGACGTGATTGCACAATTGCGTGCGGATTCTCGTCAGCCCACACATGTTGATTGTGAAAATTTACAATTTGATCACGTTGGAATGACGCCTCATCCGTAAAGAGAACATTTGCACTGAAATGAGGATTGACACATTGTTGGATGAACCATTCGCAGAAGTGTACCCGTGGAGGCCAATCAGCTGCTGATAGTGCCTGCACACGCTGTACATGGTACGGGAACAACAGGTTCTCCCGTAGCACTCTCCATACAGGGACGTGGTCAACGTTACCTTGTACAGCAGCAACTTCTCTGATGCTGACATGAGGGTTATCGTCAACTGCACGAAGAATTGCCTCGTCCATTGCAGGTGTCCTCGTCGTTCTAGGTCTTCCCCAGTCGCGAGTCATAGGCTGGAATGTTCCGAGCTCCCTAAGATGCCGATCAATTGCTTCGAACGTCTTCCTGTCGGGACACCTTCGTTCTGGAAATCTGTCTCGATACAAACGTACCGCGCCACTGCTATTGCCTCGTGCTAATCCATACATCAAATGGGCATCTGCCAACTCCGCATTTGTAAACATTGCACTGACTGCAAAACCACGTTCGTGATGAACACTAACCAGTTGATGCTACGTACTTTTGTGCTTGATGCTCGTACTGTAGAGCAATGATTCGCATGTCAACACAAGCACTGACGTCAACATTACCTTCCTTCAAATGGGCCAACTGGCGGTGAATCGAGGAAGTACAGTACATACTAACGAAACTAAAATGAGCTCTAACATTACGTCAACATTACCTTCCATCAAATGGGCCAACTGGCGGTGAATCGAGGAAGTACAGTACATACTAACGAAACTAAAATGAGCTCTAACATGGAAATTAGGCGTTTCCGGACACATGTCCACATAACATATTTTATTTCTTTGTGTGTGAGGAATGTTTCCTGAAAGTTTGGCCGTACCTTTTTGTAACACCCTGTATAAAAAACAGTACAAGGAACTGTTACAGAACATTTGCTGACGAACCATCACACTACCAAGCTCCTAGTTTATAACTTACAACATCCGGATGAGGCCCTGAAATAAAAAGGAAAACTGCAAACTTGTCACAGATTACTTCCATGACCTTTGAACCTACGATCCTCCTGAATAACAAATCTGAATTGAGAAACGGATTCCTAATCCAGATTCAGAACTCCCTTCATTAGAAGAAATCAAGCAAGTAACCGTAAGCTAAACTTAGAAATAACAAAGCTCAAAAGAAAACTGAAATATTAAAACTAAGAGGTGAAAGCCTAACTAAAAAATGTCAAGTAACTCTTGTAGATATATGGAGAAATTTTCTGAAGCCAGGAATTGCAATCTAGTTCACCCACTAATTTAAGAAAGTGAATGTACAAACATTAATACCTATGGAGAAATATCCTCACTATCACTCGCGTACAAAATTCTCTCTAAAGCATTATTCACGACTCTTGAAATCCAAACTCATCAACTAATTGGCGAATAACAGGCATGATTCATAAATGACAGGTCCTGTACAGAATTAATTCACAATCTCAAAATTATCTTGCAAATTCATAAAGCCAGGCAAACAATGCTCACTTTGGCGACTTCAGGAAAGCGGACGATTCAGTAGACCTACACACACTATTCAATATTCTAGAATATTTCAAAGTTGACAGGAAAACAAAAGTAATAATCCGACAGACACTGACAGCAATAACTTCAATAGTTAAATTTAAGTGAACTTTCTGATCGTAATAATATTAGCAAAGACTTCGACAAAGAGATGGGCTATCTCCAAAAATGTTCAATAGTGTCTTTGAATAACAGGATGGGGGAGGAGGGGGGAGGGAGTAGGAAATAGGGGGGGGGGACAAAACAAATTACTATTGGTCGACGAGTCAAAAATAAAATTAATCTGCAGTGTTTGGCATTCGCAGATGATCAAGCTATTCTTTCCAACTATAGACAAGAGGCAGTTCAGGTCATTTAGACTGCACTAAATTGTACCAAAGACCGGACTCCAAATGCATAGACGAATCCGCGCGTCTTCTAGACAGAAAACCGCTGAAGACTAAATTCGGCAAAAAAATCATCAAGTAAATAAATTCAAACCCCACGGCGTAGCCATGCTCATTGCACCGTGCACCACGGCAGCTGCAGCAATTCAGTTTGAATCCCACTGACAGTACCCATCCTGAGTGATTTTTCCCTGCGTTATCCACACTCCCTCCAGGCAAATGACGGGATAGTACTTTCCTTCACGATTGAATCGTGACGCAAACAAAGAGAGAATCTCAACATTCCAGACGGCCTATATCTATAGATGTAATTAAAAAATCAACATCTAAGACATTATACCACAGTAATCAAACCTGGCTCAGAAACATTGATCATTGAAGGTACCGTAGATCTCTTAGTAAGGACATAGAGAAACTAGAAAGTACAATCCTTGGTCCAGTCTGCTCAGAAGGAATCTGGGAGGAACGAAAGCCTTGGGAAATTTATGAGCATTCTGAAAAGATCACTGACACTTTCAGGAAAAGGCACTTTAAGGTCTACGGTAACATTCTCAGATTGAACAATCGCAGGATCACCAAAAGATTTTCAACCTTGCTCTATCAATAAAAGTCAAGAACCAGTGGCTTAGTGAAATAGAAAATGAACTTCAAGAAATTGGAATCACAGATGAAATTATATAAGATCGACCCCAGTTTAAAACAATAATTAACTACCACCATTTTGCTGAGAAAATGAATGCAAGGACCAATAAATCATGGACTGAAGAACGGAGGTGTCAATATTATTATTAGGAAAATTAAAAGCAAACATTACAGATTCAGATTACTATTTGGTAGGGGGCCGATAACCTGGATGTTAGACACCTCAAAACAAGAATTATTACCATCACTATTGGGTAGTATTAAGTACATGACATAATTCCTATTAATTACAGTACACAAAAATTTGTCATGCCCATCAGTAATGGTACACAATATATGGAACTAAAATACAACTTACAATCTCAGGGAGTTCTTCTGGTTCACATTTGATAGATGGTTGGCCCTCCGTAATGTTGAGGAATCTAAAACAAAGGATTATTAAGTACCCGTAATATACTTTAACATTCAGGATACACTGTTACAAGTACAGGATATTTTTGTCATTTACACACAGAAAAGTTTAATGGTATATTCCAATACCCTTCTAGGAATTTTTCTTGTGTTTTGCTCTATATTCTTTAAATGTATGCAACCGTACATAAAATGGAATTTCTATCTACGTCAGGGCTTTGAGGATGACGAATTGGTATCCCTGTAAATGTCTACCCCTCCGAAACATTCCAGAAGTGTTTCCATCTCAGTAACCAATAAAGAGGTGGTGGTGTTGATTGCTGCTTCAAGGGGCCTAACTATTTGGTACTGATATGGAATAAAATTACAAATCATAAATTATAAACGTCCAGGAGGTGTTTGTGTGTTTATCGTATGAAAAGTGCTAGATTGTCTCAATAGGACTGGGGATTCAGGGAGACAGTGCAATTGCTGAAGCGCCCGTGCAGTCTCATAGGCAACACCAATAACCTCTGCATGTCACTAATGATCTCCCCAGGGCAATCAACTTGTGGGGAAAATAACGAAAACAAATTGGAGCCTCTTCTGAATTATGTAGTACGTCTACTTAATTGTACCACACTCCTCTTTCATCTTCCTGTCGATCTCCGTTGGTGATTGGGGCAGATGACCTCCCTGTATCACCCCTTTAAACAATAACCATAATTACCTTGGTCAACTCTTGTTCTCTTCAGACCTTCGAAGCTTACGGAGTCTTTCATGGCCTTTTTCGGAAGCCTTCATAGGGAGGTTAAGGCTGCTTGAACTTTTAGTTCTCGCAGTCAAGTAGTGCAGTTGCAATGTATATAAAGGGAGGTAGCGCGCAGTTCGTTACTCCTGGGGTTCCGGGCGGGGACACCAAGAGCCCGCCAATGAGCCAGCTTGGTGTCCTAGGCGAAACCCCACACAAGACACGAAAGCCAATATACCATCTTTTTGGAAGCCTTCATAGGGAGGTTAAGCCTGCTTGAGCTTTTAGTTCTCGTAGTAATGTAGTGCAGTTGCACTCTATATAAAGGGAGGTAGTGCGCAGTTCATTACTCCTGTGGGGGTCCGGGCGGGGACATCAAGAGCCCGCCGATGAGCCAGCTTGGTGTCCTAGGCGAAACCCCACACAAGACACGGCACAAACCTAGAAGAATTGCTGAGATTTAATTCACTGGCCGTGAAAGTCAATATACCACCTGAGGTAAACTCAGAAAACACATAAGTGAATCGGGGATAAGACAAGTATCCCAATACCAACACTATTCCACTTAGATGCAGAATCATAAGGCTTCGTTTCAAGAATGTCCAATTGTATCTAAAGATAGATCCCATACTCTTAAACCATTAAACAATTGGTTTATAATCATATCATAATCTATCATTTTTGATAATTTATCAATTATCATTTTCCTCATGGAATATTACACTCATTATCCTTTACTGAAATTCAGTGTTCCTCCAACATAAGTTTGTAGAGATTTTATTATTATTATTATTATTATTATTATTATTATTATTATTATGGAATTAGTATTTTATGATAATCAAGACGTGTTAAAAATAGTGTAAATGCTGTCAAGGTGTCATAATCCTGCTGCCTTTTATGCAAATGGGGTAGGACATCCCATATTATTATTATTATTATTATTATTATTATTATTTTTAAAGAATAAAATGTTGAGGATCCACCACGCCGACAAGTCTAAGGAATAAATCAAAGTATTCGCCTGGCATAATATGCAACCAATATAATATAAGGAAGATTAATGACGACTAAGGAAGTTAACGGATTATAACGCAAATTATGGAAATTTATGGCAAAAAAATAAGATTCACCTAAGTCGGAAGGCTTCTACCTTAGATGTTCTGAGGAGGAGGATCATCCCTCGCTGCGGGTCAGAACCTGGCACCACGGACAGGTGATGGCTCCCCCTATGGAAGAGTGGTATCCCAGCATTTGCCTCATGCTGCCTTCACTTCCACAGGAATATGCCCATAACAGGCATCGCTTCTGGTACCCCATCGGGCAATCCTGGTATCGCTCGCCTCACCTAGTGCCTCTTCTAACCGACCATAGTTTTGGAACAGTTGGGTCGTGACGTCATAATCCTAGGGGGTCGTCCTGGACTCCTCCACAAACGCACACTCGGCATTTCGATATTGTAGTCCAACGTTTTTGAATATCCAATTATTCTGACTGTCTCAATTATAACCAGTGAAATATTACGTGGCTTGATAATCATAATATCCATGTGATATAATATCTCAGATATGCCTGTTCTGTTTCAAGCACGAAGTTTTCCACAATATGACATTGAATAAGTTCTTAGAGTCACTCACAATCACTTCACAGTTTGACATAATTCCAGTTCATAAATTTGACATAATTCCAGTTCATAAATATCAAGCATTGGGTGGAAGTTTACAGACAGTTGCGTGTAAACAAGCCCATATCCACATACCTTCAATTCTTCCAATATTCCCGCAGTGATGAATTTTCACAAGCACATGAATAACAATAATAATAATAAGTTGTGGTGAAGCACAAGGCACTTTCCTTTCCCCGCAATGGTATAAAAATGAAACTATGTCTTCCGACATACGACCAGAGTAACGTGGAGATGTTATTTTAAGTATTTTATAATAGAGGCCTAGCCTAACGGAGTATTTTCGCAGTATTACGACGGCGTAACGTCATACGAATCATAACAGGTGAACACCACTGATCAAACCTGATCAACACTGATTGAATGCTACCTTGGCCTTCCAAGACATCAAGGTCAAATACAGATACCTGCAGTTGCATAACGTAATGTGATGCATTCGGTCCTATTGGTTCCCACGGTGGAATATACTAGAAGGTTTCTTATATCAATTGAAACTTCATAAATTAAACAGGAGAATAATACCTAATAGAATTCCGAAGTGCTGATGCCTTCCTCTTCCTTATCTGAATACAAACAAGTATTTTGTGCTCCGTCACATGGGCCACGCGCTCGCTTCAAAACATGGCGAGTCGACAGCTTGCCGCGACCTTGGTCTCGCCTCAGCGCGCTCAATTCAAATATCACATCACGCCAGTATCTCCACTCCTTATAAGGGTACAATATCATGGCGGCGACAAAACCAATTGATTGACGCAATTTGTACGTTCATCACCAAAAAAGTATCCAAAGAAATAGAGGATCCAAAAATGTTTAGCATGGCTTGCGATAGTACGTTCGACATTCCAGAAAGGAACAAGTGTCTTTTATTGTAAGGTATGCTGATGATAAAACAGGTCTTGTAGAATCACCCTCTACAACAGGTAAAGCCTTAATGGATACAGTACTTTCGAAAACTTGTGCACTCGGCGCGCACTTAACTGGAGATCTCAGCTTGTTGGACAATCGCAAGACGGCGCCGCAAACATGCGTGCTGAATACAATGGTCTACAAGGTTTGATTCGAGAAGTTAATCATATGGCTGTATATATCTGGTGCTTGGCATATCCGGTTGATATTAAGGCTGTAGGAGTTTCGTTGGATGCCGTAGAAACATTGTTTGCTTTTATAAGTAAGTCCAAGCTACGCATTGAAGTGTACAGTAAAATCCAAACTGAACACTATGAGATTGAAGAGGGTTACTACCACTAGGTGGATGTCCCATTCTAGGGCTATAGATACAGTGCGTTTGACCCATGGTGCCGTGATAGAAACTCTCGAAGAAATAAGGCGTATTGAAGGACCAGGAGATTATGAAGCTGCAGCCCCTAGCCGCTGGACTGATCACTTATTCCACCAAATAACAATTTGTCTACACAGCAATAGCTTTTGTAAAAATAATTGCAATTGTTCATCCGTTCACAAAAAATTAACAATGCCCAGATATGGATCTTTTATCAGCTATGACCGTGCTTGAATCAAATTTAGCAAGGCTTGCAAAAGTGCAAAAAAATATTAATTCTATCAAGTCGGAAGCTGAGGATTTCATGCAGAAATCTAACACTGAGTTTGTGCCTTTAAGACAAACTAGTCGTCTGAGAAAGAAGAACGTGAGTTAGCAAACGACGATCCTATTGCTGACCCTCTGGAAATATTGAGGGTTCACACTTTCCTTGAATCTGTGGACATTGTCGTGAGTCAAGAAAGAGCGTTTCATGGGCGAGACCAATAATGACAAAATTGTTCTTGGACTCCTGAAAGACACGGCTTTGTTGTCTAAAGCCCACTTAACTCAAGTTCGAGAAAATAGTGAAAATAAGCCTGTGGATGCCGTTGCTTGTTTCAAATCAGTTTATGGCAAATTCGTTGATGATGAAGGGGCGATGAAAGAATACATAGCATTTTCCCGTTGCTTTGAGAGTATTCTAAAATCAATACCTCTACCCGAGAGACATCATGATGAGCCTGTGTCATCCGAGCCCGTGCAATCGGAATCAGATTTGGACGGAGGATAAGAATCTAGGCGGTTTGCTTTTGATGATGAAACAGACGGCGACACCATAACGGTACCGGAAATAGATTTTCATGAAGATGTAGGCGATTCTGTGTGTAACAGTGAGGTAGAGGAGGAAGTGGAAAACGAAGCACAAGCGAATCAGGAAGATGAAAATAGCAAGGAAAGAGATGAACCGCGTAATGTTGGCAGCCTTCTTGAGATTTTCTGAGCGTTTCGCTTAGATAAACTTAAAAGTGTCTTCCAAAATTTGTATTTTATCTTGAAGATTGCTGTCACTCTCTCAGTAGCGAGCGTTTCGAATGAAGTCTCCTTTTCCAAGCTTTAACGCGTAAAAACAGACTTGCGCACTACCATGGGTGTGATCATCTGGGGGCTTCACTTATCATTGCAAGTGAGTGGGATAATGATTTTGAAAAGGTCATTGACATATTCGCATCCAAGAGCTCTCTGCTTGTAAAAAAAAACTTTTATTTTAACAGCTGATTGTGTAGCTTGATTTTTGTCTCAACTTGATTTCGAAGCTCATTTATGAATGTGTTGTATTGATTGTATTTCCAGTATTGTAGCTTGATTTTTTGTGTTCGAAGCTTTTTCATTAAGGTTTTGTATTGCAGCTTGAGCTTGATTATTGCCTGGAATAAAACAGCTCGATTTCAAAACTCATGGTTTAATTTTTATGTCGAAATGCTACTTAATGTTTACTTCTCAAAAGTGTTACGGTATGTTTTCATGTCGATCGCGCAACTGTCTAGAAGAAACGTATAATGCGCAAGTCACGATTAATTTTGGGCAGGAGTTTCTCCCTTTTCTTTTTGCGTTGAAAATTCACAAACTTGTTTGATGGCGTTTTACATTATAAAAAACTTTTAAAAAAAAGTTTTTCTGAAGTTGATTTAAACAATTACACTTAAAAATGTGGTTTTTAATAGATTCATAATCACTATGGTGCGGGGGAGGGTCCTTCATGATGGGGTTGGGTCCTAGTGCGACAGTCATGTTTCCTATCCGATTTTCCTTTTGATCGTCCAGTCTAGTCTGCAAGCCTGTAATTCCAAACAAGTCGCCACCTAGATCCCCTATTAGCAGTTAGCCTCTGCTTCTACATCTCTCATTTTGATTTTGTCACGCACAATGGGGGTAGAAACTATTCAATAATATTCAACCAAACCTATGGTTTTTGCCTAGCCCAATATTTTAATCCTAGACCAATTATTGTTAGGCGAAATCCAATCCAAACCTTCGTTTTGTCTAATCCAATGGGTTTTGACAATGGTTTTAGCCTGCAAGCTGCGGTAGCGATATAGACATCCCTGTTTTTTGTCACGCACCAATAATCTTTAATAAGTGTGGGGTATTTCATACCCCACATGTTGGCAACAATGTGTGCACCTCGGTGTGAGCACC
The DNA here is from genome assembly GCA_946902985.2 of Meconema thalassinum. NCBI lineage: Eukaryota > Metazoa > Arthropoda > Insecta > Orthoptera > Tettigoniidae > Meconema > Meconema thalassinum. The sequence continues at coordinate 50,947,103 of OX336388.2, read as the reverse complement.
TTGTTGACAGTTGAATGAGATTCAAGCGCGGTTGGAATATGGTTACTTATATTAAAAGAGCAATAAATAAAAACACATACTTACATAATTTAGCACGTATTTCAGGTGCAGTGGTGACCGTGGTTACTAATTTTAATAGGTAATGGCCCCCAGAAGATGAAACAGAGTCTGTAAAAGCCACGTTCTGGTCTAATTCAGATTTAATAAATGTTCCACTGCACCTATTTTGTTCATTCCACCTAGTATTCTACTTTCTTGCATTACTTCCCAATTGTTGAAATGCTGATCTTCATACCTTACTTCCTACATTTCTGTTCAAGTTCAAACATATTGGCTTCCAAACTTTCAACAGAGGCCGTCATTACAACCGGGTCATCCGAATAGGCCAGATTACTCACCTTGAAATTCACCCAGCCAGTTCAACAAATGGCTCATAAGCCTCGCCACACTCCTATTAATTCCCACAGGTGCTCTATCGTACACCTTCTCTAGATACACAAACACAACTGTATCTTCCTCTCATTTCTCAGTAACTTGACGCATACTGAAATGTTGAGCATCCATCTTACTCTCGGCCAATTGTTCTCCTTTCTACAATGCCTGAGTACACTTTGCCCACTATAATTACTGCAATATTTCCTGTAACCTTCCTTATAAGTTGGTGTCATTACGGCTTTTCTCTAGTGTGAGGGTACATTTCCTAAACCCCACGCGAATTCGATTATCCTAAGCAACCATTTCAGCCCTGCTTTCCCATTTACAATTTCTGGCTGAAATTCAACTAACCCTGCCGCTTTGAAGCATTCGTGTTTATTTACCACCCTCTCCTCTTCCTCAACCTTGATCCTGTTCTCCTCCTGCAGGACCTCAAAGACTGCCTCATTGCCAGATAAGTCTCCATTAAGGGGAGGTATGACTGAATTTTTAACTTTCAAAGTTTTCATCATAACATTACCAGATTTTAATAAATTACAAAGAGAGTTGCTGGCATTTATTGTGCTAATAAATATTTATATAGCTTCATTAGTATTTGAGCTATTGAACATTTCTGGCGTATTTGGAAGCATGCTGAGCGTCTATGCCAAAGAAACGAGTTCAAACCCGTCGGAATTTTTAAGAGCGGTAAAATCCCTCAATATGCCTCCCTTCGGAGGGGAAGTAAAGCCGGCGGACCCATGTCATAGATTTATGACATGTTACAGAATCTTCCACTAGTTACACCTGTGTGAAGCTAACTTATAGGTTAAACACTTGACTAATGCTCTTAGGTTGCAGCGTTCGTCACCAGGAGCCGACTGCGGTGGCATCTGGTAACCTAGATCTGACCTAGTGGTCGTTGACGTTGGAATTTGGCGGCAAAAGTATTAGCTACTTGAAAAAATTGAATGTCTGCAGTCCTTACTTGGATTGAAAACAGATAACACACACAAATACAACCATCACAATTAACACCGGTTGTCAGACAGATTGTACAGACACTCTAAGTAAGCGGAGCTTCATGACCGCGTTGTCGCAGCCCCTAAACTAAGGAACCAATCAGGCTAACTAACTTCTCTCAAATACTTCCAGACAGAGAGATTTCCGAACAATAATTCGTGGGCAAGTGAAGAGTTAAGTTAATACCAATAATGTATCTGCTTTGACGAGCCAAGCAGTAAAATGCGAGATATATCTGACGTTGCAAACAAAACTTATTCGTATCCAAAACATTCAGTTATGCATACACGAAAGTTAAATAACATGTTTCCTCATATGTTGTACACTTACTCATTTGGATGATTTCCACTTGCTGCACTTTCCCCATCCTGGACTCCTTCTTTCATGTCCTAGGAAAAATGTGAATTGATTAGTTATTTAATTTATTTGGCATCACTAATCCTTTTTACACAAACAGCTAACTATGTAATTGTAAATCACGGCATAGTTGAAGTGAAGTGGTTATGTCTTCCCTAATTCAAAACTTATAATACACAATCTCCTCAAGATAACAAAATGCTGACTCAATGCCTTATTGGAAGTAATCGCTTTAAGGAGTGAGGACAAATGAATGCATTTTTACATTTTTAACTGGAAGGTTTTAGGAGGCGTTAGGATCTAACACATCCACTTATCATTAAGTAAAAAGCGACTATATCCTCAATATTTGTACCATCCCATCTTTCGAGAATGAAGGTCAGACATCTTACATTTTTAATATTATACAAAACATTTCTCACAAAACACTGCATTTAAAGCTAAATTACAAAAGAATTTAGTGTAAGTACATAAATTATATGCCTCTAGAGAGAAATTATTGTGGAATATGTTGCTGCTACACAATGCTAGTAATAAGTCTACTGGTGAACGGTAGCACATAGTTTGCACGGTCGGTACAAGCCGGGGAAGAAATTGGAGTAACTTATTAACAGGGAAGTCTATTTCAAATGTATTTATATATTTAGTCACTTGTCATTTAGAATGCTTTCAATAAGGGATTCCAGGCATCGTTGGTAATAATTGACATACAGAAATTTATGAATGCAAGTTTGAAACTTATATATTGAATCCACCCTTTATAGTTCCTGCCTTAACAGAGAAAAAAGGCTGAGCTTATTTCAACCATTTCAAAGCTTAAATGTGCCAGGCCATGTGATTACTCTCAGAAGCTGACTGGGCAAGATACCTACCAACAAAAATACTTCAAATGGTTGTTCATGGTTCCCCGTTTTCATCTCCAGGTCAATGTTAGGACGGGAACACTTAACAGACCATGGTCGCGTCCTTCTGACTCCTAATCATATTTCAATAATACCAATCCCCATTAATGACTCTTATAGGCTGGACAAAAGGGCGAACGGCTGTTAAAACCACTGCCACATAAAAGTTAAAAACTCATTTCACCTCCTCCCTAACACCGCAGAAATAGGGATATTAAGAGATAGAAGAGAAACAACTATATGAAATGTGCTAAGAAGGAGGGTTTCTTCGGAATGTACCATAAGTTAAAATAAGTGGACTTAAGTATTAACAATTACTTTCTTCGTAGAATTCTTACTTTTATCTCATATCTTCAATTATGTAATAAGTATACACAAAAGACCAAGTGCATATTATAGCAATGCTCAGGATTGGGATGGAGGGAATCACGGTCATAAGTTTAAACAATCCCAGCATGTGCCTGTAAGGCAACTGCTTAGCCCCCATGAGTGGATCGCTGAGGGGAATACAGAAATCCTAATGCAATTGGTTTATTCTGACCTAAGTCCACAGTGGGTACCGAATGCATACATATGCTAGCTTCACATAATATAATTAAGGTCGTCCCCCATTAGCTCAGTGATCAGAACAACATTGTACATTGTCGGTGGTCCCAGGTTCAAGTCCCAGGTGGATTAGATATCTCAGTTCTTCATCCTTGCATCAAAACGACTCGTACTATCAGTACTATACAAAAGCTAACAGATAAGCACTTCAGCTTGCCATCAATACAGTAGTGAAAATAAAACTCCTAATCCCAAAATGCTAATAGGTAATAAGGAGATGTCATGTCTTGTAAGGACGCATGGAGGTGCTGAACTCTTCCAGATCTGAAGATGTTATTTCTCATCCGATACGTGGAACGATGTCTGGAATAGGACAGTCTGCAATCTTAATATCCCTAACATGGTCCATATGACTTGTATCACAAATATGTTTCCCTTTGCATAGGTAGAATTATGTGTTACACATGACTTGTAAACTTGCACTGAAGAAATCAAGGAATAAATAACATACTGAAGTTAATTCAACTTCGCATTCATAGAGTTTTCTTATGTCAACGGATAAATGGCAAAGACAGAAAAGTTTGTAAATTTCAAATCAGAATTCATTTCAGTTCCTACACATATGCCAAGTGTGGGCCTAGCATATTATCACTAGCATTGAGTGTGAGTGTGGAGACTTAGTGGTGTTGGTGCAGTAACTCACTGTTAATATATAACGTTAATATCAGTCATAATAATCAATCAAACTTGATGAATATTGTGTAAAGAAATATTGCATAGTATGTCGTGCGTTTTACGGTATTGAGTTCCTAAAGCAATATTGATCTCAAGAATACTAAAGGTAGGAAGAAATTTAATGAACTTATAATACTTTACATCTTATCACGATTGTTAGGCACTGTATCAAAAGTATGGAATCTGAAAATATAAATATTTTTTACAAACACCGGGCCTCGGTCTAATAAGTTTCCTTCTTCTTCAACAGTCCGTAACAATATAAATATCATAATCACATGTAATTTATTTCAGGTTATTCTTCAAGAGATATGCAGGTATCCTGACCATCTGGATGATTAATTCCCCAAACTCTTTCACAAGGGAAGGTAACAACTAGCTGTGACTGTTTAGTAACGTCTGTAGTTTCACAATGGAAGGTAACAACTAGTAACGTCTGTAGTTTCACAATGGAAGGTAACAACTAGTAACGTCTGTAGTTTCACAATGGAAGGTAACAACTAGTAACGTCTGTAGTTTCACAATGGAAGGTAACAACTAGCAGTGAATGTTTAATAATGTCTGTAGTTTCAAAATGGAAGGTAACAACTAGCTGTGACTGTTTAGTAACGTCTGTAGTATCACAATGGAAGGTAACAACTAGCTGTGACTGTTTAGTAATGTCTGTAGTTTCATAATGGAAGGTAACAACTAGCTGTGACTGTTTAGTAACGTCTGTAGTTTCATAATGGAAGGTAACAACTAGCTGTGACTGTTTAGTAACGTCTGTAGTTTCATAATGGAAGGTAACAACTAGCTGTGACTGTTTAGTAACGTCTGTAGTATCACAATGGAAGGTAACAACTAGCTGTGACTGTTTAGTAATGTCTGTAGTTTCATAATGGAAGGTAACAACTAGCTGTGACTGTTTAGTAACGTCTGTAGTTTCATAATGGAAGGTAACAACTAGCTGTGACTGTTTAGTAACGTCTGTAGTTTCATAATGGAAGGTAACAACTTGCAGTGACTGTTTAGTAACGTCTGTAGTTTCACAATGGAAGGTAACAACTAGCTGTGACTGATTAGTAATGTCTGTAGTTTCATAATGGAAGGTGACAACTAACTGACACTGTTTAGTAACGTCTGTAGTATCACAATGGAAGGTAACAACTAGCTGTGACTGTTTAGTAACGTCTGCAGTATCACAATGGAAGGTAACAACTAGCTGTGACTGTTTAGTAACGTCTGTAGTTTCATAATGGAAGGTAACAGCTAGCAGTGACTGTTTAGTAACGTCTGTAGTTTCATAATGGAAGGTAACAACTAGCTGTGACTGTTTAGTAACGTCTGTAGTTTCATAATGGAAGGTAACAACTAGCTGTGACTGTTTAGTAACGTCTGTAGTTTCACAAGGGAAGGTAACAACTAGCTGTGACTGTTTAGTAACGTCTGTAGTTTCATAATGGAAGGTAACAACTAGCTGTGACTGTTTAGTAACGTCTGTAGTTTCATAATGGAAGGTAACAACTAGCTGTGACTGTTTAGTAACGTCTGTAGTTTCATAATGGAAGGTAACAACTTGCAGTGACTGTTTAGTAACGTCTGTAGTTTCACAATGGAAGGTAACAACTAGCTGTGACTGATTAGTAATGTCTGTAGTTTCATAATGGAAGGTAACAACTAACTGACACTGTTTAGTAACGTCTGTAGTATCACAATGGAAGGTAACAACTAGCTGTGACTGTTTAGTAACGTCTGCATTATCACAATGGAAGGTAACAACTAGCTGTGACTGTTTAGTAACGTCTGTAGTTTCATAATGGAAGGTAACAGCTAGCAGTGACTGTTTAGTAACGTCTGTAGTTTCATCTATGCTGATGATGGCTGTTGCTTTTAAGAGCGGAACAGCAAGGTCATCTGCTCCATCTCCATTGATGGCCACAAACCAACCATTCTTGTTATTGCTGTGGTTTTTGCATCATATTTACAGATTTCCAAGATGTTTTATGCATGCCTTAATTTTACATCCACAAACCTTAATATATATGTTGTAAACAGACCAATTGAAGTGTCTCTTATACACACTATTGTTTCATTCACAAGCCTGTTGGGTTATTGCCTCTTGACCTACTATTGTCTTAGATGAGAATGATGTCTTTACCAACAGTCCACCAAATTCATTTTAACAGAGCCCTAGTAACACAATAGCAAACACACAATTGATGTTTCACTCACAACTACAACAAATTCACACGTTACATGCTTCTAGAGAGTAAGGTTCTTCACACTTGTTCAGAAATCCCGAATGGATATTAGAATAAAGTAAATAGATATCAGAAGAGCTAGAATAGTCAACCAAACCTCGAAGATAGTCCACTCCATCAAGATCAAACGTTTGATGAAAGGTGGCTCTATCAAGATACTCAAAATGTAAATAACCATCACAGATTTTAAATGACAATATGGCTTTAGACACCTACTTTCATACTTATTATATTACACGCAAGTTATATATTTTCATGTTTCTCAGCTCATGCGCAGTACGAAGAGGCCCTACAAGCAATGCAGCACATCACTGACCCCAGGATATAGGCAACAAACAACACAACGAAGGTGAGATTGAAGTTTCCGCCTTTGCATCAGATTACCAGCAGTGTATGAGGATAAGGAAGCAATCTACCGATAACATGGTCAGTAACATAACACGATCTGTGGCCATTTCACTCACATCAGTTGCAAATACAAAACATACTTTATGGAATACTTGTTTTTAAACCTTCTAGTTTTAGGTTTTACCATTAATCTAGCGACCATGTGCCCTGGGACCTCCATTTTTGAGAGGAATCACAACCACAAGTCGTGATACTTCACTCCGAAGAAACTAACAAGAAACCTAGTCATTTGTGATAGACTGTTCCCTTGTTCCATTTGGGATAGAAACCTAGTCATTTGTGATAGACTGTTCCCTTGTTCCATTTGTGAAGTTATTGGTATTGTTCTGTGTAATTGGTTCACTGCATGACATACCATGCCCAGTTAAAGGACAGAAAATGGCCTGGATCATCTGAGAAAGGCTGTCTTCCTATGAATTTCAAAATTATTTACTAGCAGCCTCAATATTGCATTCATATGTTGGTACTCCATTTTCGTATAGAAGTTATGCAGAAATTACTGTATTCTGGCGAGGTAGTCTGAAGTTTTAGAAACTATTTCTGTGTCGCGGAATTTGAAGCGAGATTAGAGTATATATAGAATCTCTTAAATATTATGATCATCTACAAAATTTCAATACAAAATTGGAGAAGCAAATCATGCATGGAATTTGATGATTTGCAACAACCAAACGCCAGATATTAAAAATCCAAAGAAGGCCCCAGAAATTACTACAATTACATTCAGGTTTCGTATTAATTCCTAAATCTTTGATCAGTGCAAATGATCTCCTCACAAACCTTTGCAATATCAGCCACACTTGCTGGAGGAACATCAGATATCATTAAGCATATAACAAGAGTTAACAGCCAAAAAAGCTACTCTCAAGATAATTAGGCACTTACAACTCCCGATGAAGATGGTGTTTCCTTCTTGACTAATGGGACTAACTCTGCAGTCACTTTCTCATGGATAGTAACTTCCATGATATGTGCTCCCTACAGAGAAACACGAATTTGTTAATAATGTACCTCACGAGGCATAAGAAATATATTTTGTACACACGTAAGCACGATAGACATTCATCTAGTTCTATTTGTCTCGGATTAGTTCTCAACTCAATGAATAATTTTAAGAAATTTGATAAGGTTAGAATAGCAACCCTGAAGCTGAAATTTCACTGGGTTAAGTGCTCATTAGCAGACTTTAAGTGCTCATTAGCTGACTTTAACATCATTTATTTTTTTCTGACTTATAATTTCAAGGTTTTGAATGTTTCACAAGACAACAGAACACCTTACCTATTACTTACGATGTATAAGCAGCTATCGGAACACAGAATCCAATACTTTCATGTAGCTACAGTGTTATAAATTCACCAATAAAATTGATACATTTGTCTTTCATTTTAAGAAAATTCAAATAGGTGTTTGATTCAAGATGAAAATAAACACGAGCTTGAATATGTAAAACATACTTGCATTTCTGAAACTTTCTCAAGAACGATATCCAAAAATCAGTAACCGTCAACATTAAATGAAGGTATGATAACCTACAGTCGCATATCATGTGATCGAGTGGTCATTACGTTAAAGACAATTCAAAGCCTCAATACCCAGTCTCCGAGTTTCACTAGCACACAATTACTAATATGCCAAGGATTATTCGAACTTTTGCCATAATTATTCAATGTTGTTTCAAAAAGGACAATAAATAACCACTTTAAAATAATAAATAAACAGCCCAAAGGAGCGACCTCACTCAATGCGCAATATTAATAACATCGACTGCCCCATTCCTTATGACGTATTAATTATAATAAACTATTTATTACCGAAAGTCAATATTTAGAACACTGTGACCTTCATCAGCGCGGAATAGGATAAGGAACTGTGTAGTACCATACCAAAAGTTCACAGAGTAAAATTTCAAAAAACAAATCTGTTACAATAAACTTAATAAAGCATATAACAATTACTTAAAAAACAGCATAGAATTGAAGTGATGTGAATATTGAATTAGTCAGCTTGATATGTATTTGCCAGATATAGTAGAGAGAAACTTTGGAAATATGTGTGACGAAGTTTTTATGAAATGATGAGAACTACATAACTTTGAAAACATTTGAGAATTATCCAAAGTAGGAAATAAAGTACACAATCACCTGGCAATCAAGTTCTTCTTTAACAAATGCACTCTGAGTTACGAATCTTGCATCTTCAAAAGCATCATCAGGTTCTTCAATTTTCATCCCCACCGGCCTATCAGACGGTGGCTGCTCATTCAAATCCTGGGAAGTAATAAACAAGCATGACTATATGTAAAAAAATGATGATAATAATAGTAATAATAATAATAATAGCAAGAAACTGTTACAAAACATTTGCTGATGAACAATCACCTCACCAAGCACGTAGTTACGTCATAAACATGCGGAAGAGGCTCTAGAGATAATACTTCTCACAGATTACTTCGATGAAGTTTTATCCTCCTGAAGAACAATTGTTAATAATAATAATCATTATTATGAATTTGAAATATAAAAAAGGATTATTACTCTGATCATCATTTATCTTTAATTAAAGTTAAGTTTCAACAGGACAGACCCAAAGTCAGAACATTTAAAATATCCTCGAATTGATCTGGAATGTCTTAAAACCAAATTCAAACAATCGCCTTGCAAATATCACGAACCAAAATCCTGTCATTTAGATGGCATTAGAAGATACACTATTGGCAGTTTCCCGGATTATTGGTGTTCTTCCTCGAAAACATTAAGACAGATTGTTCAACAAGACCAGCGATGAGGCCAAAATCCTGTCATTAAATGGCACTAGAAGATACACTGTTGGGAGCATATTGGTGTTCTTCCTCGAAAACGTTAAGACAGATGGTTGAACAAGACCAGCGATAAGGCCATAGACCTTCTAATTCAAACCCTTCAAAGGTACAGTTCCAATGAAATAGAAACAAAATTGGCGTGAATTCTTCAAAGACCAGAAAGAAGACTCGAGAATCATCAGATCTGAAAAAACACACATTTCATAAAAAACAGTACAAGGAACTGTTACAGAACATTTGCTGACGAACCATCACACTACCAAGCACCTAGTTTATAACTTACAACATCCGGATGAGGCCCTGAAATAAAAAGGAAAACTGCAATCTTGTCACAGATTACTTCCATGACCATTGAACCTACGATCCTCCTGAAGAACAAATCTGACTTGAGAAACGGATTCCTAATCCAGATTCAGAACTCCCTTCATTAGAAGAAATCAAGCAAGTAACCGTAAACTAAAATTAGAAAAACAAAGCTCAAAATAAAACTGAAATATTGAAATTAAGAGCTGAAAGCCTAACTAAAAAATGTCAAGTTACTCTTGTCGATATATGGAGAAAATTCCTGAAGACAGGAATTGCAATCTAGTTCACACACTAATTTAAAAAAGCGAAAGAACATACATTAATTCCTATGGAGAAATATCCTCACTATCACTCGTGTACAAAATTCTCTCTCAAGCATTATTCACGAGACTTGAAATCCAAACTCATCAACTAATTGGCGAATAACAGGCATGATTCATAAATGACAGGTCTTGTACAGAATAAATTCACAATCACAAAATCATCTTGCAAATTCATAAAGCCAGGCAAACAATGCTCACTTTGGAGACTTCAGGAAAGCGGACGATTCAGTAGACCTACACACACTATTCAATATTCTAGAAGATTTCAAAGTTGACAGAAAAACAAGAGTAATAATCCGACAGACACTGACAGCCATAACTTCAATACTTCAATTTAGGTGAACTTTCTGATCGCAATCATATTAGCAAAGACTTCGACAAGGCAATGGGCTATCTCCAAAAATGTTCAATAGTGTCTTTGAATAACAGGACGGGGGAGGAGGGGCAGGAAATGAGGGCGGGGAGGGGGGAACAATACAAATAATTATTGGTCGACGACTCAAAAATAAAATTCATCTGCTGTGTTTGGCATTCGCAGATGGTCAAGCTATTCTTTCCAACAATAGACAAGAGGCAGTTCAGGTCCTTTAGACTTCACTAAATTGTACCAAAGACCGGACTCCAAATGCATACACGAACCCGCGCGTCATCTAGACAGAAAACTGAAGAAGACTAAATTCGGCAAAAAAATCATCAAGTAAATAAATTAAAACCCCACGGCATAGCCGTGCTCATTGCACCGTGCACCACGACAGCTGCAGCAATTCAGTTTGAATCCCACTGACAGTACCCATCCTGAGTGATTTTTCCCTGCGTTATCCACACTCCCTCCAGGCAAATGACGGGGTAGTACTTTACTTCACGATTGAATCGTGACGCAAACAAAGAGAGAATCTCAACATTCCAGAAGGCCTATACATATAGATGTAATTATAAAATCAACATCTAAGACACTATACCACAATAATCAAACCTGAAGCTCAATATGGCTCAGAAATATTGATCATTGAAGGTACCGTAGATCTCTTAGTAAGGACATAGAGAAACAAGGAAGTACAATCCTTGGTCCAGTCTGCTCAGAAGGAATCTGGGAGAAATGAAAGCCTTGGGAAATGTATCAGCATTCTGAAAAGATCACTGACACTTTCAGGAAAAGGCATTTTAAGTTCTACGGTAACATTCTCAGAATGAACAATCGCAGGATCACCAAAAGATTCTCAACCTTGCTCTATCAATGAAAGTCAAGAACCAGTGGCTTAGTGAAATAGAAAATGAACTTCAAGAAACTGGAATCACAGAAGAAATTATGTAAGATGGACCCCAGTTTAAAACAGTAATTAACAACCACCATTTTGCTGAGAAAATGAATGCAAGGACCAATAAATCATGGACTGAAGAACGGAGGTGTTAATATTATTATTAGGAAAATTAAAAGCAAACATTACAGATTCAGATTACTATTTGGTAGGGGGCCGATAACCTAGATGTTAGGCCCCTCAAAACAAGAATTATAACCATCACTATTTGGTAGTATTAAGTACGGTACATGATATAATTCCTATTAATTACAGTACACAAAGATTTGACATGCCCATCAGTAATGGTACACAATATATGGAACTAAAATACAACTTACAATCTCAGGGAATTCTTCTGGTTCACATTTGATAGAAGGTTGGCCCTCCATAATGTTGAGGAATCTAAAACACAGGATAATTAAGTAATATACTTTAACTAACTGGATACACTGTAACAAGTACGGGATATATTTGTCATTTACACACAGAAAAGTTTAATGGTATATTCCAATACCCTTCCAGGAATTTTTCTTGTGTTTTGCTCTAAATTCTTTAAATGTATGCAACCGTACTTAAAAGGAATTTCTATCTACGTCAGGGCTTTGAGGATGATGAATTGGTATCCCTGTAAATGTCGACCCGTCCAGAACATTCCAGAAGTGTTTTCTTCTTAGTAACCAATAAAGAGTTGGTGGTGTTGATTGCTGCTTCAAGGGGCCTAACTATTTGGTACTGATATGGAATGAATAGCCTTATTTTGGTAAGAACCTTCCACATGAAATGTTTGCATCATCACAAATTATAAACATCCAGGAGGTGATTGTGTGTTTATCATATGAACAGTGCTAGATTGTCTAAATAGGACTGGGGATTCAGAGAGACAGTGCAATTGCTGAAGCGCAGTAGGCCTACCATGTCTACATTACTCAGCATAATGTACAGACTTGCAACCCCCAGTCACTTTGATACGAATTGTCAAAGCAAAGGGAACAAATTGCACTATACTGAGCATAGATATTATATATGTTTTGACCATACACAACACGAGCCGAGGATTGAACCAACAACTTTCACGCAGCGTGAGTACAGAATTAATGAGTGAGATATCTGCGCGGATTAACAACTTTGCTCTGCAGCGCACGTTATATCTTACACCCTCGGTTCACGATCAACTTAAATTTCAAATAAAGATTTGTAATTACGTATTCTGCGTTTGTGGATACGTCTTACATCAAATGTTGACATAATATGCCTAAATGGTAAGTTATATGACGAATACACGTTAGGTCTTATTATTAATTTACCTGAGTGTGATATTGCCGAACAGTGTTCCTTATTGACAGAATTACAGTTTTACAATATTACGGTACATGTAATTTTCTTAGAATTATTTAGAGTTTAACTTTAGACTAAAATATCGAGATAAAGAAACACTTTTCGTTCTCTAGGAAGGACCAGGCGTAACCAGTCGCACCTCAAAGTCTGCATTCCAGTATTAAAGTACCGAGTTCCCTGCCTCTCGTGTTACAATGCGACCACTTCATAACAAAACTCACATAAAGTCACGTAGGAATAGTAGGACTAGCGTTACCAACTGGAAATTTCCAAACGCAGGACATTGCTCAGAAAAGAGCAGGACATTCGAGAAAAATGTCTGACAAGTTCAATCGATAGCAATATTATGCATGATATGTATATTACACATAACATTTTACAAAAGGAAACACCCTACTTAATGATCAGTCCCTGCTGCAGTTCTTTTCCTTGAAGCTGTATTCTTCAGCAGAACGTACTTTTGAAAGAAGACGCGAATTATTTTTTTGAAGCACATATTTATAGAATTGTTCACACTACGTATCTTTGAAATAGATCGTCACAAGTAACATTCTACCAACATTAAGCATATACGGTACTGTATGAATAAACCAACGAGCTTAAACATTACTATAGAGAGGCAGGAGCGCCGCAAGACTGAAGCTACTTGAAACTGTGTGCGCCATTTTCTCTGGAGTCAAGGGAAAGGGGGAGGAGCTATGGCATATGTTGAAGTGTCAGAGCAGGGCCTGTTGGAACATTAATAAAAAACATTTTTACGCCAAATTATGAAGTCCAGTCACTTCTTAAACATTCCGAATAGTTTCAAGTTACAACAATAGTGCTGTAGGCTATTTACACTGCACAATTGTAAATATTGTCCCTTAAATAGAATCAGCTTTGTTAAAACTTGTCTCACTTGCCGTCCTCTCATTCGTGAGGACTTTCCTCTGAGTGCATGATATACTCTGCAAGTGAAGTAATACTTCAATATATGCCTTATCAGCTTCACATAATGCGATTCTTCACATGGTTCTACTGCATTGAATAGGTGTTCAAAGGAAGAGAACAAACATCAGTTTAACCTTGTAAATACCTTGGTCTTAGCAGTTTTTGTCCATGATATGTGCATTACTGAGCCTCCGTGGCTTAGGCGGCAGCACGCCGGCCTCTCACCACTGGGCCCGTGGTTCAAATCCCGGTCACTCCATGTGAGATCTGTGCTGGACAAAACGGAGGCAGACAGGTTTTTCTCCGGGTACTCCGGTTTTCCCTGTCAAAATTTCATTCCAGCAACACTCTCCACTATCATTTCATTTCATCTGTCATTCATTTAATCATTGCCCCAGAGGAGTGCGTCAGGCCTCGGCAGCCGGCACAGTTCATATCCTCGCCGCTAGATGGGGGCTTCATTCATTCCATTCCTGACCCGGTCGGAGACTGGAAGCAGGCTGTGGATTTTCATTTTCATGTGCATTACTCCTGAAAACACATTCTGCTGTCTTACACAAATATTTCAAATCATCGGATGGATTTACAATGAGTTGCTCACATCTTTGCATTTTATGAAACCACACTTTGCGTCATTACTCATTGTCAGTAGAACATCTAAGCATTCCACACATTTGATTTTCTTCGACACATTTCTTACAACGCTACCTGCAACATATTGTTACGTGCCACCCCCCTAGTGGCACTTTTGTTAACTGGATTATGTGGGTAGGAAGCACAACACCAATTACTGCTTAAAGAAATAATTAACTTTATTGCGGCCAGAAAATTACACTACTCATCAGCGAATACAAGCAATTACGAGCCTTACTCCAGTTTCTTCAAGTCTCTTCCTTGAGCGCTCTTGGCCCTTCCACTTGTCAACAGACCACAGAAGTTAATCCGTCCTAATGAGTACAGTGGCCTTGACAGAAACTGCCTGCTCCTCTCCCTTACGTTCACCGACCACAATTACATACGATCACTTGCTGCAGGCTATTTCGCTGTCCACAAGCTGGAGAAACAATGTCACTGGATTTCGTTACTCGCACAGCACTTCGTCACCACACTTCTGTCGCACAGGATAATCGCTCACACTAGCTCGTAAAACACAACAACCACAACTGCTTGAAAGGTCGCACTTATATAGCAGGCCGGTGACTCAATAAATGCTTCCAGATCCATCCAGGGTTCACGGCTTCTCGAGGTTTCCATCGCTGGTCCAGTCACGAATATTCTGGATTATCCCTTTGTCCTAGTAGCCCTGTTGCATAAGGCACACGCAATACAGGAGGCAGGCCACAGCCCAGCCCTGGGGCAGTTGTGACTCATGCGGCGAGCGATGACACGAACTCACAGCCGTAACACCACCCCCTTCCTAAAAGGCTGATCGTCCCGATCAATCATTGGTCCGTCTGTGTCCCTCCGTAGGCTGCCAGGCGATCCCGGTGCACGATCTTCATCTTCGCCCTCGGGCTCCGCTGGATCCTGTAGACGACATCGTTGATCCGTTTCACGACTCGGTACGGGCCCTCCCAGGACTTCTGAAGTTTGGGTGACAGGCCTTTCTTCCGTAATGGGTTGAAGAGCCAGACCAGATCGTTCTCGTGGAATCTGCCGGCATCCGTCTGCTGGTCGTATCGGGTCTTCATTCGGTCGGTCTCGATCCGCAGTTTCCTCCTCGCGAACACGTGCACGTCCTCCAGTTGGTCGACCAGTTCTTGACAATAATGGCTTACCGGGATCGGATCATTCCCAGGTCGGCCGAAGGCAAGATCGACAGGTAGACGGAGCTCCCTCCCGAACATGGCCCGGGCAGATGTGCACCCGGTGGCTTCATGCACGGCGGCGCGGTAGGCCAGGAGAAATAGTGGAAGATGTTTGTCCCAATCCCTCTGGTGCTCGCTGACGACTATTCGGAGATGAATCTCGATGGTGCGATTGAATCGCTCTACCATCCCGTCGGACTGGGGGTGTAGCGGCGTTGTCCTTGTCTTCCGGATTCCCAGCAGCTGGCATAGGTTCTGGAACACCTGCGACTCGAAGTTCCTCCCTTGGTCGGAGTGCAGCTCCAGGGGTACTCCGTACCGGCTGACGAATTCCTTCACCAGGGTCTCTGCAATCGTCGCGGCTTCTTGGTTAGGGAGCGCATACGCCTCCGGCCATTTGGTAAAGTAGTCGCTGACGACTAATATGTAGCGGTTCCCTGCCTCGCTTAACGGGAATGGCCCAGCAACATCGATGGCCACTCTCTCCATGGGGCCGCCCACGTTGTAGGTCTTCAGTGGACCCCGTCGTCTTCGTCCTGGGCCCTTGCTGGCTGCGCAATCGTGGCACCTCGCGCAGTAGTTTTCCACGTCTGTTCGGCATCCGATCCAGTAGAACCGCTCTCTCAGCTTCTCCAGGGTCTTCTTTATCCCTAGGTGTCCACTAGATGATCCTCCATGGACTTCCTTCAGGACTTCCTCCGTCATATCCTTTGGAACTACGACTTGTTCCCGAGATGACTTCCCGTCGGTGCTCTCCCAGGCGCGGCAGATGAGGCCATCCCTTACGATCAGCGAGTCCCACTGCGCCCAGTAGGACTTAAACTTTGGGCTGCAGTCACTCACAATGTTCCACCCGGGTCTGGGGACACAGGCCCTCTTCCATTCGGCTATCAGTCCCAGGTCATCATCTTCTGCTTGTGCCCGCGCGAAAGATTCGCGGCTCCAGCTCCCTTGATGTTCCACGGTAGTCCTTCGGCACTGTATCCCGGTGTTCTCCTCCCTTCGGGCACAGAAGGTGCAGTCTTCGGGGCACGGTCTTCGTGACAGGGCGTCGGCGTTAGAATGCAGTTGGCCTTTCCTGTGCTGAATCTCAAAGTTGTATTGTTGAAGTCTCTCTAACCACCGCGCGAGTTGACCCTCGGGCTGCTTGAAGTTCAGGAGCCACCGCAGGGATGCATGGTCGGTCCTGATGAGAAATTCTTGCCCGTACAGGTACTTGTGGAAGTGTTCAATGGTCTTCACGATGGAGAGCAGCTCCTTCCTGGTGACGCAGTAGTTCCTTTCTGGCTTTGACAAGGCCTTGCTGAAGTAGGCCACTACTCTCTCCTCGCCGTCCACTACTTGCGACAGGATCCCCCTTATGCCGAAGTCGCTGGCGTCGGTATCGACGATGAACCTTGTTCCAGATCTGGGGTAGGCCAGAATAGGCGCGGTGCACAGAGCCTGCTTGAGTTGTTCGAAGGCACTCTGGCATTCTGCTGTCCACGTGAAGAGTTGGTCCTTCTCAGTCAGTCGATGTAAAGGTTTGGCGATGTCGGCGAATCCTCTCACGAAGCGACGGTAATAAGTGCAGAGTCCCAGGAAGCTTCGTAGTTGGGACTTGTCCTTCGGAACTGGCCACTCCCTCACAGCTGCGGTCTTCTCTGGGTCGGTGCGCACCCCTTCCTCGGAGACGATGTGCCCAAGGTACTGGACCCGCTTCTGGAAGAGCTGACACTTCTTGGGGCTCAACTTCAGCTGGGCAGCCCGTAGCTTCAACAAGATCTCCTTCAGGTTGCTGTAGTGCTCCTCGAAGCTTCTCCCCAGAGCGATGACGTCGTCTAGGTAGACCAGGCAGGTCTTCCAGTGTAGTCCCCTCAGAATGGACTCCATTAGCCTTTCGAAGGTCGCAGGGGCGTTGCACAGACCGAATGGCATGACGGTGAACTGCCAGAGCCCGCTGCCCACAGGGAACGCCGTTTTCTCGCGGTCCTTAGGGTGGACCTCCACCTGCCAGTAGCCACTCTTCAAATCCAAGGTGGAGAACCACCTTGACCCTGATATGGTATCCAGCGTGTCATCGATCCGGGGTAGAGGGTAGCTGTCCTTCTTTGTGACGTCGTTCACCCGCCTGTAGTCCACGCAGAACCTGGTGGAACCGTCCTTCTTCTTCACAAGCACGACCGGAGAACTCCAAGGACTATGTGATGGCTCGATCACCCCTTGCTCCTTCATCTCTTCTACCATCCGGTCGACTTCGGCTTGCTTGGCGAGCGGGACACGTCGGAATGGGGCCCTAATCGGTGCGCTGTCCCCAACGTCGATTCTGTGCTGAACCAAGCTTGTCCTGCCGAAGTCTTTGCTCCCCACGGAGAAGACGTCCTGGAATTCGCGTAGCTGGTCCTGAAGTTGGCGTGATTGTTCCTCGTCTAAATGGTCCTGGGATCCTTGGCACAGCTTCTGTAGTTCTTCTGGCAGTGTGCGTCTTCTTCGGTTGTCCGTCTGTCGTATCTGTGATGCGGGCAATCCAGGTAACGGGCTCGCAGACTCCTAGGTTGGTGTCCCGGTGAACCGTAATGTCGTAGTCGTTCAGGTTGGACAGGCGGACGTACGGCCGAGACGTCGTGTTGATGAGAGTCTTGGCAACTAGCAATCCTTTTGTCTGGATGTCCTCATATTTTGGCTCGATGACAGCCGCCACTCCCTCAGCAGTTCCGTCGACAACTACGGCAGCGCTGACCTCCATCCTGGCGGGAACGATGACGTCTTCTCTCAGCCTTACTCGTCGTGCGGTGATGGACTCGTGCGCAGGTTGCAAAGCAAGTTCCTCACCTCCGAAGTGCAGAGTGTTAGTACTCAGATCCAAGATGATGTTGTTCTGGTCCAGGAAGTCCAGTCCGATGATCACTTCATTTGATACGTCAGCCACAAGCACTGGATGCTTTATCGCCCGCCGACCAATGACGAACTCCAGTGATGCTTCGCCATGTACCGGTGCGGTCTCTCCGATCGCGGTTATTAGCTGGAGGTTCCTTTGTGTGGGTTGCACTCTCCACTTCGGGATCACGGTGGGACTGACGATGGTCCTCGATGCTCCCGTGTCGATTAGCATGGGCCAGCTCTCTCCGTTGACGACTCCGTCGACCATCAGGCTGCTATTATCCCTCCGTAACTGCGTCACACGAACTTGGACTGCCGGGGCTTGACGACTGTCACAAGCCAACCTTCGCCCCTCATGGCTGGCAGATACTTGATTTCCTAGGCCGCGCGGTTTCCCTACGACTGACTGTCCCGACGGAAACTCTTGGCGGTGGCGATCACCGCAGTCCTTGCTCAGGTGGCCTCTCTTACGGCAGGTCCAGCAGGTCGGTAGTCCTCTTCCGGGCCGCCTCTCCGGATGTCCTTCGGCTAAGTTTTTGTTGGTGGTACTGCGACTCTTGAAGAACTGGCCTAGCGCCTCCATCAGTTCATCGGCTTGGTCGTGTTGGCTTTGGCTGGTTCGTCGACGTCCACCTGACGCACCCGCGCGCACATTCTAGATACCTGTTTTGCCGTCTCAAACTCAATTGCGTGGCTCAGCGCATCTGCCAGGGTCTTATTGCTCGCGAGTCGCAGCGCTTGTTGAGTGTCCGAGTCCCGTAGCCCGTCGGTGAAGGTCTGCGTCGCAATCTGCTCCAGAAAGTCGGCCGGCGCTGTTGGGTAGGCGTGCCTTACGAGGCGTGCGATGTCCATCTCGAACTCCTGCAGGGTTTCCGCGTTCTTTTGTACCCGGGTCCGGAGCTGCATCTGGTAGGCCTGCTGAAGATGGCTATCCCCATATCGGGACTCCATATGGGCGATCAGTGAAGCGTAGTCCTGGGATCCAGTCGGGATGGCCTGAAGGACGTTAAGGGCGTCCCCTCTCAGCGCTACAATGAGAGCTGTAGCCTTTTCCGTGCTGTTCCAGTTGTTTATGGAACAGGCTGCCTCGAACTGACGTAAATAGGTGCTCCACGGGACCTTTCCGTCGAAGGTTGGGGGCGTCACTCAGCTCTGTCCCGTTACTGGTGTCCGCGGTGTACCTGTGGGCGGGCGTCGGCGCAGCTCGGCGACTTCCTCTTGTAGGGCTTTGAATCTATCTTCCATCCCTGTCGGCGGGTGTCGGCGCAGCTCAGCAAATTCCTTTTGTAGAGCGTTAAATCTCTCTTCCACCCCCGTCAGCGGGCGTCGGCGTAGCTCGGCAACTTCTTCTTTTAAGGCGTCGAACTTCTTTTCCACTGCCGTGACTTCCTCACGCAGACCCAGTTCTAATTTCTTCAAGTCCTGTGCTAACTTATTCTGCCCGTCTTCCATCTTCTTCTGGCCGTCCTCTATCTTCTTGGTTAAATTCTTCTGGCCATCTTCTAATTTAGCTGTTAGGTTCTCGGCTAACTTCCTCTGGCCGTCTTTTAGTTTGGCAGTTAGGTCTTCGGCCAACTTCTTCTGGCCGTCCTCCATCTTCTTCTGGCCGTCCTCCATCTTCTTCAGGTCCTCCGCTAACTTATTTTGACCGTCTTCCATCGTCTTCTGGCCGTCCTCTAATTTGGCAGTTAGGTCCTTGGTTAAATTCTTCTGGCCGTCCTCCATCTTGGTTTCCATGCCACTTAACCTTTCTAGCAATGCTGCGAATTGCTCTTCCATTTTAGATGTTTGTCTTGTAAGGGGCATGCACTCACAGGAAAATAAAAAATAAAAATGACCTGCTCGGGTTTTGAAACCAGGACCGTCAGGTGTTGTGCTTGTGCTTGAGTTCGTAATCCCACTTCTGACACCAGTTGTTACGTGCCACCCCCCTAGTGGCACTTTTGTCAACTGGATTACGGTGGGTAGGAAGCACAACACCAATTACTGCTTAAAGAAATAATTAACTTTATTGCGGCCAGAAAATTACACTACTCATCAGCGAATACAAGCAATTAGGAGCCTTACTCCAGTTTCTTCAAGTCTCTTCCTTGAGCGCTCTTGGCCCTTCCACTTGTCAACAGACCACAGAAGTTAATCCGTCCTAATGAGTACAGTGGCCTTGACAGAAACTGCCTGCTCCTCTCCCTTACGTTCACCGACCACAATTACTTACGATCACTTGCTGCAGGCTATTTCGCTGTCCACAAGCTGGAGAAACAATGTCACTGGATTTCGTTACTCGCACAGCACTTCGTCACCACACTTCTGTCGCACAGGATAATCGCTCACACTAGCTCGTAAAACACAACAACCACAACTGCTTGAAAGGTCGCACTTATATAGCAGGCCAGTGACTCAATAAATGCTTCCAGATCCATCCAGGGTTCACGGCTTCTCGAGGTTTCCATCGCTGGTCCAGTCACGAATATTCTGGATTATCCCTTTGTCCTATTAGCCCTGTTGCATAAGGCACACGCAATACAGGAGGAAGGCCACAGCCCAGCCCTGGGGCAGTTGTGACTCATGCGGCGAGCGATGACACGAACTCACAGCCGTAACAATATTCTACCACTTGATCACTGAAAATGGAAAGGGTTTCAAAACACTCTACATAGTCAAGTTCACTTAGGCCTACATCAACATTAATTACAATAGGCTGCATAATGGGAGGACTTAGGCTTAGACTATTATCTGTCTTCACATTAGCTTTAGAGGAAGGATCAATTTGAATAATTAAGCATTTCCTATATGCAGCTTTGAATTCTAAGGCATTGGGATTGTTTCTGTATTTTTAAACGGGAATCTGGAACAAAAACAATTCCTTCTGTTACAGTACCAGTACGAATATATATCGTATACCATATAGGCCTGTATCAGACATTAATAGAAAGCAATGGAGACCAGATGTTCTGGAAAGTTGATAGTAACATCCTTACTGTATCCGTGCAGTGAAATATATTAGTAGCACAATTAGGCTATACTTATGTAAAATAGGATATATCCGTTGTTTTATTGCTTCGATTAGTACAGCCGTACGCATCGCTGCGGAAATTAATATGCAGTAGATTTCAACCTAGTAACACAAACGACAATAGAAATCAAATTCACTGAACTCTTCCCTCGCAATCAGCTGACTGGATGTTTTGACATTATGACTCCGGAAAACATGGCGGACGTTCTTACCAATATCTTCCGCTAAGAGCGCTGTGAGCGGTCCCTTAGCCTCTCTATAGTATCTTTAAAGCTCGTTGGAATAAACACACATTGCTGCCTGGTCTGGCAAACTGGCAAATTGCACTGAAGTTCAGAAACAAAACTCAATGTTCTGATACCGGCACTTATTAAAGAAAACAGACCATTGTTGGTCTAGTGTTGTGTCTTAATCCAAAGTTGAACTTTTAGAATAAGCCCTTATGGTACCTACGATGCAGAACTGGTCGAATAATTTTTAACCTACAATATTTCTACACCTTTTGACTGTAAATATTGAATAAATGGTACAATACCGTCAAAACTGTGGTCCTTAATGTTTTGAAGTCTTAACCAATTGAAACACTTGAATTCCTACATAGGTTGCATCAATTTATCCAAGTACCGTTACTCATTGCAGGTTTCATAGAAACATAAACACCTTGCATTCTATATCCATACCATTTTCTCAAAATGTATTTAACATCTATCCGACTTTAAGCGGGAAACCTAAATGAGCAATCAAGAAAAAATGCCTAACGTTTCGATACCGGTAAATTAGAAATGCCGGTCGGACATAACCACAATGAATGAAAAGCGGGACATGTCGGTAACCCTCCGTAGGACGAATCCACTTAAAAGGAAGATTCTTATACCGACCCTGTTAAATGAGACAATCTGTCGCGGTAAAACCGTTCCAAGATACATACCGTACCTCACTTCTGTACCATCAGCTGGGCTGTATGCCTACTCAAGGAGCATATAATAACAGAGTAGGCACTCCCTGGTATTTCTGCGTTCCGTTAAAATCAGGGATTGCATCATTGTTTGGGCTCCAACTCAAATGCACATGGTGCGCAAAGCTGCTAGTAAGCGTAGCATGGTGCGCACCACGTGGCGAATTCCAACGCCACTGAGATGCAATAACTGGCCGTATATTGTGCAAGAAACTTAAGTGACCGAAGGATCTAGGTTGCTTTCGCCGAGTACGTTAGCCAACTTACGAAATGAGAGAAAATCGAATCGAGTTTGATTAATCTGGATACACATCGTTATTGTTGCTTTAAAGCAACTACGTTTTATTTTTGAACGCCAATATATTACTTAGATTGAATATTAAGAGGCAACGGGCACCATAAAATTGAATTTTGTACGTACGTTGTGGTCTATGACGTTGGTACGATGAGAAGAAAAAAAAAGGACTGTAGATGTTTTATTTCCTACCTTTTTCAGTTACTTAGCCCTTTTAATATTTTTAAGTACAAGCGAATAGTCTTTTTTGAAGTTTCAACGATAAAAATAAATAAATAAATCATGAAGTTTCATGCAAGTTTGCAATATTAAGGTACCATAACCTCAAAATTACCGTACCCCTATTCCAACCCAGTACACCACTATGGCTGATTTCTTGTCTGATATACCTCGTTCTGTAAAGAAATTGTATATGCCCAATAATGTAATTTCATTACAATTAACTTGGCCTCAATGATTAAATGATTTTCAACTGTATCTACAGAAAAAATATAGGCAGTGTTGAGGATTGTCTTCAAGGAAAAGAGAAAGCTGATTTTCCAGACAGTTTCAATTGATTTATTAATTTATGTTCAATCATGGTACACATTGTACATTCTTTCACATGTGAATTATAACTTCTGATGTGTGAACATCAATGACTTAGTCGACTGGAGACAGGACTGAAGAAGACCATGCTGGGCTGCACTCAGGTGATCGGCTACACTGCAGGATGGTGGAAAGCAACACATCACCCACAGCCAAGTACACTCCAACTCAGGAAAATCTCTTGGCAAGCTCAGATCAATACTCAGGCTGAAGAAGCTGTTAACTTGAACAGAATCATTTATGGTAAACATGAATTTTCAGCCTCTAAAGCAACACAATTCCAGTTAATGCAGCATTTCTTGCGAGAAATAAGAGGGAGGGGACATTTGGAAGATGTGGTTGAACGTAATGGTGCAACACATTACCAATTACAAACAATACCCCCCCCCCCCCCCACCTCAGTTTAATGGCAATTTAAACCTCTTGTTTCGGGCATGTTAAAAGGACCCCTGCGAGCCAAATGTACGGAGCCACATCATATTACTGTTAAATACATCAGAGGTATATTGTGCCCATTGTATTAAAAGAGAGAGGGGAAAGAGTGTGTCCTACAGACAAGTTGTCAATATTCTTGAAAATATTCTATGCCCTTTAAATATAAATTTACATTGGTATTTAACCTCACCCATTATCTCACTACATGTGTGTTTTGAAATGTGCACATAAGATGCTAAAATCTATCTTTTTAAAGTTAAGCAATGGTGACATTGTTGCTTTGTTGAAGAAGGACTGGTGAAGTTCAAAACATGTGCACGTATATCTACCCCCTGTCATCTTTTTTGTCGTGTGGACTACTGAGAGGCCGAGTACAGGTCTTTCTAGTCAACGTCCGTGGGCGACCTGCGCACCGGAATGAGATATGAATTAATTAAACTGGGCAAGGATGTGGAAGGAAGCGGCTGTGGCCTGTCAGAAGGTACCGTCCCAGCATTTGCCTTGAGTTGAAAATGGGAAACCACGGAAAATCATATCAAGGATGGCGACGGTGGGGTTCGAAGCCACGTCCACCGAGTCAGCAGAGAGCTTGGGCCCATGGCCGAACGCTGCGCTTTAGCTGCCGGCATACCTACACCTAATTATTATTCTTTCAGAGGGACCGGAGATGAGATACAATGAATTGCTATAAAAATTGAAACAAGATTTCAGTGAACCGCCATCCAATACAATACCACCATTGAAATATTGCATTAATTTAAGTCGATGCGGTTCCACCTAGCCAATGTGTGCAGCCGGACGTTGTAACAGATGGCAACATCACAAGGAGATGATAAAAGGATGAAATAAATGAATATGACCAAGCAGTTGGAATGAAGCGAGGTACCGGCCAGGCCATTGGGGGATGTTTGAAAATGGTAAACCTGACCAAAAACAACAGTCACCAGAAACATTAGCCCCATGGCCTAGTACTGCAAGTACATGATCGCAGCTACCAAATATCTAAAAACTTTACATTAAACTATATACAGTACACACACATGTATTGACTTAGTGCAATGTAAAGAAAAATGTATCTCCTTTAGAAATTACTACAACATTAACAGTTTCACCAGATTATATATATTTCCAGAACACTTTCACAGCACGTGTGCCAACCGTCCAACTCTGCCTGTGGGTGTATTCCATCCCTCCCACCCAAAGGAGGAAGGAGGGGGGGGGGGGAGCAATTCATAAGACAAGTAGGAAGCCTCAAAGAATAGCCAAGGTCGCTCCTTTTAGTCCCCTCATACAATAGCCAGAGGATACCATGGGTGTAGTCTAAACCCCCACCCACAGAGGGCTGCAGTGTTGAAGCCACCCAATGAAATTATATTGTGTTGTTGATTCATTTCGGGGGCTTTGCGATATTGTGGTCATGTGGCCCCGTGTACTTAGGTGTGTGTGGAAATTGTCTGATAACCTGTGTTATTGTGAAGGCTGTATTAGTGTGGGTAGTTGTAACTCAGATGATGATTAGGAAGGAGGCGGCTGTGGTCTTAATTAAGCATTCGCCTCGAATAGAAGTGCGGAAACCACAGAAAGCCACTTCCAGGATGGCTGAGGTGGGATTGGAACTCGCCTTTTCTCAGTTTTTGCGCAACCCTCAGGCCAGAATTAAACTTCTTGGCAGAGCTGGGAATCGAACCCGGGCCTTCGAGGTGACAGCCAAGAGTACTGGCCACTACACAATGAGTTATGTATATGGTCAGTCACTGTAAGAAATGTCTGAATACTAATATAATCAACACAATACCGTACCGATCTGGATCACAGATCGCAGATTCGAATTTGCAAACATCTACCGGATTTGGATTCGAACCCACGACCCTCCAGGGCGCTAGAGGTAACTTTTCGAAAATCCAACGTAAGAAATGTCTGAATACTAATTTAATCAACACAATACTGTACCGATCTGGATCACATATCGCAGATTCGAATTTACAAACCTCTTCCATATTTGGATTCGAACCCACGAACCTCCAGGGCGCTACAGGCGACTATTCGAAAATCCGACGTAAGAAATGTCTGAATACTAATTTAATCAACACAATACCGTACCGATCTGGATCACAGATCGCAGTTTAGAATTTACAAACATCTACCGGATTTGGATTCGAACCCACGACCCTCCAGTGCGCTACAGGAGACTTTTCGAAAATCCGATGTAAGAAAGGTCCTAATACTAACTTAATCAACACAATACCGTACCGATCCGGGTCACACAATGCAGATTTGAATTTACAACCTTCTACCAGATTAGCATTCGAACCCTCGACCCTCAAAGGCGCTACAGGTGCCTTTCCGAAAATCCGATGTAAGAAATGTCTGAATACTAATTTAATCAACACAATACCGTACCGATCAGGATCACATATCGCTGATTCGAATTTACAAAATTCCACCTCATTGGGATTCTAACGCACGACCCTCCAGGGCGCTACAGGTGACTTTTTGAACATCCCATGTGAGAAACGACCTAATACTAATTTAATCAACACAATACCGTACCAATCCGGGTCATACAGAGCAAATTCGAGTTTACAAAATTCTACCGGAATGGGTTTCGAACCCTAGACTCCCTAGGGCGTTACAGATGACTTTTCGAATATCAGTCTAGTGTTATTCAAAATATAATGCATTCAGAATACGCATAATAAGGCATCAACTTAGGATTATGGCTAAAGGAATAAATACAGTTTAACATCGCTATAACGATATCTAAGGGACCGTAAATGTTATATTATTATGAACAAGTGTTGTTGGGCGGCTTCGGTGGCGTAGTGGGTAACATGCTGAACTTCTATGCCCAAGATCGCGGGATTTTTAAGAGTGTTAAAAATCCCTCAGTATGCCTTCCTTCAGAAGGGAATTAAAGCCGGCGGGCCCATGTCATTGATTTATGGCATGTAAAGAACCTTCCACTAGCTACAATTGTGTGTGCTAAATTTGTAGGTTAGATTTGATTAACACACTATTAAGTTCCAAAGTCCTTTTCACGGTGGATGAGTGGTTATCGTGTCGGATTACTAACTCCACGCTTGCAGATTGGCTCCTGGCTGTGGTAAGTGATTTTTGAAAGGCGGCAAAAATCACGACACGCATGACATACGATGTTGGCATGATAAAGAATCCATTTGAATTCAGTAGGCCGTGTTCATAATGGCAAAATTAATCTCGGGATTTTCCGCCAACACAAAGTTCCTCATTTCTCTACTAGAAAGCGCTATAGTGTCAAGGAGCTTAGATATCTAACCTGCTTGACTTTCATTGTGCTTCAAGGAACTACAAAATTCGCCATGCAAGTTGCCCTCTGGGTGTCGAATAGCAAAGCTTGCACCCGGCATCCGGGGCCATTTGATATTATTATTAATATTATTATTATTATTATTATTATTATTATTATTATTATTATTATTATTATAAGTTTCAAAGTTAGCCTCCAGGTGCTGGTTGTGGTGGTATATAATAACCAAGTTCGCAGCTAGGTGTCATTGATGGTATCATTTGGTAGCAAAAGTAGGAACTACTTGAAATTGATCATCTGCAGTCCTCACCTGAATTACAGATAACACACTCTAATACAGCCATCACAATTAACACTGTTTATCAGTCAGATTCCACACACACCTAAAGTACACGGGGCTACACGACTGCGTTGTCGCAGCCCCTAAACTGAGGAACCGAAGAAGTTAGTACGAGATCCGGTATAAGAAATGTATACCCTCATCTGCTATTTATTAGTGATAAGAAATAAATGATAGATAATATACACATCGACATATCGCGAATAGGTTGCCTAGTTAAATTGAGTGCGGATAATATTATATAATTAAATTTATTAAATCTACTTCTCTCATTAGTTATTTTAAAAAGTCGTACACTAGTTAAGAAAACATACCCAACAGAATTGAAAAAGTCAACGTTGCCTCTTTCCCCCTCTGCCCAACTGTGGAGTTGCTGGGTTATTGATATACCCTCATCAGTTATTTAATCGTATATTATATCAAGTGAAAGCTTGTTTTTTTTTCTGAATATAACTGTATTAGGTTGCCTTATGAAAAAGTTAATCCAAACCATGGTTGCCTAAATTTTAGACGTAAATTTTAAACGCGAGCGGTGAAAGTGACAGAGATGCGCGGGCAACTCCATGCGACAGACAATGATGAAGCGAGGTGTTATTAATGAAGATTTTTCTCATAGTGTAAGCGCGTTCTATAGATAAAATACTGAATTCAATGCAGATTAGATATTAACAACAATATATTATTTTCACACACATTTATTTATTAAAAAATTACATAATTATATAAGATTTTTTTTATTCATGCAAACATTTATCAATAAAATAGATCAGTAAAAAAATATTTGGATTCTGACTCATTAGAAGTGGCTACTTCAAAATCTAATTCTAATTCTTCATCGTTTTCTTTTTCTTCTGATACTCTGAGTACATCCTCAACTTGTAAAGGTGTGGGGTCCCCTACGAACCATCTAGGCTTCAAATAGCCATCCAAAAAAATTACAGGCAGTCTGAAAGGCTAGATGTTATATCATTTCAAATGACGCATGCTACAAATGCTGCACATGCTAGAAAGGACTCTTTCAACAGACTCCATTACCCATTAACTTAGGCTTCCCACGCGGGCACCTTTTAAAGGGTCACCATGGAGTCTGACATCTTTTACAACTCTTTAAGACTCACCCATTATTTGAATCTGATATCTTGCAAACCTCCTCAAGGGTCACCCTGTATTTGAATTGAATCTAACATACTGTACACCTCGTTAAGTGTCACCCTGTATTTTGCTCTGATATCCTGCACACCTCTTTAGGAGTCACCCTGTATTCTTATCTGGCATCTTGTATATCTCTTTAAAAGTCACCCTGTATTCTTGTGTGACATCTTGTACACCTCTTTAGGAGTCACCTGTATTCTTGTCTGACATCTTGTGCAGCTCTTTAGGAGTCACCCTGTATTCTTCTCTGCCATCTTGTACACCTCTTTAAGAGTCACCTTGTATTCTTATCTGGCATCTTGTATATATCTTTAGGAGTCACCCTATATTCTTGTCTGACATCTTGTATATCTCTATAGGAGTCACCCTGTATTCTTATCTGACATTTTGTGCACGTCTTTAGGAGCCTCCCTGTATTCTTATCTGACATCTTGGACACCTCTTTGAGATTCACCTTGTATTCTTATCTGGCATCTTGTATATATCTTTAGGAATCACCCTGTATTCTTATCTGGCATATTTTATATCTCTTTAGGAGTCACCCTGTATTCTTATCTGACATCTTGTACACCTCTTTACGAGTCACTCTGTATTCTTTTCGCTTCGCTCAAAGCCCCAGGTCGCTCGACGCCCCATGACTCTTTCAACAGACTCCATTAACTTAGGCTTCCTGCGTGGCTGCATGACGTCACAGTCTCCGTCTCCGTAACGCAACCGTCTCCGTCTCACATAACGTTAGATCCAAAGCATAACGACAAGTTCATTTGAACTGATAAAACCAGCCACAATCTTCCGGATTTAGTTTAACGCAGCTTGCATCTATTGCAAGAAGGTGGGGGTGTGAGTCTGTACTGTAAAATAAATGTTAGATACCAGGAATTGGGGTGGGTTAATAGCTATGGAAGGGGTCATGACTTTGATGTTGCAGGTATTTTAATTCAGCTGAATGATGATTTTGAAATATTTATAGCAGGCGTATATAGAGCCCCAAGTGGAAATATGGAAATATTCCTAAGACAGTTTGATTTACTTCTGAATAAAGTAGCCAAAAAAAATATAGAAACATAATAGTAGTCAGTGATTTCAATATAGACTGGTTTGCACATGACAGGTCTCTCGAGACATTCAAAGACATTGTATTGTCATTTGGCCTTAATAATCTTGTCAAGGAGCCAACTAGGGTAACTAAACATTCTGAAACATTAATCGATTACATTATTACTAACATGCCAGACGAATTAAGTAATTGCACTGTTGTGGAAAGTTTTGTATCTGACCATCGTGGCCAGGAATTAAAAATTGCATTTCCTCATGAATCTCAATTAAATCAGTCTACATGGAAGTACACTCGAAATGTATCTAATAATAATGTAATGAAACTCACAGAAGAACTTGGTAATGTTGATTGGGGGGAAAGTGAGGAATATTAGGGATGTAAATGCTGCCTGGGAAAAATTCTGTTCTATTTTTAAAGTGTGCCTTAATTTATCCTGCCCATTAGTTAAAAGAATAAACAGGAATCACCAGAGCTCTAAAACAACAAAACTGTCTGATCTGTGCCATAGAAAAATTATTGGGTATTACAATAGATCATAAACTATCATGGGAAGAGCATATAAATGAAATCTGTAAAAAAATTAACAAAAACTCCTTCGTTTTAAAGAGAATTTCAATACACGGTACTTAAACAGCGAATATAAATAAACAGTCTACCATGGATTAATTCATTCGCAGATATCATTCGGTATTGAGATATGGGGTGGGGCAGCAAATAGGATTATGGAAAGAATATTTAAACTGCAGAAACGAGTGATACGATACTTGTTTGGGTTGATACCGAGAGAATCATGCAGAGTTGCATTTAAGAAGCATAATATTTTAACAATATTTCATTGTATATTTTCAAAGTTATCTTGCTTGTAAGGGAAAATCAACATAAAGTTGTCACAATCAACAATGTCCACAATCATGAAACCAGAGGGCAGAATGACTATTTTCAGAAGAAGGTAAATAAACAATATGCAGAAAAGGATCCTTTCAAAAAAGGAGCTATATACCACAATAAGCTTCCAAACCACTTAAAATCTTTGACTGGAACTGGGTTCAGAAAGTCTCTCAAGATATACCTAGCCCTGAAAGTGTTGTATTCTTTAAGTGAATTTTAAAGAAACATGTAACTGTTTAATTATGTAAAAAAGTTGTAAATATGTAAATTGTACTGTGGGTATTTTGTGTGACGTATCCAATTCTGTACGATGCAGGTAAAGAGTTTTGAACTGTATTGTATTGAACTTACATAGATTGTTCGTAAAATTTCTGTTTAAGAGACGTATCTTCATAAAGAATATGTTTCTCAGCCTCGCTTAGTACGACAAATGTATCTGCATGAACCTTGCATATAACATCACCTTCAACCTCGTTTTGCAACGAGATTTTCCAAGAACAAGGAAATCTGTTGTTAAAATTAGGCAAATCCTTTTCTCTTCCCTTTTGTCATTAGTCCTGCTTTCTCCTGTGAACATAACCTGCAAGGTGCCAGTCCTGTATCAAGGCCAAACTCAGTACTGTTGACACCCCGCCTCATTGTGACCCTTGCGCATTACACAGAACTCATTAACAGTATGTTCCTGAAGTTGGTTTCCAGAGCAATTTTTCATAAAGTGTATGCATTTTAATGCAGCAAGAAATGTTTAAACATTGGAAGTAAAAGTTATTCATGAAATTGTGAAAGGAACGAAAAAAGCTGATGTGTCTTGTCAGTTTGGCCTAGTTAACTCCACAGTCCAAGTGATAGTCCAGTCAAATTAGGAATTTTTGCTGCATTAAATCATGTGGTTCCAAATGATACAGGAAAGTGTAGGGGGAAGTCCCCTGAACAACACCTAATAAAATCCCGACAATTTTAGGTGCCGCGGGGGTGGGGGGGGGGCAGAGGGGTGCTCAAAGGCCCCCTTTTTTAGTATTAGGCGCATAACTTTACAACGGTGCGTTTCACAGATATATTTATAATTTTCAAACTTAAAGATAATTAAATGCCCTACAAAATGGTGTATTCATATTTATCTCTGTGTGTCACTGTCTCCAAGATATGAGCCGGTGAACATAAAACATTTGCAGAAAAATGTGAAGCACCTCACGTTTCTCGTCCAACTTGCCTGTCCAATCCGTTTGCCTTCCATTTTAAAGGAACCTCGTGGGAAAGGAAGTCGTAGAGCATTACATTTCCTTCGAGAATATATTTATTTATGCAAATTTATCTTCGACCATTCAAACGATTGAGCTTTTTGACTTAACGGGGTCGGTTTCGAGATTTTGCTTGTGAAATGCTCATTATTTTACTTCCGTTTTCAACGGTTTTAACTCTCTGTATCACGTTATTGATTGATTATGTAAACATAGATGCTATTATCAACCATATATCTAGTAATATATACCTAGAAAATATATGAACGCAGTGGCGTATATAATATTATGTTTTGGGGGAGTCCAAAATTTCGGAAAACAATTTTCTTTTTATGGGAATGAAAACATGATCAAGATCTAATAATTTACAGTCCAGCCCATCGGAGTATATACCGTATATGTTCTGAAAAGTCGTTACATTTGGTTGTTTGTATTCTTTAATAAAATATAAGTTATAAGTTACATTTATTTATTTATTTATTTTTATTAACACCACTGTTACCCTCTTAAAATAAAAAATAATGTACTTGCTGGACAAATTTGATGTTCAAGTACAATTTGTTGTGTTGAACCTGTAGAAACGTTCCGCACGAGTTATATAGAGCAGGTAGGTGGCAATGAAGACAAGTTTGCTTTCATCGTGGCTGACGATATGACGAAGCACATGTACGTGTGAATAGAACATAAGAGAATAGAATATTTATTTATCAAACAGCATGCTTCAACAAAGTTAGTACATGCAACACAAAATGAATTGTACCTGTGATAATTGAGGTCATGGTCGTGGAGTGGTGTCGGATACATCAGTAGGAATGTATTTTGTTCCCTAGCTTCATCGATGTCTTCTGGCGTGGACGTTGAGCCATAAAAACGTCAGCGGGGTTTTTGGTTTCAAACAATTTATTTGCTTTACTTTTCCCAAAAATAGTAGAAGTGGTATCACATCCAGTGAAGCCATGGATTAATAGAATGTACTGGCAGCATGGCAAGGCCTGAAGTTGTTGGGAGGAGTACAGTCAGTCATCTGTGTTGCCTCCTCCAGGCTTCATGAACAGTAGAAGTGGTGAAGCCATGGATTAATAGAATGTACTGGCAGCATGGCAAGGCCTGAAGTTGTTGGGAGGAGTACAGTCAGTCATCTGTGTTGCCTCCTCCAGGCTTCATGAACAGTAGAAGTGGTGAAGCCATGGATTAATAGAATGTACTGGCAGCATGGCAAGGCCTGAAGTTGTTGGGAGGAGTACAGTCAGTCATCTGTGTTGCCTCCTCCAGGCTTCATGAAAAGGACATTCGTGTCTCGTGGTGTGAGTGCCATGAGTAAGACGAGCATGTCAACGTCCTCAACAACTACCACCACAGTTGAATGAGGGGTATTTTGTAATCCATGCCTGACAATACTGCAGTCAGCGTCTACTTTGGCTATGGTGAATTGTATACCTATTGCACCCCAGGCCTGCGCTAACATCAGCTTAATTTTGTTCTATTCGTTGGAAAGGAAGTTTTCTTGCTGAACAGTAGCCACCATGCTCTCATAAAAGTCTGTATCAACCAGTGGCGGCGCGTGGATGAAACATCTGGGGGTTCACTACTTTGAAAAATAACGTGGCCAAATTTAATGTTACTTGATGTTTACATAGACGTAAAATAGTGACATTGCATGACTAGAAAGGTGACTTTCCTTTGAAGACATACGATTGCAGCTCGAAGAAGTTACCAAACTATGAGAAATGAAAGACAGAGAATATAAGGTGTAATTACCTTAAGCTGATCCAGTTTCGTCTGATGTTGAAGACGTTGCTGGCGTTGGTATAACAGCTGTCGTCTGTGTGTACAGGAAATCCATCCTCCTTTCCTTCCTGGCGGCGAATAGGTCAATTACCTTCTCATTAAAATCGACTAATTTATGAGTCATCTCCTTCTCGATGGACAACATAGCGAGAGCAGACAGTCTATCTTCATGCATAGTACGCCTCAGGAATGTCTTAATCCGCTTTAAAATGGAAAAACATTTTTCTTCTTCAGAAGTAGTCATGGGGACAGTAATAATTAATTTCAAAAGTGTCATCACTTCTCCGAAAGGTTCCTTGAGATTGATCTCTATAAAACAAGGAAGTCAGTTGCATCTTTCATTTCTTTAAAATAACTTCTTGAATAAATCACCTGCAGTTCAGTTTTCAGTTTATTTTTATCAAGAAAAGGATAGGATTCTATAACATACGTTAGATTCTCCTATGGAAAATTATTTTGGAAGGATGGGAAGAATTGGTGGTCAAAGAAGGTGGAGGCCAGTAAGTGGTTGGAGAAGTTGAATCTCTCTTTGCTGTGATTTATAATCACGTCACACACCTCCTTCGCCGCAATGTTTATCGAGTAATAACTATTTTCGCATCTTCTTTTCCCTCTGTTGTCTTCCAAATTTTCCTCCATAACGATGCTGTCAACATTGTCCCTAACTTTCAAAATTGCAGTTTCGAAGGAGCTTACTGCACTTCGCACTGATACTGGGTTAGAAGAACGCTTTTGTAATTGGTTGAATAGAATGTCCACGTGAGGCATAACACTGTAAAAGAACTCTAACAAAAAAGTAAACGTTGGCTGTTGTATTTTCAGACGCAGTCCATGTGCTTGGTTCATAGTAGCTGTTTGTCTGCTCGTGTCTTCGATTTTCTCCAAGCATTCCAGAATTGCATCCTTATGCTCACGCAATGTAAGAACGCACCTTGATTTAAAGTTCCATCTCGTAGCTGAGCCCTGCGAAACTCTTCTGCCCACAACCTCATCAAGAATGCCCACTCTCTGAGGCGAATGAGAAAAAGAATGCTGGAATCTCTCCAATGGTGACAAAGAACAATCGCACTTCTTTGTTGTGGCTAGCAGCCTGAGCCACAATTAAATTCAATTGATGGGCGTAACAATGCACAAAGTAAGCAAATGGGTAGTCTTGTCTTACAATTGTTTGTACTCTGGAGTGTCGGCCACTCATAACATTGGCACCATCGTAACTTTGGGAGGCTACTTTTTCTTTGTGCTCTCCAACTACGTGAGTGAGGACCCCTTTTATACAATCGACTAATGAGCAGGCGTCGTTTCCTGCTGGGTTTAAGAATGTCCAGAACCTTTCAACAGGTTTCCCATTAGCTAATACATATCGAAGTACAATGACTAACTGGCACTTTGAAGACACATCAGATGTTTCATCTGCTATCAGGGAGACGAAGTCTGCAGTAGCTCCTTCAGCTAAAATATTCTCGCGACACAAATGCAACATACATTCCAGAATGTCATTTTGAATGTCCTTCGACGTATCCTTGAAGACTGTAGCACTGTTGAAATGAAACCTAACGACGGTACCCAATGCCGGCGTAAAATTAAAGAATCCTCTGAATACGCCTGGATGGTTTGAATCGAGTGTTTCGTCATGACCTCTCAAAGCAAGTACAAATTCACCACAGAATTTCACACAGTCAATGATCTTCGAGAGCACGTACCTATTTTTTCTGACACTATCATTATGCCTCTCGATATTCCTTCTGAAAGCACTACTTAGCCGCTGCCTAATATCTGTTTTCCCCAGAAATGAAAGAAAAAATCATACACTCTTATGTGTAATAGATGCTTCGTGATTATTGACCTTTTGTGTTAAATGGCTGAGATCTGATACCCCAGTTTTTGTCCAATTCGTGTCCTTACCCTTAGCAAAAAGCAAGCACGGGAAACAGAAAGGCCTATTAATGGTATCACAACCACATAGCCAAGTATTCCTCTCGTAAATCTGTGGCTTAAATGTTCTACAAAAATCCTTACATCTACTAGTTTGCTTCTGAATAATGTTCAGGGAGGGAAGAGGCCTGCCAAGCTGCTTTATTTTGCACTTTTCTTCTATACTAAGTGTTGGAAAGGTATTCTCTAGAAGAAACCTAACGGTATTCATTTTCACACTGATGAATACACGACACACGCATCAAAACACCGCCACACACCGTGATAACGAACGTCAGATACAATAGAGCACTTCGATAAACACAGACTTGAGAAGATATTCGCTAAGGTACTGTTCCGGAGGTGGTTGAACTGACGGGTCAGAAATAAACACTGCTTCAAGAACGTGTTAGGCAGACTGTTATTTATGTTCTTATCTTGACGTATTTTGCTTGATGAGCACTTCTAAATAATTAAAATTTTACATTAATTACATAAACATAGGCTACGTACGCCTATTGATGTTATACAAATCGTAGTTACAACAATATTCTGGTTCATTGCTGTTAATTATATCCATAACGCAAAATCGTGAAATTAAAATCCCTTCAAAACGTACCATAACAGACAAAGTGTTACGAACAGAAACGTCACTTCGTACTTATTTGGGAAAATGAAAGATATTTATTTACAAGAAAATACACACACATTACAAATAACACTCAAAAGACTCCATCTTGGATGCACTGTTCCTTGTCCTTCTTTTCTCACAAAAAACAAAAATAACTGTTGCCAGCTGTCTGTCACATCCTACCACCGTTGAGAAAAGACATCCTCAACCACTCCACATATCTTGCAGGAACATGACAGTTCTACCCGAACGTGTGGTCTTTGGGGGTTGAACACCAATTACAGTCGGCTCTCTTATGGAAGAAGCTGTTTTCTTATTCAAGCCAGTCCTCAAAGGTGTGCTGTCTTCATCAGGTACTTCTAGTGGGTAGAGTCGCTGTATCGGTCTCAAGAGTTTTCCTTTAGATGTAACAATCCTTGCAAGTCTTGTATTACCATCAATTCCAGGGAACAAGTCCACAATTTTTCCAAGGAGCCAATCTATCCTCTTAGTGCCATATGATCCAACTAGGACAATGTCACCTCTTTTGAACAAAAGAGTTGGTTTACAACTCGGTTTACCGAGTGCCAAAAGTCCCAGATATTCCTGCTGGAATCTTTTCTTCAATGCCATTCTTAGGTTCAGAAGATGACGATTTCTTTGATTCAGGGTTATAGCATCCAATGCATCACATTCTGGAACTCCAGTTGTCTTAATTTCTTGTAGAAAGCAGGCAGAGGTGAGTGGACTTATATCTTCATATCCATCGGTCAGATATGTTAGCGGTCTTGCATTTAAGGTGGCTTCTATACTCCAGAGAAGGGTAAGCATTTCTTGGTAAGTTAGACAGGCTTTACCCAAAACTCGTTTCAGAAACTGCTTAATTAGACGTATGAACCTTTCCCAGAAGCCTCCCCACCAAGGAGCACTAGGGGGATTAAATCTCCAAGTAATACGTTCAACCGAATAGTGTTTGGAAATATTCTCCCACTCAACACTTTGAAACGCGTTATCTGTACCCGTGAAATTTGTACCATTGTCTGAGTAAATCACAGAGGGGCGTCCTCTTCTTGCTACAAACCACCCGAACGCTTGCACAAACGCCTCTGTGGAGAGAGAAGTAACCATTTCGAGATGAACAGTGCGATACACCGCACATGTGAAAACTACAATCCAAGCTTTACTTTCATCCCTCAGGAACACCGGACCTGCCAAGTCCACTCATATCACTTCAAAAAACAGGCTTCCCGTATTCGGTCCAGGGGCAGAGGGGCCTGAGCGATTTCGGTATGTTGTCCACCATGCCTCCGGCACTTGACAAATTTTCTTATAATTTTTCTAACTGTCCTCCTTCCACCGATGGTCCAGAAGCGTTGTCTCAGATGATTAAGAAGAAGTTGTACTCCAATGTGATTTTCTTTCACGTGCTCATCCATAATCATGGTTCGCCGGGAGAATCATTGGGAACCTGAATTGCTTCAAATCTTCTCGCAGTAGTAGTCTCGTTTTACCCCTGAGAACACCATCTTCCAGGAATGGATGTAGTGAAGATAGACGTTTATCAACTAATCCGTGGAAGCTTTCTCGTTGAATTATAGAAATGAGTCTAATTTCAGCTCTTTCTAACTCTTCAACTTGCAGATTTTCTTGCGAAATCCTCTCACGTCTAAGACAATTCTTACAGAAACGAAGAATCCATGTGATTAGATGAACTATTCTGTGATAGCTGGAAAAATACCTGGCATACCAGAGGGGACCTTCATTGGTTACAATCATAGAATTCACAGGGTTTTTCGTCATTTCCTTTGCGATACTCTCTTCGTCATACACCACTTTTGTTTGAGGCCAACAATCTGGAGATTCGTACAATCAGGCAGGTCCCTCCCACCATCGAGAGGCTACTAATTGCGAAGCAGAACAGCCACGTGACGGTAAATCAGCTGGATTCAATGAACCTGGAACATGTCGCCAGCAGTTTAAATTGGTCAAGTTCCTGATCTCATTCACACGATTGCGGACAAACACCGACCAATTCTCAGTTCTGCAGATCCATGCTAGAACTGTGGACGAGTCAGACCAGAGAAAAAACTCATGAACTTCCAGTGAAATAGATTCCAACACACATTTAAGCAACCGTGCACCAATTGTAGCAGCCAGCAATTCCAATCTGGGGATTGCCACTTCCTTGAGGGGGGCCACACGAGATCTTGCATCTCATAACTGTACACTCACTTGATTGTTGGAATCGCATCTTATGAAGACTACTGCTGCATATGCAAGTTGGCTGGCATCACAGAAGACATGAATTTGCACATGGTCACTTCTTCCAAACCATCGAGGAATCTTGATTTCTACCAGGTGAGGTAGATCCTTTACCCAGGCCAGAACCTCGTCTCTGGACTTCTCATCAACTGCACTATCCCATCTTATATGAGTCTTCCAGGTCCTTTGAATCAACAGTTTGACACAAAGGGTGACAGGACATGTCACAACAACTGGATCAAAAATTCGATGTGCGAGTGACAGAATTGTCCTTTTCGTCACTTCTTCCACCTGAATATTATTCAACCAATGCAAATTTTAAGTAAGTGTATCCTCCTGTCGATCCCATAACAGTCACAAAACAGATGAAAGAATAGCAGACTGGTCATCATCCTGAGAGAACTGTCATCCCCTCAAATTAAAACTGCCTTCTGATAATACCCTACTAGCTTGATTGGTAAACTCGCCCACCTCCGATTCCCTGTCAAGGCTAGTGACAACGTTGTCCACGTAGAAGCTCTGTATAAGTCTCTTGATGAATAGGGGATTGAATTGCGGGTTTTCCAAGTACTTCTTCAGGTGGTACTCCAAGACAGCCACCAGGAGAAACGGACTACAAGTTAAGCCGAAAACCAGCCTGGCATGCTTGAAGATCTTGTAATTATTCCCAACGTCCTGCCACATCAGGAAGCAGATATAGTTTCGATCTTCTTTCCGTATGCTTATCTGAAGGAAGGCCTTCTCAATGTCTATAATAATTCCTACTTTCCTCTCTCAGAATCTTAGAAGAATAGCAGGGATTAGCTCAATCAGGTTGGGGCCATCATACAAACAATCGTTCAAAGCAGGGGTTCCCACTTCCTTCGCTGAGGCGTCAAATACAGGACGAACAGGTGCCGTTGAACTACTTTCCTTCACAACAGCTCGATTCGGTAGATAGTGTCTGAAGTTTTCATCCTCCTGAACCGGTTCAATAACACCACTCCTTCCCCACTCGGTGAAAATACTTTCATACGTCTCGCCTAGTCCAAAATTTTCCACTTTCTTCCTTGTGTTGACTAACCTCTTCTCAGCCATGACCCTGTTAGATACAAGAAATGATTTGTTTTCTTTCCAGGGTAAATGGACTTCATACCTAAATTCTCCGTTAATAGACACGGTTTTCTGAAAGTGCTCCATTGTTGCAAAGTTTTCTTCAGTTTTAGTTTTCTTTACGGCAGGATCGCTGATACCTAGCACGTCCAGTTCCCACAGATTATCAACTGAAGCATCTCTGATAAAGAGAGAAGTGACAAGGTTGGTCATGTTTTATTGATCTCCAGAAACTACTTTACCCATCACAGTCCACCCCAGCAGTGTCTCAATACATACAAAACCATTGCTTAGTGTACACGTTTGTCCAGTCATTAACTTTCCAGCTACATCAGCGCCTATTAATAGTTCAATGGGACCTTCAGTATCATAAATCTGTATCCCGTTTGCTCTTATTTCTTGCAACCATGGGCCCTTTAACATAGTATTGTACCCTGTAATTACTTGTTGCCCTAAGACTTCAAAATTGCAGGCATAAGGCTTTCCTAAACTCTCTATATAGATCCTATAGCACATATGCTGGCTCTCTTCCTTGACTACCCCACCAAATAGTGAATGGCGTAACATTTCTGTGCGATGACTAGTGTAACCTAACTTCTGCACAACTGATTCAAGCATATAAGATCTCTGACTGCCAGTATCCAGTAGAGCCCTTACCTCCATTGCAGAGGATTCTCCAATGACCTTCACCTTTAATGGTTGCAAAATAACACCTTGCATACCACTACGTTCTTCATTTGAAATCAAAGAATGAGACTGAAGTTTCTCATTGGTAGCTTCAGAGGAATGTGTTGGGCCTAGACATATTAGTCTGTTATGTATTTTGCTACAGGAATCACATTTTAACTGACTTCTGCACATCTTTGAAACATGTCCTTTCTTCAGACAGAGAAAGCGAGCTCTCTTATTCTTCACAATTGAGACTCTCTCCTTTAAAGCCATCTGCTTTGCCACGGAGCAGTTTGAACTAGAATGGGACCTATCACAAAAAATACAGTTTAGTTTAAGATTACAATCCACAAGTGCAGCTGCAGTAGGTGGCGATTCACTGTAAATGTTAATATTCTTCGTACCTTTCGACTTGTCAGGATTCACATTGATGTTACATTTACTTGGGATGGCCAGTTTGATCCTTTCCTCACCCTCTACTTCATTCGCCAGGAATTTCATCAAACCTTTAAGACGTTCACTAGGTTCACATTCCTTCCCACCGCCACTCCTCTGCCAGGAACGTAACACATCTATAGACAAGCATGATTCAATCATAAGAAATAACATTGCTGCATATTTCTCGGAAGTAACACCTAGGCTCTTCAAAGCACCAAGCTGAGTTTCGAGTCTGTCATATAATGATGAGATGTCAAGACTACTAGAAGATTTCATCATTGTCAATAGTTCTCTAGTGTAGACTACCACTAACAAAGAATCATTGCCAAAACGTGATTTAAGTTTCTGTATAGCTTTAGGGTAATTTTCACTTGTGGCTGGAAAACTGTCAACGATGTCGCGAGCTTTGGAGTTTGGCAATGTTGCTTGGATAAGATATTCGTATTAATCAGCATTATCTAACTCTTCATCTTCATCAATCTTTTGAAATTGATTCCAGAAACCTAACCAATCCCGTAGATTTCCACCAAATTTTCGGAATTCGATCTTTGGAAGGCGATATTTACTTTTTAGGTTATGAGTGTTACTGGTGCTTCCTGTTGACTGGACTTCGTCTTCACGTTTTCTCTCCAATGCAAGAGCATCGGAAACAGCCGCTGCTAACATATGAAACTTGAGTTTATAGTCATCTACTCCGTCTACTTCTGTGATCAGGTCTTCTTCTGACACCGCATCTTCCATGAGGTGTTGGAAGATCTCCTGGTCCAGATTACTTATGATGTTAGCCTTCTCTTCCACTAAGGCGTAATCTCCTCGGATAGCGACTATGTCCTTTATTCCTTTCTCCAACAAAACTTGAAGTGAAGCTACAATTTTCGTGAACGATGCATGGTATACACCACGTTTTCTTATCAAATTTCGAATATCGCTCATTTTCCTTTCTATATCCTGTCACGCCGCCAGATGTTATGAACAGAAACGTCACTTCGTACTTATTTGGGAAAATGAAAGATATTTATTTACAAGAAAATACACACACGTTACAAATAACACTCAAAAGACTCCATCTTGGATGCACTGTTCCTTGTCCTTCTTTTCTCACAAAAAACAAAAATAACTGTTGCCAACTGTCTGTCACACAAAGTTTAAACTGCACGCTTGGAGACAATACATCGCCTAGGGCTACATCGGCTAACTTCGGGGTGGTTCCACGTAGGTCGTGTCTAGCGCTGGTTTGAGCTGGTCGTTTCACCAGCGATAGCTTAGCTTTGTTCTCGGCTTACTCCCCTTGCCTCACCCGACTCCGCGTCCATCACTCCCTCCTTACGTCCCACCGCCGCGCGCCTGCGATCCAGAAATTGAACCCTTCGCGCGCCAGAGATCCAGAAATTGAATCTTTTCGCTGGTTCCGGAGAGCAACCTAGTGTTGATGTAAAAATTGCCCCTCCGAGCGCAAATTTACATATGTAATTAAAGAAATACGCACTTGATTAACCATTTTACTAAGAGTTATATATTTCTAGGGGGTTCACTGAACCACTGAACATATAGAACGCGCCGCCACTGGTATCCACTGATGTTTTACTTGATGCTCTCCGATGTTGTTCGCCTCTTTTCGTGGAACTTGTGTCTTCATCAACGTCAAACACAACAGCAGAGTTGTAACAGTAATGGTTGATAACGTAAGACACATATTGGTTGCAGATGGAGGCGAACTTAATCTCGTTGTTCCACTTTACCCTATGAAGAAGAAAGCCACCATCGATTACCGCGAAACAGTTCTTCAGGGTGGTTATTTGACTGCATGAAGGAAAGGCATCGTAGAGAGGGCTAACTCACACTTCATCAGCTCCTCTACATCCCCTTCAGTATTCTTATTAATAACGGTTCTCCGAAAATCATTAGAGGCTCGACCACCACTACTTCATTGTCCAGATTGATAGTGTTGCTCATAGCGTTTTTCTTACACTGCTTAATTTCTGCAAAGTACCTTCCTACAAAAGTCCCCTTTGTAGGGGTTCCAATTTTCAATGCTTGGTAACAGTTGATGTTGGTGGGTCCTATTACTCCGGTTGAAAGGGATATCTAAGAATCACGTACAGCAAAAGGCGGGTGATCAGCCAACTACTGTGCAAGCATTCTTCTGTCTTGGTCATCTCTGCTCATTCGTGATGCTCAAAAGTTACATGCTGTTCTCCACTTACAGAATGGACGCCGGCAAAAAGCTTTATGCTTAGTGAGGAACATATGACTGTACCTGTACGTGCCCCTCCAACCCATTTCGCCAACACAGAATCACTCATGCCT
The DNA here is from genome assembly GCA_946902985.2 of Meconema thalassinum. NCBI lineage: Eukaryota > Metazoa > Arthropoda > Insecta > Orthoptera > Tettigoniidae > Meconema > Meconema thalassinum. The sequence continues at coordinate 50,904,471 of OX336388.2, read as the reverse complement.
CTCCCTCGTGTTAGTCCCCTTCCACTTTTCACATCACACATCAGTGTCACTTCAATCGCCATATCAGACCACATTCCAGCCATTGGCGTATCAGTTGAAATAGCCACGATCTATGAAAATCTCTGGAGTTTTCAACCTTACCGGATTGGGAATGGGATCAGTCACTTAGGCCTATCCCATGGTATCTCTTATTCCAGAAAATTAATTCCTTTCCTGGGTCGTCAGATATCCCGGAATATTATTATTTATTCCGTTTAGGTCTTCTGTTGTCCACGCTTGATGGTTTTTAATTCGATGTTCCGCCGTCTCTGTCTTTACTATCTCCCAGGATCAATTATTTCCTCTACTTCTTTCTTATATTCTTATTTGCGGGATATCATAGGATACAATATCATAATAAACTTAGGCCTACGTATCTTAATATTATGTACACAGTATATTAAGTACTTTCTATTTCAGATGGGGAGGGGATATGAAAGGATATGAAAAAATATTCGCCGTTTGAAAGGCCTAAGCTAGGTTTTTTGTGTTTATTAGTCCAAATTAAGAGTTGACACACATACTTTCATATAGCCTATATATATAAGTTATATGGGTAATAAATACCATTTATGTTTGCATAATCAATAAATAACGTCAAACAGAGTGTTAAAGCCGTTGAAAAAATAAGTAAAATAATGAGCAGTTCACTAGAAAAATCTCGAAACCGACCCCCATACGTAAAACGCTCTAACGATCGACAGATCGGAGATAAATTAGCATAATTATATATATTCTTGAAGGAAATTTAATGCTCTACTACTTCCTTCCCGACGAGTTTCCTGTAAAATGGAAGGCAAACGGCTTGGAAGGGAAAGTTAAGCGAGGAACGTGAGTCGCTATTTATTAGCCTACTTTTCACATTTTGCAAAAATGAGGAAAAAGTAGACTTATGAGATCGATCCGGGAAAATGTTTGTCTGTCTGTCTGTCCTTCTGTCCGTCTGGCTGTATGTGTCCCCCCCCCCCCCCCCTATCAACTCCTAAACGGCTGCTGCAATCGAAACCAAATTTAGTATGAGTAAAGATGAATACCGGAATATCTCAAGCCCATATTTGAAAATTATGTCAGTGCTACCAACTGCTGAAAAAACGCACTAGAAATGTGAGCTCCATGTAGGATATCCTGGAAGGTATGCATGGGAGCTACTCAAAAATTGGCACACTTGTAGATAATACTATTTCAGTTTAATTTCCAGGAGGCCATACATGACAGTGTTGCCAAAATAATTTTAAGCCTTCTGATAGGTACAATTATTAAATGCATATAAATTCTACACTATCAGTTGGATTTCAACCAAATTTCGTATGTGCTATGTGTAACATAACAGATATGACTATACGTATTCTTAAGAGCAATCAGGGCTGCCAACTGTTAATAAATGCTGTCTATATTTTTCACCCTAATATCAATATATCAGAAAGTATGCAAGCCAACAGCTCCATACTTTGCACACGTATAGCACCTGACATTCTAGATTAATTTGGAGTAATTAATATAAGTCAGTGCTGCCAACATGATTCTATGCTTGCTGGTAGGTCCAATTTTAAAATACATGTAACTTCTATACTAACAAATGGATTTCATCCAAAATTGGCACAACAAGATATCATAATATTTCAGATTATTTGTAACTAGCACACGCATGACATTGTTGCCAACATGCTTTTACGCGTGCTGATATATCCAATGTCTAACTGCATGTAACGTCCATTGGACTTCAACCAAATTTTGTATTCTGTACCTTAAGATATGGAACTAAGAATATATTCAGTCACCAGGTCTGCCAACTGTAGTGCTCTATTAGGCTACATTATACCAGGAATATTTCGAACTAATTAGACATTTCGATATTACCAACTTAATTTCGTCATTATTCTAGATTAGTTCATATACTGTAGATTAATCTTTGGCATGAAAAGTAGGCTCTTTAGTTCGTCACGGAACTTCTTGTTTTTCTTCAAATGTACTATGTTCACCGGCTCATATCTTGGAGACAGTAACACATAAAGAGACATATGATTATACCATTTTGTAGGGCATTTAATTTCTTTTAAGTTAAAAAAAATTATGCGACGCACTGTTTTAAAGTTATGCGCCAAAGACTAAAAATGGGGGCTTTGAGCCCCCCTCTGCCCTCCCGCGGCACCTGAAATTGACGGGACTTTATTAGGTGTTGTTCAGGGGACCTCCCACTACACATTCCCGAAACATTTGGAACTACATGATTTAATGCAGAAAACGCATCATTTTTGGTCTAATTTGACTGGACTATGATTTGGAAGAGCAAGGAAAAAATTGTTACTGCATTTGAACAGAACAGATCAAAGATTAAGCGATTAAGAAAATCTGAACGGAGCGATGTGGATGAGGCACTGCTTAAGTGTTTTCAGCAGCAGATAAGCTACAGTGTACTTGTAGTGGACCTCACCATTTGGTTAAAGCAGAAGAATTTGCCAAGAAATTTAAAGATAAGGAATTTGTGTGCAGCAGTGGGTGGATTCAGACAACGTTACAAAATTACTTTCGGCACAGTGCTCAGCAAAATTTGGTGAGTACTCTACAATCTGTTTTTACTGTAGTACATGTTCACATAGGCTTAAAAGTGTGTTTATGTTCGACCAAGGCGAAATGTAAATATTATATGTCAGAAAACAGTACTATAATGAGGCTCTTTATAGCACAAGTTTTCATTATGATACAGTTTCTCCCTCCAAACAGAGCTCAAGAAACAGTTGTGTGACCAATTAGGTAAGGATAGCATCGCACTTGAGCTGACTTCCACGGCCTTCCTATTTTAAATTTCACTGCATGCCTAGTATCAAAGTGGGGTATTCCAGGAGGCCATGGTGAAATACAAGGTATTCTCTGCGTTCCATGCCCTCTGTTCGGTACATAAAACCGGCGAAATCTCGACAGATATTGATAAATATTTATGTTCGACCCTACGCTCGTTTTATAACCATACTCGTGTCTTAATTATTGCCTTTATAGGCTCGTTGCATAATGTACTATTGACTGCGACAACGCAGTCATGTAGCTCCGTGTACTTTAGGTGTGTGTGGAATCTGTCTGATATCTAGTGTTAATTGTGATGGCTGTATTAGAGTGTGTTATCTGTTATTCAGGTAAGGACTGCATATGATCAATTTCAAGTAGTTCCTACTTTTGCTACCAAATGATACCATCAATGACACCTAGCTTCGAACTTGGTTATTATATGCCACCACAACCGGCACCTGGAGGCTAACTATGGAACTTATAATATTAACAATAATATCGTATGGCCTCGGCTGCCGGATGCAAGCTTTGCTATTCGACACCCAGAGGGCAGCTTGCATGTCGAATTTTGTTGTTCCTTGGAGCACTATGAACGTCAAGCAGGTTAGATATCTAAGCTCCTTGACACAATAGCGCTTTCTAGTAGAGAAATGAGGAACTTTGTGTTGCCAGAAAATCCCAAGATTAATTTTGCCATTATGGACACAGGCTACTGAATTCAAATGGATTCTTTACCATTCCAACATCGTATGACATGCGTGTCGTGATTTTTGCCGCCTTTCAAAAATCACTTACCACAGCCAGGAGCCAATCTGTAAGCTTGGGGTTAGTAGACCGATAAGTTCACCACTCACCCACCGTGGCAAGCACATTGGAACTAATAGTGTGTTAATCTAATCTAACCTACAAATTTAGCAACACACAATTGTAGCTAGTGGTAGGTTCTTTTACATGGTTGTGTTGATTTAATTAGTATCAAGACGTTTCTTGCATTGGATAGCGAAAAGTCAGCCGTAGCGCCCTTCAAGTTCAGGATTCGATACCGCCTTACATGTGTGAATCTGTGTTCTTCTGCCTCGCCATATTCTTTGCCTTCAAAGAAAATAACAGATGACTGCAGTTCCTCAGAGTCGAGAGAGTGCGTTGAGATTGTGTTGCTATGGACTGTAATTCCTGTACTTCCGGTACTTCACTTGTTCGCAGGCGCCTGCGCATTGGAGTAATTTACGGACTTGTAAATATCGACCTGATATTTTGACCTACAAGTGCGTGTTTAATAACTTTCCAAGTGAATTTCTGTGTTCTAGTATCCTAAACATAATGGAGGGAAAATCATTGATCAAAAGTGAGCCGGAAAGTTCGGCACAAACAGGTGACTTGGGCGACATTGTAAGTTGTTTTTTAATTGTACATACCGGTACTATATTGTGTAACATTACCACCTTAGTGATGTGAGAGTCAAAATTCTTTGGATTTGTTAATACCTGTTACCAAGCAGTAGGCTAACCAGTATCTGTTGACTTAGAGGTCTGTATATTTTACGTTGCTTGATACTAGTTAACTTGCATATTACTTCCCAGCAGACAAATGAGCCATTACCCACTGATTTCCTGCTAGTTGAGTCGGGAGATAAACTCGAAGACGAGTTCACAGAGGAACATAATATGCCGGTGAATGTTACCGTACTGTAATATGTTCAACTTTCATGTTAGAATTGGTTTTGAAGTTATTAATAGTGTTGTTTTGTAGCTCCACAGTTAATAGTAGCTAACGTCATTGTATTGGTAATGCAGGTTCACACTGACATCAATTTATTAACTTTGAGTAAAACACAAAACGGAACAATGATATGAATCTACTTGAATAAATCTAAGTTCATGCAAACTTCAAATAAATCCTGAAATAAACATTAATATGAACGAATATCAGCCAATGGCCATAAGCTGGGCATATTTGACAGCTGGGTGAACGAGTCGTGGGTGGGGCGGGCCGAAGTGAGTGCCATCTATTGCCTCTCCCGAGAAACAAAGCGTCCACCATATTGCTGTAAAATCCGGAGTAAATACGTGTGATGAGAAGCGTAAGAGCATCAACTTTTAGTGATAAAAATACATGGTGGCCACTACTCCTGGAAAACCTGGAAATCCTGGAAAACTCCTGGATTTTTATAAGGTCTGGAATACTCCTAGAAAACTCCTGGAAAATTGACTAAAAATTTGAAAACTCCTGGAAAATAGCCACTGTTAATTAATTATAAAAATCTTTCCATCTTAAATCATACTCCCGCATCAGTTTTGGGTGAGCACTCTATCTTCAGGGTGTCTACCGGTAACGAAAGTAACAAAAGTAACGAAAAAGTATCGAATTTTACAAATGGGTAACGAAAGTAACGAAAAAGTAACGAATTTTACAAACGGGTAACGAACATTTTCTGAAGGCGGGTTGAATCATTTAAACTCGCGCCGTTAGGCTCAGAGATTGCGAGTTTCACGCAAGCGGCGCCGTGCCTATTGCATAGTACTAAGCTATATGTCTCCGTGCCCGACCTCAAGGAAATACATACCGAGGATACCTTGAGCGGTATACATCGGTTCAACGTATATTTTAGGCATCAAGAAGTGTTAAGTTTCGTGTGAAATATTTTTCTGTGTTACTGTATTAGGAAACCTGACTTTTCGCGAGACGTTTATTCGCGAATACTTCCGAAACTAAAAAGAAATCTCTCATTTCTGTTATTTGGAAACTATGTCAAAATAAAGTCCAGAAATAACGCGAAACAATTTAATGTCGCAATCTTGCAAAATGTTACCGTTTCGAAAAAAATGCGAAAAATCTTCGAAATACATATAACTTATTTAAAAAATATGTCAAGTAAATTTGCGACATTCAGTATGGTTAAATCAAAATTCCGTTATAAGTCGATTTTTCCTTCGAACTTTCGTTCCGTCGGATATATAATCTAACCGATTATTTCGATAACTTGTTGATAATTCGTGGTTCTCAATCGAAATAAAACTTGCCCTCTTGTCGTATTATTCGTGCAATCCTCTCAGAACAATTCGTAATATTCGATATCGTACCTACTTCGTTCATCCTCCAAAATCGCATCCTCAAGACGGCCGGCTGACCGCACGACTTGCCTGCGGGAATCTCGTCAAACGGACAGAGATCGACGTCAGTTTCGTAAAATCATAAAACTCGACCCCTATCGTGAACTTGTGACCACGAGGACTGCGGGAATCCTGTCAAAGGTGATTGGGCACCCATCACAGGGCACCCATCACGAAACCTACTTGCGACTTTTCCCATGACCGTATACTTAAAAGCGTGCGGGGAGCGAGAAGTGCATCAACCCACTTAAAAATGGCAGCCTACGTAGCATCGAAATACTAAATCCTCCTCGTGATCCACCCTGAACTCATGAACTCCCAACTACAGCATAGGGACAAAGGGAATCACGGCGCCGACCGAACAACATGTTCATAACTACGCGTGAATTTAACTATGCCCAACCTTGAGCTTGCCTCCGTCATTCTATCCGGACAGATAGACAGGCAGACACTCGTTGAACGGCCGGGTTCGGCGACGATTGCATAATATCTCGAGGACAACGTAAAACGGCCGAGAGCGGCAGCGATTGCGATACATCGCGATATTTCTCCGCGTTCAATGACGAGGACAACTGTATTCTTGTCAAATGGACAGCAAGTGGCGCCGATTGCGTAATAATGCTATATTTTCTTGTGCCCGAACTTAAGGACAATGGAAATCTCGTCGAATGACTAAAAGTGACGCTGATGATCTAAATCGCGATTTTTCTCCGTGTTCTATCGTGAAAACTACGGGAAGCTCACCAAACAACTGAGACCAGCGCCTATCGTGTAACATCTCGATATTTCTCCGCATTTGACTGTGAAGACAGAATTCAGTGACGATCGCGTGACATCACATACATTTCTTTGCGACCTACCGTGGGGACGAAGGAAATCTCGCCAAATGGTCAAGAGCTGAGCAACCTCTTGGTACCATAATAATAACAACATATTGTGGACAAGACGACATATTAGCTGAAACAACTCATTGGACATTAAATATCTAGTATATATTTATTATTTTTTAAATTTTTATAACATCATGTGAATTTCATTTAAAGCGGCTTCGGTGGTGTAGTTGGTAGCATGCTGAACTGCTGTGCCCAATATAGCGGGTTCAAACCCGGGCGAAGTCGTCGGATTTTTTAAAAGCGTTAAAAATCCTTCAGTATGCCTTCCTTCGGAGGGGAAGTAAAGCCGGCGGTCCCATGTCATGGAGTTAAGGCATGTAAAGGATTCTTCCACAAACAAAACTTGTATGAAGGTAAATTGTTAGGTTATATTTAGTCGGAACGCTCTATCAAAGTTCCAACGTTCACCACTAGGTATCATTGATATCTGGTAGCAACTTGAAATTGAACGGAACTTGTAGCTCAACCTAAGGGTGTCCGTTGGAAGCAGCTACAGACTCAGACGAGCTGAACATGTCCTCGGACACTCCCGGCACTAAAAGCCATACGATAAATAAAAAACCTCTTTAAAAACAGTTCATTGTTGTTTTTCTTCACCGCGTGATGAGCGCCTATGCTTGTAGACCGCAGACGTAACTTGAATTCAAAGGTAACTAAAATTAACTAAAAGGTAACTAAAAGGTACCTAAAAAGTAACTAATTTTTACTTCATCCTTACAGTAGACACCCCGTTAGAGTGGAAAAGGTTATACAGGAAGAATTATCGTGTGCTAATAGTTTATGGGGGATATACTTTTTGAGTGTTTGGGTAGTTTAGAATCTATTAAAGTGAAGTTGTGAGATCATTGTTTATGGCACCTAAGCTAACTCGTACTCTATTCCACTACTTGAAATGTCGATTCTACTTCCGCACAAAGGAGATGCTTACATCCAAGTGAGCAAAATAATCTAGAAAATACACCCAAGTGTCCAGTTGCTGAAGTCATCTTTGAACGTGAGTTGTATGTTTCGGTTTCTTACGTAGCCAGAACCTATAGTACTGTAGCCTCTGTTGATCGCGGGACTCGGCGACTCACAGTCATTACCAGTGCCATCTGTGCGGCGTCCACGGTTCTACACTTCCTCTTCTATACGCTATGGTATAACTTTGTTAACCCGGAACCAATAGCACTGTAGCCTCTGTTGATCGCGGGACTCGGCGACACACAGGCGTTACCAGTGCCATCTGTGTGGCGTCCACAGTTCTACACTTCCTCTTCTATACGCTATGGTGTAACTTTGTTAACCCAGAACCAATAGTACTGTAGCCTCTGTTGGTATTAGCATGACGAATGAAAGAACACACCCCGTTCCAGCCCTCCCATCAGTTTCTAAAATCACTGACGGAGCCGGGTATCGAACCCAGGGCCCCTGGGTGAAAGGCAGGCACGCTACCCCAACACCACGGGGTCGGCTGTTTTTCAGATACACATTCTTAAAGATGTTGTCTCTTTCAATACAGGCTATGGTTGGTTTTGGGGAGCTTAGCCACCCAAGCGCCCCTTAATTGCCCCTACAGATATCAACAAAAGTTAATATTATGAACCAGATATATGGCCATAAATGCGAATAATGCTATGGATTAACTCACTATTTACTCACTTTCTCATACAAAAACTCACCTTCTTTTCACTTTTTTGAAGAAACACTCACGAGTGAGTGGATGGAAGCCCTGGGGATGTACTTTTTGAGTGTTCAGATAGTTTAGAATCTATTAAAGTGAAGTCGTGAGATCATTGTGTTGTTTGTTACCTAAGCTAACTTGTACTGTATTCCACTACTTGAAATGTCGATTCTACTTCCGCACAAAAGAGATACTTCTGTCCAAGTCAGCAAAATAATCTAGGAAATACACCAAAGTGTTCAGTTGCTGAAGTAATCTTTGAACGTGAGTTGTATGTTTCAGTTTCTTACGTAGCCAGAACCAATAGCACTGTAGCCTCTGTTGATCGTGGGATTCGGCGACACAGATAGAATCATAATACTATCGCAAGGATATGTTTAAATCGCAGCGGCTTTTGCTGTAACATGGCTAGGTTTGTATCACTGAGTGACAACAGAATCATAAGTAGAAGCCGGAAGTAGGCGCTCACGGCATCTGTTAGGTTCTGGCAGAACTAAGTCCATCTCCATCCCTTAGCCAGTGAAAGCAAGGAGGGAGGCATTCAACCATTTCCATGACTGGCACTATTTTCTTCAAGCACTTGTACAATCAGTCTTGCCATCATGCGAATTATAGCTAAAGATTCTTAAGTAGTATGCTTGCGTGATTTTAACAAATACTTGCATATTATTTCACAGTAGATTTCGCCCTATTTTAATGATACCTAGCAATGTTCCTTGTTCTTACAAAACCGATTTATTAAAGACCAGTCTTAGAAAAAAAACCGTTACTCCAGTGTTCTACACAAGCTGTGGAAGTTACCCCCTTGTCAACAACCGTAGTACGGGCTGTTGGAGTTTGTGTAGGTTGTGTGATTTGCTTGTGATTGTGTTTCAAGTGAATAATCAGTAACACTGTGCAATTTTTACAGTCGCTTCAATTTAGTAGTTTGACGCTTCACGAGAAATGTGATGTAAAGAGTAAGGGGAGACCAACACATGTGTTAGACATCAAACAGTGTTCTACTAGCAGGCAGAAGCAATACACTAGGAGCTTCAATCTTGACGTGTATAAGAAATTTGATTGGATGTGAGGTTGCGAGGTAAAGCATGCTTTATTTTGTTTTCCATGTATTTTGTCCGGTGGAGAATTCAGCTGGGCTCAAAAGGGAATGACAGATCTTAGGAAACTGAGCGAAAAATTTCAGAAACACGCATCTTCCGGAACTCATTTAAATAACATGGTCAATTTTGCAATGTAAGGGAAAGTGGATGTACAGAAAAGCTGAAGTTAGGCGTATCAACAATTGGTTGAGCGTCATAACAATGAAGTAACTAGAAACAGGGAAATACTTTCAAAGTTAATAAACTGTATTAAGTTCTGCGGCTTTAATGAGTTAGCGCTACGCGGACATGATGAGAAAGCCGATTCAGACAACAAGGGCGTGTTTCTAAATTTAGTGCAATACACGAGTGAATTAGATTCCTGTTTTCAGAGTCATTTAGAAAGCTCGACAGCATTCAAAGGAACATCGAAAAGTATACAATATGACTTGCTTAGTTGCATGCTGGAAGTATGTCGTAAAAGAATCTTAGCTGAAATTGAGGATGTAGATTTCATTTCTCTTCTTGCCGATGAAACTACCGATATCACTGAGAAGTTGCAGTTAGTGATTGTATTGCGATATTGCACTAATGAAGGCTAAGCAGTTGAAAGATTCTGGGGATTTTTTGAGCCAGCTGGTCAGGATGCAAGTTCAATATATGAATGCATTGTTTCTCAGATACACATAATATTGAAAGACAACAAGGGAAAGTTAATTGCCCAGAGCTACAATGGAGCATCTGTGATGAGTGGCGCAATAAATGGCGTGCAGAAGCGAATCAGGGACGAATACATGAATGCCTTTTTTATTCACTGTTACGCCCATCAGCTGAACCTGATTATGGAAAGAGCCGCTAAGCAGAATACAAAAGCTCGATTATTTTTTGCCAATTTGTCTGCTATCCCAGCATTCTTTTCGAGATCGTCGCACAGGACATCAGTTTTAGATTCGTGTGTGTCCAGGAGAATACCGTCTGCGGGAGCAACCAGGTGGAATTTTCGAGCTAGAAAGGTGAACACTGTGTTTGAGAAAAAAAGAAGCCCTAGAAGAATGTTTCACTGTGCTAGTCGAGTCAGATCGTTCGAGTGATATTACAGTTAACGAAGCTAGTTCTCTTCTTCGGACACTGGATGATCCAGAATTCAACTTCTGGCTCCGTTTCTTTCATTGCATCATGCCTCATGTGGACATTCTGTACCAACAATTACAGAGTCGTCAGATCGATGTAGGGAAAGTGCGTAGCTGCGTTTCCAGTTTTGTTGAAACTGTCCTGAAAGTCCGAGACTCATTCCATTTTGATAACAACGCTGACGACAGTGAACATCCTAGAAAGAGACGGAAGATCGGAGGAAGTCAAACGCGTATTGCTGCTGCAAGGGAAGTTTGTGACGTCGTCAACAATCAAGTCACATCGCTGTTTCAATTTGTTGACCATTTAGTACTTTCTTCTCTTCTGAAAAACGAAAAATTTGAGATACATAAGAACTCATTTCCGGAAGGAGACTTACGAGCTACCGTACGTGTCTTTCCGATGCTCGAGCCGTACAAACTTAGGACCGAACTGACTATATTGTATCAAAGAGAAGAATTTCGAAACATTGGTGGTGCTGTAAAACTTTTAAGTTTCCTTCTCAATAAAAACTTAGGTCCGTCATTTACAGAGGTCGTTAAACTGTTACGTATCGCTATCACCCTGCCTATGACTACCGCTGAACCAGAACGCTGCTTCTCGTGCCTCAAGAGGATCAAGACGTACCTCAGGAATGCCATGGGACAAGAAAGACTTTCTGCACTTGGAATGCTATCTATTGAGAAGGGTCTGATAAAAAGCATACCGAATTTCAATAACCTTGTCATCGAAAAATTCGTCACGTTCAAGACTCGGCGCCTGGAGCTGGTCTACAAATAAGGTAAGTTAATGCATGTGCATGCAGCCCCCCCCCCCCAACTACGATATAAGCGAGCCGCCACTGTTTGTGTTATATTAATCATGTATGCTGAAAATCAGAAAGAATAGGTAGAAATCTGTGGATTACTGAGGATATACTAGAATTAATGGACAAAGATCGGCCTTCATCGTAATGCAAATACACACACATTGGCCTAACCTCGCATATGGAGTGTTCCAGAACCACGAATCAAAATAAATCGTCGAAAGTAACACTCATACTTTGGCCGCGTTGGAAATCGAAGCATCTCAACACATGAAGTCAACATAAATACCTGGACCAACACTGTAACACATCAAATTGCCTACTTGTCGAATGCTTAACCACAGCGCCCCTGAACTTGAAATTTATTTGAAAAGCTTGGCTTTGATGCCCGCTCTGAATAAAAGAAAAATTCTCAATACACATCAAATCTAAATATACCATATTACCATTCCTCAACATCCTGGAAAGTTTAAGAGTCTCAGTGACCAATCCTGGTAACTGCTTCACCATGAATCCAAATACTCCTTGGGAATCAAACTGATATGGAACCAAACAAATGAAATTAAAATCTACTAACCTGCAACATGTTGATGTCCGTCGCCCTACATTTGATACTCGGCCCTGTATGCCTCTCACCAAGGCGGTCCGGGTTCGATTCCCGGTCAATGCATGTGAGATTTTCGAAGTGAAATGCCATGTCTCGTGGTTCGGATTCCACGTAAAAAGGAGGTCCCGTGGCTCATGATCTCAAGATTAACGGTCACGTTAAACTACAAGCTTCCTTTTTGATACTCGGCCACAGCTACACTTGTCTTATAATTAATGCATACTTTATCTTTTACATATTTACAAATCCCAAACGCTCGCTACAGCTTATCCATAATGGAGTGCTTATGGCTTCAGGACACCGGTGGGTTGCTCTTAACCTTCCATCGGGCACATCAAGTCCGCGGTTTCGAATCTCATTGGCATCGCTGGTGACTTCATTCTTCTTGTACTTCCTTTTCTATCTATTTTACCCCTCATATAACACGGAAAAGCAGCTCTCTAGCACAAGGGTTGCATCACTAATATGGAACGGCCCGGTATTTATACCGCACTTTCCTTAACGGTCTCTTAGGAATAATAGTCACCTCCTGAACTCAACCAGTGAATCACTTTCTTTGCTCTGTTACCAAATATACTAGCTGTTGTTTGAGTCTTCAGTCTTTCGACTGGTTTGATGCAGCACTCCTTGCTTCCCTGTCCTGAGCTAATCGTTTCATCCCTACATAGCTACCACACCCTACATCCGAGGCAGTCTGTTTAACATATTCTAACCTTGGGCTACCCCTACAGTTCTTACCCTCTACCCTAAGTTTGTTATTTTACTCCTGTTAGAGAGTCGCCAGGTACGTCAGTATTTGGACACTTTCCGGGGGCAATCCTTACACTAGAACCCTGGCAGTAGCTCAACAGGCCAGTCGTCTGTGCTACGGATCTTGTTTCATCCATATCATCTGCAGCTACATCAACAACTCTACAGTTTGTATCTTATCCTGGAGCAAGTGGCATATAATCACGTGATTTTGTCTCGCATTTTGTTTTCGGACGAGTCTCGATGCACAATAATGGCTCAGTAAATCGTCACAACATGCACTATTGGAGTGTTATAAAACCGCACTGGGTGAGACAGGTCAGATGGGAAATAAATGTCTGGGTGATCACCTAATTGGACCATATTTCTTTGAGGAACATTTGACGGGAGCTTGGTACCTACAATGCTGCCCTGGGTGAGCGTGTATCCATGTGGTATCAACACGATGTTAGCAGCTGTTCACAACCAGCTGAATGCTACACATCCCGCTCAATGATAGGAAGGGGAGGACCTGTCGCCTGGCCTGCTAGATCGCCCGACTTGTCATCAATCGACGTCTTCCGATGGGGATGTTTGAAAGATGTACTTTACGCTCAGCAGCCGGAAGACCCTGAAAACCTTCAAAACAATATTACACAGGCGAGTAACTCTGTAACACCTGCAATGCATAGCGAGCCCGAATGTCAATTCAACGGCGTGCTAAAATGTGCATTAATGTCGAAGGCCATCTGTTTGAACACTTACTTCGCTAAGAAACTTGCTCAGTCAAGCCCCTAATCATTCTGAACTCATTCATTTCTCATACACAAATGAACCCTTTTAATCTGAACATTACCAAATGAACTAAATAAACGAAGGACCAACCAAATAAATAAATGCATCGTGCCAATTGGATAAAGTGGGATTGTGAATTATTCTCAAAAGTACTCAATAAATTCATTTCGCTCTACTGCTATTCGAAACCACCTATCAAACGCAGGCCACTACTTCTACGCACTTGTCCCATTGCTCCACGGCTTCTCGTCCCTTCACCTTGCCTGAAAACGTATGAGATGTGATACAGTTTGATGCATTGTATAATCACTTGTCGCACAGATGTTTTTGTAAAGGTCTTGCTTACATGTGGTCATAAATCTTGTAAAGTCCTTTAGGGTCATTAGGGCTTGGCTATGGACTGTCGACCATGCCTCCATCAGATGTTGGAAATATGGCCGAAAACTTGAAAAATGAGGGGCAGAAGACTCACTCCACTAATGTTGTTGGCGCGAGTCTTCGCGCTTCTGCTACCACTTTCGCCAAGCCCTGCTGTCTTTCTCTCATATCAGTGCCGTTGTCAGCGAGTTATTACTTTCCTTTCTGCGAATCATAAAAGCTAACACTAACAAGACTAAAGTATAATAAAAATCACAATTGTACTGTATATACATTTCATGTTCAACCCTTGTGATCAGGATCTGATGATGAGCGCGTAATCCTAAATTCCACCCTTATTTATCAGAGAATAATATTAATAGTGTACACTTGTGAAGACTGTAATAAGGGTGTGCATCCTACACATGTGTAAATATTAGTCATTAGTTTCTTTTTATCCAAAAAGTGAATTCTGGAGAGTGAGTAGTGAAATAGACGTTAGTAAACTAGCCTGAAACTGCAGCCATTTGCATATAATGTCAGAATTAGAAGATAGTACGTTCTATCTACTGTGTGTCCACCCCTTATTAATCCCATTTCCAAAGGGATCGGGGGTGGGATGGGATGTAATTCCTTGTGGCTGTTGGTTTGCACGACCGGATGCCCTTCCTGTAATAATAATAATAATAATAATAATAATAATAATAATAATAATAATAACTTATTGTAACTGTAATACTGTATAGAGAGCTACGTGTGTGATATTGGAAACATCACCTCTCTAAAATAATACAGTTTTCGATAGTATTAACAATATTTGATCATGAAGTATCTTTTTTTATTTTTCAAGTAAATATTTATCTGAATCATCACTACATTTAATGTAATTTATAAATAAAATAAGGCTACATTAAGTTACATTCATAAATTAAAACGAAATACTATCCAATTTACATAAATAGTACAGAAGTTATTACGTATAATTTACTGCAAGATATAAGTGCATGTTAGACCCTGGCAGGGTAGGATTGGACACCCTGTTTATTGCTGTCTGTCAAAGAGTAAATAATAATGTGAATAACTTAATGATTTGGTGGAAATTAATAATAGATGAATTAATTAAAATTTATAGCAAATATTTTGGAAATTCTTGAGCTGTACAGTAATTATTAATGAATTGTATACAACGAATCTGATGATTTAAGTAATGGCAGCTGATGACCAGTGATCTGTTTGTGGGGTAATAGGACATTGTTGCATAGGGGGCATTGTAAAATATTGAGTGTTGTAAATAGCAGTGGTTAGCAAAGATTGTGTCAACAATATGTTGTGATGTTGATTGCCACAGATTTAACGGTAAATGTTGGTGGAGGTTAGGAACAGGGTCGTATTATTGTGTTCAGTTGTTCCTCGAAGTCAACGTTGGTGAACTAGGCCTTGACCAATACAGCAATATTGGATTATCGTGCTGTTCAAGTATTCTATATGGGGTTATTGTGATGTTGTTAACTCTTTATAGGCCTGTATATTAACCACCTGCTATAGGGCAAGTTATATTGTAAAACATGTGGGCGCATGAATCTTTCACCCATATTTTAAGGCGGTGTTATTATTACGAAGTAATATTTCTTTATCTCCTTGACCTAAGGAGCTGAACGGAACTTGTTGCTCATCCTAGGGTGTCCGCTTGAAGCAGCTACAGCCTCTGACGAGCCGAACATGTCCTCGGACACTCCCGGCCCTAAAAGCCATACGATAAATGAAAATGGCAAAATTAATCTCTGGATTTCCCGCCAACACAAAAGTTCCTCCTTTCTCTACTAGAAAGCGCTATAGTTTCAAGGAGCATAGATATCTAAACTTGACTTGAATAGCGCTCCGAGGAACAACAAGATTCGATATGCAAGCTGCCCTCTAGATGGCGAATAACAAAGCATGCACCCGAGGCCATACGATAATATAATTATAGTTAGAACTGGCCTAACCATATTTTCCTCATTGATCCCATTAAAAACTGTGGAGATTGGTGCACTTTGTTAACATTCTGGTGCATAGAGTGTGGACTACCTCCTGGGGTAATAATGGGCACATGTCTCGTCCCTGTAGGCCTAGTGTTAACGTTATCCTCGCATTCTGGTGAATTGGGTGTGGCCTACCTCCTGGAGTAATAATAGGCACATGTCTCGTCCCTGTAGGCCTAGTGGTAAGGTTATCCTCGCATTCTGGTGAATTGGGTGTGTCCTACCTCCTGGGGTAATAATAGGCACATGTCTCGTCCCTGTAGGCCTAGTGGTAAGGTTATCCTCGCATTCTAGTGTCGCATTCTGGTGCATAGAGTGTGGACTACCTCCTGGGGGTAATAATGGGCACATGTCTCCTCCCTGTAGACCTAGCGGTAAGGTTATCCTCGCATTCTGGTGCATAGGCTGTGGACTACCTCCTGGGGGTAATAATGGTCACATGTCTCGTCCCTGTGGGCCTAGTGGTAAGGTTATCCTCGCATTCTGGTACATAGGGTGTGGACTACCTCCTAGGGTAATAATGGGCACATGTCCCGTCCCTGTAGGCCTAGTGATAAGGTTATCCTCGCATTCTGCTGCAAAGAGGGTAGACTACCTCCTGGGGGTAATAATGGTCACATGTCTCGTCCCTGTAGGACTAGTGGCAAGGTTATCCTCGCTCTCTGGTGTATAGGGTGAGGACTACCTCCTGGGGTAATAATGGGCACATGTCTCGTCCCTGTAGGACTAGTGGTAAGGTTATCCTCGCATTCTGGTGCATAGTGTGGACTACCTCCTGGAGGTAATAATGGGCACATGTCTCGTCCCTGTAGGCCTAGTGGTAAGGTTATCCTCGCATTCTGGTGCATAGGGTGTGGACTACCTCCTGGGGTAATAATGGTCACATGTCCCGTCCCTGTAGGCCTAGTGGTAAGGTTATCCTCGCATTCTGGTGCATAGGGTGTGGACTATCTCCTGGGGTAATAATGGACACATGTACTGCCCCTCTAGGCCTAGTGGTAAGGTTATCCTCGCATTCTGGTGCATAGGGTGTGGACTACCTCCTGGGGTAATTATGGGCACATGTCCCGTCGCTGTAGGCCTAGTGGTGATGTTATCCTAGCATTCTGGTACATAGGGAGTGGACGACCCCCTGGGGTAATAATGGGCACATGTCTCGTCCCTGTAGGCCTAGTGGTAAGTTTATCCTCGCATTCTGGTGCATAGGGTGTGGACTACCTCCTGGGGTAATAATGGGCACATACCTCGTCCCTGTAGGCCTAGTGGTAAGGTTATCCCCCCCATTCTGGTGTATAGGGTGTGGACTACCTCCTGGGGTAATAATGGGCACATGTCCCGTCCCCGTAGGCCTAGTGGTAAGGTTATCCTCGCATTCTGGTGCATAGGATTTAGACTACCTCCTGGGGTAATAAAGGGCACATGTCCCGTCCCTGTAGGCCTAGTGGTAAGGTTATCCTAACATTCTGGTGCATAGGGTGAGGACTACCTCCTGGGTAATAATGGGCACATATCTCGTCTCTGTAGGGCTTGTGGTAAGGTTATCCTCCCATTCTGGTGCATAGGGTGAGGACTACCTCCTGGGTTTTCATGGGCATATGTCTTGTCCCTCTAGGGCTAGTGGTAAGGTTATCCTCCCATTCTGGTGCATAGGGTGAGGACTACCTCCTGGGTAATAATGTGCACATCTCTCGTCCCTGTAGGGCTAGTGGTAAGGTTATCCTCACATTCTGGTGCATAGGGTTTGGACTACCTCCTGGGGTAATAATGGGCACATGTCCCGTCCCTGTAGGACTAGTGGTAAAGTTATTGTAACATTCAGGTGCATAGGGCGTGGACTACCTCCTGGGTAATAATGGGCACATGCCTCGACCCTGTAGGCCTAGTGGTAAGGTTATCCTCGCATTCTGGTGCATAGGGTGTGGACTACATCCTGGGGTAATAATGGGCACATGTCTCTTCCCTGTAGGCCTAGTGGTAAGGTTATCCTCGCATTCCGGTGCATAGGGTATGGACTACCTCCTGGGGTTATAATGGGCACATGTCCCGTCCATGTAGGGCTAGTGGTAAGGCTATCCTCGTATTCTGCTGCATAGGGTGTGGACTACCTCCTGGCGTAATAATGGATGCATGTCTCGTCCCTGTTGGTCTAGTGATAAGGTCATCCTCGCATTCTGGTGCATAGGGTGTGGACTACTTCCTGGGTGTAATAATGGGCTCATGTCTCGTCCCTGTAGGCCTCGTCATAAGGTTATCCCCGCATTCTGAGATGAATATTGTTGGATCCAAGATGTGCCGGAACAACAACTGCTACGTCACCCCTACTTATATAGTCTGTATTCTGCCCTCGGTCGAAGGAGCTTCCCAGTTATCGCCAAGTGTTTTCATCTGACTTGCATGCAGGGCATACACCTGCTGAGGGCATTATTAGTTACGAATTGTCATGTTCCAGGGCACTTACTCTCTTTGTCTTAATAACACTCCATTATGTACCCTGTGGGTTGTATTAAATCTCCCTCTTGTGCTTTGTTGCAGAGCCAATGCGAGCTGTGTGGTGCAGTTTATAGCGCACAAGTACGAGATGAGGAAGACAGAGAGCAGGATCTGTGTGATCAGAGAAGGGCTCTGGAACAACAGATCAACTTAACGTGAGGGAGAAAAATCTTAAATCATGGGAATCAGTTCTTGATGGAAGAGAAGAGGTAGTTTCTCAGCGCGAGTGTTCCTGTGTAGAGTTTGAGAGAGCTCTTGCTGAGAGAGAAGAGCAAGTGAAGAGAGCTCTTGCTGAGAGAGAAGAGCAAGTGAAGAGAGTTCTTGCTGAGAGAAAGGAGCAAGTGATGAGAGCTCTAGCTGAGAGAGAAGATCAAGTAAATATAATTCTTGCCGAGCGTGAGAAAGTTGTTCGAGAAAGGGAACGTCTCGTCCAGAAGAGAGAGGATCTGTGCTCAGAACGCGATCAGGAGTGGAACAAGAGGGGTGAAGGCCCGCGATGGCAGGACGTGCTTCAAGAGGAGCAGGTGCTTCCCTGGGCAGCTGAAGAGGGGCACCTCTCTGTCGTAAAGTTCCTCCTGCAGAGATCTACCACCGAAGGTGACAAGCGTATTGCCCTCAACGCCACCGCTGAATATGGACGCCTGGAGGTAGTGAAGTATGTGGTGGAGCGGGAGAACAGCCTGTCATTCGGGGAGTGCTACATGGATGTCAACATGAGCGACCATTACGAAGGACTGCCGGCGGTGCACTTAGCTGCCCAAGGAGGGCATATTGATGTAGTTCAGTACTTAGCCGACAAGAGAGCATCACTGGTCAGTCCCGGCTGGTCCTTGCTACATACAGCTGCACTGTGGGGACAGGTTGAAGTAGTCACATTCTTGATTAGAGACCATCACTTAGACCCTCTCGTTACAGACTGCAGCGGGCTTACCCCTCTCCACCTTGCTGCAGGGTCTGGTCACCTCGAGGTGGTGCGCTACCTTGTGACCGAGTGTCACGTAGACACTAGTGTTAGAGACAGTAATCAGAACACTCCTCTACACTGTACTGCTCAGTTTGGTCACCTCGAGGTGGTGCGCTTCCTGGTGACCGAGTGTAATGTAGACACTTGTGTTAGAGACTGGAATCAGAACACTCCTCTACACTGTACTGCTCAGTTTGGTCACCTCGAGGTGGTGCGGTACCTGGTGACCGAGTGTCATGCTAATGTCAATGTGAAAGACAAGTATGGTTGTACACCTAAGGATGTTAGTAGTGGAGCTGTGAGGGAGTACTTGTCCAGTGTTTGATAGGAAAATATAAAATTGTCCTCTGCAACACATGAATGAGCCTGGTCACTAAGTTAACTCCCAACTCACCTTCATGCTGACATCTAAATATTCACACCAGAATAGTTCCCAATCCGTTGAGGATGTCGATGTTTTGTTTTCAGATTCCCCATTCATATAATAGGCTAATACCCGGTTTAGACGTCACGGTTGCGATCCTGATAACCTCTGATCTGGATAATGACCAATCACAATCAACGCCATTTGTCACTAGTACGTGTTTAGACGTCCCATCTTGAAGCGGCAGGATAATAGAGTAAAACAGCAACTTTTGAATCCCAAGTGTTATAACACTACTGTAGTTTGTTTCCTCTAGTTTTGAAATATTTCAGTATTGTGGAAATTTGAAGCTATTCTTTTTTCAGTGTTGCCTAAACAAATTTTCTTTGCTACTTTTCAATCGGTCCACACGATTGTGCCCAACGAATAGGGCGTGGTAGAAAGTTATACATATGTAAACACATTCCGGGAAAAAATTACATGTATTTGTTATTTTTGGGCCAATTTAAGTGTGATAAATAACTAATACATGTTCCATGAAGCATTTCATCTTACAGAATACATTCAACATACTAATGTATATTCTTAATTTATTACAAATGCTGAGGAGAAATATCAAGTGATGGATCCCTTGGTCATGAGCCTCCTATCTTTTGGTTGGTCGCACATCGCTAGGGTTTCATAAATGTCAAGTGATGGATCCCTTGGTCATCAGCCCTGCATATTTGGGTTTGGTATTCAATTTGATAACCTGTGTTTTGAGGAGATTCTAGGATGTTTGGGAGAAAATGCAATTTCATTGAAACATGAAGAATGTTGCATGACAATATATACATTAGCTCATACTAGTGTCCCTTCCTGGTGTAGTGGCTAGCATTCTTGGTTGTCGCCCCGGAGGTCTGAGTTCGAGTCCTGGTTCTGTCAAGAAATTTAATTCTGGTCTGAGAGCTGAGGCTGTCCTGAGGAAAGAATTCATGATGAAAATGATTAAATGTAAAACAAAAATATTGGAACGCAGCCGAAAGAAATCAGAAACCCCAATGGATGTCGAATTGGCAATTGAAGAGCTAAAGGAAGCACGAGACTTCTGTTAATTAGGAAGCATAATAACCAGTGATGGACGAAGCAAAGAGGATTTACAAAGTAGGTTAGCTCAGGCAAGGAATAGATGCCATCGCAAACAACGGCTGGCGGCGAACATAGTAACTAATATAGCATTATCAAATCTAACCTAGCAATTTTGGCTTTGCACAAGTATAGTTAGTGGAAGGTTGTTTTACGTACCATTAATCTATGACTTAGCTTTACTTCCCCTCCGAAGGAAGATGTACTGAGGGGTTTTAAAGCTCTAAAATATCCAACGACTTTGGTTGGATTTGAACCCGCGACCTTGGGCATAGAGGCTCAGCATGCTCCCAACTGTGCCACTAAAACCAGGAACGGTTGAGGATAAGAACTGTAGAGATAGGCCAAGATTAGAATATGTTAAACAAAAATAAAACGATTAGCTCAAGACATAGAGCGTGGGGGGGGGGGGGAGGGTTGCATCAAACCAGTTGAAAGACAAAAGACTCAAACAACAACAACGAAGGCTGGAACGGGGTCCTCTGAGGCTCGTGGGGAAAACTGGGTTCGATTCCCACCTCAGCCATTCTTGAAGGGGTTTCCCCACTTATACTCCAGGCGAATGCTGGGATGGTTCCTAACTTGAGGCCACAGCTGCCTCCTGCCTAATCCTTACCTTAATTACAAATACAGCCATCACAATAACACAGGTTTATCAGACAAGAATTCCGCACCCACCCAGGAACACGGGGCTAAATGACCACCATGTCCAAGCCCCTCAAATGGAGGAGAGTCAAATCGCTTCTGGTTGACTTGGATGGAGATTCAAAAGCTCAAAGTAGAAAAATTGGCGCAATGATTTTGATGAGTGTAAACCTAACCTCCAATCATGATGTTATAAAGTAACTGCATCTGTATCGACAAACGAGAGGGAGGGAATCTGATGCAAAACAAATTTGATTCTCGGAGTATTGATTACAAAGCAATGAAAACTCCAATAAAATTCAGGGACCTGCTGAAAATAAATAAATTGCCGAAAACGAAGATGAAACGTTGTCCAATAGTGAGAAATGTAATGCCGGTGTGTTTCTTGCCTGCACCCAGTGTTGTTCCTCAATAAATGCTAGGGACTTACTCCCACATGTTTGATTTGTATTTCTGAAGGAGCTTTCAGTAATCAGACTGGGCCACTGATCTAGAAATTAGTACAGAGGTGAAGGGGAGATGGAATTCCTCTCAACAGCGGTCGCCTAATGACAAAAAGTACCTGATACAGGTAAATTTCCTGTTTAGAATAAAATATGTGATCTAGACAAGTTGATTAACTATGTTTTAGGTGATCCCTCATTATGGCTTTCGAACCTTTAAGTGTTGTGGTAACTGTATATTGAAATTTACTTTATACAATTTAAGTGCCTCCAGTAATAATTTTGGAATGGTGCCTCTTGTGCTTCTCATTAGCCCTAAAACCACGATATTTCCATTGATCTAGTTCTGTTTAAAGTAGGGAACTATGGGCTTGTAGATGCCTGCCTTCCCTTCTGTTACCTCCATGGATATCCACACGACGAGCGCCATCTCCTGCAGCAAGACATTGAGCTAACTCGTGAACTAGAAAAACCATATTCTCCTCCGCCATTTGGTGTCACCTTATATGTATTAACAGTAATGGCCACAATTAGTGGCTAACAGGACGGCTTGAGGTGTGACAACACATTGAGGAACATAAACATATGTCAACGGTTCAACACACTCGTAGACAATTACTGCATAATTGTGTTTAGTTTAGGGGCTTGTCGCAGCCTAACCTTGGAGGCTTTGAGATATTCAACCTTGTATACTTGTAGATATTATATAAATAGTTCTTGTTTTAGGGAGCTTAACGCTATAGTATTTCACAGCACCACTCCCTGCGTTGTGGGCTTTGGTAGCATTTCATAGAGCAGTGTTGTGGGCTCTGGTAGTGTTTCATAGAGCAATGTTGTGGGCTTTGGTAGTGTTTCACAGAGCAATGTTGTGGGCTTTGGTAGTGTTTCATTGAGCAATGCTGTGGGCTTTGGTAGTGTATCACTGTTGTGGGCTTTGGTAGTGTTTCATAGAGCAATGATGTGGGCTTTGGTAGTGTTTCAGTGAGCAATGTTGTGGCTTTGGTAATGTTTCATTGAGCAGTGTTATGGGCTTTGGTAGTGTTTCATAGAGCAATGTTGTGGGCTTTGGTAGTGTTTCATAGAGCAGTGTTATGGGCTTTGGTAGTGTTTCATAGGGCAATGTGGGCTTTGGTAGTGTTTCATACAGCAATGTTGTGGGCTATGGTAGTGTTTCATACAGCAATGTTGTGGGCTTTGGTAGTGTTTCATAGAGCAATGTTGTGGGCTTTGGTAGTGTTTCATAGAGCAATGTTGTGGGATTTGGTAGTGTTTCATGGAGCAATGTTGTGGGCTTTGGTAGTGTTTCATAGAGCGGTGTTGTGGGCTTTGGTAGTGTTTCATAGAGCAATGTTGTGGGCTTTGGTAGTTTTTCATAGAGCAATGTTGTGGGATTTGGTAGTGTTCCATAGAGCAGTGTTGTGGGATTTGGTAGTGTTTCATATAGCAATGATGTGGGCTATGGTAGTGTTTCATAGAGCAATATTTTGGGCTTTGGTAGTGTTTTATACAGCAATGTCGTGGGCTATGGTAGTGTTTCATAGAGCAGTGTTGTGGGCTTTGGGAGTGTTTCATACAGCAATGTTGTGGGCTATGGTAGTGTTTCATACAGCAATGTTGTGGGCTATGGTAGTGTTTCATAGAGCAGTATTGTGGGCTATGGTAGTGTTTCATACAGCAATGTTGTGGGCTATGGTAGTGTTTCATAGAGCAGTATTGTGGGCTATGGTAGTGTTTCATAGAGCAATGTTGTGGGATTTGGTAGTGTTTCATGGAGCAATGTTGTGGGCTTTGGTAGATTTTCATAGAACAATGTTGTGTTCTTTGGTAGTGTTTCATAGAGCAATGTTGTGGGCTTTGGTAGTGTTCCATAGAGCAATGTTGTGGGCTTTGGTAGTGTTTCATAGAGCAGTGTTGTGGGCTTTGGTAGTGTTACATAGAGCAATGTTGTGGGTTTTGGTAGTGTTTCATAGAGCAATGTTGTGGGTTTTGGTAGTGTTCCATAGAGCAATGTTGTGGGCTTTGGTAGTGTTTCATAGAGCAATGTTGTGGGCTTTGGTAGTGTTCCATAGAGCAATGTTGTGGGCTTTGGTAGTGTTTCATAGAGCAGTGTTGTGGGCTTTGGTAGTGTTACATACAGCAATGTTGTGGGTTTTGGTAGTGTTCCATAGAGCAATGTTGTGGGCTTTGGTAGTGTTTAATAGAGCTATGTTGTGGGCTTTGGTAGTGTTCCATAGAGCAATGTTGTGGGCTTTGGTAGTGTTTCATAGAGCAGTGTTGTGGGCTTTGGTAGTGTTACATACAGCAATGTTGTGGGTTTTGGTAGTGTTCCATAGAGCAATGTTGTGGGCTTTGGTAGTGTTTAATAGAGCTATGTTGTGGGCTTTGGTAGTTTTTCATAGAGCAATATTGTGGGATTTGGTAGTGTTACATAGAGCAATGTTGTGGGTTTTGGTAGTGTTTCATAGAGCGATGTTGTGGGATTTGGTAGTGTTTCACAGAGCAATGTTGTGGGCTTTGGTGGTGTTTCATAGAGCAATGTTGTGGGCTTTGTTAGTGTTTCATGGAGCAATGTTGTCTTGGATATGATGATGCTTGCCCGATGACTGAAACATGTCCTCTGTGCAAATCACAATTTATTTGGGCTTATTCTCGTGTTGACCGACTGAAAGTTACCATTTAACTCTCATCTCGTGGCGCTGTGGCTAACCTTCTAGGCTGTCACCCCTGAGGTCCGGGTTAGAGTCTGGGGTACACTCAGCCTCGTGGCGCTGTGGCTAACACTCTGGGCTGTCACCCCTGAGGTCCGGGTTAGAGTCTGGGGTACACTCAGCCTCGTGGCGCTGTGGCTAACACTCTAGGCTGTCACCCCTGAGGTCCGGGTTAGAGTCTGGGGTACACTCAGCCTCGTGGCGCTGTGGCTAACACTCTGGGCTGTCACCCCTGAGGTCCGGGTTAGAGTCTGGGGTACACTCAGCCTCGTGGCGCTGTGGCTAACACTCTGGGCTGTCACCCCTGAGGTCCGGGTTAGAGTCTGGGGTACACTCAGCCTCGTGGCGCTGTGGCTAACACTCTAGGCTGTCACCCCTGAGGTCCGGGTTAGAGTCTAGGGTACACTCAGCCTCGTGGTGCTGTGGCTAACACTCTAGGCTGTCACCCCTGAGGTCCGGGTTAGAGTCTGGGGTACACTCAGCCTCGTGGCGCTGTGGCTAACACTCTAGGCTGTCACCCCTGAGGTCCGGGTTAGAGTCTGGGGTACACTCAGTCTCGTGGCGCTGTGGCTAACACTCTAGGCTGTCACCCCTGAGGTCCGGGTTAGAATCTGGGGTACACTCGCCTCGTGGCGCTGTGGCTTACCTTCTAGGCTGTCACCCCTCAGGTCCGGGTTAGAGTCTGGGGTACACTCGCCTCGTGGCGCTGTGGCTTACCTTCTAGGCTGTCACCCCTGAGGTCCGGGTTAGAGTCTGGGGTACACTCAGCCTCGTGGCGCTGTGGCTAACACTCTAGGCTGTCACCCCTGAGGTCCGGGTTAGAGTCTGGGGTACACTCAGCCTCGTGGCGCTGTGGCTAACACTCTAGGCTGTCACCCCTGAGGTCCGGGTTAGAGTCTGGGGTACACTCAGCCTCGTGGCGCTGTGGCTAACACTCTAGGCTGTCACCCCTGAGGTCCGGGTTAGAGTCTGGGGTACACTCAGCCTCGTGGCGCTGTGGCTAACACTCTAGGCTGTCACCCCTGAGGTCCGGGTTAGAGTTTGAGGTACACTCAGCCTCATGGTGCTGTGGCTAACACTCTAGGCTGTCACCCCTGAGGTCCGGGTTAGAGTCTGGGGTACACTCAGCCTTGTGGTGCTGTGGCTAACACTCTAGGCTGTCACTCCTGAGGTCCGGGTTAGAGTCTGGGGTACACTCAGCCTTGTGGTGCTGTGGCTAACACACTAGGCTGTCACCCCTGAGGTCCGGGTTAGAGTCTGGGGTACACTCAGCCTCGTGGCGCTGTGGCTAACACTCTAGGCTGTCACCCCTGAGGTCCGGGTTAGAGTCTGGGGTACACTCAGCCTCGTGGTGCTGTGGCTAACACTCGAGGCTGTCACCCCTGAGGTCCGGGTTAGAGTCTGGGGTACACTCAGCCTCGTGGTGCTGTGGCTAACACTCTAGGCTGTCACCCCTGAGGTCTGGGTTAGAGTCTGGGGTACACTCAGCCTCGTGGTGCTGTGGCTAACACACTAGGCTGTCACCCCTGAGGTCCGGGTTAGAGTCTGGGGTACACTCAGCCTCGTGGCGCTGTGGCTAACACTCTGGGCTGTCACCCCTGAGGTCCGGGTTAGAGTCTGGGGTACACTCAGCCTCGTGGCGCTGTGGCTAACACTCTGGGCTGTCACCCCTGAGGTCCGGGTTAGAGTCTGGGGTACACTCAGCCTCGTGGTGCTGTGGCTAACAATCTAGGCTGTCACCCTGAGGTCCGGGTTAGAGTCTGGGGTATATTCAGCCTCTTGGCGCTGTGGCTAACACTCTAGGCTGTCACCCCTGAGGTCCGGGTTAGAGTCTGGGGTACACTCAGCCTCGTGGCGCTGTGGCTAACACTCTAGGCTGTCACCCCTGAGGTCCGGGTTAGAGTCTGGGGTACACTCAGCCTCGTGGCGCTGTGGCTAACACTCTAGGCTGTCACCCCTGAGGTCCGGGTTAGAGTCTGGGGTACACTCAGCCTCGTGGCGCTGTGGCTAACACTCTAGGCTGTCACCCCTGAGGTCCGGGTTAGAGTCTGGGGTACACTCAGCCTCGTGGCGCTGTGGCTAACACTCTAGGCTGTCACCCCTGAGGTCCGGGTTAGAGTCTGGGGTAAACTCAGCCTCGTGGCGCTGTGGCTAACACTCTAGACTGTCACCCCTGAGGTCCGGGTTAGAGTCTGGGGTACACTCAGCCTCGTGGCGCTGTGGCTAACACTCTAGGCTGTCACCCCTGAGGTCCGGGTTAGAGTCTGGGGTACACTCAGCCACGTGGCGCTGTGGCTAACACTCTAGGCTGTCACCCCTGAGGTCCGGGTTAGAGTCTGGGGTACACTCAGCCTCGTGGCGCTGTGGCTAACACTCTAGGCTGTCACCCCTGAGGTCCGGGTTAGAGTCTGGGGTACACTCAGCCTCGTGGCGCTGTGGCTAACACTCTAGACTGTCACCCCTGAGGTCCGGGTTAGAGTCTGGGGTACACTCAGCCTCGTGGCGCTGTGGCTAACACTGTGGGCTGTCACCCCTGAGGTCCGGGTTAGAGTCTGGGGTACACTCAGCTTCGTGGCGCTGTGGCTAACACTCTAGACTGTCACCCCTGAGGTCCGGGTTAGAGTCTGGGGTACACTCAGCCTCGTGGCGCTGTGGCTAACACTGTGGGCTGTCACCCCTGAGGTCCGGGTTAGAGTCTGGGGTACACTCAGCCTTGTGGCGCTGTGGCTAACACTCTGGGCTGTCACCCCTGAGGTCCGGGTTAGAGTCTGGGGTACACTCAGCCTCGTGGTGCTGTGGCTAACACACTAGGCTGTCACCCCTGAGGTCCGGGTTAGAGTCTGGGGTACACTCAGCCTTGTGGCGCTGTGGCTAACACTCTGCGCTGTCACCCCTGAGGTCCGGGTTAGTGTCTGGGGTACACTCAGCCTCGTGGCGCTGTGGCTAACTCTCTGGGCTGTCACCCCTGAGGTCCGGGTTAGAGTCTGGGGTACACTCAGCCTCGTGGCGCAGTGGCTAACACTCTAGGCTGTCACCCCTGAGGTCCGGGTTAGAGTCTGGGTTACACTCAGCCTCGTGGCGCTGTGGCTAACACTCTAGGCTGTCATCCCTGAGGTCCGGGCTAGAGTCTGGGGTACACTCAGCCTCGTGGCGCTGTGGCTAACACTGTAGGCTGTCACCCCTGAGGTCCGGGTTAGAGTCTGGGGTACACTCAGCCTCGTGGCGCTGTGGCTAACACTCTAAGCTGTCACCCCTGAGGTCCGGGTTAGAGTCTGGGGTACACTCAGCCTTGTGGCGCTGTGGCTAACACTCTAGGCGGTCACCCCTGAGGTCCGGGTTAGTGTCTGGGGTACACTCAGCCTTGTGGCGCTGTGGCTAACACTCTGGGCTGTCACCCCTGAGGTCCGGGTTAGAGTCTGGGGTACACTCAGCCTCGTGGCGCTGTGGCTAACACTCTGGGCTGTCACCCCTGAGGTCCGGGTTAGAGTCTGGGGTACACTCAGCCTCGTGGCGCTGTGGCTAACACTCTAGGCTGTCACCCATGAGGTCCGGGTTAGAGTCTGGGGTACACTCAGCCTCGTGGCGCTGTGGCTAACACTCTAGGCTGTCACCCCTGAGATCCGGGTTAGAGTCTGGGGTACACTCAGCCTCGTGGCGTTGTGGCTAACACTCTAGGCTGTCACCCCTGAGGTCCGGGTTAGAGTCTGGGGTACACTCAGCCTCGTGGCGCTGTGGCTAACACTGTAGGCTGTCACCCCTGAGGTCCGGGTTAGAGTCTGGGGTACACTCAGCCTCGTGGCGCTGTGGCTAACACTCTAGACTGTCACCCCTGAGGTCCGGGTTAGAGTCTGGGGTACACTCAGCCTCCTGGCGCTGTGGCTAACACTGTGGGCTGTCACCCCTGAGGTCCGGGTTAGAGTCTGGGGTACACTCAGCCTCTTGGCGCTGTGGCTAACACTGTAGGCTGTCACCTCTGAGATCCGGGTTAGAGTCTGGGGTACACTCAGCCTCGTGGCGCTGAGGCTAACACACTAGGCTGTCACCCCTGAGGTCCGGGTTAGAGTTTGGGGTACACTCAGCCTCGTGGCGCTGTGACTAACACTCTAGGCTGTCACCCCTGAGGTCCGGGTTAGAGTCTGGGGTACACTCAGCCTCGTGGTGCTGTGGCTAACACTCTAGGCTGTCACCCCTGAGGTCCGGGTTAGAGTCTGGGGTACACTCAGCCTCTTGGCGCTGTGGCTAACACTGTAGGCTGTCACCTCTGAGATCCGGTTTAGAGTCTGGGTTACACTCAGCCTCGTGGCGCTGTGGCTAACACTCTAGGCTGTCACCCCTGAGGTCCGGGTTAGAGTCTGGGGTACACTCAGCCTCTTGGCGCTGTGGCAACATTTTCATATATTTTCTAAATATCTGATTTTCCTTAACAGGAGCATTGGTGTAAATGGGTTAGGGTTTTAAGAATAAGTTGTGATCCTTCTGTATGTAGCTCCGAGCAATGAATAAAGAGATCTCCTTTTCTTTCATTGTTCAGGAGAATCCTGTACGAATATTTACCACACTCCACAATTACCTAGGTACATCACACTTGTGTACTGCTTTAGTTAAGATAGGAAAGGGTGCAAAATGATTTCTTGGAAAGGGAAGGTTACAAAGTTATATTTTACACGTTTAACAAGTAATGTAATCATTCGAAATATCAGTGTATGTTGTAAAATGATTTGTGCTTATCTGAAAGTGTGTAGAACCAGCTTTTGTTTCTGCAATATGAATTCTTCCTACAGCTGTTGTGTGCTGTGGACAATGTCTCTTTGTGTGTAAATTTTTTCATATGTTCATCTAAGTGTAAATAAAAATGCATTTTAATGTAAACTTGGCTTGTTTGATGCTTTAACTACCATGTGCATTGTTCCTGTAATTAGAAGCTGATCCCTCAGCACAGCAATGGTGCTAATAATAATCATATTGTATGGCCTCGCGTGCCGGGTGCTAGCTTTGTTATTTGACATCCAGAGGACCGCTTGCATGTCGAATTTCGTCGTTCCTTGCAACGCCATGAAAGTCAAGGAGGTTAGATATCGAAGCTTCTTGACACTATAGGACTTTCCAGTAGAGAATGGAGGAATTTTGTGTTGGAGGAAAATCCCAAGATTAATTTTGCCATCATGGACCCGGCCTACTGAATTCAAAGGGGTTCTTTAACATGCCAACAACGTATGACACGCGAGTCGTGGTTCATTTCGCCTTTCAAAAATTCAATGGTGCTTTAATGGTATTTCAATAATTATTTTTGTACTTTTACAGTATTTCATAAATGATTTGTTATTTTAAATGGTATTAAATTATCTTTTGTAAATAAAGGAAATAGCACTCTGGTACTACTGTTTTTATTTTACAGTAAATAGGGCAAAAACCACAACCATGCCTCAATCCTTCAAGTCCCATGTCCAACTTTTCCTGCATGGAAATAATTATTACCGTCACATGCATTGATTTAGGTTCACTAAGGTCATAACCAAGCCTAATCCAAAGAATTTATAATCACATGAACACAACGACAAAAACGTTGATTCGAGCAAGTTCCAGGACTGCAGTAAATTGGTAGCAGGTAAGTGCATTTGAAAATCACTTCAATAATGACGTCACTACTAGTACAAGTCGGGCAAGTTTTTGCAACTTAGTGATGGATAGTTTTTTTTCTTTCTCTGGTGTTGGAGATGGTGGTGTTCTTGCTTTTACTTCTCGCTATGACACCTATGAAAGGATGAAACAAAGTCTTTGTTTAAGATCTTATTTTTCATGGTAGAGTTTCACAAGCTGACAGGTTCGGATGAATTTTGGCTATAGAGGCTTGGCGATGATGATGGTAATCATTTCACGGTCGCAATTCACTTAGCACAGGTCTTGAGTCCATGATGTTGGCACATGTATCCATATTCCCTTAACAGCCTAGCAGCCACATAAAAAATAAATGGTTTTGGTAATACATTTAGTTCTTCTTTCGTGAAACTATCCACTTTTTTCCTACACACAAAACATTTTCCAATGACTTGCTCGGTAGCATTATTGTTTAATTCCAACATAGTAGACACAGACATGATGCTGTGTAGACAGTGTATCACTCACTGGTAATAATTCTAACTGCTAGAAGGAACAAATTATAGTTCTGTTTTAATATTGTCCATGATGTTACGACATGCATTTTTCATTAGCCAATCAAACAGTTTCCATACATGGAAAAAGGGCCTTTTTTCAATAAATATTCCTTTTTCTGAAAATGTGTGATTAAGGAAAGGACACCACAATTCCCTGAGATCTACACAAGTACAAGTACTGGGTAGAAACGGTCAAAGCCATTCACATTTTTCATTTCACTTGACAAACACAATATTTGCTGTTGATAAAGAGCATTCAATATCATGGCTAGGTATTTATAGGAAATGATTCCTTCTGTCCATTGTAATCCTAAATGGTTTTGTAACCACTGGGTCTGCCTTAGGTCCTTTACAGACTGTAACTAGCGGAAAAGGTGGTTTAAACACGAAATGAAATAATTTAGGTGCCCAAACTATAGAGCAATCAATAATGTCCACCTCTCTAAATATAAACTTGTCATTAATTTTAAAGCCTTGAGCATCAAGCATGAGTGTACGTGACATGTTTGCTCCTGTCTCAGCCAAGGTCAACTGAATACTGACTATGATCTATAGAGGTTTGGAAATAACATAATTTTCCTTTTATTATACCATTTTATTTGCATAGAAATCAGTACAGGGTTTATATTTTTTAACTTTTCGTGATAGGGTCTATGCCAATCCATACAACAATGAAGTCGTTTGTGCCTATACCGTCCATGGCACCTGTGATGTCCCAAAACAGAGCGTCTCTTTGTTTTTCTTGCCTTTCGTGGGAAACCGGAGCACAGTTAACATCATAACGTTTGCCATCACTCATGGTATATTACCCACATCCATTCTACGGAGATTGGGGCAGGTTGGTGACCAGCGCTGATGCTCTTGTAAAGGTTCGTCTCTCTCTTCCCACCGGTCTATGGTAGTTGAACATAAAATATATTTTACTTCATCTCTTGTTTTTAAGTAATATAAACCAGCGGCTGACAATGCTTGAAGGTTAACACTGCCCATGGCTCTAAAACAATTCATGATGCTGCAACTCTTTAGACCACTACAGGTGTAATGCGAGCTGCTTGACTAGTGTGTCTGTTTCTTGTTTATACACTGGTCACATGGTAGCAGAGCAGATCATAGTTTACTTGTTTTTCATGAATAATCATGCAATAAGCCGTGGTGTTGGGCGGAACATTGTCATGAGTTCCAAATCTAATCGGATGTAAATTTTGGTTATCTTGACCGATTCTTTCAAGTAGGGACAATCAAAGACCACCAGTGGCGCCCTTGTTTTAAACTCTTGGGGAAATATTATTTTTGATAATACGACGATTGAAATTTGGAAAACATATAATAGAGTGGACCAAAATTATTTTTTGAAAAAATTGATTCTAAGCCTTCATAGGGAAAAAATAGACCCATTTAGCAAAAGACGTATGTGATCAAATTGAGTGACATCTTTGGTTTGTTGATACTTGCGATTGGTTTGAAAACCCACCATAATGTAGAGAGGTCGCTCTGTATAGCGTGCTGTTTTCACAGACAAACTGTGTGTGTCAGCTTGTGGCAAAACTGGGTATTCATGTAGCGCCCAGCTCCAAAATTGCATGGGTAATGGCATATCTTTTCCTACAATCTTGAGCATGGCTAGTATTTTGTAATCCGCAAGGGTAACATGAGGTACTTTCCATAGAATATGTAGCAATTGAATTTTTGAATCTATGACAGCGCCATCCGCTCCCTTCAGTGCATTATAATCACTTCTGTCTCTAACGAGATAAAGCACTTGCCTTGCATTAACCACAATACGTTGGTGATCCTCGGCAAAACCTACAATGATCCAGTCATTGATCAGGGACACCAACCTGCCATACAAAGCGTTTTGCCTTCCTGAACACTTGAGAGGGTTATAGTTTCATAAGATTTGTAATGCTATCCACGACACTATCATTAATGACAAAGCGCACCTCTGAAAAGAGAAAGGCCAAAGCATGGTTGGCTAACGTGGATGTTGTTGGAGTAGAAACATCCGCTTTTGTCAGCAGGCCTTGAATCTCAATGACACTTACATGCGGTAGGGTGTAAACATCTTGGTTATTAATAACAAATTGAATTCCATCATTGTTATTTAGTCGCGACGTTTGAGGTGGGTACGATGAGGGTCAATTCATACAATGCCTTGTTGCGTCTCCTTGGGGCTCAGAACCTCTAGGATAGAATTCACGATGTTGCTGTAGAGTATAACCCAGGTGTTGTAAAATCTGCTTATCCTTACGTGTTAACGTGTATTCACGGGGCAAAAATAGATGTTATTGGTCGGTTCTAGCAACTCCTACGGCTTTCCTCCTACGAGAAGGAAGCCGTGCGATATCTCCCGAACGAATTATTGGAGGAAGTCGTATCAGGTGTCAAATTACTCGGGTGACGCCCCCTTTCGAATTTATTATTTATTTTTCCAATTTTTGACAAAAGGCCTAACTGCACATTTTTGAAAATTTTGATTTATTGACTTTTTTATTTAATATTTAATGTGGTATTTTTTAAAATTTTTATTTACCATTTATTTTTTAATTTTTGAAATTTTGAGAAAGGACCTAACTACACATTGTGAAAATGTTGGTTTTTCCCCTTTTTTAAATGATAGTGTATTGGTTATTGACTTAACTTAGCCTAACCTAACAAAATGGCGGCTGTAGTCTAACCTAACCCCATCCTCGAGGGGTGATCAAAAAGTATCCCAGGCGGCACTTGTCGATAGGCAAACCAATAATCAAAGAGGGACATGTCAGGCTTTGAGAAGAGAGCCCCTTTTGATTGATCCCTGTTGATTGGTCCCTTTGGACGGGCCTCTTTTGACGGATCCCTTTGGACTGGCCCCTTGCAAAGTTGAATGTCAACTATAATGGCCAGGCTCTTCATCAAGTTTTTCTGAAATATTTTGGCGTGACTCTGGATAGAACTCTTATCATTCAGTCGTCATACAGAAAACACCGCAGCAAACCTGAGATCGCGAAATAATGTCATACAGAAGTAGTGCGGAACCTCATGGGGTGCAACAGCTACAACACAACGACGTTCTTCCTTAGGACTCGTCTACTCTGCTGCTGAATACTGTGCTCCAGTATGGCTAAACAGCCCACATGTCCACCTAAATAACAGGGTGCATAAAGTCTACTGGCTGCCGCCTCTAAGTCCCATAGCGCCACAAAATATGCGGAGACAGAACACCCTCCTAAAGGAATTAACCTCCACCGGTGGGCGTATTAAGAATCCCTAGACACCACAGAGCGGGCGATTCATACGCTCTTCCCATTGGTTAGATTGTGTAGCCTAGCAGTTCTCGCAAAAATGTTCTTCAGGGCATATCTTTGTCCGTATTATTTGATCCTATCTGGTTCCAACACGTGCGTGCTAAGAATTCTTTGTATTAGAGGGAATATTAATATTCAACGGTGTTCTGTCACTAGCCATTTGACATGATATACAGTTGATGGTAAAAGACAATTACAGTGAAGGAAAACTGGACGAGAATCCAAATACGTTGCTGAGGAGCATATACAATTTATGAAAAGTTCTAGGAAGAACGGTGGGTTATCGAATAGCTGAATTTTGAGAACAACGTCTTGATGGAAGTGCACGAGCGTAAATTGAGGGTTTTGTTGCGTTCGCTAATTTTTGTATTTGGAGATAATTGTGGAATATATAAAAAAAAAGAATGTTATGTTCTTAAAACTCGTGTGAACGAACAGTTCCCCGAGGTCTAGCGATTGCTGTGCTGCCAATGAATGTCGTTTTCTAATCCAATGAGAAATTATGAAAAATGTATTAATTAATTTTTCACCACACGACATGAAATAAAAGGCAAAACTATTGGGCTGGATAAAGATTATTGATGCGTGACAAAGATCAGGTTTGTTATCTATTACCGCGCTATCAATCCACCATTTGTCTGAACGAAAATATTGGTCTAGGCAAAACTAATAATAATGTTATTGGTTTTACGTCCCTTTTAACTACACTGGCTTTTTTAGAGACGCCGGGGTGCCGGAATTTTGCCCC
This sequence comes from Meconema thalassinum, assembly GCA_946902985.2. Taxonomy (NCBI): domain Eukaryota; kingdom Metazoa; phylum Arthropoda; class Insecta; order Orthoptera; family Tettigoniidae; genus Meconema; species Meconema thalassinum. The sequence continues at coordinate 50,869,535 of OX336388.2, read as the reverse complement.
GAAGGGGATCTTTAAAGTGCCAGTAAATCTACTGACACGGCTCCCTCGCATTTGCGCACCCTCAAAAGCCAGCTGACTGCGCCAGGTTTCGAACCTGCAACCTTGGGCTCAGCAAGCGAGAACGTTACCCCTGAGCCACGCAGCCCTAGGTAAAACTATTGGGAAACCCTCTTGTGAAGTTTTACCATACCCTACATATGTGCGTTAATGGTTTTAAGGAGTATTTAGTGTTCGGCCGTGATAGGCCTAGATGGGTCTTTAAAACATTGTAAAATATTGGTCGTGTTTCTCTTCTGAGATTGGCGATGTCATTATTGGAGTGCATTCGTTTGCATTTTGGAACGTAAGAAGGTTTTAAAAATGCGCGAAAGGTTTTTAGGACAACCATTTCACTCTAATCTTGTATACAATCGTTGATATCATAAGCGGATTGTAATATTTTAAGGTTAAGGATGTATGGCTTAATTATTTTATTTGAGGTTCTTTACGCAAGCTCAAACGTAAGGGATAGCATGCCATGATTACACTTTCGTGAATGAAAGTTTATTGCTTATTATTTGTTGGGTGGTGGGTGTGTGTTATTACGACCTTCAAATTGTTCTGAAGATTTGATATACTGCGAATGCTCGCAATGCCCTCATAAATATGTGTGAGGTCCTTATTATGTATTGTAGCCAAAAGTCCGTAAGGGTAGACTACTACTTAAGGCCCGGGAGTTCATGCACTAATAAATGATGAAATATGCACTAATTATTGGTCAAATATGCACCACGTATCAAACAATATGCACTACGGCAATTATGAGCACTCCGTATTCTTTAGTGTTTCTACTTTAAATATAAAGAAAATATGAACAGACGGACATATAGGCTAACTACCAGTTTCCACAATGATCGTTTGCTGCGATTAAGGCTTCAAACAGATCTTGAGAAAATTCACTAAGTTTGATGCAGGATAACTAATAGCATTCGTTAACAAGGACTGGATTGAAGTGTTTTTGGTAACAGTGCAGGATACATGAACCCAAGAGAAAAAATAACTTCCGAAATTTGCATTAAATACTTTCTCTAAGGATTCAAAATTGATGTAGTTCACTCCTCGGCTGTCTATAACCCGCCCACCTTCCCAAATTATAACACGACTTACATAGTAAATATTCCAGCTGTGTCGGCCATTTTCGGCGTTAAAACAGTATTGCCAACCCCATGCATACTGCACTGATGTAGGCGGTTTTGTAAAACAAAAGAACACCAATCTCAACACGTTCAACCCAATGGTTTTTGGGTCAACAGCGACCCGCTAGCCCTACACCGGACCTTTCTAACCTTCGTTTCGCCCAATCCAATGATGGTCTTTGACGATGGTTACAGTCTAACGCGTCCAGATCAATGGTTACAGCCTAACGCGTCCAGATAAATAGTTTTTTTTTGTCAGCCATGCCCACTAGCTTCCCGAGGCCAAAGGTCTCGCCTAACCCGACCATTCTAACCTTCGTTTTGTCCAATCCAATAGTTTTTGACAATGGTTGCAGCCTAACGCGTCCAGATCAATAGTTTTCGACAATGGTTACAGCCTAACGCGTCCAGATTAATAGCTTTGACAATGGTTACAGCCTAACTCCTCCAGATTCTACTAGTGGTGATGTATTTTATATCTTAATGTTGGGCACACTGCCGTGACATCAATTTCTCATCATGTCTCGCCCAGCCGTAGTTAAAATTCAACAAGAAACACACATAATTATGCAATTTAGCACATATTTCCAGTATATTAGTCATAATGAACGGGAATTTCATCTGGTATTGTCCCCTGGAACCCCTGAATAGGTATGGAAATCATATATTATCATTTACCATCCTAGTGAAACTGTAAAAGTAAGGTTCCTGTCTCATATCCTTGGTAATCAGTTTCCACTATGGAATGTTTGCTGCAATTAAGGCTTTAAAACAGGTCTTGAGAAATTCACTAAGTTTGGTTGCAAGGCAACTAATAGCATTTGTTAACAAGGACTGAATTGATGTGTTGTTTTTTTTACAACATTTCGCTTATGTTTGGCGGTTTCCAAATGTTGAGTCACTGAAAATTTATTAATTGTTGAGAGCAGAACTCCTCCCATTTCATAACTATCACAAGGCAGATTATTGAAGATATATTATTAATGATTCGCATACTTTTCTGGAGTCGAAGTTGATTTCTATTCGAATTGTCGCTGCTGCACCGGAAATATTTCTTTTATTAGGCCTACATAAATAAAGCATTTTTGTTCGTGATCATTTTACGATCTTAGCGCCATGTTACATTGACGTCAGACAGTATGGGACACGTGAATAATGAAATAAAAGGCAAAACCATTGGCCTGGATAAAGATTATTGATGCGTGACTACCCCCACTGTGTGTGACAAAAAACAGGGGTGTTTCGGGCCGCACTACCTAACCATTATTAGTCTAGGTGAAAACCATTGGTCTGCCGGATGCGTGGGGTTGGCCATACGGTCCATGATGTTAAATGGCTGAAACAGGTGGACTTTTGGCTATATAAGTCGTGTTCATATTTGGGACGGCTGGGCGGGTCTCAGACAGCCGAGGAGTAAACATCTATTGACTACATCATCTGTAGCCTCCGTGTCTTAGGCGGCAGCAGGCCGGCCTCTCACCGCTGGGGTCCGTGGTTCAAATCCCGGTAACTCCATGTGAGATTTGTGCTGGACAAAGCGGAGGCAGACCGGTTTTCTCCGGGTACTCCGGTTTTCCCTGTCAATATTTCATTCCAGCAACACTCTCCAATTTCATTTCATTTGTCATTCATTTAATCATTGCCCCAGAGGAGTGCGACAGGCTTCGGCAGCCGGCACAGTTCATATCCTCGCCGCTAGATGGGGGCTTCATTCATTCCATCCCTGACCCGGTCGGTCGACTGGAAACAGGCTGTGGATTTTCAATTACATCATCTCCAGATATTTTCCCGACTATTAATTAATTCAGGTGCTTAATTTCAGTAGTTTAAGAATTTTATAGAAAGAGGTAGGCCGAGTGCATGTCTTGACTGATACTAAATAATTAAATTGCGGATGTACTGACACGTAATGTGTTCCACGCGCATGTAATTCACTAATGGTCCGTCATTTCTTTTTGGCAATTGTTAGGGAGTGTGCACCTGCACAATGTACGTCATTTTCATGATTTTCATACCATATTTTATATTCTAGGATAACGATTACTACTGTAATGAAAATATGTGCTAAATTACGTCAACATGTGACTTAAGTCGTTATTTCTTGTTCATTCATTGACGGCAATTGTCATAGCTTGTCGTTGCTCAACTGTTTCTGAAGGAGGCACATTAGGTGTCTTCAAGTGACTCACACAGGTGTATAGGCCTACATTGACGTCATGTCACCGTTTCCAATGTATGTTACACAATAGTACATTATGCAACGAGCCTATAATGGCTATAATTAAGACACGAGTATTTTTTATAAAACGAGCGTATGCGAGTTTTATAATTTCCATACGAGTGTCTTAATTACCATTATAGGCGAGTTGCATACGACTGTTTATGTTCGACGATAATTATAACTTTATTATATGTTTTAACATAAATATTCATAAATATCTGTTGAGAGTCAGCTACTGGAATTTTGTGATCGCAGAGCGAGCGTTGGGTGTTATACCTTCGTCTTTCAAGAGCTTTGAACGGCCGACGCATGCGCTCTGTGGGCTTGCAATGCCATATGCAGCCATATGTTTACATCAGCCGTCCCTCAGTAATATTGTCACCGCAGTCATTTGAAGACAATGCGCTGTGTAGAAATTAGTGTTGGTGATTTTAAGGTACAGTGCTATTTCTAGTCTCATATTCGCCAGTTTATTTACGCGAACATATGGACGGTGGGTATTCCATGTCGGTAATTTATTATAGTTCGATGTTGTGTTTATGTCCGACATGTTGGATTTTGAGCGCATGCGCGAAGGTATCGTTACCTAATTGGTCAATGAACGAGCTCTGATTGGCTGGAGAAACTGTATCGTAATGAAAAACGGTGTTATAATGACCATCATAATAGTGAGGGTCGAACATAAAATACATGACAGGTCATGTGTAGTGAGCGAGAATCTATTGGCTTCTGTCTGACCGAAAATTACTGATTGTACCACAAGCAAGGGGGTCTGGGGTGAAATTAGCTCCAGGTTAGGTTCGTTTTTGTATGTAAAGCCTCAACGAAGCGAGCGCAGCATAAAGCAAACGCAGCATAAAGCGAGCGCAGCATGAAGCGAGCGCAGCATAAAGCGAGCGCAGCATAAAGCGAGCGCAGCATAAAGCGAGCGCAGCATAAAGAGAGCGCAGCATAAAGCGAGCGCAGCATAAAGAGAGCGCAGCATAAAGCGAGCGCAGCATAAAGCGAGCGCAGCATAAAGAGAGCGCAGCATAAAGCGAGCGCAGCATAAAGAGAGCGCAGCATAAAGCGAGCGCAGCATAAAGAGAGCGCAGCATAAAGAGAGCGCAGCATAAAGCGAGCGCAGCATGAAGCGAGCGCAGCATAAAGCGAGCGCAGCATAAAGCGAGCGCAGCATAAAGCGAGCGCAGCATGAAGCGAGCGCAGCATAAAGAGAGCGCAGCATAAAGCGAGCGCAGCATGAAGCGAGCGCAGCATAAAGAGAGCGCAGCATAAAGCGAGCGCAGCATGAAGCGAGCGCAGCATAAAGAGAGCGCAGCATAAAGCGAGCGCAGCATAAAGCGAGCGCAGCATGAAGCGAGCGCAGCATAAAGAGAGCGCAGCATAAAGCGAGCGCAGCATAAAGCGAGCGCAGCATGAAGAGAGCGCAGCATAAAGCGAGCGCAGCATGAAGCGAGCACAGCATCAAGAGAGCGCAGCATAAAGCGAGCGCAGCATAAAGCGAGCGCAGCATGAAGCGAGCGCAGCATAAAGAGAGCGCAGCATAAAGCGAGCGCAGCATAAAGCGAGCGCAGCATGAAGCGAGCGCAGCATGAAGAGAGCGCAGCATAAAGAGAGCGCAGCATAAAGCGAGCGCAGCATGAAGCGAGCGCAGCATAAAGAGAGCGCAGCATAAAGCGAGCGCAGCATAAAGCGAGCGCAGCATGAAGCGAGCGCAGCATAAAGAGAGCGCAGCATAAAGCGAGCGCAGCATAAAGCGAGCGCAGCATGAAGCGAGCGCAGCATAAAGCGAGCGCAGCATAAAGCGAGCGCAGCATAAAGCGAGCGCAGCATAAAGCGAGCGCAGCATAAAGCGAGCGCAGCATGAAGCGAGCGCAACATAAAGCGAGCGCAGCATAAAGCGAGCGCAGCATGAAGCGAGCGCAGCATAAAGCGAGCGCAGCATAAAGCGAGCGCAGCATGAAGCGAGCGCAGCATAAAGCGAGCGCAGCATAAAGCGAGCGCAGCATGAAGCGAGCGCAGCATAAAGCGAGCGCAGCATAAAGCGAGCGCAGCATGAAGCGAGCGCAGCATAAAGCGAGCGCAGCATGAAGCGAGCGCAGCATGAAGCGAGCGCAGCATGAAGAGAGCGCAGCATAAAGCGAGCGCAGCATGAAGCGAGCACAGCATAAAGAGAGCGCAGCATAAAGAGAGCGCAGCATAAAGCGAGCGCAGCATGAAGCGAGCGCAGCATAAAGAGAGCGCAGCATAAAGCGAGCGCAGCATAAAGCGAGCGCAGCATGAAGCGAGCGCAGCATGAAGAGAGCGCAGCATAAAGAGAGCGCAGCATAAAGCGAGCGCAGCATGAAGCGAGCGCAGCATAAAGAGAGCGCAGCATAAAGCGAGCGCAGCATAAAGCGAGCGCAGCATGAAGCGAGCGCAGCATAAAGCGAGCGCAGCATGAAGCGAGCGCAGCATAAAGAGAGCGCAGCATAAAGCGAGCGCAGCATAAAGAGAGCGCAGCATAAAGCGAGCGCAGCATAAAGCGAGCGCAGCATAAAGCGAGCGCAGCATAAAGCGAGCGCAGCATAAAGCGAGCGCAGCATGAAGCGAGCGCAGCATAAAGCGAGCGCAGCATAAAGCGAGCGCAGCATAAAGCGAGCGCAGCATGAAGCGAGCGCAGCATAAAGCGAGAGCAGCATGATGCGAGCGCAGCATAAAGCGAGCGCAGCACAAAGCGAGCGCAGCATAAAGCGAGCGCAGCATGAAGCGAGCGCAGCATAAAGCGAGCGCAGCATAAAGCAAACGAGGCGAGGTCACACAGTAGTGCACTGACTACACCGGATATATGTGCTAAATGAGTGGTTTTTAATTTATTATTTATTGCTGTGTTCGTCAGCGTATTTAGTATGTGAAACAGCCGTAGCGAGTGTTTACACATTGACGTTAGTAGTTGCCAACATGTCCGATACAAAATACACCAGACGACACATGTAACGTAATTATGTAAAAAAAAAGAAATAATTGGGCTTTTGTGTAGTATTTGTAAATAATGCTTGTATGAGGCAATGGTGCCACCTTCACTTTACCCCAATTCCCCGTAGCGTGGTTTGGCAGCTGTATGGACAAAAAATACTGATGAACTAAAATGGGTGTCTCGCCTAGTCATTGATCGCTACTTGGTTAGACGACTGTCTGGGCGAAAATTACTGATTGCACTGGGGTCTGGGGCGTAAGCTCTAGGTCAGATTTGTTTTGTATGGTGAACAGCATTGGTTCGGATGAAAATTCTGGACAGTATCAACCATTGGGTGTTTGGACTGAAAAACGGTGCTTTCGAAGCCCAGTTTCCAGTCTTCGGGTGTTCCACCTCTTACTACTGGCACATACTGCCAGTGTGTTTCAAATGCTAGAACATCCGAGCTGTCTGGCTCTCTTTAGTACCCAATACCATCAGATATATATTGATCAGCCTAGAGCCATACGGCCAGTCGGAATCTAACTTGATAGCTCATGTCATAAAGGAGGCGTGGCACATTGCTAGGTTTCTCTGTGGCAAGTCTTATATCAGGAAATTTGATTAGATGTACACAGAGTTCCTAAGGTGACCACGGTTGTAGATTTACAGCATAGTCCACCAATTTCCGGATGCACAAATGTGTTTTTCATCTTACGGCACTACTTTTCTGTGTGAAAAAAAAAGCACTTTCCAAAATGAAATATACGAAAGATATTTACAGATCCAAATTAACTGAAGAGCATTTGAGGTCACTGCTGATAATTTCCACTAGAAACTTGATCCCCAACTACAATCGTCAGTGGAAAGTTACAACTACATGAATGTCATTAATCATAGTAATAATAATGAGTAATTAGATTATGTGATTACCTATGAAATTTTTAGGATAAATCTCATGTCGTACAGTTATAATGTTCAATTTCATTATAAATGTCAGTTCTTGCGTTTCTTGATTGGTCGTTAAATAAAAACAACCGATTATAATTTGTATGATTGAATTACAAAGTAATCAAAATAAGCTATGGCGGGCTGTAGTGTCCAGGCTATGGAGAACTGTCCTATCTCATGCAAGCGATCCCTCCCGCTTCTCCTGAAAAGATGATTTCAATCTTGGGAATAATAATAATGAAAATAAGTGTACTAGTGTGTATGAAATTAGAGTAAAATGTCTCAAATGTCCTTAATATGAATTAACTTGGTTGGTTCCTTAGTTTAGGAGCTGCGACAACGCGGTCATGTAGGCCCGTGTACTTTGGGTGTGTGTAGAATCTGTCTGATAACCGGTGTTAATTGTGATGACTGTATTAGTGTGTGTATCTGTTTTTTTTAATTAAATTCAAGTAAGGACTGCAACTTTGAATTTTTCAAATAGTTCCTACTTTTGCCGCCAAACCCCATCGTCAACAACTACTAGGCCTAGTTCAGAACTTAGCTACTAGACGCCACCGCAGTCGGCTCATGGCAACGAACGTAGCAACCTAAGAGCGTTGTTTACATTCTTAACCTATTCACTTTAGCTTCACACACGTGTAATTAGTGGAAGGTTCTTTAACATGCCATAAATCTATGACATGGGACCGCCGGCTTTACTTCCTCTCCGAAGGAAGGCATACTGAGGGTTTTTTAACGCTCTTAAAAATCCAACGGCTTCGGCTGGGTTTGAACCCGCTATCTTGGGCATAGAAACTCCGCATGCTACCGACTACGCCTCTGAATTAACTTGTTTAACCCTTACCTTCTCAAAGCGCCCGATATGTTCTGGCAATGGGAGTAAGGACTCCATGGAGCAGGCTACCGACTACGCCTCTGAATTAACTTGTTTAACCCTTACCTTCTCAAAGCGCCCGATATGTTCTGGCAATGGGAGTAAGGACTCCATGGAGCAGGCTACCGACTACGCCTCTGAATTAACTTGTTTAACCCTTACCTTCTCAAAGCGCCCGATATGTTCTGGCAATGGGAGTAAGGACTCCATGGAGCAGGCTAACGACTACGCCTCTGAATTAACTTGTTTAACCCTTACCTTCTCAAAGGGCCCGATATGTTCTGGCAGTGGGAGTAAGGACTCCATGGAGCAGGCTACCGACTACGCCTCTGAATTAACTTGTTTAACCCTTACCTTCTCAAAGCGCCCGATATGTTCTGGCAATGGGACTAAGGACTCCATGGAGCAGGCTACCGACTACGCCTCTGAATTAACTTGTTTAACCCTTACCTTCTCAAAGCGCCCGAATGTTCTGGCAGTGGGACTAAGCACTCCATGGAGCAAGCTACCGACTACGCCTCTGAATTAACTTGTTTAACCCTTACCTTCTCAAAGCGCCCGAATGTTCTGGCAATGTTTTCATCTTCACGATCACCCAAACCATCAGGGGCCGATAGCCTAGATGTTAGGCCCCTTAAAACTACAATTATCATCATCATCATGTTCTGGCAATGGGACTAAGGACTCCATGGAGCATGCTACCGACTACGCCTCTGAATTAACTTGTTTAACCCTTACCTTCTCAAAGCGCCCGATATGTTCTGGCAATGGGAGTAAGGACTCCATGGAGATGTATATATTAGCATATTAAAATAAGGATTTGTAATATGGGCCAATGTGACTAATTCCAGGAGAAATAAAAATATGCTGAAGTGGTTCTAAACACGGGACCTCAGGAAATAAAATGACGGTGTATGTCTACCCCTTATTATTTCCGTTTTCCAACGGGGTCGGGGATGAGATGTGATGGAAGTCTTTGTGGAGATGGTTTTTACGGCCGGATGCCCTTCCTGACGCCAACCTCATGAGAGGTGTTAATGAGAGATGAAATGAATGATGGTGAATGAAACTGGGCAAGGATGTGGAAGGAAGCGGCGTGGCCTGTCAGAAGGTACCGTCCCAGCATTTGCCTGGTGTTGAAAATGGAAAACCACGGAAAACCATTTCAAGGACGGCTGACGGTGGGGCTCGAACCCACGCGTCTACCGAGTCTGCAGTGAGCTTGGCCCCATGACCTAATGCTGCGCGTTAGCCAGCGTAGCCACTATTGTCGGTGAAATAAAATGACGATAAACAATGTAAATATGTGAATTTTTTAAACTTAGTTTCGTGGCTAGATCATCTTATATATTAAAATTGTTTTTTTGACCCGATTATATGAGGGCAGACTTCAAACCAAGGACCCCAGATGATTGAGATTTACTGTGGGTCAATTACTGTTGGTAATTCGCGTGTAAAACATTATTTTATTTAAATATATTATATAGTTCCCCTGTTTCGTAGCCTCCGTGGCTTAGGCGGCAGCACGCCGGCCTCTCAACACTGGGTCCGTGGTTCAAATCCCGGTCACTCCATGTGAGATCTGTGCTGGACAAAACGGAGGCAGACTGGTTTTTCTCCGGGTACTCCGGTTTTCCCTGTCAAATTTCATTCCAGAAACACTCTCCACCATCATTTCATTTGTCATTCATTTACTCATTGCCCCAGAGGAGTGCGTCAGGCCCCGGCAGCCGGCACAGTTCATATCCTCGCCGCTAGATGGGGGCTTCATTCATTCCATTCCTGTCCCGGTCGGAGATTGGAAGCAGGCTGTGGATTTTCATTCATATAGTTCCCCTGTTATGTGCAAGAGTGTCCATGTCCACAATACTTCATATTCTAAAATAATAGGGTGATTTCTGGGGATATCATGTCTGGAATTGCAATAAGGAAAGGGTTTAAATTTGTTTTGGATATTTCTTTTCAGCCTTGACTACTTACCTAACTACATGCCAAATTTAAAGTATCTACCTTCACTAGCCTTACATAGCAGTGTTCATGTCAATGGTAATCTACTATATAGATAAAAATGAATGTTTGTTCGTGCCTTATGCATTCATAAACAATTCATCCGATTACGATCAAATTTTGGTGAGTTGTTGTGCACACTCCCGAGAAAGTTATAGGCATAGTTAATCCAATTTACAATAGGTAGCGCACGAGTAGATTCAACAATTGAGTGATGGCATGCGAATCGTTTCAACAAAGTCCATATGCGATCATAAACCATTCATATGATTGCAATAATACTTTGGTTTGTTGTTATGTACACTCCAGCGAAGGTTTGTGACTTAGTAATTCCATATTACAATAGGTAGGATTAGTAAAAGAGTGATTGTGCGCTAATTGTTTCAACAAAGTCCTATATGTGTTCATATACCATTCATACGATGGTGATTGAACCTTTGGTGAGTTGTTGTGCACGCTCGCATAAATGTTTCTGAATTAGTAAATCCATTTTACAAAAGTTTAGAGGCAGTTAACGGAGAAAGAAGAAAAAAAAATATTGTGTATCTAACAGCACTTCAACACTTTCTTTGATTGGCGTTGCAACGCATGCTAGGTACAGCTAGCATATTATACATTTTCTTCCCCCTTCACAAGAACAGCTAACTGCTGTTAAGTTTGTACATAGATGATTTGTCCATGAAGTCATTTACGATGACCAGTCATGTATTCAGCACATCAATGAGTTTCTATATTATATAATAATGCTCAGGGCTAGATTTGTGACGGTACGCCGTACCGAAACCTCTGATCGGGGGAAAAGTCGAATATATAACATAATTTTTAGAACAGTGGAACGTTAGTTGTAAGTCAGGGTCAACTTGGTCTTTGACTGAACTGTACTTCAAAGTACGTGGAATGTTGACTGCTTCGGGGACGGAACTCCACTCTGGATACTAACAGCAAGGTGAGGGAGGGAGGAGGCACATACAACGAAAACATTTCTAAACTTTGGACAATTTTATAAACTGTGAGGTAAAACATGTTTAAGCACAGTACCTTTTATAATAAACAATTATTTCAGAAAACTGTAAAGACAAAACTATAAAACAAGAAGTAAAAGATTGTTGGTGAACTTGTGTGTATTTTCAAACCGAATGTATTTAATTTTTTAAATTACGTAAAAAGTACATTGAAAACAATGTAGATTGTTTGAATGGTAGCCTAGTTGGCCTTCATTAAACTGTAATACAGGCCAACGGCTATGGTAAGAAAAATGTTGCTACAGCAGTCTCAATTTAATTTAAAATTGCAATCAAAATTAGATTGCTATTTTTTCCAGTGATTAATTTTTAAAGGTGTTCAGAAAAGCGAACGAATATCGCTTTTAGAACTCTATATTTCAATATTCCATAAAGCCCCCCCCCCCCCACTCCCACCCCCACCCGGTAGCCCTCAGTACCGGAACCTCCTTTTTTTTTACAAATCAAGCACTGATAATGCTTATTACAATGTTACATTTTGTAAACAATTTGTGGTTTCATCCAGTGGTACTGGTATTAGGTTGGTTGGTTCCTCAGTTTAGGGGCTGCGACAGCTCGGTCATGTAGCCCCGTGTACCGGTGTTAATTGTAATGGCTGTATTAGTGTGCGTTATCTGTTTTTAATTCAAGTAAGGACTGCAGACGATAGTGTTAAGTAGTTCCTAACTTCGCTGCCAAATGCTACCATCCATGACACATAGCTGTGAATGAGGGACAGATGACCTCATAGTTCTTCCCCTTAAAACAACAATAACGAACTAGCTGTGAACTTGACTACTAGTATATGTCATCGCAACCAGCGCGTGGTGACGAACGTTGGAACTTAAGAGCACCTACACAAGTTTCCCCAACTACACCACCAAAGCCAGTCGACAGCTGATGTGGTGAGACATAGCTCAGCCCGTGCTAAGTCATAGTAGGTCAGTGCTCGCGGTAGCAACACCGTAGCTAGCCGAGACCATAATATGCTGATACACCTAACAAGACTGGTTTGGGAATATCCCTCTTTAGCCATGCTTTAAAGGTTCTTAGTAGGCAGACACTCATTAAACATGGAGAGGATGTCTGTGATCCATAGAGAGAGATATGTACAAAATTTCAACAAAAAAAAAGAGATGATTTGAATTCGATAGCAGACAAAGCTACAGGGTTTATTATACCCTGAAAATTAACTCCCAAACCTGAGAAAACAGCAGGAAAGATTTCCATATATTTTGATTTTATTATTTATTTATTTATTTATTTATTAAGCGTATGGCTTTTAGTGCCGGGAGTGTCCGAGGACATGTTCGGATCGCTAGAGGCTGTAGCTGCTTCAAGCGGACACCCATGGGATGAGCTACAAGTTCCGTTCACTTTCAAGTAGTTCACAACTGTGGTTTGGACAATGGTTACAGCCCAATGAGCCCGGATCAATGGTGCCTCGTGCCACTCGGCCGATTGGTATTAGACTCGATAGCTCGTGTACAGAAATGGGAGTGGCTGTAGGCCCCTGTATGATCAGGACACCTAGCGAGGTTTGCACTGAAGTAAAGTATTGATTTGGCGAGTGAAAATTGTGTTATACTTATTGTAAACATGGTCAATACGGAACCTGGAACGAGTGCGGTTTACAAGAAGAGATAGCCGCAGAACGCTGCGCAGATCTTCGGCATTGTTCGGGTGGGCTCGGTAGTAGCAGAACACGCCCCCTCCCTCTTCGCTCAGTAGCTCGCTGGCAGCCGTTGTGAACGGATCGTCTGCCCAGGCTTGGCTGAACTGTGACTGGGGTTCAAGAGAGATCTCAGCGCGTGTACGTAATGCCTTACACAGTAGTTATGACCTGAGCCAGGACACAGTGACCTATTGTTGAAGATGAAGGAAACAACAAAGTGATTAAGATGGTATATTGGCTTTCACGGCCAGTGAATTAAAACTCAGCAATTTTCTAGGTTTGTGCCGTGTCTTGTGTGGAGTTTCGCCTAGGACACCAAGCAGTCTGTTGGTTTGTTTGTATATAAGGCCTAAACTCGAGTATCCATAATTAAAAAATGCGATAGTAGTCTGCGTCTTTTGAAAGAGGTTGAAAGCCGCTCGTATCGCCTTCACTGTCATCCGTGATATTGGTGCTGACGTTACTAACACACTCTCTGTCACTGTCGCTATTGTCCCCCAGATTAATGATTATGCGGTCTGATACTTCATCCATTATGTGATCGCTATCAATGTACTTCTTCTCAATGCCTATTGCGTAACTACACCGACTCGACCATTATTCTGCTCCAGTTGACGCAATTATTTCCATAAGCAATGTTCTTGCGTCATCAAGTTTGAAAGTAACATTCTTTTCTGCCACATAATTTTTAGCACGAGCCCAAATCATTTCGATAGGGTTCAAGTCAGGATGGTAGACCCAATATCGTGTGTCCATTGTTTGCAAGTAATCTGTCGATTTGATATGTCTTATAACACGGTTTATGGGATTTAATCAAAACATACAGTTGAGGTTTTATCATCTCTGTAGAAAATGGTACACCCTTCTCGGTCAACCAATCCTGCATAACTGATTTTCGGGAAGATGATGTGAGTGCGCGCTCGCATTGGACATTATGGTACGAGGCATTGTCAATCACGACTAAAGTTGGATGGCAAATTTTGGAATTAATTTACCTGTCAGATATTTTTCGTAATTTCTATAGTCTATCTCGTCGTGATAGTCCCCTCTTGTTTGGTTGCATTTGAAAACCAACAAAGCATTTTGAATGAAACCTGCATCTGAACTGGCATGTACCACTATTAATCTTTGCCCTTTCGAGATAAGTGACTTCATTCCATGAAGATAACCGTCAATCCAAGCACTTGGCTTACTGTGCGAACTATGCAAATATGTCTCATCAGTATAAACAATAGGCCTACCCTGTTGTCGGTACCGCCTTATGCACTGTAAGTACTGCATATGTAGGAGCGTTATGTCAGGCTTCTCCATAACTATTCTACACATGTATTCTGTCTTCCTCCATCTAAAACCTAGGCCTCGAAATATATTGCTTAATGTTCGTACACCACCTTTAAAATGCATGTCCTCAACCAGTTTCCTATGGATCTTTTCAAGCGTTGGCCTCTGGCCTTTGGTATTGTGAAAATTATGAATTGTACTCCTGACCACAAATTTATCAAAATCTTCTAATTCACACTTCTTGACAGATTTTGGCCTCCTCTTTTCAGGCGTTGAAATGATTCCACCTCACCACTTTCAATTATTTTTTGGCGCCTTGTATTATATTCCGCACCGACCTTTCCGACACTCTGTTGCTTCAGCCACTTTCTTTTGAATTGCGCATATGTTACAAATGGGATGTGTTTCGTTTTTCGTGAATTTATACAAATTATAAATAACATCCCTAGTTTGTCTGTAACGTTTTGGCACGCCCTACTTTAGAGCAAAACTGTGGTATTGCTAAGTACACTGAATATTATACACAATTTTCAAGGCTTGTGGTATACATCAAACGCACTTTCAGCTACCTAATATACATAAAATAGCTATAGACCGCGTCTCGGAGCGAGCTGCATTGTTGAAGAATTGAGTGAGCCCGGTAGTCAGCATTCGGGGGACACACAGGAGCCCCGCAATGGGCATTAAAATACGCCGATTGATATCGGTCTCTGCGCATCGTTGAGTTTCGGCAAGCTCTTCTTGCGGGTACTCTACTACGCGAAACAAATTGTTAACCTCTCAGTCATCGACCTGTGCAATCGCATTTCTGTGTCAGTCGAGTCAATTGGCGAGAGAAGAATGCAATGTACCTCTTGCTTTCCTCGAGGCAACGACTTTTGTAAATAATAACTGCTATGTCACACCAGGGAGCCAAATTTCACCAAGGAGGGATCCTTTGATATACAAGCAAATTTGCAGATATGTCTTTTGTTCATTTAACATCCACGATTGCATCCAGAGGTCCTTAGCATTCTATGCTTTGACATGAAAGTTTGTGGGTTTGATTCCTGACCCGGCTGTGGGGATTATCTTCAGTGTTTAACCCCTGACTTGGGGACTGGCTATTTTTGACACTTTTAAGATAATTGTATACTTATGATATGCAGGCTGTTCTTTCGCAGAGCCAACTCACAAGAAAACTATATTACAAGTCCGTAAAATACTCAACTGCACATGCGCACAGGATACGCACTGCGCATGCGTCCCAGATGCAAAATTTCAGAGAGTATAAACAATATCTCATAGCTCACGACAGACTGCAATAATGCGCTTCACCGCACTCCCCTGTAGTGAGGTTAGACAACTGTCTAGACGTAAATTACAGATGTAGTAACGTTGGGTGAAACAAAGCTGCTTCTAGACCGACTACAAGCAATGGGGTCTGGGGTGTAAGGCCCAGTTTAGGTTTGTGTTTGTATGTAAAGCCGTATGCCATGTTCTCCCACTTGCGAGATAAGCGGCAAAACAAACTGCAACACCCTCTAGAGATAAAATGTTCATCTCCTGTATCTTGGTCACATTATCTATTACATAATAGGCCGATAACCTAGATGTTAGGCCCCTTAAAACAATATTATTATCTATTACATAATAGAAAATTATTCGGATTTTGCTTACTCGCTCAATCGAATGTTCTGCTCTTGCAACATAAATAGCTCAGCTCTCAACAGCAAATTGTTGTGTGTTGGTATCTTCTCATCTCATCTGCTTGAGAGTGTAACTGCTAGCGGATGCGCATTGGCAATGTACGGACTTAGTCTAAATCCTGCCGTCGGTTCTGAAGGTTCCAGTATGGTGAGTATAGGGGGTTATGGCTGCACTAAAGTCAGCAGTTATGCCAGTTATTATCCTCGTACATGTGAAATTGATACTGAAACCATAATAACAGCTTAGGCTTTCACGGCCGGCGTTCATAATTAGTTGCAAGTTGATCGGACTTGTAGGACGTGGTCCAGACTGGATACCTCCCGACGTTTCACCGGAAACTGCGTCCGGAATTATCAAGGGTTCCGCTCCTTTCCTTGGTTAGCAGTGGAATGAAGACCAGCTCCACTGCTCGCATTATTTATACCGTGTGAGGCGAGCGTTCTCTGCGCACTGCGGCTAGATCGTCTGGTCTCACGTACATGTGAGGATCAGGTGTTACCTGTGCGACTGCTGGGCTGTAGAGGAAGGTTCTTCATGTTGATGTGTGCGTGATATCCTGGCCTTGGTGTTCCATGTATTAGGCAAGGTTCAATTTCTGCCTTTCGATTGAAGTTGTCGGAATGTTTGAATATTTCTATAGCTTCCCGTTGCCTGGCGTGGTAGTGGATAGTATCTCCGTGTCCCTGTACTGTACATCGTGACTGGCCAAGAGAGAATGCTCAGCGACTGACAATTTCTCAGTTTGACCAAGGCGGCTGTGTCTGTTGTGTTCCTAGATCTGGTGGTCATTCTTCTCTTCGTGGTTCCTATGTACACCTGCCCACAGGAACAGGCACCTTGGCATAATGCACTCGGCACACTCATTAGTGCTTGCCACATAATTGTGTGTCAATTTGAGAAATGTGTTTGGTGAGGCTAGGGGTATTTTGTAAGTAATATGAGCGTTTCTGATCATGGGAATGCAAGGAGAATGTCTTGTTTTCTTTCTAATTATTTGAGAAACGCCGGACCGACAGTGGTGGCTACGCTCGCTAAAGCGCAGCGTTACGTCATGGGGCAAAGCTCTCTGCTGACTCAATAGACGCGTGGAATCGAGCCCCACCGTCGGCCGTCCTTGAATTGGTTTTACGTGGTTTCCCATTTTAAACTCCAGGAAAATGCTAGGACGGTACCTTCTGACAGGCCACGGCCGCTTCCTTCCACATCCTTGCCCAGTTTCATTCCATCTCTCATGAGATTGGCGTCAGGAAGGGAATCCGGCCGTAAAAACCATCGCCACAAATAATTCAGTCGCATATCCCCGACCCCGTTGGAATAACGGGAATAATAATGGGTAGACATACTTAGGCTACATACATTTGAGAAACGCCGGATACGTAATGATCGATACTCTCTGATTCAGGTCTATCGATAGTATCGATTCTGTAAGTATCATTGTTTAAATGTTGGACCGTTTATTTACATTTGTTCGGAATGTTTATTTCTATTCTTTGATCTCTAGTGTTGATGCAGTGGCAATCATCCGTAGAATTTGTTAAAACGTAATCTATCACGTTCATGACTGGTGACTGCTGTAGAGTGTGCCGATGGAAATCTGCGTAATGTATGCGTTGCATATTTCGAAAAAAAAAATGCCTTTTCAACCAGCGACGTTATTATACTTGCGTACCGTGAATAGCGACGATTTCTGGTTCTAATTATGTTTCAAAGCAGTGACAACTATTTGGAGTGTTATTTGACAATGTTAAACTTGTAGGTTATGTGGCCTAGGACAAGCGAAGCAACGTATCTAGGCAAGAAATATATGGATTTTCTGGCAACTAGTTTCCACGAAACTGTTACTTTAAGTGACAAAGTATATACATGTTGATGTAATATTTTAGTCTTTATTACCCATATAGCCTATTTTTCAGTGGTAGGTTTACAATTCAGTGCTTTGTGATACGTACATTTGTGTTTTCACTGTCCACAATTATGGAACATCAAAAACTAATGTTGTGGAGATATTCCGGCTTGTTATTTCTTTATGTTTGCCAAATTATGGATTCGTAAAGCAGAACATAACCTTATGACTAACTTGTTGGTGAGTACTGAATTTTTAGATATTAAATAAAGCTCCTTCACAGAAATTTGCTCTTTCATTTATTTTTACTATGTTTCCCTAGACTCTACCTTCTAATCCAAGAATAATTCTGACATCTTCAGCTGCAGGCTAACATAAATTGGGTGCTTGTGACTATACTCGGATTTACTAAAGGTGAATGGTGACGGCTGGCATCTGCTTGTCGGGTGAAGTGAGGAGTGGAGACGAGAGAAGTAACGGTCTCCATGTCAACAGCGAGCAGTGTTGCAATGTATGCAGACACATAAAAAAGAAGACATGGTTTGACGCAGTGTTCTACTTTGCCTTGACTCGTCGCTGTCATTAGCCCGCCAGGCAGGGGGTCTAACCTCCCCAGTATTTGTCTCTTCCTGCAGGCCTCTTGGAATGTTATGAGTCATGACTGTCTCAGTGGCAACGCAACATTTCCCCATGTGCTGGCTTTGACAGACGTCAGCGTTCATTATTGGTAATACAGAGATAGTGATGAATTGCTATTTCTGCCCATACATTCATGTAAGTTTTCCTCGAAGTAGCTTCATACATGGATCTTGTCTTGTGAATTTCTAATGTTTTGTGTCGTAGCTTATACTACCAATATCATGAGAAACATTCATTTTTAAATGATTGTCTGAGAGGGCTCATGTAGGTTTTTCCCTACCTGTACTTAAACATTTTTTCGCCCTCAGGAGTGTTGGTCGTTTCTGAAAAGTGATAGATCCAAGGTAAAGCAGCTATACTCTGTAAGCTGCCTGAATAGGATTGACATTTAGCCGCAAATTCCATGTCGGTCATCACCCCTCTGCCTCTTGACCAATCCATGTTCGCATAGTTATCATAATACTATGCGTTGCAATATTACATCTCGCGTGCTTGAGTGCCTGGTCAGCTGTATCTCTGGCTTGTACGGTTTGGCAACCTCGTTCTCAGACCACATGGCGAGGCGAGAACTGTCAATCCCATTATGGTAGCTCACCGAGTATGGATGAAGTTGGCAGTGTCGGAAAAACATTGAAAGTTTGATGCTTTTCAGTCCGTCAACAAGAGTTTTCCCCAAAAGAGATGGGTTATTCCCCACCATTCATGTTGATACCTTCCAGATTATCTACAGTTCCTATCTGCCTAGCTTAGAATCGGGCCATTCAACAGCACGCATGTGACTTTCCTGAAATAACCTAGTCATCATTCACATATCCTCATCCAAAACTTAATTTCGCTTCGTGACGTTATGTTTTGAAACCATATTTTGTTATCTGAGCGTTATACTCATAATATTTCAATGATATTGAATATTGCAGCTTGAAGGGTAGCCAATATCAACCATCAAGTGCTATTTTTTTAAGAAGCCGTGTGATGAGCCTCAAAATTATCAGTTAACTTAGTTGTTATTGCATGGACAACAATACAAATTAAAAAGGGATAAAGTCACTGCACTTATTAAGTCCCGATGCATCGCTACAGGCCGGACGTTCGTTTTAGACGAGTGACAAATCTTAATGGAAGCCTGGAGGCGAGTTACTACAGTACCTGTGTTGTTGTCAGCTGCCCCAAGAGGTCCGATGATTGACAAAGCTGTCTCACACTACTGCTGAAGAAAGTCATTGGCAAATATAATGGCGTTCTGTTCGTAACTACGTAACGTGGACTCCCCGTGCCACACAATACTTCGACGTGAACTGTACTGTACTGTCAGCAAGGTGGTGTCGCCACGTGCTCAAGTCCGAAATTCCATTGCATCAGATCGGTGGTGACAAATGTGAAGCGATAGGGTGAAAGAGTGACTGTGTGCAGACTCACCCGCAGGCTTCAAGGTCAAGGGCAATCGTCTAAAACAAATGTCCGGCTTGTATGAAGCCGACACAATAACTGGGGCAGATGACCTAGATGTTTTGCCCCTTAAAACTCAAATAACTAACCAACACAATAACTTATACATTTTTCCAAGGGCGGATTCGGTGGCGTAGTCGGTAGCATGCTGAGATTCTATGCCCAAGATAGCGGGTTCAAACCCAGCCGAAGCCGTCGGATTTTTAAGAGCGTTAAAAATCCCTCAATATTCCTTCGGAGGGGAAGTAACGCCGGCGGTCCCATGTCATATATTTATGGCATGTTAAAGAACCTTCCACTAATTAAACCTGCTAAATTGGATAGGTTAAGAATGTAAACAACGCTCTTAGGTTTCTACGTTCGTTGCCAAGAGCCGACTGTGGTGGCGTCTAGTAGCTAAGTTCTGAACTTGGCCTAGTAGTCGTTGACGGTGGCGATTGGCGGCCAAAGTGTGTGTTGCAGTATGCAGGAACTATTTGAAAAATTCTAAGTTGCAGTCTGTACTTAAAATTAAAAAACAGATAACACACACTAATACAGTCATCACAATAACACCGGTTATCAGACAGATTCTACACACACCCAAAGTACACGGGGCTACATGGCCGCGTTGTCGCAGCCCCTAAACTTAAGAACCAAACACCCATTTTTCCAATAGTACTTGGAGCTTGTTGCATGTCTTAATCCATGTGTTTCCAAAATAACTTTTTACATTACAATAGCATAATGAGTTAGCCTATGTTGTGAGTGTACTTTTCTCAACCTGTATGGCAAGTTTTTGCACCCTCGATTGCTAATGGTGTAATATTTGCACTGGTAAGTTATCAGACAAAATGTATTAGGTACAATTTTCAATGTTGTTACTTCATTTGAAATAGGCGTATGTGGCTATCAATATCCTGACGACTTCATGCATTTTTTACAATAGCCTAATGAGGTATTGTGCCATTAAATATCAGCTGATACCACAGAGAGAAAAAATATAACTATTATTAAAATAGTACTGGAAGAGTATAATTACTAAATCATGACCGTAATATGGCAGGGGAGAGAAAAGAAGGAATAAAAAAGTTGTGGGTGTGATGGAAAAGGGGTGAGGGAGGGTGGTGGATGGATTGCGCTCAGAAGTGCATTGCCACGCCATCCTACGCTATCTATTGGAACTACATGCCCCGAGCAATAGGTTGGCGTCAAAATTTAACATGCATCTCTTTTATATCCTCTTTGATGTAAACCCCACACTGATGCAGTACCAATTCTAATTAGAATGTTTCCCAGATGCGAAAAGCAAGTGGTAGGTCACCAGCATCTTCAGATTTGTAAGAGTAACACATACATGAAAAATTACCATAGAAAATCATGTTGTTGTTGTTGTTGTTGTTTGAATCTTCATTCTTTTGACTGGTTTGATGCAGCCGTCCATGCCTCCCTATCCTGAGCTAATCGTTTCATAGCTACCACACCCTACATCCGAGGCAATCTGTCAACATATTCTAACCTTTGTCTACCCCTACAGTTCTTGTCCTTACCCTTCCTTCCATAACTAAGCTTGCTATTCCTGTGTGTCTTAGTATGTGTCCTACCAACCTATCTCTTCTCTTCATTAGTAGTCGCCAGGAACATCTCTCCTTTCCCACTCGTCTTAATACCTCTTTGTTTGTAACCCTATATACCCATCTGATCATCATTCTCCTGTAACACCACATTTCAAATGCTTCAATTCTCCTGCACCAATAGTCCAAGTTTCACTTTCATAAGAGTGCCATGCTCCAGACAAAGGCTTTCAAAAATGACTTCCTAATAACTAAATCTATATTCGATGTCAACATATTCCTTTTTTATAGAAATGCTTTCCTTGCCCGAGCCAACCTACTTGTATTTCCTCGTATTTAAAAAAACATACATACTGCAACACACACATATGCATGAGAGAAAGGGAAATCGTGGCTTTATTCATGCTTGCCGTGTGCAATGGTATCATAAATATAATTAAACAGTACCGGTGCGAGTTATTTCGGTTGGTTCTTAAGTTTAGGGGCTGCGACAACGCAGTCATGTAGCCCCGTGTACTGTGTGTGTGTAGAATCTGTCTGATAACCGGTGTTAATTGTGATGACTGTATTAGTGTGTGTTATCTGTTTTTTAATTTAAGTACTGCACCTTAGAATTTTTCAAATAGGTCCTACTTTTGCCGCCACCGTCAACGACTACTAGGCCAAGTTCAAAACTTAGCTACTAGACGCCACCGCAGTTGGCTCTTGGCAACGAACGTAGAAACCTAAGAGCGTTGTTTACATTCTTAACCTATCCAATTTAGCAGGTTTAATTAGTGGAAGGTTCTTTAACATGCCATACATATATGACATGAGACCGCCGGCTTTACTTCCCCTCCTAAGGAATACTGAGGAATTTTTAACGCTCTTAAAAAATCCGACGGCTTCGGCCGGGTTTGAACCCGCTATCTTGGGCATAGAAGCTCAGCATGCTACCGACTACGCCACCGAAGCCACTTTGCTTATTTCATCGCACAAAGTTAGTACAGATGACATTAAGTTACCATACAGCATCAGGCAGTTCTATTGAACAGAGTTGTATCATATTGTTGGAGCGGGGCTTTCACCAGCCAATCCAGGTCGTACCACTGCTTGCGTGAAGTGACAGTCATTAATAGTTAATTCATCAGCAATTCATTATTAAAGAACTAACCTTTTCACAGGTGTTGGAAGCATTTTCCATTACCTATTTGGTAAATCCTGCCGGTGTTAAATGCATGAACTACAATTTGTCAGTGATGTGACGCAAATAGTTTTCCCAGATACAGCAGTACAGTCTGCATGTATATCAATGAATCATTGTGGCACCAGTTTTGCGTATGATCTGGTGGGTGTTTCAATTTTGTGTTATGTGAATATTCATATGCTTAACGGAGAGTAGTTTATTAGCACTGTAAGTACCAGAAACAGTAAAGCACGCAATCTCCTTGTGTCAATAACACTTGATGTGGGGCATACTGTGCCCGTTTAGACCGAAGTCCAACGACCGCATATGCATTTTACCAAAAATCAGTCAGTACGAGAATCTAAACATCTCAGAGCGCCATATGGGTTAAAGTTACAACAATAACAAGATCAAAAATCTCATTTTATTAAAATTTAAAATAATTACTTAGTAATTCCAGAACAGCATTAGGAATGCATGAAGAATCATACATTTTATGCACAAGAAAATACAGGGTTATCAACAAATGAACACTTGAATTTGTACGTATGTAGTTTGTCACGAATGCTGCAGTCCTGAAAACATCACATTCACCTCAAGATTAAATTGTTTGAAAAACTTCACAATAAAAAAACCACGTAAGCTATAGCCTACACGAGGGCGAGAAAGAACTGCAAGTGTCGCACTCGTGCTCAAATGACATTGCGAGACATGGTATCGGCACAAGACGGCAAATTTCGGATGTCTTCGTCTGCCCCTTCACCCCTTTGATGCAATCAGCGAGCAACTACCAACTGAGTAAACTTACCTGGTCTAGCGTCTCTGCCATATCCTCCACTATTGAGATTAGTCGGTGCCGGGGCTTGGCAACGACCACACCACAGTTCGCAGTACGGTACTACAAGTTTTTCTGAATTATTAAGTAACAAAACTATGAATTCCTATGCATGTAAAAGGTGCGTAGTTTTATTTATTGTTAAAAGATTATTTTTAAAGTATTATTTATTTAAAATCTGGTCGTTGTGCTACACTACGACATCATTACCGGCCACCACTGGTAAATGGTAATATGGAGTCACACCAATCATAGAGAAGATGCAAGAAAACGGACTCTACTGGTATGGACATGTACTACTAGCAAACACAACATCTGTCATAGCGAGAGCTTGACACCTTGCAAAATAACCTGAAGATCGTTGGATCTCCCTGTGATCAGGCACATGAATGTGCCAAATGGAGACAAGAGCCACAAAAGTGAACCCCTGAATGTTGAAGGACAAATGCTAAAATAATATTTTGAGTTAGTTTTCTTTTTGCAAAACTAATTCATTTACCAGTCTAAAATATTTCTTTTTTATGGTTGACTCAATGCTGTCTTTCAACATGAGAAATCTCTTTTACAGCCAAGAACCAAAATGGCATCTTTTTAAACAGTAAATGCAATGTCTTTCTTCTTCTTCGCGAATGGGTCGCTTAGGACCACACGGAATCAACATTTTGTGAGCTTTCCTCCTGGCCATATAGTTTATTTTCACCAATTTTTGTAATCTCCGTCCAGATACGATGTGTTGGTCTCCTCCCATCTTCCTTAAATCCCCTTGTGTGGACAATTTTGTTTATTACATCTCTATCCTGAAGATTCGGTCACATCAATCAGAGAGAAGATGCAAGAAAGCAGACTCTAGTGGTATGGAGATGTACTACAAATTTCGCTCATTTATTTTAGCCATGTCACCTCATAATCGGGGCTGAAGCAAAATGGTCCTGGGAATTTTTGGTGTGTGGATTGCACTCTACTGTACATAAATCTGAACTCAAAAAACTATGTCCAGATAACTTCTTAAACAATAGGAAAATTACCATAGTAATCGTAATCCAATTCAAGATTTGGTTTAATTCAGAGTATAAAATCTCTGTTAAGATCCTCAAAATTTACTTAAAAAAGAACACAAATGTGTTATATTAACTCACATCAAAAATATCTGATCATTATCTGCCTGTAAATAAATTCTGATAATAAATAACTCGTCTTACAAGACTCAATTACTTGAAATCCTTCTCAAAGGTATGAACTCACTCACAAAGGGTATCACAAATATTAACTGTTAAATGAATATACTCTCTAAAGAGTACTGCAACAAACTATTGGATTGGCAAGACAAGAATTAGAAAGTGTAACACTGCTGACATTTATTTTTAAATTATTTAACAAAGATCAAGTAATATGTGACTGGTAGTTTATTGTTTAATCCTCTTACGATCATAATTACACTTGGATGATAATATGAGACCCTAAAGCGGCGGGTAAGGTGCATACCACCACACAGCTACGCTAGGTAACAGGCCCCACCTCCGTAGACTCAGATGAAAAATCCCTAACACGACAGGTAAGGTGAGTACCACCACTCAGCTACGCAAGGTAACAGGCCCCGTCTCCGTAGACGGGTGAATGAGTGTACATGATTGGAATCAACAATATTCTACTTGTCACATAAAAGCAATATCTATTCGCTTGAGCGAATAAAATTTAATATCCACCAAACAATCCAATAAAGGAAAAAAATCCCTGCTGATGAACTCCACATACTCGCCAGTATGCAATGAACCGATGAAAATACAAACTATCCAATTGCAGATCACGAGTTTCGAAACACTCGCTAAAATTATCCATAATCAAACGTACTATCATCACAGAAAAATATAAAAATCAAAATCCTACTTAATAAAGTCAATCAATTGTGAAAACGTTGGATAAATGTGCCTGCCATGTCATATGGTAACACCATATTTCAGCAAACGAAGTAGTAAAACATTCAAGCCATATCGAAAAATAACACTCCTATGCAAAATACAAGTGTGCCCAGTGTTCATGTAAAAATCATATCAGTAATGCAATAGCTCTCACAATACCTTCATATTCCAGATGTTAATAAAATATTCAAAGATCGTCGGTAATCCTAGTGTTTGCACCAGATTTCTCGAAAGATCGACGAAAAACGCTGTATTAATCACTGAACTAACACCTGACTCCATCCAAGTGAACATGATGTTGTAGTAATCCTCTTCGTTAGGAACCGAATTCATCGCTCTGAGCTGCCATCACGTCTCCTCATACGCCTAGCACGACATGATGAAATGAAGGATATCCATCACGGATATTGTCCAATATTCTCCACAAAAGTTCGAATAAACTGAGTACCCCATTCTCTCTTCGGATGTGTTACGCCACTGTTCAGTAAAATGTTCGATCGACATCCATTAATAATGTTCGTCTTCACTATGATCGAATTACTCTGGTAGAAAATTGTAACTTCAAAAAGTGTACTTATTTATCAGACACCCTGTATCTGCGTTCGTTGTGAATAAATTTCATAAATGTTCATGATGTATAACTGTTATAATTCACATGCCACTATTCATAAAGTGCGTAAGATCACACGTCCTAATTGGCAAAATGCAGCAATGTTTGAACGGCCCCATGGTCGCTTTAAACATGACCTGTTCAAACACATTATAAAGTATGCTGTAACATCGTTGAAATAATTTTAAGTCCATCTGACTATCCGTAGAAAAGTGTGTAATTGTAACTGTACTGAACGACTGGACTGCTGAAATCCAAGTCCAACCATCTCAAACTTGAAAAATGTCAGAGTATAATGTTCTACTCGTTGACTACCAAACTGTAACAAAATGTCGCCCAAAGCACGACAAGTTCTGCTTCACTGTCTATGTGTAACATGAAGTTAAATACTGGCATCATTGTACTGCTTCAATACGCGGTTATTCATAGTGAATGTAGTCGAGATAATGTTCCTCATTCCCAGTGGAATACTGAGCGTTACTACGGTAAGTTATAAGCTTGTAAAAGCGTTGCTGTTTAACATGTATGTGAATGCATTTCCAATGTTGAAACTAGCACGTTTCCTATTGCCGGCTCCCTGCCTAAAGCTCACGGCCACCTCGATTCGACCTTCGGTCAGCCTATGCTACAATACCGAGCACATAAAATCACACTGCTGGCTTCGCTTAGTGATTCTTCCCTGCATGTGTAAGTCACCATACTGCACTGCCTTATGAAATGTCGCGTTCCCGGCTTGTTGCTTGCACATAATGCAACAGAACAACTGATGAACTGATTCCTTGTCACTGCGTGCGGCCACACCACCTTGACCTAGCACGTGACTTCTCATCCCTTCCGCTGTCATCCTCTGACGTCACATATCTAACCTCGGCCCTATCTTTTGCTATAAAGCCATTACATTGATTTAAGGAGTTATTCACCTTCTTTCAAGTTATTGTTAATAATATTCCTTGTTATTTCCTTCTCTTCTGAGGTTAGATAAGACTTTATTTCCAATTAATCTTCACAAACATCCATTATTTCTCCCGTGATTCCTTGCGTTTGAGGGGTAGTGGCTCCTTCTCCCTCAGTCTCATACGTCATTTCCTTCAATTCCTCTGACTCGATCTGAGCGCTATCTTTTCTTCTTGACCACAAATCTCTACTCTGGACGCCGACCACCGAATACAAGTAAGTGTACGAAACGGTAATCCCACTGTTATTTCCTATCCACACACCACCCCCGTAAAACTTGTAATCGCTTTCATCTTGCATTGTAACTTGTGGGCTACTGCACTACATTTAATTGAAGAAGTCTACACACTTCTCCAAAGTGATTTTATAAAATTTCCACATTCCATCACTACTATCCTCTTGTCTATTTTTATTGTACGCTCACCATTTGCCAATGCGACTCAGATCCCGTTGAGTCATCGCTGTTAACAACCTGCTCACCCACATCGCATTGTGGACAGCTCGTCTCCAGGCATAGAGCAAGCTATTGTCCGTCTAGCGACCGTGCGCTTTCTCATAATTGTTTAGCACTCGCTTTTACTTAGAAAGTAGACCGATTTTAATCCTCGACTAGGAGCACCTCCAACCCCCGTAGTTACCAGAAGTGCCAAGCGTCTAGAGGCTCTCAAATTGTAACACTTGATCAAACCATCAGGTATTTTCACATTACCGTAGGTGACTCATACACACACACATACAAAACCCCGCACCCCTTACGACTTAGTTATAGCCAATAAAAGTTACAACAATATTTAGTATTTGGACTTCGTAAATATTTTTGAATTTAGATTTGATTTTTATTCTTCGACGAGTGAGATTTTATTGAGGTGGATTTTACCGTAAATACTAGTTTTTGTGTGCGAATAGATATTTCGTTAATATTTTGATGGGAAATGTGCTTAACCGACCGTATTTTTGTAGGAAGTAGGAATTAGATAGTGTCCCTATAAGTGTGCAAGACTTGATTTTATATTGGTTCTTATTTGAACATTAAGGTTATGTGAGATAGACATTGTATAACAGGACAACATTACGATTGTCAATTTTTAAACGAAATAATTGAGATTTCTTGAGTATCAGACGATAACAGATGATCACTTAATACTACGCAGAAGTCAATTTGAAATGCGACAGAAACTCAACAAAGGTTTTGTTAAATACTAAAACGAACAGTAAGGACTGTACTTGTTCAAATGGTACACTTAAAGCATTTTGCAGATTGCATTAGAATGTGGAGAGAGAATTTAAGCATTGTTGATTGCAACAATTATGAATGACAAGCAGGGAGATGTTATTATTAACTTGTAATGATGAATGTTGGGGATTTTTAATTCGTTGAAGTACTGCAAGTATGTGAAACATGTCTTACGTAGGAGAGAGATATCCTGCAGATATTTAGTTGTTGGAAGTGCGCATTGTTGTAATAATGGAGCATGAAATAAAGTATTATATATTGGAAAGTGGATTCCAATCGATCATGTTGACGATGGGAATATTTGGAACAGAGTTCATAAGTGGAAAGTTGTTGTTTTTGAATTTTCGTGCCAGCTTAAAGGTGACGCTATATTTTGGGAACTGAACCTTGTGGAGATGTGACGATCTATTCTACATGTGTCTGAATTATAGTATATGAGGAAGCTGTATAAGATAAAGATGCGTTAATCTGATGTTTATAGGCGACTATAGAAGGTCATGTGTCTGTATTACAGTATATGAGAAAGCTGTATAAGATAAAGATGCGTTAATCTGATGTTTAAAGGCGACTATAGAAGGTCATGTATCGACAGAAAACGCACGAATTAGGAAATTGCATTGAAGCAATATTTCATTGTTATTATTATTATCATTTTATTTAACGAGAGCTAGATTATTAAAGCATGAGCTAGACTTTGTTGAACGGCCATAACTAACACTAATACGACGAACACAAGCAAGGTAATTTGAGTAGGTGGTTCTCGTTTTTCATAAATTCCTCTTCTTTTTTTCTTTTCTTCAAAAATTTAAGGACGAGATCTGGCAGTGAAACTCGCAGACAGACAATGCTACGAGTTAAATATTGTAGATAAATTGTAAATAGTTAAAAGAGATTGGACTCATCGTGTAAATACTGTTATAGAGATAGAATGGAGTCTCGTGATGTATAGAGTAATTGTATTTAGTTTTGACAACTATCACCGCTACTAGAATGCGCTAGTATGGACACGCTACTAGTAGTATTTGAATTATGACACACTTGTCTGTATATTTCTAGTCGAAAACGTATTTGCTAACAATAATTTACCTGTACGGAGATGCTTCAAAATAGAAAGATATCATCCTACACTGATCTAAAATCTGCTTTTCATATGTCTATCATAAAACCGTGCTTCTTGATGGGAAATGTCAGAGATTATTCTAAAGTGTTTGTCCTGAATTCCTTTGTGAGTATAAAAACAAAGACAGCTTTGAAGCCATTCTACAGTGTTGCCATATTAACAATTAATATTGTGTCTTTAGTCGGTCAACCTAAGAATCATTCCAATTACTGTAAAATGTAAAAAGAAACTGAAATAAATTACAAAGGATTAAGATTTATACATATTATTGAGGACTCTTGAAGAAGAAAACTAAGATATGACATGTTTTTGCTCGTCAAGGGAGCATCATCAGGTCCAAATATACAAGACAAATAGCTATACAAAACACCATCAAACCCTCTCTAAACAAAATACAAGATAACCAGTTAGGAAACGTAGTGAGTGTGGTAACTATTACTGAAACATATTAAGGCATTAAGCTGAAAAAAGAACTATTCATTTTATTATCACAAAACTTAGATATGACTATACCATCAACAAATATAGTATTGTTCCCTCAAACTAATCTATCTTCGTAGATTGTAGATTCTCGCCGCTATGGATTAGCCCTTATGGTGCCGATATCTGATAAAAATGCCACTGGCCGATCTATGTAATGTTTTTTGTCTTATTTCCAAACACACAGCGATTTAATTATTGTAACGAAGACAACGCGGGAACCATTCCTTATCTCGATAAGTTTACGTTCCATGAATAACTGCATTTATAATAGATATTCTTTGAACATGCTGCAGTCACCTGACTTCCCGTGTGCGTTATCTTCTGAAGTATATGAGCTTATTAATAATATACTTGGTGATAGATGTGGCTAGCTCTTTCAGCGAAGAGGACATAAATACGATTTTAGTGCTAAGTGAAGTGTGTGAATTTTCTATTGATGGCGACGGCTTTGATTTTACTGACGAAAATCCTCCTAATATCGGACGACTGTAAACGTATATCATTGTAGAAATTGATCGTACTCAATACCTATTTGATAGAATTACTCTATGCTTGCGATATTTATAAACAATTAAATAAATATTAACATTTGAAACCGCGCAACGAATAAGGGATTCCGCGCCACCTTGTTCTGTTTTGTGATTATGATGGAAATAGGTACCTGGTCGCATGAAGCATGAAATGACGTGTTAAACGTGCACACAAGTGCCTCCTATGGGTGGATATTTGCAATTGAAATGCCACGTGCGTGGAAGAAAGACTCTGGTATTCCAAGATGGAGGGCGTCAGGAAGTTGGAGACCTGTCCGTCAGCTAGCAAACGTGACAATTTCGGCCGTAGACGTAAATGGAACAAGCAAAAGTGGAAAGATTTCAATAGAAAGATGTTGAATGATGCTGGGGAAGCATATGAAAATCGTCATGGACGTAAAATTCCAGAAAAAATACAACCAGAAGTGGTGAGTTGAAAAAGGACCTCCGTGTTTTCACCTGGGTGTCTGCATGCCAGAATTTGTTATTAATAGGTCTGAATTTTGGAATGAGACATTTGCATATATCCCTGTTGATAATGTAGAGATTAATTTGCTTTATTTAGGGACTTGGGGCATCGTTGTCATCAGCCCAGTGTACTTGAGTGTGTGAGAGGACTTATAATCTGCATTTCAGTGGTGATTTCTAGGGTGTGTACGTGTTTGCGGGGCTAGAATTTGTGGGAATTTGAATTTGGCATGTTAGGTAGGCTATCATCCCGATATTTGTTTGGAGTAGAAATGGGAAACTACAGATGACAAGGGAGGTACCTGGAATCTACTCCTCGGTTATCCTTACAATTTTAAGTGTACTTTGTTCCAACACTCGTACTGCGCCCGAATTCTCCAATCAGCACCTATATCCGCTGCACTGTAAAGGATTGCAGACACGTAGCTACCCAACTCACAAACTCACCACTGTCTGCTTAGTAAATATTGGGAATTCTAGGATCATACAGGGTATATTTATATAAAAAAACAGTACTACCAGCCTAGGTACAAATTTCTACTAGCATTTACATTTAAGCAATTCGAGAAACTCCGATCTCGAGGGGTGATTAGGTCTGTCTATAGTGAGCGTCTGTATCCTACCTAGCAGTACTATTTTCGGGGTTGACAAAATGAAAACGATGTCAGCTAAGATAAAATTGGCTAATTCGCTAAAAAGCGCCAGCCGTTTATTGTGCTATGGAAATACACACATGTCCCTGATGTATATCGATAATTAGTGTCTACCTGACACTACAAGAAAAATGAAAATTTAAGATAAACTAAAAACGTGGCATTTATACATAATGTCCTGAAAATTGATTCCTTCTTCTCTCATCGAAGAATATAGCATTTCTTTGCTATTACAAAAATTAAACACAAAATTTATTACAAACGATAAACTCGAGTGGAGTTCCTCAGAACCTCCACTGAAATATGAAAAATTATTATTATTGAAAATACAGAGCACAAATTGTGCATAGGGTTAATAAATGTGAATATACATTAATGTTTTCAATTTCCACCTTCACAAAATTTCACAATGGAAGGACCCCGGTTCTTACATGTGATTACGTGGTACCGACTACATTGTTTACCACATAATTTACAAGTACAGGATACGTCTATGTCATGAAAGTACTCCGTGGCGCACAGTTTATGGTGGTACCCATGTACCGCCATCGAGTTAACGAAGTGTCGTAGGTCTTGATTGGTGTCAGTCCATACCCTATTCGTCATGGCTTCCGTTATGTAAAATTCAGGCCAGATTTCATCTCTCTTCTTCACTCTCTCTTGCATTAGTCTTTTCTAGGCGTCCGTAGATGGTAGTCCTCTCTTCGTCCGTAGGTCCTCAATGAAAAAGTTCTCCTTGGCAAGTTCGTACACTAGTCTAGATTTTGCATATTTTGATAATCCCAGGGTTGCTTTTAGGAAGCGCGACTTCACTGCCTCGAGCGTCCTCAAGTCCGCCAGGGTCAGTTTCTCCCAGATGATTTCTATCCCGTATGTGGCGATGGGCGCTATTTTCGCGTCAAATAATCTCATAGCAGTTCCCAAAGAGAGCTTCGTGAGTGATTTAATGTCATATATGGCTTTAGTTGCTGCTGTTGCACGAGACTTGATGTGGACTCGGTAGGCTCTAGCTGTTGTTTGCATTGTCAATCCTAAGTATGTGAATGTATTTACTGTCTTGAGGGGATTCAATCCTAGGTATATTCTGTCTCCCGAGGCCTCTCTGCCACCTTTCCGAAACGTCATTTTTACTGTCTTCTCAGTGTTAATTTCCATCTTGTTATCCTTTGCCCAACTGTCGAGATTTGTTATGGCTTTTTGCACTTCATGTACGGAACTTGAACCAATGACCATATCGTCAGCGTAGAGGTATATCTTAATATTTTCCGTTCCTAGCTTAGTTGCCGTCACCACATCGTATGTTGCAATGTTGAACAGTAGGGGGCTGAGTGGGTCTCCTTGCAATACACCGTTGGTTTGTGTTATCAAATTCGAAGTTGCGACACGGTCATCAATTTGTATGTAATTTGTTGTCAGAATGTTGCTTATCAGTGTCGTGAGCTTGTTGTTTTCGCCCATTATGGCTACCAGTTTCGCAATTATTAGCGACCTGCTTAACGAGTCAAAGGCTTTCGCGTAATCGACAAACACTACGTGAAATTTGACACTAGGATGTCTTAGGGTTTCTTCAATGTCGTTGATTTGGTTGCTAATGGCGTGGAGAGTGCTTCGTCCTTTACGGAATCCAAACTGTTCATCTGGGAGTTTATGGTCCACTGCTTCTGTGATCCTTTTAGCGAGGAGTTTTGTCAGTATCTTCATCATGTTCTTTTCGATAGCGATCCCTCTGTAGGAGTTTGGATCTGATTGATCGCCTTTACCCTTGAACAGCACTTTAATAGTTGAGATTCTCCATGCTGTGGGGATGCTACATTCATTTAGACAGAGGTTCATTAATTCTGAGATTGCCGGAAGCAACATCTCTGTTGAGTCTTTCACGTGTTCGTTACAAATCCCGTCAGGTCATATGGCCTTATTGTTTTTGACTGACATGATAGCTTCTTCTACCTCCTCCGATGTGAACGGGTTGGTTTCATTTTGGTATGTTCCCATTTTAGTTGGTTCAAGATTGCTGACATCTCCGTCCACATTTAATATGTTCTGGAAGTGTTTTTCCCATTCAGCCATTTCTATTTTTCCAAAGCCATGAGTTTTTCTATGGTTCAATGCTACAAATGGGTCATTGATGGCTTCCTCTACTATTCTTATCGCCTCTTTTTCCAAATGCTCCTTACGTTTTACCGATAGTAGTCTTTTGTAATCCTTCTTGATGATGCTGTATTGTAGTAATGCCTCCTGGTCCATAGTAAATTTTGCGACATGCATGGCCTCGATGACTCTTTTTCTCTTCAGATAGCATTCTTTGTCGAACCATATTCGCGATCTTCTTTCCGGCTTATACACAAGTGCTGATTTGATAGTTTTTTCCAGGGATAGCGCGGCTGCGTCTATGTCTTTTCTCTTTATGTATTTATCAAAACTTTTCCATTCCTCCGATTCCTGTCTAAGAACATCTTTGTCTATCTGTCGTGAAGGGTTGGTATCTTTACGTTTTTCTCTCTTGTGCATTTTTGAGACGTTAAATTGTGTCGAGATTGGGCAGTGTTTCTTTATCATCGCCTCCTCTGAAGTGAGACATACAGTGTAATTTAGTAACTTAATGGTACGGCCTTATGAAATGGCGTGATTTCAAACATTACCCTATATTATACATTGCGTTTAATATTTGAACCGTAGTTCCACATCTAAATATGCAAGATCAAAATTTACTCAGTATTAAATATATATTCATATGTACAATGATTTGTGATTCGCACAAATATTAACTTAACTGCGTTGAAATGGTTTACTTTCCTTTAATATACATGAGTCTTTACTACTCAAACTTCCTGAACAAACACCGTAACTTTATCGGTTGAAAGTATAAATACTTGTCTAAATCAAGAGAACATAGGTGACAAACGTTTAAGTTCAGCACTGCTCTAACTTTGTTTTCTCCCATTTGATTATTAAATTTCGAAAAATTCCTGAAATTCTTTGCTCGACTTACATTTTCTTTGATAAACGTGAATATTCGAAGTGCATGGCATTTTACCTTCATTCCACACTTCCGTTCCAAAATTATACAACAATCAAATTATTTATTAAACACCCTGTACAGAACTTGCCTCAAATGCAATTACACGATGCCACATTCGCTGTGATCAAAACTAGGAAACATGACTCCTCAGTCTCCTTTTGTGAAAATACGTAACTCATTTAAGTCTACGATTCCTTTCTTGCACGGTATTCCAAATCTAAACCTCTTTCAGTGCATTTTCTCAATCAATGCAAAGAAAATCAGTAACTCTATTAAATATCCACTACCATTGTAAATATTGTTCAAGAAACAAACTTTAACAAACTCCTCTATTCTTATACAAAATTTCCTCGTGCCTATAAATTCAAATCTTTAATTACTTTCTGTACAGTTACTTTTATATCACCCTGTGATTTAACTTTCTTAACTCCTTTTCACGTATTTAAATTCAGTTATTACATTATTGTGACTTTCAAAGAATTGTCAGCAAGAATTCATATTTAAAAATGATATAAGTGTGTCCTCTCTTCCTGTGAATACAAATTTCTGAATTTAATTCAGTTATGTCCAGCTGATTTATTTTCAGACAATGGGTAGACTTATCTAAATTGCCCTGTCTCTTCCTGTGAATACAATAAAGTCTTAGCTATCTTCGTGAAATATTTTGTTTAATAAATTTTATCTAGGCTTTTTAATGCTCTAAATGTTTTATTTGACACATATAAAGGTTCTTGGAACATCTTTGTTACTAGGAAATATGGTTTATTACGTTTACAGCATAGTTCTACATAACTATCTGTTTCATTACAATGAATTTGGTATTTATTGATTTAAATGTCTATATCAATTATTTAGACTATCTTTTACCAGATTTTGTGTCGTGTAACAATCCATTATTGCACACAGTTGGTTTATAATAAATTTCTGACACTCGAATCAACATCTTGAGTTGTCGAAATATATTTGACATTTCGTGACATAGCTTTTTAAATATACGGTACTTAAGATGTTCAATATACGTTACAACGCTGCGCATAACATAGATTTATTTAATTTAACGCAAGTATCAATAATTCTAAACGACTTTATAATGAACTGATTTAACGTTGACAACAGCAATTCGCTAATATAATTTCGTCCAAATGACTGAAATTTTCAATGAAAATGACTCCTAAGAAAATACTGATATACTGAATTAAAATCTACACAATTTTAAATAAAATGACAGAATTATACGGTTGGTCAATTTGGATAAACAAAGAACATGACTACAATTCTACTAAATATATTTCAATCTCTTCACTACCTTGAGCTGGCGACGATCTCTGCTGTAATATGCCTTTTCTGGCAAGACAAATGTGTTTGAGCACAACGCCCACAGCTGCGAGAACCGGTTGTGGCGAGGCCTGCTGGATAACCTCACAGTGGGACAAGGGCAATGACATAACTGGGTTAGCGACCTCTCCGTGTAAAGCAAGTCTCTCCCCCACTCCTTCACTCGACTCCCGCATGTCGTTCGGATCTTCTGACGTTACCACTTTACTACGCCGGCATCGCTTCCTAAGGTTAAAATTCGATTGTTCTATAACTGTCTTTGAGAGTATACTGGATGTATATGAACTCGTGTTATGAAGTATAGATTTGTTCTGCATTTCTGCGCATCGCGTAGATGTTCGACTGCGCCATCCATGTTGTGGAATTCTGGATTCAACTTTACATTTCTGTAGTCTCTACTTCCCTATAATGTGCATCTTAGCACGAAGTCATCATCAGATTAATGATTAAACCTACATAACTTCCCCGTCGCCAATTTATAAACTGCATTGTGTATAGCTTCCAAGGATGAGCCGAATTGTATGAGTAATATAGCTCTTTTCCTGAAGTGAATTGTGTCCATTTATCATCGTGAGACGTGTAGTAGCTTCGTATCGAAATACTGAAGTAACAAGCTGTGTTTCAAATACTCCACTGACTTGCCGTATGAAGCTTCTCTAAATGTGAGTGCAAATGAACTCAGTCTCGTTCCGATAAGTGTGTTACAAAATCACCGGCCTACATGTTGTGCTGGTCTCAGTCAGACTCCGCGCTCCTTTTCTCTACTTTCGTTATGCGTGGCACTGTCCAAGAAACAACTCGTTTCTACACTGGCGGTCTTGTTCAGACCCGATCTGAATTAGGAATGACTGCTCGTTATTGCTCTCCGTGTACGGCAAGTTTATCGCGTTTCCTCCCCTCTCGTGGTGTGACGTAGCTCCACAGACTAACCCCTCACTCGCTTTGTCATCAACCTTGGTCACTTCTCCTCCTTCATGACGTTACATTCACTTCTCGTGGTGTGGCGCATTCTTACAATGTAGGCCTCCATACATTCAGATAATAAATACACAACCATATTTAAATAGTTCCTTCTTTCCTTCCGGTCTTCCGTAATTGTTTATATTAATAATGATGCATGGTATTCCACTCTATTTCAACTAAGGTTTTCCATATCTCTCAATTTTTTTAGGAATAAGAGGTTTCAATTCGTTCTTTTATTTTTCCTGCGTCCCAGTTCGTATCCCGTCTGGATCTTAGTATTGGCCTCAAATAAACTCGGGCACAGTACCAGGATTTAATTTCTCAACGCCAAACACAGGAATTTAACACGAGTCTTCTAAAAAAGGGCGGTTACTACCACTCACAGCTACCGTAGAGAATAAGTGGCTCGTAATGTCTTAGCGTGATATATTCTACGATAATCGATGTCCTGTTTGCCATAAGGATGAACCCGGAAAAATTAAACTTCTCAGGGGGAGGACACCATAGTACAACCGTGTCCCCTAAAGCCCTAATGTATATAAATTTAGTGTAATATCCCCAGTTCTGTGAGACCTGCACCTTAGGTTCCAGGTCCGAAACCCAGCTCTACGATGGAGGAACTTTAATGCTGGTATGAGAATTGGAGCGCAGGGTCGCAGGTAGCCAAGGGGTGCTAAAAGTTGCTAGTGCACTCGCATCCATCTCCTCCTCACCCTTCAGCGCGCTCTCAATGTTGTGGGGGAATAATCGAGAGAATGTTTTAAAATATTCAAAACACATGTTCTTTTAGAGATCCAAGTCAGTGTTTGCAGCCCACTAACGTTCGGTGTGTAGAAGTGTGAATGAGACCCAAGTCTGTGTTTGCAGCCCAGTAACGTTCTGTGTGTAGAAGTGTGAATGAGACCCAAGTCTGTGTTTGCAGCCCACTAACGTTCTGTATGTAGAAGAGTGAATGAGACCCAAGTCTGTGTTTGCAGCCCAGTAACGTTCTGTGTGTAGAAGTGTGAATGAGATCCAAGTCTGTGTTTGCAGCCCACTAACGTTCTGTGAGTAGAAGTGTGAATGAGACCCAAGTCTGTGTTTGCAGCCCACTGACGTTCTGTGTGTAGAAGTGTGAATGAGACCCAAGTCTGTGTTTACAGCCCAATAACGTTCTGTGTGTAGAACTGCGAATGAGACCCAAGTCTGTGTTTGCAGCCCACTAACGTTCTGTGTGTAGAAGTGTGAATGAGACCCAAGTCTGTGTTTATAGCCCCCTAACGTTCTGTGTGCAGAAGTGTGAATAAGACCCAAATCTGTGTTTGTAGCCCACTAACGTTCTGTGTGTAGAAGTGTGAATGAGACCCAAGTCTGTGTTTGCAGCCCAGTAACGTTCTGTGTGTAGAAGTGTGAATCAGACCCAAGTCAGTGTTTCCAGCCCACTAACGTTCTGAGTGTAAAAGTGTGAATGAGACCCAAGTCTGTGTTTGCAGCCCCCTAGCGTTCTGTGTGCAGAAGTGAGAATGAGACCCAAGCCTGTGTTTGCAGCCCACTAACGTTCTGTGTGTAGAAGTGTGAATGAGACCCAAATCTG
The DNA here is from genome assembly GCA_946902985.2 of Meconema thalassinum. Lineage (NCBI taxonomy): Eukaryota > Metazoa > Arthropoda > Insecta > Orthoptera > Tettigoniidae > Meconema > Meconema thalassinum. Next base: position 50,831,384 of record OX336388.2, on the reverse strand, counting down.
TGTTTGCAGCCCAGTAACGTTCTCTGTGTAGAAGTGTGAATGAGACCCAAGTCAGTGTTTGTAGCCCACTAACATTCTGTGTGTAGAAGTGTGAATGATACCGAAGTCTGTGTTTGCAGCCCACTAACGTTCGGTGTGTAGAAGTGTGAATGAGACCCAAGTCAGTGTTTGCAGCCAATAACGTTCTGTGTGTAGAAATGTGAATGAGACCCTAGTCAATGTTTGCAGCCCACTAACGTTCTGTGTGTAGAAGTGTGAATGAGGCCCAAGTCTGTGTTTGCAGCCCAGTAACCTTCTGTGTGTAGAAGTGTGATTGAGACCCAAGTCTGTGTTTGCAGCCCACTAACGTTCTGTGTATATACGTGTGAATGAGACCCAAGTGTGTGTTTGCAGCCCACTAACGTTCTGTTTGTAGAAGTGTGAATGAGACCCAAGTGTGTGTTTGCAGCCCACTTACGTTCTGAGTGTAGAAGTGTGAATGAGACCCAAGTCTATGTTTGCAGGCCACTAACGTTCAGTGTGAAGAAGTGCGAATGAGACCCAGGTCTGTGTTTGCAGCCCACTAACGTTGTGTGTGTAGAAGGGTGAATGAGACCCAAATCTGTGTTTGCAGCCCACTAAAGTTCTGTGTGTAGAAGTGTGAATGAGACCCAAGTCTGTGTTTGCAGCCCACTAACGTTCTGTATGTAGAAGTGTGAATGAGACCCAAGTCTGTGTTTGCAGCCCACTAGCGTTCTCTGTGTAGAATTGTGAATGAGACCCAAGTCTGTGTTTGCAGCCCACTAACGATCTGTGTGTACAAGTGTGAATGAGACCCTCTGCAAGATGTATCTTTTCACATCATTCGGTGTTGTCATAGGTTTCATTATCGCCACGCTTATAAGGAAGACGTCATTTGAATGTGCTAACCCGTTGAAATCCCACCTAGCTCATTATCTGATGCCCAAATGACTCACTGTTTCCAAATTATCTTTGTCAATCTTCACTCTTCCTAAATCATGTCAGTAATATGATTGTGTTTCTCCCCCCCCCCCCCCCCAGTAGACAAAAACCACTCTAGGATTGTTACAATAGGTCTGGAAAAGAAAGAGAACTACATTTTAGTTGTTCCCCAAGACTAACTTGAGCGTCCCCTCCGCACCCCTCGGTAGCATTATGAGCTTCTATGCCCAAGATCGTGGTTTCAAACCCGGCCGAAGTCGTCGGATTTTTTAAGAGCATTAAATTTCCCTCATTACGCCCTCATTTGGAGGGGAATTAAAGCCGGCGGTCTCATGTCATAGATTGATGGCATGTAAAAAACCTTCCACTAACTACAATTGTGTGAAGTCGAATTTGTAGGTTAGTTTTGATTAACGCTCTGTAGTTCCAAAATTCGTAGCCGGGTGCCAGTTGAAGTGGCATCTAATTGCCAATTTTGCGGCTAGGTGTCGTTGACGGTAGCATTTGGTAGCAAAAAGTGGGAACTATCTGAAATTGATCGTTTGCAGTCTTTACTTAAATTAAAACAGATAACACACACTAATAGAGCCATCAGAATTAACACCGGTTGTCAGACAGATTCCACACACACACAAGGTACATGGGGCAACATGACCGCGTTGTCGCAGCACCTAAACTGAGGATGCATCCAAGCAGTGTTTTGTCCGCCTCGTTCCGTAGTGGAAAGCATTCTTGGCTGTCACCTTGGAGGTCAGAGTTCGATTCCCGGCCCTGTCGAGAAATTTAATTCAGGTCTGAAGGCTGAAACGGAGTACACTCAATATATTGAGGCAGAATTGAGACGAGACGAGTTCATTTCCCATCCCAGTCATCCTGGACGTGGTTTTCCGTGACTTCCCACTTCTACTCCAGGAAAATGCTAGGATGGTACCTAACTTAAGGCCACGGCCGCTTCCTACCCAATTCGTACCTCAGTAACAGATACACATACTAGTACTAACATCACAGTGTCGCAAAGCCATTAAAAGAATCAACAACAACTACAACAACAAACAACAAAGATCAGTGTGTGTATTAATATAGCTATTACCATCCGTTCAGTGGAATAAGGACTCTAGTCACAAGAAATGCATGCTGTTAACGAGTGGGCTCCGAGACAACAAAACCTGTTACGGGGGTCCATCTTCCTATTTAATAGACAAAAATATGCCTAGATCATTCTTCAGTTGTCACTGAAGCACCACACTAGTAAACTACAATTTTCATATCATATTAGGGATAACTCGTATAAAATTTCGACGAAATTCACTTAATAGCGCGCTTTCAAACAACAAAAACGTACTTTACACAAAAATGGCGCGGAGTCCCTTATTCAATGCGCGCGTTCATTTCTTTCACAAAAGATACTACACACATCAAAAAAAGTTTTGCATCACGTCGGTTCCAAGAGTTCCGGAACCTTTAAATACAAAGGGAATAGAGATCAACACAAACAACATTTCAGCTCGTTTTATTGCTCATGAGACCCACACATTGCATGTTGTACCATCATACAGCTAGACTTTCAGCATTTGTGGTCCAGATTGCAGTACACACCACTACCTCTAATACCCAGTAGCACGTCCTCTTGCATTGATGCATGCCTGTATTCGTCGTGGCATACTATCCACAAGTTCATCAAGACACTGTTGGTCCAAATTGTCCCACTCCTCAACGACAATTCGGCGTAAATCTCTCAGAGTGGTTGGTGGGTCAAGACGTCCATAAACAGCCCTTTTCAACATATCCCAGGCATGTTCGATAGGGTTCATGTCTGGCGAACATGCTGGCCACTGTAGTCGAGCGATGTCGTTATCTTGAAGGAACGCATTCACAAGATGTGCACGATGAGGTCGAGAATTGTCGTCCATGAAGACAAATGCCTCTCCAATATTCTGCCGATATGGTTGCACTATGGGTCGGAGGATGTCATTCAGGTATCGTAAAGCCGTTTCGGAGCCTTCCATGACCACCAGTGGCGTACGTCGGCCCCACATAATGCCACCCCAAAACATCAGGGAACCACCACCTTGCTGCACTCGCTGGACAGTGTGTCTAAGACGTTCAGCCTGACCAGGGTGCCTCCAAACACGTCTCCGACGATTGTCTGGTTGAAGGCATATGCGACACTCATCGGTGAAGAGAACGTGATGCCAATTCTGTGGGGTCCATTGAGCATGTTGTTGGGCCCATCTGTACCGCGCTGCATGGTGTCGGGGTTGCAAAGCTGGACCTCGCCATGGACGTCGGGAGTGAAGTTGCGCATCATGCAGCCTATTGCGCACAGTTTGAGTTGAAACACGACGTCCTGTGGCTGAACGAAACGCATTATTCAACATGGTGGCATTGCTGTCAGGGTTCCTCCGAGCGGCAATCCGTAAGTAGCGGTCATCCACTACAGTAGTAGCCCTTGGGCGGCCTGAGCGAGGCCTGTCATCGACAGTTCCTGTATCTCTGTACCTCCTCCATGTCCGAACAACATCGCTTTGGTTCACTCTGAGACGCCTGGAAATTTCCCTTGTTGAGAGCCCTTCTTGACACAAAGTAACAATGCGGACGCGATCTAACTGCGGTATTGACCTTCTAGGCATGGTAGAACTACAGACAACATGAGCAGCGTACCTTCGTCCTGGTGGAATGACTGGAACTGATCGGCTGTCGTACCCCCTCCGTCTAATAGGCCCTGCTCATGCATGGTTGTTTACATCTTTGAGCAGTTTTAGTGACATCTATGAACAGTCAAAGGGACTGTATCTTGGATACAATATACACAGTCAACGTCTATATGCCGGAGATCTGGGAACCGAGGTGATGCAAAACTTTTTTTGATGTGTGTATTTAGATTGTGTAGGCTGTCATATTTATACTAAGAACTCCAATTATTTTCTTTCTCACGGGATTATTTTTACAGATTTTATTAATACCCAAATGAAGGAAATTGTAATTATTTAGCTCCATGTTCCTGAATAGTTTGTTTACCTGCTAGAAAAAAAACCAACACACTATCTTAAAATATAGGTGGGAGATAATTTGTAACACTTGTAATATCACTAAGCTTGGATTGGTAATTTTAGCATATTCGCTTATTAATTGCTTGGCATCAAAAGGGATTAGATGACTCTCATCAAATCTGCTACACAGGTATGGGTAAAGGTGTATGTTCAAATGTCCCAACAAATTTGGTTTGGCATATTCTACATTGTCTTCTCACGACTATGGGTTAAATTGTGTTTCTCCAAATTTTGATTGCGAGCAAATTTGTCTCCGCATGTGGTACATGAGGATAGCTTCTCACCAGTATGGGTAAACTTGTGTCTCTTCAAACTGCCAATCAGACTAAATTTGGCTTCGAATGTGCTACATGAGAAGGGTTTCTCCCCAGTATGGGTTAGCATGTGTGTCTTTAATTGGACTTTCCATCTATATTCTACTTTACAAATACTGCACGAGAAGGGCTTCTCCTCAGTATGGGTTAATTTGTGTGTCTTCAAATGAAATTTCCGACTAAATTTGGCTTCGCATGTGCTACACGAGAAGGGCTTCTCCCCAGTATGGGTTAGCACGTGCGTCTTCAAATGACCTTTCTCTCTAAATTTTACTTTACAAATACTGCACGAGAAGGGCTTCTCCCCAAAATGCGTTAGTGTGCTTTCAAAAGACATTTGCGACTAAATTTGGATTCGCATGTGCTACACGAGAAGGGCTTCTCCCCAGTATGGGTTAACATGTGTATCTTCAAACTATCATTCCGAGTAAATTTGGCTTCGCATGTGCTACATGAGAAGGGCTTCTCGCCGGTATGGGTTAACATGGGTCTCTTCAAATCAGCATTGTGAGTAAATTTGTTTTCGCCTGCTCAACACAAGTAACGCTTCGTTCCAGTATGGGTTAACAGCTTGGACGACAAATTTTCTTGATTAGTAACATTTCTTTCAGATACAGTGCTGGTATTCTGTCCTCTGGTAGTACATAATGCGTATATCTTCCTTACAGCAGGATCCGAAGTATCAGGACATCCCAGCCTGAAACCGTTGGTATTAACACAATCCAGTGCGCTCATAAATATGTTGAATTATCTGAGAATGGTGAATAATACTTTCAAAATACAGAGATCTAACTTATCAAATGATAACCGGACCAACATTCACTAAATCACTACCAGGAATACTGTCCTTATCTAATAACTGGAACTGATCTCAGTTTTAATATTCAATGCTACGTTTTTATACAGTCTGAATATTTTCAAATACTTATATACTAAGCAAACAAAATGGTGCGTCACATCGGAGTATTTGGAGTCATAGGTTTCCTTGATAAATAAGAAATCCGTATCTAGTTCAAAAGTTCTGATTATACATGGAAATGGCAAATTATTTCCAGACACATTCTGTTTGCCAAAAGTCAACTTTGTCCTTGATATAATTGGAATTATTGAATGGTTACGGAAATTGTGTGCCAATTCATACTAGCAGTGCAAGTGTTCAACTTATTTTACACCACATTGTGCCGCTTTAACAACATGGATGTTTGTGGATATGACTATTTACATTAATCTGGATAACTAAAATCCATCTGACTTAGGAAGTGCGTGCTCGTGTAGAGGTGACAGAATAATCCATATTATATTCCCTACAGAATAGCCATGCTGGCATTTGGATGAAGGTGGGAATTTTGGATATGCAAATCAAGTGATTTCGAAACCATATGGGCTCTTATGCTTCACTCTCGAATACATCGCGGATGAATGGTTATTTAGGGCTACATACATTTTGTGGAGTTGAGTGAATAGCTTAAGGTCCAAGAAAATATCAGATACTGTATATAACGGTGGCTTGTTATAATACACAGAAAGTGGTAACTCGGTAACATTAATCATTCCATATAGCAAACATTTATCCAACTCTTGGCTCACCACAATGTGACTCCCGTCTGACCACGTACTGTAGCTGGGAACATAAAATAAGCAATTTTTCCCCCAACGATTCAATATCTCAACCTCCTATTTAGACGTCAACAAATACACACTTTGTACACTGTTCGATGTTACATTTGATGTTTCAAAATATCTGACATAAGTATCTCAGAGGTTTGTTAAACCTGGCACAATATACTAAAAGTAATGAAATAGAATAAGAGATTTCACTTCTTGCACAGATCGATGCATTTGCTTAAATAAATCCGTAAACGCGCGTGCAAAAGTGGCTGAGCTTTCGCACGGGCGGCGTATTTGTTGAGTGACGTCACTCATTCTTGAGATTACCATTCTATCTCCGCAGAAACTACACACCCTACATCCGAAGGAATTCGTTCAAAATAAACTATTATTGGTTATCCCCAAGAGTTCTTGTCCTCGACCCGTCCTTCCATAACAACTGTAAGGTTTCATAACCACTCGTCAGACTCATTTACCCTCCCCCACTCGTCCTAATGCCCTTCATTAAGTACTATATTTAATTCTTTAATCACCACTATTTTCATACAACATCACAATCAAATATTTTTATTCCTATATATTATGTAGCAAAAACAATCCAAGTATCGCATCCACATAGCGCCAAGCTCCAGGCAATGGCTTCAAAAATTACTTTTTAATACCTAGATCTATTTTTCATTTAAACATATGTCAACTCGAGCTTTATATCGTATTTGCTTTGTCCATTCTGCACCCATGTTGGAGTCACCAACGTCTTTTAGTGTTTCAACAGCCAATCGATTTCAATATTTTTATTTTAAATCTTCCTGCTGCATTCCGTTTATTCTGTTTCAAATACAATGATTTTATTATGAAAACTCTCCTCAACACCTCGTACACACCGTTTAGAAACATGATAAAATTTTCTGGTGAGAGGCCAAGATAACATTGTCGTTAGTAAGTCACCGAGTCGAAATTACTTTATCTTCGTCCTCTATTCTCCTTCAAATTTATTTGGCATTTCCTTCGTTACTTGCCGTATGTATCGATTGAAATGTACGAATGATAAAATGCAGTCATACCTATCATCGTTCCAAATTCCAGTTTCTCTCTCATGTCTATCGAATCTAATAAACACCAGCTGGTTGTAGACACACTCAGAATCCTGAATTCTATTCCGAAACTTTTCAAACCGGCAAACAATATCTCCAATTATCATTATACACAGCTTTATTTGTACTAAATATGCCAAGAACGTTTTCCTCTCGATCTTTCTTCTATCAAGAACATTCTAATACTTAATTCAACTACCCATGTTCCTCTGATTCTTGTTCAATGAACTTGTTTTTACCTAACTCGGCTGTCATCCAATCCATCTGTTTCATCATCGTCATCAGCTTCTCAAGGATAAAAGCCTTGTCATCGCAGACATTTCTTACAGTCTTCAGCAGTCCTCTTCACATTGGCATACAAGTCACCTTCCATCACCTTGACAATGTTCTTGAGATACGATTGTCTTGGTCGTCCCCTTTGTTTTTTTCCCCGAAGTTTTTCCTTAAAAAATTACCTGGAGGAGAGAGTCATGTTTAAGTATGTGTCCCATGGATTTTTCATTCCTTTACTTGATGGTGTTCAACAGGCATCGATTCTCCTGAATTTGGTTCAGAACAAGCTCATTTGTATTTCTTTCCATCCAGCTTGTTCTGGTAATTCGTCTCCGAAACCACATTTCAGCTGCCTCAAGTTTTAATTCTTCTCCTTTCCCAAGTGTCCATGTTTCACAACTATAGGTCAACACACTCCAAACAAAGGTCTTGAGAAATGACTTCCTTATCATCAAGTTGAGGTGGCCATTCCGCAGCAAATTCTTCATATTTTGAAAGGCTTTCTTCGCCAACTCTATTCTTTTCTTAATTTCTGAGATCCATCTATTGTCATAATTAATCACACATCCAAAATAGCAAAATTCCCTTACTTGTTCAATGGCACTATCACTTAACATTATATTAGCTAAAATTGTTTGTTTCTTTCTATCAACTAGCATTAATTATGTCTTCCGAGAATTAAATCTTAGCCCGAATTTTCCTAAGGATTTCTGAAAAACTTTTAACATGCAGAGTTTGCTAAAATTGCAATATCATCTGCAAAGCGAATGCTACGTACCTGTAATCCATTACATCTTAATCCTTTTGTTTTCTTTTTAATGTATTAACTGCAGCTTCTATATACTCGTAGATATTAAAAAGAAATGGTGATAGAGTACAACCCTGCCTTACACCTCTTCTTATATCTGCTTCTCTTTTATTGCCATCAACTGTTATTTCAGTAGTTTGATTTTTATATAAGTTCAGAATAAGGCGCCTGGCTTTCCAGTCAATCCCGACTTTGACAAATAAAAGAAATAAGGTTTTCCCATTGACATTATCAATGCTTTTTCTATATCAATGAATACTATATAGGTCTTTTGATTAACTTCCAGTCTTCTTTCTAAAATCTGACGTAATGCAAGGATAGCTTCCCTAGTCCCTTTCCTTGTTCTAAATCCATACTGATCACTATCCAGATGTTGTTCAATTTTCTTGCTTAATCTTTGATGATGATCAATACAATCTTTCATGCATGTGAAAGAATGGCTAAAGTTCAATAATTAGAACATTCAAAAGCATTTCCTTTCTTCGGTTGTGTGATTGTTCAAATTTTAATAAAATCAGGAAGTACGAATCCATCCTCTTAGCATTTAGTAAAGGTTTGAAAAAGATATTATTTAATGCTTACATCACAACATTTTAAGAGCTCTGCAGGAATGTTATCTACACCAGTTGCTTTATTTCCATTCAGTTTAGTGAGTGCTGAATAAAACTCTGCCTTAGTTATAGTTGGACCTATATCATATTCTTCAATTAGTTCTTCGTCTTCTATATAAATACTATTGTCAGTAATATCTGGTCCATCATACAAATCTTGAAGGTATTCCTTCCATCGCTCACATACCTTTTCATTTTCTAACAATAGCTGAGTTGCTACGATGTATAGGGGCTGAAGTTCTGAGCAGTTTATTTCGCTTATTATTACTTTGGATCTTTGACAGGTAAGTGAAGGGTTATTGAACAGTATGCCATTGTCTCTATACTGAAGAAAGCAGGAGCTGACAGATTGGAAGTTTCTCCGACAATGAGTGTGATGACTAACGCTTCTAAGTTTTTATAAGAAGGATAAACAAATGCTGATGATGAAGAAATTTATGATCAAATAGAAGAATTGTTTGACATAGTAAAGGCAAATTCAAACATTTCTGGAGTAGTTGGAAGTAAGCTGAGCGTCTATGTCCAAGATCGCGAGTTCAAACCCGTCGGAATTTTTAAGAGCGTTAAAATCCCTCAATATGCCTTCCTTCGGAGGGGAAGTAAAGCCGGCGGTCCCATGTCATAGATTTATGGCATGTTACAGAATCTTACACTAATTACACCTGTGTAAAGCTAAATTATAGGTTAAGCACTTGACTAATGCTCTAAGGTTCCAACGTTCGTCACCAGGAGCCGACTGCGGTGGCATCTGGTAACCTAGATCTGAGCTAGTGGTCGTTAACAGTGGCGTTTGGCGGCAAAAGTATTAACTACTTGAAAAAAATGAATGTCTGCAGTCCTTACTTGAATTGAAAACAGACAAAACACACAAATACAACCATCACAATTAACACCGGTTGTCAGCCACATTTTACAGACACCCTAAGTAAGCGGAGCTACATGACCGCGTTGTCGCAGCCCCTAAACTAAGGAAGCAACCAGGCTAACTATCTTCTCTCAAATACTTCCAGACGGAGAGATTTCCGAACAATAATTCGTGGGCAAGTGAAGAGTTAAGTTAATACCAACAATGTATCTACTTTGACGAGACAAGCAGTAAAATGCGAGATATATCTGACGTTGCAAACAAAACTTATTCGTATCCAAAACATTCAGTTTCGCATACACGAAAGTTAAATAACATATTTCCTCATATGTTGTACACTTACTCATTTGGATGATTTCCACTTGCTGCACTTTCCCCATCCTGGATTTCTTCTTTTATGTCCTAGGAATGAAGTGAATTGATTAATTATTTCATTTATTTGGCATCACTAATACTATTTACACAAACAGCAAACTATGAAATTGTAAATCACGGCAGAGTTGAAGTGATGCATTACACAGATGTGGTTATGACTTCCCTAGTTCTAAAACTTATAATACACAATCTCCTCCAGAAAACAAAATGCTGACTCACTGCCTTAATGGAAGTAATCGCTTTAGGGATTGAGGACAAATGAATGTATTTTTACTTTTTTAACAGGATGGCTTTAGGAGGCGTTAGGATGTAACACATCCACCTATCATTAAGTAAAAAGCGACTATATCCTCAATATTTGTACCATCCCATTTTTCGAGAATGAAGGTCAGACATATTACATTTACAATATCATACAACACATTTCTCACAAAACACTGCAATTAAAGCAAAATAAAAAAGAATTTAGTGTAAGTACATAAATTATATGCCTCTAGAGGGAATTCATTGTGGAGTATGTTGATGCTACACAATGCTAGTAATATCAAGCATTGTAAGTCTCCTGGTGAACGGTAGCACATAGTTTGCAAGGTAGGTACAAGCCGGGGAAGAAATTGGAGTAACTTATTAATATTTAGTTACACGTCATTTAGAATGCTTTCAATAAGGGATTCCAGGCATCTTTGGTATTAAAATAATCGCACGCTGTCCATTGTAAATTGGATTGACTATGCCTATAATGATTTCGGAAGTGTTCCCAACAACTAACCAAAGTTTCATAGCAATCGGATGAATGGTATATGAACGCATACGGGACTTGGTTGAAACGATTCGCGTGCCATCGCTCATTTGTTGAATCTATTTGTGCGATACCTATTGTAAAGGTGATGTAAGCCAGAAACCTTCCCTGTTGAGTACACAACATCTTACCCAAGTTTCATCGCTATCGGACGAATGGTATATGAACGCATACGGGACTTTGTTGAAACGCTTCGCGTGACTTCGCTCATTTGTTGAATCTACTTGTGCGCTACCTATTGAAAAATAGATTTACTAAGCCTAAAACTTTCCCTGGAGTGTACACAACAACTCACCCAAGCTTAGTCGCTATCAGACGAATGGTATATGAACGCATACGGGACTATGTTGAAACACTTCGCGCGTCGTCGCTCATTTGTTTAATCTGCTTGTGTGATACCTAGTGTTAAGTGGATTTACTAACCCAGAAACCTTTCCTGAAGTGTACACAACATCTCACCCAAGTTAGGCACTATCGGACGAATGGTATATGAACGCATACGGGACTTTGTTGAAACGCTTCGCGTGTCGTCGCTCATTGGTTGAATCTGCTCATGCGCTACCTATTATAACATGGATTTACTTAGTCAGAAACCTTGCCTGTAGTGTACACAACCTCTCGCCCAAGTTTCATCGCTATCGGACGAATGGTATGTGAACGCATACTGGTCTTAGTTGAAACGGTTCGCCCGTCGTCGCTCATTTGTTGAATCTACTTGTGTGATACCTATTGTTAAGTGGATTATTAAGCCAGAAACCTTCCCTGTAGTGTACACAACATCTCACCCAAGTTTCATCGCTATCAGACGAATGGTATATGAACACATACGGGACTTTGTTGAAACGCTTCGCGCGTTGTCGCTCATTTGTTGAATCTACTCGTGTGCTACCTATTGTTAAGTGGATTTACTAAGCCAGAAACCTTACCTGAAGTGTACAGAACATCTCACCCAAGTTTCATCGCAATTGGATGAATGGTATATGAACGCATGTGGGACTTTCTTGAAACATACGCACCCCATTTTGTTGAAGCTACTCGCGCACCATCTATTGTAAATTGGATTTACTACGCCTATAACTTTTCCGGGACTGTGCACAACAACTTACCAAAATTTGATCGCAATCGGACGAATTGCATATGAACGCATCGCCATTACGCATTTGTTTACACTACTCGCGCGCTATCTATTGTGAAATGGATTAACTATGCTTATGATCATCCCGGAAGCTTGCCACGGTGGGTGAGTGGATAGCGTGTCGGTCTACTAACCCCAAGATTGCAGGTTCGCCCCTGACCGTAGTAAGTGATTTTTGAAAGGCGGCAAAAATACGATACGCATGTCATACGATATTGGCATGTCAAAGAACCCATTTGAATTCAGTAGGCCGAGTTCATAATGGCAAAATTAATCTCGGGAGATTCCGCCAGCACAAAGTTCCTCATTTCTCTACTAGAAAGCGCTATTGTGTTCAAGGAGATTAGATATCTAACATCTAACCTCCTTGACTTTCATAGTCAAGGAACTACGAAATTCGACATGCAAGCTACCCTCTGGGTGTCAAATAGCAAAGCTTGCACCAGGCACCCGAGGCCATACGATATTATTATTATTATTATTATATCCCGGAAGTGTTTACAACTCACCTAAATTTGATCGCAATCGGATGAATGGTTTATGAACGCATAAAGACGAACACACAGACATTCCTTTTTATATACATGGTGTCATTTATGTACTTGAGTACCCTCAAGTGGGTGTAGGGGATGGGTATAGGATCAATTTGAGATAGGGAACCTGGGGTCGGAATGGCCTCCTAACCCCAGAAAACAGGTTGTTTCAGGCCCTGCACCCCTGCAAAGTAGGCAAGCGCACCATGTGCTACTCTAAGGTCAGGCACTTTTTCGCTGTCAACGGTCTTGGCGCGACCACTGCTCAACGCTGCGTTAGCCGAGAGCTGAATTCCTCTTGCCAATTGATAGTTCCGTCGTCTTTAACTACTACAGAAACACACGTAACTCGTTGATACTAATAATCAAAAGGCAATTAATTTACAGAATCAACGATCGTTTAAAAAAATCAGCACAGAATAAACATGCAATGTGACTACGCCCCCTCCTTCCCCTCTAAAAACTAAAGAAAAAAATTAAAGCATGGCACCCCAGGAGAAACGAACCCGGGACCACCGTGGCACCACGCCTCGACCCTATCCTGTCGATTAACGCAGCGTTGAGCGGTGGTCGCGCCAAGACCGTTGATTGCGAAAGAGTGCCTCAGAGTAACACATGGCGTGCTTCCCTACTTAACTGGGGTTCAGGGCCTGAAACAAACCTGTTTTCTGGGGTTAGGAGGCCATTCCGACCCCAGGTTCCCTATCTCAAATTGATCCTATACCCATCCCCTACATCCCCCTTGAGGGTACTCAAGTACATAAATGACACCCTGTATATATATATATATATATATAAGATATATTAATTGAGTACGGTATTGATTTGGCGTATAATTTTGAATATTTGATTAACTTCTATCAATACGGATTTTAAAACATTGTTTTAATGGCTAATGTATTCGCATTTTACGATTTAAGATATTTAGGAAATTTTCCAACACTATATTTATGACCCCCCTCCGACGCCCATCTTACAAATGACTCATTCATGGAATCCTGAAATTTGCTCTGACCTGCTCTGCTGTACTGAAATATTTTAACTGCTTCGACGGCGTCAAGTACTGGAGTGTGACCGTGTCTAATATTTAGTTCAACAACGGAGTGGTCAATCATTACAGGAACTTTCATACAACTAATATACAGCACCACATGTCATACTAAATAAACATCATAAGTATTATTCCCTCTCGTGGGGAAATCAACCATCTGGGAGAAACCCCGCTCCCTAACTAGTTTGTTTGCAACAAGTTGAGCTTGGCTACCGTTAGTTAAACCACCGCATCAGTTCACACTTTGAAGATTTAAATCCCCGGCAATTATAACATTCTTTTATATAGATTAACCCGTACAGGTGATGTCATAAAGAGTATCCAGTAGCGATAAGTTGTCCTTTGGTGCTCGATACGCCCCTATCACCTGAAGAGAGTTTAACTTTGCTTCATCCAAGATTTCTTCACATAACAGCACAAGATCTATATTGGCCCATACTAAGCAACTTTCGATGTCCCTATGAACACGAATACATAAACCACCACCTCGCTTACCTCGGTCTCTTCTATACATTACTTTAGTACCCTGAATTATTCCTTTACTATTTACATCCTCATATAACCATGATTCAATAGCTATGATAACGTCCGATGAATATTTGTCTACTAGATTCCAAAATTCTATTAATTTATTCCCTACACTCTGACAATCAACCTGCAGCAATCGCTTCCCCCGCTCGTGACGGTAGTCTTCCTCCGGTCCAACTTCTTCTCACTAATGCCGGCAGGATTCAATGACCCTCTAGTGCAGGCTTCCCAGGTTCTAGGCGCCTCGTCGATTCAAGTGTAGCCCATCTCGAGCGAAGTCACGGTCCCCGATCCAGCAGTTAGCGTCCACATAAACTAGTCCCAATTGTGTGCACACCCAGTCCATGCGAGCATTAACGGCCTTAGCTCGCCATAGTAGGATACCCCCCCCCCCCCCCCGCCGCACAATGCCACTCAACACAATTTTTGCGTTCCTAAATATATTTCTGGCTTTCGTACCTAACTCGTAAAGCTGGTCCATAATATAATCAGCTGTAGCCCTCTTCTTTAAGTCATTAGCCTCAACATGGAGAAGCAATAGTTTAACTGCCTCACAATCTTCTATTGGCACTTCCTCAACTTGATGGGCGAGCTGGTCAATTTTTATTCCCGGATAGCACATCACTTTCTTGACCGTTTTCCTCGATATATCCCCGCTACACTTCATCATCGAATCACCCATTATGAGTACGTCATTCTTACCAGTTTGCTCTTGCTCGCCCTCTTCCACACTGATCCCAGTAGAAAGCCGTTCAGTCACATCCTTCACCGTTTCTTCTGACTCACAAAGCTTTGTTCTAAGTTCTTGTTTTATTTGACCCCTTGCTTTGATTTGCACCCTCACTCAGTCCGGCGTATCACATACCTTACCAAACCAATTCCCCACATCACAATCCTCCTTCTTGATCTTAATACATCCGAAGTGAAACCATTTCTCACCCTTCAAATACCACAGTCTTATCCTTGCGCGTTAAGCCTCCAGAGAACAACCCATTTCAGCACACCTGCAAGCATACTATTAATAACGACGTGTCTTCAAATATGCCTGTGTTAATGTTGCTTATTTTGAATAGCGCTTTTGTCCACTTTGTATTAATGCAAGTATTCAGGTTGCTGTTGCGGCCTCCGTGGCTTAGGCGGCAGCACGCCGGCCTCTCACCGCTGGGTCCGTGGTTCAAATCCCGGGCACTCCATGTGAGATCTGTGCTGGACAAAACGGAGGCAGACAGGTTTTTCTCCGGGTACTCCGGTTTTCCCTGTCAAAATTTCATTCCAGCAACACTCTCCACTATCATTTCATTTCATCTGTCATTCATTTAATCATTGCCCCAGAGGAGTGCGTCAGGCCTCGGCAGCCGGCACAGTTCATATCCTCGCCGCTAGTTGGGGGCTTCATTCATTCCATTCCTGACCCGGTCGGAGACTGGAAGCAGGCTGTGGATTTTCATTTTCATTCAGGTTGCTAACTCCTTCCTGAATGTGTTGTATCAATATGGCTTCTGTCACTTTCGGCTAAGCTATGAGTTAACATGTCATCTCTGGGCAATATTTGCCTCGTATATGGTACATAAATATAGCTTCACGCAAATGCGAATTCAAATGACTTAGGAGAGTAAATTAGGCTTCACTCAGACTACAGCTTGTTGCAACTATGAATAATTAACAAGTGTCATAAGTGTCCTTAGCGAGTCAAGTCTGCTCCACGATTACTACACGAATATGGCTATTTGCCGTCACTATGTGTGACATCCACGTGCTCATTTCAGCAAAGTTTGCCCCACATTTACTAGACGTAAATTGCTTTATTCCTGTATGGGTTAAGAAGTGTTTTGTCCTATGACATTTCAGATAAAACTTCGCGTTACATACGATACATTAATGTAGCTTCTTGCCACTATGGGTTAAGATGTGCAATTTCAGAGAGCATTTGTGACCAACGTTTGTCCCACATATACTACACGAATACGGCTTCAGGCCGCTATGGAGGAACATATGTGTCTTCAAATGGTTTACCCCAGGAAATGTTTTTTTGCACGTGGTACATGAGAATGGCCTCTCACCGTTATGGGTAAGAACATGTTTACTCAAACCTTGTTTTAGATCAAACTCGGTATGGCATATATCACATGGATATTGTTTATGGCTTCTATGAGATACAATGTGTTTCTGCAAGTTACCAGCATGAGCAAAGACCTTCGAGCACATATCACATGAGAAAGATTTCTGGCCGCTATGTGAGAACCTGTGCCTTTTTAAAGAGGACTTCTAAGAAAAGTTGGCTCCACAGCTACTACATGAGTACGGCCTTTGACCACTATGGATAATACGGTGCGCCTTCAAAAGTGCCTGTGTCGAAAATTTATCTCTACACTTTCCACATGAGTTTGACTTCTGTGCAGTTTGAGTATACTCATGTTTCTTGATGCTATGAAGTATTAACAAGTTCTTCTTCAAGTGAACACTTTCAAAGGATCTTTTCCCGGTATTGGCTAATGTGGAAATCTCCCTTACAACAGGATTCGACGTATCTAAACATAGCCTGAAATAATTGGTAATATTACATTAGAGTGCGTCAAGTTGTATTTAATTATCAGGGGAAGTGGAATAATACTTTCAAGATCCAGAGAGCTAACGAGTAAAATGATGATTCATATTGATGACTGCGTTCTATTATATCAGTAGCTGGAATTTGGCCCCTAACTTGTACTGGAAACTAATGACGATTCTACTGTTAAAATGTGTGTCTTTCATACAGCCAGAATATGTTGCAGTTACATACACAGGTCAGAGGTTTTGGATTACTTACTTCCTCCATGGTGCTACAACCTGGGGTGGGTTTTGGCCTCTTGAACAACTGCTCTATCCATCGCCTTGCTCCTCCATCCTCTCACTCCCTTTGCAACGAGGTCTGCATTCACACCATCCAACCTTCTCTTCTTAGGACGTCCTTTCCTCCTCCTGGAAAATAATCTCCCTTTCAACATTCTCTTGGGCATCTGGCTCTCCGGCGTCCTCTCTATATGTCCCAACCATTGGATTCTCTGTGCCTTTATAAACTTTGCGATGTCTTGTTTTCCAATCAATTCGTTTAGTTCATGGTTATATCGTATTCTCCATTCATCTTCCTAACTAACAGGGCGATATATTCTTCACAGTATTTTTCTTTCAAAACACTTCACAGTATTCTCATCATCCATAGTTAATGTCCAAGCTACAGAGCCATAAGTCACTAATGGTCTTATCATTGTCTTATATATCTTCATTTTGGGTGTTCGTGATATAAGTTGATCCCTGAGCATCTAGATGTTTGCATAGTATGCTCTGTTTCTAGCCTGTAATCTATCTTTAATACAGTTTGTCATATTACACTGGTTGTTAATAAGTAATCCTAGATACTTAAATTGTGTCACACCCTCAAATGTCTTATCGCCTATTGTAATATCCTGCGGGGCTCTTCTTGTGTTAGATGTGGACATTACCATGTTCTTAGTTTTACTCTCATTCACTAATAACCCAATATTTGTAGCTTCTTTCTCTAATTCAAAATATACTCTTTTCAGTGTCTTCCTCTTGCTATGATCACTACATCATCTGCATAAGCCCAGATCTGACTTGATTTGTTAAAAATAGTGTCTCCCTGGTCTAATTTACTAATTTCTTTATGCAGTGCAAGGTTAAAGAGTACTGCAGACAATCCATCCCCTTGTTTTACACCTATATTAATTCTGAAGGGCTTACTCAATTAATTTCCATTTTTCACGCATGCCCATGTGTTATCTAGTGTCATCCTTATCAGCTGGATTATCTTTCCAGGTATCCTCATTTCTCCTAGTAATTCATATAGTCTTTCTCAACATACACTATCGAAAGCTTGTTTAAAATCTATAAAGAGCAGGTGGAGGTCAATATCATGTTCATAAAACTTTTCCATCATCTGCCTAATTACAATGATTTGTTCCTTTGTACTCTGGTTAGGTCGATAACCACACTGATATTCACTCAGAATCTCTTCTGAAAATATCTTCATTCTTTCTTTCAAGATACCTGATAGGATCTTGTAATTAACATTCAATAGAGTGATTCCTCTGTAATTCTCACATGCTAGTTTATCTCCATTTTAAATATAGGGCATATTATTCCTCCCCTCCATCTATCTGGCGTGTTCTCTTCTTCCCATATTCTTTCCAATAGTTTATGTATTCTATCTTCCAATGCCCCCCTCCATATTTTATCATTTCTGCTACTATACTGTCTTCCCCTGGTGATTTGTTGTTTTTCATCTTCTTCATTACATTTGCCACATCAAATCTTGTAGGACTCATATTACTTGCATTCTCATTCTCTGATTCTGATCTAATTACTACTTGTGTCTCATGTTCAATTTCTATCTCCATACACTTTCACTTAGAAGTTCCTTAAAGTGCTCAGACCATCTATATAACACTTTGTTTTCATCATTCCGTATCATCCCTTGTTTATCTTTGCATCTTCTTTCCATCGGTTGGAAACCTTTCCTCATTTTACCAATTGCTGCATAAAATATTATTTCATGCCCGTAAGAGGTTCCCGTACTTGGGGGAAGGGTAAGTATTTCCACAAACGTATTGTTTCCCGAAGATCAACCCGGTCCTTTAACAGTTCAATTGATAGGATACATTCCTTATCTATTGCACATTCTAAAGAATTATTGTCATGCATCATTTTCCCAGTGCATAGTGGTATTTGAAGAGCATGAATGTACAATGATATAACAGTTAATTAAAGAAAAATCGGGCAACTGAGCACAACATAATATATCAGATACCATTACTAGTTAAGGATCAACTTCCTGGTACTGATATCAATGAATGTTTCACCAACCATAATTTATATGCTCATACAGGTGACACAGATTAAATCCCATTTAATTCGCTTCAGAACGGCCAAACTGGTGTTATGGAGTATGGACATGCAGGCCATGTGATTTCGCAAACACATACAATACCATGCCTCACCGGATGAATAGTTAGAATTATTTACGGCTACATCAATTGTGTTGAGTTAGATAATTAGTTTTTACTTCCAAGTATACTAAATATAGAGGTGGCTTGTTAAAATGTACAGAATGTTGTAACCGTCCAAGTTTAACCACACCATAAAGCACACATTTGTAGAACTGTCGGCCTACCACTACACGAATCCTGTCTAACGTCCCGTCTTGTAGCAAGGAACATTAAATATGCATGTTCCTTTCTCACCGCGCTACTCCTTCGAATTAGTTTCATAACATGTTCATTAGTTTCATGACACCATGTAGTTCATGGAATGTACACAGTTATTCAAAATTACTTACCAAAATGTATCATTGAATAATTACTGACCAGAATATCTCATATGTCGGTCAAACCTGGCATTGTTTCAAAATGAGAGAAGTTTAGGTAACAGATTTTACTTCAAGCACAGTTCACGTGTACCTGGTGAAGATGATACAATGAAATCCAATCACAAAATATCGCACTAATGCGTTTGTGAGTACATTATTACAAATATAACTGGCAAGATCCAATTTCCTTCATTGCTTGTTCAATGTATAGATTGAAAAGTAATGGTGATAAGTTGCCTTACACCTTTCCGAATATCAGCTTCTCTCTCATGTCCTTCGGCTCGAATGACTGCTGTCTGGTTTCTGTATAGATTGTAGATCACCCTCCTATCCCTGCACATTATTCCAATCATCTTCAAAATGTCAAACAACTTACTCCAATCAGCGTTATCAAAAGCCTTTTCTAAGTCTACAAATGCCATGACCGTTCTCTTATCCTTCATTATTCCAGCTTCGATAATCAGCTTAAGACATAGGTATAGCTTCCCTTGTTCCTACGTTTCTCCTGAAGCCAAACTGGTCCTCACCCAACTCTCTTCCTATCTGTCTTTCCATCCTCTTGTAAATTATTCTAGTCAGGATCTTTGAAGCATGAGTGATCAAGCTGATGGTACGGTAGTCTTCACATCTGTCAGCTCCTGTTTTCTTTGGTAAAGGGATGATAACATTCTTCTTGAAATCACAGGGTACCTCACCTGTCTCATAAATCCTACACACCAAGTGAAATTACCTTGTCAGGCCTTCACCACCTATGCAGCTTAGCAACTCAATCGGCATATCATTTGCCTGGTGCTTTGTTCCTGCTTGAGTTTTCCAATGCTCTGTCAAATTCTGATCTCAATATTAAATCTCGTTTCTCATCCTCATCAATTTCCTCTTCCCTTTCCCTACATGATTTTCAATATCCTTTCCCTATACAAACACACTATGTAAGCTTTCCATCTCTCCACCTTTTCTTCCCTGTTAGACGTTTTCCCTCTGAGTCCTTCATATTACAGCACTTAGACTTCCTTTCCCCGAAAGTACTCTTAATACTTCGATAAGCTATATCTACCTTTCCTAATTTCAGACGATTTTCTATTCTTGCACATTTCTCTTTCAACCATTCTTCTTTCGCTTCCTTACACTTCATGTTAATCTCATTTATGAGACGTCTGTATTCTGCTTTCCCCTTTTCATTCTTGTGTTTCCGCCTTTCACCCATCAATTCTAGTATATCCTGAGTGATACGCGGTTTTCTACCTATTCTTTTTTTCCTACCAATGTTTTCTTCTGAGGATTTTGTTATTTTATTCTTCAAAAGTGCTCATTCCTCAGCAATTGTAGCTTGTTCAGGGTTTTTCATTAGTCCTTCCTCTATACTCAACTTGAATTGTTTGTTCACGTCATTCTCCTTCAGTCTGTCTATTGCCCACCTTCTTGGCTTTTGACTTTTCTTCAATTTCTTCATCGTAAGTCAGCATTTCATACCAACCTGATTGTGGTCAGAGTTTATGTCAGCACCGGGATATGTTTTGTAATCTAAAATCTGATTTCAAAATCTCTGCTTGACCATAATGAAGTCAATTTGGTAACACTCTGTATCTCCAGGTATCATCCATGTGTATATTCTTCTATTGTAGTTTTTAGCCTACATTTCACATTTTGCAAAAATGAGGAAAAAGTAGTCTTATAAGATCGATCCGGGAAAATGTCTGTCTGTCTGTCCTTCTGTCTGTCTGTGTCCCCCCCTATCAACTCCTAAACGGCTGCAGCAATCGAAATCAAATTTGGTATGAGTAAAGATCTATACCGGGACATCTCAACGTCATACTTGAAAATGATGTCAGTGCTACCAACTGCGGAAAAATCGTAATTGAAATGTCTGCTCCATGTTGGATATCTTGGAATATATACATGGGAACTATTCCAAAATTGGCACATATATATATAATAATACTTCAGTTTAATTTTCAGGAGGCCATACATGACAGTGTTGCCAAAATGATTATATGCCTACTGATAGGTCCAATGTTTAAATGCATATAACTCCTACACTATCAATTGGATTTCAACCAAATTTCGTATGTACTATGTGTACATAACCTGATATGACTGAGCGTATTCTTAAGAGCAACCAGGGCTGCCAACTGTCAATAAATGCTCTCTCTATTTTTTATCCAAATACCAATATATCAGAAAGTATGCAAGCCAACAGCCTTAACCTTCGCACACGTATAGTGCCTGACATTCTAGATTAATTTGGAGCAACTAATGTATGTCAGTGCCACCAACATGATTCTAAGCCTGCTGATAGGTCCAATTTAAAATACCAGTAACTTATATACTAACAAATGGATTTCATCCAAAATAGGCACAACAATAGATGATAATATTTCAAATTATTTCTGACCTACTCATGCATGACATTGTTGCCAACATCATTTTACGCACGCTGATAAGTCCAATGTTTAACAGCATGTAAAGTCCATGCTATCCATTGGATTTCAACCAATGTTTGTATTCTGTACCTTAAGAGATGGAACTAAGATTATATCCAGTCACCAGGGCTGCCAACTGTAGTGCTCTACCAGGCTACATAATGCCAGGTATATTTTGAACTAATTAGGAATTTAAATATTACCAACTTTATTTCGTCATTATTCTAGATAGCCTAAGTCCATATAGATTAATCATTGGCATGAATCTTAAATTTTAAGAAAAGTAGGCTCTTTAGTTCGTCACGGAACTTCTTGTTATGAAAGCCGGATCTAAAGATCCTATAGGCTTTCATATAGCCGTGGTATATTGAAAAAAGTCTGTCTGTATGTACGTACGTACGTACGTATGTGCGTGACGTTTTTGCGTTTAGCAAAGTACAGGTCGCAATTTTCAAGATATCGAGCTGAAATTTGGTACGGTGAAAGAGTTGGGGCCTGTGACGAACCCTATTGTTGGGCGTTAAAATCGGTGCAGGGCCGGACCTTTTTTGGGGCCCTGAATTTCATCCTATTTTTTTGAATCGATATATCTCGGAAACGGTTGGTCGTATCGAAAAATGTTAAAAGTATAGGTGTAAGATCTCCGCGGTATGCAACTTTTTTACTCAAAACGATTTTTTGATATCTCTCACCGTTTTCTTTTTTTGGGGCCCTGAAAATGTCCATTGTGCGTGACATTTTTGCGTTTAGCTAAGTACTGGTCGCAATTTTCAAGATATTAAGCTGAAATTTGGTACAATGAAAGAGTAGTGACTGTGACGAATCCTATTGTTGGGCGTTAAAATCGGTACAGGGCCGGATCTTTTTGGGGGGCCCTGAATTTCAATTTTTTTTTGGAATCGATATATCTCGGAAACGGTTGATCGTATCGAAAAATGTTAAATGTATAGGTGTAAGATCTCTGCGGTATGCAACTTTTTTACTCAGAACGATTTTTTGATATCTCTCACCGTATTCTTTTTTTGGGGCCCTGAAAATGTCCATTGTGTGTGACATATTTGCGTTTAGCTAAGTACTGGTCGCAATTTTCAAGATATTAAGCTGAAATTTGGTACGGTGAAAGAGATAGTGACTGTGACGAAACCTATTGTTGGGCGTTAAAATCGGTGCAGGGCCGGATCTTTTTTGGGGGCCCTGAATTTCGAACTGTTTTTTGGAATCGATATATCTCGGAAACGGTTGGTCGTATCGAAAAATGTTAAATGTACAGGTGTAAGATCTCCGCGGTATGCAACTTATTTACTCTAAACGATTTTTGGATATCTCTCACCGTTTTCTTTTTTTAGGGCCCTGAAAATGTCCATTGGGCGCTACATTTTTGCGTTTAGCTAAGTACTCGTCGCAATTTTCAAGATATGAAGCTGAAATTTGGTACGGTGAAAGAGTTAGTGACTGTGACGAATCCTATTGTTGGGCGTTAAAATCGGTGCTGGGACAAATCTTTTTTTGGGGCCCTGAGTTTCAAATTTTTTTGGAATCGATATATCTCGGAAACGGTTGGTCTTATCAAAAAACTTTAAATCTACATGTGTAAGATCTCCGCGGTATGCAACTTTTTTACTCAAAACGATTTTTTGATATCTCTCACCGTTTCCTTTTTTTGGGGCCCTCAAAATGTCCATTGTGCGTGACATTTTTGCGTTTAGCCAAGAACTGGTCGCAATTTTCAAGATATTAAGCTGAAATTTGGTACAGTGAAAGAGTTAGTGACTGTGACGAATCCTGTTGAAGCGCGTTAAAATCGGTGCAGGGCCGGATCTCTTTTGGAGGCCCTGAATTTCAAACTTTTTTTTGGAATCGATATATCTCGGAAACGGTTGGTCGTATCGAAAAACGTTAATTGTAAAGGTATAAGATTTCCGTAGTATGCAACTTTTTTACTCAACACGATTTTTTGATATCTCTCACCGTTTTCGTTTTTTGGGGACCTGAAGAAGTCCTTTGTGCGTGACATTTTTTGGTTTAGTGAAGTACAGGTCGCAATTTTCAAGATATCAAACTGAAATTTGGTACGGTGAAAGAGTTGTGGCCTGTGACGAACCCTATTGTTGGGCGTGGAAAACGGTGCAGGGCTGGACCTTTTTGGGGGGCCCAGAATTTCATGCTTTTTTAACCCCTTATGATGTTTTGATATCTCTCACCGTTTTCATTTTTGGGGCCCTGAATGTCTTCCTTTTTTTTTCGAACCGTTATATCTGGGAAACGGTTGGCCGTATCTAACAAAGTTAAACCTGCAGGTGTAAGGTCTCAGTGATTTGCAACTTTTTCAACTCTTATGGTTTTTTGATATCTCTCACCGTTTTCATTTTCTGGGGCACTGAATTTATTCCTCTTTTCGATCCGTTATATTTGAGAAACGGTTGGCCGTATCGATCAAAGTTAAATCTACAGATATAGGATCTCAGTGATTAGCTACTTTTTTTTTACTCTTATGATTTTTTGTTATCTCTCACCATTTTCTTTTTTTGGGGCCGTGAATTTCATTCTTTTTTTCGAATCGTTATATGTCGGAAACCGTCGATTCTATCGAAAAAAGTTAAATATTCTGGTGTATGATCTCAGTGATTAGCAACATTGTTACCCCTTAACATATTTTTATATCTCTCTCCGTTTTGATGTTATTAAATGTTTTTGGTCTTTGAAAAAAAAAGGGGGCCCAAATGAATATAGTAATTGGTAAAAATTCAACTGATGGTCTAATTGAATTCTACGGTAAATTACCTATAATAATCCGTTTTAACCCTTTCAATAAGTTGAATCATGTATTTACAGCGGTAAGATATTTTCCATTTCCGAGGACGTCCGGCTTTCATAACCATGTGATGGTGTCAGCATTGCCTAGAATAACATTTTATAAGTTTCCTACATTTCCTCGCAATCGGGTCGAATGTCCAAAATGCAAATCCGCAGACCTTGCCGGAACGAAGTTGTTGTGTGAGATTATTACCCATCTTGCTCGCCGCAATGTTGCGCGACCGTTTAATCAAAAGCAGGTCATGCTGCGTGGACTCCTACTTGTTTAATAAGGTGTTAGCTATGACTAACACGTGCTCGGTGAAGAATTCCATCAACCTGCTTCCTCGATCATTCCTTTAACCTAATCCGAAATCTCCTACTATTTTCTTTTCTCTTCCTTTTCCTACCACAGCATTCCAATCTCCCATTACTAAAACATTTCCATCACCCTTGACATACCTCAAAACTTCACCTATTTCTTCGTAGACCTCATCATAACTTAAATAACTTTTAATGGGCAACCTTCCAGTTTCAGACTGCGATGTAATGAAGAGGAAGCAAACTTAAGCCATAACATATTTTAAAGTCTGTTATATCTAATGCTCATTGGTTGTAAGAAAGACACACTTGCTGTGATGGTTACAGTATTGTTGGAGTTGATTGTGAACTTAGATTGCAAGCATAAAATAGAATGCTTCTGCTGATTATGTTGTCAACTTACTCATTTAGATGATTTCTACTTGCATCACTCTCTTTGTCTTGGGATTCTTCTGGGACATCCTAGAGACAAGCATGACTTATTTATTATATTACACTGCTACCAAATTAAATAACAAATAATTTAACTCTACAGACAGCTCAACTGGAAGTCTGACTGAGATTACTGTCTTATTCTCCGCCATATCTCACGGGATTATACATAAATCACAACTCACCAAAGCCCAAGAACAAGTGTGATCCAAAGTGTCGAGAACAGTGCTTTAAATAAAGTAATGGCTTTAAGGGCTGACGAGAGAACATTTATTTCCAAATTTCGAGCAGTAAAACGCGAATAATAAACGGTGGAAATACACACAACTTAAACATTAATTATGAGAAACGAGAAAGACGGTGAGAGATTTTCCAAAGTTTAATATAAGTGAAGCTGCTTCAAACCAACGGCGAGCAAGATCTCATACGCCTCCGTTCCTTTCCTTATGCCTGGCACTCAACTCCCAGCTTGTAGTGAATATACACTCCCGTTGAATCTTACATTCAAAGCTCAATGTTCTCTGCACTTGGCCATAGATAACTCCACGTTCAGAGGGAGTGTATAACCACGGACATCTAGGCGTTCGTGTCTAGCTACAAGGAAGAGAATAGCATTGACGATATGGACACTTGGCCATAGATAACTCCACGTTCAGCGGGAGCGTATAACCACGGACATCTAGGCGTTCGTGCCTAGCTACAAGGTAGAGAATAGCATTGTCGTATTTACAATCAGTTCCTCTGTGTCGTTCCAGAAATCTCTGTTACATTTAAGCTTAAGGCCAAGGGCACATGCTTACAATGTTCAGCATTGGGAGGGACAGCAGTAGCAGGGTTCAAGCCTTACTGTCGGCCGTCATTCGCTGGTTTCCTATTTTCAACTTCAGGCAAATGCTCGGACGGTACCACGACCACATCCTTCCATCTCCTTGTCTCATTAACTCCTCTCATGAGGCAGGCATCAGGAAGGGCGTCCGACCCAGCTTACAGATATCACCGACTAAGTTGGAGACGGGAATAATGAGAGCTAGACAATCATTGATATTAACTCTACTTTGATTTTCATTTTAACAAATATAATTATTTTTAATTTAAATGTTATTCTTTGTTTTTATTTGAACTGTTAGAATTTTACTTTTATATTTATACTGAAACATTGGACTTTTATTTTAATTATTTTATTAAATTCCTCTAGATTTAGGTATTATGAAGTCATTTTTGAAAGCCTTTGTCTGGAGCGTGGCACTTTATGGAAGTGAAACTTGGACTATTGGTGCAGCAGAAAAGAGGAGAACTGACGCATTTGAAATGTGGTGTTACAGGAGAATGATGAAGATCAAATAGGTAGATGGGGTTATAAACAACGAGATATTAAGACGAGTGGGAGAGGAGAGATGTTTCTGGCGACTGCTAATGAAGAGAAGAGAGAGGTTGGTAGGACACATACTAAGACACTGAGGAATAGCAAGGTTAGTTATGGAAGGGTCGAGGACAAGAACTGTAGGGGTAGACCAAGGTTAGAATATGTTAAACAGATTGCTTCGGATGTAGGGTGTGGTAGCTATGTCAGGGTGTCGAGCGATGGCCTTTTTTCAAATTCCCGTATAATTCCCGTACGAAAATCCACCAAATTCCCGTATATTTTAGAACCCTCTAAGACTAGAGTTCGCATACCGAATGGCTGAAAAATGAATCTTAAAGCACGAAACAAGATTCTGGCGCAAGTGTAACTGCATGTTTGCAGACACTTCCGCAGCTCACGGGTGATGGCGATATTTAGGCCTAACCCGCAGCGTGAGCAAAGCGCGCGCCCGCGCGCGCGAGTGAACTCTCTCGCGGTTGGGATGGGATGCTACGAACACAAATAAAATACCGTTTACCTGAGGAGAGTTAATATAAATGACTGTTTTACTGAGGAGTAGTGACGTGCGCGAGTGACGCTTGGACTCGCGAGAATCGAGTCTAGCAGTTCCGAGCCTGAACGAGTAACCCGTGCGAAGGACTCGAGTCTCCATGGTGACGTCACGATCCATACTTACGATATAGGAAAGAATGCGGCCAAATTCCCAACACTCGCTAAACTTGCAAACGACTTTTCTACTAGTGATTTACAAGAGAAATCGTTTGCAAAATGCACACTATGCTTCATATTATAACGACTAGGTGATGGTAAAGAAAGAAATGTAATTTAAAAAATCAAGTTAAAAAAAACCTCCTCGCCGGGAATCGAACCCCAGCACGCTGCGTGAAAGTTAGCACCGTTACCACTCAACCAGAGATATCGATAAGACTACTGGCGTTATCAACAGCGATATACACTACTGCTTAGCAAATTATCACGTTGAAGGAAATTTCTCTTTACTGTATTGCGTTCTTTCTTTCTGTCATCAGTCCACTTCTTGCCGGTTTCCAATTTTGAATATTCTATTGTATCACTGTGCATTGATGGGAAACGAATACAATACTTGGCCAAGGCGTACCGACATTACTATATATCGTGTAGTTTCCATATATGGCTCACGGATAAGGCTGACAGCGTCCTCGGCCTCGATTTCGGACTCCGGTACCTCGAGTTTTACGGTTCCAGACTCGATTCTTCGCGAGTCCACTCGCAGCCCATCACTACTGAGGAGGGTTGAGAGAGTAGAGAATAGGAGTGTCACATCTTCATATATATTATTTCAGTAGAATGCATCCCTCCTGCGGCGCTCACAAGCGACCGATCGTGACAAATGAGCATTCAAATGAAAGAGAATATACATTAGCAGTGACTTATTGCACTATAATTTCATAAATATCTATAATTTCTTTAAAAAAGGACTTTAAAAAATTGTACGAAGTGTGCTATTTGCAATCACCGTTGATGTAGGATAATACGCTCCATACTTTCTGTCCACGGGCCACTGAGACGCATGTTTCATGTCATATTAACATTCTGAGGTCTTTCCTTTATCCTGAAATGTTAAGTGTTCTATAATCATTTGGTTGAAATAAAAAACATAACCTTTCTCCTTAAGTGTCTCACTATAAACCTATTGGAGCAAGTGTGGTTTATGATCATGCGAGATTTCTCGCACGGGTCTGCTAGTAATAAATATTTACTGGAAGTGATTGAATTGTATGGTACCGTAACCTTATAGAGCTTTCACGAGTTAAAATGGCATCGAAGCTTATGCATAACGAACTTCCGGTCAGCGAATATCCATTTGATTTTCATTGGCAGAGAATCGTTCGTTCGTGATTATCTTCCTTATTATTTCGGATTGCGGTTTTGTTTTTAGGCGTTCAACTCATGAAATAATAACTAGTGGGTTGGCCTTTCATGAATATTCCAAAGACAAGTGTCTCCAAAAAGAGTAATTAGTAGAACTTCGCATCAGAGACGACCATAACAAACAGCTTGCCTACAAAGTGTGCGATTTGCACATTTCAAACGGCATTGGTCTAACATATCTTGACTACAATAATTAAGTTGGTGCAAATTATATATGTTATATGTGAGAATATTATTATAATTTGCTATCCGGTTGTTATATTGGCATATTATGCATTAACGTGACCCGTTTAAATGCTAAATTGTGACGTAAGCTACGAGTTGTAGGCTATTCGCCGTACCGGTAGGCCTAATATTTAGTAACAACGCATCGTTTCTTCTTTAATATTTATTTAATCATTATAATTATAATAGCCTATCTATTAACACTTATTTAACCAATAATCATTTTATAATTCTAAACATATTCCAGGTATTGCAAGAAAGCGATTTGATAGCACATGCGGCTCTACCTTAAAATCCAACCATGCCCAGTTTTAATTACCTATGGATGATATTACCGCAAGTTAATAAACCAAACAACTGGCAACATAATTTTTTTAATGCTCATTTACATCTTCACCCTAGTCTACGTAAAGTACCTTACGGTAATCACTGAAAGGGTAGGGGGGTTATGACCCCAATTTCACAAACGAACGGACCTCATTTTGCATGAATTATGGAACTCGAATCCTAATGGAGGTATGGATTGTCTGCATTTAGAAATACGTTAGTCAATAATTTAAAACAAGATGCCAGAAAACTAAATACAAAAAGCTGCGTGCCTACTACGGTGTTAAGTTGCTCCGTGAAAAAATACACTTCGCCAAGATTATACGACGTGCGTACAGTTAAATACAATCATCCAATTGGAGGAACACTTTCTTTGTCACGATCTTATAAGCAATTAAAACATAAACTGCTGCAATTTACGGGAAAATGTGCAACATTTAGAGACTACGAGTGTTGTATGTGGCACAACGTTAGCTGACATTTCGCATCATTAATACATAAGGAATGAACACATGCAGAGCCTTCTCACTGCACACAGCTGAAGATCATATCATTCTTGGTGCATTTTACGTTCTCTTAACAACAATAAGTTGCTTAGTTACATGCAGACTATAGTACACACTTCCCATTGCTTCCATTACCTGACTACTAAACCAGAAGCTGGTAATGCATAACCATACGCCGGTGGCGCGTCCTATGGTAAATGAAAGATGAAAGAAAATGTAAGCTCTATAGGAGCCCGGAACAAGGCGATACAATCTTCTACACTACTGAAAATAGTCAAAATACCCTTTGTAATGAAATGAATGAAAATTTTGGGGGTCATGTAGCAATAAATGTTACCCACCCACTATCCCTTTTTAGATCACGACTTTTATAGTAAAATTGGAGGTGTGTCCGCTGTTACACGCGTAAATTATGCGACAAATACAGTATTGCTAACCCCGCGCATTCGGTACTGACAGCCTTCCTGTCACTTTGCCCCGCTTTTCCTCTCCGCAACCTACGGTCGCCACATAACAAGACCCTACGTCCAACCGCCACACGGCAAGAATTCTGAGCATGCTTCTCACCTACACCCTGTATTTCGAAGGAAACAACGCGAAGAATATGCCGGGAGCTTGGAACAGCTGAGCTGTGTTGCTAAGTTTTTAGAGTTGATGTAAATCAACTTATTTGAATAATACACAGCGCTATATACTTAAGACATTATTTCTGTACAATTATACGTCATATATTTAAAAAAAAGGGTCCTGAGTCAACGCCGAGGACATTCAAACAGAGAAATACGATACTTTTAGATGAATAAATGAATTACACACCGAAGCTATGATACCTTTATCATCGGTATTCAATTCTATAAATACAAAAAAACACTCACCATGCAATAATTATCCTTTAACATGAAACAAGAGTCTGAGTGGAGGTCGCTCACAGTTTACTGCAGTAGTTGACAGATAACACCATGCACACTCACTTAATCGCGACTCTCTACGTTTAATATTAGCTTTCGTGATAATACAAAAGTAAAGTTAAGGTAAAGACATATTTAGCACTGAGCACTCAAACAAGCCCCTCTGTGGCGATATTATTGCCATGGTTTCATATTTTCGAGTTGTAGCCTATTGAATGAAGGACGTAATTTTGAACACTATGAAGGGAAACAATAGCCTGTGGTCTATTATCGATTGACGCAAGCGAACTGACACCAATAAATAAATTATCCTTAGTCACTTGGCAAGGGTTTCTTTGACACCCTCCATTCCTTCACTGTCCCTATCATCATCACCACCATCATTGTCTTTGTCAGAGCTTGATGAATTGCCAAGGTTAATAATCATTTCATCCACCGCGAAATCCAGACCACCTTCAGTATTTCTTTCTGTTCATGCTGTACTGGATGTGTCCAGTCCTCGGGTCGAACTTCGGCGAAGTAAAAGTAACGAAACAATGATAATGAAAGGAAATCCGACACAGACAGTGGTTAACAAGCGACTGAAACAATGCCTGCCCATACGAGAAGAATTCTGTCACTCGTGTGGTGTATTTTGTAGCCACATGTTGGTAACGGGTGTTTGATAGTAAAATGTCGAGAGCTGTGAGATATTGTTTGTAGTTTTTGAAATGTATGCATGTGTAACGCATTTGCGTTGAGTGTTTGCACGGACTTAAATAAGTCACTTTGACAAATACAAGATTGTTACTAGGAACTTCAGTTATACAAAGCACAAAATTAAATACTTTTGACAGTACTTTTTTTTCCCCTTCCTGGAGACCTTCCGTGGCTTTTCTTTCGACTGCCACCTTAGCCGTCACTTCGCACCTGTTTTGTTTCCTTGAAAACGGCGTAGAGTTTCATGCAATATGGACTCTTGCTCACTGATATCTTTTCTACTGCACCAGCTGCCATCACAGCGTCCTGAACAGTAGGCTATGCATGCCAATCAGACTTGCTTCTTTGAGATTGACGATCATGCACTCCTTGTTCAGGGAGAAACCTCAGTCTAGAGCTGCATTGTTGTGATACAAAATCAGAATCATTTTAACGAAGCTTGTGAGATCATTTTTGGCAGGAACTGAGGAAGGTGCTGAAGCCACTAATTAGGACCACAGCACGTCGAACCGTGGCTCTTTTCCGTCGAACTGCTTCAAACGCGCAGTAACGGAGAGCAGTCTCAGAAGTGCGGAGTAGCTGCTCTTGATGCGGTCAGCCATTGCGCCAGAAAGCAAATTCTTCTGATTACAAAGAATTTCCAGGGCAATGACGATCGTAACTTCTTCCAACTTAGGAGTCTCAGCGACCCGTATAGTGTCTAGGCAGGAAATAGCACGGGTCTCTCGTGAGCAAGAGTTGACCACTCTTTGATATTTTCAGCCATAGGATACGAATGTACAATTTCCGGCAGTTGGTGCGAAATTGCAGCACATCCGCGTCTGGAATTTCCTGATATCTTGATCTGTTACCTTCATTAAGGGCTGCTCTTGTCGAGAAACCCAGGTCTCCTCTGTGAATAACAATGCGGACTGATTCCTGTATGTCATTGTCAGCAACGAGCGCGGTGGTGCATTCTTGGAATACACGGTACCTGAGATTATAAATTTTAATGTTTTTGCATGTTCTTTCCTTCCTCTTTGTCAGACACCAACAGTGATCTTCTGTTCTCTCTTAGGGGTTCAGGTCGCTTATATTTTGTATGAGTCTGTTCCAGATATATATTCTGTGACCCACCTAGCGTCATATAACAACGAATCTCTGAAGCTCTTCAACTCTTCCTCGCGCAAGAGGAATTCCATATCCATTTGGCTACCAGATCCTGTTATCATCGCCAGCTATTTTCTCCTTGAGCAAGAGGACTACGTCCACTTCTTTACTCACCATGCTGCGCTAGTATCAACTGTTATCAACTCTTTGAAGACCAGCTCAGCAAGAGATCATTTTTTTGTTACAATATTGGCAATACTTATATGTTCTCCTTTTGTCTCCTACCCCCCACTCTTTTCCCCTTCCTCGGTCCCTCCGTGCTCCGTTGAGCAGCTCTCACTACTAAGTCGGCAGTTGATTCGATCAGTCAGGGCTCAACTCAAGCCAGTCTCCTCAAACCAAGAGACACTTTCTTCACTCCACGCCATGTTGGAACTCTAGGCATCCGTCAAGGGGATCTTCCCTATCAACATTTAACCAAGATAAGTACAGCTTCAAGTTTTAACCTCATCTTCATGATTTCAAAGATTACATACTTTTAACGATATTTTATAGACAGCGTGAGATTGATTATTTGGGGCAAAATCATTCTTCGAGGGATTTGCTATGTTGAGCTTTTGTCTGTCTAAGCCAAACTCAATAGAAAGTAGCTTTTCCTACGCTAACTAAATGAGAAATCTTCTCACCACGTGGGATATTATCTAAATATCCGCTGTCTATAATTCACCAAGCTAGTTCCTCCGTTGGATTTTCATTAGCCCCATTTTTCTGCTAAGATCGTTCTGGAACCTTCCAGATCTTGTACTTTATCTGCAAGTCCTGCCGTCATGTATTTCTCACTTACTTGTGAGAATGCTATTTAAAATTGAAGAATCTCACTTCTAAATTACTACAATAGTGAATTTTCGTCCACCGATGGAATTTTCTATGGCATTTAATTGTAATTTACAACTTTCTCAAGAAATAGACTCTCGTGTTTATACAGTGAACTTCGCATATATTTCAACGAACTATAGTGAAAACCAGTGCTTGCTCAACTTTTCTGCCGCGTCGCGATCGTCCGTTTATATTCAAACAAGGCCATGAACATTTTTCCTCAATCCCCATATCTCTTTCCTAAACCTCTTACTAACAATCCGTAATAAATTTTTAACTTTAGGTCTGTTTCAACGAGGTGTCAATCTATAGATGTGCCCTCCCATTTTTTCTCATGTGTAATTCATTAATCTCTGTATAATTGCGTGTCCAGCACACGTTTCAAACTTACATTGTTTCTCCCTTCAAATTAGGGAAACCAATTCTTTCAACTCTTGAGTGAGTTATTTTTAGGTCTCACGAAATGTAAACTGCCCCATTTGGCTCGTGATTTCTAATTAAACATAGGAAGTCTAGAACCTTCTTTTTGATTACCTCTTCAGGTTTCACAGTAAGTGACCTGCCCTCTTTTGCATAATTCTCATAAAGTAATTCTGTTTAAATATAAGAAGTTGTAGTAACTTCTATTTTATGCTTTATGTTTTCCTTGTTGTTATTTTCGAATTTGTTATTCTCTCTAGAATGTTCTTTCAGAAATTTCTTATAGTACACTCCTTGTACTCTTGTAAATGTTTAAACTTTAATCATTTCATTGCCCTTTTAAAATCTTATCAAGGTTTTAGTACTAGGTTTAAAACCTTAAGAATTGTTATTTGCCTGGAGCAATTTCTGAATGTTGTTGGAGGTCTGCGACCCCAAATTGTTAACAAGATTGCAAAATATTTAATTGTCAAAAATATTAATTTCTCCTGAATTGTTAAATAAATTAAATATTTGTTTTTGGATTCATCATTTCTCTGATACTACAGTTAGGCAGGATCCTGGCTTTCCTAGCTCTTCCTAGGTTTATGCCCTCGTTCATACTCAATAAAGCTTTTACTATCTGTCTGGCCAGACCATCACCCTTCCCTATAGTACTTTTATTCGTGCTTGGAAGGAAATACACTAAAGCCTTTCTCTGGCAAACTGCCCAAGTCTTAGCTGCGGTTCCCGTCAGCTTCGACCAAGCTCGTACCCACTTTAGGTATCCGAGCACGGATTTGCGGTGGCAACCGCTTCTAAATGTATTGAAAGTCAAATTCATAACTTTTGTGGGACTCTCCTCCTATTTTTCTATCCTTCTTTTCCAATCCCAAATCTACTTCCTTCTCTTAATCATCTTCCCTTGGTGGGTGGGTTATTCCTCAGCCAATAAACTACCCACGCGGCGCGCGTAGCCCCGCGCGGAGAGGGTACGGCCGGCGGTCGGCCAGGCTAAGTATGCATTCGACGTTGGCTCGGTTCTCATCCCGCTTAGCGCTCTATCGGTGGCGCAAATTGCGGGTGGCAGCGCGGTCTGCAGGCGAAATAGAAGATTGAGCGGGAGGACTCTACCGAGCGTTCGGGGGCTAAGAAGTCGGGCATTATGAGACTTTTCAAGATTTCCCGTATCAAGTGCGAATTTCCCGTATAATTCCCGTATTTTTCCCGGGTCACTAAAATTCCCGTATTGCTCGACACCCTGCTATGTAGAGATGAAACGATTAGCTCAAGACAGGGAGGCATGGAGGGCTGCATCAAACCAGTCAAAAGACTGAAGACTCAAACAACAACAACAACAGCAACATAGATCAAGGTGATACAAAAGAATATAAACCATAAATCAATTTGTTGAAATTCGGTTTTAAGATGCAACCATGATAATATAAATGATCCCCATGACAGGTTATTGGTGCTATAAAGGGCAGAGGAAGGTAAGACTGCACACAGCGACTTATTGTTTTACAGAAGCAGCTCAGCGTTCCAGCTCGCTCTATTTGTCATAGAGATGGTCTGAATACACAACTTTGGAATCCGTGAATTGTGTTGGTGAGAAGATAATGACGATGCCTTGTATGAGACACAACAAGTAGTAACACAAAAGAGTACTTACCTCTACATCTCTCTCTGAAGACGAGGCTTGTATTTTGACCGATGGAACTATCTCTAGTATCGAAGATTCTTCAATCTTAATATCCCCGATAGATCAGCATCATCCTGCAGAGTTGGTTGGTGTGTTCCTCAGTTTAGGGGCTGCGACAACGCGGTCATGTAGCCCCGTGTACTTTGGGTGTGTGTAGAATCTGTCTGATAACTGGTATTAATTGTGATGACTGTATTAGTGTGTGTTATCTGTTTTCAATTCAAGTGAGGACTGCAGACATTGAATATTTTCAAGTAGTTCCTACTTTTGCCGCCAAACGCCACCGTCAACGACTACTAGGACTAATTCAGAACTTAGCTACTAGACGCCACCGCAGTCGGCTCTTGGCAACAAACGTAGCAACCTAAGAGCGTTGTTTACATTCTTAACCTATACAATTTAGTTTCACACAGGTGTAATTAGTGGAAAGTTCTTTAACATGCCATAAATCTATGACATGGGACCGCCGGCTTTACTTCCCCTCCGAAGGAAGGCATACTGAGGGATTCTTAACGCTCTTAAAAAATCCGACGGCTTCGGCCGGGTTTGAACCCGCTATCTTGGGCATAGAAGCTCAGCATGCTACCAACTACGCCACCGAAGCCGCCCATCCTGCAGAGTAATAACTTGTTACACAAACACGCTCCTTTGCATAGTTGAAATTATATCTTACTCATAACTTGTAAGCTACACTGCGGAAATCAGGGAACACTTCCCATTACCTCGAATTATATCTTACCCATAACCAGTAAGCTACACTGTGGGAATCAGGGAACATTTCCCATTACCTTGAAATATATCTTACCATAACTTGTAAGCTACACTGCGGAAATCAGGGAACACTTCCCATTACCTTAAATTATATCTTACCCGTAACCTGTAAGCTACACTGTGGGAATCAGGGAACATTTCCCATTACCTTGAATTATATCTTACCATAACCTGTAAGCTACACTGTGGGAATCAGGGGACATTTCCCATTACCTTGAATTATATCTTACCCTTAACTTGTAAGCTACACTTCAGGAATCAGGGAACACTTCCCATTACCTTGAATTATATCTTACCATAAACTGTAAGCTACACTGCAGGAATCAGGGGACATTTCCCATTACCTTGAATTATATCTTACCATAACCTGTAAGCTACACTGCAGGAGTCAGGCGACACTTCCCATTACCTTGAATTATATCTTACCCATAACCTGTTAGCTACACTGTGGGAATCAGGGGACATTTCCCATTACCTTGAATTATATCTTACCCATAACTTGTAAGCTTCACTGCGGAAATCAGGGAACATTTCCCATTACCTTGAATTATATCTTCCCCATAACTTGTAAGCTACACTGCGGGAATCAGGGAGCATTTCCCATTACCTTGAATTATATCTTACCCATAACCTGAAAGCTACACTGCGGGAATCAGGGAGCATTTCCCATTACCTTGAATTATATCTTGCCCATAACTTGTAAGCTACACTGCGGGAATCAGGGAACATTTCCCATTACCTTGAATTATATCTAACCATAACCTGTAAGCTACACTGTGGGAATCAGGGGGACACTTCCCATTACCTTGAACTATATCTTATCATAACCTGTAAGCTACACTGCGGAAATCAGGGAACATTTCCCATTACCTTGAATTATATCTTACCATAACCTGTAAGCTACACTGTGGGAATCAGGGGACACTTCCCATTATCTTGAATTACATCTTATCATAACCTGTAAGCTACACTGCGGAAATCAGGGAGCATTTCCCATTACCTTGAATTATATCTTACCCATAACTTGTAAGCTTCACTGCGGAAATCAGGGAACATTTCCCATTACCTTGAATTATATCTTACCCATAACTTGTAAGCTACACTGCGTGAATCAGGGAGCATTTCCCATTACCTTGAATTATATCTTACCCATAACCTGTAAGCTACACTGCGGGAATCAGGGAGCATTTCCCATTACCTTGAATTATATCTTGCCCATAACTTGTAAGCTACACTGCGGGAATCAGGGAACAATTCCCATTACCTTGAACTATTTCTTACCATAACCTGTAAGCTAAACTGTGGGAATCAGGGGACACTTCCCATTACCTTGAATTATATCTTATCATAACCTCTAAGCTACACTGAGGAAATCAGGGAACATTTCCAATTACCTTGAATTATATCTTACCATAACTTGTAAGCTACACTGTGGGAATCAGGGGACATTTCCCATTACCTTGAATTATATCTTACCCATAACCTGTAAGCTACACTGTGGGAATCAGGAGACACTTCCCATTACCTTGAATTATATCTTAGCCATAACCTGTAAGCTACACTGTGGGAATCAGGGGACACTTCCCATTACCTTGATTATATCTTACCCATAACCTGTAAGCTACACTGCAGGAGTCAGGGGACATTTCCCATTACCTTGAATTATACCTTACCATAACCTGTAAGCTACACTGCGGGAATCAGGGAACATTTCCCATTACCTTGAATTATATCTTACCCATAACCTGTATGCTACACTGTGGGAATCAGGGGACACTTCCCATTAGCTTGAATTATATCTTACACTTAACTTGTAAGCTACACTGTGGGAATCAGGGGACACTTCCCATTACCTTGAATTATATCCTATCATAACCTGTAAGCTACACTGCAGGAACCAGGGAACACTTCCCATTACCTTGAATTATATCTTACCCTTAACTTGTAAGCTACACTGTGGGAATCAGGGGACACTTCCCATTACCTAGAATTATATCTTACCCTTAACTTGTAAGCTACACTGTGGGAATCAGGGGACACATCCCATTAACTTGAATTATAACTTACCCATAACCTGTAAGCTACACTGTGGGAATCAGGGGACATTTACCATTACCTTGAATTATATCTTACCCATAACCTGTAAGCTACACTGCAGGAATCAGGGAACACTTCCCATTACCTTGAATTATATCTTACCCATAACCTGTAAGCTACACTGTGGGATTCAGGGGACATTCCCCATTACCTTGAATTATAACTTTCCCATAACCTGTAAGCTACACTGCAAGAATCAGGGGACATTCCCCATTACTTTGAATTATATCTTACCCATAACCTGTAAGCTACACTGCGGAAATCAGGGAACATTTCCCATTACCTAGAATTATATCTTACCATAACTCGTAAGCTACACTGTGAGAATCAGGGGACACTTCCCATTACCTTGAATTATATCTTACCCATAACATGTAAGCTACACTGTGAGAATCAGGGGATATTTCCCATTACCTTGAATTATATCTTACCCTTAACTCGTAAGCTACACTGTGAGAATCAGGGGACACTTCCCATTACCTTGAATTATATCTTACCCATAACATGTAAGCTACACTGTGGGAATCAGGGAACATTTCCCATTTCCTTGAATTATATCTTACCCATAACCTGTAAGCTACGATGCAGCAATCAGGGAGCATTTCCCATTACCTTGAATTATATCTTACCCATAACCTGTAAGCTACACTGTGGGAGTCAGGGGACATTTCCCTTTACCTTGAATTATATCTTACCATAACCTGTAAGCTACACTGTGGGAGTCAGGGGACATTTCCCTTTACCTTGAATTATATCTTACCAAAACCTGTAAGCTACACTGCAGGAGTCAGGGGACATTTCCCACTACCTTGAATTATATCTTACCCATAACCTGTAAGCTACACTGTGGGAGTCAGGGGACATTTCCCTTTACCTTGAATTATATCTTACCATAACCTGTAAGCTACACTGTGGGAGTCAGGGAACACTTCCCATTACCTTTAATTATATCTTACCATAACCTGTAAGGTACACTGCAGGAGTCAGGGGACACTTCCCATTACCTTGAATTATATCTTACCATAACCTGTAAGCTACACTGTGGGAATCAGGGAACACTTCCCATTACCTTGAATTATATCTTGCCATAACCCGTAAGCTACACTGCGGGAATCAGGGATCATTTCCCATTACCTTGAATTATATCTTACCATAACCTGTAAGCTACACTGCAGGAATCAGAGACATTTCCCATTACCTTGAATTATAACTTACCATAACCTGTAAGCTACACTGCAGGAATCAGGGAACACTACTTATTACCTTGAATTATATCTTACCATAACCTGTAAGCTACACTGCGGGTATCAGGGAACATTTCCCATTAACTTGAATTATATCTTACCATAACCTGTAAGCTACACTGCAGGAGTCAGGGGACATTTCCCATTACCTTGAATTATATCTTACCATAACCTGTAAGCTACACTGCGGGAATCAGGGAACACTTCCCATTACCTTGAATTATATCTTACCATAACCTGTAAGCTATACTGCCGGAGTCAGGGACATTTCCCATTACCTTGAATTATATCTTACCCTTAACTTGTATGCTACACTGTGGGAATCAGGGGACCCTTCCCATTACCTTGAATTATATCTTACCATAACCTGTAAGCTACACTGCAGGAGTCAGGGACACTTCCCATTACCTTGAATTATATCTTACCCATAACCTGTAAGCTACACTGCAAGAATCAGGGAACACTTCCCATTACCTTGAATTATATCTTACCCATAACCTGTAAGCTACACTGCAGGAATCAGGGGACATTTCCCATTACCTTGAATTATATCTTACCATAACCTGTAAGCTACACTGCAGGAATCAGGGGACATTTCCCATTACCTTAAATTATATCTTACCCATAACCTGTAAGCTACACTGCAGAAATTAGGGGACATTTCCCATTACCTTGAATTATATCTTTCCATAACCTGTAAGCTACACTGCAGGAATCAAGGGACATTTCCCATTACCTTGAATTATATCTTACCCATAACTTGTAAGCTACACTGCGGGAATCAGGGGACATTTCCCATTACCTTGAATTATATCTTACCCATAACCTGTAAGCTACACTGCAAGAATGGGGGAACATTTCCCATTACCTTGAATTATATCTTACTATAACCTGTAAGCTACACTGCGGGAATCAGGGAACATCTCCCATTACCTTGAATTATATCTTACCATAACCTGTACGCTACACTGCGGGAATCAGGAAACATTTCGCATTACCTTGAATTTCTTCCAAATACGATGCGACATACAAGACTTAGATCAGATATTGTACACAGAATTTGTTCTTAAAGTTAACGTCCCAGACTTGGGTGTTTTGGTAGCTTCATCAGCTGGTCTCCATAATACCCGCCATAAGAAATACTGAAGGATTAACGAAATTGTAAAAGAGGGGTAACTTTGAGGTCCATGGGGATTTATAAAAGCAGCACATGGAGAGAAGAAGAAAAAGACAACCATCATCTTGCTGCACCGCATCAGCTCAGAGACTGCACTGATGTTAAGGTTTGGAGAATTTAAATTTAATGAAATTACTAAATAGGGAATGGAGAAAGGCAGATAAATTTGCACAACTTTTGGAGTCATCAGGCATAGGGAAGAGAAAGAAAAGAAACAAAACCAAGATAGATGGACATAGGATAAGATGACATTCAAAGTCATAAAGAAATGAAAGTAGGGTCAACCTTATTAGTTTTGATTTGTTTCCAGACACTTTTGTAAGTACTAAAGAGAGGCTTGCTCGTCAATAACTGAAACTACCTGCCATCCAGACACGCTCTAAATTTGTCGAGAGCACAAAGCACCCTTCTCTCCTGTAGAGTAATTCCTTTTGTCTGGAGACAGTCTCCTGCTAGCAACTGTTCACCTTCAGCTGGCCGAGAACCCCTCCTATTCGTATTCGTCAAAACACAGATTTCTCGTTGGGGTCTGGATATGACAGTCTTAGTGCCCAGCATTTTGCCACCTGCACGTTATCTAAAGGCTCATGTCCATGTGCAGTCCACTATGGTCCTTGTGAAGGTGACCTAAGAGCAGGGCTGATCTTTTCTACCTGATGCAATATAAATAACACAATTCCATAAAATTAATCCTTATCTTACCCATTGCACTAAAACACTACCATCAGTCTATTCCACTCCCTTCTGCTTTTCAGAAGTTTATGTTTCAGTATAACCTATGAGGCTGGATTCTTCATTCTACAAAGAAATTTTAAAATGATAGCCACCAGCGCTTTAACCTGACTCACATAATCATTAGCTTGAGTTTGCTAACTCAAGGTTCAAGATAGACGGAAACAAAAACTGAGGGTAACTTAATACTTATATCTATGAAATGTCTAATCCAGCTCACGTGCGCTGGTTATAAAATAAAACAAACGATTTAATACACCTAAAGATCTAGGGAGAGAACAAACGTAAATAGGCTGAATTTGTCAAGATTACATTGACCATATTAATTTGTTCACCAACTAATAGATTCCGTGCGTGAAGAACCAAATTGCATATCTCCTACTGGTCATTTCCATTAAAAACTCACCCGACAGGATTTTCCATGTTATTTAGTAAATAGCTTTAGTTACGCGACATGTGCCTCCACCACACCAATACATTCAGAAATTATGAGTGAGAATATATAACTCTCGGTATCGGTGATTGAGACAGCTTCCGTGGGATGGCACAAGTCAATTAAGGCTGCTTTTTATGGGGGAATTTGGAAGCTCCAAGTTGGCGGTGTGCACTCTAAATTGTATAGTACACCGGTGGCTGTCTTGCCTCGGCTACCCTCTCCACAATTCCCCACCACGTACGGCTGCCTACAGTTGTGTATTTTTTTTTTTTCAATAATTCAGGAAATCTTATAGTAAGCTCGATCCATTGCATATTTCCTAATTTCTCCATTGTGTACAACGTGGTTGACGATTCCGTAAATTTGTCACCGAGCCTTTTTATCTATATTCGTACAGCGTTTATAGGTCCTCGTTCCTTTATTGTTTGATACATGTCTTTCTCGGCCATCACACGACATGTTCTCTTCGTTACTCATCTCCATGAGTACGATTTTTCGGTGAAGGTGTCTCAACCACAACGCCATCGTCGTCATCTGAATCAACGAGGAAGGCTTCTTCCTCCAAAATAAGTTCTCATTTGTCCTCCAAAATTGTATGAAACGTTGTATTTGTGTGTAGAGCACATTATTTGCTCGTAGCTTTCTGAATATTAACACCGTAGGCATTAATAAGAGCTACAATAATGTTGCAAGCAGTCATTACAACGCAAAGACTCCAATGAGATTGCCTGTATGTGGAATAGCCATCAGTTGTGGAGAACTTGACCGTATAGAAAAGGATTCGCCGACCCATATACACAACCACTGTAGGCAGCCGTATGTGGTGGGGAATAGTGGAGAGGGTAGGCGAGGCAAGACAGCCGCTGGCTGTGCGCGCTGACGTGTACCAGCATGTAGGCCTACTGTGCAATTTAGAGCACACACCGCCAACTTGGAGCTCCCAAATCCTCACCTTAACAAGGACCAGCGAAAAATTGGACCTCCACTACCTGTTTCAGCAAAAAAAGACTATGTAAAAATAAAAACAACATTCGCCGTCCGACTTCGTACCATTCCCTCGTAAGGTCTCACTGTGCTCAGGTGATTAAATTGAGAGAAAATTCAAATTTTAACTTCGCTTGTCCGCCATGCTGGGTTTTCTTTACTTTACAGATTATCAAAAGTGATATCAACATCCGATTCCGAGATATAGAATGCTGCAGCCTCAATATTGGATTGGTGAAACGTATTATAATTTGAAAGTCATAGTCGAGGTCGGACGGAGTAGGTTTATGTCCTTGCCGAGCTTCATTAAAATCGCTCCCACACAGATCACATGCACACACTAACAAATAGTCTTTAGTACTTCACCAAAGAGGCAGGCTGTGTTGACAAATGAAGTTGAAAGTATGGAAGAGAAACCCCGAGTGAGTAAATTCAAGAAGTTATGTGCAACGAGATGGATTGAAAAGCACGAGTCAGTTCGTTCATTCATTGAACTTCTGAAACCGTTATTGTTGGCATTAGAAAAAATAGCAGCATGGGTTGATAAGAAGGCAGCTAGAAATGCGCAACTTCTTCTGTGCGCTATCAGCAAATTTGAGTTCTTGATACGTGTATTTGTCATTCATGAAGCATTTCAAATCACACTTCCTCTCAGCAAATACCTTCAAACTGAAAATGTGGATCTCAGTCAAGCAATCAACGCCTCTATGACAGTTAAGAGGTCTCTTGAAGAAATGAGGGCAGATGCAGACGCAAGGTTTTTGTGTGCATATAATTCGGTTTTAGAGTTCTGCAAAGAATTTGGAGTGCCTGTAGTTCAGCCTCGAACTGTTGTTCGACAAACGATGAGGAACAACGTTTCATCTAACGATCTGGAAGAATTTTATAGGCGGGTTATTTTTATCCCATTTCTTGAAGAAACTATTTCATCACTTGATGATAAATTTGTCTCCCATAAAGAAACTCTTCAGCCATTGCAAACGCTAGTTACCACAACTGAAGGCGAACTATCCAACCAAAGCATAGCTGAAATAGAAAATGCAGCTGAATTTTATGGACTTCCCCTTAATATTAGAGGCGAGCTACTTCTCTGGAAACAAACTCTGAAATGTATTGAAAAGAAGCCTAAGAGTGCTATAGATGCTTTGTCAATATGCAATAAGAACATGTTTCCAGTTGTGTATAACCTGCTTGTCATCATGGCTACCTTACCTGTCACAACCTGCTCGTGTGAAATATCGTTTTCGTCCTTAAAATTCTTGAAGAACTATTTAAGGAATTCAACTACTGAAGAATGCCTTAATGGATTAGCTTTGATGTTCATTCATGATACTGTTGATATTTCAATTGAGGAAGTACTGAATGACTTGTCTGTCAAACCTAGAAGACTTGATATACGATTGAAGTAGACTTGTCTAAGTCCTTCAACAAATTCCAGGGCAAATATCTACTTAATCAGATTCTTTGGTTTAGCCCGATTGACAATTTAGACATTTCTTTTTGTCCGTTTGTATCTAGTGCAATATCTATATTGGGCTAAACTCTTTTCCGTATTTTTTATTAATCTTTTATGTTTTCAATTGTGTTTGTAATATCGCTTAAAGTGCTGAAAAATATAGTTAAAATAATTTTCATGCAAAGAGAATCATCATATATATATTCTTTCATTAGTATAGATCCCTCCTGTGGCGCTCACAAGCGACCAATCGTGCCAAATGAGCATTCAAATGAAAGAGAATAGACATTAGCAGTGACGAATTGCACTCTAATTTCATAAATATCAATAATTTCTTAAAAAAATGGCTTTAAAAAATTGTACGAAGTGTGAGATTTGTCGATACTGTTGCTGTAGGAAAATATGCTCCGTAATTGCTGTCCACTTCACATTTTGGACGCTGTGACGCCTGTTTCGTGTCATTTTAACATTATGAGGTCATTCCTTTATCATTTTGCATGGATTTCAGAAACAGTAAGTCAAAGGAATGAGTACTCAAATCGTATAATTTCAAAA
Source organism: Meconema thalassinum (assembly GCA_946902985.2). Lineage (NCBI taxonomy): Eukaryota > Metazoa > Arthropoda > Insecta > Orthoptera > Tettigoniidae > Meconema > Meconema thalassinum. The sequence continues at coordinate 50,786,616 of OX336388.2, read as the reverse complement.
ATATCGAATAACTGGTGAGTGTTACAGCTAAGATAAATCAATGGACTCAGCACACAAATGACATTAGCAGTGACGAATTCCATTCTAATTTCATAAATATAAATTTTTGTTAGACGTGTGCGATTTGCAAATACTGGAGCTCTAACATGCTGCAATTAATTCTCTCGTTATAAACCTATCGGGGAAGGGAGGTTTATGAACATGCGAGATTTCTCGCTTGGGTCCGGTAGTGTTTATTTAACTAAGTTGTTGCTTTTTTATGAATTATATTCGAATTATCATTTTTATTATAGGGCATTACTATGAATGAAAACCCCCCCCGAAAGAAATCCTGCGTACGCCACTGTTGCTGTGTTCCAGATTCCTGAGCATTATGGACATTATGAAGAGTGAACCAGAATGTTCGTCTTACACACATGAGTTCCCTCACACTGTAAGTTGTTTCTAATTAGTGTATGTGTGACATTGTGCATGACCAGCAAGGTTTAGCGACATTGCACCAACCAACGTTTACTGTTGACATTACCCTAACTTACTCAAATCGTGCCATCCTTGATTAATATTTCCCAGGTGTCCAATGAGCAGCTGCCCTCCGATAACCTGCAAAATCACAAATGGTGATCTCCTTTAGCCTATTTTCTCATATGAGTAATCCTAACATCCAAAATAATTGTATCTTAAACTCTTCCGTGCTGTATAAAGGAGGTCTATCACCTGAGCTCTTTATGTCGGGGCAGGCAGAGTAAATATAATTCTCAGGCGCTTACGTTGATTACAAACCTATCAACACTATTAATTAGGCTGCGTGAAAGTGAAGTCAGCTTACTGCAAGAGTACGGCACTAGGAAGCAACAAAATTCATGATCCCTGTGTTACTTGACGCCCAGCTCACACTGGAAACATTATTTAGTAATTGTTGTTATAAGGGGCGGAATTACGAGATCATCTGCCCCTCTAGAAACATTAACGCCTCTCAAAGTGACGCAATGTTATGAGACTATGTCCTGAAGTAATCGTTTCATCTCTACCTAGCTACCACACCCTACATCCGAGGCAATCTGTTTGCCAGTGGCGGAGCCAGGCCTTGCGGGGCCCTGGGCGATATGATAAGGTGGGGCCCACAACAATAGAAAATAAACAAAAAATAATATCAAATCAAATGGAAAATAGTTTGGTAATAATAATAAAATAAAGAATAGTTACATTATTTTGATTTGAATACACTACAGTACATTTATTTAATAATATGTAAGAAACCTTTAAGTCCCCTTGAAGAAGATTATGTAAACTATGAAATATTAAAATATTACTTTGCAACTTTTTTCCCGGCTGAAGTCTTCTATTATTTCACAGAAATCTAAACTTGCTAAACGGTCACGAGAGGTCATAGCTGCACTGAAAAAAGGAACATGAATTATAAATTAGTTTGAAAAGTATAATTAATTCATTAAATAATACCATGGCAGTCGCCCTGCTTGCCCTCCCCTAGATCCGCCCCTGTGTTTAACATATTCTAACCTTGGTTTACCCCTACAATTCTTGACCTCGACCCTTCCTTAACTAAGCTTGCTATTCTTGAGTATCTTAGTAGGCTTATGTGTCCTACCAACCCATCACTTTTCTTCATTAGCAGTCGCCAGAAACACATCTCCTCTCTCACTCGCCTTATTACCTCTTCATTTGTAACCCTATCTACCCATGTGATCTTCCTCATTCTCCTGTAACACCACATTTCAAACGCTAACATTCTCCTCTTTTCTGCTGCTCCAACAATCGATGTTTCACTTCCATAGAGCACCACGCTCCAGACAATGGTTTTCAAAAATGACTTCCTAATACCTAAATCTATAAGCTTATTCGATTTCAACATTCCATTTCTGTAGAAATGCTTTCCTTGCATGAGCCAACCTACTTTTTAAATCCACTTTGCTTCGTCCATCACTGGTTATTTTGCCTCCGAAGTAAGGTAAGTGTCCTACCTTTAGTTTTTCACCTACCAATTTGATGTCCATACAGGTTTCTGATTTATTTCGGCTGCATTCCAATATTTTAGTTTTACACTAATTAATTTTCATCACGAATTCTTTCCTCAAGACGGAGTCCATACCATTCAAAAACTCAGGCGTGTCGACCAAGATGACGATGTCATCAGCAAATCTCAGAGTTGAAATTATTTCTCCTTGAATCTTCACTCCTACTTGAAATTCTTATCTAATTTCATTCATTGTTTGTTCAATGTAAAGATTGAAAAGTATGGGTGATAAGTTACAGCCTTGCCTTACACCTTTCTGAATACCAGCTTCTCTCTCATGTCCTTCAGCTCGAATGACTGGTGTCTGGTTTCTGTATAGATTGGAATCAAATGCCGGGATAGGAGGGTGATCTACAATCATTTTCAAAATGTCAAACAATTTAGCCCAATCAACGGTATCAAAAGCCTTTTCTAAGTCTACAAATGCCATGAACGTTCTCTTATCTATTCTTATTCTACCCTCCAAAATCAGCCTAAGACTTAATACAACTTCCCTTGTTCCTACATTCCTCCTGAAACCAAACTGGTCTTCACCCAACTCCATTTCTATCTGGCTTGCCATCCTCTTGTAAATTATTCTAGACAGGATCTTTGAAGCAAGAGTAATCAAGCTGATTGTACGGTAATCTTCACATCTGTCAGCTCCCACTTTCTTCGGTATAGCCTAGGGATGATAACATTCTTCTTGAAATCAGAGGGTACCTCACCGGTCTCATAAATCCTACACACCAAGTGAAATAACCTGATCAGACCTTCATCTCCTATGCAGCGTAGCAACTCAATCGGTATATCATCTATGCCTGGTGCTTTGTTCCTGCTTGAGTCTTCCAATGCTCTGTCAAATTCTGATCTCAATATTAAATCTCCATTCATTTCCTCATCAATATCCTCTTCCCATTCCATTACATGAAGTGGTAGAAAGGAGCACATAAGTTGCCAAATTTGGGAAAACCTTTCAGGGGTGTGTAAGTAGCTGCCAAAGGTCAACATGGGGAAAGTTAGAGGCTACTTCTAAGGTGGTATTTAAATGGCAGGTTGATATAAATTGAAACAAGGAGGCAAATAAGGAACAACTTGTGAGCACGTTTCAAGCCGCATATAGGGTGAAAGTGGTGATAAATTAACCCTAAAACTACTGTGTAAGGTCACTGGTGACCCCATTCTAAATAGTGAAATAGGAATTCATTTATGCATGTGAGATTTTCGAAGTGAAATGCCATGTCCTGTGGTTCGGATTCCACGTAAAAAGGAGGTCCCGTGGCTCATGATCTCGAGATTAACGGTCACGTTAAACTACAAGCTTTTTAGGAATTCATTTATTTCAGTCATCGAGACTGAGAGTCGCATCGATGTACTTCCCTGCTTCTATGCATTCACACTTTTTTCTATCGGTTTATAAAGTTGCCTTGTTAGAAATAACAATTAACCCTCCACAAACTTTTAACTGTCATAATTTTAATAAACTATCAATATCCTAATGCATACAGCAACTAACTTTAAAACGTTGATATATGAATTATCAAAAATAGCACACAGTTGTTCATTTCAGCAATTCTGCAAAAACCTGGGCCCTGTCATCTTTGCACTCTCTGCAGATTGCTTGTCAGTGTTCTGCACACAGACTGCAAGAACAAATCACGCACTTTCTTTGCTCTTTTCTGTCTTTGTATGGACAATAATACCTCTTGCTATTTAGGTTACAGGGGTTTACAGTGTTTTCACAACTATACACATCAAAAAAAGTTTTGCATCACCTCGGTTCCCAGATCTCCGGCATATAGACGTTGACTGTGTATATTGTATCCAAGATACAGTCCCTTTGACTGTTCATAGATGTCACTAAAACTGCTCAAAGATGTAAACAACCATGCATGAGCAGGGCCTTTTAAACGGAGGGGGTACGACAGCCGATCAGTTCCAGTCATTCCACCAGGACGAAGGTACGCTGCTCATGTTGTCTGTAGTTCTACCATGCCTAGAAGGTCAATACCGCAGTTCGATCGCGTCCGCATTGTTACTTTGTGTCAAGAAGGGCTCTCAACAAGGGAAGTTTCCAGGCGTCTCAGAGTGAACCAAAGCGATGTTGTTCGGACATGGAGGAGGTACAGAGATACAGGAACTGTCGATGACAGGCCTCGCTCAGGCCGCCCAAGGGCTACTACTGTAGTGGATGACCGCTACTTACGGATTGCCGCTCGGAGGAACCCTGACAGCAATGCCACCATGTTGAATAATGCGTTTCGTTCAGCCACAGGACGTCGTGTTTCAACTCAAACTGTGCGCAATAGGCTGCATGATGCGCAACTTCACTCCCGACGTCCATGGCGAGGTCCAGCTTTGCAACCCCGACACCATGCAGCGCGGTACAGATGGGCCCAACAACATGCTGAATGGACCCCACGGAATTGGCATCACGTTCTCTTCACCGATGAGTGTCGCATATGCCTTCAACCAGACAATCGTCGGAGACGTGTTTGGAGGCACCCTGGTCAGGCTGAACGTCTTAGACACACTGTCCAGCGAGTGCAGCAAGGTGGTGGTTCCCTGATGTTTTGGGGTGGCATTATGTGGGGCCGACGTACGCCACTGGTGGTCATGGAAGGCTCCGAAACGGCTTTACGATACCTGAATGACATCCTCCGACCCATAGTGCAACCATATCGGCAGAATATTGGAGAGGCATTTGTCTTCATGGACGACAATTCTCGACATCATCGTGCACCTCTTGTGAATGCGTTCCTTCAAGATAACGACATCGCTCGACTACAGTGGCCAGCATGTTCGCCAGACATGAACCCTATCGAACATGCCTGGGATATGTTGAAAAGGGCTGTTTATGGACGTCTTGACCCACCAACCACTCTGAGAGATTTACGCCGAATTGTCGTTGAGGAGTGGGACAATTTGGACCAACAGTGTCTTGATGAACTTGTGGATAGTATGCCACGACGAATACAGGCATGCATCAATGCAAGAGGACGTGCTACTGGGTATTAGAGGTAGTGGTGTGTACTGCAATCTGGACCACAAATGCTGAAAGTCTAGCTGTATGATGGTACAACATGCAATGTGTGGGTCTCATGAGCAATAAAACGAGCTGAAATGTTGTTTGTGTTGATCTCAATTCCCTTTGTATTTAAAGGTTCCGGAACTCTTGGAACCTAGGTGATGCAAAACTTTTTTTGATGTGTGTAGATAGGATACAGCAAGGCAGGCCTCCCTTGTAGAAATAACAGCAACCTAATGGCATTTGGCGCATCATAGAATAGCCGGGTCTAGGGTTAAGATGGTATGAAAGCTGGGTTTTCCTAGCGCACTGCGAGTATTGATATCGGTCTTCTAATCTGTTGCAGGACTCGCTTGCAAGATCATTTTCTACCAAACTAAGCAATATTCACACTGACACCTAGTAACTCTGAAGTAAGATTTGTACTTCACTTCGTCGTCGAGCAAATGTCTGGATTAAAAGTTTAAACACTCCTTATTGCTCTCTAGATGTGTGCATGGAACTGACAGATTTCCGCACTTTATAATGACGACCAACAATGATGTAAATTTCATCTTCGATCTCTTCTTCCTCTTCTAATAACATCAATAACGCATTTTTTTTCCTTGCTCAGAGGACGAGAGCTCATGTTCACTCACTTCTCAAACAAATGAAAACTTGAAATAGACGCAGCGCATTGCGTAGCTAGGAAAACACTCCTTCAGACGGTCATAAAATAGCCGGGTCTAGGGTTAAGATGGTATTTAGACGGTAGACTACTTTAAGGTGGTCTTTAAATGGCACTAAGGGGAAATTGGGGAGTTCAGCTGCACTTAGGGGTTTATGTGGCATTATGGGGGAAATAAGGCGGTACAGTATTTATTTGGCACTAAGGGTTAAAGCACAGAGCGATCTATATAAACCCGAAACACTTTATTTGTTCAAATGTTATGACTCAGGTTTATCACTCTGTAGTATGTTGCCATAGAAATGAAGGGTTTGCTGCTTTGTGCGAATATTACGCTGCATCTTCTTCCTACCGAGTACCAAGCCGCTGCAGACAAAGCGATCTTTCCATGAAATGGATGAGTATTATTCTTCTGCCATTGATTTTTCAGCGAGAGAAAGGTAGGTAAAATGGAAGAATGTGATTTTAAGTTTTATTTTACACATTATTTGATCCACCTTGTCAAGATGATATATTTTTACGCTAATCGTCGTATATCAAGACAATCTTTTGCCGAATATGCCCAAGCCACACGTAAAGAAACTAAAAGCTTTTATATTTGTTAGGTACAACACTCTGGAGAGATGGGATAAAGTAGGCTACATCCAGCAAGTGTAAGAGGGTTTCAATTGTTCGTCAGACAGTGGCGAGAAAGGAGCAGATGTTGGATGATTCTATGGTTGTGTAATTTACACTTTTCAGGTAAAGCTACTATGATGTATGTTTTCATTTCCTTCAATTTTATAATTCATAACTAGAGGAAATCACATTGTTATCTAGAATATCTTCAGAACGGTACCTATACTCTTAATATGGGCTCCATTAACAGCTGTGCATGGTAATATGGCTCCAAAGATCTCTTACTTGCTTCGTGTAATTCATTATTTGGCACCTTTGAAACAGCTGGCTACTTTATGGCAAGAATAGTAGGAATATATATTCCTTTAGTCCAGAGTTTTTGTTCATAGAAATTCGCTTTTGTAATTCAGCCATAATGTTCAGTTCTTAAAAACTGGTAAGAAAGTGGTATCACCCTGTATCGACAAAAGTAAAAATCAAGCAGTTCAAGGTTTGAAGTCAAATACCTGTAAGATAAGTTTTATTTTTTATTAGAATATAATACAAAATAATTTTCATAACCTTTGTTTAATCGTGTTAAACTTCCACCAACATTAAACAACCAGAAAGTCACAGGGCAACAACCATTAATTGAATTATCAATACTCTTTTGTTCGATGCAAACAACACCTACTTGAAGTAGTCCGCCTGAATAGCGGTTGTGCAGCGCTCCTCTCCCTTCGCCAAAGATGATGATGCTGATAAAAGTAGTGCGTTAAACACTCGTATTTAAAAAAGTTATGTGCAGCATTAGAATCTGAAGATAAGGCACTACTATTTCATACTGAGGTTCGTGGGCTGTCAAAAGGCAATATGTTGGCACGCTTATATGAGAAGAGAGCAGAGCTAAAAGTATTGTTTATCGAGACGAAAATGCAGCACTTCTTGGAACAATCCAGTGATATTTTTGGCCATTTGAACCAGCTGAAATTACAACTTCTAGGTTCTGGAAACGGAAAGTTTGAAAATGTTGGCAATATACATGTATTTGTATTTGAGGGCAAACTTCGTGCGTTTCTGTGTACAATTGATCTCTGGATAGCAAAAGTTGAAGAGAGACTCATTCTTTCCTGACTTTGAAAACCCTTGCTGACGACGGGTACTACGCCACTGTTTCAGACAAGGTACAACACCTACTCAGTCAGGCACTCTCAAGGATGAATTTGCTCGTTATTTCCCGGAATATGCTCGTCTTTATTGTTGATCAAAAACAAAGAAATAGGCTATGTGCAAGCAGTGATTTGAGGTTAGCTTTGGGAAAAGGAATTCCTCAGCTTGTCAAAAAAAGGCACTAAGGATACTATTGAGTAACAATTATTTTCAAATGTCCATTTCATAATTGTTGATTGAGCATAAATTTGTAATGGAGACTGTTGATATTATACAGTATTTTGCTTATCATATTTGAATATTCTTATGGGGAAGAGGGCTTAGGAAGGGTGTATCCGCGAGGGAGTACAAGATTCAATTTCAGGCCGAGTTGTCCGCAGACCTCTACGGGTTCAGAACCACTGTTCTACAGAAACAGTCCATATGGTTGTTAAAGCATCATGGCTATGCTGAGGGATCAGCTCCTATCTACAGCAACTAATCATATGGTTGGTAAAGCATCAAACAAGCCAAGTTTACATTAAAATGCATTTTTATTTACACTTGGGTGAACATTTTAAAATATTTACACACACAGAAACATTGTCCACAGCCCACAACAGCTGTAGGAAGAATTCACATCATAGAAACAAAACCATGTTTTATACACTTTCAGATAAGAACAAATTTTTCACTGATTTTTCAAATTATTATTACATTACTTGTTAAATGAGTAAAATATAACTTTGCAACCTTTCCTTTCCAAGAAATCATTTTGCACCCTTTCCTATCTTAACCAAAGCAATACACAAGTGTGATGTATCTAGGTAATTGTGGTTTGTGGTAAATATTCACACAGGATTCTCCTGAACAATGAAAGAAAAGGAGATCTCTTTATTCATTGCTGGGAGCCACATACAGAAGGATCACAACTTAATCTTAAAACCCCAACCCATTTACACCAATGCTGCTGTGAAGGAAAATCAGATATTCAGAAAATATTTGAAAATGTTGTCTGGAAATGGATGAATCAATCAACAGTTATTAGCACAGCCACAAGATGTTGGGAATGCAATCACCAGATCCAAAATGGAGGAAAGGTGTTTACACAATATATATTTGCACATAAAGAGGTCAAAAAAATTTAAATCAGCATCACCACATTATTTCAAAGTACAGGGACCGGGATTTTATGAGTAATAATAAAGGTGAACACAAGTCGTAAGATCAAGTGTGAAACTAATATAAACTTCCATAATTAAAACATATATTCACGATCCTCACAGACACTCTGATCCATAAAATTAAAGAAACAAACTCAAAAGATGTCAATGTGATATATAACAGCGATGTTGCATTACAAATATGGTGAAGTCGTGAGCTTTCTGCGGCATGTTAGTTCAGACAATTCCTTGAGTCAGGGTAGAACAGAAAATTCAAGGGTTTGAACCCATTTCGGATAAGCTGTTGATTAATTTAAATGCATTGCCACATCGCGGTCAGACAGCCCAGTGAACTTGGGTGTGTCTGAGTGATAACATGTGTTATTATTCATAATGTTGAATTTTGGGCTTATGCCGTGTTTTTTATATTAAAATTCGACGTGTTTCGAAAGAAACCATGCCTTTCTTCGTCAGGAATAGTCTAGAATACGACAATGATTGCTAAGAGAAAGCAACAAAGAACATATAGAAGGTGCCCAAAGATGGACGCCATTATAGCCCCATGTTAGGGACAACGGAAAGCAGCAGTAAATTACTTTCTCAGGGTTCTGATAATAGGTAGCCAGGATTCACTGAGATTGTAGCCGGTGTCGCGGTTGAAATTATCTGGGTGTTTACGTATTTCAATCGCCTCCCTAATGATTCTGGGACGATATTGCTTTATACGGGCAAGAACATCCACTCCTTGGAACATGACATCATGTCCAGGTGTTAATGCATGATCGGCAACAGCTGATTTATCAGGTTGAATGAGCCTGATACATCTATTATGTTCCTTAATGCGAGTGCATATTGTTCTCGAAGTCTGCCCGATGTAAACCTTGCCACAAGTACAGGGAACTCTGTAGATACCCGGTTGTTGCAATTTGGGCAAACTGTCCTTAGTTGGTCGCAGGAGTTGCCTAATCTTAACAGAAGTTCCAAATACAGTCCGTATGTTGTACCGACGTAGGATTTTAGCAATACGATCCGTCGTGTTATGTATGTACGGTATGTAAGCAGAGATGTAAGAGTCACTGTTTACTCGATTATCCGGTCGTTTCGAGATGGGACGTCTAAACACGTACAGTACTAGTGACAAATGGTGTTGCTTGTGATTGGTCATTATCCAGATCAGAGGTTATCAGGATTGCAACCATTAAATCTAAACGGGGTATTGACCCATTATATTAATCGGGAATCTGAAAGCAACACATCGACATCCTCAACGGATTAGAAACTATTATGTTGTGAATATCTAGATGTCAGCATGAAGGTGAGTTGGGGGCTAACTTAGTGACCAGGCTCATTCACATGTTGCAGAGGACAATTTTATATTTTCCTATCAAACACTGGACAAGAACTCTCTCACAGCTCCCCTACTAAGATCCTTAGGTGTACGACCATACTTGTCTTTCACATTGACACTAGCATGACACTCTGTCACCAGGAAGCGCACCACCTCGAGGTGATCACAACATGCAGCACAGTGTAGAGGAGTGAGCTGATAACTGTCTCTAACACAAGTGTCTCCATGACACTCGGTCACCAGGTAGCGCACCACCTCGAGGTGACCAGACTGTGCAGCACAGTGTAGAGGAGTGTACTGATTACCGTCTCTAACACAAGTGTCTACATTACACTCTGCCACCAGGTAGCGCACCACCTCGAGGTGACCAGACTCGGCAGCACAGTGTAGAGGAGTGTACTGATTACTGTCTCTAACACAAGGGTCTACGTGACACTCGGCCACCAGGTAGCGCACCACCTCGAGGTGACCAGACTCGGCAGCACAGTGTAGAGGAGTGTACTGATCACTGTCTCTAACACAAGTGTCTACGTGACACTCGGTCACCAGGTAGCGCACCACCTCAAGGTGACCAGACCCTGCAGCAAGGTGGAGAGGGGTAAGCCCGCTGCAGTCTGCAACAAGGGGGTTTAAGTGATGGTCCCTCGTCAACAATCTGACTACTTCAACCTGTCCCCATAGTGCAGCTGTATGAAGCAAGGACCAGCCAGGACTGACCAGTGATGCTCTCTTGTTGGCTAAGAACTGAACTACATCAATATGCCCTCCTTGGGCAGCTAAGTGCACCGCCGGCAGTCCTTCGTAATGGTCGCTCGTGTTGACGTCCATGTAGCATTCGCCGAATGACAGGCTGTTCTCCCGCTCCACCACGTACTTCACAACTTCCAGGCGTCCATATTCAGCGGCGGCATTGAGGGCAATCCGCTTCTCATCTTCGGTGGTAGATCTCTGCAGGAGGAACTTTACTACAGAGAGGTGCCCCTCTTCAGCTGCCAAGGGAAGCACCTGCTCCTCTTGAAGCACGTCCTGCCATCGCAGGCTTTCACCCCTATTTTTCCACTCCTGATCGCGTTCTGAGCACAGATCCTCTCTCTTCTGTACGAGACGTTCCCTTTCTTGAACAACTTTCTCACGCTCGGTAATAATTCTATTTACTTGATCTTCTCTCTCAGCAAGCGCTCTCTTCACTTTCTCTTCTCTCTCAGCAAGAGCTCTCTCCACTTGTTCCTTTCGCTCAGCAAGAGCTCTCTCCACTTGTACCTTTCGCTCAGAAAGAACTCTCTTCATTTGCTCTTCTCTCACAGCAAGAACTCTCTCCACTTGCTCTTCTCTCTCAGCAAGAACTCTCTCCACTTGCTCTTCTCTCTCAGCAAGAACTCTCTCCACTTGCTCTTCTCTCTCAGCAAGAGTTCTCTCCACTTGCTCTTCTCTCACTGCAAGAGCTCTCTTTACTTGCTCTTCTCTCTCAGAAAGAGCTCTCTCAAACTCTACACAGGAATACTCGCGATGAGACACTACCTCTTCTCTTCCATCAATAACTGATTCCCATGATTTAAGATTTTTCTCCCTCACGTTAAGTTGATCTTGCTGTTGTTCCAGAGCCCTTCTCTGATCACACAGATCCTGCTCTCTGTCTTCTACATCTCGTACTAGTGTGCTGTACACTGCACCACACAGCTCGCACTGACTCTGCAACAAAGCACAAGAGGGAGATTTAATTCAACCCACAGGGTGCAAAATGGAGTGTTATTAAGACAAAGGGAATAAGTGCCCTGGAACATGACTGTTCATAACTAATAATGCCCTCAGCAGGTGTATGTCCTGTAAGCTCGTCAGATGAAAACACTTGGGATGCTCCTTCGACCGAGGGCAGAATACAGACTATTAGTAGTGGTGATGCAGCAGTAGCTGTTCCGGCATATCTTGGAATAGACAATATTCACCTCAGAATGCGAGGATAACCTTACCACTAGGCCTACAGGGACGAGACAAGTGCCCATTATTACCCCAGGAGGTAGTCCACACCCTATGCACCAGAATGCGAGGATAACCTTACCACTAGGCCTACAGGGTCGGGTCTTGTGCCCATTATTACCCCAAGACATAGTCCACACTCTATGCACCAGAATGCGAGGATAACCTTACCACTAGGCCTAAGGTACGAGACATGTGCTCCTTATTACGCCAAGAGGTAGTCCACACTCTACGAACCAGAATGCGAGGATAACCTTACCACTAGCCCTACAGGGAAGGAACATGTACCTATTATTACCCCAAGAGGTAGTCCACACTCTATGCACCAGAATGCGAGGATAACCTTACCACTAGGCCTACAGGGACGAGACATGTGCCCATTATTACCCCAGGAGGTAGTCCACACCCTATGCACCAGAATGCGAGGATAACATTACCACTAGGCCTACAGGGACGAGACTTGCGCCCATTATTACCCCAGGAGGTAGTCCACACCCTACGCACCAGAATGCGAGGATAACCTTACCACTAGGCCTACAGGGACGAGACTTGTGCCCATTATTACCCCAGGAGGTAGTCCACACCCTATGCACCAGAATGCGAGGATAACCATACCACTAGGCCTACAGGGACGGGACTTGTGCCCATTATTACCCCCCAGGAGGTAGTCCACACACTAAGCACCAGAATGCGAGGATAACCTTACCACTAGGCCTACAGGGACGAGACTTGTGCCCATATTACCCCAGGAGGTATTACACACCCTACGCACCAGAATGCGAGGATAACCATACCACTAGGCCCACAGGGACGAGAAATTCGTCCATTATTACCCCAGGGGGTAGTCCACACCCTATCCACCAGAATGCGAGGATAACCTTACCACTAGGTCTACAGGGACGAGACATGTGCCCATTATTACCCTAGGAGGTAGTCCACACCCTATGCACCAGAGTGCGAGGAGAACCTTACCAATAGGCCTACAGGGACATGTGCCCATTATTACCCCAAGAGGTAGTCCACACCCTATGCACCAGAATGCGAGGATAACCTTACCATTAGGCCTGCAGGGACGAGACATGTGCCCATTATTACCCCCAGGAAGTAGTCCACACCCTATGCACCAGAATGCGAGGATAACCTTACCACTAGGCTTACAGGGATGAGACTTGTGCCACTATTACCCCAGGAGGTAGTCCACACCCTATGCACCAAAGTGCGAGGGAAACCTTTCCATTAGGCCTACAGGGACGAGACATACCCCAGGAGGTAGGCCACACCCTATGCACAAGAATGCGAGGGTAACCTTACCACGAGGCCTACAGGGACGAGACATATGCCCATTATTACCCCAGGAGGTAGTCCACACTCTATGCACCAGAATGCGATGGTAACCTTACCACTAGGCCTACAGGGACGAGACATGTGCCCATTATTACCCCAGTAGGTAGGCCACCCCCTATGCACCAGAATGCGAGGGTAACCTTACCACTAGGCCTACAGGGACGAGACATGTGCCCATTATTACCCCATGGGGTAGTCCACCCCCTATGCACCAGAAAGCTAACAATGTGTACTACTCTGCAGTTTTTACTGGGATCAATGAGGAAAATATGATTAGGCCAATTCTAGCTATAATTATATTACCGTCAGACATCGGGTGCAAGCTTTGTTATTCGCCACCTAGAGAGCAGCTTGCATGTGGAATCTTATTGTTCCTCGGAGCGCTATGAAAGTAGAGTTTAGATATCTAAGCTCCCTGACACTAGAGCACTCTCTAGTTGAGAATGGAGCAACTTTTGTGTTGGCGGGAAATCGAGAGATTAATTTTGCCATTATTTATTTATCGTATGGCTTCTAGTGCCGGGAGTGTCCGAGTACATGTTCGGCTCACCAGAGGCTGTAGCTGCTTCAAGCGGACACCCTAGGATGAGCAACAAGTTCCGTTCAATATCAAGTAAATCCAAATTTTGCTACCAGATGTCACTGATACCTAGTGGTGAACGTTGGAGCTTCGATAGAGCGTTACAATGAAAACTAACCTAGAAATTTACCTCCACACAAGTTTAGTTACTGGAAGGATCTATTACATGTCATAAATCCATGACATGGGACCGTCAGCTTTACTTCCCCTACGAAGGAAGGCATACTGAAGGATTTTAACGCTCTTAAAAATTCCAACAACTTCGGTTTGAACCCGCTATCGTGGGGAACAGCAGTTCAGCATGCTACCAACGACGTCACCGAAGCCACTTTTGCAATTATTAACACGGCCTACTGAATTCAAAGGGGTTCTTTGATATGCCAACAACGGATGACATGCGTGTCGTGATTTTTGTCGTATTTTAATAATCACTTACCATGGCAGGGAGCGAACCTGCAAATTTGGGGATGGTAGACCGACACGATAACCACTCAACCACCGTGACAAGCGGTTCTAACCTAAGGGGCAGAATCGTGGACTTGCACAACACAGGAAGGGCACCAGTTGCAGGTTTTAGAAAATAAAGTGAATACGAAATTTATTTAACCCCACATCTCAAAGCTGGAAAGAAAGATCAAATAAAGACATACACTCACTATCACAGCAAGCTCCAATACTCATCATTTACTCCAGAAGACTTCAATGGGCTGGTCATTTACTAAGGATAGGAGATGATAGGACGATCTCACAAATCTTTACAGAAGAACCAAGAGGAAAATGGCCAATAGGCAGACCACGAAGTTCCTGGAAAAATGAAAGATGGAGGCATTTTGTGAGATGGGCGCGGGATCTTCGTGTCCCATAGAAGCCTTCGAGCGACAGTGAGTATATTATACTTTAATAGCGGGATCTTCGTGTCCCATAGAAGCCTTCTGAGTGACAGTGAGTATATTATACTTTTAATAGCGGGATCTTCGTGTCCCATAGAAGCCTTCTGAGCGACAGGGGGTATATTACACTGTATGAGCGGGATCTTCGTGACCTATAAAAGCCATCTGAGTAAAAGTGAGTATATACTTTTAATAGCGGGATCTTCGTGTCCCATAGAAGCCTTCTGAGCGACAGGGGGTATATTATACCTTATAGCGAGATCTTTGTGTCCCATAGAAGCCTTCTGAGTGACAGTGAGTATATTATACTTTAATAGCGGGATCTTGGTGTCCCATAGAAGCCTTCTGAGTGACAGGGTATATTAAACTTTAATAGCGGGATCTTCGTGTCCCAAAGAAGCCGTCAGAGTGACAGTGAGTATATTATACTTTAATAGCGGGATCTTGGTGTCCCAAAGAAGCCTTCAGAGTGACAGTGAGTATATTATACTTTAATAGCGGGATCCTCGTGTCCCATAGAAGCCTTCTGAGTGACAGGGAGTATATTTTAATTTTAATAGCGGGATCTTCGTGTCCCATAGAAGACTTCTGAGTGACAGTGAGTATATTATACTTTTAATAGCGGGATCATCGTAACCCATAGAAGCCATCCGAGTGACAGTGAGTATATTATACTTTTAATAGCGGGATCTTCTTGTCCCATATAAGCCTTCTGAGTGACAGAGTATAAAATACTTTTAATAGCGGGATCTTCGCGTCCCATAGAAGCCTTCTGAGTGACAGCGAGTATATTATACTTCTAATAGCGGGATCTACGTGTCCCATATAAGCCTTCTGAGTGAGAGTGAGTATATTATACTTTTAATAGCGGGAACTTGGTGTCCCATAGAAGCCTTCTGAGTGACAGTGAGCATATCATACTTTTAATAGCGGGATCTTCGTGTCCCATAGAAGCCTTCTGAGCGACAGTGGATAAATTATACTTTAATTGCGGGATCGTTGTGTCCCGTAGAAGCCTTCTGAGTGACTGAGTATATTATACTTTAATAGAGGGATCTTCGTGTCCCATATAAGCCTTCTGAGCGATAGGGAGTATATTATACTTTTAATAGCGGGATGTTCGTGTCCTATAGACGCCTTCTGAGTGACAGCGAGTATATTATACTTTTAATAGCAGGACCTTCGTGTCCCATAGAAGCCTTCTGAGTGACAGCGAGTATATTATACTTTTAATAGCGGGACCTTCGTGTCCCATAGAAGCCTTCTGAGTGACAGTGAGTATATTATACTTTTAAAAGCGGGATCTTCATGTCCTATAGACGCCTTCTGAGTGACAGCGCGTATATTATACTTTTAATAGTGGGTTCTTCGTGTCCCATAGAAGCCTTCTGAGTGACGGCGTGTATACTATACTTTTTATAGCGGGATATTCGTGTCCCATAAAAGCCTTCTGAGCGACAGTGAGAATATTAAACTTTAACAGCGGGATCTTCGTGTCCCATAGAAGCATTCAGAGTGACAGTGAGTATATTATACTTTTAGTAGCGGGATCTCCGTGTCCCATAGCAGCCTTCTGAGTGACAGCGAGTATATTATACATTTAATAGCGGGATCTTCGTGTCCCATAGAAGCCTTCTGAGTGACAGGGAGTATATTATACTTTGAACAGCGGCATATTGGTGTCCCACAGAAGCCTTCTGAGTGTCAGCGAGTATATTATACTTTTAATAGCGGGATATTGGCGTCCAATAGAAGCCTTCTGAGTGACTGAGAATATTATACTTTTTAATAGCGGGATCTTCGTGTCCCATAGAAGCCTTCTGAGCGACAGGGAGTATATTAAACTTTTAATAGCGGGATAGCTTGCCACGGTGGGTGAGTGGATAGCGTGTCGGTCTACTAACCCCAAGATTGCAGGTTCGCCCCTGACCGTGGTAAGTGATTTTTGAAAGGCGGCAAAAATACGATACGCATGTCATACGATGTTGGCATGTCAAAGAACCCATTTGAATTCAGTAGGCCGAGTTCATAATGGCAAAATTAATCTCGGGAGTTTCCGCCAGCACAAAGTTCCTCATTTCTCTACTAGAAAGCGCTATTGTGTTCAAGGAGATTAGATATCTAACATCTAACCTCCTTGACTTTCATAGTCAAGGAACTACGAAATTCGACATGCAAGCTACCCTCTGGGTGTCAAATAGCAAAGCTTGCACCAGGCACCCGAGGCCATACGATATTATTATTATTATTATAATAGCGGGATCTTCGTGTCCTATAGACGCCTTCTGAGTGACAGGGAGAATATTATACTTTTAATAGAGGGATATTTGTGTCCCATAGAAGACTTCTGAATGACAGTGAGTATATTATACTTTTAATAGCGGGACCTTCGTGTCCCATAGAAGCCTCCTGAACGACAGTGAGTACATTATACTTTTAATAGCAGGATCTTCGTGTCCCATAGAAGCCTCCTGAACGACAGTGAGTATATTATACTTTTAATAGCAGGATCTTCGTGTCCCATAGAAGCCTCCTGAACGACAGTGAGTATATTATACTTTTAATAGCGGGATCTTCGTGTCCCATAGAAGCCTTCTGAGCGACAAAGAGTATATTACACTTTAAGAGCGGGATCTTCGTGTCCCATAGAAGCCTTCTGAGTGACAGAGGTTATATTATACTTTTAATAGCGGGATATTCGTGTCCAATAGAAGCCTTCTGAGTGACAGCGAGTATGTTATACTTTTAATAGCGGGATCTTCGTGTCCCATAGAAGCCTTCTGAGTGACAGCGAGTATATTATACTTCAAATAGCGGGATCTACGTGTCCCATACAAGCCTTCTGAGTGACAGCGCGTATATTATACTTTTAATAGTGGGATCTTCGTGTCCCATAGAAGCCTTCTGAGTGACGGCGTGTATACTATACTTTTTATAGCGGGATATTCGTGTCCCATAGAAGCCTTCTGAGCGACAGTGAGAATATTATACTTTAACAGCGGGATCTTCGTGTCCCATAGAAGCATTCAGAGTGACAGTGAGTATATTATACTTTTAGTAGCGGGATCTCCGTGTCCCATAGCAGGCCTTCTGAGTGTCAGCGAGTATATTATACATTTAATAGCGGGATCTTCGTGTCCCATAGAAGCCTTCTGAGTGACAGGGAGTATATTATACTTTTAACAGCGGCATATTGGTGTCCCACAGAAGCCTTCTGAGTGTCAGCGAGTATATTATACTTTTAATAGCGGGATATTGGTGTCCAATAGAAGCCTTCTGCGTGACAGTGAGAATATTATACTTTTAATAGCGGGATCTTCGTGTCCCATAGAAGCCCTTGAGCGAAAGGGAGTATATTATAAATTTAATAGCGGGATCTTCGTGTCCTATAGACGCCTTCTGAGTGACAGGGAGATTATTATACTTTTAATAGAGGGATATTTGTGTCCCATAGAAGACTTCTGAATGACAGTGAGTATATTATACTTTTAATAGCGGGACCTTCGTGTCCCATAGAAGCCTCCTGAACGACAGTGAGTATATTATACTTTTAATAGCAGGATCTTCGTGTCCCATAGAAGCCTCTTGAACGACAGTGAGTATATTATACTTTTAATAGCGGGATCTTCGTGTCCCATAGAAGCCTTCTGAGCGACAAGGGGTATATTACACTTAAAGAGCGGGATCTTCGTGTCCCATAGAAGCCTTCAGAGTGACAGAGGTTATATTATACTTTTAATAGCGGGATATTCGTGTCCAATAGAAGCTTTCTGAGTGACAGCGAGTATGTTATACTTTTAATAGCGGGATCTTCGTGTTCCATAGAAGCCTTCTGAGTGACAGCGAGTATATTATACTTCTAAAAGCGGGATCTACGTGTCCCATACAAGCCTTCTGAGTGACAGTGAGTATATTATACCTTTAATAGCGGGAACTTGGTGTCCCATAGAAGCCTTCTGAGTGACAGTGAGTATATCATAGTTTTAAAAGCGGGATCTCCGTGTCCCAAAGAAGCCTTCTGAGCGACAGTGAGTATATTATACTTTTAATAGCGGGATCTTGGTGTCCCATAGAAGCCGTCTGAGCGACAGTGAGTATATTATACATTTAATAGCGGGATCCTCGTGTCCTATAGACGCTTTCTGAGTGACAGCGAGTATATTATACTTTTAATAGCGGGATCTTTGTGCCCATAGAAGCCTTCTGAGTGACAGCGAGTATATTATACTTTTTACAGCGGGATCTTCGTGTCCCATAGAAGCCTTCTGGGCGACAGGGGGTATATTATACATTAATAGCGGGATCTTCGAGTCCCATAGAAGCCATCTGAGTGACAGTGAGTATATTATACTTTTAATAGTGTGACATTGGTGACCCATAGAAGCCTTCTGAGTGACAGTGAGCATATTATACTTTTAATAGCGGGATCTCCGTGTCCCATAGACGCCTTCTAAGTGAGAGCGAGTATATTATACTTTAAAAGCGGGATCTTCATGTCCCATAGAAGCCATCTGAGTGATAGGGAGTATATTTTACTTTAATAGCGGGATCTTCGTGTCCCATAGAAGCCTTCTGAGTGACAGGGAGTATATTATTCTTTTAATAGCGGGATCTTCGTGTCCCAAAGAAGCCTTCTGAGTGACAGGGAGTATATTATACTTTTAATAGCGGGATATTCGTGTCCCATTGAAGCCTTCTGAGCGACAGGGGGTATATTATACCTCATAGCGGGAACTTCGTGTCCCATAGAAGCCTTCTGAGCGACAGTGAGTATATTATACTTTTAATAGCGGAATCTTGGTGTCCAATAGAAGACTTCGAGTGACAGTGAGTATATCATACTTTTAATAGCGGGATCTCCGTGTCCCAAAGAAGCCTTCTGAGCGACAGTGAGTATATTATACTTTTAATAGCGGGATCTTGGTGTCCCATAGAAGCCTTCTGGGCAACAGAGGGTATATTATAGTTTAATAGCGGGATCCCCATGTCCCATAGAAGCCTTCTGAGTGATAGGGAGTATATTTTACTTTAATAGCGGGATCTTCGTGTCCCATAGAAGCCTTCTGAGTGACAGGGAGTATATTATTCTTTTAATAGCGGGATCTTCGTGTCCCATAGAAGCCTTCTGAGTGACAGGGAGTATATTATACTTTTAATAGCGGGATATTCGTGTCCCATTGAAGCCTTCTGAGCGACAGGGGGTATATTGTACCTCATAGCGGGATCTTCGTGTCCCATAGAATCCTTCTGAGTGACAGTGAGTATATTATACTTTAATAGCGGGATCTTGGTGTCCCATAGAAACCTTCTGAGTGACAAGATATATTATACTTTAATAGCGGGATCTTCGTGTCCCAAAGAAGCCTTCAGAGTGACAGTGAGTATATGATACTTTAATAGCGGGATCTTGGTGTCCCATAGAAGCCTCCTGAGTGACAGTGAGTTTATTATATTTAATAGCGGGATCCTTGTGTCCCATAGAAGCCTATTGAGTGACAGGGAGTCTATTTTAATTTTAATAGCGGGATCTTCGTGTCCCATAGAAGCCTTCCGAGTGACAGTGAGTATATTATACATTTAATAGCGGGATCTTCGTGTTCCATAGAAGCCTTCTGAGTGATAGCGAGTATATTATACGTTTAATAGCGGGATCTTCGTGTCCCATAGAAGCCTTCCGAGTGACACTGAGTATATTATACTTTTAATAGCGGAATCTTCGTGTTCCATAGAAGCCTTCGGAGTGATAGCGAGTATATTATACTTTTAATAGCGGGATCTTTGTGCCCCATACAAGCATTCTGAGTGACACAGAGTATATTACACTTTTAATAGCAGGATCTTCGTGTCCCATAAAAGCCATCTGAGCGACAGTGAGTATATTATACTTTTAATAGCGGGATCTTCGAGTCCCATAGACGCCTTCTAGGCGACATGGGGTATATTATACTTCAATAGCGGAACCTTCCTGTCCCATAGAAGCCATCTGAGCGACAGTGAGTATATTATACTTTTAATAGCGGGATCATGGTGTCCCATAGAAGCCTTCAGAGTGACAGTGAGTATATTATACTTTAATAGCGGGATCTTGTGTCCCATAAAAGCCTCCCGAGTGACAGTGAGTTTATTATACTTTAATAGCGGGATCTTCGTGTCCCATAGAAGCCTTCTGAGTGACAGTGAGTATATTATACTTTTAATAGCGGGATCTTCGTGTCCCATAGAAGCCTTCCGAGTGACAGTGAGTATATTATACTTTTAATAGCGGGATCTTCGTGTCTCATAGAAGCCTTCTGAGTGACAGTGAGTATATTATACTTTTAATAGCGTGATCTTGGTGACCAATAGATGCCTTCATAGTGACAGTGAGTATATCATACTTTTAATACTTTTAATAGCGGGAACTTCGTGTCCCATAGAAGCCTTCTGAGCGACAGGGGGTATATTATACCTTATAGCGGGATCTTCGTGTCCCATAGAAGCCTTCTGAGTGACAGTGAGTATATTATACTTTAATAGCGGGAGTAGTGGTTTTGTGAGAGTTCAGATCCCTCCACCTCCACACCCTCCACACAAGATGGCGGCAGCCCGATAACTCCCGAACCCGTGGTCGGATTTTGACAAATGAGGTGTCATTGAACTCGGGCTAACACCCCCTTTTCCAATGGACAACATATTTCTACCCCAAAATAAAACCTACCCCTACTAGGGGGTGAAATTTTAATTTTTTAGAGAATCTCTCTTTCCAATTGCAACATGTGAGAGTTTGAATGCTAATATGGAATGAAATGTTGTTCCACATAAAGTGCGTATTTTCGGTGGAAAGCCACTATGAATTAGCATGCCCACTCATGGCTTTTGTAAGAGGGTGGGGGAGCGGATCCCTATGGATGGGTTATTGTTGACGGGTCATTGTTGGCGGGGTCATTGTTGCCGGGTCATTATGGACAAGTCCTTGTGGACAGGTCTTTGTGGACGAGTCCTTGTCCCTTTGGACTGATCGCTTTAGACCGGTCCCTTTGGACTGACCCATGGTCTCTAATGCTATGATGAAATTAAACGTTGTTCCACATGAAACGCATGTGAAGAGCCGATTGCTACTATGAATTAACATGTTTGTTTTCTGTTTATACTTATGCGCACTTGAGGTTTTCGTAAGAGGGCGGACTTTTTAAATAATGATTTATAGATGAGTTATTTAAAAAAATAACCAAATGATCCAAAACTAATAGGTCATTGGCTTTTTAATATCTCATGAACCAATAAAGCTAGGGACTTGTATGAGGGGTCGTTGGACTTGGTATGACGCCCCGTATTTCAATGTATTTTTGATTTTTGTTAAAAGGGCCTAAGTACACTTTTGTTAATATCTCGTGAACCAATAAGGCTAGGGACTTGTATGAGGGGTCGTAGCACATGGGATGACATTCCCTATTTAAATGTATTTGTTGAAATTTTGACAAGGGGCCTAACTACACTTTTGTTGATATTTCCTGAACCCATGATGGGATTTTGACCTGTGAGGTGTCGTTGGACTTGAGCAGACACTCTCTTTTTGAATGTATTTTTGACATTTTAACAAAGGGCCTAACTACACTTTTGTTAATATTTCGCGAACCAATAAGGCTAGGGACTTGTATGTGGGGTCCTAGCACTCGGGGTGACGCTCTGTTTCTAAATATATATTTAATGTTTGTCAAAAGGGCCTAATTGCACTGTTGTTAATATCTCGATAACTAATACTGGGAGAGAGTCAAGTGAGGTGTTATAATACTAAGGATGGCCAACCCTTTCCCATGACCAACGAATTTACCCCAAATATTCAAAACAACAAGGACATTGAGCTGAGATTATATAAACTAATACTCGGATATCGACATATGAGGTGTCATAGGACTTAGAATGGTCAACTCTTTCCCATGACCAATGAATTTACCTAAAATATCCAAAATATTAAGGTCATTGACCTGAGATTTTATAAATTAATAATTGGATACGGACATGTGAATTGTTTACCGTGAGTGATGAAACATAGCTAGGCAGAGAAAGAACTAGTGTAGGCAACATGTATGGTGACTGACAAGTCTTTCACTATTGGAACTTGTTTTCAGATCAGACTGTAGTACAGAGAGAGTATAGGTTGCAGGCATGGGTTAATAAATGACAAACGGTGTATACAAAATCGGATTTATTGATTCAAGAATTAAGAGTAGACTATCTTTAATTGATTGGTTAAAGAGGATAGCTAATGAAACAAAATGGTGACTACATTGAACTAAACTGAACCAAGCTGAATCAAACTCAACCAAACCGAACCAAACCTAATCGAAAACGAGCCAAGGGTTTAAGTGTAAAACTTGTGGGTGGATGTGGTCATTGGTAATGTCAAAAAGGAAAGGGATAACGCTCTACCTATAGAGGGTAAGGTAAAACTAGTGCATGGTGCTAATGCACACATCCAAGTACATGAACCTCACCCATCTATCCTATGCAGTTTTTATGGGTTGACTGTTAAAACTTGCTCAGTGGTTACTGGGACAAGATGGTCACTACACACAACAAGCTTTAAATACCTGAGGCTAATAATCTATACACACACACTTGTTCTAAACTAAGCTGTCTTGCTGACAGTGCTCACGCTGTAGGCAGATGACAGAAATGCTTGGCTAACAGAAATACAATCATTTCCGGTTGTCTAATGTTACCAGCTAACCATTTTTTGCTGCAGTGGCGCGCACATGTGCCACTTACACTAGAGAGTTTAACTCGATTTCAAGCTCTAAGTCCTAGAACGAATCAAATTAAGAAAAAAGGGCATAGTGGTGTAGTGGTTAAGCTGTTAACCTTTCACTAAAGTGGACTAGGGTTTGATTTCAGGTTAATACGCATGTCATAAACATATAAAAAGCAGAGATAATGTTTTAAACCGATTACACTCGTCTCTTTTCAAATTATTACTTGGATCACAAATACAAAGGTGGACTGGGTGTGATATACAGTTAATGCTGCCTATCGCACACTAGCTGTAAGGAAGCCATATGTAGAGCTATATGTAGAGAACTACCTAGCGATTTCATGAACTGGTATAGCTATGTCGCATAAACGGTGCAGGATACAATCCAGCAACTATAATTCGTATCTTGTGGAACAGAGAAAATGCACTTTTACCTTGATGGATAACAAATGTGTGCAGAGCAATGACCTACGCATTAGCCTACCAAGGGGTTATAACCACGAGGAGGAGGTGCGATTTCTATATTTTAGTGTTTAGAGACATGGCTTTTGTAACCAGTAGATTTAATTGATTTAGTATTTTGTAAATAATTTTTTAATTGTAAATAGTTAATTTTTTGTAAATAGTGGAAACCATTTATTTTTGTGATGGTAAATGTTAAATGTATAATTAAAGTTCTTTGGGATGAGTGTGCATGTCAATGATCTTTTTAGGGATAAATAGAGTGGTTGTGTGTTTGTTCTCAAAGACAGGCAAGGTTGTGTGGATGTATGACTACACAGAAAGAGAGAGAGAGAGAGAGAGAGAGAGTAGAAACAGCCTTACCTTCAGTAGTAATAGTAGACCTCTATGTTTTGCATACACATAGACAGACTGTAAGATCGCAATGGCCGAGCACTCACTTTAACACCATTTACAAAATCTTGAAATGAAAAAATCATGTTTCGCAAATATGAACTTTTGACATAAACAAAATAAAAATAAAATTTGTAAACTACAAATTGGAAAATCCATGTTTCCATATCATGAAATTCAAAAACTTTAAACTGACATTTGAAAGAAATGCAAATGGAAAATTGACAAATTGTAATGTGTGAAATGTGAAAATGAACAAATGGCTATCATTATTTTAAAAAAATAAAAAAAAAATGGTGCTGTATGGTTGAGGTGTGAATCAAACCCTACTTATATTTGACCACCCGAGACTGAGTATACTTGTTTTAGTCCTCATACCACTTTTAAAATTTTGTGTTAAAGCTAGGAATTGAACCCAAGAGCTTGTAGGGGGAGACAAAGGTTAGAATATGTTAAACAGATAGCCTTGAATGTAGGATGTGGTAGCTATATAGAGATGAAACGATTAGCTCGGGACAGATAGACACTGAGATCTGCATCAAACCAGTCAAAGGACTAAAGACTCAAACAACAACATATACGTTCACCAAAATAATGTTGTGTAACGGTAAATGTTAGTCAACGAACAGTAATGCATTACTAAAACCCATGACACGATACCTAAGAGCTTTTCTAAAATGATTTTAAAATGCCTTTAACCCTATATTGAACACCCAGTTCACAAGACTCATAACTGCAATATTATGGTAAAACAAAACAAAATCTATATTTCAAAACAAGCAAGTGGTTTAGGCAATGTATACTGGAAAAAATGTTTTGTAAACACTCAAGTCCTCAAGACCAATTAAATTAGTAACTGTCAGGTTGGCCGAGTGGTTAAGGTGTTTGACTTAAGATCAAATTTCTGTATAAGGAAGCAAGGGTTCGAATCCCTTACCTGACATAACTATTGCCTTAACATGGCTTGGCCACACTGTATTATTATGATACTCGGTACACAAACCATAGATATAGTGTATTGTTTAAGGCCACTCCCTTTCTGAACATAGTCAGAGACTGTTGATGGTTAACAATTGTATTAATAGTGGGACATGGGGATAGCAATTAAGAAAAAACAGCCAATACCCATACAATATTTTTATTCATTTAGTTTTTTTTAAATCTCTTTACCATTGTTTGACATAGATTTTAAACACAACGCTTGTTGTAGATCCTTTTACAACTTTCTCCAGGTACTCTTGTTCTTAAAAACTGGGGAAGCCGCAATGGTTTTATAGACATTAAACCCTCATTCTCTTTTTTTTCATCATCATCATCATCATCATCATTATAAATATTATCTTTATAATTATTATAGTCATTGTCACCATCATTATCATCATCATCCTCAACATCACTAGAACTATCCAATTCCTTTTTTTCCTTTTCAAAAGGGGCCTCTTGAAGAGTCTGTGTTGCTTTTGATAGTGTTACGTTTTTATTGAACGTTGACAACTGTCCTAACATGACTTTTTGAGGAGATAAATGTTTTTTCACAAGGAAGTCACTATGTGGAGTAACACTATGTTTTTGTTGGACTTGCTTTTTCTTGTCCTTTTGATCATGTTTTGTTAACACTAACGGTGTTTCATTTGGTATACCACATTGATGAGTACCCACACTTAAGACCTCACCATGTTTACTTTTTAGATGACCTAGACATTTTGTTGTTCTTTGTTTTGAGCACTGCCAAAATATGATGCCATTCGCATTTTCTCGCTTATAGTTATAAGAGTACCCATGATACAGGGCACGTGGTTTACCTTTATTTGTTATAGTATATTCCATAGTAGCCACTGACTTGTATAGTCGATCCGCCTACTACAAAGGTCTGAACACTTGTGGTGAAAGAATGATGTTGTGTTGACGTTTTATGCAGGATAATGTTGGTGGCATATGCGGGTGGCTTATGTTGATGACATGTATTGTTGGCTGATTTTGGTGGCTTATGTTGATGGTTTATGGTCGTGGCTTATGTTGGTGGCTTATGTTGGTGGCTTATGTTAGTGGCTTATGTTGATGACATATGTTGGTGACTTATGTTGATAGCTTATGTTGGTGGCTAATGTTGATGACATATGTTGTTGGCTTATGGTGGTGGCTTATGTTGATGGTTTATGCCGCTGGTCTATGTTGATGGTTTATGTTAATGGCTTATGTTGGTGGCTTATGGGGGTGGCTTATGCTGGTGGCTTATGCTGGTGGCTTATGCTGGTAGTTTATGGTGGTGGCTTATGTTGATGACATATGTTGGTGACTTATGTTGGTGGCTTATGGTGGTGGCTTATGATGGTGGCTTATGGTGGTGGCTGATGATGGTGGGTTATGGTGGTGGTTTATGGTGGTGGCTTGTGGTGATGGCTTATGGTGGTGACTTATGGTGGCTTATGGTGGTGACTTATAGTGGTGGCCTATGTTGGTGGCTTATTTTTGGTGGTTTACGTTAATACCTTATTTGTAATGGCTTATTTGACAAGTTATTGTTGTCAATGTATTTAGAGGATTTTTCTCTTGGTCTTGGCAAGTATCTCAAACCTTTTTTTATGGTAGCATAATGCTTACCGCCATGTTTGTAAGCAACAACAACACACTAAAATTCAAAGAATCCAAAGTACTCTAAGGTTAATGGTTGTCTCTCAACTCCATTCAGCGTCTAGTCAAAAACATTATATATTTTACACATTTTTCAAAAAAAGGTTAATTGGGAAAGAAGGCTATATGTTTAAACTAAAAATCATATCAAATCATATGCTAACTCCAACACCTACGTCTATCCCACTCTCAGTCAAAAAAAAAATATTCTTCAAATTTTTCCAACACAGTATTTGGAAAGTAGGTCATATTTTGAAAACTAATCATCCTATAAAGTCATATATATATATATATATATATATATATATACTCAACCAATGGCTTTTATATCCTTAATCGTAAGAACAAAATATGGAATTTTTGTCATTTCTTCCAAAAATGTTCATTTTAAAACGGGGCTATATTTTGGAAACTAGGAATTTTACAAGAAAGTTTGTTTAACGTAAATGACAGGTATTTACCTCCACTACCCACAAACCAAGTCCCAGGTCTCTGGGACAAAATCCAAAAAAAGTTCAATTTGGAAAGTAGGCGATATTTTGAAAACTAATCATCCTAAAAAGTCATATATAGACTTAAACCAATGGCTTTTATATCCTTAATTGGTAAAACAAAACTTAACATTTTTTCAGTTTTACCAAAAAAGTCCAATTTCCAAAATTGTCTATATTTTGGGAACTAAGAATTTTACAAAAAAGTTTGTTTAACGAAAATGAAAGGTCTTTATCCCCCCCCCCTCTACCCATAACATAAATTTTAGGTCCCTAGGACAAAAACTGTGCAGTAGGTTTTTTTTAAAGTGACCAGAACCACTATATATATATCATTTTATTCTAAGAGCTTTCCATGATGATAAGAAAAAAAGAGCTTACCATAATGATGGATTGAGTGTAAGAAAACGTCTTTTGCTGCTTGATGTCACTACTCAAGTGATACTCTTACAACAGACAAGTGAGATCATGTTTCGCTGACGTAATCGTATGTTCCCCGCACGTACACTTTGGACGGGTCTTTTTGAAGGGAGTCATTTTTTACGGGCCCCGGAGGACGGGTCCTTGTTGACGGTTCCCTGTGGCGGGTCCCCTTTGACATAATTTGGATAAAATGCAAGGGCCAGTCCATAGGGATAAGTCCAAAGGACCCGCCCATAGGGACCCGTCAACAAGGACCCGTCCTCCGGGGCCCGTAAAAAAATGACTCCCTTCAAAAAGACCCGTCCAAAGTGTACGTGCGGGGAGCATACGATTACGTCAGCGAAACATGATCTCACTTGTCTGTTGTAAGAGTATCACTTGAGTAGTGACATCAAGCAGCAAAAGACGTTTTCTTACACTCAATCCATCATTATGGTAAGCTCTTTTTTTCTTACCATCATGGAAAGCTCTTAGAATAAAATGATATATATATAGTGGTTCTGGTCACTTTAAAAAAAACCTACTGCACAGTTTTTGTCCTAGGGACCTGAAATTTATGTTTTGGGTAGAGGGGGGGGGGTAAAGACCTTTCATTTTCGTTAAACAAACTTTTTTGTAAAATTCTTAGTTCCCAAAATATAGTCAATTTTGGAAATTGGACTTTTTTGGAAAAACTGAAAAAATGTTAAGTTTTGTTTTACCAATTAAGGATATAAAAGCCATTGGTTTGAGTCTATATATGACTTTTTAGGATGATTAGTTTTCAAAATATCGCCTACTTTCCAAATTGAACTTTTTTTGGATTTTGTCCCAGAGACCTGGGACTTGGTTTGTGGGTAGTGGAGGTAAATACCTGTCATTTACGTTAAACAAACTTTCTTGTAAAATTCCTAGTTTCCAAAATATAGCCCCGTTTTAAAATGAACATTTTTGGAAGAAATGACAAAAATTCCATATTTTGTTCTTACGATTAAGGATATAAAAGCCATTGGTTTGAGTATATATATATATGACTTTATAGGATGATTAGTTTTCAAAATATGACCTACTTTCCAAATACTGTGTTGGAAAAATTTGAAGAATATTATATTTTTTTGACTGAGAGTGGGATAGACGTAGGTGTTGGAGTTAGCATATGATTTGATATGATTTTTAGTTTAAACATATAGCCTACTTTCCCAATTAACCTTTTTTTGAAAAATGTGTAAAACATATAATGTTTTTGACTAGACGCTGAATGGAGTTGAGAGACAACCATTAACCTTAGAGTACTTTGGATTCTTTGAATTTTAGTGTGTTGTTGTTGCTTACAAACATGGCGGTAAGCATTATGCTACCATAAAAAAAGGGTTGAGATACTTGCCAAGACCAAGAGAAAAATCCTCTAAATACATTGACAACAATAACTTGTCAAATAAGCCATTACAAATAAGGTATTAACGTAAACCACCAAAAATAAGCCACCAACATAGGCCACCACTATAAGTCACCACCATAAGCCACCATAAGCCATCACCACAAGCCACCACAAGCCACCACCATAAGCCACCACCATAACCCACCATCATAAGCCACCACCATAAGCCACCAACATAAGCCACCAACATAAGTCACCAACATGTCATCAACATAAGCCACCACCATAAACTACCAGCATAAGCCACCCCCATAAGCCACCAACATAAGCCATCAACTTATGCCATCAACCTAAGACATTAACCTAAGCCATTAACATAAACCATCAACATAGACCAGCGGCATAAACCATCAACATAAGCCACCACCATAAGCCAACAACATATGTCATCAACATTAGCCACCAACATAAGCTATCAACATAAGTCACCAACATATGTCATCAACATAAGCCACTAACATAAGCCACCAACATAAGCCACCAACATAAGCCACCACCATAAACCATCAACATAAGCCACCAACATAAGCCACCAACATAAGCCACCAAAATCAGCCAACAATACATGTCATCAAGATAAGCCACCCGCATATGCCACCAACATTATCCTGCATAAAACGTCAACACAACATCATTCTTTCACCACAAGTGTTCAGACCTTTGTATTAGGCGGATCGACTATACAAGTCAGTGGCTACTATGGAATATACTATAACCAATAAAGGTAAACCACGTGCCCTGTATCATGGGTACTCTTATAACTATAAGCGAGAAAATGCGAATGGCATCATATTTTGGCAGTGCTCATAACAAAGAACAACAAAATGTCTAGGTCATCTAAAAAGTAAACATAGTGAGGTCTTAAGTGTGGGTACTCATCAATGTGGTATACCAAATGAAACACCGTTAGTGTTAACAAAACATGATCAAAAGAACAAGAAAAAGCAAGTCCAACAAAAACATAGTGTTACTCTACATAGTGACTTCCTTGTGAAAAAACATTTATCTCCTCAAAAAGTCATGTTAGGACAGTTGTCAACGTTCAATAAAAACGTAACACTATCAAAAGCAACACAGACTCTTCAAGAGGCCCCTTTTGAAAAGGAAAAAAAGGAATTGGATAGTTCTAGTGATGTTGAGGATGATGATGATGATAATGATGGTGACAATGACTATAATAATTATAAAGATAATATTTATAATGATGATGATGATGATGATGATGATGATGAAAAAAAAGAGAATGAGGGTTTAATGTCTATAAAACCATTGCGGCTTCCCCAGTTTTTAAGAACAAGAGTACCTGGAGAAAGTTGTAAAAGGATCTACAACAAGCGTTGTGTTTAAAATCTATGTCAAACAATGGTAAAGAGATAAAAAAAAAACTAAATGAATAAAAATATTGTATGGGTATTGGCTGTTTTTTCTTAATTGCTATCCCCATGTCCCACTATTAATACAATTGTTAACCATCAACAGTCTCTGACTATGTTCAGAAAGGGAGTGGCCTTAAACAATACACTATATCTATGGTTTGTGTACCGAGTATCATAATAATACAGTGTGGCCAAGCCATGTTAAGGCAATAGTTATGTCAGGTAAGGGATTCGAACCCTTGCTTCCTTATACAGAAATTTGATCTTAAGTCAAACACCTTAACCACTCGGCCAACCTGACAGTTACTAATTTAATTGGTCTTGAGGACTTGAGTGTTTACAAAACATTTTTTCCAGTATACATTGCCTAAACCACTTGCTTGTTTTGAAATATAGATTTTGTTTTGTTTTACCATAATATTGCAGTTATGAGTCTTGTGAACTGGGTGTTCAATATAGGGTTAAAGGCATTTTAAAATCATTTTAGAAAAGCTCTTAGGTATCGTGTCATGGGTTTTAGTAATGCATTACTGTTCGTTGACTAACATTTACCGTTACACAACATTATTTTGGTGAACGTATATGTTGTTGTTTGAGTCTTTAGTCCTTTGACTGGTTTGATGCAGATCTCAGTGTCTATCTGTCCCGAGCTAATCGTTTCATCTCTATATAGCTACCACATCCTACATTCAAGGCTATCTGTTTAACATATTCTAACCTTTGTCTCCCCCTACAAGCTCTTGGGTTCAATTCCTAGCTCTAACACAAAATTTTAAAAGTGGTATGAGGACTAAAACAAGTATACTCAGTCTCGGGTGGTCAAATATAAGTAGGGTTTGATTCACACCTCAACCATACAGCACCATTTTTTTTATTTTTTTAAAATAATGATAGCCATTTGTTCATTTTCACATTTCACACATTACAATTTGTCAATTTTCCATTTGCATTTCTTTTAAATGTCAGTTTAAAGTTTTTGAATTTCATGATATGGAAACATGGATTTTCCAATTTGTAGTTTACACATTTTATTTTTATTTTGTTTATGTCAAAAGTTCATATTTGCGAAACATGATTTTTTAATTTCAAGATTTTGTAAATGGTGTTAAAGTGAGTGCTCGGCCATTGCGATCTTACAGTCTGTCTATGTGTATGCAAAACATAGAGGTCTACTATTACTACTGAAGGTATGGCTGTTTCTACTCTCTCTCTCTCTCTCTCTCTCTCTTTCTGTGTAGTCATACATCCACACAACCTTGCCTGTCTTTGAGAACAAACACACAACCACTCTATTTATCCCTAAAAAGATCATTGACATGCACACTCATCCCAAAGAACTTTAATTATACATTTAACATTTACCATCACAAAAATAAATGGTTTCCACTATTTACAAAAAATTAACTATTTACAATTAAAAAATTATTTACAAAATACTAAATCAATTAAATCTACTGGTTACAAAAGCCATGTCTCTAAACACTAAAATATAGAAATCGCACCTCCTCCTCGTGGTTATAACCCCTTGGTAGGCTAATGCGTAGGTCATTGCTCTGCACACATTTGTTATCCATCAAGGTAAAAGTGCATTTTCTCTGTTCCACAAGATACGAATTATAGTTGCTGGATTGTATCCTGCACCGTTTATGCGACATAGCTATACCAGTTCATGAAATCGCTAGGTAGTTCTCTACATATAGCTCTACATATGGCTTCCTTACAGCTAGTGTGCGATAGGCAGCATTAACTGTATATCACACCCAGTCCACCTTTGTATTTGTGATCCAAGTAATAATTTGAAAAGAGACGAGTGTAATCGGTTTAAAACATTATCTCTGCTTTTTATATGTTTATGACATGCGTATTAACCTGAAATCAAACCCTAGTCCACTTTAGTGAAAGGTTAACAGCTTAACCACTACACCACTATGCCCTTTTTTCTTAATTTGATTCGTTCTAGGACTTAGAGCTTGAAATCGAGTTAAACTCTCTAGTGTAAGTGGCACATGTGCGCGCCACTGCAGCAAAAAATGGTTAGCTGGTAACATTAGACACCCGGAAATGATTGTATTTCTGTTAGCCAAGCATTTCTGTCATCTGCCTACAGCGTGAGCACTGTCAGCAAGACAGCTTAGTTTAGAACAAGTGTGTGTGTATAGATTATTAGCCTCAGGTATTTAAAGCTTGTTGTGTGTAGTGACCATCTTGTCCCAGTAACCACTGAGCAAGTTTTAACAGTCAACCCATAAAAACTGCATAGGATAGATGGGTGAGGTTCATGTACTTGGGTGTGTGCATTAGCACCATGCACTAGTTTTACCTTACCCTCTATAGGTAGAGCGTTATCCCTTTCCTTTTTGACATTACCAATGACCACATCCACCCACAAGTTTTACACTTAAACCCTTGGCTCGTTTTCGATTAGGTTTGGTTCGGTTTGGTTGAGTTTGATTCAGCTTGGTTCAGTTTAGTTCAATGTAGTCACCATTTTGTTTCATTAGCTATCCTCTTTAACCAATCAATTAAAGATAGTCTACTCTTAATTCTTGAATCAATAAATCCGATTTTGTATACACCGTTTGTCATTTATTAACCCATGCCTGCAACCTATACTCTCTCTGTACTACAGTCTGATCTGAAAACAAGTTCCAATAGTGAAAGACTTGTCAGTCACCATACATGTTGCCTACACTAGTTCTTTCTCTGCCTAGCTATGTTTCATCACTCACGGTAAACAATTCACATGTCCGTATCCAATTATTAATTTATAAAATCTCAGGTCAATGACCTTAATATTTTGGATATTTTAGGTAAATTCATTGGTCATGGGAAAGAGTTGACCATTCTAAGTCCTATGACACCTCATATGTCGATATCCGAGTATTAGTTTATATAATCTCAGCTCAATGTCCTTGTTGTTTTGAATATTTGGGGTAAATTCGTTGGTCATGGGAAAGGGTTGGCCATCCTTAGTATTATAACACCTCACTTGACTCTCTCCCATTATTAGTTATCGAGATATTAACAACAGTGCAATTAGGCCCTTTTGACAAACATTAAATATATATTTAGAAACAGAGCGTCACCCCGAGTGCTAGGACCCCACATACAAGTCCCTAGCCTTATTGGTTCGCGAAATATTAACAAAAGTGTAGTTAGGCCCTTTGTTAAAATGTCAAAAATACATTCAAAAAGAGAGTGTCTGCTCAAGTCCAACGACACCTCACAGGTCAAAATCCCATCATGGGTTCAGGAAATATCAACAAAAGTGTAGTTAGGCCCCTTGTCAAAATTTCAACAAATACATTTAAATAGGGAATGTCATCCCATGTGCTACGACCCCTCATACAAGTCCCTAGCCTTATTGGTTCACGAGATATTAACAAAAGTGTACTTAGGCCCTTTTAACAAAAATCAAAAATACATTGAAATACGGGGCGTCATACCAAGTCCAACGACCCCTCATACAAGTCCCTAGCTTTATTGGTTCATGAGATATTAAAAAGCCAATGACCTATTAGTTTTGGATCATTTGGTTATTTTTTTAAATAACTCATCTATAAATCATTATTTAAAAAGTCCGCCCTCTTACGAAAACCTCAAGTGCGCATAAGTATAAACAGAAAACAAACATGTTAATTCATAGTAGCAATCGGCTCTTCACATGCGTTTCATGTGGAACAACGTTTAATTTCATCATAGCATTAGAGACCATGGGTCAGTCCATAGGGACCAGTCCAAAGGGACCGGTCTAAAGGGATCAGTCCAAAGGGACAAGGACTCGTCCACAAAGACCTGTCCACAAGGACTTGTCCATAATGACCCGGCAACAATGACCCCGCCAACAATGACCCGTCAACAATAACCCATCCATAGGGATCCGCTCCCCCACCCTCTTACAAAAGCCATGAGTGGGCATGCTAATTCATAGTGGCTTTCCACCGAACATACGCACTTTATGTGGAACAACATTTCATTCCATATTAGCATTCAAACTCTCACATGTTGCAATTGGAAAGAGAGATTCTCTAAAAAATTACAATTTCACCCCCTAGTAGGGGTAGGTTTTATTTTGGGGTTGAAATATGTTGTCCATTGGAAAGGGGGTGTTAGCCCGAGTTCAATGACACCTCATTTGTCAAAATCCGACCACGGGTTCGGGAGTTATCGGGCTGCCGCCATCTTGTGTGGAGGGTGTGGAGGTGGAGGGATCTGAACTCTCACAAAACCACTACTAGCGGGATCTTGGTGTCCCATAGAAGCCTCCTGAGTGACAGTGAGTTTATTATACTTTAATAGCAGGATCCTCGTGTCCCATAGAAGCCATCTGAGCGACAGTGGATAAATTATACTTTAATTGCGGGATCTTTGTGTCCCATAGAAGCCTTCTGTGTGACTGAGTATATTATACTTTTAATAGCGGGATCTTTGTGCCCCATACAAGCATTCTGAGTGACAGGGAGTATATTATACATTTAATAGCGGGATCTTCGTGTCCCATAGAAGCCATCTGAGCGACAGTGAGTATATTATACTTTTAATAGCGGGATCTTCGCGTCCCATAGAACCATTCTGAGTGACAGAGGTTATAATATACTTTTAATAGCGGGATCTTCGTGTCCCATAGAAGCCTTCTGAGTGACAGCGAGTATGTTATACTTTTAAGAGCGGGATTTTCGTGTCAAATAGAAGCCTTCTGAGTGACAGCGAGTATATTATACTTCTAATAGCGGGATCTACGTGTCCCATATAAGCCTTCTGAGTGACAGTGAGTATATTATACTTTTAATAGCAGGAACTTGGTGTCCCATAGAAGCCTTCTGAGTGACAGTGAGCATATCATACTTTTAATAGCGGGATGTTCGTGTCCCATAGAAACCTTCTGAGCGACAGTGGATAAATTATACTTTAATTGCGGGATCTTTGTGTCCCATAGAAGCCTTCTGAGTGACTGAGTATATTATACTTTAATAGCGGGATCATCGTGTCCCATAGAAGCCTTCTGAGCGATAGGGAGTATATTATACTTTTAATAGCGGGATCTTCGTGTCCTATAGACGCCTTCTGAGTGACAGCGAGTATATTATACTTTTAATAGCAGGATATTCGTGTCCCATAAAAAGCCTTCTGAGTGACAGCGAGTATATTATACTTTTAATAGCGGGACCTTCGTGTCCCATAGAAGCCTTCTGAGTGACAGTGAGTATATTATACTTTTAAAAGCGGGATCTTCATGTCCTATAGACGCCTTCTGAGTGACAGCGCGTATATTATACTTTTAATAGTTGGATCTTCGTGTCCCATAGAAGCCTTCTGAGTGACGGCGTGAATACTATACTTTTTATAGCGGGATATTCGTGTCCCATAGAAGCCTTCTGAGCGACAGTGAGAATATTATACTTTAACAGCGGGATCTTCGTGTCCCATAGAAGCCTTCTGAGTGACAGGGAGTATATTATACTTTTAATAGCGGGATCTTCGTGTCCCATAGAAGCCTTCTGAGGACAGGGGGTATATTATACCTTATAGCGGGACCTTCGTGTCCCATAGAAGCCTTCTGAGTGACAGTGAGTATAGTATACTTTAATAGCGGGATCTTGGTGTCCCATAGAAGCCTTCTGAGTGACAGGGTATATTATACTTTAATAGCGAGATCTTCGTGTCCCAAAAAAGCCTTCAGAGTGAGTGAGTATATTATACTTTAATAGCGGGATCTTGGTGTCCCATAGAAGCCTCCTGAGTGACAGTGAGTTCATTATACTTTAATAGCGGGATCCTCGTGTCCCATAGAAGCCTTCTGAGTGACAGGGAGTATATTTTTATATTAATAGCGGGATCTTCGTGTCCCATAGAAGCCTTCTGAGCGACAGTGAGAATATTATACTTTAACAGCGGGATCTTCGTGTCCCATAGAAGCCTTCTGAGTGAGAGCGAGTATATTATACTTTTAATAGCGGGATTATCGTGTCCCATAGAAGCCTTCTGAGCGATAGGGAGTATATTATACTTTTAATAGCGGGATCTTCGTGTCCTATAGACGCCTTCTGAGTGACAGCGAGTATATTATACTTTTAATAGCAGGATATTCGTGTCCCATAAAAAGCCTTCTGAGTGACAGCGAGTATATTATACTTTTAATAGCGGGACCTTCGTGTCCCATAGAAGCCTTCTGAGTGACAGTGAGTATATTATACTTTTAAAAGCGGGATCTTCATGTCCTATAGACGCCTTCTGAGTGACAGCGTGTATATTATACTTTTAATAGTTGGATCTTCGTGTCCCATAGAAGCCTTCTGAGTGACGGCGTGAATACTATACTTTTTATAGCGGGATATTCGTGTCCCATAGAAGCCTTCTGAGCGACAGTGAGAATATTATATTTTAATAGCGCGATCTTCGTGTCCCATAGAAGCCTTCCAAGTGACAGTGAGTATATTATACATTTAATAGCGGGATCTTCGTGTTCCATAGAAGCCTTCTGAGTGATAGCGAATATATTATACTTTTAATAGCGGGATCTTTGTGCCCCATACAAGCATTCTGAGTGACAGGGAGTATATTATACATGTAATAGCCGGATCTTCGTGTCCCATAGAAGCGTTCTGAGTGACTGTGCGTATATTACACTTTTAATAGCGGGATCTTCGTGTCCCATAGAAGCCATCTGAGCGACAGTGAGTATATTATACTTTTAATAGAGGGATCTTCGTGTCCCATAGAAGCCTTCTAGGCGACAGGGGGTATATTATACTTCAATAGCGGAACCTTCCTGTCCCATAGAAGCCATCTGAGCGACAGTGAGTATATTATACTTTTAATAGCGGGATGCTCATGTCCCATATAAGCCTTCTGAGTGACAGAGTATAAAATACTTTTAATAGCGGGATCTTCGCATCCCATAGAAGCATTCTGAGTGACAGAGGTTATAATATACTTTAAATAGCGGGATCATGATGTCCCATAGAAGCCTTCTGAGCGACAGAGGGTATATTATAATTTAATAGCGGGATCTCCGTGTCCCATAGAAGCCTTCTGAGTGACAGGGTGTATATCATACTTTTAATAGCGGGATCATCGTGTCCCATAGAAGCCTTCTGAGTGACAGTGAGTATATTATACTTTTGATAGCGGGATCTTGGTGTCCAATAGAAGCCTTCCGAGTGACAGAGTATATTATACTTTAATAGCGGGATCTTCGTGTGCCATACAAGCCTTCCGAGTGACAGTGAGTATATTATACTTTAATAGCGGGATCTTCGTGTCCCATACAAGCCTTCCGAGTGACAGAGTATATTATACTTTAATAGCGGGATCTTCGCGTCCCATAGAAGCCTTCCGAGTGACAGTGAGTATATTATACTTTAATAGCGGGATCTTCGTGTCCCATAGAAGCCTTCTGAGTGACAGTGAGTATATTATACTTTTAATAGCGGGATCTTCGTGTCCCATAGAAGCCTTCTGAGTGACAGGGAGTATATTATACGTTAATAGCGTGATCTTCGTGTCCCAAAGAAGTCTTCTGAGTGACAGGGAGTATATCATACTTTTAATAGCGGGACCTTCGTGTCCCATAGCAGCCTTCTGAGTGACAGGGTGTATATCATACTTTTAATAGCGGGATCATCGTGTCCCATAGAAGCCTTCTGAGTGACAGTGAGTATATTATACTTTTGATAGCGGGATCTTGGTGTCCAATAGAAGCCTTCCGAGTGACAGAGTATATTATACTTTAATAGCGGGATCATCGTGTGCCATACAAGCCTTCCGAGTGACAGTGAGTATATTATACTTTAATAGCGGGATCTTCGTGTCCCATACAAGCCTTCCGAGTGACAGAGTATATTATACTTTAATAGCGGGATCTTCGTGTCCCATAGAAGCCTTCCGAGTGACAGTGAGTATATTATACTTTAATAGCGGGATCTTCGTGTCCCATAGGAGCCTTCTGAGTGAGTGAGTATATTATACTTTTAATAGCGGGATCTTCGTGTCCCATAGAAGCCTTCTGAGTGACAGTGAGTATATTATACTTTAATAGCGGGATCTTCGTGTCCCATACAAGCCTTCCGAGTGACAGTGAGTATATTATACTTTAATAGCGGGATCTTCGTGTCCCATACAAGCCTTCTGAGTGACAGTGAGTATATTATACTTTAATAGCGGGATATTCGTGTCCCATAGAAGCCTTCCGAGTGACAGTGAGTATATTATACTTTAATAGCGGGATATTGGTGTCCCATAGAAGCCTTCTGAGTGACAGTGAGTATATTATACTTTAATAGCGGGATCTTCGTGTCCAACAGAAGCCTTCTGAGTGACTGAGTATATTATACTTTAATAGCGGGATGTTGGTGTCCCATAGAAGCCTTCTGAGTGACAGTGAGTATATTATACTTTAACAGCGGGATCTTCGTGTCCCATAGAAGCCTTCTGAGTGACAGTGAGTATATTATACTTTTAATAGCGGGATCTTCGTGTCCCATGGAAGCCTTCTGAGTGACAGTGAGCATATTATACTTTAATAGCGGGATCTTCGTGTCCCATAGAAGCCTTCTGAGTGACAGTGAGTATATTATACTTTAATAGCGGGATCTTCGTGTCCCATAGAAGCCTTCTGAGTGACAGTGAGTATATTATACTTTTAATAGCGGGATCTTCGTGTCCCATGGAAGCCTTCTGAGTGACAGTGAGTATATTATACTTTAATAGCGGGATCTTCGTGTCCCATAGAAGCCTGCTGAGTGACAGTGAGTATATTATACTTTTAATAGCGGGATCTTCGTGTCCCATGGAAGCCTTCTGAGTGACAGTGAGTATATTATACTTTAATAGCGGAAACTTCGTGTCCCATAGAAGCCTTCTGAGCGACAGGGGGTATATTATACATTTAATAGTGGGATCTTCGTGTCCCATAGAAGCCTTCCGAGTGATTGCGAGTACATTATACTTTAATAGCGGGATCTTCGTGTCCCATAGAAGCCTTCCGAGTGACAGTGAGTATATTATACTTTAATAGCGGGATCTTCGTGTCCCATAGAAGCCTTCTGAGTGACAGTGAGTATATTATACTTTAATAGCGGGATCTTCGTGTCCCATAGAAACCTTCTGAGTGACAGTGAGTATATTATACTTTAATAGCGTGATATTGGTGTCCCATAGAAGCCTTCTGAGTGACAGTGAGTATATTATACTTTAATAGCGGGATCTTCGTGTCCCATAGAAGCCTTCTGAGTGACAGTGAGTATATTATACTTTAATAGCGGGATATTGGTGTCCCATAGAAGCCTTCTGAGTGACAGTGAGTATATTATACTTTAATAGCGGGATATTGGTGTCCCATAGAAGACTTCTGAGTGACAGTGAGTTTATTATACTTTAATAGCGGGATCTTCGTGTTCCATAGAAGCCTTCTGAGCGACAGGGGGTATATTATACATTTAATAGTGGGATCTTCGTGTCCCATAGAAGCCTTCCGAGTGATTGTGAGTACATTATACTTTAATAGCGGGATCTTCGTGTCCCATAGAAGCCTTCCGAGTGACAGTGAGTATATTATACTTTAATAGCGGGATCTTCGTGTCCCATAGAAGCCTTCTGAGTGACAGTGAGTATATTATACTTTAATAGCGGGATCTTCGTGTCCCATAGAAGCCTTCTGAGTGACAGTGAGTATATTATACTTTAATAGCGGGATCTTCGTGTCCCATAGAAGCCTTCTGAGTGACAGTGAGTATATTATACTTTAACAGCGGTATCTTCGTGTCCCATAGAAGCCTTCCGAGTGACAGTGAGTATATTATACTTTAATAGCGGGAACTTCGTGTCCCATAGAAGCCTTTTGAGTGACAGTGAGTATATTATACTTTAATAGCGGTATCTTCGTGTCCCATAGAAGCCTTCCGAGTGACAGAGTATATTATACTCTAATAGCGGGATCTTCGTGTCCCATAGAAGCCTTCCGAGTGACAGTGAGTATATTATACTTTAATAGCGGGATCTTCGTGTCCCATACAAGCCTTCCGAGTGACAGAGTATATTATACTTTAATAGCGGGATCTTCGTGTCCCATAGAAGTCTTCTGAGTGACAGTGAGTATATTATACTTTAATAGCGGGATCTTCGTGTCCCATACAAGCCTTCCGAGTGACAGTGAGTATATTATACTTTAATAGCGGGATCTTCGTGTCCAATACAAGCCTTCTGAGTGACAGTGAGTATATTATACTTTAATAGCGGGATCTTCGTGTCCCATAGAATCCTTCCGAGTGACAGTGAGTATATTATACTTTTAATAGCGGGACCTTCGTGTCCCATACAAGCCTTCCGAGTGACAGTGAGTATATTATACTTAATAGCGGGATCTTCGTGTCCAATACAAGCCTTCTGAGTGACAGTGAGTATATTATACTTTAATAGCGGGATCTTCGTGTCCCATAGAAGCCTTCCGAGTGACAGTGAGTATATTATACTTTAATAGCGGGATCTTCGTGTCCCATAGAAGCCTTCTGAGTGACAGTGAGTATATTATACTTTAATAGCGGTATCTTCGTGTCCCATAGAAGCCTTCCGAGTGACAGAGTATATTATACTTTAATAGCGGGATCTTCGTGTGCCGTACAAGCCTTCCGAGTGACAGTGAGTATATTATACTTTAATAGCGGGATCTTCGTGTCCCATACAAGCCTTCCGAGTGACAGAGTATATTATACTTTAATAGCGGGATCTTCGTGTCCCATAGAAGCCTTCCGAGTGACAGTGAGTATATTATACTTTAATAGCGGGATCTTCGTGTCCCATAGAAGCCTTCTGAGTGACAGTGAGTATATTATACTTTTAATAGCGGGATCTTCGTGTCCCATAGAAGCCTTCTGAGTGACAGTGAGTATATTATACGTTAATAGCGGGATCTTCGTGTCCCATACAAGCCTTCCGAGTGACAGTGAGTATATTATACTTTAATAGCGGGATCTTCGTGTCCAATACAAGCCTTCTGAGTGACAGTGAGTATATTATACTTTAATAGCGGGATATTCGTGTCCCATAGAAGCCTTCCGAGTGACAGTGAGTATATTATACTTTTAATAGCGGGACCTTCGTGTCCCATACAAGCCTTCCGAGTGACAGTGAGTATATTATACTTTAATAGCGGGATCTTCGTGTCCAATACAAGCCTTCTTAGTGACAGTGAGTATATTATACTTTAATAGCGGGATCTTCGTGTCCCATAGAAGCCTTCCGAGTGACAGTGAGTATATTATACTTTAATAGAGGGATCTTCGTGTCCCATAGAAGCCTTCTGAGTGACAGTGAGTATATTATACTTTAATAGCAGGATCTTCGTGTCCCATAGAAGCCTTCTGAGTGACAGTGAGTATATTATACTTTAATAGCGGGATCTTCGTGTCCCATAGAAGCCTTCTGAGCGACAGTGAGTATATTATACTTTTAATAGCGGGATCTTCGTGTCCCATAGAAGCCTTCTGAGGAACAGTGAGTATATTATACTTTTAATAGCGGGATCTTCGTGTCCCATAGAAGCCTTCTGAGTGACAGTGAGTATATTATACTTTAATAGCAGGATCTTCGTGTCCCATAGAAGCCTTCTGAGTGTCAGTGAGTATATTATACTTTAATAGCGGGATCTTCGCGTCCCATAGAAGCCTTCTGAGCGACAGTGAGTATATTATACTTTTAATAGCGGGATCTTCGTGTCCGATAGAAGCCTTCTGAGGGACAGTGAGTATATTATACTTTTAATAGCGGGATCTTCGTGTCCCATAGAAGCCTTCTGAGCGACAGTGAGTATATTATACTTTAATAGCGGGATCTTCGTGTCCCATAGAAGCCTTCTGAGCGACAGTGAGTATATTATACTTTTAATAGCGGGATCTTCGTGTCCCATAGAAGCCTTCTGAGTGACAGTGGGTATATTATACTTTAATAGCAGGATCTTCGTGTCCCATAGAAGCCTTCTGAGTGTCAGTGAGTATATTATACTTTAATAGCGGGATCTTCGTGTCCCATAGAAGCCTTCTGAGCGACAGTGAGTATATTATACTTTTAATAGCGGGATCTTCGTGTCCGATAGAAGCCTTCTGAGGGACAGTGAGTATATTATACTTTTAATAGCGGGATCTTCGTGTCCCATAGAAGCCTTCTGAGCGACAGTGAGTATATTATACTTTAATAGCGGGATCTTCGTGTCCCATAGAAGCCTTCTGAGCGACAGTGAGTATATTATACTTTTAATAGCGGGATCTTCGTGTCCCATAGAAGCCTTCTGAGGGACAGTGAGTATATTATACTTTTAATAGCGGGATCTTCGTGTCCCATAGAAGCTTTCTGAGTGACAGTCAGTATATTATACTATTAATAGCGGGATCTTCGTGTCCCATAGAAGCCTTCTGAGTGACAGTGAGTATATTATAGTTTAATAGCGGGATCTTCGTGTCCCATAGAAGCCTTCTGAGTGACAGTGAGTATATTATACTTTAATAGCGGGATCTTCGTGTCCCATAGAAGCCTTCTGAGTGACAGTGCGTATATTATACTTTAATAGCGGTATCTTCGTGTCCCATAGAAGCCTTCCGAGTGACAGAGTATATTATACTTTAATAGCGGTATCTTCGTGTCCCATAGAAGCCTTCTGAGTGACAGAGTATATTATACTCTAATAGCGGGATCTTCGTGTCCCATAGAAGCCTTCTGAGTGACAGTGAGTGTATTATACTTTAATAGCGGGATCTTCGTGTCCCATAGAAGCCTTCTGAGTGACAGTGAGTATATTATACTTTAATAGCGGTATCTTCGTGTCCCATAGAAGCCTTCCGAGTGACAGAGTATATTATACTTTAATAGCGGGATCTTCGTGTGCCATACAAGCCTTCCGAGTGACAGTGAGTATATTATACTTTAATAGCGGGATCTTCGTGTCCCATACAAGCCTTCCGAGTGACAGAGTATATTATACTTTAATAGCGGGATCTTCGTGTCCCATAGAAGCCTTCCGAGTGACAGTGAGTATATTATACTTTAATAGCGGGATCTTCGTGTCCCATAGAAGCCTTCTGAGTGACAGTGAGTATATTATACTTTTAATAGCGGGATCTTCGTGTCCCATAGAAGCCTTCTGAGTGACAGTGAGTATATTATACTTTAATAGCGGGATCTTCGTGTCCCATACAAGCCTTCCGAGTGACAGTGAGTATATTATACTTTAATAGCGGGATCTTCGTGTCCAATACAAGCCTTCTGATTGACAGTGAGTATATTATACTTTAATAGTGGGATCTTCGTGTCCCATAGAAGCCTTCTGAGTGACAGGGAGTATATTATACTTTAATACTAATTTTTATTAAGTTTTATTTTTTACTTTTATTGTTTTAATTTTTAGAGCTCCTTAGGCCAGGGAGATAAAGAAATAATACTTGGTAGAAATAATAACACCACCA
Organism: Meconema thalassinum; assembly: GCA_946902985.2. Lineage (NCBI taxonomy): Eukaryota > Metazoa > Arthropoda > Insecta > Orthoptera > Tettigoniidae > Meconema > Meconema thalassinum. The sequence goes on along the minus strand of OX336388.2, from coordinate 50,742,490 downwards.
AAAGAAAATGTGTTTAAATATGGGTGAAAGATTCATACTCCTTCATGGTTTACAATTTTAATAGTCCCATAGTAAGTGGTTAATATACAGACCTGTAAAGAGTTAATAAAGACAAATGAACATCAGAATAATCCCATATAGAATACTTGAACAGCTTGATAATCCAATATTGACGCCATTGCTGTATTGGTCAAGGCCTGCTTCACCAACGTTGAATTCGAGGAACAACTGAACACTATAATACGACCCTATTCCTAACCTCTACCAACATTTACCGTTATATCCAGCTAATCTGTGGCAATCAACATCACAACTTATTATTGACACACACAAAATCTGTAAAAAACCACTGCTATTTACAACACTCCCTATTTTACAATGCCCCCTATGTCCTATTTCCCCACAAACAGATCACTGGTCATCAGCTGCCATTACTTAAATTCAGTTCCGTTGTACACAATTCGTTAATAATTACTGTGCAACTCAAGAATTTCCAATATAATTCCTATAAATATTATTTAATTCATTTATTATTAATTTCCACCAAATCATTAAATTATTCACATTATTATTTACTCTTTGACAGACAGCCATATACAGGTGTCCATATCCTATACTGCCAGGGTCTAACATGCTCATTTTATCTTGCAGTAAATTATACGTAATAACTTCTGTACTATTTATGTAAATTGGATAGTATTTCGTTTAAATTTTATTAATGTAACTTAATGTAGTCTTATTTTATAAATTATATTAAATGTAGTGATGATTCAAATAAATATTTACTTGAAAAATAAAAAAAGATACTTCATGATCAACTATTGTTAATACAAAAAAAATACTATCGAAAACTGCATTATTTTAGAGAGGTGATGTTTCCAATATCACACACGGAGCTTTCTATACAGTATTACAGTTACAATAAGTTATTATTATTATTACAGGAAGGGCATTCGGCCATATAGACCATCTGCCACAAGGAATTACATCGCATCCCATATCCCTTTGGAAACGGGATTAGTAAGGGGTGGACACACAGTAGATAGAACATGGACACACAGTAGACAGAACGTGCAATCTTCTAATTCTCACATTATATGCAAATGGCTGCAGTCTCAGCCTAGTTTACTAATGTCTATTTCACTACTTACACTCCAGAATTCACTTTTCGGATGAAAAGAAACTAATGACTAATATTTACACAAGTGTAGGATGCACACCCTTATTACAGTCTTCACAAATGCACACTATTAATATTATTCACTGATAAATAAGGGTGGAATTTAGGATTACGCACTCATCATCAGATCCTGATCACGAGGGTTGACCATGAAATGTATATCCAATTGTGATTTTTATTATACGTTTGTCTTGTCAGTGTTAGCTTTTATGATTCGCAGAAAGGAAAGGAATAACTCACTGACAACCGTACTGATATGAGAGAAAGACAGCGGGTCTTGACGGAAAGTGGTAGCAGAAGCGCGAAGACTCCCGCCAACTACTACAAAACATTAGCGGACGAAAGGTTATCAGTGTGACCAATTTTAAAAATTGTTGTATACAGGGCGAGTCATCTGCCCCTTATTTTTCTAGTTTTCGGCCACATCTCCAACGTCCGATGGCGGCATGGTCGACAGTTCCCCGTCCATAGCCAAGCCCCAATGACCCTAAACTACTTTACAAGACTAATGACAACTTGGAAGCAAGACCTTTACGAAAACATGTGTGCGACAAGAGATTATACAATGCATCAAACACCGATTATATGGTTTTAGTTGGACACGAAATTAACGCTGGGTATGGTAGCTTACTGACAAAAAACTTGAATGAACATTCGAAGTGGAAAGCAGTATCACATCTCATACGCTTTCAGGCAAAGTGAAGGAACAAGTAGCCGTGGAGCAATGGTACAATTGCTTAGAAGGTAGTGGTCTTGAGTTTGGGAGGTGGGTTCGAATCCCAGTAGAGCGAACTGAATTTAGAGTACTTTTGAGAATCATTCACAATCCCAATTCATTCATTTGGCATGATTCACTTGCTTGTTTTTTGGATTTGTTGGTCGGTTGTTTTGTCGGTTTGTTTACTTATTTAATGTGGTAGTGTTCAGATTACCTGGCTTCGTTTGTAGACGAGGACTGAACGAGTTCAGAATGATTAGGGGTTTGAATTTGCTTGACTGAGCAAGTTTCTTAGCGGATGGCCCTTGACATTAATGCACATTTCAGCACGCTGTTGACTTGACATGAGGGCTAGTTATGCATTGCAGGTGTTATAGCCAGACACAGCAGTCACTGCCGAGACGCAGTTACGCAGATTAGTTCCTTCACACCTCCTCCCCGAGTCCTGATGTAGGAACATCGTTCATTCTCTGCTTGGACCAGGCCGTGATAACATAACGCCACGCAATGCAGATGAGAGCTTCACTCACCTGCCTCGTCATTGTGCAACGACTTGACAACTTTACATTGGCTCCCGAACTCAGCAGCAGCTAGGAAAGAAGCAGTTTGCTCTACCCACCTTGGTTTTCTCAGAAGCTCTTTCTAGCCTAGTTGAAATTTCAGGTTTTGTGTGGGTTTAAATCCTTTGCTCTCGACTGAATACGTGTGTAATATAGATATACCAGTAACCGTCTTGTTGTTGTAATGGCCACGGATTTGAAAAACACTGAGACGGTCGCAAGGCCTCCAGTGCTGCCAAGTTAACTGGCAAGTTAAAAACAAAAGCATTACACAGTCAGGCGAGAGGAATAATATCTAATGTACACAATTTCATGAAACAAGAAGCGGAAAGGGGCATTGACATACCTATAAATAAATTCGGCAAACGGGCAGCAGCGGCTGCTGGAGTTCCGGAGCGTACAATTAGGGCGATAGTAAGTGAAGGAAAGGTTTTTGGGTCGATGGAAGGCCTCTCTACGAGGATGAATATATGATCTTGCTTTGCAGAAAATGAAAATACCCACGCTTTGACTGCTACTTTCTAAATTACAAAATGACATTAATTTTTCAGGCAGTAAAGAGAGTTTTCGAAGTCTTTTACGTAAAGTGGGATTCAAGTGGAGGAAGACACTGAGTAACAGAACAGTTTTGACGGAGAGGGAACGAAATACGGAACTTAAGACAAATCACAAAATAAATAAATTCCAGATTTCCTATTGTTCGAGTTTGTCTATTTTCATGTACCGTACTTTTCTTTATTATTTTATTTCGTGTGATGTGCCAACTGATTAGTTTTCTTTAAGGCTTGTTTCTATTATGACAAGACTTGTTAAAAAAACATGCACACTGAAAGTGTTTTGCAACTCCAATATTCGTTTAAGAACATGCTTACATTGCAGAAGTTTTTACGAGTAGTAATGAGTGAGTGATTAATGATCAAAGAGTGGTGTCCTCTTTCAAATAATTTTAAAATATTATTGTTATTTGTATTACGTCTCTCTTAACTACTGTGGCTTTTAGAGACGCCAGGGTGCCGGAATTTTCCCCAAAAGGGATCTTTAACGTGACAGTAAATCTGCTGACATGGCTCCCTCTCATTTGCGCCAGGATACAATCTTGCAACCTTGGGCAGAGCAAGAGAGAACGTTTCGGCTGAGCCACGCAGCCAGCCAATTTTAATATAACATAAAAAGTAAACAACTGGGCGTAGAATTATGATTCATGTTCCTATATCTGCAGGAAAATGCAACCTTTCATCCTACTCATATGTAGAAACCATATCCTGCCAAACTTGACCCAGCGATGCGCGTGATATTTCATTTTGCGTTTGAAAATGATACGAGCGATCAGTCAAGCTAGAACAGTCCCACTGTTCAGAGGCAACGCCTCTCCGGTCATGCCGCGGCAGAGACTGCTGTGTCGGGCTTTATCGAGTTTCACGCCTCTGTAATATTGTTTCGAAGGCTTTCAGGATCTTCCGCCTGCTGAGCGTAAACTACATCTTTCAAACAGCCCCATAGGAAGACGTCGAGTGATCACTAGTCGGGCGATCTAGCAGGCCAGGCGACAAGTCCTCCCCTTCCTATCCATCGAGCAGGGTGCGCCGCATTCAGCTGGTTGTGAACAGCTGCTGACATTGTGTTGATGCCGGAATTTTCCCCAAAAGGGATCTTTAACGTGACAGTAAATCTGCTGACATGGCTCCCTCTCATTTGCGCCAGGATACAATCTTGCAACCTTGGGCAGAGCAAGAGAGAACGTTTCGGCTGAGCCACGCAGCCAGCCAATTTTAATATAACATAAAAAGTAAACAACTGGGCGTAGAATTATGATTCATGTTCCTATATCTGCAGGAAAATGCAACCTTTCATCCTACTCATATGTAGAAACCATATCCTGCCAAACTTGACCCAGCGATGCGCGTGATATTTCATTTTGCGTTTGAAAATGATGCGAGCGATCAGTCAAGCTAGAACAGTCCCACTGTTCAGAGGCAACGCCTCTCCGGTCATGCCGCGGCAGAGACTGCTGTGTCGGGCTTTATCGAGTTTCACGCCTCTGTAATATTGTTTCGAAGGCTTTCAGGATCTTCCGCCTGCTGAGCGTAAACTACATCTTTCAAACAGCCCCATAGGAAGACGTCGAGTGATCACTAGTCGGGCGATCTAGCAGGCCAGGCGACAAGTCCTCCCCTTCCTATCCATCGAGCAGGGTGCGCCGCATTCAGCTGGTTGTGAACAGCTGCTGACATTGTGTTGATACCTCATGGATACACGCTCATCCAGGGCAGCATTGTAGGTACCAAGCTCCCGTCAAATGTTCCTCCAATTAGGTGATCACCCAGACATTTACTTCCCATCTGACCTGATATGATGCCTGTCTCTCCCAGTGGGGATTTTCAACACTCCAGTAGTGCATGTTGTGACGATTCACTGAGCCATTATTGTGCATCGTCACTCGTCCGAAAATAACATTTGAGACAAAAACGCGTGATTATATGCAACTACGTCCAGGATCCATGGACAAAATAGAAACCAAGATTCGAAATCTCGTCCGTAGAGTTGTTGATGTAGTTGCAGGTGATACGGATGAAACAAACTATCATGCAAGATCTGTACCACAGACGACTGGCTGATGTTTACCTGTTGATCACTTTCGTGATGTTTATAGTGCGTTTTTCTTTTGTGCCGCATTTGTCAGTTAAATGCTTTTGAGACCACCGAACGAAAACATATGTACTTATTCATTTCTGTTAACATTATAATGTTTATTACTAGTGTTTAATCTCTCTCTATATATATATCTAAGACTCTTACCTCAGCGTGTTAATAGGTCATGCGCCTCCAGCTTACGATCGCATACTGAAAAGGGTGTCGACTTGCTTGCTGCCTTCCTGTATGACTGACGTCACAGCTTGCCCTGGCCAATCATCGCCCGCCAGCTTGGCTTCCAGACGTTTCCATGATGTTATTATTTAAGTGGCGGCGTTTTGCTCTCCATCAGCATTCCTTCTTCAAACCTTCTACGGTCTTCTTCAACTAGCGAGAGGCATTCGTGCCTTCCGCCCTTCTCCGGGGCCTTCTAAACTTCAGGCCTAATCTGCATTTATGAGTGAAACTACCAGGAAACGCAACAGCAGAGAGCTTCAGCACTGAGAAAGTGCATTCTACGTTTTTACTCCAAACCGCAAGAAGCTGCATCAAATCGCAGTTCTAAATGCCATGTTATTTGGCATTCAAGAAATAGCATCAAAACCTAACGATGTTAGCCAATGTACAGCGCTGGTCGCCCTGGCGAAGTTATTTTCCTGATGCTGGACATTTCAAATTCTACTACCAAAAAATCTAGTGTTGGCCACGGCAGTCTCCGTCAGCATGCTTCTAGTCATCGCCACTAAAGATAAGTTTGTGCCTTTTTTATTATTATCTTAATCATCTTCGTTTTAAGTGTTTGCTAGCAAGTGCAAGAATATTAAATTTGTGTGTGCATCAAGCAGAATGAACTTTTGAGTAATAGCCCATGGCTGGGCCAACCTAATTAAAATTAATGAACATTTGAAACTGCCCCAGGCGGGCCAGCATAACTAATTTTTTAATTAAGGCTTTATTAATGTGTTTGCAAGTTTCACCCTAAAAATAAAAGTATTGTATTTACTCTCAATGTTCAGTCTAGTATTGAAAGAACCAGGCCGCATTTCCTTAGCCCAATCCTTTCAGTCTAATCTTCTCTCAAGGAAGTTATTTTGTCCAGGCCTTAAGCCTGATGCTGTCCTCCCGTTTATGTTGATGAATCTGGGCTGTTCTCCACATAACCATTTTGGTGCCTATAACCGGGATGCTTGTAAACATTCTGTTTAACCAAATCTTCAAATTTCTTAATGTTGGAACTAATTCAAAATTTAAATGCCATACTGAACATTGAATGTGTTAATATTTTAAAAATTGTGTTTTCTAATCTACTTCGAAAGTTTCAGCTCGAGTGTATATGGTTGGCACTGAGAAGGGAGACAAACAGCAGGCCCGTATTTCACCGCAGGGGAAGCCGCACTCTCTTTTCTGGCAGACTGTCAACTTCTTCCGAAGCAAGGTGTACCAGCTCACAGTATAGTCGTGAGTACACAACAAACTTTCATAATGCCGATTGACGAGAAACTCATTAATGCCAGAGCTTCTGTCAAAGGCAAGTTAACGCGTTTTCGCACTTTTCTAGATGAGCTCCCGGAAAAAGAACGTAATAGTGACATAATTTCTCAAAGACTGAAAGGTTATGAACAGGCCTTTGAAAAATATGATGAGATCCAAAGTAATATTGAGACCAAGGATCCCGATCAGCAAAGTGACCGTTGTGAGGTTGAAAATCTATATTATAAGGGGTTCGCAGACGCGAAGCAGCTTTTAAGAAGTTTAACATTGCAGGAAAAGCAGGAGAAAATTCCTTCAGAATCTTCTTCTTTTCCTTCCCGTGTTATATTACCGAAAATAGAATTACCTAAATTTACCGGAGATGAAGCTACATGGGAACCATTTTTTGAATTATTCAATTCATTGATTCACGAAAACGATTCTCTTCCTTCAATACAGAAGTTTCATTATTTGCGTTTGTCCTTGCAAGGCAACGCACTTAAACTCATCCAAGAGCTTACGTTGACAAATGAAAATTATGAAGTAGCTTTGGCACTTCTCAGAGATCGGTTTGGGAACACTCGTTTAAAAACTCAACGTCACATACAGGGTTTATTCAATTTACCTATTGTTCAAGCTGATAATCTTGCCTCGCTTCGTAATCTGATCGATGCTGCGGAACTTCATATTCGTGCGCTTGCAAATTTGGACCAACCAGTTGACCATTGGGATCTATTTTTGATTCATCTTATTTCTGTTAAATTAGACACTAAAACTTTAAAAGATTGGGAAGCAGCTCTGTCGCAACATTCATTGTGTACCTATGAAGCTATTATTAAATTCTTAAAGGCGAAATGCCAAATTCTCTCTGCTGTAGCCAGTCAAAAGAGTAGCGCTACCTTCAAACCTCCCTCTAATAGTAAGGACATCAGCCCCACTCAGAGAGTACTAAGGTCACATGTCTTTTCTACCAATATTCGGTCTTCCAATCAAGCACAAGCTTGTGTTTTGTGTCAACAACCACATAACTTGTACCAATGCGCTCAATTCAAATCTTTATCTGTGGATGAAAGACGCAAATTAATTACCACCCACAAGCACTGCTTTAATTGCCTATCAGCGACACATATGATAAGCAATTGTCGTTCTGAACGGTTATGTTTTCACTGTAAAGCAAAGCATCATACTCTCCTGCATAGGCATGAAAGATCGCGGTCATCAGCAACCAATAGTTCATCCGCTAAATCTCATTCTGAGACTTTGCCGAATAACGCTCAGTCTTTTACTCAAAGCTCTGTTTCGTTCAGTAAAACTCAAGTTTTATTGTCCACTGTCCAAATTCTAGTGAAGAATGTTCACGGAAAATGGGTTTCTGTAAGGGGATTGTTAGATAATGCTGCAACTAACAATTTTATCAGTGAATCGCTAGTTCGCAAGTTAGGTCTACAAATATGCCCTACTTCTATAGAAGTTACAGGAATTAATGGTTCCAAATCGCAATCTCTGAGTTATGCTAAAGTGGATGTAAAAGATTCCAATAATCTTGGCATTCATTTAAATTTAGATTTTTTAATTATAAATTCCATAGGTAATGACACCCCCATTACTTCTTTTCAAGTCCAGGGTTGGAATATTCCGCATCATTTGCAACTTGCAGATCCGAATTTCAACAGAGCTTCATCTGTAGAAATTCTTTTAAGTGCCAGCATTTTTTGGCAATGTTTACATCCGGAAAAGGTTAAAGTTGCCCGTGATGTTTTCTTTCGTAGAACTGATTTTGGTTGGATTGCCACTGGGCAAATATACCGCAACCCCGTTCAACAAAAATCTCATTGTTATTTTGTTGGTGCTGATTTAAATCAAGAATTAATTAAGTTCTGGGACATTGAGGATATTCAAGTCACCTCACCTCATTCTCTCAATAATGAGATCTGTGAAACACACTACGTAGAAACCACTGTTCGCACTACTGAAGGCAGATTCGTGGTTACTCTTCCTCGCATTTTTAACCCCCCTGTTATTACAGAATCACATTCCAGAGCTCTCAAAGCTTTATTCGCAATTGAAAATCGCTTTAAAAAAGATGCTCTCTTAAAAACTCAGTGTACTTCCTTCATGGAAGAATACGAATCAGCGAATCACATGGAAGTCGTTGCAAAATCTGAAGAAATTAGTAATCCTCCTAAAGAAATAGTATATCTTAATCATCATCCGGTTTGGAAAAATTCTTCCACCCGAGAACAGATAAGAGTGGTTTTTAATGGGTCATCTCCAGATGCTAATGGTGTTTCTCTCAATGACACTCTGCATTCTGGACCCGCTATTCAGACAGATCTTACTTCAGTTTTACTTAACTTTCGTCTATTCCCCATTGCTGTCCTTGCTGACATCAAGCAAATGTATAGGCAAATTCTAGTAAATTCAGAACAACGTGATTTGCAAAGAATTTTGTGGCGAGACGACAATGCAAAACCTATAAAAATATTTCGTTTAAGAACAGTGACATACGGTCTTAAGCCGTCTGCCTTTCTCGCAATACGATCTCTTCACATGTTGGCCGAACAAGATGGTCATCTTTTTCATCCTCTAGCTTCTGAAGTTTTGAAAACTGCATTTTATGTAGATGATTTTCTGTATTCTTTTCCTAGTATCTCTGACGCACTTCTTGTTTGTGAAGATTTAAACTCTCTTCTTTCCGGTGGTGGGTTTACCCTTCATAAGTGGAACTCGAACTCAACCGAATTTTTATCTAACTTTTCACAAGTAACTCCTGTTGACAAATGTGTTGCGCTTCCTACTGAGGAATCAGCTATTAAAACCTTGGGTGTTTTTTGGTCTCCTTCTTCAGATACCTTTTGCTATCAGGTACACTTATCTGAGTTTCACCCTCAAACGAAAAGGCAATTATTATCAGAAATAGCAAAAGTTTTTGATCCCTTGCAGTACATTGCTCCGGTGGTTATTACTGCAAAAATTTTCTTGCAAAAACTTTGGTTATTGAAAATTGGTTGGGATGAGGAGGTACCCTCCCCCCTTTTGGATGAGTGGTTGAAATACCGCAAGAGTTTGTTAGATCTTTCTCAAATTTCTATTCCCCGCACTTTAATTTCGGACCTTTCATGTCAGTATTTCGATTTGCACGTATTTGCAGATAGTTCTGAAAAGGCATACGGTTGCTGCGCCTATTTAGTAGGCCGCTCTTCCAATACTTTACCCGGATTTTCCAATTTAATTTGCGCAAAATCAAAGGTAGCCCCACTCAAATCCATATCTTTGCCTAGATTGGAATTATGTTCTGCTGTAATGGCTGTGGAATTAGCCAGCAAATTAAAAATCAGTTTAAATTTGAAATTTTCGACCACATGGTTTTGGAGTGATTCTTCCATCGTGTTAGCTTGGCTTTCAAAACCTTCTTCGCATTGGACCACTTTTGTGGCTAATCGCGTTTCTAAAATACAAGAGTTGTCTCATTTTGACCAATGGAATCATGTTCCGGGAAAAGAAAACCCCGCTGATATAATTTCACGTGGCTGCTTGCCCAAGAAATTAATTTCTCTTAAATTATACTGGAATGGTCCGGCGTGGCTCAGTCAGGATTTCTCTTGTTGGCCTCGTTCATCTAATCCACTCGCAGAAGATGTTCCTGATGCTCGCATTGTTACCGCTTCCCTTTTTCTAACTTCTATTGCTACTAGTCTGTTTCAGCGTTACTCTTCATTTAATAAATTAATTCGTGTGGTAGCATATTTATTTCGATGGAAATTTCTTGTTCTTGATCAGCCTGTGAAACCGCAACCCTTTCTCACTAAAATGGAATTGGAATTTGCTACTCGTAGAATCTTGTTTCTCATGCAACAAGAAGTATTCTTTCTTGAGTATCAGACGCTTTTAAGCAAAAAAGCTTTACCAAAGTCTAGTAGGCTGTTACCTCTCACCCCTTTTTTGGACCAAGATGGATTAATAAGAGTGGGGGGTAGGCTAGAATATTCTAGTTACTCAGATGAGAAAAAACATCCCATTATTCTCCCTTCTAGACATCCTATTACTACTCTTATCGTAAAGAAATTTCATTATCAGAATTTGCACGCTGGCACCCGCACTTTGCTTTGTTTAATTCGCGAGAAATATTGGCTCATTAACGGTGTTCATGAAGTTTCTTCTGTTATTCGGAAATGTATACCTTGTTTCAAATCTAAGCCCCCGCCAATCACGCAAATTATGGGAAACTTGCCATATTTTCGTTCCGAACCTAGTAAGCCTTTCGCCCTAACGGGTATCGATTATGCCGGTCCTTATGTCTATCAAGTTAATTCCCCTTTATCTAAGCGAAAGTTGTTAGGTAAACTTTATATTTCTTTATTTGTGTGCATGGTGACAGGAGCCATTCACCTTGAGTTGGTTACAAGTGCTTCTACTCCTTATTTTATAGCAGCCTTTTCTAGATTTGCCGCTAGAAGTGGTGTTCCTTCTGAGGTTTTCTCAGATAACGCAAAAATTTTTGTTAGTACTTTTGATCTTTGGAAAACTGCGCTTACCTCCCCTTCTGCTAAGGAACAGTTTTCTAATTTTTCGCATGCTAAGGGATTCAAATGGCATTTCACTCCCCCATACGCCCCCCATCATGGTGGTCGTTGGGAATCTTGCATAAAGCTCACGAAGAGACAGCTGAAGAAAACCCTTGGTTCAGCCATCCTTTCCTATGAGGAATTCAATTCTTTAATTATTCAGGTTGAGGGTATTGTAAATTCTAGGCCGCTCACGCCTTTGTCTAATGATCCTAAGGATCTTCTTCCCTTAACACCTGGTCATTTTTTAATAGGCTGTTCTTTAGCTTCTACGCCTCCTTTGCTGAGTCGACGCTGTGATCTCAGGTTGCCTATTTTCTGGAGGAAGTTAGACTCTTTGCGAAACTCCTTTTGGCGCCGTTGGAAGCTGGAGTATCTCAGCTCACTTAACAGAAGAGAGAAGTGGCGGCTTTCCCAGCCTGATGTGCGAGTGGGAGATATGGTTCTTTTGCGAGATCCAAGTCCCCCTCTCGTATGGAATATTGGTAGGGTAACTCACTGCCATTTGGGTCGGGATAATCATGTGAGAGTTGTAGATGTTCTCACTAGTAAGGGTGTGTATACTAGACCAATTTCTATGGTTGCTATCTTGCCTGTTGAGGCTTAGTGTCATCTTCTTTTTTGTTGTTCACGTTTTTGTAACTGATTCTTTGATTGTTTTCTTTCGGGGGTCTCGGAGCATGATCACTTTCGTGATGTTTATAGTGCGTTTTTCTTTTGTGCCGCATTTGTCAGTTAAATGCTTTTGAGACCACCGAACGAAAACATATGTACTTATTCATTTCTGTTAACATTATAATGTTTATTACTAGTGTTTAATCTCTCTCTATATATATATCTAAGACTCTTACCTCAGCGTGTTAATAGGTCATGCGCCTCCAGCTTACGATCGCATACTGAAAAGGGTGTCGACTTGCTTGCTGCCTTCCTGTATGACTGACGTCACAGCTTGCCCTGGCCAATCATCGCCCGCCAGCTTGGCTTCCAGACGTTTCCATGATGTTATTATTTAAGTGGCGGCGTTTTGCTCTCCATCAGCATTCCTTCTTCAAACCTTCTACGGTCTTCTTCAACTAGCGAGAGGCATTCGTGCCTTCCGCCCTTCTCCGGGGCCTTCTAAACTTCAGGCCTAATCTGCATTTATGAGTGAAACTACCAGGAAACGCAACAGCAGAGAGCTTCAGCACTGAGAAAGTGCATTCTACGTTTTTACTCCAAACCGCAAGAAGCTGCATCAAATCGCAGTTCTAAATGCCATGTTATTTGGCATTCAAGAAATAGCATCAAAACCTAACGATGTTAGCCAATGTACAGCGCTGGTCGCCCTGGCGAAGTTATTTTCCTGATGCTGGACATTTCAAATTCTACTACCAAAAAATCTAGTGTTGGCCACGGCAGTCTCCGTCAGCATGCTTCTAGTCATCGCCACTAAAGATAAGTTTGTGCCTTTTTTATTATTATCTTAATCATCTTCGTTTTAAGTGTTTGCTAGCAAGTGCAAGAATATTAAATTTGTGTGTGCATCAAGCAGAATGAACTTTTGAGTAATAGCCCATGGCTGGGCCAACCTAATTAAAATTAATGAACATTTGAAACTGCCCCAGGCGGGCCAGCATAACTAATTTTTTAATTAAGGCTTTATTAATGTGTTTGCAAGTTTCACCCTAAAAATAAAAGTATTGTATTTACTCTCAATGTTCAGTCTAGTATTGAAAGAACCAGGCCGCATTTCCTTAGCCCAATCCTTTCAGTCTAATCTTCTCTCAAGGAAGTTATTTTGTCCAGGCCTTAAGCCTGATGCTGTCCTCCCGTTTATGTTGATGAATCTGGGCTGTTCTCCACATAACCACCTGTTGAGCTACTCCCAGGGTACTAGTGTGAGGATTGTCCCGGAAAGTGTCCAAAAACATCTCAGTAGTAGCACCTGACGTAACTGGCGACTGTTCGTAACTGCTCAAGGAAGTGACGAAGTTATACACCAACATCGCTCCACCGTGCTATAGGTATTTGCGACTGGTTGCCTTCTGTGTGGAAATCTCTCCTGATACAGACGCTGTGCATCTTGTGGGCTGTCTTGCTTCACCGTGGATGAGCAGCATGTCAACATACTCGCCTGCCGAGAACATGGCGATGAAATGACCAGCACTTCTACTATCGGATTTTTTATTATGGATACTCGAGTTTAGGCCTTAATTACAACCAAACCAACAGACCTATTGAAAAGCGATTTATACCAATATTTTCCTTGTTTAATTCTGCGTTAGACTATATTAAGCCAATTATTTTAAAGTTCATTAATTATTTATTTATTTGTGGTAGTATGAAAAATTGTCCGTGTTCATGACGTCTTTTCTAGGAACCGCGCACTTAAAACTATATACATGGAAAACTACTTGGCAGAGGGTAATGCAATTTTTATATGTGATAGGCACAAGTATTGGTAGTGCAAATCTCAAGTTTCAATTTTTTTGAACTACCCGATAAAATGTTCTTATACTTTTTCTGACGTAAAGTTTTCTCAGCCCAGGATAAACGTACAGCAGGAAACTTGGTCTCATTTTGAAGCTCTCATTCGTGATTATCGGAAACTACGACCACTGTAAATGTATAGTGTGATGACGAATTTATGAAGAGTAATATTAATGGGAGGTTTTGTGCGTTGTAGCCCGTGCGATTAAAAGCGGGAGAGGTGGTGAATTCGAGTGCAGCGTTGCCGGCTACCCTCGCCCCGGGCAGTTGTGAATGGAATGCGAGTGACCTGGCTGGCTATGTCCTCATGCTATTTCAGTCTTCCTGTTTACTGAATATTGGCCACATCACTTCCAGATGCCTCCGAGACCACCATTATCTGAGGGCGAACTTGCGCTAGTTCTCATTGCTATTTGTTTCTTTCAAAATGAGGGGGAAAATTAGGGGACAAGAGGTTTCCTGTGTATCGGAAAGTGGCAGATTGTCTTGGCTTATCAGTGTCATCAGTGAAGAGAATAGGAGCCACTTCAAGGGAGAATGATGAAAATTGGTCATCCAGGTCAAGAAAGAAGCAGTGTGTGAGGCCCAGGCCAGGTCGTCCGAAAATCGAACTCAATGATTTTACTTTGGGCACAATAAGAAGAACTATACATGATTTTTACATGAATAAGGTATTTCCTACAATTAAAAACCTCCGGGAGAAACTGTCCGAAAATATGAACGATTTTCCTGATACGTCAATTTCTACGCTTTTGAAAGTAGTCAAAGGCTTGAGATTCCGATTCAAAAAACTGAACAGGAAACCAGTGCTAATGGAATCCGTGACGGTTGCTGCATCCCGACATGCATTCCTGAGAAGAATGAGAGAACTTCGAGCACAGGGCTACAAGATCTTCTTTACAGACGAGACCTGGTGCGGACAGAACCACACTATGAAATATGGGTGGCAAGAAAACGTGGTTGACGCTTTGGAAAAGAACTTCGACAATTATGATCAATACAGAGGGTACATTCAGGAAATTTATGGATGGCGTGGAGGTTTCAAGACACCGTCTGGAGCTGGGAAACGCATCATAATTTTACATATAGGAAGTGAAGAAGGATTTCTTGACGGTGCAGAACTTTGTTTTATCGGCAAGAAAGGGAGCGGTGATTACCACAACTAAATGAACTCGACTCATAATGAAGAATGGTTCACGAAAGTGCTGAGTTTATTGCCTCAAAGGTCGGCAGTTATTATAGATCAAGCCCCATATCATACGATGGTCGATCCTGCAACTAAAAACTCGAACATGTCGTGGCTGAAACTTGACATTATAACCTGGATAACATCAAAGAATATATAGCAACCACTTGGAGTTGCCAGTTACAACAAGCTGACTAAATCAGAGCTAATTGTCCTTGCCAGGCCTTATTTTCAAACTCCAGTGAAGAAGCTGGAACAACTGACGAAACGACTTCGACCGGATGTAAAGCTTGTTTGGTTACCAGTGGCTCATTGGGAGCTCAATCCAATTGAACTTATTTGGGCTTACGTTAAAGGAAAAATAGCAAAAACAAATATGGCTAACATATTACAAAATGGTAGAAGTATGGAAGCAATGAATGTTTTATGCCGAGAAGCCTTGCGTACCGTTACTCCCGAACTCTGGAAACAATGTATTAAACACGCTATAAGAATTGAAGACCCACTGCTGGGAGAAAGATGGACTGTCTGAAAATGTACCTCATTTCGAGCCAGTCATAATTAACATGAATGACAGCAGTTCTGATTCATCGGAACAGAGTGATTCTTCAGATAAAGAATACTGATTGAATTTAATATTGTATAGATATGTAAATAATGTAAATAACCCATGTAAAAATTGTGTAGACCTAGTATGACATTTCCAAATTAGGAAGCAAACCATTTTTAAACCTGCCATTGATGGTCCAAAGCCCTTATGTGAAAAAGGTGATGGAAATGAAATTTGTACGAGGAAAGAAAATCAAAGGTTGAAAGTAAACTTAAAGCAGTGTTCGTTCGTCGCGAGCTGCGACGACTGCAACTTAACGCGGCAACGCTGCATCCGATTTCACAAGCCCGCTCGCTTTTACTCGCACGGGCTACAACGCACAAAATCTCCCATTAATATTACTCTTCATAAATTCGTCATCACACTGTACGTTTACAGTGGTCGTAGTTTCCGATAATCACGGATGAGAGCTTCAAAATGAGACCAAGTTTCCTGCTGTACGTTTATCCTGGGCTGAGAAAACGTTACGTCAGATAAAGTACAAGAACTTATTATTGGGTAGTTCAAAAAAATTGAAATTTGAGATTTGCACTGCCAATACTTGTGCCTATCACACATAAGAATGGCATTAACCTCAGCGAAGTAGTTTTCCATGTATATCGTTTTAAGTGAGCGGTTCCTAGAAAAGACGTCAAAAACACGGACAATTTTTCATACAACCACAAATAAATAAATAATTAATAAACTTTAAAATAATTGGCTTATATAGTCTAACGCAGAATTAAACAAGGAAAATATTGGTATAACTCGCTTTTCAATAGGACCGTTGGTTTGGTTGTAATTAAGGCCTAAACTCGAGTATCCATAATAAAAAATCCGATAGTAGGCTGCGCACTCTGTCAAGCCAGTACACATTGAACCCTAAATAAACACTGCATGATATTGGTCAAATGTGGCACTAATGCCCTTGTATTTCATCCCAAAGCTGAAAATGCGCATGAAAATACACTACCTTCTACGCACTTGTCCCATTGCTCCACGTCTACTCGTCCCTTCACCTTGCAAGAAAGCGTATGAGATGTGATAGTTTGATGCATTGTATAATCACTTGTCTCACACATGTTTTTGTAAAGGTCTGGCTTCTATGTCATAAATCTTGTAAAGTCGTTTAGGATCATTGGGGCTTGGCTATGGACAGGGAACTGTCGACCATGCTGCCATCGGACGTTACAAATGTGGTCGAAAACAAGAAAAATAAGGGGCAGAAGACTCACCCGGTAGAGTCTTACTTAATCCAAAACATGTGTAAAATGAATAAGTAACTTGCAAAATATATTTCTACTGCTTGGACGTTGGCGTTTTTTGACTGAAATCCGAACTTTGGCGGTCAAGGGTAATCGTATTTACTTCCATATTTATTGATAAGCACTATTAATACTAAACTTTCAGATTTATTCCTGTCTTCGCATTTAATATCAACCCATAGCACATGAACGTCATCAACGCCCCATTTTGTTTCTGTGGGAATTTTATAAGCAAATGTATCGTGATCTATAATAGTCCCGATAGGTATAAAGACGAGTGGGAGATGAGAGATGTTTCTGGTGACTGCTAATGAATAAAAGAGATATATTGGTAGGACACCACTAAGACCCCCGGGAATAGCAAACTTAGTAATAGAAGGAATGGTCGAGGATAAGAACAGTAGGGGTAGCCCAAGGTTAGCATATGTTAAACAGATTGCCTCGGATGTAGGGTGTGGTAGCTATGAAGAGATGAAACGATTAGCTCAGGACAGGAAAGCATGGAGGGCTGCATCAAGTCAGTCGAAAGACTGAAGACTCAAACAACAGTATATTCGGTAGCAGGGCAAACAAAGTGATTCACGGGTTGAGTTCATGAGGTGACTGTTATTCCTAACAGACCGCCAAGCAAAGTGTGGTATAAATACCGGGCCGTTCCATATTAGTGACACAACGCTTGTGCTATATAGCTGCTTAACCGTGTTATATGAGGGGTAAAATAGGTGTAGAATCAGAACCACCTATTTGTAAAATTTTGGCAACAGAAAAGGAGGTACAAGAAGAATGATGCCAATGAGATTTGGAACTGTGGACTTGATGTGGCACTCCATTATGGATAAGCTGTAGCAAGCGTTTGGGATTTGTAAATATGTAAAAGATGAAGTATGCATTATATATAAGACAATTGTAGCTGTTACCGAGTATGAAATGTAGGGTGACGGTATCAACATGTCGCAGGTTAGCAGATTTCAATTTCATTAGTTTGGTTCCATACGGGTCTGATTCCTGATTCATGGTGAGCAGTTACCAGGGATGGTCACTGAGACTCTTAATCTTTCCAGTACGTTGTGGGCCAGTAATGAGGTGTATTTAAATTTGATGTGAATTGAGTACTTTTTTTTGTTCATCACGGGCATCAGCGTCTAGCTTTTCAAATAAATTTAAAGTTCAGGGGCACTGCGGTTAAGCATTCGACAAGTAGGCAATTTGATGTGTTGGTCCAGGTATTAATGTTCACTTCATGTGTTGAGATGCTTCGATTCCCAATGTGGCCAAAATATGTGTGTTACTGTCGACGATTTATTTCAATTCGCTGTCCAGGTGGTCCTGGAACACTGCATCTGTGAGGTTTGGCCAATGTGTGTGTATTTGCTTTACGGTGAAGGTCGGTCATGTATCGAACCAGGACTTCCAAGATGTTTGGACTGGTTTACAGCACTTAAATCTTCCTTTCCCCAAAAGTACTCTTAATCCTGCGATAAGCTGTATCTACTTTTCCTGCTTTCAGACAATTTTCTCTACATGCACATTTCTCTTTCAACCATCCTTCTTTTGCACTTCTTGTTTACCTCATTTCTCGGGCGTCTGTATTCTGTTTTGCCCCTTTCGTCCATTAATTCTAGTATATTCTGAGTAATCCACAGATTTCTACCGATTCTTTCTGATTTTCAGCGTCCAGGATTTATGTAACGCTGTTGCTCCTACGAACACGCGCTCTTCACTCCTTTGTTACATGTGCGATATGCAACTACTAGGGGCAGATATTGCACTGTTATACATTGCACACTCAAGTAGTCATCAGCAAAATGTAATGGAAAAGAATTAAATAGTTCTTGGATTTTGTTAGTGTTCTTACATCAATGAGGTAATAGTGTTATTTGTTTTCCGTCCCTTTTAAAATCTGCGGCTTTTCGTGACACCAAAAATTTTCCCCGAAGGGGATCGTTAACGTGCCGGTAAATCTACTGACACGGCTCCCTTGCATTTGCGCACCCTCAATTACCAGCTGACTACGCCAGGATTCGATCCTGCAACCTTGAGCACACCAAACGAGAACGTTATCACTGAGCCACGCGGCCAGCCTTACATCAATGATGTATGTATGATGCTAATTCAGAACGAGTCACTATATTAAATATCACGGGATCTTAACACATTGCAGCTACTCAATTCGCTACTGCGGAGCAGCCAACTGAAGTACACCTAGCATGAGAAGCAAGATGAGACACAAATACCTGTAATTTTACTTACTCGTCCATCCATCAACCTCATCGTCACTACTTTCACTGCTATCATTGTCAATTCCACTCGTAATATTATCGTTCAACTAAGACCTTAGTTTGTAAAGACCACGCAGTATTTCGATTACTGAATGGTGAAGAGGAGAAAATTACACAAGAATGAAGCACTGTAAGAAAACGTTAATTTACTTAGCCAATCGCCCACGCACCGATAAAAAACTAAGTAGATTGTGTTAAAATTCAAAGGGATCTGTTTCATATTTCGAAAGAATATGAAGGAAAACAAATGTTTTCTCAACAGATTTCACTTTTACTTATAAGCTTGTAAGGACGATTGCAAAGTAATCATACTCTTTAAAACACAGGTACGAGTATTCTGTTTTCCAGACAACCAGTAAATATCAAGTTGAAAGGCAAGAGGCAACTTAGGCACCAATGCAAATAACATTTCCTCAGAGGTTCTGAGCAGATGAGTCAATTAATAAAAAACAATATTTTATGAGCAAAACAGGCATGGAGATGAATCAAAATTGAAAAGTATTCCAAATACCCTCCTTTATGTACTCTTAAGCTTTGTAAGCAATCATTAGAACTTGGTATAGTTACCTCACGGAGAGCGTCCACACAGCTCATAGTTCCCGAGTCGCCCATTCTGCAACACAACAACAACATCATTACCAGACCGAGCCTGCAGCCAAATAGCACAATACAGAAAAACTGCCTTCAACGGAATCAAACAGGCTCACATTTCTTCCCGTTAAAAATAGGTTCCGGGTTAACAAAGCTATACCATAACGTATAGAAGAGGAAGTGTAGGATCGTGGGCCGCCGCACAGATGGCACTGGTTACGCCTGTGTGTTATACCATAGCGTATAGAAGAGGAAGTGTAGGATCGCGGGCCGCCTCACAGATGGCACTGGTAACGCCTGTGTCGCCGAGTCACGCGATTAACAGAGGCTACAGTGCTATTGGTTCCGGGTTAACAAAGTTATACCATAGCGTATAGAAGAGGGAGTGTAGGATCGTGGGCCGCCGCACAGATGGCACTGGTAACACCTGTGTCGCCGAGTCACGCGATTAACAGAGGCTACAGTGCTATTGGTTCCGGGTTAACAAAGTTATACCATAGCGTATAGAAGGGGAAGTGTAGGATCGTGGATCGCCACACAGATGGCACTGGTAACGCCTGTGTCTCGATCAACAGAGGCTACAGTGCTATAGGTTCAGGCTACGTAAGAAACCGACACATACAACTCACGTACAAAGATGACTTCAGCAACTGGACACTTTGGTGTATTTTCTAGATTATTTTGCTGACTTGGACATAAGTATCTCTTTCGTGCGGAAGTAGAATCGACATTTCAAGTAGTGGAACTCAGTACAAGTTAGCTTGGGTAACATAAACAACACAATGATCTCACGAATTCACTTTAATAGATTCTAAACTATCCAAACACTCAAAAAGTACATCCCTCATAAACTATTAGCGCACAATAATTCTTCGTGTACAACCTTTTCCACTCGAAACAAGACATTATAAACACTTCCTGATGCATACCGTACGTTAGATATGTTGATTCATGTAGGGGCTTTGCGACATCGTGGTCATGTAGCCCCGTATACTTGGGTGTGTACGGAATTTGTCTGATAACCAGTGTTATTGTGACCGACAGCAGTAGTTACGCTCGCCAAGCTCTGAGCGGATGCGGTAGAGAGTCCTGACGTTGGTCGTCCTAGAAATGGTTTCTGTGGTCTCCCCCATTTCCAACTCCAGGGAAATGCTGGGACGGTACCTTCTGACGGGCCACGGCCACTTTCTTCCACATACTTTGCAAGTTTCATTAATTTCATCTCTAATTAACTCCTCTAATGAGGTTGGGCACCGTAAAAACCATCCGCCATATAGAAATTGAAGACCTTCCCGGAATAAGGATGTAACCAACAAATAATTATTTCAAAAGTGAGATTTCAGTGGAATTACGGCGTACCATTAAATCCCTATGCTGTGATGCCATCTCCTGAAAAATTACAAATTCATCGCATCTCATCCCCGACCCCGGGAATAATAAGGGGTAGACATACATGCAACCTGTGTTATTGTGATGGCTGTATTAGTATTTGTAGTTGTAATTCAGATGAGGATTGGAAAGAAGGCGGCCGTGGCCTCATTTAGGAACCATCCCAGCATTTGCCTGGAATAGAAGTGGGAAACCACAGAAAAAAATCACTTACACGATTCTCAGCTTTGCCTCACGAGACTGAGTGCCGGGATTCGAAGCCGGGCCTCCGTGATGACAGCCAAGAATGCTAGCCACCTCTCAGCGTCTGCTTTGAGGTTTCATTTAACTTAAGTTCACTCATTTCAACATGATTCCACCCCAAAACAAGACAACCTCCTTGCTGTTGGTGGCTTTCCTGGATGGAGGGCTCGTGAAATCTTTTACCCACTCGGAGCACTCGAGTTTTGCGACGTAATAACTAACACATGTAATGTTTCTAGGAGTGTTATTTACTTATAATTCATATATTTGTACCTTGTACTCCGCCCATTGGGTAAATTCAAGTTGACCGACTGAAGAGTTACAACTAACAGGGCTTTGTGGAAACCAGGCTAAAACCGAATAAAACAAAAATTTCCTGTCCTAAATTTAGACAGCCTTCCCAACAAAAATTGATCAAGATTCAAAAGTTTTGGTGAAAACTCTTGTTTTCTTTTTCTGAAAGCCTTCCCAATTTGGTTGCTGTTTGCTCTTCCACGGTCACCGACTGTTATTTGGTTATTATTAACATAAACAGGGAAGGAGACTTATCTTAAAATCTTTCCGAAAATAAGCGTAACTCATCTAAGTGGTGACTTCTCATTTAAACCATTTTCAAAACTTATTTTCTTATCTCGAGTCTGCAAATCAATTATCACCAGCTCTAGCAAGACTACCCGCCCGTCTTTAGTGTTATGCAGGCTGGACGCGACACAGGGGCTAACTTCTTATTTATTTCTTTTAACACCCCTTTTAAACAAATAAATATATTTCCGTTGACTTTTCAAGAAAAGCAAGATTATTCCTGCACTATTGAGACTATTTGGAAGATGTTGGCACAAAACTCCTTCTGGTTGAGGAGCTTCTCGGGTGAACTTAGCGTATTATATAACAGATAATTTCGAAATTAATCATGGGAATGTAAAGTATGTGATCTGATTCCGCTCCGCATACGTTAAATGTTGTGAACTGCTTAAAGGAATTATGGGAGAACATTTAATTCACATCACTTTCTGGGCTCATAAATTCAGTTTGTTCGGTGATGTCCTGCAAAAGAATTTGAAACAACTTAATGCCATTGTGTCGAAAACTAAGAACCGTTTTCATATGTCAAGGAAAATCAAAGACATGTTTCGTTCATACTCGACGAAAACTTCCCAGATATGTTAGTATGTTGTTGTAAGGGACTGAACTAAGGTGTCATCTGCCCTGCTTAACACTGATTAAATTATACAAATTTGGAATGGAATTTAAAATTTAGGGGTGGACACCTAAACTAGACCGAAAATTAATAAAACTAAACATTAAATAAAACTAATAATTATAAAAATAAACAGCACATTCATCATTCAAAAACGAACAAGTCGTTGAGTCAATGTTCACTAGAAAAATTAATCTGCTGGCCCTAACCCACTCTCACTTATAAAGCTCACAACGCGATCAGTATTCACCACGCCATCGGGTAATATAAGTTTGAGTGACATCTGCAAACCAAGGTTCCTTCGCAAGTCAGCAAGATCCACACACTCGGTTAAAATGTGGGCCACGGTGAAAAGAGCTCCACAGGTACAAAGTGGGGGGTCTTCCCTTCTCATTAGGTACGAGTGGGTGGATCTTGTATGACCTATCCTTAGCCTACACAACCGGAAAGAGCTCCTCCACACACGAGTAGTTCCCTTGATCACTCTCAGTTTACTGGGCAGTGGTTCAGCTCCCAAAATGCCAGTACTTGTCGGAGTAGCTGAGAGCGAATATCTCTAGCGGGTACCTCCATTGGTCGACGTGGTAGTGATACCGCCTCTTTTCCAGCTTAATACGCTAACTCATTTCCCGCAGTTCCAATATGGCTTGGAAGCCACAGAAAGGTGATTCGAGCGTCAGCGCTGCACAGCCTGGCTAGTAAGTCGTAGATTCGCTGCACCAGGGGGTGTTGTGGGAAACTTGTAGCAATTGACTGCAGTACACACGTGAAAGTGGATTCGTGCATCCTGTAGTGCAAACTGCAGAGCTTCATAGATGGCAACGAGCTCCGAGGCCTCAGGCAAAGAGATCTTGGTGTTTGCACCATCAATACGGTAACCACAACCGACCTTCTCGTCCACCATCGAACAATCCGTGTAGAGAATGTCAGCGTCTAGAAATTGGTGAACTATGCTGTTATCAATTAATATGATATGCTGTGGAACTGTCTCCGATAAACGGAAGCATCCGTGTTCACCTTAGGACCTCGGTGTGGATCAAACCAACTTTCTGGACGAGGGACTTGCCACGGAGGCAACTCGCTATGTGTCCGGATCATACAGGGACCTACAACCACTCCCAATTCAGTACACTAACTATTGAGTCTAATACCAACCGGCCAAGTGGGACGAGGTGGTATTGGGTACTGAAGAGAGCTCGTATGTTGTGGCATTTGATGCACATTGGCAGCATATGCTAAAAGCACACCCGATTCGGCAAGTAGGCTGGGTATCGGGCTGGTCCGGGAGGCATCGGTAGCCAGCCTAACGTGGATACTGTTCAACATTTTCAAGGTAGCCGGCCTTGTTTAACCGTATGCTGCAGAACCGTAGTCTAGCCGGGACAGGTCGAGGGCTTGGTAGAACCGTAATAACACCGCACGGTCATCCCCCCACGTAGTGACACTAAGAAACTTGAGCATGTTCAGTTTCCTGAGACATGCCGTTTTTTGTTGCCGTATATGGTGCTGCCACGTTAATTTTGCTGACAAAATGGAGCCCCAAGAAGCGATAAGTGTCAACGGCAACTTAGCATCCCATAGTGCCTTGAGGTGTCGTAGGCTTTCTCGAGGTCAAAGAAAACCGTGACTAGGTGCCGCTTTCCGAGAAACGGCACCTGTATGGCACTCCCAAGTCGCCCCAGATGGTCGGTGGTGCACCTACGAGAGCTTCACAGGTGTCAATTTCATTGTAACCCGAGCCTGTGTTGGTATAAAGCTGCCTCTTACATACATGCAAATGGAGATATCCTCCACTCGTTTTTCAAACAATTGTCACTAAAACCTGTACCAGTGGTAAACTGGTTGGCAGAAATGGTCGATGCCAGATTTTGCAACCTGGTAAAATTCCAAGCAGCATTTGTTTTTAAAAATTGCAAGAATATTGAGGACGTTGTTTTGGAATTAGAAGGGTTTAATTAATATTATCCATATTGTCACTTGCTTGTTTCTAAAATAACAGAACTGAAGGATAGAATGAATGTGGCCATGGTGGTGAACTAGTTAGTAAGATTATTGAAGGGTTTAATGAATCATTAAAAAGAGAAGAGACTCTCCTCTCCTCCTAGTTGTAAAGACAATTGAAAAGCACATGTCCCAAGTGAAGCTAACATTTTATGCGGATCTTTGAATGATTAGTTTCATCCAACTAATGTAATCCAATCAAACTATACAAATGTTGAGTCACTGAGTGAAAAAGTTCAAAAAAGTTGTCTGGCTTTAAAATGTTGAAGCAGTCTGACATTATTGCTGGCAACCTTGCTTTTAAAGATATTCTACGAAATCAAACTGAAGAAAATCCCGGTCAACAAGTTGAAATAATTCAGACACTGCTATAGAGCATCCAGCATTGAGAAAGGACTGTGGCGCCTTATGGCGACAGTGTTGCTAACTCTAGGCAGAGGTAGCGCTGACGTCACACTGCGCTTTCATAAGTTAGCGACACAACACAACCTCTGAAATAGAGCACGCCCTGGAAGGAGCAGTTTTGCAGGTGTTAACATATTGGGCTAGTATTGGGCTAGTATTAGGCCTAAGGTTAAGCGAACAGAATCAACAACGACATTCATTTTGCATTACTAATTGATGTCGAGAGCACAACTCTTCCTTCCTTCCTTCCTTCTGGGATGTATGCTGACGATGGTAACAATTTTTACGTCAGCACTAAGTAAAAAAGTTCAAAAAAGTTGTCTGGCTTTAAAATGTTAAAATCACCTCTTTTGTTATTAAGTCAGTTAGGCTTAATTTAGTTTCTTTCAGTTTTATTCTTGTTGTTTTGATTAATATTGTAGCAAGATAGCCATGCGGTTTGGGCGTGCAGCTGTGAGCTTGCATTCGGGAGATAGTGGGTTTGAACCCCACTGTCGGCAGCTCTGAAGATGGATTTCCGCGGTTTCCCATTTTCACTCCAGGCAAATGCTGGGACTACCTTAATTAAAGTGTGCTCGTTGGTGCTTTCCATGAATAAGGAAAAAATAAAGAAATGTAATACCTCGCCCAAATCATCTGATGAATGAACTGTTTCATATCCTACAGGAAGAGTTCATTCGTTGTTAATAGGCTGTGCGCGATAAGAACATATAACAGATTCTATCCTCCCCATTAGTATTCTTACGAGGGACAAGACAGTAGGCTACTTATATAACTTATAATAAAACTAGCCGATTCACTGCGCAGTTTGAACACTAACGATCTGGATGTACCTGTAGCAACAGCAGTCTCGTCGGCGATCCAACTCACTCTTTGGCCGGGATTTAAATAATTGAAAACGTTTACAACTATTGTCCTCTCCTTACTTCTCAGTGTCTCACCTCGCTTTCGTTTCATCAAAACAACAGCCATTTCGATTCGAACGAACAGAAAATAAAACAAGACACACAACAGTAACACCAATGATGGATAGTGCTTCAGAACTTATGTTGCCGGCTGAACAGAGCACGTGGTCCCCTCCGGACGAGCATGCAGCGCAGGATGAGGCTCTTCTTTCCAGCGGGCAAATAACTAAGAAGTAATATAAACGATACTTATAAGCAATAACAAAGGTAATCAATTGGCAGATAATTGTAGGAAGCTATTATGACGAAAAATATATATGTTCAGAGTTCCTTCATGAAAAAAAGTGAGGTAACAAAACCAGTGTAGGGGATGTTCCGTTAAAAGTAAAATCCCGTAAGACCCACAGTCTTTTCTAAACGCTGGATGCTCTATAGCATTAAAATTAATGCACCTGAACTTTGCATATTCTGTTTTAAAATATAGAACAGTGCAGACACCAGTACCGAAGTAAAACATTCCTCAACTAGTGAAATTAGCCAAAATACCTGTAGCAATGGTATCTGGAGACGATATAGTAATAGATGTTATTCCTCCACTGTCTGTAACCCACCCAGCCTTCCCAAATAGGATCACGACTTAGATAGATGAAATTTCAGGTGACTCCGCCATTTCTAGCAACATGTCCAGTATAGCCAACCCAACGCATTTGGTACTATATCGCATCCGGCAGACCAATGGTTTACCCCTAGACCAATAATTGTTAGGTAGCGCACTAATATGAACACCCCTGGTTTTTGTCACACACAGTGGGGATGGTCACGCATCTATAATCTTTCCAGCCCAATGGTTCTGCCAATTCTTTTCCCCCATACTTTTCCCAATTATTTCTTTTTATACATACTGTAATTACAAAGTTGCGGTCGTCGTGTGGTGTATTTTGTATCGGACATATTGGCAACAGTGATGCGACATCTGATATGACATCAAACATGGCTGCCCTCGTTGAACAAGCTACAAATAAGAACCTTAGTTCAAGCAATATTAGAAATATATCGAGTGCAGCAGTGATGTTTGACAGTATTTTCAATTCCTAACGACTCCCGGAAAGGTGAGTGAATGATATATGTTCATCACGTTCTGGTATACTGAACAATTAATATCATAATCAGGAATGTAATAAAATAATATTGGATGCTTACTAGTCATTTATAGGCGGCCTCTCACCGCTGGGTCCGTGGTTAAAATCCCAGTCACTCCATGTGAGATTTGTGCTGGACAAAGCAGAGGCAGACAGGTTTTTCTCCAGGTACTCCGGTTTTCCCTGTCAAATTTTCATTCCAGCAACACTCTCCACTATCATTTCATCTGTCATTCATTTAAATCATTGCCCCAGGGAATTGCGACAGGCTTCGGCAGCCGGCACAGTTCATATACTCGCCGCTAGATGGGGCCTCATTCATTCCATTCCTGACCCGGTCGGTCGACTGGAAGCAGGCTGTGGATTTTCACTAGTAATTTATACATCTACCATTCATATCAATAATTCAGAACCATAATAATGATACCTTAGTGAGTAATTTAAAAATTTCATTAAAGCGATACGGCAATATCTATTTCACAAAATTACGAGAAAATTAGGATCCTTCTCGCGAAATCGTCCAAAACTTAGTTCAAAAACATCATGCCTCTACCCATACACATACTAATACAGTCATCACAATAACACAGGTTATCAGACAACAATTTCATACTCACCCAAGTTCACTGGGCTAAATGACCACAATGTCTAAGCCCCTAATGAAACAACCACCATCCTGCCTCCAGGTTTGCTTTGGTTTGAAATTTTTGGCAGCTTCAAGATTCAGTTATGTTTGTAAACCCATGTGGTGACCATTCCTGTGTTTGTCGAGTATCACTGATGGTACTGGTGGTACATAATGGTTGTCATTAGCAACGTATCTTACAGTAGAAGGAGAATGCTGTCTCATACATGTCACCCCCGGAGCAATGGTAAGCTTATTGTTAATTATCGGTATAGATCAGTGTTATTAGACCGAGGCTGAATGCTACGATTAAGACCTTAATAATATTCACTGGATTTTCAGGAATTTGAAGTGTTCATGTTAAAGTCTTCAATGAAACCGTGGAAGGATTGGGTTTAAGCAACCTACTTTAGGAATATCGGAAGGAATGGGAAGAGGGCTTGTACTATTACGTGATCATGAACTTCACGATCATAAATCACGGGACCTCCCTTTTAATGTGGCATCTGAGCCACCAGATGTGACATTTCACCTCGGAAATCCCATAAGCATTAACTGGGAATTAAACACAACCAACCTTGGTGGGAGGCAAGCAGCTTGATTGCTGTGCCATCACAGTCTAGATGGCCACCGCAATTTAACCAATTGAGTAACATCGGTTTCCTTATCCACTCATGGTACCATTATGGGAGTATGTTGGGCTGTGCCCGAACCTTGTTTAAGAGTACAAACTGCCACTGAAATCACTGTTATTATTTTCATTACCGCATGACACTGTGTCACTGGTGGTGGACTACTTAGTTGCTGTTATTATACTCATCGCCAGATGCTAGTGTTGGAATAACTGTTTTCCGAAATATCTAGGAAGTACACAGTTCAAGAAAATTGGGGGAACATGTTTTGTAACGTCTGGTATGTGAACTTTCATTTTGTAAATAGGGTTCCAATGGTCATACAGCATGTCTTGTGTCTTAGCTACTCCAGGTTATGTCAAATTGAAGTTATACTCCATAGGTAGGCGTAGCCATACATTAAACTGTCAGATGACCACTCGAAACAAAGTGAATAGCGGTGCGTACATGTGTTGTTGTGAGGTACACAGACTACTGCCGTCACTTGAGCACGTTGTACGTAAACCAGCACATGGCATGAGAGATCTTAACGAGGTCTAGTCGCAAGGGCTGTCACTTTGATCTAGGAAGGATGGACTATTCGTCGTGTTGCTGTGGATCTCAATGTCTCTCCGTTAGTTATTCAACGCATGCGGCACCTCTACAATGAGACAGACCAGTTCACAAAGAGGGTTGGACAAGTTCGTAGACGCATGACAACCCCATAAGATTACCGATATCTGAACATCTGTGCATTGCAGCGTCATTCAGCAACTGCCAGACAACAGCAACATGACCTCAGGAGGGTCACTGAGTCACGGTGACCGACCAGACAGTAAGGAACAGGTTAAGAGAAGTGTCCTTATGACCCAAACGTCCTGTTCGAGTGCCCCGTTTAACGCAGCAACATCACACAGGTCACCTTCTCTTTGCCCGTATCCACGTCAACTGGCAACTTCGCCAATGGAGGCCTGTTTTGTTCACAGACGAGTCCAGATTTCCTTTCACACAGCGTGATGGATGTCGTGTAAGGAGACGCCATGGTGAGCTGTACATGCCAAATGTTGTCCAGGAAGCCGACAGATTCGGACAAGGTTATGTGATGATGTGGGGTGGCATCAGTATTGATGGCCGAACGGATCTTGTCGTCGTACATGGAAATCGTACTGCAGCGGGGTACATCGAGCAGATACTGCTACAGCATGCGTTGGCTGCTGAATACGGTGTTGGCCCTGAATTCGTACTCGTGCACGACAATGCCAGGGTTCATATAGCGCATATCTCCAGAGATGTCTTGCGAATACTGGACATTCAAGGGATGGGATGGAATGACCAGCAGTGAGTTCCGACCTTAATCTCATCGAGCATGTGTCGGATAGGCTTGATAGAAGTGTTCGTGGGCATCCTGTTCCTTCACAAATGCTCCAAGACCTCAAAAGGATCTCATTGAAGAATGGGACCTGATACAGCAACACGACCTCCATCGACTTATACGGAGCATGCCACGTAGGTGCCAATCTGTGATATTTGTAGGAGTAAATGTTCGTGGAGGACATACACCATACTGAAGCTTTCCAACTGTGATAAAATGCACCCTGGAGTACTGTTTTCACTTTGTTTTCGCCACTATTTGGGCATTTCCGTTTTCGTTCTGAAATTGAACGAGAATCCATCGATATTCTTTTGTATACGTCAACTGAAAAGAATAAAGGCTTAGTTGGCAATATACCTGGGTGTGAGGTATTGTTTTGTGGAGCAAGGCATACGTTCAAGAACGTTCCCCTAATTTTTTTAACTGTGTATTTTACACCAAATGAGCATAATAACAATATTATATGAGATATTTAGAAATATTGAATAAAATTTGGATAAAGTGGCCATAGCTCTCATAATATACCGGGACAGCTGGTGGCAAATTCAGACTATTTGAAATTTGCTCAGTCATAACTTTTCTAAAGTAGAAAAACTAACCAAAATACCTGTAGTAATGGTCAGGAAAATATCTGGAGAAAATGTAGTAATAGATGTTCACTCCTCCGCCGTCTGTGACCCACCCGGCATCCCAAATAGGATCATGACTTATACAGCCAAAATTACAGCTGTGGCCACCATTCGTCCAAATCATCATCGGATGTGGTCGTGAGTATTCGGGTCTCTTCTCTAGCCCCGCAGTTCTGTCATCAAAACAGTACTGCCAACCTCGCCCTTACGGCACTATGTAAAACAAAGAAGCGCCCAGTTCAGCCTCTAGTGTGCAGCACTCTGTTCACTGCTCCAATTAGCCTAGTGTGTGCAATATTTCTCTTCACTGTAATGATTTTATTTTTCCAAGGCTGAAATTAGTGTTTTTTGTTATCTGCTCTGTAATTACTGTGCAGCATATTGCTCCGCTGTAGTAAATATGTGCATTTTTTTTTTTTTTGCACAACAGTGGTTTTGACAATAGCCTAACCTGCCCAAATCAATGGTTTTATGTCAACAGTGCCCCGCCAGCTGCGCGCGGCCAAGGCCACACATACACCCGACCAGGATTAGTATAGACCGCGGTGCATATCCGTATAAAATTCCCCTAAAACAAAACAGTGGCGTTGTGACGTAATCAATGATGAATTACTCCTCCAGCAAGCTTACGGGAAAAGCCTGGGGAATAGGGGGTTTTGGGTGGGGGAAACTTAACAGAAATTAGCATTAACAAAAAACATTGAAAGCGGGATTTGTATCGCCATCTTTACTAGAGGTCGAGTAAAGATCGTGATACAGGTTTTTTAAATATGACCCGAAATGCGAAAATTTTCACGTGTATAATTTTTTTTTAAATGACCTGAAATGGCAAATTTTTGATGAGCATCGTGATTTTTAAAATTGAGCTCAAATGGCAAATTTCCGATGTGTATCACAATCTTTAGAAGAAAAGATCGCAATACACATAGAAACTTAGCTGATCTTTAAAAAATCGCGATACACATGGAAATTTTCGCATTTGAGCTGATTAAAAAATAGGTATCATGATATTTACCTCCCATGAAGGTCAAGTAAAGATCGCGATACACATCTCATTTTCAACATTTATTGTAAATGCTAATTCCTATTAATGTTTCCCCCACTCAAAACCCCCTATTCCCAGACTTTTCCTGCAAGCTTGCTACAGGAGTATTTCAAGACGTCGTCGAAAACGTCATCAACCCCGTCGTTTCATTTTGGGGGAATTTTATACGGAAATGTATAGCGATCTATACTAGTCCACAGACTGACTTACTTCCAGCGCAATCAGTAATTTTCATCCAGACAGTAGTCTAACCAACAAATGGCCAATATAGTGAAAACTATTCAAGAGCGCCGTGTTCATTTATACTTTTATACGTCCGATGGTTTTGTGTGAACCTTGCCCAGCCAGCGGGCGAAGGCAGCACCTACCCCCCCGACCTTCTAAACTTCGTTTTGTCCACTGCAATGGGTTTAACAATGGTTACAGCTAATGCATCCAGATCAATGGTTTTCACAATGGTTACAGCCTAACGCATCCAGATCAATGGTTTTAACAATGGTTACAGCCTAACCTGCCTATACCAATGGTTTTGACAATGCTTACAACCTAACGCATCCAGATGAATGGTTTTGACAATGCTTACAACCTAACGCGTCCAGATGAATGGTTTTGACAATGGTTATAGCCTAACGCATCCAGATGAATGGTTTTGACAATGGTTATAGCCTAACGCGTCCAGATGAATGGTTTTGACAATGGTTACAGCTTAACTCGTCCAGGTCAATGGTTACAGCCTAACGCGTCCAGGTCAATGGTTTTGACAATGGTTACAGCCTAACGCGTCCAGGTCAATGGTTTTGACAATGGTTACAGCCTAAAGGTCACCACACACAGAAAGCTAAGCTAAGCTACGCTACGCTATGCAATGCTAAGCAATGCCAAGCTATGGTGTGCTATGTCACGAACAAAAAGCTAAGCTAAAGTAAGCTAGGCAGCAGTTTAAGGATGACTGGCATTGCAGAGGAGGCCCTTTTATTGGCTGCTGTCATCGAAGATGAAGAAAAAGAATGAAAAAGGAAGAGAGGACGATTCTGGATACGTGAAATTGAGAGAAGAAGAAAAATACACGATGAATTCCATCATTTGATTCATGAACTGAATGGAAATGATGAAGAATTTTATTTCCTACCAACAGTTTTCCTTTCTTGTCAAGTCTCTAGTAATTTGAAGTTAGGGATATCTTTTCACCTCTTCAATTATACGTTCTTCTTTTGGCCTGTCACCCATTGTATGAATAAAACGAAGTTCGGTAATACCTGAATCACTACACTACACTCACACGACACGGCTACGCACACAACTCAAAGGTCAGCGACAGCCCACCAGATCAACTGTTCCGAAATGAACAGCACATGCGCCAGGCCAGCTACAGCTAAGAAAATCGCCTGCCTAGCGATCTGTCTAGCTTAGCTTAGCTTAGCTTCGCATAGTATAGCTTAGCATAGCGGCCTGTGTGTGTCACTGTACCTAAATGCATTGAGAGCGATATTTTTCATAACACAGCGTAGCTTAGCTTAGCCTAGCTTTCTGTGTGTGGTGGCCTTAACGCGTCCAGAAGAATGGTTTTGACAATGGTTACAGCCTAACTCATCCAGGTCAATGGTTTTGACAATGGTTAAAGCCTAATGCGTCCAGAAGAATGGTTTTGACCATGGTTACAGCCCAACTCGTCCAGGTCAATGGTTTTGACAATGGATACAGCCTAACACGTCCAAGTCAATGGTTTTGACAATGCTTACAGCCTAACTCGTCCAGGTCAATGGTTTTGACAATGGTTACAGCCTAACGCGTCCAGAAGAATGGTTTTGACAATGGTTACAGCCCAACTCGTCCAGGTCAATGGTTTTGACAATGGTTACAGCCTAACGCGTCCAGGTCAATGGTTACAGCCTAACGCATCCAGGTCAATGGTTTTGACAATGGTTACAGCCTAACTCGTCCAGATCAATGGTTTTCAGAATGGTTACAGCCTAACACGTCCAGATTTCTTAGTGGTGGTGAATTTTATCATACATGGGCACACTGCCATGACATAATGTCTCGCACAGGTGGAGTGACCAATATGACCGCCGTAGTTCAAATTCAACAACAAAAAACACACATCATTACGTAATATAGCACGTATTTCCAGTATGTAAGTCATAATGAAGGGAAATTTCAATCGGTATTGTCCAACCCAAATTCAAATGTCTCGCCATGTTCACACTTCCAATTGAAATGCCACAATACTAATAATATCAAT
Source organism: Meconema thalassinum (assembly GCA_946902985.2). Lineage (NCBI taxonomy): Eukaryota > Metazoa > Arthropoda > Insecta > Orthoptera > Tettigoniidae > Meconema > Meconema thalassinum. Next base: position 50,709,183 of record OX336388.2, on the reverse strand, counting down.
TTCACGTCCTACAGTACAGCGGCCAACTGAATTACTTTTAAACTTCTTGACAACACAATGCCTACCACCAAAAATACACAAACAGCATAAATATACCATACACGTTATACCTCCACAAAATTGAAACTTTATTTCCGCAACACGCGACTGAACGTTTCAAACCCTCACGGTACACTGGGAAAAAAAGGCGCACAACCGAACTTCTAACCTTCGTTTTGTCCAATCAAATGGTTTTTGACCATGGTTACAGCCTAACGTGCCCAGACCAATGAGTTTTGACAATGGTTACAGCCTAACGTGCCCAGACCAATGAGTTTTGACCATGGTTACAGCCTAACGTGCCCAGACCAATGAGTTTTGACCATGGTTACAGCCTAACGTGCCTAGACCAATGAGTTTTGACCATGGTTACAGCCTAACGTGCCCAGACCAATGAGTTTTGACCATGGTTACAGCCTAACGTGCCCAGACCAATGAGTTTTGACCATGGTTACAGCCTAACGTGCCCAGACCAATGAGTTTTGACAATGGTTACAGCGTAACATGCCCAGACCAATGAGTTTTGACAATGGTTACAGCCTAACGTGCCCAGACCAATGAGTTTTGACAATGGTTACAGCCTAACTTGCCCAGACCAATGAGTTTTGACAATGGTTACAGCCTAACGTGCCCAGACTAATGAGTTTTGACCATGGTTACAGCCTAACGCGTCCCGATGATGTTTTCTTTAGTTCAGTGATATTGTATCCCGCTTCTTTTTATCAACAGTGATTTTGTATCTCACAAGTTGGCAACAATGTGTGCGCCTCAGTGCGTGCCGGTAGAGTGAGCCTTCATGACGGTTGAACGAGATGCAAGTGCTGTCCAAACATGGCAGCCGTTTTTAAAATAGCAATAAATAAAAACACATATTTACGAACTTTAGCACAAATATGAGGTTCAATAGTGACCAGGTTTCCTAATTTCAATACATAACATCGTGCCGAAGATTTTAAAAAAGGACACAAGGTATGTAAAAGTCACATTCATGTCTGCTGAAAGTGTATAAGCCACGTTCCACTTACATTCAGAATTTTAATATTATTTTCACCAGCAGGTTGCAGTGTGCCACTAAGCATGAGGCACCACAGCCCATGTAAAGCCCAGACCTACAAAGCAACCGCTGCCCAGCCTTTTGGCATGCAAATTGCAGGGTGACTCATGGTCAGCGCATGGCAATGGGTCACTAGTGGCCCACTATTAAGTCACGGTAATTACCTCACACCAGATGGGAGTTTGCCACTATTGGCTAGCTCTTATGTCACAGTAATTACCTCATAGCCAGATGGGAGTTTGCCACTATTGCTAGCTATTATGTCACAGTAATTACCTCATTGCCAGATGGGAGTTTGCCACTATTGGCTAGCTACTATGTCACAGTAATCACCTCATATCAGATGGAAGTTTGCCACTATTGGCTAGCTACTATGTCACAGTAATTACCTCATTGCCAGATGGGAGTTTGCCACTATTGGCTAGCTACTATGTCACAGTAATTACCACATACCAGATGGCAGTTTGCCACTACTGGTTAGCTATTATGTCACAGTAATTACCTCATACCAAATGGGAGTCTGCCACTATTGGCTAGCTCTTATGTCACAGTAATTACCTCATAGCCAGATGGGAGTTTGCCACTATTGGCTAGCTATTGTCACAATAATTACCTCATACCACATGGGAGTCTGCCACTATTGGCTAGCTATTATGTCACAATAATTACCTCATAGCCAGATGGGAGTTTGCCATTATTGGCTAGCTATTATGTCACAGTAATTACCTCATACCAGACGGGAGTCTGCCACTATTGGCTAGCTATTATGTCACAGTAATTACCTCATTGCCAGATGGCAGTTAGTTACTACTCATTGACATACATACATACATACATACATCCATCACGGTAATTAAGGCATTGCCAGTTTCCCACGAGTGCTCCACAATTACGGTACATATCAAATTCTTCATCAACAGTAGTGAATGAAAGATGCAGTTTTCCTTAGTTATTGAGGTTTTAAGGGGCGTAACTACGAGGTCATCAGTCCAGTAGTCATCCTTACCCACTCATAAAACTAACATGAGATAAAGACCTAATTGTCGTTACCATAGGCCTACACATGCACATGTCTGTATCCACGAAAATTAAATACGGTTTTCTGAATTAATCCCCAAGTGGCACGAATAAGTCTTACAACTGTTCTAATGTTAAAGTAGGCCCACTTCATCATTAAATTATATCATGTCCGTATACAGCATTTCAAAGATCCCTGCATGGACATGTCATTAATTACCGGCAACATTACAAAAAATTCTCACATAGAAATACCTCGCAGGAAAGTACGCCTAACACACGGAACTCGGCGACGAGATCAGTGGTGGACAGAAAACGAACACGTGAAACAACTCAAACCACGAATCCCACAAGATCAATAGGAACCATGAAAAATAAATTACATAAATACGATATCGGACACTTGACTAACACTAAGATACGATTTTAAACCACAATATTTAATTAGAGTGATTATAACTTACCTAAACAACGAATTTAGGGAATGCGGAGAGAATCACAGAAAAGAAAATGGAGGCTTCTTGTTCTTCTGCTATTTTTGTTAGATTTGTTGGGCCTGACCGAATATCGAGACTTCTCCTTTTGTTCTGCACTGCGTGTCGTTGTTGGGCACAGTATTACTTAACTCAAGCGACGGTGCTGCTGATATCTGGAACTAGTGTTAGGGTTCATTTATTTTCTCGAATCAGAGGCAGATATATAATTTTGTACATACAAAATCAAAGGAGAAACATCGAATTATACATATATATATGTAATCAAACTGTCTTTGCCCAGAAACGAGCAACTGCTATAGCATTTTCTTGTGCCAAAATACCTCCACCTCACTGCAAGAATCTGGGCAGCATAAGCACTGACACGGATTACGGAAGTGTCCAGACAGGAGGGAGACACTAACACAGTTCTGCTTGGATGAAAATTAGTTATAACATGCACATTGCACGCCATTTTAACTCTATTATTAATGTATTTAAGTATTAAGTTATTATTTATGTTCTTTGGCCATTGGCCATTGGCCGCAATAAGCAATGACACAGATGCCTTGTTGTCTGTACCGCTCCACATTCACAAAGTGTTGATTTTTGTAGGTATACTTAGTTTTGCCTACACCTGCTCGTAATCTGTTTAATGATTTCCAAGTGGTCCAGTCCAAGTTGTGCCCGGCAGGTAAGCATTCTGCTGGTGTTACCAGAGGCAGATATAGCGTTAGGGTGATAGAAACATGCTATAACATGAGCTCTTCAAATTCAACAATTGCCATGCCAATGCTTTACTTCCATAAAAAGAAAGCTTTTCAGACGGAATTGAGTAGATTACTTTGCGTCGCAAAGCCGATTTCGAAGTATATGATCGTAGAAAGATTTTACAAAGGAGAATTATTTGTTAATAAATAAATATTAATGAATTTCTTACAATAACCAGTACCCCACATTCTCCCCTGCCCTATAAACTAGGCGACTTAGCAAGGTCGATTTGACAGCTGTTCTTCCTATGTGGCAAAAATTGCTTTTCGGGTAGAAATAGAGGCTATAAATGGAAAAATTCATAATATTTTAAGAGTTTTTCCAAATGTCCAAATTATAGATGTAAGTTAATTAGACAGAAAGTTCCACACTCGGCATGGCCTACAATTAAATAGGTTAGGAAAAGAGTATCTTAGTGATGAAATCTACAAAATTGTAAATTCAAATGGTAAGAATGTTTCAACAGTAATATCTTTAGAGTGGAAGCAGGGAAACTGGTAAAAGAAGCCAAACATGAGATAAGTATCTTTTGATGTCAAATTTAACTGAGTCCTACAATGGTATTTCGGATTTGTCCAGCAAAAATAATAATAACAATTATGATAATAATAATGTAAATAAATCACCAACACATGCCTGCAAAAGAAACAAATTTAAAATTTACCACCAGAATGTTCAGTCTCTCTATAATAAAATTGATTACATAAATCTAATCCTTGACACCTCAGCACTATGTATTTCAGAACATTGGCTGAAAGAGGAACAACTCAAATTAATTCAATTCCCAGGGTTTATACTAGCTAGTAAATACTCTAGATCTAACATTAGCCATTGTGGTACTTGTATCTTCTTAAGAAAAATTTAGATCATGAACAGTTAACAGCTTGTTATTATCTAATTATGGAACAGGATTTTGAATTCTCTGCCGTAAAAATACAACAGTTTATGTTAATAATTGTATGCGTATACCGTTCACCGTCAGGAAATTTTCATTTATTTATAGATAAATTAGAATTGTTACTCAATAACATGAGCAAAGTAAATTTCGCTATAATAATTTGTGGGGATGTAAATGTTGATTTCTTAAAATGTGATAGAAATTGTGAATTATTAACACAGTTACTAATTTCCTATGGACTGAAACCTACAGTAAATACCCCAACAAGAATAACAAAATTTAGTAAAACCACTCCTGATCATTTTTTTTTATAAATACAGATAAATATCGCCAATCAATAGAAGTCTATTTCCCGGGTTTTAGTGAACACCATGGACAAATACTGAGTTTTGAAGTACCCGAAAAAATCAATAATAATGAAAATGGAATAAAATCAAAGTGCAGGTCATTCACTAAAACAAATGTTACATATATCAATGACTTATTAAATAACGAAACATGGTCAGAAATGTATAAACTAGAAAATGTAAATGACAAATTTAATGCATTTAACAGTACCCTAAAACACTATTTTGAAACAGCATTCCCCTTTAAAAAAGAACTATTCAAAATAACGAAGCTAGCAATTGGATAACAACAGAGAATATAAATTCATGTGAAAGAAAATATATCTACACAAATTATATAAACATTACCACACATCACCTGAATTCAATTTATACTAAAAAAAACACACTAGCATATTAAGTAAACTAATAAGACTAGCAAAGGAAATTCATAATGATAATTTTATATCCCAATCATCAAATAAAAACAGGGCTATGTTGTCCGTGATAAAGAAAGAAACTGGAAAATCTGCTAAAATACAATTGAACATTTCACTGACCTGCAATAATGAAGTGATTACTAATCCAGAGGAAATAGCAAACTCTTTTAATTACTATTTTCTGGAAATTCCACAAAAATTATTTAATAAATCACAGGTAAATACGGTACCCTGAATTCTAATTATAAAATAAATATATGCAGTGATTCTTTATTTATAAATCATGCCACAAGTGAAGAGATAAGAATAGTTACAAAAGAGCTAAAAATAAATTCTGGACTGGCATTGATGGCATCTCTGATGCAATTTTAAAAAAATGTGCAGAAAATATAATAAATCCACTTACGCAGTTAATAAACAGTTCAATTCTCTCAGGATCTTACCCGGACTATGAAACTCACAACATGGATTCAGAACGGAAAAATCTACAAATAAGGGGCAGTTGACCTCGTAGTTCCGCCCCTTAAAACAACAATAACTAACTAACTAATCTACACATACAGCAATTTATGAATATATTAATAGTATACTGAAATTAAATGACAATAAGGGACATGTAACAGGCCTATTCTTAGATTTATCGAAAGTATTTGAAGTTGTTGACCATAAAATCATCCTTACGAAACAAAATTAATATGGTATTAGAGGTGTAGCTAATAAATGGATAGAGTCTTGCTTAACAAGGCGTAAACAAATAGTAAGCTTGAGACACAAGGATGATGGAACCAGATTACTTAATGAAATATTGTCCAATGAGGGTATTATTAAATCTGGAATACCCCAGGGATCGGTTTTGGGCCTACTACTCTTTCTTCTATATATCAATGATATAACACAGAACGTTGATTCTCATAAGGCAATGTTGTTTGCGGACGAAACAACACTCGTAATAAAAGGTGAAACTAAACAGGTCATACAGCAGTCTGCTGACTCTGTTACAGAAGAGTTAACCTTCGGGCGGGCGCGCCTTTTGCACTCACACCAGTTGGCGCGCTCCGGCATTTTGGCCGCTCTCGTTCTCGTTCAGTTCTCAAAGCCAGAAGTGTTTGTTGACATGAAATTCATTGGGATTTCAATTTTTACACTAAAGACACAATGAGTGAGCAATTAACCTTTATTTTACAACGACTTTTATCACATCTGCAAACTGAAAAGGAACAACTCAACAATCAACTCAATGCAAATAGTACTGTAAAGGAATAATATTCCAAATATAGGCCTATCACTTGTGTTCGATTTTTATCACATCAAGGTTACAGGGTTATCACACTTCCATTTGGAATTAGACGTCTTCATCTTCATCCTCTACTTCAGGCTGTGCACATGAGTTGCATGTGATTTCATGGACTGAATTATTTTTACATACATATTTTGCACATTTCTTGCAGGACATCCGAGTCCGATTGTTCTTAGATCTACCACAATAAAAACAAATTTGTATTTTTGTGGAAGGTGTTACTTCAACCTGATCAGGTTCTTCCTTATACTTTTCTAGAAAACAACGTAGTTTTCGAGGAAGAGTAGTTATTGTGGCCCAGTATTTTAGATTTTCTTCCATGAGGGCGAAACTTAAGTTGGATACATAAGTTCTTCTCCTCAAATCACTGTTCCGAGTATTGGCCTTCAAGATCTTGTAGGAATTAATCCCAGCCACATCGAGAAGACGGTAAAATACCACCGTTGGCCACCTTCGAATTGTTCTGGAAGTGGAGCACCTTGAACACATGAGGTCCACTGTGTCCACCCCTCCTTTGGTGCCATTGTAGTCCATAATTTGGTGTGATTTGCCTGTCTCTTCGTCAGTTTTATTGTCGTCGTGCATCGTAGACAAAACGAGCACTGCTTTCTTCCTCTTTGTCACCATAGAAATCAAAGTCATATCAGGTTGTGCACCAAACTTGTAACTTCCGGGTACTGATGTAGAATTGCGCTCCACAAACTCTGGGGGAATCTCCTTTTTATTACTTTTCAGGGTGCCCAAAAAGGTCAACCCGTTCTTTACAAATCCTCGGCAAGAGGATAGCTGCTAAAGTAATTATCTGTAGTGACATTACGATTTGTTTTCTTGATGGGATCTATCAGTCTGACAACAATATCATGAGGCTTGTTGGTGGTAGCATAAGGGCCAGTTTCTTGCTTTCCACAATAGATTTCAATATTGTACGTATAGAATGTACGAGCATCATATAAGGCATACATTTTAATATCGTATTTGGCTGGTTTGTTAGCCATGTACTGCACGAATCGGCAACGGTCCCGGAAAGCAACCAGCATTTCATCGACGGTCAGGAATTCACCAGGAGTATATGACTGTTGTGAATTGTGGACGAATTTGTTCAGAATGTCTCGAATGGGAGCTAGTCTGTCACTGTTCATCCGCTCCGTTCGTGTATTCACGTCATCGAATCGTATACATCTCAATAAAATTCGGAATCGACTTCCGTTGAAATTAGCGCGCAAAATGGTATAACCAGTCCCGTTTGTGGCAAATGGTTCAGATAGATTCGTACGATTCTCCCTTTTGACCGCCATAAATAATAATGCCCCCCAAAAAGCACGAATTTATTTTATATCAGTCAACCTAAAATCCCTCCCTCGATCTCCAGTTTCCTTTTTCTGAATGTATATATTGGTGTTCTCAACGATACTATCAATAATATCAGGGGCCATTATTAGTGAAAAACATTCGATTTCAGTCATACAATAATGGGCAGTTACCTTAGGGCCTGGAAAAGTTTTGATAATGTTTCTTCCCTTTGTTTTTATAATCTTTGCGACAGGGTGATTAGCCCACAATGTTTCTCCATATTTATCGATAAAAAACGAAGGCTCTCACTATTTTCAGCGTCTTCTTCTCCTTCATTTTCAATTTCCACTTCAGACTCACTGTCGTGGTCGTCCACATGTATTTATTCAGTCTCGAAATCTGGATCGTTCTCATCGTCTTCGGTCAGATCTTCTAGCTGGTCCATTCGTTATTCTTCCTCCAACTCTTGAAGAATTGTAGAAATATCCTCAGGTCTGAGGTAAGGTTCCCTGAAACCCTAAAGTAAAGATCCAGTAAATCATAGGTATTCATAAAATCCTAGAGAGTAATACCGAGGGAACGAGTGAGAGGAAGGACAGTGAAATAGAGGTGTAAAGCATAAATATTTGAAAAATATACACTGAAATATATGATATTTGAGCAATTCATCATATGGTATTATAAATCAAGTAAAAAAGTAAAGAAATAAATACTTACGTTGTGTGTGTGTTGGACGGCGAAGGTTTAGCGAGGAGGCAATCTGGCCTGTCAAACCTCCTACCGTGACATGGGCAACTTGAGTAATGAATTGCGCAATCCCTCTACAAGTCTGAGGTGGTGTTGGCCTGCCATCTGACGTCTTAGATAGTAGTTAGAGAATACTTAGGGGCGTGGTTGTCCTCCACGGGAGTATAACAATGTAGCACGTCTTTTTTTAAAATCCCGGCCAATATGCCACGTGCTCGCCCGCCGGAAGGTTAACCAAATGGTCACAAGATAATCGCCTCATAATAAACTATTAAAAAAACAATATGTCTAAATTTCCACACTATAGAGAATAGGAATCCTGCGACACCCAACATAACATTAAATGGTTATTATATAGAAACTAAATCAGAAACAACGTTTTTTAGGACTATGGATACAACAAGACTTGAAATGGAATAAACATATACAATATCTGAATACTAAACTGAACTCGATGTGCTTTCCGTTACGTATTTTGAAAACTTGCACTAGCAAGCACACATTAAGAAATACTTATTTTGCTCATTTCCATTCATACTTATGAGGTCATATTTTGGGGTATGTCACCAGTTGTACTAAGCACGTTTAGGATGCAAAAGAGGGCGATAAGAATTATGGGAAATGTAAACACTAGAGAATCATGTAGACCTCTTTTTAAAGATTTAAACATTCCCCACTGTCCTGCATTCATATCATTGAAAGTATTATGGTTTTTTTAATTTAATGAATAAAGACGTTTTTCTTAAAACAAACAATGATGTTCATAGACATAAACAAGACAAAATCAAAACATTCGTATTTCACATACACACACACACACACACACACACACACACACAGCATATATCAAAAAGGAACTTTTCACACAGGAGTTAAATTATACAATAAACTACCCCAGTATATAAAATTTGACCCAAAAATAAAAACCTTTGAAAGAATGTTGAAAGCTTATCTGCAGTACCATTGTTTTTACTCTGTAGTTGAATATCTTAGCATATAGGAGCGATGAAATCTAGAATTACTGTATATTTTACTTTTCTATTTTAATTGTAATACCTAGCTGTAAGTTGTTGTATGTATAGAATTATGTTTTCATATTGTGATAATAGAGTAAGGTGTAAATAGTTGTCCAATAAGATTGTATCTCTTAAGATATGTTATTTTAATAAGTTATAAATAGTTATTGTATTAGTAATATATACCTGTAAGTTATTTTATTTTATAGATGCAATTTCTGACGTGTCCTATATCAAAAATATATTGTATACATGCAATTGATCAAATTGATAAATAAAAATGTAATCTAATCTAATCAATAAAGAAGAAGCATGGCCTGTCGGGGTTCTTGTGAAGAGATGAACACACCTGGACGACCCAAATTGTTACACTTGGAGTCCCACACGATTCACTAGAGGTAATCAATAAAGCAGACGCATGGGGTCCTTGAGAAGAAGTATATTTTTCGCAGAAACAGAACAGAAGGCGTAAGACTATAAAAGGACAGAACTATGCAACATACACCTATGGAACGTAGAAGGATTGGAAAGCTTAAGAAGCAATTCACCAATTAACGCAAGACATATTAATCTTAACAGAAACATTCTCCGTCAATGAAGTAGAACTGCAAGGATATTATGGCACACACTCATTAGCTAAGCAAGGGGAAGCAGGAAGGCCCAGTGGTGGCATATCCTGCTACTTCAAGCCATCACTCGCACCAATAAAATTACTACTAAATACAGATAATATCATAACAACAAAAACGGAAGTCCTCACAGTGATCGCTGCATATTTTCAACCATACATGTATCTCGAACCCCTTTGTAGAAGAGATAAATAGATAGATAGATTTTATTAATTCAATTTGATCAAATACATGCATTCAATACATTTTTGATATAGGACACGTCAAAATTTACATCTATAAAATAAAAGAATTAACAGGTATATATTACTAATATTATAACTATTTAACTTATTATAATAGCAAATCTTAATAGATACAATCTTATTGCACAACTATTTACACCTCACTCTATTATCATAATATGAAAACTTAATTCTATAAATACAACAACATACAGCTAGGTATTACAATTAAATTAAAAAAGTAAAATATAGATTTCATCGCTCCTATACGCTAAGATATTCAACTACTGAGTAAAAACCATGGCACTGCAGATAAGCTTTCAACATTCTATCAAAGATTTTTTTTTTGGGGGAGGGGCAGTTTTATATACTGGGGTAGTTTATTGAATGATTTAACTCCAGTGTGAAATGTTCCTTTTTGATATATGCTTGTGTGTGTGTGAAATATGAATGTTTTGATTTTGTCTTGTGTTATGCCTATGAACATCATTGTTTGTTTTAAGAAAAACATCTTTATTCATTAAATTTTTTTAAAAAACATAATACTTTCAAAGATATATATGCAGGGCAGAGGGAGAATGTTTAAATCTTTAAACAGAGGTCTACATGATTCTCTAGAGTTTACATTTACCATAATTCTAATCGCCCTCTTTTGTATCCTAAACGTGCTTAGTACATCTGGCGACATACCCCAAAATATGATCCCCTATCTTAACCCTAGAGCGGGCGCGCCTATAAATGTTACATTGCCGGGCGCGTGGTGAATTTCGTTCACCATTCATTTTTCTTAGTCTTTGCATCTGGTTAACAAGTACTTACTCTTACACGATTGATATTGTTACTCCTTATGTGCTTTATAAACCTTAGATAAAATAATTACAACACAAATTACAAGTGACAGTACATACATATATTAATAAAGGGTCAAAATGTTCATGGGTTGAAGACTAAAAATACAATTGAAACCGATGAATACTTCACTCATGAGAACTTAAAATGAAACACTTCTAATAATCTTCATTATTCATTATCAATATTCTCACAGCTTACACATCTAATGCATCTTCTAGAGTGTGTTTTACACACAAAGTTATGATACTCATTACACTTCATTGTGGTGACTTGATTTTGTTTCCGCTCACAGTGAATGCATCGTCCTCTCTTCGTTGGCACTTTTATCTCTTCTGATCTTTCTTCCTGATGATATGGGGATAACACTGCTCGGATATCTGGAGGCAGTGTTCCTATCTTAGCTCGTTCAACCAGCCACTTATTCATAAGTTGAAATGAAAGATTCTTCAAAAACACGCGTCTCTTTACTGGTTGGTTCTTCGGATTCCCTTGGTAAAGTACCTGACTATTTATTCCAGCAATGTTGAGTAGAGCAAAAAGACACACATTGTCCACCGTGGGGTTTTCCGGGCTACCGAGTGCTTGCCTTCCATTTGGTTGGAAGTATCGACTCCGCCTTTAGTTAGATTATAATCTAGTATAGCTTTGAACTGTTAGGATCCACGGAGGGTTCGTCGTGCATAGAAGAAAGTAAGATAACTGCTTTATTCCTTTTAGGAACATGCGAAATGAGCATGATTTCATACTGAAACCCAAACGTTGTTGAACCAACTGGCCTATCTTTATGAGGAAGAAACTGCTGTGGAATTTCTCTTTTATTCTTCCTGAGAGTGCCTATACACGTTATTTTATCTTCTAAAAGATCAAGGACTAGGTCATAGCTGGTATACCAGTTGTCGATTGTTAGATTACGATTTTTTCCCTTCACGTGTTCTATTAGACGTTTCACTATATCATATGGTTTATTAGAGAGTTAATAGGGGCCAGGAGGTTGCCTGCCACAGTATAACTCCAGGGATGAAGTATAAAAAGATTTTGCATCATTCAGGGCGTAGAATTTTAACCCATACTTTGCCGGCTTACTTGGCATAAACTGTATAAATGCACATCTCCCTCGAAAAGGCACTAGCTTCTCATCTATTGTTACAAACTCACTTGGTGTGCAGCTCTTTTTACAGTTCACTACAAAGGAATCCAACAATGTGCGAACTGCTGCTAGTTTATCTATTCGCAGGCGATCGTTACGTGTAGTTTTGTCGTCAAAACGAAGACTCCGTAACAAAAATAGAAACCTCTTTGAAGACATGCAGGCTCTTGCTATTCCCATTCCAGTTCCATCTTTCGCCCAGATTTCTACAGATGTGTACTGTTAACCTTTCAATCCAGTGAGGAACAATAAACCAATCAAAGCAATTATTTCTTCATGGCAAGTAGGTTTAGCATCGCGCTCACGACTGTAAGTCACTTCTTCGCAATGCCTTGCAATATAAATGTTAGTATAAGAAACTATTTCATCAAAAATTTCAGAATCAATTATGTGTAAGAAAGCATCCATTTCACACGACACTGTTTTCGCATCTCCTTTTGGACAAGGAAATATTTTTATTATATTTTTTGATTTAATCCTAGAGGCAGCCCTTGAAAAGCTATTGGTGCACCACATTGTTTCGTCTTTCCCAAAGAAAAAAACCCTCTCTAGTTCATCGTGTTCATAGCTATCAACTAGGCCTACATCACCTTCATGTTCACTCTCACTGTCATGATTAATGTCTGAATAATTTACCACTTCATCTTCACCATCAGAAAAATCACAAACTTCAGCTCCCTCAAATCCTTCCTCCTCATCAGATAATTCCTGTAACAGCGTTTGTATGTCTTCATCCTTCACAAACTTCGCCCTACAATAAAAACAGATAGTTAATTTTGTATCCTCTATAGTCTATATTTTAAAATAATGAAACGCCAAGAACGTATAAGATACAATTTTACTTACATTTCCGGGCGCGTGGTGAAGAAAGTTCACCAAATGACGGCACTTGCGAGTCAAGGTCGAATATCGTGACACGTACTATTTCCTGAACAGATACCGCTACACTGAGAGTATCGATAAGCCTTCGCCGGAAGGTACTAGCCGCGCCACGGCTGTAGCTCTTAGGAACAAACAACTACAGATGAAATACGCGGGTTGGTGAACGAAATTCACCAGCGCGCCCGGTTTAGGGTTAAGTATGAATGGAAATTAGCAAAATAAGTATTTCTTAATGTGTGCATGCTAGTGCAGGTTTTCAAAATACGTAACGCAAAGCACATCGAGTTCAGTTTAGTATTCAGATATTGTATATGTTTATTCCATTTCAAGTCTTGTTGTATCCATAATCCTAAAAACTTTGTTTCTGATTTATTTTCTATTTGATGACCATTTAATGTTATATTGGGTTTCGAAGGATTCCTATTCTGTATAGTGTGAAAATTTAGACATACTGTTTTTTATAGTTTATTATGAGGCGATTATCTTGTGACCATTTGGTTAACTCTCCTGTAACGGAGTCAGCAGACTGCTGTATGACCTGTTTAGTTTCACCTTTTATTACGAGTGTTGTATCGTCCGCAAACAAAATTTCCTTATGTGAATGAACGTTCTGTGTTATATCATTGATATATAGAAGAAAGAGTAGTGGGCCCAAAACCGATCCCTGGGGTACCCCAAATTCAATAATTCCCTCATTGGACAATGTTTTATTAAGTAATTTGGTTCCATCATCCTTGTGTCTCAAGCTTACTATTTGTTTACGCCTTGTTAAGTAAGACTCGATCCATTTATTAGCTAGACCTCTAATACCATATTGATTAATTTGGTAAGGAGGATTTTATGGTCAACAACATCAAATGCTTTGGATAAATCCAAGAATAGGCCAGTTACATGTTCCTTATTGTCAATTAATTTCAGTATACAATTACTACATTCGTAAATTGCTGTCTGTGTAGATTTTTCCGTTCTGAATCCATGTTGTGAGTTTGATAATATTTTATTTTTTTCTATGAAACTTATCAGTCTCTTATACATAATTTTTTCCACAATTTTTGCAATACCAGTTGGTAAGGTAATAGGACGATAGTTATCTAATTCATCTTTTGAACCGTTTTTGTGGACTGGAATTACTTTTGATAACTTTAAAATATCCGGGTAAGTTCCTGAGAGAATTGAACTGTTTATTAAGTGCGTAAGTGGATTTATTATATTTTCTGCACATTTCTTTAAAATTGCATCAGGGATGCCATCAATGCCAGCATAGAATTTATTTTTTAGCTCTTTTATAACTATTCTTACCTCTTCACTTGTGACATGATTTATAAATAAAGAATCACTGCATATATTTATTTTATTATTAGAATTTAGTGTATTTACCTGTGATTTATTTAATAATTTTTGTGGAATTTCCAGAAAATAGTCATTAAAAATGTTTGCTATTTCCTCTGGATTATTAATCACTTTATTATTTCTGATCAGTGTAATGTTCCTTTGTATTTTAGCAGATTTTCCAGTTTCTTTCTTTATCACGGACCACATAGCCCTGTTTTTATTAGATGAATGGGAAATAAAATTATCATTATGCATTTTCTTGGCTAGTCTTATTACCTTATTTAATATGCTAGTGTATTTGTTGTAGTATAAATTGAATTCAGGTGCTGTGTGGTATTGTTTATATCATTTGTGTAGAAATTTCTTTCTTTGACATGAATTTATAATCCCTGTTGTTATCCCATTGCTAGTTTTGTTATTTTGAACAGTTCTTCGTTTAAAGGGAAATGCTATTTCAAAATAGTGTTTGAGGGTACTGTTAAATGCATTAAATTTATCATTTACATTTTCTAGTTCATAAATTTCTGACCATGTTTCCTTATTTAATAAGTCATTGAAATATTGTAAGGTTTCTGTGAGGGAGGCCTGTACAAATAATTAATCTAAGGGATGAAACTAGTCTAAAATAGGGGGCGAGCTTGGCAAATGCTGTAAGAGGTAGGGAGTGTTTTATGAATGGAGATCGACAGTGCGATCAGCCAGGATAACTCCCCAATGTACTGTTTGACGGGGTGGTTCTAGGTGAAGAGCTATTAAGTTACTACACAGGGTGTAACAGATGCGCCACGCGGTCTACAGTGAGTCGTATGCAAGCGAGTAAACGGGGAATTCGCTGGTGTCAGCGCGGAGCAATAGCGCTCAGCTGACTACAAGAAACAATTAAACAAGTACACTGTAAGGCTAATTCTAAGTCCTACCTAAAGAGGAATCTAATAGGGTAGGATCTTACTAGCTAAATAAATAAAAGAATAAGACCTGTGACTTCTAGTGTTTCTGAATTTAATGTGCACCTCGATCTGGAGGTACACTGATAGAGCTAGCAGTTCAAATGGTAATTAATAAAAATAATAACAGTCCATGCACAGGGGGAGGTGAGTGTGTAGTGTAGTGGTGAGAGTGGTGATCGCTTAACACTTACCCGTCCAGCCGACAGCAGAGGTTCGTCACGTCGGTGCACTAATCAAGTGATCGAATGGTGACTGATTGATCCTGAGTGCCTGACCTCTGGGGTTCTTATACCTTTCGTGTGCTCGGTCGGCGGAATCCTTACATTCCTACCGAGTCGTGCAACTTTCCCGGGTCAATGCCTGGGCTACGAGGCTACTTGAGTTCATGTATGTGCTAATTATCAGTCATGTAATTTATAGGTGGTAATTTATAGGTTTTTAGATTAAAAGTTTGTAATTTTGGTATTTTGTAGATTTCGTTTAGGGGATGGGGGTAGCGTACCCTTGGGGTACAACAACCCCCTTTGTAGGGTTAGTTATCGTCCTCGATAACTGGACGAAGACGTGGGGGTGGTTTTTGAAAAAATAGGACATCTTCTTTCTTGATATTCTTCTGTCTTCTGTTCTTCTCTTCTTTTCTTCTTTCAATTTAGCTCGTATTTGTATAGTTGGCGTCGTAGGGGGTGCGTTGGTAGCCCGTGGAAGATAGGGGTAAGTCAGGGGGTAGATATGCATTTAGTGAGATATTGGTAAACGTCGAAATTTGAATAATGAATATGTGTGCCTTCTAATTATTGGGTGTCCGGGTGTGCTCAGCGATCAAGTGTAAGTGTTTGTGGTGAGGGGAACAATATTTCTTTACATCTCTTTTTTTTAAATTCAACAATGGGGTGTGAAGCTTACTTGTTTCCATAGGATATCTTTTACTTGACGGGATATAACATTGATCCCTATTGTATGTGTAACATAGACATAATAAATTGTTAAACAAAACAGTACATAATAAAAACATTTCAATATCAACAATGTAATTTAAGGGGTGCAGGAACACACGAGAGGAAAAAAATCCGAGGGTTGGGGGGGGAGGTTATATATACATATATAATTAATGTACTTCTGGTGTGGATGAAAAACTGCCCTCGCGTGCCCTGCACGTGTGTAAAAGGGATAGAGTGGAGAGAAAGAATGAAATAAATGTCGCAAGGTGAAATTAAAGGGTTTAAATTTAAATGTGTTTTATTGTTTGGGAGAAATGCGACATTTTTACAAAGGGGAGTTTAGAAGAATAGAAAGGAAAAAACAACGAGTACCATAAAACCATCCATATGTTCTCATTTCTTTGCAATTTTATCTATATAACAACATTTTTTTAATATTTTGCAGAAAAATTTTCATGTCATCTTACTATTTATAAGCATTAAAACCATTAAAAAATAAAACAAAACTCTGTTAATTAGATCCATATTCTATAAAAACGAAAACAAATTCTCTTAATTATATTAATATTCTATAAGAACAAAACCAAATTCTCTAAATTATGTTAACATTCTATAACAAAACCAACTTCTCTTAATTATATATCAATATTCTGTTACTACCGTCGTTGCGCAACTATACCATTATTAATATTGTATTCCATACCCGTTAATATTACGGCGAGTGCACTCTAACTTAATATTTAATCATAACTTATCATCTATTACCTGCAGGTTATATGCTACTCGTCTAAAATATATTCTATTGTATGGCTTGCTCCCTGTGGGCGAGCGAAGTCATCTTGGCTGCACAACTCGTCCTTTACAGAGATGGGCGCGAGTTGTGTGGCCGTAATGCACCTCTCATTTTAGGTGTCAATTTAGTTGTTGATCCGACCTCCAGTGGAGGGTATCCCACAGGTATATCTCCACTGTGGTTCGGATGTTCGCCTGAAAATGGGTATTATGTGGGGGGGACTGTGTATTGGCCGTGTGAGTGTGAAATGTGGGGGCGGGAAATTTGTGTAATACCAAAGAAACATATTGTTAGTGCATATAATTCGTAGCAATCTGTGGGAATCCATAATACACATGTAAATGTATTATGTTAGAGGGTATTTACCCTCGTCCTTTGTGGGGTGAACCTGTGGAGGCATATAGAGAAACAGTACATTTATTCATTATCTCACATGTTACCATTGTTATTATTAGTTTCGGCGAGCGCCCAAAATGGAGCTACTCCCGATGCATGCGTTCAAAGTGTGCACCACCATGTGCGCTGCGTCTGGTGTCAGCGCCTCAGGTTTTTAACCTGCGCTGAAAAGTAAATACATATTTATGATTATAAATCACAGATTTCTAATTACTATTGGCCATTTGTTATTTACTCTCTTTATACCTTTGTATTTCCTTATTCTTATCCATCTTTCTCCTAAAACCTTGTATTACTTCAACCTTTATTCCTTACTGGGTATATATTCGTATTTCTTTATTCCTTCTTACTCATTATCTCTTATAACTTCACCTTACTTTATTCCTATTCATTTCTGTTCTATATCATTGTGCTACTTTATTTTTCATTCATTGTTGTATTCACCTTGGTATTTCTTTATGCTTTCTTACTCATTATTTCCTATAACTTTACTGTACTTTATTCCTATTTATCTCTGTCCTACCTCATTGCTTTACCATTTTCTTTATTCATTATTGTATTCACCTTTGTCTATCTTTATTCTTTCTTACTCATTATGTCCTATAACTTCACTGTATTTTACTTCAATTTATTTCTGTCCTATATCATTGCTCTACCTCTTCCGTCGTTCATTATTGTGTTTACCTCTGTCTTTCTTTACTCTTTCTTACTCATTATGTTCCATAATTTCACTGTACTTTACTCCTATCTGGCGTATGCAAGATCGGATTCAGCGCTCATATCTTGAATTACTAACAGTATGCCTGGGTTGCATATTTTTACTCACGAGATACATTCTTTCGCCTTTATGCCGTAAAAAAAATACGGATTCGTATGATGGTGTAATTTAACCAAGGGCTGTCCAATACGCAGGGTGGTATCGGAACTAAGAGAGCCTAGACGGACTTCCTTTTCCAGTGGACCGGCTAAATACGTAACATGGTATGGGGCATTAAGTACGTATAGTAATCCTAGTGACCTTCGTCCAATTTGCAATGTGGTATCGGTAACCCGAGTGACTACGAATGCAGATTGTGGTATGGAAAAACTACGGTTTCTGTTCAAAGCGGCTTACCCAGTTGACCCATACGTATAGTGGTTTGGTTTACTCTTACATAGCCTGCGCTAGGAGTTACCTCCGTATCGAGTGACCTCCCACGCGCATTGCCATCCTTGGTCTATGCTACATGTGCAAATTGCACCCCCATCTGCGCTGTGTCCGGTCTCGACGCCTCATATATTGCCACTTATGCAATATCAATATTCCTCTTCCTGGGGCACAATAATGTCTGTAACCTCGGCCAGGGAAAAGAATCGTAGTTTCATTATTTCATTGTAGTTTCATTATTTCATTGTTTCATATATATCAGTATATTTCTCTCCGTGAGGCACAGTAGTAACTTAACTGTAACCTCGGCCAGGGAGAGAATCGTTTATTTCATTATATATTTTCTTCTTTTATGCTTTGGTCAACGGGGGTATGAGCAGAGAGGTCCTTGATGCTACATACTTCGGCCCGGGAAAT
Source organism: Meconema thalassinum (assembly GCA_946902985.2). NCBI lineage: Eukaryota > Metazoa > Arthropoda > Insecta > Orthoptera > Tettigoniidae > Meconema > Meconema thalassinum. The sequence goes on along the minus strand of OX336388.2, from coordinate 50,690,111 downwards.
TATATCCTCTTCTTTCTTGATGTATAAGTCTACGGTATGCTATGTACCTCGGCCCGGGAAAAATATATCCTCTTCTTTCTTCACCTGTGTATAATAACCAGGTCTCTAGCCCCGCGCATAGGGCCGAAATTACTTAACCTTACATACTAATTAATGTTAAGTCCTAGGGGTCGTCTTGGGAAGGAGGAAGTATCCTGTCCGATGTAGGGGTAATTTATTCCCCCATCGAACCATCAAGCCCCATCCGCAGGTATAGTTTAGACGACGTTAGGGCATAAAAAATGGTATAACGGACCCTGTGATTTATTAGGGGAGACAGGCTAGGTACTTCCCCCAACACAGGCGCTTGCCTGCCCTAACGCGTCACCACTATGACCTCTCGTCGGTCGTCAACGTCGAAGTCTTATTATGTTGTCTTGGGTACAATTTATCAATTCATCAACATCTATTTTCACCTGGAAAATATTTTCACATCCATTTAAGTGCATCTCCGTGCGCAAACCATGAAGAATAAGTGTCAAGCGGTATTAGGTTGTTTATGGTGTTGTAGTTATACGGGGGGGACAATTGTGGTGGCACGGTGTACTGTCATTGCGCCTGGTCTGTCGGATTTCCAGCTAATATCAGCTGCGTATTATTCCTTCTCACATGTTAGTAGGTAAGTGAAGGATTGTGAATGGTATTCCCGTGTTATTGGGCAGTTGTAGGTATGATAAAATTTTTAATTATTGGTAACTGGATGGTAAGAGAGGTCCAAGGAATCGTGGTCCTATGGGGACGTCTGGAAACGTTAAGTGGTAGGAATTCTCGACCGGTATGGGTGAGGATTTTGTTGTGTAGGACCTGGGTGTTCAGCTTGTTTGTTAGGTACCGTGCTGAAGGATTGAGGGTAGCATTTATGCTTTTAATTGACATGCAGGGTAAAAACATTGGTGGTAAAAATGTATTATTGCATGCATTGGTGTTAGCGGGTTAAGCCTGGAACGCTAGCTGTTAGCTCTAAGGCATGGTGTACAGCCTGGTAATTGCATGATTACCAAGTGCCTCGCATTAATAGGGGAGAAGTGTACAAGTGTTATCTGTATAGTGTTTAATATATATCTTGGGAGGGAAATGTGCTTTGCGGCTTGGACACACTAGTCGTAATATATGGCACCTGTAGCCATAATAATAATATGCGACTGCTGTTCATGCTCGTAATATATGTACTAGACTTATGAGCTATAAAGTCTAGCTTGAAAAACTGGTCATCTATTAAGTAAAAATGTAGACTTTCACGACCGGCGTTGAAATAGGAATCTCCGTTTCGCGGGCTTATAGGTCGTGTTCCAAGGACATTTTGACGACAAAATGTCCTTGGAACACGACCTATAAGCCCGCAAAACGGAGATTCCTATTTGGTCATCTATTATTATGATATAGTATAATCCCTTAACTAGAGGTATTGTCTAGAGATACTGTCTAGAGATACTGTCTTGAGCTATTGCCTAGAGATACTGTCTATAAATTCTGTCTTGATCTACTGTCTTGAGATATTGTCTAGAGATACTGCCTATAGATACTGTCTAGATATATTGTCTATAGATTTTGTTTAGATATACTATATATAGGTATTCTAAACCAGGTTATATTGCAGCGCACTATATGTGTGGCGTAATTCCCTCCTATGATGGGGCTGATCGCTGCAAAAAAATAATATACTATCCACCCTATGGAAATGAGGGGATTCCTACATGTGTATTGTCATTCTATTATTTGGGAGGATGGTATATATGAATGCCATCTATATGTTAAACAAGGCCATAAATACCACTAAATGTGGCGTTATAATTATGGATTTCAAAAGGGGTAAGAATGCACGGGGGGTATATTAACGTGCTATCATTTGAAATAATTCTGCTCGTCTAAATCTGAAAGATAATATTTTGTATAATATCGCTGTACCTCATAAAAATAAATTAAAACCTCCTAATTGGGAAGTGGATTTATATATTTATATGATCACGGAGACATGCTCGTGTTGTCCTATATTGGATGGCGTGTCTATATAAGGGTGTATCCGAGGGCAAAAGTGCATTAAAAGCCCGCTAAAAGATAAAATGCGGTGTATTTTGTGTGACGCGGCGCTGTGTGAATATCACTGAGCATACTGGCCGTAAAATATGCTATCCCAGTGTTAAGTATTGAGGGATGATAGGGGTGAACTAAAATAAAAGTATTTGGTTACGCTACTTTGTGTAGTGTATTCCGACAATTAGATGTCTCTCTTCTATTGCCGTTTGAATCTGGCGCGCGATATGCGGCCTGAATTCATTATGGCTGCTCGCTAGTTACCCGTCACGTGGAAGGCGTGTCTGGTGATAACGTGTGTATATGCGAGATATCAACTATCGCCACTGTGAGGCGTGACCTGTAGCTTTGATTGGCTGTCGGGCTGTAGTAGGTCTTGTTTATCGTGGCGCTACTCTGATTGGCCCTGAGCTGGAAGAGTGGGTTGCAATCACGAGGGCTTTGTTATTGTTCCGTAAATGAGCTGTCAAAGGCACGTGTTATGTATCTAATGTAATGTTTATCATCGTTTTAAGCTATACAGCTGGTGTACTATGTAATCTGGTTAGAGGGCATTAGCTGTCCGTCTGTGTATTGGGAAGCTACGCATGTCCTTCTATTGATAAATCCTAATGGGATTACGCTGTCATTATATCGTACCTAGGTGTGGCAAACGATATGTATATAACTAATGTGTTTCTTGTATAGTATATATGTAGTATGCTGGAGTGTGTTTTACATGTCCGGCAGCATATGTCGCATTCCTGTGGCTGTAAAAATTCTGGGTAATACTATGTAGAAAAGTGTTTCAGTGGTTGGCACTTGTCTACTCCGGGAAAATGAAAAATAATGCAGGGCGCAGTAATATGCTGGGTGCCCATCTATCTATATATAAATGTTTTTGTGTTTTATTTCCCCTTCTTGTGGGAAAGTTGAAAATGGCGTTTATAAAATATGTTTATTTGCCCTGTATTTAATTCACAAATTGTACTAATGTGTACTGGGAATGTGTTTACGCGTGTAGCGATTCCCTGTGAGTGTAGCAATATTGGGTGTTACCCTGTAGGAAAAGTGTTTCCGTGGTTTACCCCTGTCTACTCCGGGAAAATGAAAAATAAAGCGGGGTGTAGAAATATGTGTATTCACAGTTAATATTGCATTCCGCATGTTGGATTGTCCATGGAGGAGTATAATGGGCTACCTTCATTGGGCATTCTGCTGCATGGCAGTGAGAATTATACAGTGTATTCTCCTGACCGGATATGTTTGTGTAAAGATGCTGTATTCCTATGTCGTATATGCTGTTTGTGAAATCAAGTGTATATTTATTCGTTTTATACTAAATAAAAATCATCGGGCCTTTACTAATCATTATCTATAAAATTCGGCATGATTATGTCTATGGTCGATACTCATTCCTTATCAAAATCCGAGGAGGGTAGGCTAACACCTGCTCTTGACTTTTTACGCCTTAGGAAAACGTAGAATAGCTATTGACCATTTAACGTATTTATTGCCGAATATATTTACATCTATACGCTCACGGCTGATATCTATCCTATAGTGTTTTGACCCAGGAAAGTACGCACACAACTGCTTTAGACTTGCTCACGCCTTAGGTCTACTGTAGGACATTTATGGGCCATGGCGTTATTGTGTTACTAATGGACATATATATATGTATGTGCCATGTCGTATCACGTTGCCTCAAAATGAAAATATGCAAATTTACTATGGCCAACTGATGATCGTAATGTTAATTGTGTATCTATTGTGTAGATGTAAATTAGAGGGGATCTATGCAAGGATTTGTGGTCCTCTTGGAGCCTTGTGGCATTTATGAAAATATTAAAGTATTTTATAAAATTAGGACTATCATTTGGTCATCAAGTAGACAATTACGAACAGCTTGTACTTAGCATATGGATGATAGATGGGTTTATACATTGACTGTGAGAGGAGTAGCGCCAAGCGTCTAGAATTATCCAGCCGCCCAGTCGGTCTTAGGCTAATATGATGTGATGATTATTATTATCATAATTGTAATTCAAATGATTTCCCTGCTCCGTCGACTAATGATGTTATTTTTTTTGCTTCGAATGAAAACTGCTCATCTTATCTGTCTTTATGACGTTAATTGGTGGTCAATTCCACTTTGATTTAGAAAAACTAAATATTTAGAAGATCCCCTATGATGATAAAAATATGTGGGACAGAGTATGTGTGAACGCCGTAAGCGCTGTGTATAACACGTGAGTCGCGGCATACTGCCGTCTCGGGTGTCGGTAATTTGTTTATGCAAGCATCCGCCTTGCCTGCAGAACACGACTCAGTGTCTGTGTGGAGGCTGCCTTACTAAGTAGCCTGTGTGAAGTGAATTTATATTTATGATTACAAACATCTTGCGGATTACAGTGTATTGGATATGTATTACGCGTAAGTATACGTCAACCTTTTTCCCAGTGTTACGTAACTGTGTTCAGCTGGTCTGTATATGGTGTTTGCTGTGACGGTGTAATAACCTGTGTTATTGAGTCACTTCCTATTGGCTGTGGTGGTGATAATCCACCTGTGTGCTATCGCAGTGAAATTCGCTAACTTGTGTTATTGTGTGTCTACTGATATGCCTGTGTAAAATGACGTTCCCCTGCATGAGTGTAGAAGTATTGCTTTTCATCCTAGAAATGCCGCTAACCTGTGTTGTTGTGTGTATGCACTGCGGCTAACCTGTGTTATTGTGTTGTCTGTGCTTTCGCTATCACGGGAATAATAGCGTTTGTTAGAGAAATCGTACTATATGTACCGTAATGTAGTATGTTAGGCCCCATGTGCCACTTTATTGGCCTATTCCGTATAATGTAGTGTATTAGCCTGTCATTTTGCCCTAATATTGGGTGACTGTTGGAATCCGTGCACTTTCTAAAATTATCCAGTAGAATATTATGTATTAATCTCCTAGAAATGGTCATTATCCATGGGAGTGTTATTTCCTATAGTGTTATGGGAAATATATGGAATCGGCTAACATTTATTACGTCTATCGGGATCGGTTATCGGTCGGTGCCGAAGGTAATATATATATAAACAATTAAGTTATATATTAGGGTACCTGAAGCGTGTTCTGTCATTATATACATGTGTGGGGAAAGGGCCCGTCACTGTATATTCCTTTATGACAGGTGAGGTGACCTCCAATCGGTCGCCTAATGTTTGTGACCATGTGTGTGAAAATCTAAATGCGATTAATTAGGTAAAAATATGCGCTAGTTATGAATTTGTATTAATGTAAAGTGTGTAGACATCATTCTAAGACAAAGGAATCCTTCTGTGGTTTGCCATGTGGCCTTCATGTGGGTAATTGACCCTTTGCATCACACGGCCATGTATGAGTGTGTATTCTACGTGACTTAGCGGAAATTATTGTTGCTAGGCGGTGACCGTGTATCGCTGACGGCGCGTTCCGTTTCTTGTTGCTTCCGTATGTTACGACAGAGGCTCGACCTCGTTTGCCGTGCACTGTATGTGGCATGTGCAAGATTCTGTCTACAATGTATTGTCTGCAAAAACATTTATGCACTTTACATATTATAACTGTATAATTATTATCAAGAATATTATGTCGGTATGTCCTATGTGAAATTTTATGATTAAAGACTAATTATGTTGTGGGGCCAAATCGGGATTGGTGGTGACCACTGTTTCTGACTGTGGTGACTAGATGCCACATTACACTTGGCGCTTTTGCCAAGGTTTGTTTGGCGTATTTTGTCTACGGGGACCTATGGGAAGTGTAGGGCATATGTAGTATTAAATATATATCTAGCCGTGTTATATTTGCAGCTAGTGTATGTTAACAAAATTCATTATATTTACAAAGACATAGTACACATGAAATATAACCTGGTATACCTTATTATACCTCTTATAACTAAACATGCAACTTATAATTAATCCTCGTATCATGCAGTGTTGGGAGTTGCTGGTGACTGCCAGTTGTGAGCATGGCTACTAAATGCCATAGCGCTTAGGGCGCTTGTTTTAATTTATATATCCCTGGGTTCGAAATATGTGGGGGAAAATATATTATTTTACTCTCTAATAATGGTGGTGAAATGCTCTTATTCCCTATGGCTCTGGGGACTGGAAAATGTGGATATAGCCTATGTGGGACTGCTACTAGCGGAGCGTACCTCGACATTTCTTATCTTTTACGTGTACCTAAATGGTGTGTGTGAAAGAAAAATGGGCTATAGAGTCGAGTTATATTATTCGTAAGGTTATTACGTGATCTGTTTAACTGGTATTAAAATTGAGTGCGCTTTTAATTATATAGAAATAATGTATTCTGAATTGGGAATCTCCATTTTGAGCTATCTCAAATAATAGCATCGTCTCCCTCGGATTGCCAAAGCGGCTTTCGCACCTGGTATCTACTCAAGGGATGCATTCTCCGTGCGAGGCGTTTGGAGAAGGGTAGTCTTAGGTTTATTTATCCCACCCTCTATTTTGTGGATTGTGATCGGAACGGTGCGGTGAACTAGTATGGCTTTTCGACGTACCTTAGGACTTTTGCTAACTGAAATAGGCGCTAAGGTCCTAGGGCCTAATGGAAGCGTTGGAATTGAAATGTTATTACGCGTTACAGTGACTGTGTCTGCATGTGTCTCGTTCCCCATAGCAAGCTTTGGATGTGGCATGGCCACGGCCGTCTCCTTCCTAATAGGAGTGGGCATTATGGGAATGGATGTGTTAATTATTTTTGGTGCATTATCTGTATTGATCGCTTCCATTGGGGGTAGGTGGGTGTGTTAGTAGCTCAAATGTAATATAGTATGCCTGAATTTTGACGGAAACGTTGCCAGATCTCGGCGTATTGCCGGGTGAATGCCCTGGCCTGTTCCGTTACTGTCGCGGTTGCAGTGTTCACCTTGAGGTGTGAGCAGGGGCCGTATAGCTGCGTGAATTTAATTATGTGTCCACAGGGGTGGTAATGTATACCGCTATTGGTTTATACTGGACATGTCACTGTGTGTGGCAATTTTTTTTACTATTAGGAAGTAATGCGGTATGTCTGTATCAACTGGGCGCTCAGCCGCCGATATTCGGCAATGAGCCGTGCGAAGTGGTTATCCAGCCTCGCATTTTGCGCCTTAATGTGTTGAAGGTGTTCTGTAAAATTGAGGTGCCCATAGACCCTGTCCATTTTGGCATGTATTGTCAGTGTTTTCGTGTGTTTCTCCTGTAGCTCCCTGTGGATCGTGTGTGGATTCCGATGTGCCCGGGTGAGGAGTGTTTTACGCCTAAGTGTGGGGGCGCGGATGTACCTAATCTGTGCCGCACTTACCCTTGCCTGCATCGCTTGGATGCGGAATTGCACCTTGAGCATTCGGCTTTGCCGGCTTCGTACGAGAAAAAAAGAATAGCTCGGAACTTCTACGTGTATTGCTATGGTGTACCCTCCCTTGTAAAGTAAACGTTTCGGCATGAGGTGCCATGGTGTAAAAAGGGGGTAGTAAATGAAATATTATTAGTATAGTACCATCTAAGGTACTGGGGATCGAACTGGTTGGGCAATTAACTAATGTGACCCTATATGAATTATATAGTGTGGGCGTAGCAAATTTGGGGTTTCAAGTGGCTGATTATTTTATAAGGGTGGCGTCAATGAAAGTGTCTCTATTAGGGCGGGTCTGGGCGGGTATATAAATTTGACTGGACCCTTATCTCAAAAAATATTCCCCAATTTTGGGTGGCGTTTGCTTGGCTAGTACGAGGTTTTAGGGATCTTTGCCGCGGAGGTGCGTTGTCTGAACCCCCTCAGACGTTGTTTTAATACAACGTTGCGGTACTCGGCGCATCTACCAATTTGTAAGGTTCCTGTGAGGGAGGCCTGTACAAATTATTAATCTAAGGGATGAAACTAGTCTAAAATAGGGGGCGAGCTTGGCAAATGCTGTAAGAGGTAGGGAGTGTTTTATGAATGGAGATCGACAGTGCGATCAGCAAGGATAACTCCCCAATGTACTGTTTAACGGGGTAGTTCTAGGTGAAGAGCTATTAAGTTATTACGCAGGGCGTAACAGAAGCGCCACGCGATCTACAGTGAGTCGTATGCAAGCGAGCAAACGGGCAATTCGCTGGTGTCAGCGCGGAGCAATAGCGCTCAGCTGACTACAAGAAACAATTAAACCAGTACACTGTAAGGCTAATTCTAAGTCCTACCTAAAGAGGAATCTAATAGGGTAGGATCTTACTAGCTAAATAAATAAAAGAATAAGACCAGTGGCTTCTAGTGTTTCTGAATTTAATGTGCACCTCGATATGGAGGTACACTGATAGAGCTAGCAGTTCAAATAGTAATTAATAAAAATAATAACAGTCCAAGCACAGGGGGAGGTGAGTGTTTAGTGTAGTGGTGATCGCTTAACAGTTACACGTCCAGCCGACAGCAGAGGTTCGTCACGTCGGTGCACTAATCAAGTGATCGAATGGTGACTGATTGATCCTGAGTGCCTGACCTCTGGGGTTCTTATACGTTTCGTGTGCTCGGTCTGACCCAAAATGTGTATACTTACCCTTTGGAACCCTGCGAGTAACACTGTATGCTTGAAATTGTGGACAGACCACTCCATTCCCTGCATTTAAGCCCTATGGCCCAAATCTACACCGTTTCACCAATCTCAACCAAAATGTGTATGTTTACCCTTTGGAACACTGCGACTAACACTGTCTGCTTGAAATTGCGGAGAGGCTAATCCATCCCCTGCATTTTGGCCCTTTGGCACAAATCTACACCGTTTCACCGATCTGAACCCAAATTTGTACACTTACCCTTTGGAACCCTGCGAGTAACACTGTCCACTTAAAATTTCGGACCGACCACCCCATTCCCTGTATTTAGGCCCTTTGGCCCAAATCTACACCGTTTCACAGATCTCACCCAAAATTTGTATATTTACCCTTTGGAACACTGCGACTAACACTGTCTACTTGAAATTGCGGAAAGGCTACTCCATCCACTGCATTTAGGCCCTTGGCACAAATCTACACCGTTTCACCGATCTGAACCAAAATTTGTATACTTACCCTTTGGAACCCTGCGAGTAACACTGCCCACTTACAATATCGGACAGACCACCCCATTTCCTGCACTTAGGTCCTTTGGGACAAATCTACACCGTTTCACCGATCAAAACCAACATTCGGATACTTACCCTTTGGTACCCTGCGAGTAATACTGTCTGCTTAAAATTGCGGACAGACCACTCCATTCCCTGCATTTAGGCCCTTTGGCACAAATCTACACCGTTTCACCGATCTGAACCAAAATTTGTATACTTACCCTTTGAAACCCTGCAAGTAACACTGCCCACTTAAAATTTCGGACAGACCACCCCATTCCCTGCATTTAGGCCCTTTGGTTCAAATCTACACCGTTTCACCGATCTCGACCGAAATTTGTATATTTACCCTTTGGGATATTGCGACTAACACTGTCTGCTTGAAATTGCGGAGAGGCCACTCCAACCCCTGCATTTAGGCCGTTTGGCACAAATCTATACCGTTTCACCGATCTGACCCAAATTTTACATACTTACACTTTGGAGCCCGACAAGTAACACTGTTCACTTTAAATTTCGGACAGACCACACTATTCCCTGCTTTTTGGCCCTTTGGCACAAAACTACACCATTTCACCGATCTCAAATAATTACCCTTTGGAAATCGCCGAGTAACACTGTCCACTCGAAATTTCGGACAGACCACTCCATTCCCAGAATTTAGGCCCTTTGGCACAAATCTACATCGTTCACCGATCGAAAACAAAACGTGTATACTTACCCTTTGGAACCCGACGAGTAACACTGTCCACTTGAAATTTCGGACAGACCACTCCATTCCCTGCATTTAGGCCCTTTGGCAATAATCTACCCTGTTTCACCGATCTGAACCAAATTTTACATACTTACCCTTTGGAACCCGACGTGTAAAACTGTCTAAATGAAATTTCGGATAGACCATTCCATTTACTGCATTTAGGCTCTTTGGCAAAAATCTACATAGTTTCACCCATCTCAACCAATCTTTATGCAAGTTACTTACCCTTTGGAACCCGACGAGTAACACTGTCTGCTTCAACTTTCGGACAGAGCACTTCATTCCCTGAATTTAGACCCTTTGGCACAAATCTACATCGTTTCACGAATCTGGACCAACATTTGTATAATTACTCTTTGGAACCCAACGAGTATCACTGTCCACTTTAAATCTCGGACAGACCACCCCTTTCCCTGCATTTAGGCCCTTTGGAACAAATCCACACCGTTTCACTGATCTGAACCAAATTGTTTATAATTACCCTTAGGAACCCGACGAGTAGCACTGTCGACATGAAATTTCGGACAGACCAATCTATTCCCTGCATTTAGGCCCTTTGACACAAATCTACACGGTTTCACCAATCTGAGCCAAATTTTGCATACTTACCCTTTGGACCCCGATGAGTAACACAGTGCACAAATTTCTGACATACCACTCCCTTCCCTGCATTTAGCTCAGGAATCCCTCAGGGATGCCAGCTTTCTAACTCAACCACCATGAGCCCTTGAGGGTGTACCAGAAGTGGTGGGGCTACACACACCCTGCCTCTTTGAGAGTCTTGAGCAGAAGAGAGGAGATATTATGAAAAGGAAAAGAAGGCAGACCCCTCGAAGAATGAGGGCATCAGGAAAGATGGGACAACGGCCAATTAAGGCGGGAATTTGAAAGACTCCCTAGCCCTCGGATATCCTAATACCGTCGGGGTCAGAAGAGAACAAAAGTTGACCAAGGGAGGCCGACAGGAAAGAGAACTGAAAGGAGCCCGGCAGCAGGAAGAAGAAGCGATGCCAGACTCAGCTGTGGTCCCGTGGTCGCCAACCCACGTCCCACAAGTTGTGAGACCCTGGGGGGGCAGTTGTGAGAATAGTTTGCTGATTCATCGCGAGGTGACATGAGAGGACTTTCCAGAGCTGTCTATGTAGATGCCAGTACAGGACCGTTGCTCTAGCCACTGTGGTGTTGCGAAAGAGTGAGCGATTCCCCGGCCAATCTAAATACGACGGGGAACCCCGAACGTGTGTCATCATATTTCGTGATCATCTGCGATCATCTCAGGTTCGTGCAGCATGGACCCATATTCTTTGCCGAGCAGTACGCCATAAGCTCTTTCACTAGACGCATCGAGTACAGGCCTAAGCCAGAAAATAAGGTTGAGACTTTGGAAGACATCGAAGCTAGACATCTGAATTACCTATATCCGTTTTAAAATTACACCATGTTCTTTTAGTCGTCATTTTTTCATTACCTTATTATTATCATCATCATAAGTGCAAATGACCTAGATGTTACGTGCATCGTACCACTAATCACCGCCCAAAAAAGTCTTTCTCGGCTGTGATTTTTAAAATATTTATTTTTATTACAGTACATTGTGTACATTATAAGTTGAAGTGTCAATTCAATACAGGTAGTAGTTTCCCTTATCATCCTCATCATAAGGGCAAATGACCTAGATGTTACGCCCATTACACCATTAATCACCACACACCATAAGTATTCCTCGCCTGTGAATTTTGAAATATGTATTTCTATTACGGTAGTTTGTAAGTTTGACGTGTCAATTAAACAGTAGTTTTCATTATCATACTTATCAAAAGGGCAAATGACCTAGATATTACGCCCTCATTGTCTTTGGGGGCAAATGACCTAGATTTTATGTCCATTATATTTCTAAGGAGACTTTGAGACATTATCATCATTCCACCGGGCGAAGCCGGGTACTACTGCTAGTTTATCTATAAATAATGGAAACTTTCCTGACGGAGAATGACATACGCATACAATTATTAACTTAAACTGCTGTATTTTTACGGCAGAGAATTCAAAATCCTGTTCCATAATTAGATAATCATAAACTGTTATCTGTTCATGATCTAAATTATTTCTTAAGAAGATGCAAGTACCACCATGGCTAATATTAGATCTAGAGTATTTACTAGCTTGTGTAAACCCTGGGAATTGAATTAATTCGAGTTGTTCCTCTTCCAGCCAATGTTCTGAAATACATAGTGCTGAGATGTCTTTAAGTTCATTTTTAAGCATTAGATTTATGTAATCAATTTTATTATAAAGAGACTGGACATTCTGGTGGTAAATTTTAAATTTGTTACTTTTGCCAGCTTGTGTTGGTGATTTATTTACATTATTATTATCATAATTGTTATTATTATTGTTGCTAGACAAATCCGAAATACCATTGTTACACTCCGTTAAATTTGACTTCAAAAGATCTGATTGCCAAACCTCACGTTTGGCTTCTTCTACCAGTTTCCCTGCTTCCACTCTAATGATATTACTGTTGAATTATTCTTAGCATTTGAATTTACAATTTTGCAGATTTCATCACTAAGATACTCTTTTCCTAATCTATTTAAGTGTAGGCCATGCCGAGTGTGGAACTTCCTGTCTAATTTACTTACATCTACAATTTGGACATTTGGAAAACTCTTACAAATTTTATGAATTTTTCCATTTGTAGCCTCTATTTCTACATTTACACATGATTTGGGAATTAAATCGTATCTCTGCGGAATGTTTACAATAATGACATTTGTTTTTTGCATGGATGGCAATGTTCCCTTTAAATCTTTGATTACCTTTTTACTCTCATTTCTATAGACGTCGTTTGCTCCAGCGATGATCACTGCGTAGTCCTTTGCAGTAAGGGTCGCACACTCTCCTATCATTCCGTTCGTGACCAATGCAATTTGAGCTCCTGGCTTTACTGTCGAAGTGACCTCCATTTCTCTGCTTCTCTCCAATAGGCTTGCTGCTACATCTCGCCCGTGGCTATCCGCATCTTCCTGGATTTTCTCTTTATCACTTTCTTCTTTTCTTCTTGAGGAAAGTCATCATTTTCTTCGACAAGCACTCCAAATGAATTTGAGACGGGAATTTCAGTTACATGTACTCCATTTATAGGCCTAGGCTTATTCAATCTTACCTTACTAGCAATCACTGTCGACCAAGTTTCCTTGTATTCCTCTCTGTTTCCTTTTAATTTTTTCATCTCTTCCATTAACTTAGCAATATCTTCCTTTAGCAGCTTTATAATTTCGTCTTTTGAGGACAGTTCGTTTCTCAGGTTATGACATTCGCATGACTGTAGCGGTAGGCCTACATTACGACAATCGGTTTCACTTTTCTCCTCATTCAATTTTACCTGAGATCATGTGATGATTTTATTTGCATTTTTTACTTTTATTTTGCACGACGAGCATAAATCCGTTACGGTTATACTAACTGACGAGACAATAACAATGTTTACTGTCGTCATACTAGAGATCTAAGTTAGCCTAGATGTTTACACCAAATTACACTAAATTTATTTTAATTATTACTACCTAAATGAATTAATCAAATTACCTACCAATAAAGAAGAATGTGAAATACGTATATCTTCCAATCGGGTGAAGTCTCGTAAAAGCACCACTGCTCTACTTGGTTCAAACAGTGATTGAAGAAGTCACCGAATCTTTGGATACACGTTCCCACAACTTAGTTTAAGTTTATTAAATTATCAATAAGAATTTCTAAATACTATCAATATTCCGTATTACACTTGATCTAAGGAAAGTAACTTTATAGATTTTAAACCTCTGTTATAATATTTTACCACTATTTACACTAGCTGCTATTTCACTACACTTTCACTGTGACGCCATCTAGAATAGCCAAGCGAAGCGCTAACGAAAGCAGGAAACGACCCGATACTACTAGCAGGAGACTTCAATTGTCGCACAGATATAACTTGCTATTAAACAACACTACTGTTAGAATTTCTACAAACAGAGGGCTTCGACTTACTCAATGACCACAAACAACATATCTACATATGTCATAACGGAAAAAGCACAATAGATCTAATATTCCTTAAATCAAGAGCAATAGCAATGGCCAAAACGAAGCAACCTACAATTATATCATCAGTATTCAGAAATCATCTACCAATAATCACAGCAATAGAAACAAACACAGATGCCAACCAGCGACGACAACAACAACTAAGAGCCACAGAACGTGTCCTAGATATGACAAAATTAACAACAGGAACTGAGGGAATAGATAAGATAAAAGAAGACATTAAAGAAGGGATGGTAGATAATGCATCAATATGCACAGAGAAGATAACAACATCCGCACAAGCGCAAACCAATCGAGGCGAAAGAAGAGCGAAACCTTGGTTCGATGTGGAATGCTATAAAGGAAGGCAACGGGTCCTAAACCATCTTCATAAACTAAGTGTGGCATGTTTGCTTCGTTGCTGCTGACATTGTAACAATACAATATGTTTATATTCCATGCTTGTTCATAACATTGTATCCATCCTTGTCAAGATCTTGTAAATAAAAGCATTTATACTGGTATCAATTATATACATTACAATTTTATTTACAAGATCTTGGCATGGATGGATACAATGTTATGAACAAGCAAGGAAGTTATGAACAAGCAAAGAATATAAACATATTGTATTGTTACAATATCAGTAGCAATGAAGCCAACATACCACATCCCCTCCCCCCCTTTTTATTTATTAGTTCAAATCGAAATCTTTTAGGTATAACGATCTATTAGTCACCATCTCTGAAATGGATCGTTATCTTAAACCAAACAAATTCGAAACCGATACTGACTCGCCTACCGCACCAAAGGAATGGGCACATTGGAAGAGAACATTCAACAACTTCTTAGATCTCATCTCCGGAACCCTTGTCTGATGCATATAAATTCAAAGTAATGATAAACTTCCTTTCGCATGATGTGTATGAACTCATAAGTGATAAAGGGACTTATGAGAGCGCACTACAAACATTCGACACAATTTTTTTAAAGAGAAAAATGAAATATTTGCGCGTCACATACTAGCAGCTCGAAAACAACAACAAAAAACAACAACTATTGCGCAGTTCATTCAAAATCTTGAACTCTTAAGCAAGGATTGTGATTTCAAAGCAGTTTTGGCTACAGAAAATAGAGATGAATACATCCATGATTCATTTATAAACGGACTACTATTTCCACAAATTCGACAACGCCTCTTAGAAAAAATCTTTGAATTTAAGGGATGCCGAAACACAGGCCAAAGCTTTAGAGTTGGCTCAAAAGCAATCTATACAATATAACAACGTAGAAATGTATACTACTGGGTCCTTACCAGTTATAGATGCTGAACAACCTTATGACGAGACTCCTGATCCAGCGCATGTGTTGTCACCTGTAGCAAGACACAGAAATAAAGAAAAATGTTATTTCTGTGGAAATGATCGCCATCCTCGCCCGGCATGCCCTGCTAGATATTCTATTTGTAAACGGTGTGACATCAAAGGTCACTTCGCTAGGGTTTTCAGAAAGAAAACATCATCTAAAAACATTTATTCATCATCATCTATGGTTTTGTCAAGTATAAATAATGGTTTTATAAATTCCTTGCGTAAAGCTGTCATCTCAGCCAAAGTAAACGGCTCAAAGGTGGACGGTCTAATTGATACTGGCAGTTCTCATAGTTTTATAGAAGTGCAAATAGTCCATCGCCTTAAATTGAAGACCTACCCAGATGAGGGAAGTATAGTAATGGCATCGACCTCTCTAGCATCTAAGGGGAAAGGGGATACTCTGGTCTCTCTCGAACTGTTGGGACAAGGTTATCGTTTAGTGGTAGTATTTGTTGTTGGTGGAACTTAAGTAATTTTTCGTTAGTAGAATTTTAGTAGAATTTTGGTATTTAAGTGTTAGTAGAAGGTTAGTATTTTTGTTAGTAGAATTGCTCTTTACTTATTCTGAAAGGGAGTAGCAGCCTTTCAGAATAAATCAATTCTTTACTAGTCTAATAGACGCTCAAGATATTGATAACATAAGCCAACTAATTCGTTTTGCATTGTGATGCGAGTGACCTAGCGGTCTCGAGCGTTTTGAGTCAACAAGTGGAAGCAACTGTGTTTCATGTGGGGAGCCGTGGGAACAAGTGCGAGACAGACAAGAGTTCAAGGTCAAAACGCTGAGAAAATGCAACTCTCTCTGTTGCTAAGCAGACTGATAAGGATTGCGTTAATGATGCACTTGCCATTTTAGCAAACGGACGTATACAGTAGAGCTGTGGAAGAAAAATCCTTTTATTTTTGGTAAGTACATATCTGTACTCGGGCACTTTTTAATGTACTGCAATTTAAAGGGAGATACACAACATTATTACTATTAGATATTATACTGTAACCTAAGGGTAACTTCCAATAATTGGATTTTACAGGACTGGAGGTCTGTGGCCCAGATAAAGCGGCACATGGGCCACATTTAAGCCGCAGGTTAAGACGGCTGGCTTCCAGGATTTTCTATCAGATTATGATTTTTAGTTTTCCAGCCTAAGCCAGTCAGGGCATATGACACCCCTGTCCTCATTCTTCCTCAACCACTCAACTCCACTCCGGCTTACGTTGTCTCCCACTGTCCTTCACGATGTCCATCCACCGTACTCGAGGTCTTCCTCTTCCCTTCTCCGTCTCCTTTCGGGTGTGAATGTTTAAATCAGAGTTCTAGTGTAACTGCAAAGTTTTACATAAAGTAAACAACAAAGATATCACTAACTTTTTCTCTGTATCACAAATTACAGTACAGTAAGTACGTAGTTAGTTTTAGTTTTAAGTATGTAGTTAGTTTGTTTATTAGATATATGTAATTGTTCTATTAGACTGTGGTGTGTGAGTGTGTCTGGTGGCAGTTGCATTGTTTACTAGTTATAGTTCATTGTTTTATTAGACTGTGATGTGTGAGGGTGCATGTGAGTGTGCCTGGTGACAGACTGTTTTAGTGGTAGTATTTGTTGTTGGTGGAACTTAAGTATTTTTTTCGTTAGTAGAATTTTGGTATTTAATTGTTAGTAGAAGGTTAGTATTTTTGTTAGTAGAATTGCTCTTTACTTATTCTGAAAGGGAGTAGCAGCCTTTCAGAATAAATCAATTCTTTACTAGTCTAATAGACGGTTAAGATACTGATAATATAATCCAACTAATGGCTACACTGCGTTCTGCTGCACGGCTGTAAGCAACGGGAAACTACAGCCGCAATGCTATTCCCGAGGATATGCAGCGCTCTATGCATAATTACATGTGATGATGGCCTCCTCCCTTGTAAAATTTCAATCCGGAGGTAAACTAGTCCCCCGTTCGGATCTCTGGGTGGGAACTACTCGAGAGGGCGTTAACATCACAGAAGTGACAAAGAGGAAATCTGACATTCTACGGATTGGAGCGTTGAATGTTAGAAGTCTGCTAGGAAGTGGAAGGCTAGAAAACTTAGAAAGGGAAATGGATAGGTCGAGGTTGGATTTGGTTGAGATTAGTGAAATGCGCTGGCAGGAAGTACAGGACTTTTGGTCAGGAGTCTATAGGGTCATGAGCACTGAATCAAACAATGGCCAAGCAGGGGTTGGTCTCATATTGAGTAGGAAACTTGGACAGCGGGTGGAATATTATGAGCAATATAGTGAACGGATTATTGTAGCAAAAATCAAAACTAAACCTACCTGCACCACAGTGGTACAAGTCTATATGCTTACCAGTCAAGCTGATGATGACGATGTTGAAAACGTCTACGAAGAAATGGATGAAATTCTGAGGTATATCAAAGGTGATGAAAATGTTATAGTAATGGGAGATTGGAATGCTGGGGTAGGAAATGGGAGAGAAGGGAAGATAGTAGGAGATTTCGGTTTATGTGAAAAGAATGATCGAGGAAGCAGGCTGATGGAATTCTGCACCGAGCATGAGTTGGTCATAGCTAACACCTTATTCAATAGCCACAATAGAAGAATATACACATGGATGAGACCAGGGGATACAGGGCGTTACCAAATTGACTTCATTATGGTCAAGCAGAGGTTTCGAAACCAGATTTTGGATTGTAAAACATACCCTGGTGCTGACATAAACTCTGACCACAATATGGTTGTAATGAAATGCAGATTAAAGTTGAAGAAACTGAAGAAAGGTAAAAAGCCAAAAAGGTGGGCAATAGACAGACTGAAAGTAAAGGATGTAAACGAAAGATTCAAGAAGAGTATAAAAGAAGGACTAATGAAAACCCCTAAACAAACTTCAATTGCAGACGAATGGGCACTTTTGAAGAATGAAATAACAAAATCCGCAGAAGAAAACATTGGTAGGAAAGAAAGAATAGGTAGAAAACCGTGGATCACTCAGGATATACTAGAATTGATGGATGAAAGGCGGGAACACAAGAATCTAAGAGACGAAAAGGGGAAGGCAGAATACAGACGTCTGAGAAATGAGGTTAACAAGAAGTGCAAGGAAGCGAAAGAAGAATGGTTAAAAGAGAAATGTGCAGGTATAGAAAATTGTCTGAAATTAGGAAAAGTAGACACAGCTTATCGAAGGATTAAGAATACTTTCGGGGAAAAGAAGACTAATTGCTGTAATATTAAGGACACAAATGGAAAGCCTCTAACAGATAGGGAAGAAAATGTTGAGAGATGGAAAGCTTACATAGAGTGCTTTTATAAGGGAAAAGAGATTGAGAATCGTGTAATTGAATGGGAGGAGGAAATTGATGAGGATGCAAAAGGAGATTTAAAATTGAGATCAGAATTTGACAGAGCATTAGAGGACTTACGCAGGAACAAAGCACCAGGCATAGATGATATACCGATTGAGCTGCTACGCTGCATAGGAGGTGAAGGTGTGATCAGGTTATTTCACTTGGTGTGTAGGATTTATGAGACAGGTGAGGTACCCCCTGATTTCAAGAAGAATGTAATCATCCCTATACCAAAGAAAGTGAGAGCTGATAGATGTGAAGATTATCGTACAATCAGCTTGATTACTCATGCTTCAAAGATCCTGTCTAGAAAAATGTACAAGAGGATTGAAAGCCAGATAGAAACGGAGTTGGGTGAAGACCAGTTTGGTTTCAGGAGAAATGTAGGAACAAGGGAAGCTGTACTAAGTCTTAGGCTGATTTTGTAAGGTAGAATAAGAAAAGATAAGAGAACGTTCATGGCATTTGTAGACATAGAAAAGGCTTTTGATAACGTTGATTGGACTAAATTGTTTGACATTTTGAAATATATTGGAATAAAGTACAGGGATAGGAAGGTGATATACAATCTCTACAGAAACCAGACAGCAGTCACTCGAGCTGAAGGACATGAGAGAGAAGCTGGTATGGAGAAAGGTGTAAGGCAAGGCTGCAACTTATCACCCATACTTTTCAATCCGTACATTGAACAAGCAATGAAGGAAATTGGAGAAAAATTTAAAGTGGGAGTGAAGATTCAAGGAGAAATAATTTCAACTCTGAGATTTGCTGATGTCATCGTCATCTTGGCCGGCAAGCCTGAGGATTTGAATGAGTTTTTGAATGGTATGGAAAGAAAATTAATAAATGTAAAACAAAAATAATGGAATGCAGCCGAAATAAATCAGAAACCTCTATGGAGATCAAATTGGCAGGTGAAAAGCTGAAGGAAGTAGGAGACTTCTGTTACTTAGGAAACAGAATAACCAGTGATGGAGGAAGCAAAGAGGATCTAAAAAGTAGGTTGGCTCAGGCAAGGAAAGCATTTCTACAAAAAAGGGGGCGTGGTGGCTCAGCGGTCTAGCTGTATGCCTCTCACCAAGGGGTCCGGGTTCGATTCCCGGTCAATGCATGTGAGATTTTCGAAATGAAATGCCATGTCCTGTGGTTCGGATTCCACGTAAAAAGGAGGTCCCGTGGCTCATAATCACAAGATTCACGGTCACGTAAAACTACAATCTTCCTTCCTTCCTTCCTTCCTTCCTTCCTTCCTTCCTTCCTTCCTTCCTTCCTTCCTTCCTTCCTTCCTTCTACAAAAAAGGAATCTCTTGACATCGAATATAGATTTAGGTATTAGGAAGTCATTTTTGAAATCCTTTGTTTGGAGCGTGGCGCTCTATGGAAGTGAAACTTGGACTATTGGTGCAGCAGAAAAGAGGAGAATTGAAGCATTTGAAATGTGGTGTTACAGAAGAATGATGAAGATCAGATGGGTAGTTAGGGTTACAAACGAAGAGGTATTAAGACGAGTGGGAGAGGGGAGATGTTTTTGGTGACTGCTAATGAAGAGAAGAGATAGGTTAGTAGGACACATACTAAGACAGCCAGGAATAGCAAGCTTTGTTATGGAAGGAAGGGTCGAGGACAAGAACTGTAGGGTTAGACCAAGGTTAGAAAATGTTAAACAGATTGCCTCGGATGTAGGGTGTGGTAGCTGTGTAGAGATGAAACGATTTGCTCAGGATAGGGAGGCGTGGAGGGCTGCATCAAACCAGTCAAAAGACTGAAGACTCAAACAACAACAACAAACTTAATATATTAACCGAACTCTGTGCCGATGTTTTGCTTGGTCATGATCAGCTGAAGAATCATTCTAGTGTGCAGACGGTGTTTGGTGGTGAAAGACCACCTCTGTCAATTTGCGGCTTAACTTCGTATGCTAAGATTGAAACACCTCGATTATTCAGTAACTTGACACCTGATTGTCGGCCTATTGTCACTAAGTCTAGATATTACTCAGATGCAGATACAAGGTTCATACAAGAAGAGATTTCTCGATTGCTCAATGGTAGTATTATTGAGGAGAGTAACTCTCCGTGGAGAGCTCAAGTCGTCGTCATTCACTCAGAAAGTGAAAATCGCCATAAAAAGACTCGTCATTGATTATTCTCAGACCGTAAATAAAAACACTCTTCCTGACGCCTATCCTCTTCCAAAATTGATGAGTTAATACGCAAAGTAGCTAACTATAGTATTTTTCAACCATCGATCTTCAGAAATTATATCATTTGAATACAATTCCTTTTGGAGTAACGAACGGAGTGGCTCTTTTTCAACGAGTGATAGATGGCGTTATAGCCGAGGAAGGTCTGTTGGGAGTTTTTGCTTAACTGGATGATATTACGGTCTGTGGTAAAGATGAAGCAGAACATAATTTGAATCTGAAGCGTTTTCTTTCAGTTATGGATACATATGGGTTTGTCATAAATAGAAATAAGAGTCAATTTTCAATGTCTACAGTCACTCTTCTAGGCTATCTGGTCTCTCATAAAGAAATTCGCCCTGACCCTGACCGTTTGAAGCCATTGTTGGACTTGCCTCTGCCGCAAGATACTCGCTCTTTAAAGCGCGCCCTTGGACTCTTTGTTCATTATGCTAAATGGATACCCCACTTCTCTGACAAAATAAGGCATCTTACAGATAGCTTCACCTTTCTACTAAGTCACCAAACTGTTGAAGATTTCAAATTACTGAAGACAGATATAGCTAAATCCCTAGTCAACTACTGTAACAGACCAATCGCCTCTAATAGTTGAAACAGATGCCTCTGATGTAGCGTTGGCTGCCACGTTGAGTCTAGACGGGCGTCCCGTTGCATTCTTTTCAAAAACACTGTCACAAGCAGAAAATTCTCATTCGTTCTACGAGAAAGAAGCAGCCGCTATCATAGAGTCTATAAAGAAATGAAAGTGCTACCTACTAGGAAGACATTTCGAACTATTAACGGATCCGGAGGCGTTATCTTTTGTCTTCAACAATAAGCAAAACCGTAAGATTAAAAATGATAAAATTCTACGATGGCGCCTTGAGCTATCACCATACAAGTTTGACATAATATACCGGCCGGGGAAAGAAAATGTAAAAGCAGATACATTGTCGAGAGTTTGCAGTTCTAGTAGTTCAAGCAGGTTGCTTGAACTTCACAATTCACTTTGCTATCCTGGCATATCAAGGACGTAGCATTGGGTAAAAAGTAAAAACATAACATATTCAATCGATGAAATCAGGAGAATGACCTCTGCATGTCGTATATGTGCAGAAGTGAAGCCCAGATTTTTGAAAAATACAGGAACATTAATTAAAGCGATGAACCCATTTGAACGACTGAACATAGATTTTAAAGGTCCTCCTCCATTCAAGTCCGGCAATCGCTACATCCTAACAGTCGTTGATGAATACTCGCGTTTCCCGTGTGCCTTCCCATGCCGGGATTTGTCTGCGGCAACTGTTGTAAAATGCAAGTTTAGTTTATTTTCAATATTTGGAAAGCCATCATTTATTCATTCGGATCGTAGGTCTTCTTGTACCGTCAAGAGAGGTAACATCGTTTTTACACACAAATGGAGTAGCCACAAGCAGGACAACCCTTTACAATCCGCAAGGAAATGGAGAGGTGGAACGGTACAACGGAATAATATGGAAAACAATATTGTTGGCACTTAAAAATAAACGTATGACTCCCGATGCTTGGGAGGATGTTCTTCCGGAGGCCCTTCATTCCATTCGATCGCTTCTCTGCACAGCCACGAACTGCACCCCTCATGAAAGATTTCTTCGTCACAATCGAAGGTCACTAAATGGTAACACCCTGCCAGCTTGGCTAATTCCTGGACAGACGGTGCTACTGAAAAAAAAAAAAACGTTCGTGCAAGCAAATATGACGATTTAGTTGAAGAAGCGGAACTTCTCGAAGCCAACTCACAATATTCTCTTGTTAGAAGGAAAGACCGAAATGAAACAACAGTTTCTCTAAGGCAATTGGCCCCAAGGGGGAGGGGGTCAGAACCTGTTGAAAGCCCATCAGATGAAGGTCCATCAGAGTTCCGTCACGATGAAGATCCATCCGAGTTCCATCACGACGAAGATCCATCAGAGCCCCGCCATTCGGAGCCTCATCACAGCGTATCCCCGTCAGAGAATCAAGGACATTCATCAGAACTGTAGAAACTTCTAGAGCTATCCATGGGTTTCTATACACGGGATAAACGGATTGATACACACGAACACATGTTGACATGGATGTATTTAACGAGACACAGACACATGATACAGAGTACAGTCTATATACAAAAAAAAAGACAAAGAACATAAAGGTCAAAGAACATACATGTGACAAAAGACAAACGACATGTAGAGCGAGATTAGAAATTACGAAAAGTATTCATTCTCTTCAACACTCTCCCTTAATCGAGCAATGCTACATTATGCTGCAATTAGGATAATCCAATGCCAGTAACACATTTCACATGACCATGAACTGGCAGACCTTTTGTCAAAACATCAGCATTCATTTCAGCAGTAGGCACATAGGATAACTTTACTTTGCATTTCTTTAAGATGTCCCTAATGAAATGATAGCGCACATCTATGCGTTTTGTTCTCTGATGAAAACCTTCATTTTCAGCCAACTTCTGAGCACTCTGACTGTCATTACACAACTGAATTGGACCTCCTCTCTTACACAATTCAAAGAAGAAACCTCTAAGGAACAGAGCTTCTTTACATGCTAAAGTGAGACCTATGTATTCTGCTTCAGTGCTAGACAATGCCACAACTGGCTGCTTCTTACTTTCCCAACTTATTGGGCCTTCTGCATATTTGAATACAAAACCACTCACAGATTTCCTGTCAGTTAAATCGTTTCCAAAAGAAGCATCAACAAAACCCTTGATGTCACATTCTGATTTTTTATACACGATACCAAGATCCACCGTACCTTTCAAGTATCTGAACACTCTCTGAACACATGTCCAAAGTTCCTTACCATAACAATTATTGAATGGACTCAAATAATTAGTTACATATGCAATATCTACCCTGGTACAAATGGAAAGGTATAACAAAGCACCAATGGCCTGTTGATAGGGATAGGATTTATCACAGGAGGTGGATTTCTCCAACAACAAACCTGTTTCCATTGGAGTTTTCACAGGAGTACAATCTGACATGTTAAACCTATCCAACACATCTAACAGATAACACTTCTGATCCAATTTAATACAATCTTTGCTTCTTTGAACTCTCATCCCCAGACATTACGAGACTTGTCCCAAATCTTTGATCTTAAAATGAGAATGCAACACAGACTTCAGTTTCTCCACTTGGACATGATTATTAAAAAATACAAAAAATCATCAACATAGAGGGCAATGACAACAAAAGATGATGAATCTTTACTGTAATATACACATGGTTCATACAGAGACTTCTTATAACCAATTTCAGTAAGAATTTCATGAACCCTCTCATACCAAGTGCGAGATGCTTGCTTCAAGCCATAAACAGCTTTTCGAAGCTTACAAACTTTAGAACTGTCGCACTCATAGCCTTCTGGGGGGTACATATAAATATCATTTTTAAGAACGCCATTCAAAAAAGCTGTTGAAACATCTAGGTGATGAACTTCCAGATCCATATTTACAGCAAGAGCAACAAATAGTCTCAATGTACTATACCGCACTACAGGTGCAAAAGTTTCCAGATAATCAACTGCATACCGTTGAGAACAACCTTTAGCTACTAAGCGTGCTTTAAATTTAGACACATTGCCTTCAGTATTATGTTTCACTTTAAACATCCATTTGCATCTTACAATATTTGCTCCCTCAGGTTTCTCAACTAATGTCCATACATCATTATCATGAAATGACTTGAGTTCTTCCTCCATCGCCTTTTTCCATTGCATGCCATCCTTATCGCTAAGTGCTTCAGACACAGTGGTCGGCTCCACATAACCACCACTTTCAGCAAAATGGACTTCATAATCAGGAAATTGTTTTGGAAGTCTCTCCCTCAAAGGGTACCTCCCATCTGCATCTTCTGGAACACCAACCTGGTTAATCTCATCATTTTCATTATCACCATTATCATGAATTACAACAATGTCTTCATTAACCTGAGCAATACCTGGACCATCAATGTTGTCCCTAACCTGACCAGCAACCGAAACTTCAACGACTGGCAGGTTATCATTCTGTCCAATTCTGTTTTCATCATCATTTACTATGTCATGCAACGGACAATACATTACATCACTCATTTCAACATTTTTCTCAGCACACCTGGTGAATTTATGATCTACAAATTTAACACTGTGCTCTACAAAAATGTATTTAGGCTTACTGGGATCAAACAGACGGTAACCTTTCTTTTCCCCATCATACCCAACAAACACAAAACATTTGCTTCTGGGTTCCAATTTGCCACTGCGCACCTGTTTTGGAACATGGGCATAAGCATCGCAACCGAATATTTTCATATTCTCATGACTGACAGCTTTACCAGTCCACAATTCCTCTGGTATGGCATTATCAACTTTACATTGAGGACAGCTGTTCAAAACATACACTGCCGTATTGGCTGCTTCCGCCCACAGTTTTTAGAACATCCTGCTGTAAACAACATGGATCTAACCCTTTCCATAATAGTACGATTGTGACGTTCAGCTACGCCATTTTGTTCAGCTGTATACCTTACAGTTCTCTGTTGCACAATCCCTTTTTCCTAGAAATATTTGTTCAGGTCAGAATTGACAAATTCCTTACCATTGTCTGATCGAAAAATCTTTGGTGTCTTATCTTTCTGAGTTTCACAATATGCAACAAAATCCTTGACTTTTTTCTTGGCTTCAGATTTTTGTTTCAAAAAATAAACAAAAATCTTCCTGGAAAAATCGTCAATTATTGTCATCATATATTTAACACCATTCCAGGTCTCAGGGAGTGGCCCACACAAATCAGAGTGCACCAAGTCCAAAAGACTTTCACTCCTCGAGTGACTTACTTGTGGAAATGACTGCCTTTGCTGCTTCCCGAGAACACATGGTTCACACAATCCCTTTGGGATTTCATTAAATTTAACAACATCAGACATTTCACTTAAGATCTGTAACTTCTGTCGCCCAACATGACCAAACCGCTCATGCCACAAATTGTAATCAGAAACATCACTAACAAGGGCAGACATATCTTGGTTAACATTCAGATAATACAGACCATTCAGAACTGAACCAGTAGCAAGCACGCTACCATTCACTGAGCAATTCTCTGAATCCAAGATTTCACATCCAATTTTGTTAAATATAACAACAGCACCCCTTGTAACCATCTGACTAACCGACAGCAAGTTAACATTCAGTCCTGGAACATGCAACACATCTGACAGATTATTAATACTGTCGCTTACGTTCAGTGCAATGTCACCAACTCCTTGTACAGACAACTTGTCATTATTACCAATTATAATCTTAATATCTGGATCACCATTGCATTTATAATTTGACATAAGTTTAACATTAGGAGACATGTGAGCACTAATAACCAGAATCAATGACGAAACAATTCTTTGGTACGTGAGCATTTAAAGCACAAAACAGACTTTTATTGGATTTTGGACACTTCGGCGCACTTTGAACTTTTGTCTTCTGTGGACAAGTGTCTCTTCCGTGACCCTTTCCACCACAAACCCAACAGTTCCAACGACTTTTGTCAACCGCTTTTTCACTACCGGTAGAGCTCTTTGGTTTCTTGACATACCTGAATTCCTTCTTGGTGTTGCTGTACAGGGCTGCCCCATCAGCTGACTTCTCACCTTGACTTCGGCGAAAGCTTTCGTCCAACAAGATAGACTTGATGCGGTCCAACTGTAGTTCCTCCGATGTTGAAGTTACGGCCATAACCAAGTAATCGGATTCACCAGGAAGACCTTGAAGTATCGTAGCAGCAACAAACTTATCAGCGACAGGCTCATCAACAGCTTCTATCTTCTGTGTAACAGACATAACCTCACCAATATACTTGTCCATGGAAACGAAATCTGATAACTTGAGCGAGCACAGATTTCGCATCAGCGTGATATACCTCCACTTTCCTTTATCTTCAAAAGCCTTTTCAAGGGCATGCCAGGCATCCTTAGCTTTTGCACAGCCTCGAACATGGGGATAATTGTGAACAGCCACCATGAGACATATATCCGCCAGCGGTCTCTCGTCACGCCGTTCATCTCCCTCCGACACATCTGTGCCTCGGACACTGGCCCACAATCCACGCTTTTTGAGATAATTTGACATCCCAAAAGACCAGTTCGAATAATCCTCCCGACCACTAAATTTCGGAAACCCATAGGCACAAGGATTCGAAGCATGTTCACTCATTTTGCCTTCTCACTTTGAAGTTCACTGAAGAAAAAAAAGATCGCAGAATACCGTTATGACTGGGCCCATAACCTGTAGAAACTTCTAGAGCTATCCATGGGTTTCTATACACGGGATAAACGGATTGATACACACGAACACATGTTGACATGGATGTATTTAACAAGACACTGTGACACTTGATACAGAGTACAGTCTATATACAAAAAAAAAAAAGACAAAGAACATAAAGGTCAAAGAACATACATGTGACAAAAGACAAACGACATGTAGAGCGAGATTAGAAATTACGAAAAGTATTCATTCTCTTCAACAAGAACGTAACAATCGCGAGGATAAAGTATACTTGGATAACGGAATTACACTAAAAGACGTTCCGAAAATATCACAGCCGCAGAGACGGAGGCCCAAAAGGGATACTAGAGCTCCATTATACCTAAAAGACATCGATTTGAACTATTAAATAAAGGGGGGGGGGCTGGAGAATGTGGTATGTTGGCTTCATTGCTACTGATATTGAAACAATAAAATATGTTAATATTCCTTGGTTGTTCATAACTTCCTAGCTTGTTCGTAACATTGTATCCATCCTTGCCAAGAACTTGTAAATAATAGCCTTTAAACTGGTATCAATTATATACATTACACTAAGGTCCACAAAAACACTCTTGGACACTGAAGCATACGCTCAAGCAAGACGAGTCTACAAAGCGGTCTTGAAAAAAAGCAAGATAATTTCACAGAACAACAGAGGGACAGAAAATTATCGAGCTAGCAGAAGCCAACCCATTCACAGAAATTTACACAACTCATTCAAATGAAGGAGTGAGAAACGCATTTCAAAGCCATATTAAACACGGAAAACTCCTTCCTAGCATATGACCACACCGATATCAAAAATGAAGACTTCGTACTAGTCACGAAGGAAGAGATAATCAAAACACTACAATATTTAAAAACTGGGAAAGCCGCACGACCAGAGAAAATCTATAACGAACATCTAATAGACTCCATACAACTACTAGCAAACATATGGGTAGACCTTTTCAACAAATGCATAGAGACCAACCGAATTCCTACCAGCTGGAGAGAATCCATCATTAAGCTGATCTACAAAGGGAAAGGAGATGTATAATGCCCAGACTCATATCGAGGCATAGCACTGGGAAACGCCCTAGCAAAACTATTCACAAAAATAATCAATAATAGAATGACAGAAGAAGCAAATCACCTTATTCCAGAAGAACAGTACGGATTTCGGAAAGGTAGATCAACCTTTCAAACATCGCCGTCTACAATTCTCAAGCCGTGTCATAAGGTTTGGCAACACCGCCCATCTGTCATCTGGGAGGCCTAGCGCAAGTACATGGTAATTGCTAACGCTGCGAAATCACATAGATTTTGACGCAAAATGTTTCCCAAATTAAAACAGAACATAACGTCCGCTAAATCTACACACAAATATCACAAATAACGGATACATATCATCATGCTATGTACTGTCGATTCCCGATACGGTAATAATGAAAGGCGGTACCTCAATGTTCCAATGTCTGAAGTTTCCTTTTCTTGCTGCTGTGCTCTCTGCCGTCATTGACGCGCTCAGAAAATATATTGAAGACTATTGTTACGACGGCCTTTGATAATAAATTATAGTCATGAGAGGGCTCCAAGCTAAATGCTGACATCCTAGCAATAATTCTCCACTGAACACATAATTTAAAAATAGGTAGCTTTCTGATGAAATCTACATAAAGGCACTTGCCAACTGAGTACAGTTCATAATGTACTGGAATATAGAGGCCTCATGAAGATATATGCCTAAACTAAATTACTAGGCACTGAAATTCCACCTCGCTGTAGTGATCAAAACGTAGTAGTATAACCAGTTATTTTAATAGTGCTGCCATAATTTGACTTACAGCCAGGCACACAACACTTCCTAGGCATTTGAAATTGTTAATGAAATATTAGTGAAGAATTCGTTGGTTAAAATCATTAGACGGTATTGGTTATAAATGGTACTTATTACGGGAAATACTCACTCCTACAAGTTTCAGCAGGTCTGCTTTACCACGAGGAATTTCACGGGTGTTGAAATAGTTAGTACGAACTGCTTTTAGACGCTGTTATATCAAAATAAACGATATTTATGAATAAAACTCAGCATGTGGTCTTACGTGCTTATAGAACTTACGGACTCTACTAAACGTTGCCAATTCTACCATAAGCACGGCTTGAGAATTATTGACGGTGATGCTTCAAGCCGTAGCAAACCTCCACGAAAAAACATACAAGATGCAATAAGGCGGAAAAATGGATAACTATACACATCTTTCATCGATTTTAGTAAGGCATTTGACTCCTTACTACGATCAATCATTTTAAAAATTGAAATAAATGCTAGGGGAAGACTTACCTGACAACAACCACAGCAAATATTCTAAAATTGACCTGAGAATTCCAGCTCCGTCATTATCATTGAACTGTAGGTACTACCTATTACCTAGATTTCAATGATTATTATATACTCACCTTACCATTAAATATGTCCACTATGTTGCATAATCCTGTAGTTCCATTGGTCGAGGCCATAATGGAATATTTAGATCATCTCCCTTTTACGCTATAATTTATGGTCCCTTCTTTTTTTTTGGCAACTTTTTATGATATGTCATGAAGTATGTATGTACTGATTTTTCTGACCCCTTTCCAAAGTTTCGTGCGTACCAGTGTGCACTGGAACATATCTACATCATTATTTTCTAAGGTGAATGATTAGGTTAGTTATATTTCGTCTGTGTTCAGAAAGATGACGTGTGAATGTTATGTGCTACGTTGATGAAATCTATACAGAAGCTATTGGGCGAAGAGGTCAACTGTGTCCATCAACCTTACCACCTTAAATTTGTTGTTTAGGTAAGTTATGAACACTGAATCTAATTGAATATTGTGGTTTAAAATCATATCTTAGTGTTAGGTATGTGTTCGTAATCGTACTTATGTAATTTTCGTTTCATCGTTCCTATTTATCATCGGGGGTTCGTGGTTCGAATTGTTTCACGGGTGCATTTCTGTCCCCCACTGATATCGTCTCCGAGTTCGGTGTGTTTGGCGTACTTTCCTGCGAAGTAATTCAATGTGAGAATGTTTTAAAATGTTATCGGTATTAATGACATGTCCATGCAGGGATCTTTGAAGTACTCATTACGGACATGACATAATTTAGTGATGAAGTGGGCCTACTCTAACATTAGAACTGTTATTAGACTTGTTCATGCCACATGGCGATTGATTTAGAATCTATATATTTAAAACAGTAAGGTGATTTTTGTTACCACGAGATTGAGAGAACGACAGAACCGATTTACTTCGTAGAGCACTCTATCGAAAGCTCTTGGCCTCTAGATTTGCAGAGTGTCTCTAAAATAAACAATTATATTACGGTATATTTTTAATTATTATAGAAAATAGCAGAATTCTAGACCTCCACGCATGCGCACAATCCGCCTGGGGTCATGACAAAATGGCGGTGAGAAGTCCATTAAAATGTAAGTTATTTAATAAGCTTCCATGTAATTGAAAACACACATTAACCAAGTTCTGACAATAAAATATAATAACAGTATGAACGTATACGAATGTGCAACATTGATTTATTTGGATAATGAAATGGGTAATTTCCTTCAGACAGCGGCTTTTGAAGATAATGAACGGCTGCGTCTGCCGCTGTACGAGACTGCGAGAGTAGCTATGTGGTTAAGGCGACTGACTGTGGTTCCAAGGTGCACCGGTTCGATCCCAGCCCTCGGCAATATTTTTTTTTTTACCACTGAAATATTGTTTAATCAAGCAGTATTAGTAAGGTTTTATGTCTGTTAAAGATATATATTTCTACATTCCCTCTCAATACGTTTTATTTCCTTTTTCCATTGCATTACAGCATGTGATCGAAAGAGCAAACTATTGCCCTGAGTCACTGCCATCGTAATGTACAGGCCATCATGCAGCGACTCTAACGATTGATCAGCTGATCGGTAGGGAAGTAGAGATGGCGACCATTTTGCTTCGTGCTGTGTTGTTTATATCTTTTATGAATGAGTATCTGCGTGAAAAGTGATACTTGAGAACGCTTCTACTTACGTCATCTAGAATGAGGATTATTTATTTTCTGGAACAAATGTTCATTTTGAAGGTAGGTTATTGTATCTACGCTAATTTTGCGTTGCATGTTTGTCATCACACAGAAGGTTATGTTTTAGTTAGGACCTCTATATCACGTATTATTTCGACTCATACGAGGTTTTTTGGATGGTAATAAAATGTTGTTAGTTCAGGAAACCACCTTCCCAGGTCACAGGTGTGTCAAAAGTTTGTTTATAGCAACTACCGGTATTATGAAAGAAATGATAATGTGGCTTGCTTCTCCTTCCCCACCACGACAATTTAAGAAGGCAATGAATACACAACATTCCTAGAAATTATTTGTACATTACGGGGAATACAAGAGTGTGTGTTAACATTTCACTGAAAGTAAGATACCATTCTTCGGGAGAGAAGAGCTAATCGCCTTGATGGTACGTTGTTAGTTAATATGGCTTCAATTATTGTGTGAAGTTCCCAAACTTCAGCCTATGCTAGGACTGGAAACATTTCTAATATGATAATGCTGAGGTTAAGTTACTTATCGTATGTATATCAGAGAATCGATATCCAGTATTCAGTATCTATTGAAGTCAGTCCAAGTTACATTATTAGTGAGAATGGTCTCTCGATCAAGCTCAAGTGAATATGCTAATGTTTTCGTGGCAGAATTTGTATAGGCTACTGTATTTACGTTAATGGGATTGTTAGCACCAGGTGTATGTAGGCCTACTGTAGGTTCTTGATACCTGATTTCAAGATTACAAGATTACAAGATTAAATTCCTGATGCAAGAGATTGAGTCATAGAAAATAAGTGCTGTTAGGATAGGCCCTGTTTAAGTCACCGTGAGGGTGGCCTGTGCATTGATTACAATTAGAGATCGGTTACATTGTGCTTTGTCATCCACGAGCAGTTTAGGACGTGATCTGTTGAATAGCCAAGAGTAATGTGGGGTTTTCTCAGGCATCTACCATAAACCTTTTCAAAGCGGTGAACAACGAGAAAATGGCCATGAATAGATCTTATTCTCGACGTCAAAATACTGCAATTTAGCCCTTTTTGTGTGTTTAGGCGTATGTAGGAGTAACGGATGGAAGTGCCAATCAGGCCTAAATAGCATTGCTATTTTTCTACGTCTTGAAGAGGGAGGGTAATTTATATTAGGTGTGAAGAGACTGCGTGTGAAGCGAGCTATCTGACTTGCTGCTGCGACTATAACGACCCTAGGCGTGACGTCACAGTAGGAGCCTTACGGCCTGTACATTACGATGGCAGTGCCTGAGTACGCCGTTTAAATATCTGCAATCAGTTCCTATAACTGACAACAGATGGCAGTACATCGCCCATACAGTTCCAGTAACTGACAGCAGATGGCAGCACCATTGCATCGATATGGAGAATTATAAAGGAGGGGAATATTTAAGAAGGGAAATTTTGAGGAACATTAACCGACAGTTGAATGTGTAGGCTATGTTGTTTATGTACCTTAATATTGCTATTTCTTCCCAATGCTTCGGTGGTCAAGTTATTAGCGTCCTAGACTAAAAGTTATAATTATGCATCGTCGATATACTCTTAAATTATTAAAGAAAAAAGTAGTTTTCCAGGCACTCACGCGTGTCCACAATTGCTTTCGCCATGAGAGACACTTGGCAAACATAATTCGTTTGAAGGGCTCCGACATCGTGGTCACTCAGCCCCGTGTACTTGTGTGTGTATGTGTGAAATTTTCTCTCATAACCTGTGTTATTTTGATGGCTGCATTACTGTGTGTATTTGTAATTAAGGTGGTAAATGGCAAGGAGACGGCCAAGGCCTTAAGTTAGGAACCACCCCGGTATTTGCCTTAAGTGGAAGTGGAAACCACGGAAAACCATATCCAAGATTGTCGAGGTGGGAATTAAACCTTCCTCTTCTTAGTTATACCTCAACAGACTGAATGTGCCCCGTTTTTGCCCTCAGACCAGAATTAAATTTCTTGGCAGAGAGGGGGCGTGGTGGCTCAGCGGTCTAGCTGTATGCCTCTCACCAAGGCGGTCCGGGTTCGATTCCCGGTCAATGCATGTGAGATTTTCGAAGTGAAATGCCATGTCCTGTGGTTCGGATTCCACGTAAAAAGGAGGTCCAGTGGCTCATGATCTCAAGATTAACGGTCACGTTAAACTACAAGCTTCCTTTTTTTCTTGGCAGAGCAGGAAATGTACCCGGGTCTTCGGGGCGATAGACAAGAATAGGTGGGCCTCCATGTGTTAATACGATTTTTGACATGCACGGTACATAGAATTCAAAAACTGCCTCCAATAGGGTGACTGCCGAAGTGAGTATTGAGTATAGGCCTATGGTCGTTCCAGTACAGTAATTGGCGAAGTGATTCTATGTTCCCCTGCAAAATGTACTGCCATAACCTATAACAAGTGATGGAAATTGCTTATTTAGAGCAGTTTCGTACTGTTTATAACAAAATGAAGAACATCATTCTGAGCTGCGTTTTCAAGCTATTGCAAAAAATTTCGCTGGCAGGAACAATTATAAGGGATTTATTTTAAGCGATTAGTCTCATCGCATTCTCCTCACCAACCAACTTGAGTATGAAAGTCTCTGGACGGTCATGTTGAACTTCATTGTATAAGACAGTTGTTTAATGATTATTTGTTTAGAGTACTGAGTCTAACTACGCAGTTGATTTCGGCAATGGAAGTATTAATTGCCATTTAATATTTAGCGGCTCCGTTATCGCAGGACACTATAGTGTTATCGAATAATACGAAGCCACATTTAAAATCCAATATAAATAGGCCATTTCAGAAACAATTCCAGATATTATGCAGTACAGTGTACTGTAAGGTCTTTGACGATCAAATGTAAACATTGTTCTACATTGTATTTCTCTTGCGTAAAATCTATGCGTGGTTACTTTGGTCTTTACTGTTGTGAGGGTAAAATTGATCTGCTGGAATATAAAATATTTGCCAAGCTGCAACAATGTAATGATATTAATTTAAAAGTCATTGAACTTATATCCAGTAGTTCAAACACATACATCAGCGTTAACAGATTGGATACTGAAGATGAAAGCCAGCTACTTCATTTCCCTATTATTGAATTTTTCAATTCCTTGGAATTAAGTGATTCGCCTCTACATACTCCGAACGTTTGAGCCATAGTTATGCTCCTTAGAAATCTGAACGTTTCCCAAGGACTCATATATGGTAATATATTAATTGTAAGAAATATGTAAGAAATTGCTTGGATTCGGATATAATAGGTGCAGTAATATTAGGCAGAGAGCTCAAATCCTACGACTTGATTTAACACCTTCCGATAAAACACTTGCAGTTACAGTACATTTTCTTTTAATATGCAACAATGTCCTATTCGCTCGGCCTACTTCATCACAATCAATCAAGCTCAAGGAGAAACTCTTTAACGTATTGTGCTATTTACCTCATCACGTTTTAAGTCATGACCAGCAGGATAGTGAAGGTACAAAAAAGGTCCTGTATGGGATGGTAAAGAATAAGAGGCGGAAGGATCCTACGGATTATATTAGAATGGTGAACAAAAGGGGACAAGAGATAGAAAATAGGGACGAACTGAAGAAAATGTGGAAAGAATATTTTGAAGAACTCCTGAACCCAAATGGAAACCACGGCGAGGAGGAAGAAATCGGGGAAGAGGTACAGTAGATGAACTGCAAACAGAAAAGGACTTAACATGGAAAGAAGTGGAAGATGCAGTGAGGAAGATGAAAGGAGGAAAGGCACCGGGTGTGGATGAGTTGAGTGTGGAGATGGTGAGAGCAGCAGGAGAGGTGGGGATACAATGGTTGTACCGAGTGATGAAGACAGCATGGAAGGAAAGGAAGACCACAGAGGACTGGAAGAAGGGAATAATTGTCCCGATCTTCAAGAAAGGTAGTAGAACAGAATGCAGAAACTATCGGGGAATAACACTGATGACTCATTGTGCAAAGATGCTTGAGAAAGTTTTGGAAAGGAGAATTAGGACAAGGTTAGAAGGAGGGATGAGGGAAGAACAACATGGCTTCAGAGCAGGAAGGTCCACAGTGGATTTGATTTTTGCTGTAAGGCAGTTACAAGAAGAGCATGGCCTCATAGAATTACCACTATCTCTATTCAGATTCAGTCTATCACCTGGCGGAAAAGGACGCAACTAAACGTTAATGACGTTGAATAAATTATATCAGCCTAGCAATCGCAATGGGTCACTTAACTTTAACTCCAGCTGTGTGCCTCCAATGGTAGGAAAACACAAAACCAATTTGTATACGGGAATAATTGAGTGCTTCTGTTCTTTCTCATTATGCTTGAACATTTTGCAGCAGACTTCAATTATGGTGCTAAATGACATAGTTGCCAGCTTCACTTAAAACCTACACTACCACCATGTCATCAAGCAGTATGTTTTACGCGGTGCAACTTGCTTCATTGGAATATATATGCATTGTCTTGTTAAGTACAATTAAATAGGCTACTATTTGACTCTCTCTTCTTCCAGAAATAGTAATAATAATAACAAAAAGCGTTTGTCTAAAGATCTTAAAATACAACACCGTGGTCAAACCGGAATGCCTGTATGCGAGTGAATGTCTCGTACTGAACTACAAATTGGATAAATCGGAAGTAGTAGAAAGAAGAATTATACGCAAAATACTCGGTCCTTTAAAAACTGCAGAATCCTGGAAATTAAGAAGTAATGATGAAATATATCGACAAATTGAAAGCATATCAGAAACAATACGGAAGAGGAGATTGCTATTTTTGGGCACTTGTACAGGATGGATGACAGTAGGTTAACCAAGCAGATCTTCACATTCCCGTGGAACAAGAAGTCAACAACAACATGGGTACGAGAAGTAAAAAAGGATTTAGGAAGAAACAATATCAGGCAAGAAGATACACCACAGAGGGATATTTTTAGGCAAAAAGTGCTAAAAATGGAAGGATTCCAAGGCAGGAAGGGAACGAATACCGGCTCGAAATGGTTCGAGGAAAGGAAGAGGAAACATAGTGAGATGATGAAGGAATACTGGAGGAAGAAGAAGACGAAGAAGAAGAAGAAGAAGAAACAGCAAAGGACAACGCAATGAAATTGGCTCGTGGTCTCTAGACGACCGAAACGAAAATAATAATAATAAACATAATGCAAAATTACGACACTTCAAAAATGTGAGAAGTGGTCTGACTTGTCAAGAAATGGGGGATTTAATTTAGAAAATAGAAGGGATGTTTCATGTGGAGAAAATTAAAGACAAAATAGACCTAGGATAACCCAATCCAGTACAATCGGGTTCAGAAGAGAATGAGTTGACCAGATGAAGAGACGCTAAGCACAAGAGAATGCATGTTATGCCAAACTACGTCCCACTACCTGTCAGTCCCCGGGTATGCAGTGACATTGGAACCCAGGAATAATTTACTTCAATTTCTTTCCCTCCCAGCTCGGCTTCGCCCACATACTCTACAAGGGATCATTCCTCTACCGTCGTAAGGACGGTGTATGGGAGCTGAACACACTTTTTCAGCAGATACAACTGGGGATGGTGACAGGTGACCACTAACTTGGGTCTAATGAAGAAAGGGTCAGGGATGGGACTTTGGAAGGAAGTCGGCCTTGGACCTGTTGAAAGGAATCGTCTCGGCATTTACCTGGTGGTGAAAATGGGAAACCACGAAAACAATTTTGAGGACGGCCGAGGTGGGGTTCGAACCCACGCTCTGACCCACCGTGGCCGGTCACTTCAATTACAAAGGAATTCATAAATTCAGGACAGGAGAGCAAGGTGTGAGAGTATGCAAAATGTTTGCTGTTTATTGGAGACCAGGCTAGGGCACACCTGTCGGCTTGGTGTCATTGTCATGTTTACATCAACATCATGAATCTAAAAGAATAATTCAAATGAGTAAAAAGGACAGCATTCAATAAAATATTGGTGGTGACAGAATGGTCAATAACACTACAACATGACGGACAATGGAAAACAAATTTACTGAAGAAGCTTCTTATATAAGTTACATTCTTTGTACGATTACTTTTTAGCACTTTTGCAACTTTAAGGGCGTCAAAAGATAGCACTCTCAGAATTGCAACATATTGCTGGTCATGACTGAAAACGTGATGAGGTCATCATCATCTTGCACAGTTTCCAGCCACTGGCCGGGTCTGTTTGGAACACAAGCCTCTCCAACGTCTTCTGTCTTCCCACCATCTCTCAGCTTCCACCCTTGTCCAGTCTTCTCCTCTCTTCTTCACGCTTTCTTCCACCCCCTTCAGCCACCTGTCTCTTGGTCTCCCTCTTTGTCTCTTTCCTTCCCACTTCGTCTCGTGTATCCTCCTGGGTATCCTCTTCTCCTCCATTCGTTTTACATGTCCATACCATCTAAGTCTAGATTTATCCATACCATCCTGTAATGGTTCCTCGTTCATTAATTCTCTGGTCCTCTAATTTCTTATTCTGTCCCTCTTTGTAGCTCCAATACTGCTTCTCAAGAACCTCATCTCACTGGCCTGTATTTTGCTCTTCTCCCTTCCTTTCATAACCCAGGTCTCCGAGGCATACGTCAGGATAGGGACATAGTACGTCCGATATATGATCTTTTTGCTGTTCTGAGGGACATCCTAGTTCCATAACATGCTTCTCACACGCCCCCGGAATGCTTCTGCCTGTCTCCCCCGCTCATTTATTTCTCTATCGTTTCTTCCATACTCTTGTATCAGGCTTCCCAGATACATGAAACTCTCCACTTTCTTCAGCTGTTCCCCACCAATTGTTATTCCTGTTGTGGTTCTTTCCTTCTTCCTTGTTGTGATCACCATCTCACTCTTATTTATGCTAAATTTCATCCCATAACTTTGTATTATTCCTTCCCACACGTCCAACTGTTCCTGTACCTCCTCCTCCTCCTTGTTTTCCCAAATCATCAAATCATCTGCAAGCACCATTGCTTTCATCTTTCCTTCCCCAATTACTTGTGCCACTCGGGTCATTATGTCATCCATCACCACAATGAAAAGTAACGGTGACAGTGCACTTCCTTGTTTCAGGCCGTTTCTCTGTTCCAACCAGTCCGATCTATCTCCTCCCACTTTCACACAGCTCACGCTTCCCTTGTACATCTCCTTTATCCTCCTTATAGTCCATTTTTCTATTCCACTATCCTCCAGTGACTTCCATATTTTGTTTCTGCATACACTGTCATATGCTTTCTCAATGTCCAGGAAGGCCATCAGTAGATCTGTTCCATACTGTATTTAAATTTCGTGGAAGCAGACATGTTCATGTGTGTGGTAACGAAAATTAAGTCGTTACCCCATGTTAGTTTTATGAATGGGTAAGGATAACTACGGGGCAGATGACCTCGTATTTCCGCCCCTTAAAACCTCAATAACAAAGGAAAATTAATCTTTCATTCACTACTGTTAAATGAAGAATTTGATATGTACCGTAATAGTGGAACACTGGTGGCAAACTGCCATCTGGCAATGACTTAATATGACGTAAATCCATGAGTAGTAACAAACTATTGCCGTGACTTAAT
Organism: Meconema thalassinum; assembly: GCA_946902985.2. Classification (NCBI taxonomy): domain Eukaryota; kingdom Metazoa; phylum Arthropoda; class Insecta; order Orthoptera; family Tettigoniidae; genus Meconema; species Meconema thalassinum. Next base: position 50,651,297 of record OX336388.2, on the reverse strand, counting down.
AGTGGGCCACTTGTGACCCATTGCCATGCACTGACCGTGAGTCACCCTGCAATTGGCATTCCAAAAGGCTCGGCAGCGGTTGCTATGTAGGTCTGGGCTTTACATGGGATGTGGTGCCACATGGTTAGTGGCACACTGCAACCTGGTAGAGAAATTAATAATTACCTTAACTCGTTAGTCAACACATTGCTATGTAGCATTGCGAATTACACATATCCATAACATTAATTATGCATGGCGTATCACTTTCTTTCTTTTCGCTCTCATTTCCACAATATATTATTTTCATGCCTTATTTTACTTTTTGGGGGAACATTATCAATTTTAACTTCCATAGTGAATAAATAATTCAATTCGGCGCACTATCAAATTAACTGAGTGCTGCACACGAATGATGCGCACTAGAGACTGAACTGGGCCCTTCTTTGTTTTATATAGTATCCACCATAATACGACTTATATAGTAAAATTCCAGATGTCAGAAATTGTGGGCGTGATTTAGAGGCTAAATAACATGTTGCCACCCCCACACATAGGCCTATGGTACCGTGCGATGTTTGCTTTATGCTATGATCGCTCCAATCGTCCGTTGTGTTTCTATATTAAAAAGGCTTTAAATACAAAAACAAACCTAACCTGTGGCTAACGCCCAGACCCACTTGCTTGTACCACAAGCAGTAATTTTCAGCCAGACAGAAGACAATGGAATCTCGCTCCGTTTCGTAAGTGAATGGTTTCTTGCGTAGCTCGTTACGCATGATCTGTGTCGTGTATTTTGTGCACCATACATTAGCAACTGTGAAATGACGTCTCGGTAACAGATGAACACACCTAATGCGCCTCTTTCAGTAGCAGTAGAGCAACGACAAGCCATAACAATTGGCATCATTAAATGAACAATTAATAACGACTAAAGTCGCATATTTCCCCTGCAGTAGTGATCATGGACAGTAATTTCAATAATAACGACTCCCGGAATATCAAATAAGATATGAAAATCATGAAAATGACATATAAAGGATCCAGGTTCATTACTCCCGAAGAATTACCATCTTGGTGATAGTGAAGTTGATGATCGCGTAATAGTACAAGCACTCTTTCCATTCCGTTATTTCTTAAGTAGGTTGCTTAAACCGAATCCTTCCACGGTTTCATTGAAGACATTAGCACTAACACTTCAAATTCCTGAAAATCCAGTGAATATTATTAAGATCTTAATCGTAGCATTCAGCTTTGGTCTAATAACGCTGATCTATACCGATAATTAACAATAAGCTTACCATTGCTCCAGGGGTGACTTGTATGAGACAGCATTCTCCTTCTACTGTAAGATACGTTGCTAATGACAACCATTATGTACCACCGGTACCGTCAGTGATACTCGACAGGGCGTGGTGGCGCAGCGGTCAAGCAGTATGCCTCTCACCAAGGCGGACCGGGTTCGATTCCCGGTCACTGCCTGTGAGATTTTCGATGTGAAATGCCATGTCCTGTGGTTCGGATTCCCCGTAAAACGGAGGTCCCGTGGCTTATGATCGCGAGATTAACGGTCACGTTAAATTACAAGCTTCCTGATACTCGACAAACACAGGAATGGTCACCACATGGGTTTACAAACAGAACTGAAACTTGCAGCTGCCAAGGATTTCAAACCAAAGCAAACATGGAGGCAGGGTGGTTGTTTCATTTAAGGGCTTAGGCATTGTGGTCAATTAGCCCAGTGAACTTGGGTGAGTATGAATTTGTTGTCTGATAACCTGTGTTATTGTGAAGACTGTATGGGTAGTGTCATGATTTTTTTTGCACAGATTTTTGAAACTTTTAGTGTAATTGCGTAATTTTGCGAAATAGATTATGCCGTATCACCTTAATGAAATTCTAAAATTAATCATAAAGGTTTCATTATTGTGGTTCTGAATTATTTATGTGAATGGTAGATGTATAAATTACTAGTGAAAATCCACCGCCTGCTTCCAGTCACCGACCGGGTCAGGGAAGGGAATGAATGAAGCCCCATCTAGCGGCGAGTATATGAACTGTGCCGACTGCCTAAGCCTGTCGCACTCCCCTGGGGCAATTATTAAACGAATGACGAATGAAATGATAGTGGAGTGTGTTGCTGGAATGACATTTGTGACAGGGAAATCGGAGTACCCGGAGAAACCCCTGTTTGCCTCCAATTTGTCCAGCACAAATCTCACATGGAGTGATAGGATTTGAACCACGGACCCAGCGGTGAGAGGCCGGCATGCTGCCGCCTATAAATTACTAGTAAGCATCCAATATTATTTAATTACATTCCTGATTGGGATGTTAATTGTTCAGTATACCAGAACGTGATGAACATATATCATTCACTCACCTTTCGGGAGTCGTTAGGAATTGTAAATACTGCATTGGATATATTTCTAATATTGCTTGAATGAAGGTTCTTATTTGTAGCTTGTTCAACGAGGGCAGCCATGCTTGATTGATGTCATATTATGCCTCACCACTGTTGCCAACATGTCGGATTCAAAATACACCACACGACACACGTAACTTTGTAATGATGTGTAAAATGAAATAATTGGGAAAATTATGGGGGAAATAAATTGGCAAAACCATTGGTCTGGATGCAGATTATTGATGCGTGACTACCCCCACTGTGTGTGACAAAAACCAGGGGTGTTTATATTAGCGAGACTACCCCCACTGTGTGTGAAAAAAAAACCAGGGGTGTTTACATTAGCGAGACTACCTAATAATTATTGGTCCAGGCGAAAACCCTTGGTTTGCCGGATGTGATATAGTACCGAATGTGTTGGGTTGGCAATACTGTACATGTTGCTAGAAATGGTACAGTCAGCTGGAATTACACCTATATAATTCGTGATCCTGTTTGGGAAGACTGGGTGGGTTACAGACAGCGGAGGAATAACCTCTATTACTATATCATCTCCAGATACCATTACTACAGGTATTTTGGCTAACTTCAGTAGCTGAGGAATGTTTTACTACGGTTCTGGTGTTCTGTACTGTTCTATATTTTAAAACAGAATTTGCAAAGTTCAGGTGCATTAATTTTAATGCTAGCAGTGTCTGAATTATTTCAACTTGTTGGCCGGGATTTTCTTCAATTTGTTTTCGCAGAATATCTTTGAAAGCAAGGTAGCCGGCAATAATGTTAGACTGCTTCAACATTTTAAGGAGACACCTTTTTTGTACTTTTTCACTCAGTGACAAAACATTTGTATAGTTTGATTGAATTACTTTAGTTTGATGAAACTAATCATTCAAAGATCCATATAAAATGTTAGCTTCACTTGGGGACATGAGCTTTTCAATTGTCTTTACGACTAAGAGGAGAGGAGTCACTTCACTTTTTAACGATTCACTAAACCCTTCAATAATCTTACTAACTAGTTACCACCATGGCCAGAAGCAAGTGAGAATATGGATAATATTAATTAGACCTGTTATAATTCGAAAACAACGTCCGCAATATTCTTGCAATTTTCAAAAACAAATGCTGCTTGGAATTTTACCAGGTTGAAAAATCTGGCATCTTCCATTTCTGCCAACCAGTTTAACACTGGTACAGGTTTCAGTGACAACTGTTTGAAAAGTGAGTGGAGGATGTCTACATTTGCATGTATGTAAGAGGCAGCTTTAAACGACCTTCCCCATCTACTCAACACAGGCTCGTGATATAATGAAATTGACATATCTGGGAAGCTTTCGTAGGTCCACCACCGACCATCGTGTGCGACTTGAGAGCGCCATACAGGAGGCATTTCTCAGAAAGCAGCACCTAGCCATGGTTTTCTTTGACCTCGAGAAAGTCTACGACACCACATGGCTCTACGAGATCCTTTCCACGCTTCATGAGTGGGGACTCCGTAGTCATTTACCAAACTTTATAGCGAAATTTGTGTCCGTCCGACTCTCCCGTGTAAGGGTCGGTAGGACATTATCGCAATATTGCACTCAAGAGAATGGAGTTCCTCAGTGTTCTGTGATGAGTGTCACCTTGTTCGCGACTGTCATAAGCTGCATTGTTGCTGCCGCCGGGCCCACGGTAGTTCCATCGCTGTATGTAGACGATTTAGCTCTGGAAGTAAGGCAATCGTGGAAGGGCAATTGCAGCTACCTATTAACCGTGTCGACAGGTGGGCACACGACCGGGGTTTTTGTTTTTTCAGCAGCTCTGTAGGCTACATTTATAATCTGAACTACATATCAGGGATGATGGGTTGCCGTTGACACTTATCGCTTCCTAGGGCTCCATTTTGACAACAAATTATCGTGGCAGCACCATATACGGCAACTAAATACGGCTTGTCTCAGGAAACTGAACATGCTCAAGTTTCTTAGTGGCACTACGTGGGGGCTGACCGTGCGGTGCTGCTACGGTTCTACCAAGCCCTCGTCCGGTCCCGGCTAGACTATGGTTCTGCAGCATACGGTTCAGCAAGACCGGCAACCTTGAAAATGCTGGACAGTATCCACCTTAGTGGCATTAGGCGGGCTACCAGTGCCTTCCGGACCAGTCCGATACCCAGACTACTCGCCGAATTGGGTGTTCAACCTCTTAATTATAGCCGCCAACATATGCTGCCAATGTGCATCAAATGCCGCAACATCCGAGCTCTCTTCAGTACCCAATACCACCAGAGGTACCCCAACCAGCCTCGTGTCACTTGGCCGGTTGGTTTTAGACTCAATAGCTAGTGTACTGAATTGGGAGTGGCTGTAGGTCCCTGTATTATCCGGACACACAGCGAGGTGCCTCCGTGGCAAGTCCCTCGTCAAAAAATTCGGTTTGATCCACACCGAGGTCCTAAAGTGAACACAGCATAGTTCACCAATTTCCGTACGCTGGCATTCTATACACAGATGGTTCAAAGGTGGACGAGAAGGTGGGTTGTGCTTACGTTATGGATGGTGCAAATAACAAGATCTCTTTTCCTGAGGCCTATAGTGTGTTTACTACGGTGCTCGTTGCCATCTATGAAGCTCTGCAGGATGCACAAATCCACTTTCTCGCTTGTACCGACTCTTCTTGTTCGTTGCAGTCAGTTGCTACATGTTTCCCGCCACACCCCCTAGTGCAGCGAATGCATGACCTACTAGCCGGGTTTTGCCGTGCTGACACTCGAATCACCTTTCTGTGGCTTCCAAGCCACATGGGAATTGCGGGAAATGAGTTTATTTATTTATTTATTTATTTGTTGATGGTACACAATAGGGCTCAGTGTGCGCCCCAATAATAGTGCACCTACACAGTAAGATACATTTCCTGCATTAAGTATTAATATCTTAATGTAATTCTTAAAACTAATAAGTTCACACAGATCAAAATGCATAGTAGTAAAAAGATAATATAAAAACTAAATCTAAATATGATCTAATGCCAAATATAAAAACAGGTTTTGGAATTATTACATAATAAACTAACGGGTAACATCAATAACTAGGGAACAGGCCTATCCACATATATACATTGTTGATTCTGTTATGTGTGATAATTTTATTTCAAGTATGAATTAGAGTGACAGGGTTATAATTTCCAAGAACGGTCTGATTGAGAGACAGAAATCTAGTTTCCAGTTTACACGAACCGCATCGTTGTAAATACTGCAAAGCCTCCATACAGGTGAATTGTTATGTGAAGTGGTATTGGTTATATCAGTTTTGAATGTTATGGTTGATCTTGTAGTTAAGCGAGGGATGTTGAAATTTAGGAGTGATAGGAAAAATGAGTTATCAATTTGACCGTTAATGACTTTATAAAGGAATTTCATATCATTCACTCGCCTTCGAGACTCCAAACTAGTCATGCCGAAATTCAACAAAAGTTCACCGTAGGGTACCATGTGTGGGTAATTGCCCGTTATTTTGAGGTGTAAATATCTGAGGAATTTCTTTTGAACTTGCTCAATGTACTTAATGCATGTTTTCTGCCAGGGACTCCATACTTGGCTGGCGTACTCGAGCTTGGATCTCACCATGGCAGTATAAAGTTTTATGCAGGTACTGGTCCTAATGAATGGCTTAGTGTTTCTTATTATAAACCCTAACATGCGGTAAGCATCCCCGACCGTCTTTTGCACATGATAAGTGAAAGCAAGCTCTCGGTCAAACAGAATCCCTAGATCTTTCTTCTCGCTTACTGTTTTCAATGACTTAGGTCCAATTCCATAAACAAATGTGATTGGGTTCTTCTTACGTGTAAAGGTCATAACAACACACTTCGGTACGTTTAAGTATAATTTGTTTTCTATACTCCATTTGTGTATATTATTTAGGTCATTTTGTAGTAGAGTGCAGTCATTAGTGGAAGAAATTGATTTAAAAATTTTGAAGTCATCTGCATATAAAAGACTATTTGAGTGCAGTATACATCGTGGCAAATCATTTATCATTGCTAGAAAAATCAAAGGTCCAAGGTTCGAACCTTGGGGTATTCCGGAATGAACTATGTATTCCTTTGAGACAATTTTCTGGAACAAAACAAATTGTTTCCTGTCTCTGAGATAGGAGATGAATAATTTTAGTAATGGGTGGGAAAATCCCAAAATACATATTTTTTTAAGAAGGATATCGTGATTTATTGTGTCGAAAGCTTTCTCGAAATCTGTAAATATGACATCCATCTGCCCTCCTTTATCTAACTCTTTAGATATAATTTGAGTAAAATTAATTGCATTCGTCACTGTAGATTTCCTGGATAGGAAACCATGTTGGTTATCTGTTACGAGTGGTCTGAGGAATACTGATATTCTTCCGTGCAATATGAATTCAAATACCTTGGCTACTGCGGATAAAATAGATATAGGACGGTAGTTATTAATTAGTGATGGGTCTCCCGATTTTAGTATAGGGCAGACGCGAGTGATTTTCCAGGCGTCAGGGAACGTACAAGTTTGAATTGCTAAGTTAAATATAAAGTGTAACGGGTCCCTGAGGCTTTCAGCACATCCCTTAACTACATACGGTGGAATATTATCAGGACCAGCCGACGACTTAGGTTTTAATTTTTTAAATGCCATTTCTATCTCTTCCTTTGAGACAAGTTTTATGTGAAGGGTGTTGGGAGTATTCGAATTGCAGGCTGGGACTTTGTATTGGGCTGACTGAGAGTCATACACTGATTTGAAATATGACGCGAAACCTTCAACAATGGAATCACCCCTGTCCAATTCTTCATTATTATATTTAAAAGTGTCGCATGAGTTCCTATTTTTTTTCTTGTTTTTAATAAACGTCCAAAATTTCTTTGAGTCCCTGCTAATGTTTTTTTCAATATTATGGATATATTTCTTATAAGATAATTTAATGTCCTTTTTAATTTCTGACCTTAATTCTTCAAAACGTAGTCTATGATGATCTGAGTAATGTTTTCTCTTCCTATGGTGTTCCTTCTCCTTCAATTTACTCTTTATTTCCTTAGAGAACCAGACAGGATATTTTCTGCCCGTTTGTCGTTTACATATAGGAACGGTTTCGCCAAGTACTGTGTTAAAAATCTGATAAAACAGGTCTACTGCAGTATTTACATCAGTGCACTCGTATATTTGACCCCAGGCACTATCCCTCAACCGAGTGTACATTTGCGGATAAAGCTGCAAGAGAGGCGGTATCACTACTACCTCGACCAATGGAGGTACCCGGTAGAGATATTCGCTCTCAGTTACGCCCACAAGTTCTGGCATTTTGGGAGAATCAGTGGCTAGTTGACCCAATGCCCAGTAAACTGAAGGCGATCAAGGGAGCTACTCGCATGTGGCGGAGCTCTTTCTGGTTACGGAGGTGGTCGGTCATTTTGTGTAGGCTAAGGAATGGTCATACAAGATCCACCCACGCGTACCTAATGAGAAGGGAGGACCCCCCCCCCACTTTGTACCTGTGGAGCCGTTTTCACCGTGGCCCACCTTTTAATTGAGTTGTGTGGATCTTGCTAATTTATGAAAAATCTCGGTTTGCAGATGACACTCAAACTTATACACTGACCGGCAAAAAAGTGGAACAGTTAAAAAAGTAATATAAATAGTAAAAAATTTGCCATGAAAAAGATGTAATCACATTTTAAAAGCTTTTCACGCATTAGAACAAACATCCGTGAATTGAAATTGTTAATATGACATTTCTTAGGGTGGTTAATTACCCCCAATCTTTGATGAGCCTATCTTAATGGTTTTATGGCGGGAAGCACACTGTAAGCATTTTAGGTTTACGAGTGTTGCCGCTCGTTTATTGTTGTTCTAGGGATAACAGCTGGCATTTGTTGAACAGCTGTGAACCATTGTCATACATTTTAGTAAGTTATCCATGTATAGTTCACGCTAAAACATGTCTCTTAACCGTGAAGGAGTGCACAGGCAGTTGCATTGGTGGAGGATGGTCGCAGCTTCCGTTATGTTGCTGAGGTCATTGGATCGTCTCTCGGTAGCATTCATCGTGCAGCGCAACGTTACAGGGAACTCCAAACATACGACAGGAGACGAGGGTCAGGCCGTAGAAGAAGCACAAGTTCCAGGGATGACAGATTTCTCACCCTGCAAGTTCTGCGTGATCGCCATACCACAGCAGTCCGGGTACGAAATCAACTGGAAATTGTCATAAATGTGAGATAGAATAAGCGAACAGGAAGAAGAAGGTTTGAAGAAGCTCATCTTTCGTCCAGGAGACCTGCACGTGGACCCGCACTGGAACGACATCACAGAGAGGCGCATCTTTGCTTCGCAAGGCAGCATCTGGGATGGACCCACGAGCAGTGGGCCTCTGTTCTCTTCACTGACGAGAGTCGCTTTAATCTTAGATCTCCTGATGGAAGAGAAAGAGTGTGGAGAAGGCGCGGGGAGAGGTACAGCAGCCCTGTTGCTTTCTCCTCCAGGACTGCATTTGGAGGGGGCTCGGTTATGGTGGGGGGTGGCATCAAAGTTATGGCCCGCACTGAGTTGGTGTGCATCGATCAGGGGATGTCCATTTCCCAGAGGTACATCGAAGAGATCCTGATGAACCATGTAATGCCCTTTGCGCCTTTCATTGGTCAGAATTTCATGCTGATGCAGGATAATGCCCGCCATCATACTGCTCGCTGTGTTGCACAATGTCTGCAGGAAGTGGGGATTCAAACACTGGACTGGCCAGCTCGTAGTCCTGACTTGAACCCCATCGAACATGTATGGGATATGCTTGGAAGGAACGTCAGGCAGCGTGACGACACCACCTTGGCACAACTGAGATCATTGCTGCTGGAGGAATGGGATCGCATCCCGGCAGATGTCATTCGACGAGTTGTGAACAGTATGCCTGAGCGTTTACAAGCTGTCATAGACGCTAAGGGTGAAAACACTAGTTTTTAGTGACCAGTGTTCTTGTGTAGTGCAGAGCAAACATTAGCACTGTTTTGCTTGGCAATATGTTCGATAAAATCCAGCCCAAAAGAGCATTACTAAAAAATAGAAAATATTAAGATTTTCATAATGTAACGAAATTTGTGAGTTAAAGCGTGTTGTAAAACATGTTTCGGTATTTCCTGTAGCCAACCATCTAAAATGTACATCAATAATGCAAATATTTGAAAACCGATACATTTTAGTGGAATAAATTAAGAAATTACATAAAAAATTAAAGTGTTCCACTTTTTTTGCCGGTCACTTATATTAGCCGCTGACGCGGTGGCTGCTGATCTCGTCATGCGCTTTATAAGTGTGAGTGGGTTAGGGCCAGCAATATAAATTTTCTAGTGAACATTGACACAGCAACTTGTTCGTTTTTGAATGATGAATTTTCTTGTTTTCCCGTAACTTTTGTTTGTATTTATAATTATTAGTTTTTGTTTTGTTTTTTTTTTGTTTTTTTTAATTCTCGGTCTTTTCAAGTTTAGGTGTCCACCTCAAAATTTCAAATTCTATCCAAATTTGTAAAATTTAATTAGTGTTTAGAGGAGCAGATGACCTCGTAGTTCCGTCCCTTAAAACAACAATAACTAACATATCTGGGAAGTTTTTGTCTAGGTATGAACGAAACATGTTTGATTTTCCTTGACATGTGAAAACAGTTCTTTGTTTTTGACACAATGGCATTAAGTTCTCTCAAATTCTTTTGCAGGACATCACCGAACAAACTGAATTGATGAGCCAAGCAAGTGATGTGAATTAAATGTTCTCCCATAATTCCCTTAAGCAGTTCACAACATTTTAACATATGCGGGGCGGAATCAGATCACATACTTTACATTCTCATGGTTAATTTCAAAATTATCTGTTATATAATACGCTAAGTTTATCCGGCAAGCTCCTGAACCAGAACGAGTTTTGTGCCAAAATCTTCCAAATCATCTGAATAGTGCAGGAATAATTTTGCATTTCCTCAAAAGTCAACAGAAATATATTTGTTTGTTTAAAAGGAGTGTTAAAAGGAATAAACAGGACGATAGCTCCTGGCAGAACTGTGTTGCGTCCAGCCCGCATAACACTACGAGCTGGGCGGGTGGTCTGTGCTAGAGCTGATAATAATTGATTAGTAGACACGAGATAAGAAAATAAGTTTTGAAAATGGTTCAAATGAGAAGTCATCGCTTAAGTTGAGTTACGCTTATTTTCGGATTTGAAAATGGTTTAAATGAGAAGTCATCGCATAAGTAGAGTTACGCTTATTTTCGGAATGATGTTAAGTTACGAGTCCTTCCCTGTTTATGTTAACAATAACCAAATAACAGTCGGTGACCGTGGAAGAACAAACTTCAAATTAGGAGGTGTTTCAGAAAAAGAAAACGATGAGTTTTCAGCAAAGCTTTCGAATCTTGTTCAATTTTTGTTGGGAAGGCTGTTTAAATTTAGGACAGGAACATTTTTGTTTTATTCGGTTTTACTTGTTTCCACAAAGACCTGTCAGTTGTAACTCTTCAGTCGATCTACTTCAATTTGCCCAATGGGCGGAGCACAATGTATAAAATATATGAATTATAAGTAAATAACACTCCTGGAAACATTACATGTGTTAGTTATTACTATTAGGTCGCCACACTCGAATGCTCCGAGTGGGTAAGAAATTTCTTGAGCTCTTCATCCAGGAAAGCCACCAACAGCAAGGAGGTTGTCATGTTTTGGGGTGGAATCATGTTCGGTCGACGTACGCCTCTAATTCCTATCCACGGTAACGTGACTGGTCTGGTGTATAGACAACATCCCTGAACCTCTCGGTACAGGATTCACTATGAAAAATAAGAATTTTCAATCTTTCCGCCTATTCAATACTTTAATTTGTGTCACATTTCAGGGGTACATGTTTCGAGTCCCGCTTTTGGACCCTTCTTCAGCTCACAAACTTATATTTAGAACCCATCTCAACACAAAGAACATCGAAAATCTTACGATGAAATAAAAATACACATACACAATAAATGGTTAAAAACACAGTAACAAAATCTAAAAATCTAAAAAATAGCATGCATGGTTCACAAATTTCAGGTACACATTTTGCACTTGTTCTGTTCTATGTAAAACGTCATTTGACACTATATAACGACAGACACATTTGTTGACGGTCGATGTCTATAATTGGTATACTGTGGGACAACTTTGTGGCATTATTATATATTATTATACAGTATTCTGCCTAGTGGCAGGTCCATGTCTTCGTACAGAGAATTTCTGATGCCAACGTTCCCGGTCTTCAGCTTCTTTCTTCAGTCTACTGTAACTCTTTCTATCTTTCATATCATCCAAATGTTGGATTCTTCTTCTTCCCCGTCCTGTCGTTCCTTTGATCTTACCTTCAATGACGTCGTGTATGAGCCCCTCATGTCTAAGTATGTGCCCGATCCAGTTGGCCTTCCTCTGAAGAGTTGTATTCAGAAAAGTTTTATTCTCACCTACTCTTCTCAGTACTGCATCGTTTGTCACCCGATCTGTCCACTTGATCTTCTCTATTCTCCTCCAGCACCACATTTCAAAACTTTCTAAGTATTTTCTTTCCCTTTTTCTCATTGTCCACGTCTCTGCCCCGTACTGTGCAATGCTCCAGTTATAACACTTCACCAATTTCTTCCTTAGTTCTAAACTCAACTTCCGGTGAGCAGAGTCCTCTTCTTGTTGAATGCGGCTTTGGCAATGGCAATTCTGGCGCGAATTTCATTTGTGCATTGAGCATCTTTTGTCAGCAAGCTTCCCAAGTACTTGAACTGCTTCACATTCTCCAATTCTTGATTGTCGATATTTACCCTCAAAGGTTTCTCCCGTTTTGAAATCCGCATCACTTTTGATTTCTCGATGTTGATTTCCATGCCATATATCCTTCCAGTTTCCACCAACCGGTTCATCATGTGCTGCAGTTGTCTTTGATTTTTGGCGAGCACTACTAGGTCATCTGCATACTTGATGGTGTTTATGAGGCGTCCTCCTATCCTGAAATTTCCGCATCCTTTCAAAGCTTCTTTCACCAGCCATTCACCATACAGGTTGAAGAGACTTGGCGATAGACAACATCCCTGTCTGACTCCTCTTCCTATTTCCACGCCGTTCGTTTCTCCGTATTTCTGTCGCACCTTTACTCTTTGTCCCAGGTACAAATTAGAAAGCCGAAAGACGTATCCTCAGGAAAATCCATGGCCCGAGATTGCTCCCAGATGGAACCTACCGTTTGAAATCCAATTCTGACCTGTATCGACAGTTAGAATCAGCCAATACCAGTATGCGACGTAGGAGGCTCAAGTTCTATGGGCACCTACAACGAATGAACAGCAACAGGCTTACCAAGGAGATCTTCTCCGGTTAAAAGCTACAAGACTGGAAGCCTGTGGCTTAATGAAGTACTAAAGGACTTGGATTCGGCTGGAATTGCTGACCTTGATGTAGAAGATCGTTCCAAATTTTGTGCTATGGTAGAATCTTGGATCCCACCACCTAGAGTCTCTAAATGTCGGAAGCCCCTTTCGCAGGAGAGAAAGGAGAAATTATCAGCAGGGCTCAAGAGATATTGGGAACGGAAAAGAGCATCGAAGAACTAGTCATAAGCGCTCCGTAGTGGGCTTAAATCAATAATAATAAAAATTAGTCTCTGGTCTCTCCAGTTGATTCCTATCTCCTTAAGGATGTTCAACAATTTTGTCCAGTTGACTCTGTCGAAGGCCTTCTGCCAGTCTATAAAACAAACGAAAACTTCTTCGTTAACAGTCAAAACTCTCTCCGACAATATCCTCAATATACCGATAGCATCTCTGGTTCCTTTTCCTTTCCTAAATCCAAATTGATCCTCTCCCATTACTTCTTCAATTTTGTGTTCCAGCCGTCTATTGAGTATTCTTGCAATGATCTTCGCCACATGTGAGATCAGACTAATTGTTCGGTAATCACTACATTTCGTAGCTTGTTTTTTATTCTCAAGAGGAACCATTGTGACGTCCTAAAAGTCTTTAGGCCATTCTCCATTTTCATAAATGTTGTTGATAAGTTGTGTCAGCACTTCCAGACCTCCGTCTCTGATTTCTTTCAGCAAATCCACCGGTATGTCGTTTTCTCCTGTAGCTTTCCCTTTTTTCATGTCCTCAATTGCCTTCTCTACTTCCGTTGTCAGTATGCTGGGCCCTTTCTCGTCTTCATCAATCGCCTCCTCTGTCTCCATGTCGATGTCTTGCGGACGGTGTTCCTTATCGTAGAGTTCCTTTATGTATTCTTCCCATATTTTCAGCACTCCCGCTTGTTCAGAAACCATTTGTCCTCTAGAGTCCTCTATTCTGAATGACCTTACTCCTTTGTTCTCGCTTCCTCCCACCTCCTTCGTTTTCTGGTACATGAGGTCGTACCTTCCTCTTCTTAGTAGTTCCTCAATGTCATCGCACATTTCTTCCATGTACTTTTCCTTTGCTTTGTCTGTTTCTCTCCTGAGTGCATTGTTAAGTCTTCTGTATTCTTCTTCGTTTATATTTTTACACTTCCTCCATCTTCTCCATCATCTCATTGGTGATCCAGGGTTTACTCGCTCTCTTTGCTTCCCTCCAAACTTCACTCATTAAAGTATTCAACAAAACCAGTTTAACATTTCGCCATTGCACTTCCACACTTGTACTTGCATTTTCACCTCTCATTTCACTAAATTGCTGCTCCAATGATTCTCCTACTCTCTCATTGTTCACTCTTAACTTTTCCAGGTCCCATCTCTGCTTTCTCCTCCCGCACTGTCGAATCCTCTTCAGCCTTGTATTGATGTCTGCAACCAAAAGGTTGTGATCTGAGTCGATATCTGCAGCCGGCATAGTCCTAGCGTCTTTCACACTGCCCCTAAACCTCTGCTTAACAAGTATGTAGTCTATTTGATATCTGTTAATGTCTCCTGGGCTCCTCCATGTGTATAATTTGCTCTTTCTTATCTTGAACCAAGTGTTCATCACCACTAAATTGTTTCTCTGACAGAATTCCACTAGCATCCCTCCTCTGTCGTTCCTTCTGCCTAATCCATATTGTCCCATTGTGGCATATCTTGTATTATTCCTAAAATACTTCTATTGATGTTGCTGAAGACGAGGTTAGACGGCGATTGCTAAACCTTTTGATCAAATTCTTTGTTATGAATGTGGCATTTGGCAATCTGTCTGTGATAGATTAAAAACTCTTCTGTCACACGGTATCTGAAATGATTGACCATACTTAGTACTGAGGTTAGCTAATTATAAGGAACAACTACGGAAAACGGATTGAAAAACTTACGGAAAAAACAACTAAAGAATTTGGCATCTTGTTTGTACTCTTGACCCTGAAGAAGACAAACGGTGCAAATTAGAACAATGCTTATTACTTATAAAACAGCTTAGTTGAAATTAAGAAATATTGGTCGTTTGAGTTTTAGAAATAGTAAAACTTACCAATGTCAAATGAAAACAGCCCTGTGAGATTGCCAAATGCCACATTCATAACAAAGAATTTGATCAAAAGGTTTAGCAATCGCCGTCTAACCTCGTCTTCAGCCACATCAATAGAAGTGTTTTAGGAATAATACAAGATATGCCGCAAAGTTGTCCTACAGTATACCAATTATAGACATCGACCGTCAACAAATGTGTCTGTCGTTATATAGTGTCAAATGACGTTTTACATAGAACAGATCAAGTGCAAAATGTGTACCAGAAATTTGTGAACCATGCATGATATTTTTTAGATTTTTAGATATTGTTTCAGTGTTTTTAACCATTTATTGCGTATGTGTATTTTTATGTCATCGTAAGATTTTCGATGTTCTTTGTGTTTAGATGGGTTCTAAATATAAGTTTGTGGGCTGAAGAAGGGTCCAAAAGCGGGACTCGAAACATGTACCCCTGAAATGTGACACAAATTAAAGTATTGAATAGGCGGAAAGATTGAAAATTCTTATTTTTCATAATTACTGTCAATACGGAACCTGAAATGAATAATATTTCTAATAATCGCAAGGCTGGCCAAGCCAACAGGTTAAAGTTCAGATATAAAGATCTTAAAATAAAATTAGCCAACATCATAAAGGACATCGATTTTCTCAAAAAATGTAAAAGACACAGAGTAGTGCCACAACACCTGAAGGGTTATCAAAGGAAAGGACGTAAAAACCCGTACGAAATTCACACACAATTTCTAGTTAATGACAAGGTTCTCAAACGCGAAATAAAATTTTTACACATGAAGAAGACCAACGTGAGCAATACTTTGTACCGTGTTCACTTAGAAGCAGCTAATTCCATTAATAAAAAAGAATGGGACAAGCATCAAATTACCGTATGTCAAATGACACACTCTTGCGTCATCAGAAAAGTCAACACTTTAAATAATAAATTACAAAGGCTATTGAATGCCAAAGAGAGTTCCATGCATTCGAACAAACCCACAGAAAGTATTGATCACGTGTTTCAGAGCCCCATGAAAAATTTGACCAATGTCAGGTTCGACCAAAACGAATTGGATTTACTCCGGAAAGGCCCCAAACATAATTGGGAACAAAACCATAAAAATAACGATCTAATTAACCTTATAGCAGAAACTGAAGCAGCTATTTGAAACTCCCAACCGAAGAACAGAACGCGGCCAGATTCGAAACCAATAAGAAAATCAAGAAAATAATCAACACAAATAAAAATAAATCGAAAAGCAATCGTAACAGTATTTTGAAATGCAAAACCCTCATCACTAAAATTAACAATAACAACATAATAGTAACAAAAGCTGACAAAGGAAATGCCACGGTATTGATTAGCAAAGATGACTATGTTAACAAAACCGACTTTCTAAATGCCAATAGATTCACTGAAATCAAAAAGGACCCAACCAATTCCATTCAGCAGCAACTAAAACAGTTATTAAAAATACAATTTTTATCATAGAAGAGAATCTGGCTGACAAACTCATTAATATGAATCCCGGCTTCCCCACATTAAGATCGCTACCCAAAATACACAAACCAGACACCCCGATTAGACCAATCGTTCATTTTAGAAACAGTCCGTCATATAAACTGGCTAAATTCGCACAGCAATATCTGAACAAATTTTACAGATTCAAAGCCAATTCATCATTTAAGAACACCATGCATTTTTGTGAAAAAAACGATAGATTTAAAACTCAACGACAACAACACTATGCACTCCGTTGACGTCAAAGATATGTACACCAACATCCCAGTTGAGAAAACAATAGAAATTGTCCATAATAAGTTGATTATCGACAGCGATCTTTCTACAGTAGAAATAGAAGAGTTCATAGCAATTTTAAAATTCGTCACTAGTAACAACGTGTTTCCCTTTAATGGGAAGATCTATAAGCAATTTGAAGGTCTCGCTATGGGATCCCCTCTTTCAGGCATTTTGGCAAACATATACTTGGACCATCTGGAGCAGAAAAAAATTATTAATAAAATCAAAGGCATTGAGTTCTGGGGCAGGTATGTGGACGATGTTTTCCTAATCATAAACAACCAAGTACAAGAGATAGATCAGGTACTGGACATTTTAAATAGCATCGATAATAACATTAAATTCACCTTAGAATCAGAAAGAGATAACAAAATTAATTATTTAGATTTAACAGTTACTAAAAAAGATAACCGGTTACAGTATAATATCTATAGGAAGCCTTCACAGACAAACGTGATCATACGTCAAGATTCTAACCACCCGGGCAACCACAAAAATGCGACTTTTATAATCCTCATTAACAGAGTCTTAAGACTACCATTGTCCGACAATGATTTGGAAAAATAAATCAAAATATTACATCAAATAGCCAAGTCAATGGATATAGTCGCAATTATGTCAATAATTTGTTTTATAAATTGAAAAACAAACCTGTTACTAAATTATCAAAAGATAGTTCTACCAAGAAAAGTTTCGCCACTTTAACTTATATAGACCGCAGTATTTATACAGTAACTAGCGTCTTGAAGAAATACAATATAGACATAGCCTACAAAACCAATAATTCAAATTTTTAAAAATTCTTCAATTCCAGTAAAATCAACGTCACGAATAAACACACCAAATCCGGTGTTTATGAGCTCAATTGCAACCAGTGCAAGGCTACGTACGTCGGCCAAACCGGAAGAAGCTTCCGTATTCGTTATAATGAACATATTTCTGCCATTAAACACAGAAAATTTTCAGCAATGGCGTCACACATGGAGGAATCCAGTCATTAATTTACGACCATAGACAAGGACATGAACATCTTACATAACGTCAATAAGGGCAGTTTGATGAACGTCTTAGAAGCAATTCATATAAATACATCCCAGAGATCAAATGATTCTAATAATTTAAACGACATCATTTTTGAGACAAACATACTATTCGATACGATAGCAGATCATCTAAACGTCAAAACACATAAACCGCCATAGACCGTAAAGCCAATCTGCTTCCTTCCATAAGCCTTATCCCTCTCCCTTCCCCCACCCACTCATCCAAACCGCTTTGCCCCGCTCTCTGCTGCCACCCCTCTTCGGGCCGAGCAGGCTGTTTACTTCGTAACACCTGCCATGCACACGGGCCCAGTAGTAGCAAGCTGCTCTCGCAAAGCGGAGCTTGACCTCCACATGATCTCGCAGGGCTGTTTTCATTTGACATCGGTAAGTTTTACTATTTCTAAAACTCAAACGACCAATATTTCTTAATTTCAACTAAGCTGTTTTATAAGTAATAAGCATTGTTCTAATTTGCACCGTTTGTCTTCTTCAGGGTCAAGAGTACAAACAAGATGCCAAATTCTTTTGTTTTTTCCGTAAGTTTTTCAATCCGTTTTTGAGCTGTTTTCCGTAGTTGTTCCTTATAATCAGCTAACCTCAGTACTAAGTATGGTCAATCATTTCAGATACCGTGTGACAGAAGAGTTTTCAATCTATCAAAGACAGATTGCCAAATGCCACATTCATAACAAAGAATTTGATCAAATGGTTTAGCAATCGCCGTCCAACCTCGTCTTCAGCAACATCAATAGAAGTGTTTTAGGAATAATACAAGATATGCCGCAAAGTTGTCCTACGGTATACCAATTATAGACATCGACCGTCAACAAATGTGTCTGTCGTTATATAGTGTCAAATGATGTTTTACATAGAACAGAACAAGTGCAAAATGTGTACCTGAAATTTGTGAACCATGCATGCTATTTCTTAGATTTTTAGATATTGTTTCAGTGTTTTTAACCATTTATTGTGTATGTGTATTTTTATGTCATCGTAAGATTTTCGATGTTCTTTGTGTTTAGATGGGTTCTAAATATAAGTTTGTGGGCTGAAGAAGGGTCCAAAAGCGGGACTCGAAACATGTACCCCTGAAATGTGACACAAATTAAAGTATTGAATAGGCGGAAAGATTGAATTCTTATTTTTCATAATTACTGTCAATACGGAACCTGAAATGAATAATATTTCTAATAACAGGATTCACTGCCACAGTGGGCGAGGGCTTTACACTAGTGGACGATTACGCTCGTCCCGTCGAGCTAGGTTGGTCAATCAGATCCTTCAGATGCATGTCATACAGAGAATGGGGTGGCCTGCCTATTCTGCGGACATGAACTGTATTGAACTTGCATGGGAAGAGCTCAAATTCATTATGACCGACTGAGGAGTTACAACTGACGGTTTGCATAGGAAACACTGAAAGAATGGCTTCAACAGTTCACAAAGAAGATGCATTATTTAAAAATAAATGTTACAATATATTTCAATTAATTGATGGTCTGTTTTGGTGCAAAAATACTGGCAAGTACACATTTTCTGAGGAGAATCAGTTCCGATTTGCAGTCACAATTTTTCCTGCAATTGAAAATACTCCTTCAGCGCAGGTGGTCGCGGGGATGTTGAAGTATTTCTTCGCTAGTTGAGCGGGTCTTGGATATATTGTTTGATTCATTTTCCATCAGTGAAAACGGGTGAGTATGCAAGTCAGGCGGTGAATTCCCAAGATAGACGTCTAGCTCGTCATTTGCAATGTTCACGCTACATCTACAAGATTTCCTATTTTTTTTTACCGCGCTTTCTATAGAAACCCTATCATGAGAACATTGAGTTTTTATCGAACGTGTGTAAAAGTTGACTTATGACATGCCTTCATTCGTAAGACGTCACATTTGTATCTTTGGAGTCAAAATTCAATGTGTTACGGACAGTCAACGCGATTGTACCCAATTATCTGAGGGGTGATTCCCTAATCTTGAAAAAGATTCTTCATATGAGATTAATAAATACTCTTCTATGTCTAAGTCTACAAGTATGGGTAATGATATTTACAATATATACACTTATTTAGTTGCAGGAGCAATTAATCTAGCACAAATAGTCAAGGTATGTTATCTTTTGTTAAGATACTGATTGTGGTTATTGACCTTCAAGGTTGCTTGCTTAATGTGATTGTTATTAAATTGTCAGGTTATTGTGCCAGCAAAAATGCCCACACGTTGTGCACAAACACGGACCTCACATCGCACAAACTGCTAAGTGCACAATTAAATTTCGATTCATTGGCAACACTGGCTTTCAACATGATAATCCTTGGAGTGAAGTTAAATGAAACCACAACGTGGGGTTTGAGCAGTGGCAAGTATTCTTGGCTGTCACAACAGAGGCTCTGCCAAGAAATTTAATTCTGGTGTGGGGACTCAGTCTCGTGAGGCAAAGCTGAGAACCTGCCTCAGCCATCCTGGAAGTGGTTTTCTGTGGTTTCACACTCCTACTCCAGGCAAATGTCGGGATGGTTCCTAAATGAGGCCACGACCGCCTCCTTCCCAATCCTCATCTCGATTACAACTACACACACTAATACAGCCATCACAATAACACAGGTTGTATGTACTGTATGTCTACCCCTTATTATTCCCGGGGTTGCAGATGAGATACATGACCACGATGTCTCGAAGCCCGTACATGAATCCATAACAACATATCTAACTTACAGTATGCAACAGAAAGTGTTAACGTTTTGTTTCGAGTGGAAAAGGTTGTACAGGAAGAATTATCCTGTGCTAATAGTTTATGGGGGATGCACTTTTTGAGTGTTTAGATAGTTTAGAATCTATTTCAGTGAAGTCGTAAGATCATTGTGTTGTTTATGTTACCAAAGCTAACTTGTACTGTATTCCACTACTTCAAATGTCGATTCTACTTATGCACAAAAGAGATACTAACATCGAAGTCAGCAAAATAATCTCGAAAATAATCCTAAGTTTCCAGTTGCTGAAGTCATCTTTGATCATGAGTTGTATGTTTCGGTTTCTTACGTAGCCAGAACCAATAGTACTGTAGCCTCTGTTGATCGTGGGACTCGGCGACACACAGGCGTTACCAGTGCCATATGTGCGGCGGCCCACGATCCTACACTTCCTCTTTTATACGCTATGGTATAACACACAGGCGTTACCAGTGCCATATGTGCGGCGGCCCACGATCCTACACTTCCTCTTTTATACGCTATGGTATAACACACAGGCGTTACCAGTGCCATATGTGCAGCGGCCCACGATCCTACACTTCCTCTTCTATACGCTATGGTATAACTTTGATAACCCGGAACCTATTTTTAACGGGAAGAAATGTGAGCCTGTTTGATTCCGTTGAAGGCAGTTTTACTGTGTTGTGCTATTTGGCTGCAGGCTCGGTCCGGTAATGTTGTTGTGTTGCAGAATGGGCGACTCGGGAACTATGAGCTGTGTGGACCCTCTCCGTGAGGTAACTATACCAAGTTCTAATGATTCCTTACAAAGCTTAAGAGTACATAAAGGAGGGTATTCGGAATACTTTCCAATTTAGATTCAACTCTGCTTGTTTTGCTAATAAAATGTTTCTTATTAATTGACCTATCTGCTCAGAACCTCGGAGGATATGTTATTTGTATTGGTGCCCAAGTTGCCTCTTGCCTTTCAACTTAATATTTACTGCTTGTCTGGAAAACCGAATACTCGTATGTGTTTTAAAGAGTATGAGTACTTTGCAATTGCCCTTACAAGTTTAGAAAATAAAAGTGAAATCTGTAGAGAAAACGTTTGTTTTTCTTCGTATTCCTTCGTAAAATGTAACAGATCCCTTTGAATTTTAACACAATTTACGTAGTTTTGTATTTGTTCGCTGGCGACCGGCTACGTAAATTAACGTTTTCTTACAGTGCTTCATTCTTTTGTAATTTTTCTCCTCTCCGCCGTTCAGTAATCGAAATACTATGCGTTATTTACAAACTAAGGCCTTTGTTGAACGAAATGCAGGTGGGTATATTGTTGTCTTGATAATACTTTCGGTAAAGGAAGTGAGGTTTTATAACACTCAGTTACCGCGTTTGTCAAGTGTTAGCAAGGCGCACGTGGAACTGACAGTGCGATAATTAGTTCAGACGAGTCTGTTGACGATAATAATATGAGTGGAATTGACAATGATAGCAGTGAAAGTTGTGACGATGAGGTTGATGGATGGACACGTATTTATGTTTCATCTTACTTCTCACGCTAGGTGTACTTCAGTTGGCAGGTCCGCAGTAAGGAATAGAGTAGCTACAATGTGTTAGGATTCCGTGATATTTAATTTAGTGACTCGTTCTGAATTAGCATCATACATACATCATTGATGTAAGGCTGGCTGCACGGCTCAGTGGTAATGTTCTCGCTTGCTGTGCTCAAGGTTAGAGGATCGAATCCTGGCGCAGTCAGCTGGTATTTGAGGGTGCGCAAATGCATGGGAGCCGTGTCAGTAGATTTACTGGCATGTTAAGGATCCCCTTCGGGGCAAAATTCCCGCACCCCGGTGTCTCAAAAAGCCCCGGATGTTAAAAGGGACGTAAAACAAACATATTATTATTCCATTGACTAAGGACACCAACAAAATCCAAGAATTGTTTAATTCTCCTTCTGCTAAATTTTTCTGATGACTTCTTGAGAGTGCAATGTATAACAATGCAATATCTGCCCCGAGTAGTTGCATATCGCGCATGTACCAAAGGAGTGAATAGCACGTGTTCGTAGGAGCAACAGCGTTACATTCATCGTGTACGCTGAAAACCAGAAAGAATAGGTACAAATCTGTGGAGTACTCAGGATATACTAGAATTAATGGACAAAAGGCTGAAGCACAATAATGCAAGAGGAAAGGGACAAAGCAGAATACAGACGTCTGAGAAATGAGGTAAACAAGAAGTGCAAAAGAAGAATGGTTGAAAGGGAAATGTATAAGTATAGAAAATGGACTGAAAGTTGGAAAAGTAGATACAGCTTATCTAAGGATTAAGAGTACTTTTGGGAACAGGAAGATTTAACCTTCAATTAGTCACGTGTAAAAAAATATGTAATTAGTCGCGCATGGAAGAAACTCCCAGGCTTGAGAAATGGATATAAATTGTGTTTAAACCATGTTTTATTGGTACAACTGACTATTTTAAACATGTTAAAATTCTATAGGTATTATTACGAAGTAACCGACAGCAGTGGCTACGCTCCCTAAAGCGTAGCGTTAGGTCGTGGGGCCTAGCTCTCTGCTGACTCGGTAGACGCGTGGTTTCGAGCCCCACTGTCGACCGTCCTTGTAATGGTTTTCCTTGATTTCCCATTTTCAACACCAGGCAAATGCTGGGACGGTACCTTCTGATAGGCCACGGCCGCTTCCTTCCACATCCTTGCCCAGTTTCATTCATCTTCATCCATTCCATCTCTCATCCCGACGCGCAGGTCGCCCACGGGCGTCGACTAGAAAGACCTGCACTCGGCCTCTCAGCTCACACGACAAAAAAAATCGAAGTAAAAAAATCATTTATTTGAACTACAGTCGAACTTCGATATCTCAAAGTGCCTCCGGTGATAAAAAAATTACTTCGAGTTATCGAAAATTCGACATATCGAATTTTTTTTTTCAAAGAGAAAGAAAGAAAAGAGGGAGGGATACCTTTACAGTGTTATACACAAACTAATAGACAACTGTTGCTACTTCTAATACAGGGTCATGGAAAAATAATGCCAACATTTTAAAAAATGATAGCACCGAAACCCTTTATGTTAAACGCGTAATTCTTCCACTGAACACCAGATGATTAAAGTAAGTTTTGTTTTGAAGGGGACGTGACCTTGCTATGCATACTAGATGCGCAGTAGCCAAGGTCGGCTGGGGATGCGCGCGCGCCAATGAAGTCCTGACCTCCCCCCTTTGGATTCTTTTTCTGGGGGTACATTAAAAACATTTTGTATGCAGAAAAAAATGGCGATTTTGAGCACCTGCGGGAGTGAATTTCTGCCGCAATCTTGACATTTACTCCTGAAATGATTGGACGGACCAATCCAGCCATTGGGAAAACGTGCGTTCAATGCTGATGTTGGTGGTCGGCCGGGCCTAGATTTTTTCTCTACAGTCCTTGTTTCCTTAAACTGATTAAACTATCGAATGACAGCTTTGTAATCAGGTGCATTTTGTCGGGTGGTGCAGTCATTGGCGCGCGCGCCCCCGACCGACCTTGGCTACTGCGCATCTAGTGTGCGCATAGCAAGGTCACGACCCCTCCAAAATAAAACTTACTTTAACCAGCTAGCGTTCAGTGGAAGAATTACACGTTTAACATAAAGGGTTTCGGTGCTATACTTTTTTGAAATGTTGGCATTATTTTTCGATGACCCTGTATTATTGTTACTAGAACTTCTCCTATGGGCCTTCCAGCTAGGGTTTAATGTTATCGTATTAATTATTTACAAGTTTCAATTCGTTCTACTACATTGTGTCTATTTTGTTAAACTACTACACAGTTATACAGTATGACTAGTACATTTTCATTTTACAGTACTTACAAATTGAAAAGAAGTCCGTCAGTTTCTTTTGCTTCCTTTACTGCAACACCCGGTTCTCCACGAAGTTTTCTAACCATTACTGTCACTCTTTACTTGATTCTTTTCCCACCGTGACACGTTTCCCCTTAAAAATGCGAGGGTATTTTCTGGCAAACATTTAAAAAACAGACCAGTTTCATCGGCATTGAAAACATCACGAGGGTCGTAATCTGCCAGTAGAGTTGGTAGAACGTCTCGTCGATAGTCTTCACAGTCAACCTCAGATACACTAGCACTTTCACCTGACATAACATTCTGCACAATTCCGTTTCGATGTTTAAATTCATCTAGCCATTCTGTACTAGCCTGGAACGATTCTATGCCTAACTCCTCAGCAAGTTTATGTGCTTATTCACGAAATATGGAACCTTGAAGTTGAATGTTTTTGTCCCTCCATACACTTTACCTACTTAAACATATCTTCCTCCAACTGAGGGTAACTTGAGCTCTTAAAACGTTTCCACTCCGATAAAAATATGACTCCTGAATAGCACTAGCAATCTTGTCTTTATTTTTCATAATCGTTGACAGTGTGTTAGCGGAATGCCGAATTCCGCCGCAATATCTTTCTTCCTTCTCGCACCCTTTTCCACTTCGTGAATTAACTTTAATTTTTCACTTGCACAAACATTTCAGAACACGTTTCTTCTCCGTGGTGTTTGCATTACTGATTTACACAGTAGGTCAGAAACTACAGGACAGTGCTCTCTCACCAGGCTTATCAGCCAAGGACACGAAGGGTGCGGGCTTGCCATAAATAGTCGGAGTTTCCCTCTTAATGTTATTGTTTGAGGTGCACATTGACCCGAACCCATGTCCTTGCCCTCAGGCTGCTCTGGAATGTAGAAGACCACACAATACTGACAGAAATAACTTCTCCAAGTACCATACCATAACCAAGGTGAACAAAAATCTCATATTCCAAGCCCCAAGTCACAACTCCAGTCTTCAAGGCAATTGTATTTTCACCCCAACTTCGAGATATAGAAAAATATTTTACGCCTGGAATGAAATATTCCTCGAGTTATCGAAATATTCGAGTAATAGAACTTCGAATTATGGAACAAATGTAACATGTGAGGCTGTGGATTTTCATTCACGGACGGGAAATGAAAATTACTTCGAGTTATCGAAAATTCATTACTAAGATATGTGCTTTTTAGTAATCAATAAATAACCCAGATAATCAGGGAACCAGCATCCTTTCAAACAACTTCACGTTAGAGGAGTTAGATAAAGCAATTAATAAATGCAGGAATGGTAAATCTGCTGGCCTGGATGAAATATGCACCGAGCAGTTGAAGCACTTTGGACCAGCTGTTAGGAAATGATTGCTAGATCTTTTTAATAACTGTATAAAGACCTGCAGAATACCAAAACTGTGGAGAATAGCCAGAGTTGTAGCAATTCTAAAGCCAGGCAAGAATGCAGACGACCCAATGAATTACAGGCCGATCTCATTATTGTGCCAACTGTACAAAATCCTGGAAAGAATGATTCTTGAAAGACTTTCTGAAATTATAGAACCACTGCTAATTACAGAACAAGCAGGGTTTAGATCGGGGAAAAGTTGCACCTCTCAAATCTTACACCTGACACAGTATATCGAGGATGGCTTTGAAGACAAGAAGATTACAGGGGCAGTCTTTATCGACTTGTCTGCTTACGACACTGTGAATCACCGTACGGTCTTAGGCAAACTGTATGAAATGACTAAGGATTCCATGATAACCCAATTTTTTGGATGTCTTCTCCAGAATAAAAGATTTTTCGTAGACTTCAGAGGATGCCGTAGCAGATGGAATAACTTGAAGAATGGCCTTCCCCAAGGAAGCATATTGGCTCCAATACTCTTCAATATTTATACCAACGATCAGCCCCTACCAGAAGGAACGAAGAGTTTTATATATGCAGATGATCACGCCATTACTGTCCAGGGTGATTGCTTTGAAAACGTGGAACAAAAGCTGTCTGCCGCCTTACAAGGCCTAAGCAAATATTACAAGGAAAACCAGCTAAAACCGAACCCTACGAAACCTCAAACCTGCGCATTTCATCTCAGGAATAAACAGGCAACAAAACAACTAAATGTGTTGTGGGGTTACTCTAGATTGAACTCTTACCTATAGAGCCCACTGCCTGAAAACAAAACAGAAAGTATCGGCAAGAAACAATATCCTACTTAAACTCTCTGGTATCGGATGGGGGACACCACCTAGCACGCTTAGAACAACTGCCTTGGCTCTATGCTACTCCTCTGCAGAATATGCATGCCCTGTATGGTATACATCTAGTCACTCGAAGCAAGTAGACATCGCTCTGAACGACACCTGCCGACTTATCACCGGTTGCCTAAGACCTACGCCAACAGAAAAAGTTTACTGCTTAGCCGGAATCTCCCCACCAGATATCAGACGTGAAGTGGCAGCCAGAGTTGAAAGAACAAAGGCAGACAACTCGGAAAACCATCCTCTATATGGGTACACACCATCAAATCGAAGGCTCAAGTCAAGGAAAAGCTTCCTCCATTCAGCAAAAATCCTCACGGAACCGCCCGGAAAAATTAGATTAACATCATGGAAAAGGAGAGTTAAATACCTTGAAGACTGGATTATCCCTCATGAAAGTTTACCTCCGGGACATGACAATGGATGGGTTTCGTGGAGAACACTGAACCGGTTGGGAAGTGGGGTAGGTAGGTCCAAGGTGAATTTGAAGAAATGGGGATACACTTCCGACACCACCATGTGCGAGTGCGGGGAAGAACAAACCATGGATCACCTTCTTGTATGCAGATTATCTCCTGCTAAGTGCACGATGAAGGACTTGATGGAGGCAACACCTGAAGCACGTGATGTGGCAAAATACTGGTCACATAGTAACATATAGTAGTATATAGTTAAACTGACTGTTTTGATGGGATTGTATATAGTACCAGCTAAATACCATGTATGATGTACTTTTTCTTGAGACTGATGTTGCTTCTGACACGATTCAATAAATAAATCGAAAATTCGAGATATGGAAGTTCGACTGTACTTATACCTTAAGTTTGTTTTGGTAAAGAAAACTTAAAAAAATACCTAAGTCAAAAACAAACTATAAAAAGTTGTAAACTACAAAACTTAAAATATGAAAAGTAAAGTGTAGTTCTACAGGTACTAATATTTACAAAAAATAAACCATGAAGTAAAGAGAACAACAAAAAACCTGAAATCCGTCTCTACACTTCATCACTGCTGTCTTGGTTGCCATCATGGTACAGAGGGAAGTTGTATGTATCTTGAGCACTTTGAGCACTTCTCTCCAAGTGCATCACCCGGCTGCTGCAGCCGCACGTGGTCTTGGTTGCCATCATGGTACAGAGAGGAGTTGTATGTATCTTGAGCACTTTGAGCACTTCTCTCCAAGTGCATCGCCCGGCTGCTGCAGCCGCACGTGGTCTTGGTGGCCATCGTGGTACAGGAAGAAGTATGTATCTTGAGCACTTTGAGCACTTCTCTCCAAGTGCATCACCCGGCTGCTCCAGCCGCACGTGGTCTTGGTGGCCATCATGGTACAGGAAGAAGTATGTATCTTGAGCACTTCGAGCACTTCTCTCCAAGTGCATCACCCGGCTGCTCCAGCCGCACGTGGTCTTGGTGGCCATCATGGTACAGGAAGAAGTATGTATCTTGAGCACTTCGAGCACTTCTCTCCAAGTGCATCGCCCGGCTGCTGCAGCCGCACGTGGTCTTGGTGGCCATCATGGTACAGGAAGAAGTATGTATCTTGAGCACTTCGAGCACTTCTCTCCAAGTGCATCACCCGGCTGCTCCAGCCGCACGTGGTCTTGGTGGCCATCATGGTACAGAGAGAAGTTGTATGTATCCTGAGCACTTTGAGCACTTCTCTCCAAGTGCATCGCTCGGCTGCTCCAGCCGCACGTGGTCTTGGTTGCCATCATGGTACAGAGAGGAGTTGTATGTATCCTGAGCACTTTGAGCACTTCTCTCCAAGTGCATCGCCTGGCTGCTGCAGCCGCACGTGGTCTTGGTGGCCATCATGGTACAGAGAGAAGTTGTATGTATCCTGAGCACTTTGAGCACTTCTCTCCAAGTGCATCGCTCGGCTGCTCCAGCCGCACGTGGTCTTGGTTGCCATCATGGTACAGAGAGGAGTTGTATGTATCCTGAGCACTTTGAGCACTTCTCTCCAAGTGCATCACCCGGCTGCTGCAGCCGCACGTCACTTCCAAATTGATCACAGAGTGGTATAGAGCAGAAGTAATTGTCTACAGTCACATTCTTACCCGACTGGTAATAGCCCGTGTTAATCTAAGCACAACATCCTTTGCTCTTATGCTTTCATGGAACGGTCCTTGTTGTTGCTTCCCACAGTAAACTTCCATTTCGCTGACATAAAATGTCTTAGAATCAGTCAGGGCGTAAACTTTTATACCGTATTTAGCAGGTTTTGTTTTCATATACTGCCTAAACTGGCACCAGCCTCTAAATGGTTCAAACATTTCGTCTATAGAGACGTTTTCTCCAATGGTGTAGTTGTTGACGCAGTTTTCATTGAAGACTTCAAATATTTCTCGCAGCGGAGCAAGTTTGTCAAGCTGTCTCATATCTTGCCTTGTATTAGCATCGTCGAATCTTAGACTACTCAATAGCAACCTCCATCTTTTCACAGACAATGTAGATCGGAAAAATTCCACACCAGTAAACTCATTTGCTTATAAGTCATTCAGATTTAAGTGCGACGATTTCAGGGTTCCTGCCATAAACAGTAGCCCCAACATAGCTTTCATTTCAATATGTCCGTATCCTTGGCATCTCTCTCTCTCTTCCGTACTGTTGTCGGTTTACTGTAATTCGGTCTTTGTGTAGCGGACAATTGTATCTATCATGGGGTCTGTAAAAGCTTCTGGAGCATCTCTTCGTGGGCCAGGGGGATGCACTCTCAGAATGTTGTGGGGTCCACGTCTAGTATTCCTAGTAATAGGTGGGCTATACGAATAACAGCGAGTTAGTTTGTCTTTACCCAAAATAAGGTTTGTGTTTCTAGACTCATCAAATATAGGGATTGGCTGTCGAACTGGATGTACATCTGACACTGGATCTGGCTGCTCTTCATCTTCAGATTGTTCCGTGCCCGTGTTGTGGTTGGAAACTTCTAAATTGTCTTCAACCTCACTACCGTCAGAAAGGATGTCATCTTCGTCTGACATTGGCTCCAATAACAGAGCATTAATTCTGCCTTCTTCTCTAGGATCCATTATAAAATAAAACACACTCAAAATTATACATAACTAAACGATATTATCTAAAACGGTATACACGCAGGTAGTCGCACACGGGACTTTCTACCGTTCACTTTGGCAGGATAAATAGTCACGCACGGAAGATCAGACCAGGTCATTTAGCAATCGTTGACAAGCACGCCTCTGGCCGAACACTGACAACAATATAAGTGATGTATGTGGAAGGGGGGAGAGCAGTTGGGTCAGTTACCCCGCCACCACCTCAAACCGGTACAGTCTGCGCAGAACAAAGAGGACCCGTGACACGACTAATTGAAGGTTAAGTGCTGTAAACCAGACCAAACATCTTGGAGGTCTTGGTTCGATACACAGCCGGCCCTAAGTGTACTCATATCACTCAAATACACACACATTGGCCAATCCTCGCAGATGTGATGTTCCAGGACCACCAATACACCGAACCGAAATATCCCATGGAATGTAACGCACATATTTTGGCCACACCTGGCAGATGTGATGTTCCAGGACCACCAATACACCGAACCCAAATATCCCATTGAATGTAACACACATAATTTGGCCACACCTGGCAGATGTGGTGTTCCAAGACCACCAATACACCGAACCGAAATATCCCATGGAATGTAACGCACACATTTTGGCCACACCTGGCAGATGTGATGTTCCAGGACCACCAATATACCGAACCCAAATATCCCATGGAATGTAACACACATATTATGGCCACACCTCGCAGATGTGGTGTTCCAGGACCACCAATACACCGAACCCAAATATCCCATGGAATGTAACTCACATATTATGGCCACACCTCGCAGATGTGATGTTCCAGGACCACCAATACACCGAACCCAAATATCCCATGGAATGTAACTCACATATTATGGCCACACCTCGCAGATGTGATGTTCCAGGACCACCAATACACCGAACCCAAATATCCCATGGAATGTAACACACATATTATGGCCACACCTCGCAGATGTGGTGTTCCAGGACCACCAATACACCGAACCCCAATATCCCATGGAATGTAACTCACATATTTTGGCCACACTGGAAATCAAAGCATCACAACCCCAGTGGCGAAGCTGGGGGAAATCTGCGAGCCTCAGAACACTCATTTCGTTCTCAAGAAATATGCACATTTAAATTGTTCTATTGTACATTGGCATAGGAACATTAAATCTCTAGTTTTCGGTATTATTCTCTGTAACCACTGTGGGATTGATGCCAGCTTAGCAGCAATTGGGTATAGAGCTTCTGTCGCGCCCATAAAGGAACAAAGAAAAGGGTGGGACTGAGCAACCAGTGAGTCTCCTTTGAAAGAGGCTCAAGTCTCTGTGGGTAGAGAAGGCAATTGTGCATGCGCCAAGTGGAAGGACGATATCTGACCAACGCTGTAGTTGTCAGCAGAGAGCCTAGGCTCCAAGCAGTGTATTCTTGAGGCAGGCGGTATTTCAACGCGTGCATGTTCGTTTGTGAGTTTTAAAACATGGATCAGTGTACTGATTTAATAGTGTATTTAAAATCTAGGCCATTTTCTTCGTTCCCCTATGAAGAGAAATTTACAGTGATAGAGAGAAGACCAAAACTTCATCTAAATATTGTACAGAGTGATAAACATCAGTTATGACCAGTATGCATGGTTAACATCAAGTGTATGTTATGTTCAGTCATCAAGTTGACAATATTTTCTTTCTTGGTGGACATGTTAGGAATTCGGAATTTTATTCTGGAGTGATAGATCGCTATACTTACTCAGTGAGGAAAGCAATGGCAAACTACCTCACTCCTCTTCATGCCTAGTACGCCTCAATATAGCACTTCCTTGGGTTTTTGTGGGTATCCACCCCCATAACCTGACGGCGGTGCTTTTTGAGGATCCAACCAGCCTTCGGGATGACTACCTAACAGACAGACAGCTCGCATTATCAAGAATTATTACACATTTCTTGTCTCGAGGAAGATTTTTCAGTAATGTATTTACAAACCAATTTTCAAATACATCGGCATTCATCAGGATACCTGCTTTTGCATCGCCAATATTCTTTGCGGACAGAAATAAGCAGTTTGGAACCCAGCCTTCACTGCCCCCAGCATGCAACATCATTATTCTTTTGCCTCTGGACACGGGAACTTGGAAGGCGCAAGAACATGAGCCATCGTCTAAACCCCGTTTTACCACATCGTGCGTGTCGTACCATGTTTCATCTAAATATATAATGCGATATCTTGCAGCCCTCAACGAACGTAGTCTTGTCAAGTAGTTGTACCTCCAAGCCACTATTCTTGCCGATTTCATAATTACACGCCTTCTGGTTAACGTGCGAAACTGAAATCCAAGTTTGAGTAACAATTTCCTAAGCATAGTAAAATTGTACGGAAATTCACACACGTTCTGCAATCTAAACAATAGTTCTTCAATGCACGGCACCTGTCCTTTCACATAAAACTTATATGTTTCGCGCCGAACAACATCGCACGTGAAATTGTCAATCTTAGCAAATAATTTCCTTTCATTTGCACTTTTTTGAGGTGTTTCAGGTCCCCTCTTAACACATTTACTAATAGTGTGTCTACTCAATTTAAGAATTTTTGCTATCTCTGTAATTGACCCTTTGCCTAATTTATTCTTTTTCACATAATCGTACGTACTGCACACTGTTTAGATAGTGTGCCTGTTACAGTTTTTACCATGTCAACATCGTTATTAACCCCATGCCCAGTTTCTTCTTCACAGCTTTCAGTTCCTGAAGCATTCCCATCACTATCCGGAGCCGTTAGTTGAAGTTGAAGAAGCGCAAATACTGTAATCGGACACCACACTACACTAATATTAATATTGAAACGGTCTGGCCTCGGAGGCTGGATTTAGACAGCTCCTTAACCCGGTCCATGAGGCAATTATAATTGGCTACATGGATAATTCTTGCCAGGCGCGTTCACGCCGCGGGGGTGAGCAACGGTACTGTAATATACCATGGAACTACAGTACCGGCTAAGTTCTGGTGAGGACCCAGTCCTATGGGGTATAACATAGGCCCCGTGCACAGGGTTACGTGCGAAGACCTCGACGGAATCTGCAGCGGAGAAGATGGACTTCGGAATGGTGGAGATTGCGGAAGAGGCAACCCAGTACTCAGGGAATAGTATGAGTACAGCATCAATCGGCAGCGTCTGTTTCCCAGGTTAGGGGCGGCTGCAAGGGCGTCTGTTTCCCATGTTAGGGGCGGCCTGTATAATAGCTGGCAGTAGCTTCATAAAATGCCTTTGGGAGTGGCGACCCCATCGTAATAATAGCCTAAAATGGAAATGGCACTTCAAATGATTCGGATAAGGTTAGGGCGTACCCTGCAGGCGACGCGCAGTTCTTTTGGTACTGGGGGAACTGTGAGAAATGGGCGACCAGTAACCGAAATGAAAGTGGGAATCATGAAAGTCATGACCCTGACAGGCAAGGTGGAGGAGGTGGTAGACTTCATGGAGAGGGAGAATGTTGGTTTGATGGGGCTGAGTGAAGTGAAATGGAAAGGTAAAGGAAGGAAGAAATTGAGGAAAGGATATACATTATACTGGAGTGGTGGCCAAGAGGCAAAAAATGGCGTGGGACTGATAACCTCGAAACAACTGGAGGAGTATGTTGAAGTGGTCGAGTGTGTGAGTGACAGAATAATGAAAATTAGAATGAAGATGAAAAATGACTTGATGGACTTCATACAAGTGTATGCACCACAGACTGGAAACAGAGAAGATATTGAAGTATTCCTGGAGGATGTAGAAAGAGTAATTTCAGATGTAGAAGTGGTGATCATGGGAGATATGAATGCACAAGTCGGAAACGAGAGACAAGGAAAGGAAGAAGTCATTGGACCATATGGATATGGGAAAAAGAACCGGGAAGGAGAGGAACTTGTAAATTTTTGTGAAAGGAATGGACTGATAGTGGTTTCGGAAGAAAAACAGCAGGAAAATTACGAGATATGGTTGGGACGATAGAAGAACAAAATCAGTAATTGACTACTTTCTGGTGGAAAGGACGAATCGCAGAAAGCTGATAGATATGACAGCTTTACCAGGAGAAGCATTTGATGGGGACCATAGAGCTGTGGTGGCAAAATTTAGATGGGAAAAATTGGAAAACCTAAAGGAGATCAGAGAAAGTATAATAAAAGTATGGAAATTGAAAGACAAAACTGTACAGGAAGATTTTCAGGAGAGATTGAAGCAACAAATCCCAGTTACTGAAGTGGAAAACATAGAAGAGGAATGGTCCCACTTTAAAAAGGCATTTGTTGGTGCAGCAGAGAGTGCTTGTGGTAGGACGTCAACAAGAGTGAAAGAGAAGGAGACACCGTGGCGGAATGAGTAAGTGAGGAAAGCAGTGAAAGAAAATAAGTCTGCATGGAAAGAATGGAAGCGAGATCAAACAGAAGAAAGCAAAAGGAAGTATCACGACAGCAAACGGAAGTGTAAGAAAAAGGTAGGAGAAGAAAAGAAGAAAAGTTGGGAAGAATTTACATGAATAATGGAAACAGATGTAAGTGGCAGTAAAAGGATGCTGTATGGGCTTCTAAGAAGTAAGAGGAAAGAAAGAGTTACCACAAAGCTGGTGAAAAAGGAAGATGGAGAGCTGTTAACACACCCAGAAGAGATAAAGGGATGATGGAAGGAGTATTTCGATAAGCTATTGAATGTGAGCAATTGTACTGGTGAGATGGAAGTTACACAACCTGACGACTCTATAACAGAAGATGATATAACAATGCTGGAGGTGGAATTAGCAGTACAGAAAATGAAGATGGGAAAAGCAACAGGGGTGGATGAAATCAGTGTAGAAATGATAGAGGCTGCTGGACCTGTTGGTATGCAATGGTTGTATCGACTGCTAAAGTGTGTGTGGAAACGGAAATGTGTACCAGAAGACTGGAAGAAAGGGCTAATAATACCAGTGTTTCAGAAGGGGGACAAGAAGGTGTGTGATAACTATAGAGTGATCACCCTCTTATCACTGATAGTAAAAATACTGGAAAGGATATTAGAAAGAAGAATGAGAAGAAAGGTGGAAGGAGAGTTGCAAGAGGAACAGTATGGCTTCAGGAGTGGAAGATCCACAGTGGACCCAATCTTTAGCTTGAGGCAGGTGATGGAAAAGAACTGGGAATATGGAGAGGATTTGATCATGACTTTCATAGATCTAGAAAAGGCATATGATAGTGTCCCCAGAGAGAAGGTATGGGAAACCATGGTTAAGAAGAGACTGGGAAGAGAAATGTTGGAAATGGTGCAAGCAATGTACAACAACTGTGTTAGCAGGGTACTGACCCCAGTTGGAAAGACAGATTGGTTTAGGAACAAGACTGGACTAAGACAGGGGAGTGTGCTATCACCTCTCTTGTTCATAATGGTGATGGATGAAATTGTAAAGGAAACAAAGGAAGCATATGGACATAAAGAAATGAAGTTATTGTTATTTGCAGATGATATTGTGGTCTGGGGAAGGAACACCGAAGAAGTGCATAAACAACTAGATGCACTGAACGAAAATATTCAGAAGTACGGCCTGAAAATCAGTATAGAGAAAAGCAAGACCATGGTGATGACAAGAGGGGAAAGACAAGGAAAGGGCACTGTGAAAATTGGAAGTCAGAGTTTGGAAATTGTGGACACGTTCAAATACCTAGGAAGTGAATTGATGCAAACTGGTAGGTTGGCGATGGAGATTGGCAGGAGGGTACAGCAGAGCAATGCATTGTATCAAAGTGTAAGAAAACTTGTTTGGGATAAGGAAGTACCAATGAAAAGCAAGGAGGTAATGTATAAAGTGTTCTATGTTCCCATATTAACTTATGCAGCTGAGACTTGGACCCTGACAAGCAGGCAAGAGAGTAGAATCCAAGCCAGTGAAATGAAATTCCTAAGAAGTATGATAAGAAAGACAAGGAAAGACAGAGTGAGGAATGAAGATGTTAGGAAGGAAGTTGGGATGGGAAAACTAAATGAGAGAATTGAGAAGAATAAACTAAGGTGGTTTGGATGTGTAAAGAGGATGGAGGAAAATAGAATACCAAGACAGATGCTGGAGGCGAAGTGCAAGGGTAAGAGAGCAAGAGGAAGACCTAGAACAAGGTGGATTGATTCAGTGAAGAACAGCGTAAGAAAAAGAAATCTGGACTGGGACAAGATCGTGGAAGACGAATGGTGGAAGGAAAGAGGAAAGTGGAGAAGTGCCATAAATACCCCGACCCGGCAGGATCTGGATAAGGGGAAATGATGATGTGCATTCCTCATTACTGTGGTCAATTGAAGGTACTCCACTGACGTTATAGCCTTCCCAAGGCCTCCGCATCACTAATAATGGCACAGACGAACACAACTTACACTGAAATGAACCAGGAAAAGTCTTAACGTTTTATCTAAATAGCCACGAGAGCAGGCACTAGTGAGACTGGACAGAACAGCGTGCAACACTGGAAACTGTAAAATGAGCACCTGGTCTGCACTCCTCGCGGACAGATGGAGCAAGCATCTTATTGGTCAAGAATTGTCAGGTATTTGTCAGCCATAAATAATAGCTATTGTCGGCTCGTGCTCATGCTTAACGTTTGAGTTGCCTGTCGTTAACCAGGAAAGTGAGGCTACTATACATTCAAGAGACTTATGGCATTTTTAAGGAACTCCATGTCAGATTCTGATCACTTTTCGTGATATATCAATGTATTGCTTGTGGCCCATTTTGCGGTCAATTTGTTCTTTTTGTAATCCGTGATCCTCGAATGATAATTATTTTTCTATGGAAGTGTTGTAATTGTTAATTGATATGCATCATTTTAATTTACCACCCTTTTATACAAGATATTAAAGTTACTCACCTAAGTGTTAAAGGTTACCGCGCCATATCACTGCATGAACAACACTGAGCTCTGTCTGCTACGTGCGTCTTGCCACCTCCTGCTCGTGACGTCACTTCCTTTGGCCAGCCAATAACCGCTGTGCTACGGATCACGTGTCCTCACGGCAGGATTCTACCCCTATATAACTCTGAGCAGCCACAGCTCTCTCTTCTCATGGTTGCTCTGCTGTCTACTCTTCGGCCAAGATACCTAGGCCACTACTCTGCCGACCTTCTGCGGCCACTACTCTTCGATTTTCTCAGCAATTCTCCGCAAGAAACATTGTCTATGCCATCATGTGTGACTTTTAAAATCAACTTCAGAGATACTTCACTGCAGAAAGGAATCTTGGCAAAGTATGGCAACAAAAGCTACTCCGCACCGCTATCCTACAGTGTTTGTCAAAAAACCCAGCCGTGTAAGTTCAAGCCTATTGAGGCTGCCCCTAGGAAACATATTACTGTGTTTTGGCTGCATTCCTTCTTATGAGGAAGGATTCCTGGTGGGCATACTCTCGGCATAAAAGTGATACAAAGGATAAGTTAAGGTTTTCATCATTCATTTAAGACATTTTAATTACAACTTCATTTCTAAAGTGGATAAAGTTCAACTTTACAAAGAACTCTTTTTAACAAGAATTTAAAGTAATTTATGGTGGTTATTTATGCAAATCATTTATTGTTGTTAATTTTCAGATTGTTTATTGGAATAAATTATATATTGTTATCAAGCGCATGTTCAAGTGTGAAATCCTTCAGCCCCAATATTAGGACACCTATCCTTCAGTCTCAATGCTTCCCCATAATGCTATTAAATCCAAGCTAAGGATTGATGCTGTTCTCCCTCTATGAGTTGGAGTTTCTGGGGCAAACTCCACCAGATCCTAGACTAGGCCTGCAGGTAAGGTTATCCTCGCATTCTGGTGCATAGGGTGTGGACTACCTCCTGGGGTAATAATGGGCACATGTCTCGTCCCTGTAGGCCTAGTGGTAAGGTTATCCTCGCATTCTGGTTCATAGGGTGTGGACTACCTCCTGGGGTAATAATGGGCACATGTACCTGTTTATATTGTGTAGACTGACTGACAGTTGCAATATCAACCCCACCCTGACCAGATTTTTATTCTAAAAACGTGAGGGGAACGTTGTTTTGGGTTCCAAGATGTACCCCTACTTATAGAGTCTGTATTCTGCCCTCGCGCGAAGGAGCTTCCCAATTATCGCCAAGTGTTGATCTTCTGACGTGCATACAGGAGGTCACCTGTGGGCTGTTTAGGGCATTATTAGTTACGGACTGTCATGTTCCAGGGCACTCGTTTATTCTCTTCCTCTTAATAACACTGCATTTCGTACCCTGTGGGTTTTATTAAAACTCCCTCTTGTGCTTGTTGCCGAGTCAGTGCGAGCTGTGTGGTGTAATATTCAGCACACTAGTACGAGATGTAGAAGACAGAGAGCAGCATCTGTGTGATCAGAGAAGGGCTCTGGAACAACAGCAAGATCAACTTAACGAGAGGGAGAAAAATCTTAAAGCATGGGAATCAGTTCTTGAAGCAAGAGAAGAGGTAGTGTCTCAGCGCGAGAGAGCTCTTGCTGAGAGAGAAGATCGAGTAAATAGAATTCTTGCTGAGCGAGAGAGAGTGGTTCAAGAAAGGGAACGTCTCGTCCAGAAGAGAGAGGAGCTGTTATCAGTGCGAGATCAGGAGTGGAACAAGAGGGGTGAAGGCCCGCGATGGCAGAAAGTGCTTCAAGAGGAGCAGGTGCTTCCCTGGGCAGCTGAAAAGGGACACCTCTCTGTAGTAAAGTTCCTATTGCAGAGATCTACCACCGAAGTTGACAAGCGGATAGCCCTCAACGCCGCCGCTGAAAACGGATGCCTGAAAGTAGTGAAGTATGTGGTGGAGCGGGAGAACAGCCTGTCATTCGGGGAGTGCTACATGGACGTCAACATGAGCGACCATTACAAAGGACTGCCGGCGGTGCACTTAGCTGCCAAAGGAGGACATATTGATGTAGTTCAGTACTTAGCCAACAAGAGGGCATCACTGGTCAGTCCCAGCTGGTCCTTGCTTCATACAGCTGCACTGTGGGGACAGGTTGAAGTAGTCACATTCTTGATTAGAGACCATCACTTAAACCCTCTTGTTACAGACTGCAGTGGGCTTACCCCCCTCCACCTTGCTGCAAGGTCTGGTCACCTTGAGGTGGTGCGCTTCCTGGTGACCGAGTGCCTCGTGGACACTTGTGTTAGAGACAGTGCTCAGAACACTCCTCTACACCTTGCTGCACAGTCTGGTCACCTTGAGGTGGTGCGGTTCCTGATGACCGAGTGCCTCGTGGACACTTGTGTTAGAGACAGTGCTCAGAACACTCCTCTACACCGTGCTGCACAGTCTGGTCACCTCGAGGTGGTGCGCTTCCTGGTGACCGAGTGTCATGAAGACACTTGTGTTAGAGACTGGCGTCGGTACACTCCTCTACACTGTGCTGCACAGTATGGTCACCTCGAGGTGGTGCGCTACCTGGTGACCGAGTGTCACGTAGACACTTGTGTCAGGGACAGTGATCAGTACACTCCTCTTCACCATGCTGCACAGTCTGGTCACCTCGAGGTGGTGCGCTACCTGGTGGCTGAGTGTCTTGTAGACACTTGTGTTAGAGACAGTAATCAGAACACTCCTCTACACCGTGCTGCACAGTCTGGTCACCTCGAGGTGGTGCGCTTCCTGGTGACCGAGTGTCACATAGACACTTGTGTTAGGGACGAATATCAGTGCACTCCTCTACACTATGCTGCACAGTCTGGTCACCTCGAGGTGGTGCGCTTCCTGGTGACCGAGTGTCACATAGACACTTGTGTAAGGGACGAATATCAGATCACTCCTCTACACTGTGCTGCACAGTCTGGTCACCTCGAGGTGGTGCGCTACCTGGTGACCGAGTGTCACGTAGACACTTGTGTCAGGGACAGTAATCAGTACACTCCTCTACACTGTGCTGCAGAGTCTGATCACCTCGAGGTGGTGCGCTACCTGGTGACCGAGGGTCATGTAGACACTTGTGTTAGAGACTGGCGTCGGTACACTCCTCTACACTGTGCTGCACAGTATGGTCACCTCGAGGTGGTGCGCTTCCTGGAGACCGAGGGTCATGCTAATGTCAATGTGAAAGAGAGGGATGGTCGTACACCTAAGGATGTCAGTAGTGGAGCTGTGAGAGAGTTCTTGTCCAGTGTTTGATAGGAAAATATATAATTGTCCTCTGCAACACACGAATGAGCCTGGTCACTAAGTTAACTCCCAACTCACCTTCCTGCTGACATCTAAATATTCACACCAGAATAGTTTCTAATCCGTCGAGGATGTCGATGGTTTGTTTTCAGATTCCCCATTCATATAATAGGCTAATACCCCGTGTAGACATCACGGTTGAGATCCTGATAACCTCTGATCTGGATAATGACCAATTACAATCAACGCCATTGTCACAAGTTCGTGTTCAGACGTCCCACCTTGAAACGACAGGATAATCGAGTAACACAGCAACTTTTGAATCCCAAGTGTTATAACAGAAAATTACAGTACTGTAGTTTGTTTCCTGCAGTTTTGAAGTATTTCAGCTTTTTGGAAATTTGAAGCCATTCTTTTTTCAGTGTTGCCTAAACAAATTGCCTTTGCTGCTTTGCTTTTCAGTCGGTCAACTCGATTGTGCCCAATGAATCGGGCGGAGTACAAAATTATAAATATATAAACACATTCCTGGAAAAAATTACATGTATTAGTTATTTATGGGCCCATTCAAGTGTGATAAATAACTAATACATGTTCCAGGAAATAGCAGACGTATTTCAGTTATTCCTCTTACAGATAAATTCAACGTGCAAATGTATATTCTTAATTTATTACAAATGCTGAGGAGATTTGCTGGCAAATATCAGGTGATGGATACCTTGGACATCAGCCCTGTATATTTGGGTTTGGTATTCAATTTGATAACCTGTGTTTTGAGGTGATTGTAGCCAACTCTTGGGATGGTTGGGAGAAAATGCAGTTTTATTGACACATGAAGAATGTAGTATGACAATATATACAGTAGCTCATGCTCGAGTCCCTTCCTGGTGTAGAGGGTAGCTCCGAAGGTCTGGGTTCGATGCCTGGTTCTGCCTAGAAATTTAATTGAGGGCTGATGCTGTCTTTAGGAATAATAATAATAATAATATCGTATGGCCTCGGATGCCTGGTGCAAGCTTTGCTATTTGACACCCAGAGGGTAGCTTGCATGTCGAATTTCGTAGTTCCTTGACTATGAAAGTCAAGGAGGTTAGATGTTAGATATCTGATCTCCTTGAACACAATAGCGCTTTCTAGTAGAGAAATGAGGAACTTTGTGCTGGCGGAAACTCCCGAGATTAATTTTGCCATTATGAACTCGGCCTACTGAATTCAAATGGGTTCTTTGACATGCCAACATCGTATGACATGCGTATCGTATTTTTGACGCCTTTCAAAAATCACTTACCACGGTCAGGGGCGAACCTGCAATCTTGGGGTTAGTAGACCGACAAGCTATCCACTCACCCACCGTGGCAAGCTTCTTTAGGAATGAATTCATGTTGAAAATTGTTAAATGTAAACAAAAATAATTGAATGCAGTCGACAGAAATATTCTGATTCCGAAATAATTTTTCTCATCCCGTGGCTTAATGGTGGGTCATATCAAAAATTATTTCAGATTAAAAAGTTTTAGGTAAATATTAGGGGTATATTGTCCATTTTGTACAGTTTTGATATTGTGCCTATTAAGAGAGATACGATTAAACCCGAAAAACCCACTTTTTTTCCATCCCTTTGGTCAATGGTTGGTGCTATAAAAAAACTTTTAAACATACATTTTTGGCCTTTATCCGACACATAGTATGAACTTTGAATGGATTCGTTATTTCACGTATTAAGAGAGTTATAGCGATATTTCACTTAAAAAAAAGCCCCCCATGATCACATATTATGTAAAAAGTTCAAAAAAATGGGTGCAAAAGTACGGCAGTTATCGTGTCCACAAGAAACTGTTTTACATACTGTATATACATACATTATATATAAACTTTGGACTGACGGTCAACATATTCCGGAAGTCGAAACGTGGTACCCATTGTAATAACTAGCTTTCTAATGAAATTTACAGACAAAGAAATCATTTCTAGAGAAAAGGAATCTGTAGACATTGAATTCGGTATTAGGAAGTCTGGTGTGTGGCACTCGATGGAAGTGAAACTTGGACTATTGGTGCAGCTGAAAGGGGGAGAAATCATGCGTTCGAAATGTAGTGTTACAGGAGCATGATGATCAGATGGGTAGGTAGGGTTAATGATGAAGAGGTATTAAGATGAGTGGGAGAGGAGAGAAGTTTCTGGTGACTGCAAATGAAGAGAAGAGATAGGTTGGTAGGACACACATTAAGGCAGCCAGGAATAGCAAACTTGGTTGGTTGCTTAGTTTAGGGGCTGCAACAATGCGGTCATGTAGCCACGTGTACTTTGGGTGTGTGTAGAATTTGTCTGATAACCGGAGTTAATTGTGATGACTGTATTAGTGTGTGTTATGTGATTCAGGTAAGGACTGCATGCGATCAATTTTCAAGTAGTTCTACTTTTGCTAGCAAATGCTACCGTCCATGACACAAACTGTGGACTTGGCTAATAGATGCCATCGCAAACAGCACTTGGCGGCGAACGTTGGAACTAATATATCATTAGTGGAAGGTTCTTTTACAAACCATAAGTCTATAACTTGGCCCACTGGCTATACGTCCCCTCCAAAGGAAGACATATGCTCTCAAAAAATCCGATGACTTCGGCTGGGTTTGAACCCGTGACCTTGGGCATAGAAGCTCAGCATGCTACCATCTACGCCACCGAAGCCACCTACAAACTTAGCTATAGAAGGAAGGGTTGAGGATAAGAACTGTAGAGGTAGAACAAGGTTAGAATATGTTAAACAGGTTGCCTCGGATGTAGGGTGTGGTAGCTATGGAAAGATGAAACGTTTAGCTCAGGACAGGGAAGCGTGGAGTGCTGCATCAGACCAGTTGAAAGACTCAAACAACAACGAGGGCTGGAACGGGGTCCTCTGAGGCTCGTGAGGCAAAACTGGGTTCGATTCCCACCTCAGCCATTCTTGATGGGGTTTCCTCACTTCTACTCCAGGCGAATGCTGGGATGGTTCCTAACTTAAGGCTACAGCTGCCTCCTGCCTAATCCTTACCTTAATTATAAATACAGCCATCACAATAACACAGGTTTATCAGATAAACATTCCACACCCACCCAAGTACACGGGGCTAAATGACCACGATGTCCAAGCCCCTCGAATGGAGGAGAGTCAAAATGCTTCCGGTTGACTTGGATGGAGATTCAAAAGCTCAAAGAAGAAAATTGGGAGGAATGATTTTGATGAGTGTAAACCTAACCTCCAATCGTGTTGTTACAAAATAACGGCAACTGTATCTACAAACGAGAGGGAGGGAATCTGATGGAAAAAAAATTTGATTCTCGGAGTATTGATTACAAAGCAACAAGCACACCAATATAATTCAGGGACCAGCTCAAAATAAATAAATTGCCCCAAACGAAAATGAAACGTCCAATAGTGAGAAATGTAATGCCGGTGTGTTTCTTGCCTGCACCCAGTGTTGTTCCTCATTCAATCAACAAATGCTAGGGACTTACTCCCACATGATTGATTTGTATTTCTGAAAGAGCTTTCAGTAATCAGACTGGGTCACTGATCAAGAAATTAATACAGAGGTGAAGGGGAGATAGAATTCCTCTCAACAGCGGTAGCCTAATGACAAAAGTACTTGATACATGTAATTGTCCTGTTTAGAATAAAATATATGGTCTAGACAAGTTGACTAACGATGGTTTAGGAGATCCCTCATTATGGCTTTCGAACCTTTCAGTGTCGTAAAACTATTGTGAAATTGAGTTTATACAATTTAAAAGTCTCCAGTAATAATTTTGGAATGGTGCCTCTTGTGCTTCTCATTAGCCCTACAACCACGATATTTCCATTGACCTAGTTCTCTTTAAAGTAGGGAACTATGGTCTTGTAGTTGTCTGTCTCCTCAGAATCAACTCAATTTAGCTGTTCAGCATCATCTACAAACCTAACATCCCTCTCTTCTGTTAGCTGCATGGATATCCACACGACGCACGCCTCCTGCAGGAAGACATTGAGCTAACTCGTGAACTAGAGAAACCATATTCTCCTCTGCCATTTGGTGTTACCTTATTTGACAGTTGCAGGTTTTTTTCTTCTTGGGGACTTGTCCCCTAAGTATTTTACAGTAATGGCCACAATCAGTGGCCAAGAGGATGGCCTGAAGTATCTCAACACATCTAAACGTATGTCAACGTTTCAACACTCTCGTTGACAATTAGTTTGGGGGCTTGTCGCAGCCAAACCTTCGAGGCTTTTGAGATATTCAAACTTGTATACTTGTAGATATTATATAAATAGTTCTTGTTTTTGGGAGCTTACGCTTCAGTATTTCACAGCACCACTGCTGCCTTGTGAGCTTTGGTAGTGTTTCATAGAGCAATATTGTGGGCTTTGGTAGTGTTTCATAGAGCAATGTTGTGGGCTCCGGTAGTGTTTCATAGAGCAATGTTGTGGGCTTCGGCAGTGTTCCATAGAGCAATGTTGTGGGCTCTGGTAGTGTTTCATAGAGCAATGTTGTAGGCTTTGGTAGTGTTTCATAGAGCCATGTTGTGGGCGTTGGTAGTGTTTCATAGAGCAATGTTGTGGGCGTTGGTAGTGTTTCATAGAGCAATGTTGTGGGCTTTGGTAGTGTTTCATAGAGCAATGTTGTGGGCGTTGGTAGTGTTTCATAGAGCAATGTTGTGGGCTTTGGTAGTGTTTCATAGAGCAATAGTGT
Source organism: Meconema thalassinum (assembly GCA_946902985.2). NCBI lineage: Eukaryota > Metazoa > Arthropoda > Insecta > Orthoptera > Tettigoniidae > Meconema > Meconema thalassinum. The sequence goes on along the minus strand of OX336388.2, from coordinate 50,606,908 downwards.
GGGCTTTGGTAGTGTTTCATAGAGCATTGTTGTGGGCTTTGGTAGTGTTTCACAGTGTGATGTTGTGGGCTCTGGTAGTGTTTCATAGAGCAATGTTGTGGGCTTTGGTTGTGTTTCATAGAGCATTGTTGTGGGCTTGGGTAGTGTTTCATAGAGCATTGTTGTGGACTTGGGTAGTGTTTCATAGAGCATTGTTGTGGGCTTGGGTATTGTTTCATAGAGCAATGTTGTGGGCGTGGGTAGTGTTTCATAGAGCATTGTTGTGGGCTTGGCTAGTGTTTCATAGAGCAATGTTGTGGGCTTTGGTAGTGTTTCATAGAGCAATGTTGTGGGCTTGGGTAGTGTTTCATAGAGCAATGTTGTGGGCTTTGGTAGTGTTTCATAGAGCATTGTTGTGGGCTTGGGTAGTGTTTCATAGAGCATTGTTGTGGGCTTGGGTATTGTTTCATAGAGCAATGTTGTGGGCTTGGGTAGTGTTTCATAGAGCATTGTTGTGGGCTTGGGTAGTGTTTCATAGAGCAAAGTTGTGGGCCTTGGTAGTAGTGTTTCATAGAGCAAAGTTGTGGGCTTTGGTAATGTTTCAAAGAGCAATGTTGTGGGCTTTGGTAGTGTTTCATAAAGCAATGTTGTGGGCTTTGGTAGTGTTTCATAGAGCAAAGTTGTGGGCTTTGGCAGTGTTTCATAGAGCATTGTTGTCTTGGATCTGGTGATGCTTGCCCGATGAGTGAAACCTGTCATCTGTGCAAATAATATTTAATCACATGTGAACATTTGGGCTTATTCTCGTGTTGACTGACTCAAAGTTACCATTCAACTCTCGTCTCGTGGTGCTGTGGCTAACACTCTAGGCTGTCACCCCTGAGGTCCAGGTTAGTCTGGGGTACACTCAGCCTCGTGAGGCACAACTAAGATGAGGTGGGTTCGATTCCCACCTCAGCTATCCTGGAAATGGTTTTCCTCGATTTCCTACTTCTGCTTCAGGCAAACGCTGGGATTGTTTCTAACTTCGGGCCATCAGTCCTAGTCTCTATTACAAATATACACACTTCTGCAGACAAAACAGTAACACTTGTTATCACTCACACTAAGTACATGGGGCTGCATGACCACAATTTGGCAATGCATTTAAATTAATCAACAGCTTATTCGAAATAGGTTCAAACCTTTGTATTTTCTGTTCTATGCTGACTCAAGGAATTCTCTGAGCTAACATGCAGCAGAAAGCTCACGACTTCACCATATTTGTAATGCAACATCACTGTTTTATATCACGTTGACAACTTTTGAATTTGTTTCTCTAATTTCATGGATCAGAGTCTCTGTAAGGAACATGAATATACGTTTTAATAATGGATTTTTTTTTTCAAGAAAAAGAACTAATGGTAGTTCCACACTTGATCTTATGGCCTGTGTTCACCTTTATTATTACTCATATTATTACTCCCAGATCTTGTACTTTGAAAAAATCTGGCGATGTTGATTTAAATTTCCAACCTCTTTATGTGCAAATATATTGTGTAAGCACCTTTCCTCCATTTTGGATCTGGTGATTGCATTCCCAACATCTTGTGACTGTGCTAATAAATGTGGATTGATTCATCCATTTCCAGACAACATTTTCAAATACTTACTAAATATGTGATTTTTCTCACAGGAGCATTGGTGTAAATGGGTTAGGGTTTTAAGATTAAGTTGTGATCCTTCTGTATGTGGCTCCGAGCAATGAATAAAGAGATCTCCTTTTCTTTCATTGTTCAAGAGAATCCTGTACGAATATTTACCACACTCCACAATTACCTAGATACATCACACTTGTGTATTGCTTTACTTAAGATAGGAAAGGGTGCAAAATGATTTCTTGGAAAGGAAAGGTTGCAAAGTTATATTTTACACATTTAACAAGTATTGTAATAATTTAAAAACCTGTTGTAAAATTATTTGTGCTTATATGAAAGTGTAAAAAAAAATGGCTTTTGTTTTCTATTATATTAATTTTTCGTACAGCTGTTGTGGGCTGTGGACAATGTTTTTTTGTATGTAAATATTTTAAAATGTTCATCTAAGTGAAAATAAAAATGAATTTTTATCTAAATGTGGCTTGTTTGATGCTTTAACAGACATGTGCTTTGTTCCTGTAGATAGAAGCTCTCCCTCAGCACAGCCATGGAGCTTTAAGCCGTAAAACATGTACGTCATCCTTCGCTGACCATTATCTTAAAAACATGACAAATAGCGTGTTGTGCAGTTTCTTGCCGATATTAACATAAGTAATCTGCCTGTCAACACTTAAACACAGTATACTAAAAACTAGTGCATGTTTCAGGCACCATTACTGTCCTACTTCAGCTTAACACAAATCTATTGAAAATTCATTTAGACAGTTTGTGTATGTTAGGATATAAAATCCTAAATTTCACACTTTGAATTTAAGAATCATTAATAAAATTAATTATTTAATCTATATTTTTCTGTTAAATACGTTTTGCGGTTGTCACGATCCAATAAACTACTTCATAAAAAAATTGAATTGTAGGAAATTAAAAATAGTGCATTTATTTCTCAAACGAAGAATGAATCCACATGTTTTCGCTAGATGAATGCCACTAGTAAAAGTCATGGAAAATAAAACCACACAATGTTAAAAGTGTGCTGAATATCACTCGGGTGAGCGTGTTAACCGCTAGAGGGCATGTTTTCAGGTGGCGGATAGGGGAATGGTTCAGACACCCTGGCAAATGAACCCGCGGATCAACAGACAGCCCAATTCCTGGGGGCAAAAATATGGCGGGCTCTAGCTCAGGGTTAAGAGTGAAGTTCACATTTGCATCTACAGTGGGGAACATATGCTTCGGTACAGTGCACATGGCAGCGTGGTGGTGGGAATTAACGGAGCAAAATCATCTCTCCCGGAACGGGATAGATGTCGTCCGTACCTCAGATTAGGGAGATCGATATTATATGTTGGCAGGAGGTATATCATCTACTCGACGACAGACGAAGCGAATTGTCGGTTGAGGAACCATTTTGTCGCATCTATTCAAACTTCGGAGAGTGATAGGGTGTCCCCCAAAGCGAAGCGCACCACTTGTGTACTCGTGACGTGAGAAATGTGCGTGGGTTATCTCCCCGTAGACTGGGCAAGTTGTGGAAGTTAGTCCTACAACAAACAGAAATACGACTAGGATTTTCTATTCTCAATATAGCAGAAATGCTAAAAAGAGTCGTGCATGTAAAGGACACCGAGTGGAGGGGATCAAGCACGATAGAAATTAGAGTTACAAACTCAACTATCATGACACAAGTACTCGAGTGACAACATAGCGTCGGACAGACTGCCCTCATAGTATCTTGCTACGCACGCAAACGTTCAGGAGAGAAGCGGAAAAGTGGAAATCACCTCGACAGTAAAACCAGGAGCCCAAATTGCAGCGGCCACGGACGGGATGGTAGGAGATTGTGCGTCCCTAACTTAAGAGGATTATGCAGTTATCATCGCTGGAGCAAACGACAGAAAAAGGTAATCAAAGATTTGAAGGGTACATTGCCATCCATGCATAACACAAATGTCATTATTGTTAACATTCCGCAGAGATATGACTTAATTCCCAAATCATGTCTAAATCTAGAAATGGAGCCTAAAAGGGGAAAATTAATAAAATTTGTGAGAGTTTTCTACATATCCAAATTGTAGATGTATGTAAATTAGACAGGAAATTCCACACTTGACATGGCCTACACTTAAATAGGTCAGGAAAAGAGTATCTTAGTGATGAAAACTGCAAAATTGTAAACTCAAATGGTAAGAATAGTTCAACAGTAATATTTTTAGAGTGGAAGCAGGGAAACTGGTAAAAGAAGCCAAACTTGTGGTTTGGCATTCAGATGTGTATCTTTTGATGTAAATTTAACCCAGTGCAATAATGGTATTTCGGATTTGTCTAGCAACAATAATAATAAACAACAATTAAGATGATGATAGTAATAATGTAAATCACCAACAAAAGCTTGCAAAAGTAACAAATTTAAATGTACCACCAAAATGTTCAGTCTCACGATAATAAAATGGATTATATAAATTTAATGCTTAAAAATGAACTTAAAAACATCTCAGCACTATGTATTTCATAACATTGGCTGAAAGAGGAACAACTCGAATTAATTCAATTCCCAGGGTTTATACTAGCTAGTAAATACTCGAGATCTAATATTAGTCATGGTGGTACTTGTATCTTAAGAAATGATTTAGATCATGAACAGTTAACAGCTTGTGATTAATTATGGAACAAAATTTTAAATTCGCTGCCGTAAAAATACAGCAGTTTAAGTTAATAATTGTATGCCTATACCGTTCTCAGTCAGGAAATTTTCGTTTATTCATAGATAAATTAGAATTGTTACTCAATAACATGAGCAAAGTAAATTTCTATATATTAATTTGTGTGGATGTAAATGTGGATTTACATAAAATGTGATAGAAATTGTGAATTATTAACACAGTTACTAATTTCCTATGGACTGAAACCTTCAATAAACACTACAACAAGAATAACAAAATTTAGTAAAACCACTCCTGATCATATTTTTATAAATACAGATAAATATCACCATTCAATAGAAGTATTTTGCCCGGGTGTTAGTGACCACCATGGACTAATACTGAGTTTTGAAGTACCGGTACCCAAAAGAATCAATGATAATGGAATAAAATCAAAGTGCAGGTCATTCACTAAAACAAATGTTACATATTTCAATGATTTATTAAAAAAGGAAACAAGGTCAGAAATTTACAAACTAGAAAATATAAATGATAAATTTAATGCATTTAACAGTACCCTAAAACACTACTTTGGAACAGCATTCCTCTTTAAGCAAAGAACTATTCAAAATAACAAAACTAGCAATTGGATAACAACTGGGATTATAAATTCATGTCAAAGAAAGAAATTTCTACACCAATTATAAAAACAATGCAACACAACACCTGAATTGAATTTATACTACAAAAAATACGCTAGCATAGTAAGGTAATAAGACTAGCAAAGAAAATGCAAAATGATAATTTTATTTCCGAATCATCTAATAAAAACAGGGCTATGTGGTCCGTGATAAAGAAAGAAACTGAAAAATCTGCTAAAATACAAAGGAAAATTACACTGACCAACAATAATATAGAGATTAATAATCCAGAGGAATAGCAAACACTTTTAATAACTATTTTCTGGAAATTCCACACAAATTATTAAATAAATCATAGGTAAATACACTTAGTTCTAATATAAAAAAATACGCAGTGATTCTTTATTTATAAATCATGTCACAAGTGTAGAGGTAAGAAAGCAATAAAATACTATCAAACTAACAACATGGATTCATAATGGACAAATCTACTCAGACAGCAATTTATGAATGTACTAATAGTATTCTGAAATTAATTGACAATAAGGAACATGTAACTGGCCTATTCTTGGATTTATCGAAAGCATTTGATGTTGACCATAAAATCATCCTTACAAAACTGAATCAATATGGTATTAGAGGTCTAGCTAATAAATGGATAGAGTCTTACTTAACAAGTAGGAGTCCATGCCACACGTCCTGCTTTGGATGAGACGGTGCAGCTACATAGCGGCGAGCAAGAGGGGTAATAATCTCCAACAACAACTTCGTTGGTGGCCTTGCAATTCGGACCTTCGGCCGATTGCGTGGAAATGTAGCAAAATTATAAAATCTTATTCTAGGCAATGCTGACACCATCACGTGGTTATGAAAGCCGGACGTACTCGGAAAATGAAAATATCTTACTGCTGCAGTACATTACTCCACTCATTTTTTGAGAATTCATAAGCTATGCTTAACCATCACATAATTATGAATATCTGCAATAGTTATCATGCACTCGTCTGCCTCGAATAGGCTGCCCTACCCTGTATATTTTGTTACCCTAAAGTAAAGAGCCCCTGGCTGCCCTCTGCTACAGGCCCAGCGCAGGCTTATTCCGGCACAGTATCGAGCTTTTTCCGTTTTCGAGATGCCGAAAAAGAAGAAGTAAGGTTTGTTTAACCTATTACGTATGATAACCTTTAATAATAAATTGGATGTTAAATATATTAGGCTCATTCTAATTCGTGTATGCTTTTTAATTGAATACGGCTGTAGAGATGGCGACTTTTCGATGTATTGTTGTACCCCTAGGGTACGCTACCCCCATCCCCTAAATAAAATCTCCAACAAATAAAAATTCCAAACATTTAATTTAAAAACCTACAAATTACAACTACAAAATTACAAGACTAATAATTAGCATCTACATGAACCCAGGTAGCCTCGTAGCCAAGGCAACGACCCTAGAAAGGTTTACGACCTGGTAGGAATGCAAGGATTCCGCTGACCTAGCACAAGAAACCATAAGAACCCCGGAGGTCATACCCCCAGGATCAAGCAGTCTGTCTTAGTGCTACCGAACCTCTGCTGTTGGCTGGAAGGGTAAGTGTCTCAAGCGATCACTACACTCACCATCACACTACACTCACATCCCCCTGTGTTTGGACTGTAATTATTATTATTTGCTATCTTTTGAACTGCTATTTGCCAGTGTACCTCAAAGTCGAGGTACACATTAAATTTAAAAGTACTAGAAGCCACTGGTCTTATTCTTTTATTTATTTAGCTAATAAGATCCTACCCTATTAGCTTCCCCTTTAGGTAGGACTTAGAATTAGCCTTACTCTTTATTGTTTAATTGCTTCTTGTCGCTAGCCGAGCGCTATTGCTCAACACTGACACTAGCGGATTCCCCGTTAGCTCGCCTGCCCACGACTCGCAGCTGTCGCGCACAGAGTAATAATTTAATTACCTTCCCAAATACCCCCTCACTTAGAACTACCCCGTCAAGCAGTACATTGGGGAGTTCTCCTTGCTGATCGCACTGTCGATCTCAATCCACTAGATACTCCCTATCTCTTACAGCAGTTGCCAAGCTCGCCCCCTATTTAGACTAATTTCATCCCTTAGGTTAATTATTTGTACAGGCCACCCTAACAGGAACCTTACAAATGGTGGAGACGAGGGGTACCGCGACGTTGTATTAACAAGGGGGTGCAAACAACGCACCTCTGCGGAAAAGATCCCTAAAACCTCATACTAGCCAAGCAAACGCCACCCAAAATTGGGAATTTTTTTTGAAATAAGGGTCCAATAAGATTTGTATACCCAACCCAAGCCCGCCCCGATAGGTAATACATTTTTAAACGCCACCCTTATCTAGCCATACACAATTTATATCCCCATATATACGCCCTTACAGAAGGACGTACAGTAGCGATCCATGCTTAAATTCCAAGATCCCAGTAAGGTCAGGCGTGCATTTAGAGATACAGCACACAACCTCGCCATTACCACCAAACCCCTACGCCCTAAAATTTTAGTAAAAAACCCTGACTAAATAACCGAACACAACGCAGGCCAATTACTTACCGAACTTGAGGACGCAGTTATACATATTAAACTCAAATACCCAAGAGCAATCAGACAAAACGTCCCATCACACGAGCACAGACACAAAACGCTCAACAGTCGCCCCCAGATAACGGTGATAGTGAGGAATTAACCCCCACATTACCACACGCTTTATTACAACACATTAGTGACACGCAGCAGACCTAGAACGGGTTGCAGGTCCTGTTACAACAGTTAGACGAAATTCCACACAATTCTTCAAACGGGAAACTAATTGCAGACATACACACCGTCGCCTTAACTCTAGGCGGACAGATTAGCAAGGCGCTTTCCGCACTACAGGAGGTTAATATTGAGCATAACTTGTCGCTGGATAATATCCAGGGTACGGAGCAATTTAATCCTCAGGACACTCTACCCCTAACCAACCAGGCACTTCCCACAGCGGAAATACCTATATTGCACCAATTCAGGTTCACCACCAACCCCTAAGCCACGCACACCCTAACGTTGCATTACATAACAGCGGATTAGATTCCCCAGTTGAGCGTACCCCCTTAATTACCCCCCAACACTTCCTACAGCGCGGACATGGCCATGCCTACGAAGTATCCAATGATACAACCTAATAAATACCTTGGTGATAAGCAGGATCCCGAGGAATATCTGAGAGCCTTCAATCGAACGGCTAAGATTAACGGCTGGACAGCTGAGGATAAAAAACGCCTCTTACCAGCCTACCTCACTAAATCGGCCCCCACGTGGTATGACCTCCATGAAGCCACCTTGTCCGATGCCACGTGGGAACAATTTTCAGCTGCCCTCGACAATACATTTCAATTGACCCCTGATGAGGATGATTTGTATGACAAAATCCGCGCTCACACACAAGGTCCCACGGAAGGCACACAGGCATACATCAATGCAAAATTATTAATGTGTGAAAGATATAATAGGGACAGGCAGAAAGTACGGCTCCTTATGCAAGGAATGCGCCCTACCTTAGTGGACAAGCTATGCACATTGCAAAGCAACACAGTACTCGAATTACAAGCAAATATTAGATTCATCGAAGAGGGCAATAAGATGACGCAAAAAGCCGTGGATCAGCACATCCGTACGGATAACGGTGATTTGCATCAACAAATCCGCGATCTGACCAAACAGATGCAGGAGATGCAGATTACGGCCATCCACGCTAGACCTAAAGCTCGCCCTCGTAGGGATGACCATAGGGATACATGGCGATCACCAAGGGGCGATCAACAGGATCAGGGTAGACCTAACCACCCCCATTGGCGCAATTCACCCCCGGTAAGAGAGGCGAATTATTATTCGCAATATCAGGAGGAGGTGCCACGCCGTAACGAATCCCATCCCTTCCCGCAGACACAATATCTGGCAAATACTCGCCCACGCGGCAATCAATCCCCAGATCATACACCAAACCGTCATCCCCAATATAGGGACGACCGAATTTGGCACCGTAACCAGAACGCCAGATACACACAACCACCCAATGCCCCTCAATATCGTCGGCCAATCACTCCCCCGCAGCAGGAACGGTATGAGCCTCAATATGAAAGGCCTCCTCCAGCATACCCTAAATACGTCCCTGTCCAAGGAGAAAGAGGACCGAAGGACTATCCACTGCCCGACCACCCTCCACGGGATTCACGAAGGCATTCACCCCCGCGGGATAGACGAGGCTTACTCCCCAACCCCCAATATCAGCCCCGGCCAAACAACTGGCGAAACGAGGCGCCCAGGGGACAACCTCGTTATACAGACAACAGAGGTTATTCCCAGCCAAAAAACTATTAGCTAGGGTAGGGCTAGCACCCACACAATCGGATAACCCTTCCCCGGTAACCATTAAGCATTCCAGTCAACCCTCGCAGAGCAATTCCCCTGTTAAATCCAGTAAGCCGAAAATCCCCCCAACTTCAGCCCGCCAGAATACAGCGCAGGAAATCCCTCCCCGATCGCAGCTCCAGGAACATACAGTCAAAGGGGACGGTAACTGCTTCTTTCGAGCACTTAGTTTCCTGCTCCATAAAAATGAGGACCAGCATAAAGAGCTCAGAACACAGCTGTTCATGTATGTCATGGCACACTGGGACGAGTACAAATATTTCCTCGCTGACGGTAATGATGCATTATTCCCCAATAAATATGCATATGGGGATTATATGCATCGAAATGGCACCTACGCGGGTGCAACAGAGGTTACCGCTCTAGGCCACGTCCTTAAGACAAACATCCATGTCTACACATTGGACAAGATGGAACCCACTTTTTCCACAGTAGGATATGACAAACACCTATACCTTCTGTTCACGGGTAATCCAAATGCCGGTCACTACAGCCCTCTCACTAACAAATCGCCTCACAAACATCAACCATCCGCCCCTCAGATTGGAAAAGAGCACACAAAAGGCATATTAAAAACCAGTTATGAGATCACAACCTCCCAAGACGCTTCTACAAACAGCGTAGTTATAAGTACCCGTGATACGCCCACCCACATTGATTCCACCCGCGGACCCAAGCGGCCCGACCACTAAACCAGGTGCGGCAAAGCCGGTGACTTGTATCGCCACTGGCGCCAGTAAGTTACTTTCACAGAAAGCCCGCTGCAAACCGACAACCACTCACACACACCGGCCCTTTAGAACACCCCTGCCGAGGCCAGGATTAACATCTCGGGACAGCAAACTTAATTCTAGATATTTATCGAGCCACCGAAAGCTCAAGAGAAAGCTTAGGACAATACACATGGCAGATAGGCATGACACAGCTGAAGTGCGAATCCCAGTTTCACGGGACTCAGCAAAGCGTGTCAGGTTCAGTGATCAGACCACAACACCGCACTTGCTCAACACAAGTAACAAACCGGCAGAACACACAGTCTCGCAGGATGCGATAAAAAACGATAAACATGAATCACCGTCCCAAGATCCCACAGCACCAATAATTACATACACTCTTAATAACATGTATACTGCACAGGATGGACACAATATTACAGCCCTCTCTAGCCCGGCCAAAATTAACGGGTATCAAATTCAGATTTTACTTGATACTTGATCAGCTATTTGTTGTGTCAGCAGTACATACATTAACGGCGAGCGCACACATAGGATGCCTCTCAACACTCGCCTTGTGGCTGCTAATTCACAAACTATTTCATGCCTAGGCATTACCGATGTACATCTCCAGATAGGTTCCTTTGAAACTAGACACCCTATGTTTGTAATTAAGGATCTTTCCGTCCCGGGCATCATCGGCACGAACTTTCTTGCCAAGTTCGAAGCCAACATTAGCTTTGTCACTAATGAAATACGATTAGTGAACGGAGACCTTAATACTACACACCCAATATCGTACGCCCGGAACACATACAATCCACGAGCGCAGCGAGTCACGCGCGCGCACCTGGTCTCTCCGTTGGTTACCATAGCACCGCCAACGAACACAAGTGCTGACACAGACACGCCCGCCGCTGGGGAAACACAGTCACTAACCCCAGAGCAGAATAGAAAGCTTGAAAACCTATTAGAAGAATATAAGGATATTTTTGCACATTCCCTTGCCGATTTAGAAGTGACCGACTTAATTCACCACCGTGCCGAATTGACCAGTGATGCTCCAGTTCACCAGGCACCTTATAAAGTTAGTGCCAAGGAGAGACAAGCCATAGAGGCACAAATTCAGGAGATGTTGGAAGCCGGCATCATCCACCCTATCGTGTCCAATTATAGTGCCCCGGTACTCCTTACCCGTAAACCCGATGGTTCCCATAGGTTTTGCACGGACTATCGACGCCTTAATAGACTCATTAAGAGTGACAATTACCCGCTACCGCGCACAGACACTTATCTAGAGACCTTAAGCGGAGCTAAGTATTTCTCGATAATGGACTGTTATTCCGGATTTTACTCAATCGCTGTCTATAAACCCGATAGGCATAAGTTGGCATTTGTCACCGAAAACGGCCTCGACGGTTACGCCATCCTGCCCATGGGTTTAAAGAATGCCAGCCAAACATTCCAGAAATTGGTAGACATGGCATTCGCGGGCCTCAAATACCGCTCGGTATTAACCTATATAGACGACATAACAGTCTTCTCACAAACCTTTGAAGAACACATTATACACTTGAACGAAGCTTTTGACAGGATTAGGCATGCTAAATTAAAGCTAAAACCATCCAAATGTCAATTTGCAAAAACGAAGGTCCACATTCTCGGTCACATTGTTAGCCGCGACGGCATCACACCTGACCCTGCCAAAATCGCCGCCATTACCGACATTCCAATGCCGGAAAACATTAAACAGTTACGTTCTTTTATGGGTCTCGCGAGTTATTATCGTCGATTCATTCACGGATTTGCACAGATAGCTAACCCCCTAACCGAGCTTACACACGAGAAAACACCCTTTATAGTCACAGAAATACATAGAGAGGCTTTCGATAAACTTAAACACTTACTCACTACACCGCCCCTGCTCCAGCATCTTCAGGAAGGTAGACCCACCTTCGTACATGTGGATGCAAGCCAATTTGGCATCGGGGCAGCCCTATTACAAGAAGCCGATGATGGCAAACAACACCCAATTACATACGCTAGCCGTAAACTTACACCGGTAGAAACCAGATATTCCGCGACCGAAAGAGAGATGCTCGCATTCTCATGGGCCGTAAATTACTTCCGAACATACCTGTATGGTATCCACTTTACGGTAGTTACGGATCACGCCAGCCTTCTTTACTGGGATAAATTTAAAAATCCCAATTCCCGGCTTAACAGGTTTATATTTAAATTGTATGACTACACATTTGAGGTTAAGCATAAGAAAGGTAAGGCATACCTTGATGCAGACGGTCTCTCAAGACTACCTGTACTCGTACCACCGGACGAGGATATTAATCATGCTTGGGATTCTTTACCCACATTTGCTGTCACTCACATTGATATAAAACAGGAGCAAATAAACGATCCCCAGTTGGGACAAATTAGGATTGCCTTACAGGATCGCGACCAGGTAGACAGTAAAACTGCCCGCTTATCACGCAGATTTTTTTATCGATAAGGACGATATCCTTAGGTGCAAACCCACGGCCACACATGACGTCACGCCCGTTGCCCTTCCCACTACACTCCAAAACCACGTAATGACGGAATATCACTGCCCACCCCTTAACGCCGCACACTTTGGAGTCCATAAAACATATTTGAGCATTCGCAACAAGTACTATTGGGAAAACATGAAATATGACATCACAGAGTTCATTAAAACTTGTCACACATGCCAGAGATACAAACACCGCCCTGGTAAACCCCATGGATTACTCCACCCCATCCCTGTAGCTGAACTTTTCCACCGCATAGGTATTGACGTAAAGGGTCCAATTACAACATCAGACAAAGGTAACAAATACATCCTGGTAGCAACCGAATACCTTACCCGATACATTATCACCAAAGCGGTCCCAAAAGCTAGCGCACACCAAATTGCAGAGTTCCTCATGGAAATCATTACCAAGTATGGTAATTTCCACACATTATTATCCGACAGAGGAACAGTGTTTACATCAAATGTCATCACACAGCTCCTTAAATTACTTCACATAAGAGCCTACACAACCACTAGTTTCAGCCCTCAGACGAATGGATTAACTGAGGCTATGAACAGAATCCTTGGCAGCGCGATAGCTCGTTTTACTAACGACAAAGGCACGGACTGGGATAAATACCTCCCAGCAGTAACATTTAGTTACAACACATCCGTGTCGCAGGCGACCAAACACACCCCGCACTTTCTCTTACACGGATACCATCCGCGCAGTCCGATCGACAACATTTACATCCCACAGGACACACTCCCTAGCAACGCTGAAAGGTTGCAATACTTATGCACAGCCCGTGATACCACGCGACATAATATCCGCACCTCACAAAACAGGCAAAAACTCACATATGATAAAACTCACAGACACCAGGAATACAAACCCGGACAGCTCATTATGATGTGGTCACCCACTCGCATTAAGAACGTGTCCGAATTCCTCATCCCGAAATGGACAGGTCCGCTTAGAATCCAGAGAAAAATTTCGGACCTAAACTACCTTGTCAACATTCGGCACAACCACAAAATTATTAAAGATACGGTTCATGTACGGCGTATGAAACCATACCATTCCCGAAAAACCACCCCCACACCTCAACCCTCCGCGGCTAAGAAACTAAAGCGTTAAATTATCAGTGTCAGGGAGTAAAATGTATTTTTCCCACACACAACTCAAACCCGGAACCATGTGAAACAAACAAGCGCCCTACGTGCTATGGCAGTTAGTAGCCATGCTCACAACTGGCAGTCACCAACAGTTCCCCAAAATGCATAACACGAAGCTTAATTATAAGTTGCATGTTTAGTTATAAATGATATAATAATGTATACCAGGTTATATTTCTTGTGTACTATGTCTTTATAGAATAATGAATTTTGTTCACACACACTAGCTTCAGATAGAACACGGCTAGATATATATTTAGTAGTACATATGCCTCACATTTCCCATAGGTCCCCATAGACAAGGTTCGCCAAATAAACATTGGCAATAGCGCCAAGTGCAATATGGCATCTAGTAACCACAGTCTGAAATAGTGGTCAGCACCAATCCCGATTTGCCCCCACAACATAATTAGTCTTCCATTGTAAAATTCCACATAGGAGATACCGACGTAACATTCTTAATAATAGTTCTATATTTATAATATGTAAAGTGCATAAATGTTTTTGCAGATAATATATTGTAGACAGGGTCTTGCAAATGTCATACACAGTGCACAGCAAACGAGGTCAATCCTCTATCCTAACATACGGAAGTAACAAGAGACGTATTGCTCAGTCAGCCATACACGATACCTGCCTAGCAACAGTCTTTTCCGCCCAGTCACGTAGACTACAACGCTCATACATGGCCGTGCGATACAAGGGTCATTCACACACATGGAGGCCACATGGCAAACCACAGACGGTTTCCTTTACCATAGGAAGATGTCTATACACTTAACATTCATACAGACTTATACATAGCGCACATTTTTACCTATTTAATCGCATTTAGATTACCACACACGGTCACGAGCATTAGGCGACCAACTAAAGATCACCTCACCTATCATAAGGGACTATACAGTGACATGCCCTTCCCCCACATATATATAATCACAGAACACAGTTGAGGTACGCCAATATATAACTTAATTGTTTAAATATATAGATACCTTCGGCAGCGACCGATAACCAATTCCGACAGATGTGATAAATGATAGGCGATTACATATATTTCCCATAACACTAGAGGAACTAACACTCCCATGGGTAATGAACATTTATAAGAGATTAATACATAATATTTCTACTTGGACAACTTTAGAAAGTGCACGGATTCCAACAGTCACCCCATATTAAGGCGAGATGACAGGCCGATACACTACATTATCACAGAATAGGCCAACAAGTTATTACATAGGGCCAAATATAATACATTACGGAACATATAATACGATCTCTAAAACGAACGCCATTATTCCAGTAGTAGCGAAAGCACATACCGAATTACAGACAACACAATAACAAAGGTCAGCCTCAGTGCATACACACAATGGCCTAACACATAGAGGAGCACAGGTTAGCGGCATTTCTATAATCGAACGCAATCCTTATACACTAATGTAGATTAACGACCTTTCGCAAAGGCATAGCAGTAGATACACAAAAACACAGGTTAGTGAATTCCACTATAGGCCAATGCAGATTAATACTCATAACAGAATATAGCGACACTTAGTATCATTCCGCACAGAATTGCGCTAGCACGCAGGTGGATTATTACCACCACAGCCAATAGGAGGTGACACAATAACACAGTTATCATACCGTCACAGCATCAGCATATATAGGTCAGCTGAACACACAGTTAGGTAACACTGGGAATAAGGTTGACGTATACTTACACATAATACATATCCAATACACAGTAATCCACAAGATGTTTTTTCATACATATAAATTCACTTCACATAGGATACTAAATAAGGCAGACTCCACACAGACAATGAGTCGTGCTCTGCATGCAATGCCGGATGCTTGCGTACACAGATTACCGACACCCGAGACGCCAGTACTCCACGACTCACATGTTATACACAGCACTTATGACGTTAACACATACTCCGTTCCACATCTTTTTATCCTCACAGGGGATCTTTTAAATATTTACTTTCTAAATCACAGTGGAATTGACCACCAAGTACCGTCATAAAGACAGACAAAATGAACAGTTTTCATATGAAGCGACTCTTCATCTCAGCCAACGATCTAGGGCCCTCATTTAAATTACAGTTATAATTTTGATCATCTCATTCTAGCCGACGACCGATTGGACATCTAGACAACTCTAGATGATGGGGTATCCCCCTAACAGTCGACTTAAGGAACCATTTATCATCCTTACGCTAAGTACAAGCTGTTCATAATGCTCTACTATATGACGAAATTATACTCGTAATTTTATAAATACTTTCATATTTTCATAAGTGCCACAAGGCTCCAATAGGACCACAAATCCTTGCATAGATCCCCTTTAATTTACATCTACACAGTAGATAAACACTTAGCATTACGATCATCAGTTGGCCACAGTAAACTTACATATTTTCGTTTTGAGGCAACGTGATACGACATGGCACATACATATATATATGTCCATTAGTAGCACAATAACGCCATGGCCCATGAATGTCCTACAGTAGACCTAAGGCATCAGAAAGTCAAAGGCAGGTTCAGTCCTACTTTCCTGGGTCAAAACACTATAGGATAGATATCAGCCGTGAGCGTATACATGTAAATATATTCGGCAACTAATGCGTTAATGGTCCATAGCTATTCCACGGTTTCCTAAGGCGTAAATCGAGTCAAGAGCAGGTGTTAGCCTACCCTCCTGGGATCACGATAAGGAATGAGTATCGACCATAGACATAATCATGCCGAATTTTATAGATAATGGTTAATAAAGGCCCGATGATTTTATTTAATATATAACGACTAAATATCCACTTGATTTCACAAACAGCATATACGAAATAGGAATACATCATCCTCACAAAAACACATCCGGTTAGGAGAATACACTGTATAATTCTCACTACCATACAGCAGAATGCCCGATAAAGGTAGCCCATTATGCTACTCCACGGACAATCCAACATGCGGAATGCAATATTCACTGTGAATATACATATTACTACACCCCGCCTTATTTTTTCATTTCCCCGGAGTAGACAGGGGTAAACCACGGAAACACTTTACCTACAGGGTGACACCCAACATTGATACACTCACAGGGAATCGCTACACGCGTCCACACATTCCCAGTACAAGTTAATACAATTTGTGAATTAAATACAAAGTAAATAAATATATTTTATAGACGCCATTTTCCATTTTCCCACAGGAAGTGGAAGTAAAACACAAAAACATTTGTCTATAGATGGACACCCAGCATATTAATGCTCCCTGCATTATTTCTCATTTTCCCGGACTTGACAAGTGCAAACCACTGAAACACTTTTCTACATAGTAGTACCCAGAATTTTTACAGCCACAGGAATTCGCCATATGCTTCCGGACATGTATAACACACTCCAGCATATTACATAAATACTATACAAAAAACACAATAGTTATATACATATCATTTGCCATATTTAGGTACGATATGATGACAGCATAATCCCATTAGAATTCCTCAATAGAAGGACATGCGTAGCTTCCCAATATATAGACGGACAGTTAATACCCTCCACCCAGATTACATAATACACCGGCTGTATAGCTTAAAACGATGATAACCATTACATTAGACACACAACACGTGCTTATGACAGTTCATCTACGGAACAATAACAAAGCCCCGTGCTTGCCACCCACTCTTAGAGCGCAGGTCCAATCAGAATAGCGCCACGATGAACAGGAACTACTACAGCCCGCCAGCCAATCAATGCTACAGGTAACGCCTCACAGTAGCGATAGCGGATAACTCCCATTTACACACGTTATCACCAGCCACGCCTCCCACGTGACGGGTAACTAGCAAGCAGCCATAATGGATACAGGCCTAATTTCGCGCGCTGGATTCAAACGACACTAGGAGCGAGACATATAATTGTCGGAATACACTATACACAACAGGGTAACCAAATATTTTTCTTTTAGTTCACCCCCTTCATCCCTCAATACTTAACACCGGGATAGCATATTTTACGGCAAAAAAAACCAGTATTCTCTGTGATATTCACACAGCGCCGCGTCACACAAAATACACCGTATTTTATCTCTTAGCGGGCTTTAATACACTTTTGCCCTCGGATACACCCTTATATAGACACGCCATACAACATAGGAAAACACGAGCATGTCTCCGTGACCATATAAATATATAAATCTACTTCCCACTTAGGAGGTTTTAATTTATTTTATTCGCGGTACAGCGATATTATACAAAATATTCTCTTCCAGATTTGGACGAGCAAAGTTATTTCAAGCAATAGCACGTTAATATCCCCCCCCCCCCGTGCATTTTACCCCTCTTGAAATCTATAATTAAAACGCCACATGCAGTGGAATTCATAGCCTTGTTTAACATACAGATGGCATTCACATATACCATCCTCCCAACTAATAGAATGGCAATACACACTTATGAATCCCCCACATTTCCCTAGGGTGGATAGAATATTTTTTTGCAGCAATAAGCCCCCATATAGGAAGGACTTACGACACACATATAGTGCGCTGCAATATAACCTGATTTAGAATATCTATAAGTAGTATCTCTAGACAGTACCTGTAGTTAAGGGATTATATTATATAATAATCCTAGATGACCAGTTTTTAAATCTAGACTTTATAGTATATAAGTCTAGAATATATATATTACGAGTATGGACAGCAGTCTCATATAATTATTATGGTTCCAGGTGCCATATATTGAGACTAGTGCGTCCAAGCCTCAAAGCACATCTCCCTCCCAAGATACATATTAACACTCTACAGATAAACACTTCTACAATTCTCCCCTATTAATGCACGGCACTTGGTAATCATGCAATTACCAGGGTGTACACCATGATTTATCGCTCGTGGCTATATGTTAATCAACATTCGGAACTTTAGAGCTAACAGCTTAGCGTTCCAGGCTTTACCCGCTAACACCAATGCATGCAATGTTTGATTTTAATACCCAATATTTTTACCCTGCATGTCAATTCAGAGCATAAATGCTACCCTAACTCCTTCAGCACGGTACCTAACAACCACGCTGAACACCCAGATCCTAAACAATAAAATCCTCACCCACACCGGTTGAAAATTCCTACCACTTAACGTTTCCATACATCCCCATAGGACCACGATTCCTTGGACCTATCTTACCATCCCGTTACCGATACTTACAAATTTTAACATACCTACAACTGCCCATTAACACGGGAATACCATTCACATCCTTCACTTACCTACTAACATGTGAGAAGGAATAATACGCAGCTGACATTAGCTGGATATCCGACGAGCCAGGCGCAATTGAAGTGCACTGTGCCACCACAGTTATACCCCCCCCCCCCCCGTATAACTAGGACACCATACACAACATAATACCGCTTGACACTTGCTTTTCATGGTTTGTGCACGGAGGTGCACTTTAATAGATGTGAACCTATTTTCCAAGGGAAACAAGATATTGCTAAGTTGATAAGTTGTACCCACGACTGACGGCAAAGATAGCCCAGGACCTGGCATAGTAGGACTTCAACGTTGACGACCGACAAGAGGTCATAGTGGTGACGTGTTAGGGCGAGCAAGCGCCTGTGTTAGAGGAAGTACATAACCTGTCTCCCCTAGCATAGGGTCCGTTATACCCATTTTTATGCCCTAACGTCGTCTAAACTATGCCTGCGGATGGAGGCTTGATGGTTCGATGAGGGAATAAACTACCCCCACATCGGACAGGATACTTCCTCCTTCCCAAGACGACCCCTATGACTTGACGTTAGTTAGCATATAAGGCTAAGTAAATGCTCTACAGCGGGAGCAAAGTCCTGCAGCGGCAGGTGAAGATGAATAATATGAATAATGATGAAATGGAATAATGAATTAAGGGAATAAGGAAATAAGGAAATCAGGAAATAAGGAGATAGTGACAGAATATAATAATGAAAGGCTACAATGAAATAAGGGAATAGTGACAGAATATAACAATGAAATGATAGAATACTGACATGAAATAATGAAATAATGAATATATGATCCCCCGGGCCGAGGTATCTGACACCGATGATCTCTTTGTTAGTACCCCCGGAGGGTATCACCCATGATATACAATACTTGAATTATACGACGAATCTACGATTCTCTCCCTGGCCGAGGTTACAGCTATTATTGTGCCCCAGGGAGAGGAATATATTGATATTGCCTAAGTGGCAATATATGAACGCCGAATGCGGTCTTACAAAAATGCGTAAGCCCGATAGGAACGGTCCATACCGTTCACGAGATTGTCCTTCAAGGAAGGGACGATGATATATAGGAACGGTCCATACCGTTCACGAAATTGTCCTTCAAGGAAGGGACGATGATATATAGGAACGGTCCATACCGTTCACGAAATTGTCCTTCAAGGAAGGGACGATGATATATAGGAACGGTCCATACCGTTCACATGAGTGTCCTTCAATGGAAGGGCCAGTAGCACAATGAATTAATAAGGCATAAACAATATTGGATAAAGGAAATGATAGAGCAATGATATAGGACAGAAAGGAATAAGAATAAAGTACAGTGAAGTTATAGGAAAAAGTGAGTAAGAAGGAATAATGAGATTCAAAGATATAGCCATAAAGAAATAAAGAATGAAGTAGCACAATGATATAGGAAAGAAAGAATCGGAATAAAGTAAGGTGAAATTATAAGAAATAATGAGTAAGAAGGAATAAAGACATACAAATATATAGCCGGTTAGGAATAAATGTTGAAGTAGTACAAGGATTTAGGAGAAAGATGCATAAAAATAAGGAAATGCGAAGATATAGAAAATAAGGACGAATGTATAAACCAAATAGAAAGGTATACGAAGGTATAAAACAAGTAAATAACAAATGGCCAGTAATAATTATAAATATATGTTTTATGATTATATTTATGTATTTATTTTTCAGCGCAGGTTGCAAACCTGAAACACCGAATCAGGACACAGCGCACATAGTGGTGCATACTTTGCGCACATACATCGGGAGTAGCTCCATTTTGGACACTCGCCGAAATTACTAATGGAAATGACAAAATGTGATATATTTGCCAAATGACATGTTTCTCTATATACCTCCACAGGTTCACCCCACAAATGCCGATGGTAGATACCCTCTAATATGATGATTTTATATGGGTCTTATGGATCCCCACAGATGACGACGAGTTATATGCATTAATAATGTTTTTTGTACTACACAAATTTCCCGCCCCCACATTTCACACTCACACGGCCAATACACAATTCCCCCCCACATAATACATATTTCCAGGCACACATTGGGTAGATTATAGGCTAGGGAATAACCCACCCACCAAGGGAAGATGATTAAGAGAAGAAAGTAGATTTGGGATTTGGAAAAGAAGGATAGAAAAATAGGAGGAAAGTCCCACAAAATTAATAAGTTGAGGTTTAACTACACTTAGAAGCAATTGCCAATGGAAATTAATTCTCGGATACCTAAAGTAGGTACGAGCTTGGTCGAGGCTAACGGGAACCGCAGCTAGGACTTGGGCGGTTTGCAAGAGAGAGGCTTTAGTACATTTCCTCCCAAGCACGTATAAAAGTACTATGGGGAAGGGTGATGGTCTGGCAAGACTGAGAGGAACAAATTTACTGTATGTCTTCTCAAAGAAATTAGGTTTTTCAAAGTGATTCGAAGAATGCCAATGATTTAACTCAAGCTTGGTATTTTCAATTTCCAAAATTATGGAGTTCCTGTAAGGGCGACCAAGTATCTCTAAGAAGGAATATGATAAAAGATTATGCCTTATTGGGTAATCTTGGTAAATGAACCAATGGTTGCATTGGACAATGGCTAAGCTTTTACTCAGCGAGGAGCCGGCTAAAAGTTTAGACAAAAAGAAACACTTATTTTTTAGAAAACTGACCATAAGTTTTCGGAGAGGGTCTCCACAAGCAGGTAGTTGGCTGAGCGAACTTTACTTGCCTTACTGGCCAATTAGAATTAGCTATTATCGCTAAGAAGAACTTTAGTAAGGTGAAAATTAAGAGTTCTTTCTCAAATGCAACAAATGGTGAAAGCTCTATTAATGATTTTAATATCATTGAGTGAGGAGAGTCAAGGAAGACAGGATTTTGCCTAAACTTTATATTCGAAAATGAAAAAGCAAAGGGAAAAGATTTGTTTATTTTACAATTAGAAAAAGTTTGAGGAAATTAACAATTATGCAATATAATTTTAATAAACATAGTTCATTTGAACTTTTTAACAAATAGGGTTGCAGACCTCTTAACATTAAACGGTTGCTCCAGGCAATTGACAATTTACAAGGTTTCAAACCTTACATGTTTATAAAATCTTTATAAAAGTTAAACCAATAAACAATGAAATAATTAAAGCTTGAACGTGAATTGGAGTACAAAAGTGTACCTTAAGAAATTCTTGAGAGAATGTTCTAAAGAGAATGACAATTTTGAAAAGGACAATAATAACAACGTGAAAATAAGATAGAAGTTCCTACAACTTCTTATATTTATACAGAATTAATATATGGGAATTATACAAAGAGGGCAGGTCACTTACTGTGAAACCTGGAGAAAGTGAAAAGGAAGTTTCTAGACTTCTTATACCTTGAATAAGACTCGCAAGTTAAATGAGGCAGTTTTCATTTAGCGAGACCAAAAAATAACTCACTCAAGAGTTGAGAGAATTGTTTTCCCTGCTTTTGAAGGGAGGAACAATGTAAGTTTGAAACGTGTGCTGGACACGTATCACAAAGATTATACAGAAATACTTAATGATAAACCAACAAAAATGGAAGGGCACTTCTTAGAATGACACCTTATTGGAATAGACCTAGATTAAAAGTTTATTGCAGATTGTTAGTGAGAGGTTTAGGAAAGAGAAATGGGAATTAAGGAAAATGTTCATGGCCTTATTTGAATATAAGCGGACGATCGCGACGCGGTAGAAAAGTTGAGCAAGCACTGGTTTTCACTATAGTTCATTGAAACATATGAAATGTTCACTGTGGAGACACAAAGTTTATGGAGAAGAAAGTTATTGCAATTATAGGAAGAACTGATTGCACTATATAGGTGAGAGTCTATTTCTTGAAACAGTTGTGATTTACAATTAAATGCGCCATAGAAAGTTCCAGCGATGGACGAAAATTCACTATTGTAGTAATTTAGTTTTAAACAGAATTCTCCCAAGTATGTGAGAAATGCATGACGGCAGGACTCGTAGATTGAGTACCGAATCTGGAAAGTTCCAGAACAATCTTAGTAGTAAAATGGGGCTAATGTAAATCCAGCGGAGGAACTTGCTTTATGAATTATAGACACTGGGTATTAGATAATATCCCACGTAGTGAGAAGATTTCTCATTTGGCAAGCATAAGAAATGCTGCTTTTCACTAAGATTAGCTTGATTAAACAAAAGCTCAACATGGAAAATCCCGCGGAGGATGATTTTGCCCAAAAACAAGTAACCTCACACTACCAATAAAAGATAGTTAAAAGCATGTGGTAAGTAAAATCATGAAGATGAGGTTAAAACTTGAATCAGGTACTTATCTTTGTTGCATGGCGAAGGTGAAGTTCCTCACTGATACTTAAAGTTCCAACATGGCGTGGAATTTAAAAAATGCCTCGTTAGGTCAGGAGGCTGGCTCTGGTTGAGCCTTAACTGATCACTACGACTGCCGACTAAGAAGTGAGAGCAGCTCAACGAAGCACGGAGGGTCCTAGGAAGGGGAGAGAGTGGGGGTAGGAAACAAAAGGTATACATATCAGCATAACCAACTTATTAAGAATAAATTTTCTTCTTGATGGATGGTCTTCTAAGAGTTGATAGTAGGCGATATTAGCGCAGCATGGTGAGTGAAACAGTAGACGTAGTCCTCTTGCTCAAGGAGAAAATAGCTGACGATGGTAACGAGATCTGGTAGCCAAATGGATAAGTAAGTCCTCTGCACGATGAGGAATTGAGTAGCTTCAGAGGTTCGCTACTAGATGACACTAGGTGGATCACAGAAGTTATATATCTGAAACATACTTATGAAGACATAAAAGATATGCCCAACAAGGAGAAAACAGATGATCACTGTTGGTGTTTGGCAAAGAGGAAGGAAGAAATGAACATGCAAAGAGCAATAGACATTATATCTCTCGTACCGTGTATTCAAAGAATACACCATACTGGGGGGACAAACACCAACAGAGAGCAAATAAGCAGTTACACATCTATTGGAAGCGGAGCAATCAAAGACAGTGGTCTTGTGATCGGTCCATTTGTAGTCAAGATTCTGGCCACCCTGACTCTCCCGTCTCTTCCAGGGTAACAGTCGGTCACCCTACCAGAAATCCATACTAGGGGGGGGTGAAATATCCCTAACCAAGACCAAGTCCCCTACTTTAATGTCGGGACTGGAAAGAAACCACTTCTGCCTCCGTTGCAAGGTAGTTAAATATTCCAAGTTCCACCTTTTCCAAAAAGAATTACGGAGGGCTTCAAGTTTCCGCCAAGCGATAGGTAGATTAGAATCCCTGTAAGAATTAGGAAGAGGAGGAGGGGCAGAAAGAGAAGTGCCGATAAGGAAGTGACCAGGGGTGAGTGGAAGTAGGTCATCAGGGTCATTGGAAAGTGGAGTTAAAGGGCGAGAGTTAACAACACCTTCAATCAAAACAGACAGTGAATTGAATTCTTCGTAAGTCAGAATTCGATTACCTAAGACTTTTCTTAAATGACGTTTAGTGAGCTTTACGCAAGATTCCCACCTACCACCATGATGCGGAGCGTAAGGAGGTATGAAGCGCCATTTGAAACCTTTTGAATAAGAAAAATTAGAGATTTGTTCCATGGCAGGAGAGGAAGTGAGAGCTTTCTTCCACAGGGAGGCTGCGCCCTGAAAGGTGGAAGCGTTATCAGAGAACATCTCAGAAGGAACACCACGCCTAGCGGTGAAACGAGAGACAGCTGATAAAAAATAAGAAGTAGAAGCATTCGTTACTAGTTCCAAGTGGATTGCGCCGGTAACCATGCAAACAAAGAGAGAAACATAAAGCTTACCAAACAATTTGCGTTTAGCTTCAGCAGAGTTTCGTTGATATTGGAACGGACCCATATAGTCCACGCCAGTTAAAGCAAATGGGCGTATAGGAGAAGAACGAAAAGAGGGCAGATCGCTCATTAATTGAGTGTTGATTTTAGGTTTCGCTTTGAAACAAGGAATGCACTTATGAATTACAGAAGAAACTTCATGAATTCCATTTATAATCCAGTACTTTTCTCTTAAGAGGCAGAGCAGAGTACGTGTACCAACATGAAGATTACGGTAATGAAAGTCACGTATAATTAAGGAAGTAACGTGATGTTTGGAAGGCAAAATAACGGGATGTTTTCTGTCCTCAGAGAGTAAAGATTGCGAGAGCCTTCCACCTACCCTAAGTAACCCATGGTCATCAAGAAACGGGGCTAAAGCACGAAAACGGCTGGATTTGGGAAGATCTCTTTTAGAAGAAAGCAAAGACAACTCAGAAGAAAAGGCTTCTTGCTGTGTCAGTTGTAAAATCTTAATGGTAGCGAGATTCAATTCATGATTGGTAAGGTGTGGTTTAGGGAGAAGAGGTTGGTCAACCACAAGATATTTCCATCTAAGGAGATAGGCAACAATCCGTAGTAATTTATGGAAGGAAGAATAGCGTGACAACAAAGGATGAGATGCGTTGGAAACAAGACACGAAGCAATGGGTAGAGGTACTTTAGCGTCAGGCAAGTTGGAGTTTGTAGCTGGGGGTTTAGAAGGCCATGAGGAAGATTCGTCGATTAACCACGAGGGTCCATGCCAGTACAATTGGGAAGCTGCCAATTGAGAGGGTAAACAACCACGAGAGATGATATCAGCTGGATTATCCGCACTGGGAACATGCCTCCATTGACATCCAGAAGAAAGGGTTTGAATTTTGGAAACCCTGTTTGCGACAAAAGTTTGCCAGTGAGAGGGGTTTTTGGCGATCCAAGAAAGGGCGATCATAGAATCGCTCCAGAGATAGATTTGCGAAAATTCGACCTTTAATACTTCCCGTAATTTCTTGACAAGTTCTGCAGCCATTAGTGCAGCGCACAATTCGAGCCTAGGCAAAGTGATAGTTTTAAGAGGAGCGACCTTCGATTTGGCACAAACAAGGTTAGAAACTGGAGATCCATAAAGTGAATCGTGATAAACTAAATATGCACAGCAACCATAAGCTTTTTCGGAACTGTCCGCGAATACATGAAGGAAAAAAGATGCATTAGAATGAGAGCTGATTAAATTCCTGGGAATTTCAATGAGGGAAAGATCCAGCAAATTGCTGCGAAACGAGAGCCAACGAATAAGAAAAGAAAGAGGGACAGCGTCATCCCATTCACATTTAAGTGACCACAGCTCTTGCATGAAGAGTTTGGCTATGACAATAACTGGGGCAAGAAATTGAAGCGGATCAAAAAATTTTGCAATTTCAGAGAGGATTTGTCTTTTGGTATTAGGAAGCTCTTCTGCGAGCGAAACTTTATAGATAAGAGTGTCAGTGCTAGTGCACCAATGAACTCCTAAAGTTTTTATAGATTCGGAGTTTCCACAAATTTCGACAGAAGAAGGATCTACGTCTTCGATGGGAAACTGAGCGAGAAACTCAGGGGAGTTGGAGTTCCACTTATGAAGTGGGAAACCTCCATTCCTTAGTAATGCCTGAAGTTCTAAAGATACAAAAGAAGCTTCCTCCAAAGTAGAGAAGGACTGCAAGTAGTCGTCAACATAGAATGACGTAGTTAGTGCCTCAGAGGCTTTGGGGTTAAATAAATGACCATCTTGAGAGGCTAGCAAGTGTAGGGATCGGATAGCAAGGAAAGCAGAGGGTTTTAAGCCATAAGTAACCGTTTTCAAGCGAAATACCTTAATGGGCTTATTGATTTCATCACGCCACAAGATTCTTTGAAGATCTCGTTGTTCTGGTTGAATTAACACTTGACGGTACATCTGTTTTATATCGGCTATGACAGCTATGGGAAATAGTCGAAAGTTTAAAAGTATAGCAGATAAATCTGATTGAATAGCAGGACCAGAATAAAGAGTGTCATTAAGGCTGTTGCCATTAACGTCGGGTGATGAACCATTGAAAACAACTCGGATTTTATCTTTTACAAAAGGGTTTTTCCACACAGGATGATGATTTAAATAAACCGTTTCGATTGGGGGGTGCAATTCATCATCGGATTTGTTAACAACCTCCATATGATCTAAGCTTTCATACTCATCCATGAACTCAGTGTACTGCTTTTTGACGAGGGGTTCCTTTTTGAATTTGCTCTCGATAGCAAAGAGAGCTTTTCGAGCTTTAGGCTGAGAGTTAATAAGTTTGGGGGGATTGTTTAATCTTGGCATTTGAACAACGAACCGGCCATCAGAAGAACGAGTGGTCGTGTTCAAAAAAAGTTGCTCACAGAATTCATTTTCTGAAGAAGTTACATTAGGAGAATCAACATTTTCAAGCCTCCAAAACTGTTCCAGATCAGTATTGGAGAAGTAACATTGCGATGCAGGTTGGGGTGAATAATGGGGAAGTTGCCCTGTGACAATCCATCCAAAATTAGTGTCTCTAGCGACCACGTTTGAGGATAGCTTGCGAACCTGTTTCCGAAGGCAGTTCCAAAAGACATTGGCACTAAAGAGTATGTCAATGGGATTTTGTATGTTAAACGAAGGATCGGCTAACCTTAAATGCGAGGGAATGTTTAACCCCGAAATATCAACCGAGTGACTAGGAGTGTCTTCTCCAATGCTATTGAGAATTAGACAATTAAGTTTAAGAAAGTTGTTTCTATGACAAGTATCTCTTATGGTTAGTTTTGAAAATTGTAAAGCTTGCGATTTTGAGCTGTTGATGCCCGACACATTGATAGAAGTGGGGTTTACGGGTAGGCCTAGTTTTCTAATCAGAGAATTAGATACAACATCATGAGTTGCCGCTGAGTCTAGAAGACCGCGTGCACGGACCCAGTTGCCAAAGTTATCCTGAACGTCAATTTGGACAGTAGACAACAATACTTGAGCACTGCGAATGGACTTAGCATTTTGAATGTATGATGAAGCATTAGAACTGTTAACACTATCATTTTTAGGAGAAGTGGATGCTGTTGATGACCTTGCCTGATCATGACGATGTAGCAGAGTATGATGAGCCTTTTCACAATGGTATCAAAGTCTTGTGGACTTACAGTTAGAAGCAGAATGCGTAGGCGCTAGGCAGTTGAAACAATGTTTGTTTTGAGCGACTAATTTTCGTCTGTCATCGACTGACATTTCTTTAAAGGATTTGCAGAGGTATAGGGCATGGGGATCTTTACAAAGTATGCACTTTACCGGTTCGTTTAAACTTTTGCGAGGTTCACCTTGCGTGTTTAAAACAATAGAGCTAGCAACACGACGTTCACTAGACCTAGTTGGGTAACCAGTAATGTTTGATTTGAATTTGGATGAGCTGGACCCTGGTTTTTGGGTATTAGACGCTGAGCGTTCGCTTTTGGGTTTGATGGACATTAATTCGAATTTGGAACTAGGAGATGAAGGTTCGCTCTGATTAGCTAGCGCGGTTAAAAGTTGGCATCTAGCGTTTATGAAAGTGACTAAATGCTCGTAAGAGTAGTCGTCTTCCTTAGAAAGTTCAATTTCCCAAGCTTTGAGGGTAGCAGAATCAACTTTAGAAACTACTAAATGTATTAGGAAAGTATCCCAATGTTCAGTAGGCTGCTCTAATTGGGACAAAGCTTTAACGTGGAGTTGGGTAGTGTCAATTAAAGTACGCAAACTAGTGACGTCATTGTGCTGTGACGCAGGTAGGTTAAATAGAGCCTTAATATGGCGTTGAATACGTAAACGTGAATTTCCATATCTTTCTTTTAATAAGTTAAAGGCAATGGGGTAATTTTCGGCACGCAGAGGAAGTGCTTCAACTAACTGCAAAGCTTGACCTCGAAGGATAGATCTCAAGTAATGAAACTTGTAAATGACTTGAATGTCTTCATTGTCATGAACAAGAGAGCAAAATAATTCATAGAAAGAATCCCAAGTGGATTCATCTCCAGAAAAATGGGGTAAATCAATTTTCGGTAAAGTAGGTTTGGGCTTGTGAGTGCCCTCACGGAAGGAAGTTTGGGGTTCGTGAAGGGAACCAAGAACAGAAGCGTCCTTTTTCTGCTCCTCTTCGAGTTGGCGTATTATTTTGAAAGCAGAACCTATGCCTTCGTAATATAAGTTCTCTACTTCTACACGATCTTCTGTTTGATTGAGCATGCAAGTTTCAATTTCAGTTTGAATGTTACAGTAGTTTTCATAAGAACGTTCAAAATCCTTTACACGATGTTTCAACAAATCTAATTGCGCGTCTGAGGGATCTAATTCTTTTATGTACCTTCTGAATCGGGTAATTTGCCCTTTATAGGATGCTCGTTTAGAAGTAAGTTTTTCATCCTTATCCTTATCAGTGGGAGCCATATTAAAGAAGATAAATGAAAATGTAACTCACGAAACTGTGGAACCTTGGAAATGCTGTCAAGCTGGCAGCAGCGAATGAGTAGAAAGAATGGGACACACCATAGGAGACAGGAGCGGCCTCTTTCCCGTTCACAGGCTTTGCACGATGTGGTTATAGCTGAAATATTCAATTCAGATATTAGAAATATGCAAAGTATTGTCAAATGACACTTTTTTAAAAAGAGAGAAGAAAAAATGGGCTCTCCCGGGTTTCTGGGACCAAATTTTGGGTAGATTATAGGCTAGGGAATAACCCACCCACCAAGGGAAGATGATTAAGAGAAGAAAGTAGATTTGGGATTTGGAAAAGAAGGATAGAAAAATAGGAGGAAAGTCCCACAAAATTAATAAGTTGAGGTTTAACTACACTTAGAAGCAATTGCCAATGGAAATTAACTCTCGGATACCTAAAGTAGGTACGAGCTTGGTCGAGGCTAACGGGAACCGCAGCTAGGACTTGGGCGGTTTGCAAGAGAGAGGCTTTAGTACATTTCCTCCCAAGCACGTATAAAAGTACTATGGGGAAGGGTGATGGTCTGGCAAGACTGAGAGGAACAAATTTACTGTATGTCTTCTCAAAGAAATTAGGTTTTTCAAAGTGATTCGAAGAATGCCAATGATTTAACTCAAGCTTGGTATTTTCAATTTCCAAAATTATGGAGTTCCTGTAAGGGCGACAAAGTATCTCTAAGAAGGAATATGATAAAAGATTATGCCTTATTGGGTAATCTTGGTAAATGAACCAATGGTTGCATTGGACAATGGCTAAGCTTTTACTCAGTGAGGAGCCGGCTAAAAGTTTAGACAAAAAGAAACACTTATTTTTTTAGAAAACTGACCATAAGTTTTCGGAGAGGGTCTCCACAAGCAGGTAGTTGGCTGAGCGAACTTTACTTGCCTTACTGGCCAATTAGAATTAGCTATTATCGCTAAGAAGAACTTTAGTAAGGTGAAAATTAAGAGTTCTTTCTCAAATGCAACAAATGGTGAAAGCTCTATTAATGATTTTAATATCATTGAGTGAGGAGAGTCAAGGAAGACAGGATTTTGCCTAAACTTTATATTCGAAAATGAAAAAGCAAAGGGAAAAGATTTGTTTATTTTACAATTAGAAAAAGTTTGAGGAAATTAACAATTATGCAATATAATTTTAATAAACATAGTTCATTTGAACTTTTTAACAAATAGGGTTGCAGACCTCTTAACATTAAACGGTTGCTCCAGGCAATTGACAATTTACAAGGTTTCAAACCTTACATGTTTATAAAATCTTTATAAAAGTTAAACCAATAAACAATGAAATAATTAAAGCTTGAACGTGAATTGGAGTACAAAAGTGTACCTTAAGAAATTCTTGAGAGAATGTTCTAAAGAGAATGACAATTTTGAAAAGGACAATAATAACAACGTGAAAATAAGATAGAAGTTCCTACAACTTCTTATATTTATACAGAATTAATATATGGGAATTATACAAAGAGGGCAGGTCACTTACTGTGAAACCTGGAGAAAGTGAAAAGGAAGTTTCTAGACTTCTTATACCTTGAATAAGACTCGCAAGTTAAATGAGGCAGTTTTCATTTAGCGAGACCAAAAAATAACTCACTCAAGAGTTGAGAGAATTGTTTTCCCTGCTTTTGAAGGGAGGAACAATGTAAGTTTGAAACGTGTGCTGGACACGTATCACAAAGATTATACATAAATACTTAATGATAAACCAACAAAAATGGAAGGGCACTTCTTAGAATGACACCTTATTGGAATAGACCTAGATTAAAAGTTTATTGCAGATTGTTAGTGAGAGGTTTAGGAAAGAGAAATGGGAATTAAGGAAAATGTTCATGGCCTTATTTGAATATAATCGGACGATCGCGACGCGGTAGAAAAGTTGAGCAAGCACTGGTTTTCACTATAGTTCATTGAAACATATGAAATGTTCACTGTGGAGACACAAAGTTTATGGAGAAGAAAGTTATTGCAATTATAGGAAGAACTGATTGCACTATATAGGTGAGAGTCTATTTCTTGAAACAGTTGTGATTTACAATTAAATGCGCCATAGAAAGTTCCAGCGATGGACGAAAATTCACTATTGTAGTAATTTAGTTTTAAACAGAATTCTCCCAAGTATGTGAGAAATGCATGACGGCAGGACTCGTAGATTGAGTACCGAATCTGGAAAGTTCCAGAACAATCTTAGTAGTAAAATGGGGCTAATGTAAATCCAGCGGAGGAACTTGCTTTATGAATTATAGACACTGGGTATTAGATAATATCCCACGTAGTGAGAAGATTTCTCATTTGGCAAGCATAAGAAATGCTGCTTTTCACTAAGATTAGCTTGATTAAACAAAAGCTCAACATGGAAAATCCCGCGGAGGATGATTTTGCCCAAAAACAAGTAACCTCACACTACCCATAAAAGATAGTTAAAAGCATGTGGTAAGTAAAATCATGAAGATGAGGTTAAAACTTGAATCAGGTACTTATCTTTGTTGCATGGCGAAGGTGAAGTTCCTCACTGATACTTAAAGTTCCAACATGGCGTGGAATTTAAAAAATGCCTCGTTAGGTCAGGAGGCTGGCTCTGGTTGAGCCTTAACTGATCACTACGACTGCCGACTAAGAAGTGAGAGCAGCTCAACGAAGCACGGAGGGTCCTAGGAAGGGGAGAGAGTGGGGGTAGGAAACAAAAGGTATACATATCAGCATAACCAACTTATTAAGAATAAATTTTCTTCTTGATGGATGGTCTTCTAAGAGTTGATAGTAGGCGATATTAGCGCAGCATGGTGAGTGAAACAGTAGACGTAGTCCTCTTGCTCAAGGAGAAAATAGCTGACGATGGTAACGAGATCTGGTAGCCAAATGGATAAGTAAGTCCTCTGCACGATGAGGAATTGAGTAGCTTCAGAGGTTCGCTACTAGATGACACTAGGTGGATCACAGAAGTTATATATCTGAAACATACTTATGAAGACATAAAAGATATGCCCAACAAGGAGAAAACAGATGATCACTGTTGGTGTTTGGCAAAGAGGAAGGAAGAAATGAACATGCAAAGAGCAATAGACATTATATCTCTCGTACCGTGTATTCAAAGAATACACCACACATTCGAACCACGGTGGAGATATACCTGTAGGATATCCCCCCACTGGAGGTCGGATCAACAAATAATTTGACACCTATAATGAGAAGTGCACTACGGCCACACAATTCGCGCCTATTTCTGTAAAGGACGAGTTGTGCAGCCAAGATGACTTCGCTCGCCCACAGGGAGCGAGTCATACAATAGCAATAATGTAGACAGGTAGTACATAACCTGCAGGTCATACCTAATAATTTACGCTTAGGTATTAAGTTAGAGTGCACTCGCCGTAGTGTTAACGCGCATAGAATACAATATTGTGGTAAAATGAAAAGGGTTCACAGTGACATAGTTGCGCAACTGCAGTATTGATAGAATATTAATATAATTAATAGAATTTTATTTTAACATATAGAATATGGGTATAATTAATAGAGTTTTGTTTCTATAGAATATTGGTATCATTAATAGAGTTTTGTTTTGTTTTAAATGATTACACATGGTATGATTGCATTGAAATTTTAGTGGAAAGTATTTAAGATTGATGATATTATTCAGATAAGATTGCGAATGTATGAAGATATATGGATTGTTTTATTTTACACGTTGTTTTTTCCTTTCTATTCTTTTAAACTCCCCATTGTAAAAATGTCGTATTTCTTCGCCACAATAAAACACTTATAATTTAACCCTTAAATTACACCCAGCGACGTTTCATTCATTCTTTCTCTCCACTCTATCTCTTTTACACACGTGCAGGGCACGCGAGGGCAGTTTTTCATCCACACCGGAGGTACGTTACTATATATATATATATATATATATATATAGCCTCCCCCCCACCCCTCGGATGTTTTTTCCTCTCGTTGTGTTCCTGCACCCCTTTAGTTGAATGGATATTGATATGTTTATGTTATATGTACTGTTTTGTTTCGCGAGTTATTTTATCATTTTGTTACAAATACTAATAGGGATAAATTTTGTATCCCGCCAGGTAAATAATGTCACATGAAAACCAGTAAGCTTCACGAACCATTGTTGCATTTTTCTAAATATATGTAAAGAAATATTGTTCCCCTCACCATAAACACTTACCCATGATCGCTGAGCACACCCGGACGCACAATCAATAGAAGGCACCCATATACAGCCTTCAACCTTCGACGATTAATACTATCTTACTAATTTCATATCTACCCCCTTACTCACCCCTATCTTCCACGAGGCTACCCACACACCCCCTACGACGCCACCTATACATTTACGAGCTAAATTGAAAGAAGAAAAGAAGAGAAGAACAGAAGATAGAAGAATTACAAGAGAGAAGAAGATGCCCTATTTTGCAAAAACCACCCCCACGTCTTCGTCCAGTTATCGAGGATGATAACTAACCCTACAAGGGGGGTTGTTGTACCCCTAGGGTACGCTACCCCCATCCCATAAATAAAATCTCCAACAAATAAAAAATCCAAACATTTAATCTAAAAACCTATAAATTACAACCTATAAATTACAAGACTAATAATTAGCATCTACATGAACCCAGGTTGCCTCGTAGCCCAGGCAATGACCCTAGAAAGGTTTACGACTTGGTAGGAATGCAAGGATTCCGCCTACCTAGCACAAGAAACCTATAAGAACCCCGGAGGTCATACACCCAGGATCAAGCAGTCTGTCTTAGTGCTACCGACGTGACGAACCTCTGCTGTTGGCTGGATGGGTAAGTGTCTCAAGCGATCACTACACTCACCATCACACTACACTCACACCCCCCTGTGTTTGGACTGTAATTATTATTATTTGCTATCTTTTGAACTGCTATTTGCCAGTGTACCTCAAAATCGAGGTACACATTAAATTTAAAAGTACTAGAAGCCACTGGTCTTATTCTTTTATTTATTTAGCTAATAAGAACCTACCCTATTAGCTTCCCCTTTAGGTAGGACTTAGAATTAGCCTTACTGTTTATTGTTTAATTGCTTCTTGTCGTTAGCCGAGCGCTATTGCTCAACGCTGACACTAGCGGATTCCCCGTTAGCTCGCCTGCCCATGACTCGCAGCAGACCGCGTGACGCAGCTGGTGCGCACAGAGTAATAATTTAATTACCTTCCCTAATACACCCTCAATTAGAACTACCCCGTCAAGCAGTACATTGGGGAGTTCCCCTTGCTGATCGCACTGTCGATCTCAATTCACTAGATACTCCCTATCTCTTACAGCAGTTGCCAAGCTCGCCCCCTTTTTAGACTAATTTCATCCCTTAGGTTAATTATTTGTACTGGCCACCCTAACAGGAACCTTACAGTATTTAGCGGGTATCTCGGAAACGAATCAACATAGAGCAAAACTGTTCACTCAATTCCGTGCCACTTTTTAGTGAAACAAACCGATGGTGCAATCGAAATCATCGCTGACCTCTTGGTTTTCGAACTACAGGGGGATAGTGAAAAGACTGCATTTTGGGACTCACCTTGTATTTCGAACATTTTTTAACTTATTGAAAAGGTGAAAACGGATTATTATAAAGAATTTTCCGTAGAATTCAATTAGACCATCTGTTGAATTTTTACATTATTATATACAGTGCATTTGGGCCCCAATTAGTTTTTCATTAACCAAAAACATTTAATAACTTCAAAACGGTGCGAGGTATCAAAATATTATAACAGGCAGAAACGTTGCTAATTACTGAGATATTTAATTTTTTCGATAGGACCGACGGCATCCGAGATATAACGATTCGAAAAAAAGAAGATGAAATTCAAGGCCCCAAAAATAGAAAACGATGAGATACCAAAACATCATATGGGATAGAAAAGTTGCTAATCACTGAGATCTTACACCAGTAGATTTAACTTTTTCGATAGGACCGACGATTTCCGAGATATGTCGATTCAAAAAAAAAGGATGTAATTGAGGGCCCCAATAAAAGGTCCGACCCTGCACGGATTTTAACGCCCAACAATACGGTTCCTCACAGGCCCCAACCCTTTCGCCATACCAAATTTCAGCTCTATATCTTAAAACGTGCACCCTGTACTCTGCTAAACGCATTAACGTCACGCACATACGTACATCTTCAGGGATCCAAAAAAGAAAACGGTGAGAGATATCAAAACATTGTTATGGGTAAAAAATTGCAAACCGCAGAGATCTTACACCTGTGTATTTAACTTTTTTCGATAGGACCAACCGTTTCCGAGATATATCGATTCAAAAAATGGATGACATTCAGCCCCCCCCCCCCCCAAAGAAAAGGTCCGGCCCTGCACCGATTTTAACGCCCGACAATAGGGTTCCTCACAGTCCCTAACTCTTTCCCCGTACCAAATTTCAGCTCGTTATCTTGAAAATTGCGACCTGTACTTTGCTAAACGCAAAAACGTCGCCACATACATACAGACTGACTTTTTTTTAATTCGACTCCGATTTGATTGGTAGAGGTTTGAACCCTGGGCGACGCTTAGTTGCCGAGATCTCGAAAAAACCTACCACGGCTATATGAAAGCCTATAGGATCTAGATCCTGCTTTCATAACAAGGCGTAAACAAATAGTAAGCTTGCGACACAAGGTTGATGTAACCAGATTACTTAATGAAATATTTTCCAATGAGGGTATTTTCAAATTTGGAGTACCCCAGGGATCAGTTTTGGGCCCACTACTCTTTCTTCTATATATCAATGATATAACACAGAACGTTGATTCTCGTAAGGAAATTTTGTTTGCGGACGATACAACACTCGTAATAAAAGGTGAAACTAAACAGGTCTTACAGCAGTCTGCTGACTCCGTTACAGAAGAGTAAACTAAATAGTCACAAGATAATCGCCTGATAACAAACTATCTCTAAATTTCCACACTATACAGAATAGGAATCCTGCGATGCCCAATATAACATCAAATGGTCATCAAATAGAAAATAAATCAGAAACAAAGTTTTTAGGACGACGGTTACATCATGACTTGAAATGGAATAACATATACAATATCTGAATACTAATCTGAACTCGATGTGCTTTGCGTTACGTATTTGGAAACTTGCACTAGCATGCGCACATTAAGAAATACATATTTTGCTTTTTCCATTCATACTTGAGATATGGCGTCATATTTTGGGGTATGCCACCAGATGTACTAAGCACGTATAGGCTACAAAAGAGGGCAATTAGAATTATGGCAAATGTAAACAATAGAGAAACATGCAGACCACTGTTTAAAGAGTTAAACATTCTCCCACTGCCCTGCGTTCATATCTTTGAAAATATTATGTATTTTGAAAAGAATTTAATGAATAAAGACGATTTTCTTAAAACAAACAATGATCTTCATAGGCATAACACAAGACAAAATCAAAACATTCTTATTTCACACACACACACTAGCATAATATTATATCAAAGAGGAACATTTCACATAGGAGTTAAATTACACAATAAACTACCCCAGTATATAAAATTTGCCCCTAAAATAAAATCCTTTGAAAGAATGCTGAAAGCTTATCTGCAGTGCCATTGTTTTTACTCTGTAGTTGAATAACTTAGCATATAGAAGCGATGCATTCTATAATTATGTTCTACTTTTCTATTTTAATTGTAATACCTAGCTGTAAGTTGTTGTATTTATAGAATTAAGTTTCCATATTGTGATAATTGAGTAAGGTGTAAATAGTTGTCCAATAAGATTGTATCTCTTAAGATCTGTTAATATAATTAGTTATAAATAGTGACAGTATTATTAATATATACCTGTAAGTTCTTTTATTTTATAGATGTAATATATGACGTGTCCTTTATCAAAAATATATTGTATACATGAAATTGATAAAATGGATAAATAAAAATCTAATCTAATCTGATGCCCCGATTCTTATCTACAAGCAATCCAACCGGACGTTCTACCACTTAAAACCTCAATAACTAACTATTCTCCTTGAAGGGATCGAAATTTTATGTTTTCAGTTGGTCAACACGATTGCACCCTATTGTAATGGTGTTTCCTTAATCCTGAAAAAACTTAACATGATATTAATAAATAGAGATTCGATCATCAAGTGATCATCGTCGGCTCCTTTACACTTAGGGTGGAATTCAGAGGCATTTCTTGAGGACACCTTGAGGAGACCTTGACTAAGGAGGCCTCGAGGCTTCCTCCAATCTGAAGGTCTCCTTGAGATTGATTTTGCCGTCAGAGTCATTTCCTTAAGGTTTCCTTACTCAAGGGATCCTCAAGGCTTCTTCGAAAGTAAGATTCACTGGTACCAATCACCTACGAAACGTTTCACTAGTGTTATTCGAATAAGAATTAAAGCTGACGTGTCTTACAATATAATCTGATGTTGCATGATATTAACGTTGATATATTAAACATTATAATTGATTGTCAGCTGGTCTATGATACATGTGTGATTAGCGCGTACTTATTTCAGTATTACTTTTTGAGACTTTTGGCAACGGTCAGTGTAGCTTTTGTTTCCAGACAAGCTATGAAGCAATCTTCGCGCCCCGGTATTTCAAACCTCATCGAGTGTAGAGTGGTATAATAGAGAAATTGTTGAGTGTAGAGGATATACATTTTGTTGTGCAAATCGTCCTCCTGTATAAAAATATACTAGAAAATAAGAAGACGGACGAAGTTACCATGGAAAAAAGAAGAGACATGTCAAAATATAACGGACGCGTTCAATTGCGTGCCTGAGCACAAGGTGAGATTTCCTCAATTTTCGTATTATTTCTGTAGTAAGGCGCATCTGTTGATTATTTTAAAGCACCAATACGTCCAAATGTTACTAAATGGAACATAAATGAAAGAGTAGCAAAAACGTAAAGTAGTAGCCTTCTTTTAAGGTTACCGTACCATAACCTATTAGGGCCTACGTGCAATATGCAACCAAAATCCGGAGGTATGCACAAAGTTTTAAATCATATAATGAAATGCACACAGATTTTGATGGTACGTTACTTTTTATGGGACTCCATTCAAGAACGTGGTATCTTCTCAGCTTGAAAGCTGCATAGTTCAAAGACATGCCAGGCAAGTTGCCACTCATTTTGTTTATATGGGTCTGATGTCGTCATGTACAGTAGATCAGGTGTTTTACATGTTTAGGCCTATGGAAAAAAATGTTTTAAATTGTTTAAATAATGTTGATTGGTTAGGTCTGGTGGATACTAAAACCATAACATGATAGTTAAGCTTACTATTACACCTCCCCCCATACATTTGAAATTGGTACCGAAACAACTAATGTCCAAAAATTTCTGTCACAGACTCCTACGTTCCCTCTGCCTATATCATAATGGTGCCAGCATATTGTTCGATGTTCCTTTGGATATTTTTGGTCTTACTAGGTGTGTAAAAGTGTACCGAGATAGGAATGCTGGCATATCAAGAGCCTCCCAATTGTATAACATGGTATTCTATGCACTATTTATGCCAAAGAAGGACAGTGGCAGTAAAGAGCAACTTAATTGCCACTATGGGCTAGCCAACACAGGAGTAGGCTACAGTACAGAGGAAAGTATTGGGGATCACTGTGGAGAGAAAACCACTACATAAGCCTATCCACCTGTGGAGCATGAGCATGGGTAGGACAAAATAGCCCCATTTTTGCAAGGGGGTATCTGAATTATAATGTTTCCTACTCGGACAGATTGCAGATTGTACTGCATAAGTGTACATACGATGGTAGGCACACTGTCACACATCGAAAAACCAAGGGTACTTAGCCTACTCCCAATATTTGCTAGATGCACATAATATTGTGATGAGACTGTACAAATTGTAGCAGACTTTATAGCTTCTCAGCTCATGAGCTGCCCAAAAAATTACATAACTATAACATTCAAAGAATAATAACTATACCATAGTTATTTATTATAATGAACATTAAAGGAGAGGGAACTATTGTAAATAAAGTTGTAATGGACTTCTAATTCTGATTAAAAATAGAACCATGCCAGTTTCTTGTAATGAAATTACTGCTTTATGAAAACAGTGCCATAAACTTGACTCTGTGGGCTACGGTACTTTTACTAGTGTAATGTTAACTTAATGGTTATAATATTTATCCTTTCTTTCCGATATTTTTTTTCTTGAGTGTTACCTTAACATAATGTGTTTTTTTCTTCAGAAAATGATTGAACAAATAAACAAAAAATTGTGACAACGAGAAAAGCATTATTGTGTGACGAAGAAACAGAACATGACCCAGAGGTGTCTTGGGGCAGGTGTATATCGAAATACCGTTTGCCCTGGACAGTGATACGTTCACACAAGATAGGCAGGTTGAAGGGGCAGCATCAATATAGGAACAGCCTATCATCGAGCTGGTCATAGAAACAGATAAGGCTGGCACCAGTACATCGAATGATGAAAGCCCAACAGGTTTGTCAAAGAGATAGTTTTAAGACTGTTTGCAGAACAATGTTCTCCTACCTGATATTATTCCCATTTCTATGGAGTCTGGGATTCGTAAAACATAGAGCCATGTAGGTTATACATTATGTGAACAGAAGTATCTGAACACTCACATGTGAATGCAGGTGAAGTTTGGACCAACCATCGCTACTAGCTGTGGCTGTCAAAATGCTACTTTTCATGTGTACGGTAACTTTCACCTGCAGTCAAGGCTCAGAGGGAGGGTGTATCAGGGGGAAGTGTGTCCGGACAGGGGGGAGAAGATAGAAAATGCAGTGCTACAATGCGTACAGTGCTCAGTGACTTCTCCAGGGTACATTTTTGTCATGAAATATAGAAGTTTCTTTTATGTTTTCAACCTTGACTTTGTACTTACGGCACACTACGACTGAGTTTTGGTCAGCAATTGCAAAAATATCTATTTTTTTGTTTGTTATAATTATGCCTCTGTGTACTATTTGGAGACCAGTCCCCAGTAGTATGAATGGCATTAATCTATTGGAGAATGTGACATGAATTATGAAGATAGTTTTGTAGCCATGGAAATGTTTGCGGTACATGCTTTATTGGCAGATGTGCTACACTACAATTCTGTCAGATGGTGACTCTAAAACTTTCTTTCAATCACCTTGTTCATGAAAATGTGTACCGTACCTCTCCCATTTTTTGAAACAAAATTTGCAACTTGCCTTTCAGATTTGCAGCCATAATGTTGCAAATTTTTATACTCATTCTATATCAATGCATCCATAAGTTAAATGATAAGTTTTACTGTAGTATTCTTAGTTTTTATATTAAATATATTTTAATTTTATAATAATAGGTAATTAATGGGATTACAGACATTGTAAATTGTGTTATTTTATATCTCAACAATTATTTATTTGAACTTAAAATCAACCACAAGATTTGCTTTTATACTAATGATTTATGTGGGATAGTCATGAAAATGAGCTACCTCCGTTAGTTGGGCACAAGGAGCATTTTCAAAACTTGCATAATTTGGACACTAGGGAGACGAGACATTAACCAGGGTATCACCAGCTTAACATGATCATGGCTAATGAGCCTGGGAATTGACAAATCGAAGCTCGATCTGTTTCCCAGTGGCATTGGGATGGATTTTCTACATATTCCCTTTCCTTCCAAAGTCCATCCATCATCGTTCTTGAAGGGTTGAGGGCACTTCTTACTCTATTTTCCCTTTTTCTTTATTATTTTCCTTTTTTTTTCTTATATTATGTAAATTATTTGTAAGTACAGGGTGATTCATATAAATATATGATGTTCATTTCATGTTTATTTTGTTTGGTTCCTTAGTGTAGGGGCTGCGACAACGCGGTCATGTAGCCTAGTGTATTTTGGGTGTGTAGAATCTGTCCGATAACCGGTGTTAATTGAGAGGACTGTTTTAGTAGCTGGCTGTGTGGCTCAGCGGTATCAGATCCTGGCTCTGGCAGTGTCTGTCCTGACCAAGGATCATGAAATTATTAGTTCAGTCGGTCACTCTTGTATAAAAACGTGCCTAGAGACGGGGCCACCTCCGGTTATGTTGTATTCTGGCAATTCTGCCAACACAACGACACTTACTCGGGATTGAGCCTGTTGTCCTCATTGCTGGGTGCATGTACGTTGACAAGAGTATACCCTTCGTTTCTGCTGCGGTTAGAAGAGGTAATCTGAAGCACTACAGAAGTTAACCACTGAGCTGATAACATTCTTATTTACAGCAAACGCCATGCTAAACACCAGCATATTTTTACCTAACTCCATTATAGATTCTATATCCTTTGTGTCCATTACATCGTTGTCCTGATATCGTGTTTCTTGCAATGCCAGTATTGATATGTTATGCTCATGCATCATCGTCGTCAGTTCTTTGTGCTCACCAAACTTGAGTAGTGAGTTAACGTTTAGTATCCCAAAGTATTATTTTTGCTTCGTCCTGAATTTAGTACATTTAGACATATAATTTCTGATAGGTTTCAGTTCCCCTAAGCATCTAATTGGTGTATGCTCCCCAAAATCCAAAGACCTACGTGCACATTCATTGAATCTTAACTTGATGAAGCTGTTTTGAATATTCTCGAATCGTGAGCTCAATGTTTAGAGAAAAGGAACCTTTATGGTTTCTATAGACTTCTGCCATTGGTCCACCATGGCTCTTGATAGGTATGTGGGTACAGTCGTTACACCTTCTGATTTGTTAAATGCCCCATTTGTTAGAATTTCCTCTGCTTCCTATCATATTTTTCCTGAGAGTTCAGGATTCTTACATACTGTACGTTCGAAGTTGCTTTGCCAAATGCTCGGATATAAGACAGCCTTTCATGCGCTAGAAAGGGTTACTACCCGAAGGTCACCACATACAGTCAGAAGAGAAAAAGTATGAGAGCCTAGTTACAGTATTGTTTTTGTACGATTCAGAGTTTAATGACACGGTTTCATTTTGGTGAGGCATAGCCTACACATGGTCAATAAAATTTTATTGTGTCATCAATCAGAAAGTTATATTTTTGTGGTAAGGAAGATAAGTCCACATTCATTTTCTCAGATAATGTATATTATCAACTGGAAGTTTTATGTAACTAGTCTGTAACATAGGCTAGCTTTTTTTGGTGGAACACTGAAGTCATCTTCCCCAGAAAAATATCCCATTGAACTACTGCTCGGGTCTAAGCTGCGTGAACCTGAGAGGAATGTGCATCACGGACTATGAGATGTGGTGTTGACGAGTGATGAGGTTTCTCGGTCCGTACATAGTACAGTACCAAATACATTGGTCGGTGACTCACTCACTCGTAATACCACAGTGGTTTGAGCTACGGCCCTATGTTAGCAGTATTGGAATAGAAAGGAATACCAGATATCACGGCTGTTGACAGACCCTTCTCTTATCGCCTGACCCTTCCCTGCTCTTTCCCCTCACCCCACAAGTTCACAGAGCTTGGACCCGAGCAGGTTATTGATCCATTGACCTATGGTATATGAAACATGGCCTTCGGATTACCCTAAAACATCTGTTATACTATTTTAATGTGTAGATGAATTGGAACATCTTGGGGTATGTACTTGGTCAGATCCTAGTTCCTAAGGCTTTCTAATTCTCGCCTGCGGGTTGGAACAAGGTACTCGCGCCTTATGAGGAAGAACAGAAGAGATGGGTTCGATCCCCATGTAAGCCATCTTAGAAGTGGTTTTCTGCGATTCTCCAATTCAATCCAGGGAAATACTGGGATGGCTCCTATAAGACCAAAGCCACCTTCTCCTTAACTCTATCATCAATTACAAATACACAGGCACACAATAACCCATTTGATATCAGACAGATTATCCACATAGTCTACCGGTAAGTACATGGGGTCGATGACCATGATGTTCAAGGCCCTGAATGAAACAGCAACAGCCTGTTTCATGACTTTCACCTAGGCTATTAAGACACTCATTTTTCACAGGAAATTCAAAGACCGGTACTCTTTCCATTTATTGTCAGGGATGTGTCTCCAATTAATGCAGTCAGAAGCAAAATGGTTTTCCCTACAGAGATCACTATTTTGCGTGTTATATTGTTGTTAATTCATTGTAGGGTCTTGGTAATCAGCCTCGTGCAGTAGATTGCGTGTTTTAGACCTATCCGTGGTGTGAATGTATGTATCTAACCACTTTTAACCCAATAATGAGGCCAGGAAACAGGATTATTACGAGAAGTCATCTAATGCGTGTTTCTTGCGTACGTATTCCTAAGATACGGTACGGTAGGCTATGGGCTAATAGGCTACTTTACATTAGCGGTATTGTAGGTTATTTAGGGCTGTGTATCAGCACTGGAGGTATGAACGTCTTGCATCAAAATAGGCTAACAGACTAATCATGTAACTTATGTAAAACCTAATTAATAATAAACACGTAGGCCTACATATCAGTCTGATACGATACGGTACCGGTATAGCCTATAAGCAGTCGACCTACCGGTAGGCCTATGATATAAATTACGGCTCTTTTCCTGTGGAAAATACAAACGGACGGGAGCCAAATTATTGTGGGTAATTACTATTAATGCAATACAGTGAGAATATCTTTAAATAAACAAATAATACACTAAAAAAAACTAACCTACACTGTAGTACCGTAACTAACCAACAAAAGAATGGGGACTTTTACCGTACCTTAATTAGGTACTTTTCGTACCGCTATTTGGTTTTATTTCGAATGTTTCTATTACCGATACGGTACCTGAAAGTTTATCGTGGCATAAAACCGTAGACTAATAACTAAAATCTGTAGTATTGGAGAAAGTTGAAGTCATCTTCTGTTTTCAAACTGAACTAAAGGCAAAATCACGTTTGTCACAACAAGTTTTGAAAAACGGCAGCTCAGAAATATTTTCTATGGATTCTAGAAATCTCTTATATATCGTCTTCGCACGTATTCGTCTTCAAATATTGCTTTAGTATAATCAAGATA
Organism: Meconema thalassinum; assembly: GCA_946902985.2. Taxonomy (NCBI): domain Eukaryota; kingdom Metazoa; phylum Arthropoda; class Insecta; order Orthoptera; family Tettigoniidae; genus Meconema; species Meconema thalassinum. The sequence continues at coordinate 50,562,565 of OX336388.2, read as the reverse complement.
GTCGTCATCCGCCAAGAATACGCCATTTTTCTTGTGATAAGGATTCCTTAAGGTAGCTTGGCCCCTACCTTAGCACACGGCAAGTCGTGCGCAGTCGCGAAGGAGTCCTTGAGCCCAAGACTTCCTCAAGACATGTCCCTGAATAGTATTTCTGCTCAAGGAAGCCTTGAGGTCTCCTTAAGGAAGCCTCAAGGGAGCCTTCAAATGGCTTCCTCAAGGAAGCTCTCTGAATGCAAATAGCTTCCTTAAGGCTTCCTCAAGCCCAAGGTCTCCTCAAGGAGTCCTCAAGAAATGTCTCTGAATTCCACCCTTAGGCTATTAAGTATATGTCTGCAAGTTTGGGTGATGGCATTTACAATATACAGGATGTCGAAAATTTACATCGACAAACTGAAACCAGAGGCTCCGGCATCTGCAGCAACTTAAAAGAGGCCTTCAATGCTGGAAACGAACCGTTAAAAATCTGTGCGACTTTAAATTTTAACGAGGCAAATCGGCAACACCGCACCGAGAAAGTGTGACTTATTCTAATGCTTCCGTTTCATACCAGCCGAGGAGGAATGCCAATAATTCCCGTCTGGTGAATTAGCTCAATGGTATCGTGCGTGTTCCTTGATACGAGTCATTTGGTTGCGGTTTGATTCAGAGCCAGCGCAAGATTTTTCTTACTGCTATTTTCTTACCACTGAGCAAGTTCACCAGAAGGGAAGTGGCGGCAGTCCTCTGCGGCTGGCACGGAACGGAAACGTTAGAAAAAGTCGCATATTCTCGGCGCAGTGTTGCCGATTTGTCTGTTTAAAAGTTTAACGCCACACGGATTTCTAACGGTTCGTTCCCGGCCTTAAGTATCCTATCTCAAGTTGCTTCAGATCAGGGCCAGAACCCTGGGTCTCAGTTTGTCAACGTATTTTTGCGACACACTGTACACACTTATTTTGCTCTAATAGTTATGAGACTAGCGCAATAGTCAAGATTTGTTATTTATATGTTAAGATTGGTGATTGACCTTCGGTAGGATGTAATAACCTTGCCAGATCAGTTGGCGAGAGGAGTAACACGGGACAGCACCGAACCACTCTATCAGCTAAGTACACAATCCACTCCAACCTGACCATTTAAAAACAATGACAAAATCACACCAAGCAAGCAAATTTGAAGGTCAATAACCACTGTCAAAATCTTAAAAGAATATCACACTTAGCAAATCTTGACCAGTTGCCTTAGATTAATACTGCAACTTAATAAGTGTACATATTGTAAATACCATGACCCATCTTGTAGCCTAAGTGTAAGGGACTGGTAATCCAGGTGTACTTATTAATCCCATGTACATTTCTTTTCAGGAAGAAGGAAACACCCATTACAATAGGGCACAGTGGTGTTGATCGACTGACAAAACATATAATCTCGATCACAAAGGCAACACATAAAAATGGCATCCAATACGATAATAATCCTCGAAGTTACTAAGGAGGACATAGACCTGGTGTTCGAAACGACGTAACGCATTAGGCTGATGCCCTGGTTGTGACTAGCAGTTATTGAAGAAGAGTCAACACATCGTTCTACTCAGATTGATTACTGGATGATTCGACAGCAAGATCTGATGTTACTGTGGTTTCATGTGACAGTTTCGCCCCCAAACGTCACATCCTTGTCCTTTATATTCGGAAAAATGTCTGGCAACCGAAAACACCTAATACTGGACGTGAGCAAATTACGCCTTCATTCCAACCTTCGGAGATGTTAAGAGCTTAAATTAGCAGCAGAAATAATAGTGGTTGCTGAAAAAGACTGTTCTTACCAGGATCTGTATGACCAGCTCAATACCCCATCATGAGAAAACAAAAATCGCCTTGCCAAAACTGATCACCGTCCAGCTTAACATTTCGGACATGACATTCATATCAAGGGAGCCGACAACACAGTACTACAAGACCAACCAGCAATCCTCCAACACAGATCAGAACTACTTTGCTGATATCAGCAACAAAGGTTATCACAGCCACCACTTACATGTCCTGATCCCTCCTTTAGAACTGTGACATTAATGCAGTTGAGGAAGTAATGTCCGTATGCTGTATGACGGCGAATGGAAAGGCAACTGGCCCCAGATGACGCACCCGATGATATCTGGAACCGGCGAGAAAAAACTTCCCCAAGCATCGCCCTTTTCGACTCCTCTGCCATATGCTCAAGATAATGAGTGTGTGCTGGAACACATGTGGATGCCGTAATATCTAAATAGCGTGGATTTTCATGGGTTGCACCACCATTGATGCAATACATGCAACACGCCTAATGATGGGAAAGCATATAGAGGGCCTGAAGAATGTAGCATGGCATTTCTAGACCTCACTTGGCGAGTTCGTCTTTGTTACGGAGTCCCCGAAGCCTATGTAAGTTGGGTATCTCCATACCACTTGTGTAGTCCGGAGTCCAGCCGAAAACTCTTCGCATCTTGATATCACTGTGGATGTACACCCGGGTTTTGTCGTATTACCATTATTATTCATCCTCTGCATGGATACAGCAACAGCTGACATACAGGTTCGTAACCCTGGATCCTTCTTGAAGCGAAAGAAGTGCTACTTGCCCGAACACTACGCCTTCAGCTCCAACACTAGACGCAAGTATCAAATGAAAGACTGGCTGAAAATTGAGTGCGCCTCAACATCCAGAATATACAATTCCTAGAAGGTGTCCCACAAACCTGTGGTACCATCAGAATCAATAATTAAGTCCATGTCCTTTAAGCCAAGGGTTCATTATCACCACATGCTGCGAAGCCACTTCTGATACCCGGAGTGGGGGTACCGTAGCTTGGCTTAAGTGGAGACGATTTGCCGGAGATCGCACTGATAACAAAAATCCCTCCACATCTAAAGGCACACGTCAACCAGACCATGGTATTGTCATCGGCAATATATGGGACAGAATATCACCAAATGACTAAAAAAGAAGAGCTCATGAGCAGATTCTTCATACAATGGAGATGAAGATGCTCTGATGAAACCTAGGACTGACTCGGTGTTAAGAAATACAGATGTTCGACGAACGTTTGGCATCGCTCCGATTATGGAGATAGTGAGGGAGGCTCGGCTCCTCTGGTACGGTCACGTCAAGGAAAGGTAACGTAACTTAATCAGCTCTTAGATTTAACCCAGGTGGAATGTGGCAACGTTGAAGACCAGCAACAAGTGGACCGACGCCGATGTTGGCTTAAAAAATAAAGGTGCTAACGACACACTGAACTGGAGGACATATTGCAAAGCAGCGGGCTCTGTGCGGCGGAAGAGAGAGAGATAAAACAGTTTTGAATGTGACCAATTTGTGTAGGAATATTTAAGTCAATTTCTACTATATTTATTTTTATGTATTTACTTGTGTTAAGATGAAGAAATGTTGATCGAAACACGCACTAGTTTTTATGTTTATTGCACTCTTGGTTGACACACTTCTCAATTTCGCAAGGAGTAATCGGGCAGTAAAGACACTCTAAAATGCTGCTTCCTAAGCGTTTCCAGAATTTCACAATTTATACAATTGTAGAACATAATGTGAAGGTCTGGGTTCTTGACGTGTTTGGCAAAGAGTTCTGCCCGTAAACCATCGAAATGAAGATCAAACTTTAAGACCATGAGCTGCTTAATGCCGCATTCTTCTGTCATTCTAACACAATCGTGTACTTCCAGTTGAGTCAACACTGGCAAATCAAGAAGGTAAGGCGCTGATTGATCTGTGATGCAACCGTTGCTAATCAAGCGCAGATTGGTCAGCTTCTTAAAACAAGATAGATGCTTCAAACAGCCATTTCCGAAATAGCGACCTAAGTAAGACAAGGTTAATTTCTTTACTTGGGAACAGTTTTCGGCGACTACACGCAAAGCCTCCTCGTCATTCAATTGACATTCGCTTAGCTGTATTTCGACTAAATTTGTAAAGAACTTAATGAGAGACAAAACATCAATCTGAGTGGACCACGTTGAGTCTCTGACAGTGAGAGATGAAACCTGTTTCAAATGTTTAAATTTTTTTGTAGTAAAGCTGCTGATTTTACGACACAGACATTACAAGGTCAAGGGTTTCAACTTTCTGCATTGTGATAGATAGGGCAAGGCACAGCGAAATTCTTTTGTATCACATCGAACACCTACAGAGTGCATAGATCGTCCTCTGATCCTCCAATAGGAGACAAGGTCATTCTCTTCAATTAGAAGGCAATTGCTGTCTAGGTGTTCTAAATTAGGAAAGTATTTGTGCAGAAAATTCAAATTTTGATCCTTCAAATCCTCAGTGAGAATTATATTCTGGATATTCTTGTTTGGGATATGTATATAGTCATATAAACAATCACTCTCGATAGTCAGCTGTTCTACACTAGGGCAGGTCGTAACTAGTTCTTCTAATAGTTCTCGGCAGACTGTGGAGCGTCTGACGCGACTCGGGTCCAGGACTTGCAACATTGGGGAGACTTTCAGATCCTTTATGATATCCTCACTGCTGTCCTTCCATTGGGGCTGGTACACGATGCTTCGCCAAAGTTTACTCTCTCGAGACACCTGCAGCCACCAACGGCAGACATATTGAACTTTCACCAAATCACGGTACGACAAGTAGGAGAAGATTTCTCGAAGCACGTCAGCTGGTAGCAAGCCTGAGTTAGTCTCCATGTTGAGCAGGAAGAGAAAGAAGACATTTCTAGAAGCACATCAGCTGGTAGCAAACCTGAGTTAGTCTCCATGTTGAGCAGGAAGAGAAAGCGGTCATATCAATCATTTTTGCGATAACTAGCATTTTAATCCGTGCTATGGAGGCTATACTAAGGTCATCTGTTGTAATTGGTGCCGAGGCAGAGAAACCCACGGCCTTGACTTTAGTAGTGGGAACTCATGGAGGTGTAAGGTATATATTTTGTTCATTGTTAGAAATGAAGAGGTTAATTAGAAATGCAGTAATAAATTTAAATGCCAAAAATTGAATGCAGTTATTATCGACCTGACATCTAGAACTGACCAATTTAAAAGTATTTTCTCGTGTATCGTACCTTAATCATTTAAATTATCCTATCTACATGGTGAACCAAATTAGGTTCAGTGGCTATTGACATTTTAGTGCTACGCTAATCAAATAATGTTCTCATTTAGTGCTTAATATTGGCCGATGAATGGGACAAAAACGTCTATTAGTACTGGAAACATGCACCATTTCTCATGACCACATAAGTGATCATTGTCAATTTATTTATTTATTCTCTTATCAGAAACATACATTTTAAACATATAACACAGTTATTATATTATCTTTGCCCAAAACGTGTCCACTTCCAGTGCACTCTGTGCTCCCCGCCGAAGATCTTCTTCCATGCAGGATGCTGGGCAGAGTTGACTGAGTTGACATACATGCTGAACAGTCTGGTCTTCTCCACAATCACATTGGATATCATCCTGGTCAATGTAACCCCATCTTGCCATATTAACCCTTTATCTGCCTACTCCAGAGCGCAGTCTATTCAGGGACTCCCAAGTCGTTCATTCCTCGCCATAGCCAGGAGGTAGAGTTTCAGAAAACCAGGGGGAAGGTTGGTCGTAGCCCCCCACATTTGCAACCTAGCTTTATCAGCAATAGTTCTAAGTTCCTTTGATGTTCTTAGGGAACTCTTCCTCGATTTTAGTCGTTGCGGCTGCGGTTCGTGTCCATATAGAGGAAGAGTTCTTTCATGCTCCACTGTCTTTCGTTCCATGTTCGCGCAGCTATTTCTCTTCATTGTCAATAAAAGTATTGATTCAGGCGGAAACATAGCCCTTTAAAAACGTAATTAGTATATCCATACGGAACCAAAATGAATGTTTTAAATCTTAAAAAGAGGGCAGTGTACATTAACCAACAATACAACCTTCATTGTTAGGTAACCGCCCATGTGCTGTTAAAGCATCACATACATTTATAATTAAGTTCAATAAATATAGACGTGTTAAGAAAAGGAAAACTAAAAAGAAACTAATTCTAGTTGTGTGCATTGGTCTATGATCTTTCAGTGAATAATTTGAGGAAAGCTATAATAATATATAAACGTACGCTAATGTTAAAGCTTCAAAATCAAACTTATTAGGAGGTAGTGCACAGTTCGCTACTCCTGTGGGGGTCCGCGCACAGACGCCAAGAGCCCGCTGATGAGCCTATCATGGCCTTCCTAGACGAAACCCCGCACGAGACACGGCAATAAACCAAGAAAAAATTCTGAGGTTAATTCCATAGCCGTAAAAGCCAATATAACATCTTTTAGGAAGTCATTAAAGTGAGGTGAAAGGCTGCTTGAGCTTTTAGCTCTCGCAGTAAAGAAGCGCTGGGAGGTAGTGCACAGATTGCTACTACATATTGTGTACACATTTGAAATACTTTCAACCAAATTTTCAGATAGAGATTTTATAGCCTAAGTGTAATGGGAAGTCGTCGGATTTCTTAAGAGCATTAAAAATCCCCCAGTATGCCTTCCTTCGGAGGGGAAGTTAAGCCGGCAGTTCCATGTCGCAGATTTATGGCACGAAAAAGAACCTTCCACTAATTCAACTTGTGTGAAGCCAAAATTTGTAAGTTAGACTTGATAAAGCTGTATTAGTTCCAACGTTCACCGTCAGGAGCAGACAGCAATGCCATCTAGTAGCCAAGTCCACAAGCTAGGTGTCGTGGATGTTAGCATTTGGTAGCAAAAGTAGGAACTAATAGAAAATATTGTCTATAGTCTTTCTACCTGAATCACAGATAACACAAACTAATACAGCCATCACAATTAACACCGGTTATCAGACAGATTCTACACACACCCAAAGTACACGGGGCTACATGAGCCCCTAAGGAACCAACCAACCTAAGTGTAATGGATCTGATGATGTTCGCTTGACGCTTGAAGCTGGGCAACCAAGTTCATTTATTAATATTATTAACACAAAATGTAATAAAAATGTCCGGCGTAACTCAACAAATAGCTAGCGTTTCGCCCCAGTGTACCAATTGGGCTCTTCAGTTGGTAAAGGTACACCTACCAAGACGCATAGTTGGCACACACTGAGAAGGCCTTTGCAAGAAGTTTCGCCCCAGTGTACCAATTGGGCTCTTCAGTTGGTAAAGGTACACCTACCAAGACGCATAGTTGGCACACACTGAGAAGGCCTTTGCAAGACGTTTCGCTACATGAGTAACTACGTCACGAGCAAGCCAGTGCACTACGGGAGAATATTGTTACAGTAGTATTGCCCTTGTCCGCTTTTGTGATGATTAAATTGTTCACCTCTATTTTGTTTTTGTCATCATGCACAAGAATGATTACATTAAGAACACCGAAGAAGTTTTTAACAATCCCAATTTCACTATTCTAAATAAAGACCTAACAATAGCATCCCAAAGGAAAATTGAATCCAAGCATACCCACAGTAAGAGCCACACCCAAAATACACAAAAGTGGAACCCCCATAAGACCAGTTGTCAATTACAGAAATAGTCCAGTGTATAAATTAGCACAATTTATACAACGATATCTCAACAAACATTATCAATATAAAGCAAATCGGTCTTTCAGAAACACCCTCCATTTCTGTGAAAGCACTAAGAATCTTAAAATAGAAGATACACATGACACACTAACAATAGGTGTTAAGGACATGTACACTAACATCCCAATAAAGAAACCCATAAACATCATCAAAGAAAATCTTCAAAACAATAGTAAGCTATCCAAAGTCGAAATAGAAGAATTCATCAAAATATTAACTTTCACTTTAGAGAACAACTATTTCACTTTCAACAACATAATTTATCAACAGAATGAAGGCTTAGCAATGGGTTCACCAGCATCAGGTATAATAGCTAACATATATATGGACCACTTAGAGATTAACAATATTATCGATAAAATACAGGGCATCCAGTTCTCAGGGAGATATGTAGATGACATTTTAGTTATTATTAATAAAGAAATATTAGATGACAAGTCACTTCTGAACAGATTAAATGAAATAGACAATTATACCACTTTTACAGCCGAATCAGAAAACAGTAATTCATTAAATTATTTGAACCTTATTGTGAAGCTAATTAATAACAAGTTGGACTAGAAAATATATAGGAAACCAGCTCGAACCAATACAGTCATGAAAAAAGATTCGAATCACCCAGGAAATCACAAAGAGCAGCCTTCATAAGCCTGATCAACAGAGCGACCATTTTACCCCTAAGTGAAGAAGCATACAAGAAGGAAATTAATATAAAAAACAAATCGCATTAAACAATGGATACAATAGTAACTTCATAGATAGTATAATCCACAAGATCAACAACAAACCTAAATCAAGACTAACTAGAGAAAACAGAAAGAAGGACACATATGCTCTTTTCACCCATACCAATAGGTTAATGTATAAAATAACTAGCCCCTTGAGGAAGTACATCATAAAAATTGCTTACAAAACTGATAATAATAACCACAAAAAATGTTTTAATTCCAAACAAATGAATCAAACTAATAAGTACAAACAATCAGGCATTTACAGGATGAATTGTCATGATTGCAGAGCGAATTACATTGGACAAACGGGACGCAATTTCACCACACGTTATGTTGAGCATGTAAATGCGATAAAATACAGAAAATTTTCAGCAATAGGCACGCACATGGCTGATACAGGCCACAAGTTTACAGAAATTGAGAAAGATCTTGAAATACTTCATTACGAAAACAAAGGGCAATCCATGAATAATTTAGAACAACTAGAAATAAATAAAGCTCAACATCTCAATACCGGGTCCAACCTTAAGGAGACCAACTTCGAAACGAACATTTTATTTGAAACATAACTGACATTATCAAATAAACAAACACGCCTCTCCGCCAACATACATTGGTTCCAAGGTACGGTCCACATCATCACTCCTAAGGTCAAAAACCCCGCCTCTACCCCCCTCTCCAGCTCACACATCAGTAGTAGCCTGGGCGGCGACCTTGTCACGTTCTTTTTTTCTGCACAACTCAGCTGGTAAGTTTTGACACACGTTATTATTGCCCTCATATGCATTTTACATCTTATCGGTAAATCTATTATAGGACCAATTTGTGCCTTTTCCTTAGATTTATTTGCCGCACGGGAAATCATAAGGGGATCTCAAAATTACTTCACAAGTAAGTTCACCAAAGGCTAAAAACTCAGGTCAAGTCATAAAATCTTCATCTTTTTATAATAAAGTTTTCCTTTCCTTTTAGAGGCAAGCAAGAGGGATTGCAACAAAGACTACTTCTGGAGACACCTTTGACACCCAAGGATTCCACCCAATACGAGCTACTTTCTGCCTTTGTCAATAGCATCACATAATAAGCCATAATATCAAACTACTCAATTACGGCCGGTGTAAGAAAAAATGCGACCAAATATCAGCCAATAGCCTAACATAAAAGTGCAGCCACCATCAATTCTAGATTTTAGTGTTTTTAACAATACAGATCTGTTCAGAACAGATATTAAAACAAATAGTTTTATCAAAAGTAGATTTTTATCAAATTGAGCAGCTCAAGTGCAACAATGAGGCACAGTGCTTTGAAAACAGGAAGAATTTGACTAATGCCAATCACTAGATTGACATGTTTTAATTAGTTATAGAAAGGGATAGACATTTTCCAAGTGTATGGGCAATGAGACACCCTGTGTCCACATTAATGAATCACAATGTTTTGAGTGTATATTTTTTAGCTATAAGGTTTTAACATGTTTTCTAGCTGAAGAAGGACACCGAAGTGTCTGAAACATGTACTAGGACAGCATTTTGTAAATTAAATAGTATTGAAAAGACGGAACGAAGTTAGTGTATTAAGTGGTACTCTCAGTTGTCGACAAAAGATCACGGTCTTGCAATTTTCGACAACTTGCAATGTCCGGTCATTGTGTTCGAATCATTAACATTCAGCTTTTTCGATGCCTGGGTGGATGTTAAATGGTTCGTTATTTTCTTCATCCTTCAAAACTAACCACACACACAAAATAACAACCTACCCCCCCCCCCCTCTAAACACTAGCCTGAGTGCTTATAAGAACGGAGTGCCGAGTTGCCGATCAAGAGAAACTGATTCGATAGATTGATTGAAATCGAGGATAACTCGAAATCTCCTCCAGGTGTTGTGGAATGTCAAGTCGGAAGTTATGTTTGCAGGACAAGATACCATTGTACCAATATTTTTTTAAAGCAGTTTTCAAATGTTTGAAGGGTACACGTACCCCCGCGTTCTCCGTGTAGAAAAGCACGGCCAATAACCTATAAGGGTTAGGGTTAACACAAGGCAGTGTAACCTTGCTTGCAACATTCATAACTACCTACAAAAGGCCTGAATTATCAATAAAATAACAGAAGCCGCTGTGTTGTAGGCTCCAATAAAATAGGTTCCAAAGTGAACCTGGATTATTAACACAATATCATTAGCTGCTGTTAGCTGTTCAGATAGAAAAAGAAAATAGTTAAAACATACAAACACAATTTCACATGAAAATATTCCTATTATTATAAGAGATGTAATGTAGATTCTAAGATTACCTTTATTTTATGTTCCTCTGTAATAGCCAGGATTCCATCACCAACCGCATCCAGCAGGTTATCAGTGGGTAACTGCCCTTTTGACTCCTGCGAAGTATCATACAAGCATCACCCAATGGCACTACTAAGTAACGTGTAACATAACCTCATCCAGCAGGTTATCAGTGGGTAACTGCCCTTTTGACTCCTGCGAAGTATCATACAAGCATCACCCAATAGCACTACTATGTAACGTGTAACATAACCTCATCCAGCAGGTTATCAGTGGGTAACTGCCCTTTTGACTCCTGCGAAGTATCATACAAGCATCACCCAATAGCACTACTAAGTAACGTGTAACATAACCTCATCCAGCAGGTTATCAGTGGGTAACTGCCCTTTAGACTCCTGCGAAGTATCATACAAGCATCACCCAATGGCACTACTAAGTAACGTGTAACATAACCTTGCTTGTCACACATATCAACAATAATGCAATGGTACAAAAACTGTTTGGGGAAATAAAATATAACCTATAACGTTAGTGAATTCATCAGTTTGAGAAAACCATTCTGGCTCACTTTTGATGAATGGTTTTGGCTCCATAATATTTAGGAAACTAGAACACAAGAGACCGTACGTGTACATCCACTCAAAAGTAGTAATGCAATCCGAATATAACCCTCGAGGTGCACAGTGAGACATCAAATACTCTAGTTACATTTGGCAAAACGGGTAACTTTATAAGTGAATAATGTTCAATGAATTTAATATCAATTATTGAGACTGAATGGCTAAACGAGGAAATAATTTGTCCCAGCAGTGAAATGTAGCTATGACCGTACAAAGTAGCCTACCTAACTTACTGTACAGACGAATCTGGAACATATTATGTCGGGGTAAGCGAGGAGAATCTGATCTACAGAAGTGACTATAGCTAACGCTAACCATGCAGCAGAATTACACTGCGTGTAATTTATGTGAAATAAACAGTCGAGTATTTAGAAGTCGGCACAAGTTGCATAAGTTACAGAAAGTAGGCCTACTATATCCACGTTCAATTTAGAAACCACAACTCCGCTCATTGTACGAAAGCGAATGTAAGATCTATTTATTCTTACGCCTCACATGGGGGTAACATGAATGTTGTCGTAATAAGGCAATTTCCTTATACTTACAACATCCCTGTCCAGTACTGTACATCGAAGACAATAATTCCTGCCCTGGCTACAAATTAGAACGACTAAGCACTGTTGCCAACCATTGTTGGGCCAAAATAAAAGATATGCCCACACAAATGAAGAGGAGACTTAAGTATATTTTCAAATTTTAGTGGATATTTTTTATTATACACTAATAACAGTTGGGCCAAATAATTTTCAACAAGTAATTCCAAGAAGAACTAAATACCCGATATTCATTTATCCCATTGTAATTTTCCGTTAAAACCTCCCCCGGCTAGTGAAAAGAATCGGTTACGCTGAATGACGTATCACTCCCTCATAACTTTTCTACCAAAATACCACTAGTAATGGTCAGGAAAGAATCTGGAAGGCGGCTTCAATGGCGTAGTTGGTAGTATGCTGAGATTCTATGACGTACATCACGGGTTCAAACCCGGATGGGAAGTAAAGCCGGTGGTCCTATGTCCTATATCTATGGTATGAAAAAGAACATTCCACTAACTACACTTGTGGAAGATAATATTTGTAGGTTAGTTTGATAACGCTATATTAGTTCCAACATACACCGCCAGGTGCTGGCTGCGATAGCTTCTTGTAGTCAAGTCCACAGCTAGGTGTCCTGGACGGTAGCAAAAGTAGGAACTACTACAAAAATTGATCGTCTGCAGTCCTTCTACCTGAATCACAGATAAGACACACTAATACAGCCATCACAATTAACACCGGTTATCAGACAAACTACACACACCCAAACTACACGGGGCTACATGACTGCGTTGTCGCAGCCCCTAAAATAAGAAACCAACCATCCATCTACATGACTTGCATTGTGAGTGCATTTCATGAACTAATAACTGAAATCTGCCACTTGTATATCATGCGGTAATGGAAACTCGATTCTTGGAACTAGTTTAATCTAATACTGCAGATAAGCTAGCTTACTAGAGCTCGCGTCAGCCGGAAAGGCGGCCGGCTCTCTGGGATTTGCGCAGAGAAAGAAAGAGATACATGCCCACTGTCGCAACAGGTCCACGCTGTCCGAGCCCCCACACCGCAGGCTGCTACCATGAGTTCCTGCAGTATGGCAACACCGTCGCTTAGCTCATTGAGCCTGTCTCATTCACGCTGCTTTACACTTGGCTTTCCTGACAACACACTAGCTCAGATTCTCAAGACAGACTGACTGTGATTGGTGGGATGGAAGTGAGGCATGACGTAATGGTAACGTTGTGTTCTGCGCACCGCCTTCCCGGCTGGCTCGAGCTCTAACGCATTGCCCACTCATTGGGAGCAGCCAAGCCCCATACGCATTAGTGCGCTTAGCTGCTGTGGACTGAGTTTTTAAATGAACTACAAAATGGTGTGTAGTGCGTCTCTACCTTAAAAGACAGTACGCATTAAATGGAGCGCGCTGATGCCAGATCTGCTGCATATACAAGTTCTTCAAGGCCGGGCACATGATGTAACATAACTCATACACAGGCGTGTTTTTACGCAAAACATCGGGAAATTTCCAAAAAAATTGTTTGATGTATAAAACTGTACCTCATGCCTTGAAGCGAACGACGGTACAATATTTAGATATGATACACCGAAGTTCAGAGCACGATTTTAATGCACAAATTATAATAATGTATAATTTTCAATTATTCATGAATATGATAATTTGATAATATTATAACATGTTATAATATTACATTTTATCGAATATCATAGGTTATAATAAATTATAATATGACATTTAATAATAATAATAATAATAATAATAATAATAAAATAATATATATTGTGGTCCACGTAATTTACCCAATTTTGTGTGGTCAAGTGGTGGTATGCAGCCGAAATTAAATTATTCATTTCTTGTTCCTTGAATGAGACGTTGTTCAATTTTATATAGGCCAGTTCTTTACTTACGCCCATACCATTTCGAAGGAATTAAGTTCACTGTGATAGGGTGGCAAGCAACGAACATATTTATCTGCTGTGATAGCCTACATCGTTTATTACTAGGCTAGATCTTTCGGGAACATTGGGAAACAATTGCTCGGCGAACCACTTTTCATACACTTCACTTGTAATTTCGTCGTGGGTGTCTTCCGTGTTCTTTTGTCACAGAAAAGTTAACTCTGCACCATTAACGAAACCTTGTTCATTTCCTGGACGAACAAAGGCAAACTACGGAAACCACTTCGAGGATGGCTGAGGTAGTAATCGAACCCGCCTCTTCTCAGTTTTGTCTCATGAAGTTGAGTACACCCCGTTCCAGCCCTCAGACCAGAATTAAATTACTTGGCAGAGCCGGGATTCAAACCCGGGCCTCCACGGTGACAGCACAGTGACAGCCAAGGATGCTAGCCACTACGCAACGAGGTGGACAATTTATAAAAAACACAAGCTCCACTTCATTTCACAGTTTAACTTCACCTACCCTCCTTCAAACGCAGTCGGGCCGATACCCTACGGGCCACATTAGTAAGCAAACTTTCGGTGCGTCAGCGCTGGGCGGGAGGTGTACGCAAAGTGCTATAACTTATGAATGCTGTCTGATATCGAGCTCTGGTTTGTTTTAAAAACTATTTCAGACATCAATGAACATTTCTTCTCGCTTAGTCACCAACGTGAAGTAAAAAGCAAAAATGTTTCTCGCTACGTAACTTTAGTGTGACATCATCCCAGATTTTTCAAGTAACATTAAAAAAAACATAACATTCTTATTATGAAAATAATTACTGCCCTGAGATATAGGGTATCTTCTACCAACATCAGGCAATGTAAAATTAAATTCTTGATCTGTTGCGATCATTAGTTCATTATCTATGGCGTGATAAGTTTTATATCCGCAAAAATATAGATTCGCGCTAAAATATCGTAATTGTGAAAAGTGGGTCATGTGTTAATTATTTATGGCTTTTATTTTTACATCATCATAAAGAGCGGAAAATTCTCTATAAGACCACGAGTAGTGGGATGATGGGGAAGCTACGGCACTTCTTTTTGAACCCTCCTCGTATCGGCCCCGAACCTGATATCTCGCTAACCAAACATGGGATTAGAACATACAGGGTGTCCTAGCACTCGTAGTGACGCCCCCTACTTTCCTATAGCCTCTTTATTTAATTAAAAGACCAAAACTAAAAGGTCATTCGCGAGTAGTGGGGTAGTGTTGGTTTTCTCAAGTCGCGCGCGTGCTTGAATACGTATGCCTATGTTGGGAAAGGGTTAGATGGTGGGAAAGGAGTAGGGTCGAGTGAGGGGTCGTTAAGATGGTATTTTTTCCGCTCTATGTGATGGTGAGATTATCTTTTAAAATGGATGGCATTTGGAAACGCCATTTGGGGTAAACATTTTGTTTTGACAATTTGGCGATGAGTGTTTTTTTTGTATGCCTGCGCACTTGAGAGGTTTTGTAAGGGAGCGGGCTTTTTAAATGATTATTTATAAATGAGTGTTTTTAATATGTATTTAAATAAACCCAAAAAACTAATAGGTCATAGGTTTTTTACTATCTCGCTAACCAATAATCGGATTTAAACCTATGAGGTGCCAAAGGACTCGTGGTGAACTCCCCTTTTCTGTGAACGGGATATATCAACCCCGAAATAAAAACTACCCTTACCCGGGGGATGAAATAGTATTTTTTGTATGCCTACGAACTTGACGGCTTTTGTAAGAGAGCGGACTTTTTAAATGATTATTTATAGATGAGTGTTTTTTTTAATATGTATTTAAATAAACCAAAAAACAATCTAATAGGTCATCGGCTTTTTACTATCTCGCTAACCAATAATCGGATTTAAACCTATGAGGTGTCGTAGGACTCGTGGTGAACTCCCCTTTTCTATGGACGGGATATATCCACCCCAAAATAAAAACTACCCTTACCCGGTGGGGGGGTAAGTAATATTTTTTGTATGTGCGCGCACGGACGGCTTTTGTCAAAAGGACCTAACTACACGTTTGTTAATATTTTCTGAACCCCTGCCATAGGCAGTATCCTAACCCGGGGGGTGACGCCCCGTTTATGAATGTGTGATTCATTTTTGTCAAAAGGGCCTAACTACACTTTAGTTCATATCTCGCGAACCAATCATGCTAGGGTCTTGTATGAGGGGTCCTAGCACTTGGGGCGACGTCCCCCTTTGCGGGGTGAAACTACCCCCAAAATTGAAAAATTCATATCTTGGAAACGAAGAATCCTAAAATTAGGTGTGATAGCTTAAAAATAGGGGATGATATGGGCTTATACCTCGATTGGTCATTTCACCCCTAAAACAGTAAATAGTCATTTTACGAGAAAAAAAACCTGTTAAACACTTAGAAATGATAAATGACCCTAAGATCTTTTGTTTTTGATAAAAAAAAATAGCAGGGGGTGGAAACTACCCCCCCCCCCCAAATTGAAAAATCAGTATCTCGGAAACGAAGAACCCTAAAATTAGGTGTGATAGCTTAAAAATAGGGGATGATATAGGCTTTTACCTCGATTGATCATTTCACCCCTAAAACAGTAAATAGTCATGTTATGGGGTTAAAAACGTGTTAAACACCTAAAAAAGATAATTGAACTTAAGATCTTTTGTTTTTGATGAAAAATAGCAGGGGGGTGGGTGGAAACAACCTTGCTTCCCTTGCTTCCTTATATATTTGGAAATTTGTTCTTAATTCTAACGCCTTAACCACTCGACCACCCTGTCAGTTACTGATTTAATTAGTCTTGTTGGACATTAGTGTTTACAAAACTTTTTTTTCCCAGTATATATATTTGCTCAATCACTTTTTGGTGTTTCAATGCAGATTTTTGTTTTGTTTCAATTTATTCGGAACATTACAGTTATGAGTCTTGTGAACTGGGTGATTAATATAGGGATGAAGGCATCTTAAAAATCACAAGCCTTACAGTTGTCACGTATCATGTATAACATGTTACATGTTATCCTACATTCCACTAGGGCTCTTCTTAACAGTGAACTCTGTTGGTCATTAAAATAACTACTTGTAAAATAATTCCAGTGGTAAATCCTGTTAGCAAATATCATATATTAAATATTTTCACGACATAGAACGACAACTTGAAAATCATTTATTGTAGGAATACTTTTAATGGGACCATCAAACCTTCATGTATGCAATATACATTCCAGATAGTGCCGTATTTTGGTCGATAGAGCCTCGAGTGCTTACATTAAATAAGAATACAGTAAACGTATAAACATTTAATAAATCATAATTGTTTTCATTAAATATCATATAATACATATTTTCACACCAAAGAATGACCATTTCAAGATCATTTATTGTAGGAATATCTTTAATGGGATCTCCAAACCTTGAAGTAAACCATATGTGATATACATTCCACATAGCTAAATAACCGACAGTACGTCATGTTATCAATCTCAGTCACCGCGTGCGCTCATTTTTTGTTTGTGTTGCATTTCAGTTCCATTTGCATTTCATTTCTTGAGAATCATTCCAACGCCGAAAAATATATAGCAAGCGAGTGGAAACATGTTACGCATTAATACTTTCAGAAGAGCTCTCTCAGGTATTGTATGATGATTTTTTTTAGCATGACATAACTGTTTGTTGACTAGCATTTACTGTAACACAACTTTATTTTTGGTTAGCTCTACATAAGTATCCTAATTGTCTCTGGTATAATGTCATATTTAACAAACATGGTCACACGGTTTGTCTATAGGTTTAATCCTCTGTTGTATATGATTTCAAAAAATAATAATAAACAGCTTTCTACAACTGTATTCACTGGTCAATAACCAACATAGTGGGCTAAAATGTTTCCCTCATAGGTAACTCATGTTTGGTTAGTCAATTCTTATTGCAAGGCCAGTCAAGACCTAAAAAATTAGTCTTCACGTATATAACAATCATCAACACCATTATCATTAAACAAATAACACCATCTTAAGGTATTTATTAGGTTTAATTGCATTTTAGGAATCATGCAAACATCTCGCAACCTTAAAGAGGAAAGTATAGACAGGAATAGTGAAAAGGAAACCGTTCAATCGTTCAATGTCGTTAGTGTTAGGAACCTCAACGTAAGAGGTTATGAAAGTCTATGTGAGGGTGTAGTTTTTACAGCTGAATGCCTTTTCCTGATACCCACCTCAGAGACAAGTTTATGGGGGATGGAACTCAGCTATCATGTCGAATGTGGAGCTCCTAGTCTAGGAGAAAGTCATGTTGAGGTATTTGTCTGCAGGGAGTGTCGTAAGCGAAACAACAACAACAACAACAACAACAACGACAAAATGCATACATGTAAAGGGAATATTATGGAACTTTCGAGTACATTTAGTCAATTTTAATAAAAATTGGTTAAATTTCATGGTTTGTACACCACTTGGCTAAATTCGGTAAATTTTAGTGAATTTTCATCTATATTCAGCTAATTTTATATGAATTTGAGGTAGTTTGAACCATTCTTAGGTGAATCAATGGAATTTCAATAAATCAGGTAGTCATTTGTTGAATTTTGCTGGAATTTTGTGTCATTTGGTCAATTTGCGGAAAATGTAGTGGATTTTAGGAAAATTCAAGGTAAATCTGGGGAGAGTTAGGTATTTAACAGATAACCTGTCACTTATGGTTGTATTAGAGTGTGCCTTTCACCACCAAGGGATAGGATTGGAGAGAGGAGACCGTCATGACCTGAAGTGCATAGCCATTTATATTGACTTTAAGAATGGCTGTTGTGGGGGGATCGAACACTCCTCTTGTTGGTTTTGGGGGAAGTGTACTCCATTCCATTCCATTTTAAAAGCCACTAATCAGGTCCTAGCATTGGATAGATGCAAACCATTTCACTATTCTTAACATCAAATGTGCATTTGCCTGGAGTAGAAGTGGGAAACCACATCAGTTTGGTGTATAGAAATCTCACCTCACCTCACCCCAACTCATTGGAAAAAATGAAAATCATTTGTTTTTGTCTTACTTAGGGGCTTGGAAATCATGGTTATGTTTTGTTGTTGTCGTGTAGCCTCCTGAGAGGCCGAGTGCAGATCTTTCTAGTCGACGCCCGTGGGCGACCTGCGCGTCGGGATGAGAGATGGAATGGGTGAAGATGAATGAAACTGGGCAAGGATGTGGAAGGAAGCGGCCGTGGCCTGTCAGAAGGTACTGTCCCAGCATTTGCCTGGTGTTGAAAATGGGAAACCACGGAAAACCATTTCAAGGACAGCCGACGGTGGGGCTCGAACCCACGCGTCTACCGAGTCAGCAGAGAGCTTGGCCCCTTGACCTAACGCAGCGCTTTAGCCCGCGTAGCCACTACTGTCGGTATCATGGTTATCAATCCCATGTACTATACTTGGGAAAATAATCATGGCCATGCACACTATTATTAGCTGAGTTTCTAATACAATTTTGCATACCCTAGGACCAGTATTGCATTATAAGGCATGCCATGTGTTACCGTCCTTAAAAGCCAGTGACATAAAACAAAAGAGGTTTTTAATTCCACCCCTGGGCGTCATATCTAGTGTATGCAGGTTGACGATCATGGAGTCCCAGCTGAGTCCGTCATTGCTTCCACTAACTTGTGCTAGGCTCCTCTATGTCTTATTTCCTGTCGACCACACTTGCTCAATTCTTGTTCTCTACCGACCCCAACATGATTAGGGTATCCGAGCCCTAGGGAGTCTCTTCCTTTTGCAACTTAATCGGCCCTTGTTTATTTATTTTTTCTGATATCCTACTAGTGTGAGGAGGCAGCCTTGTTTTTATTTTCATGTTATTTCCTGTCTTTTGCTCAAGCCCCCTCAAGAAGGTAGGGTGTATATAGCCCCACCACTTGCGGTGCACTCTGCATATGGCTACACCCTCAAGGGGATTACGGCTGATCAGTATGGAAGTTGGCGACCCCAAGGGATTTCTGAGCTGAGTCCAGTTTTCCTCCTCTTTATCCATTACCTCTGGGGCAGAGCCTCTCCTATTATACTTTTCTATCTGCCTTTCATGGCTCTCCTTCCTTCCACATGCTTGAGGGTTGAGGGCCATTTTTTATTCCTTCTGTCCTTTATTTGGCCTATTGTCCTTTTGTTTTCCATTTCATCTTCTAGTATATAAGAGTTTAGTTAGTTTTAGTTATAGCTTAGATTTAATTTTCATCTTTACGTAGACCCAAGCCATTGAGGGTCGATAGGACAGCTTAGTGGTTAAGTTTGTAGAACGCTTCTCTTTTGTCCAAAGGACAGCATGTTGAATTTCTCACTGGCTCATGAATTTTATTATTTGTTCACTTAGTTCTCATGGCTTTGAAACTGGCTGTCTGTAACGTGATCATTATTCATTTTAACTTCAGCGTACGGTGTAGGATTGGAAGAGAGGCGACCATGGCATCTGAATGACAACTATGTTAGCGTCTGTCTAAAGTATAAATAAAAAACGAATTCAAACATCATGTAGGACATAAATTAATTTTAAATTCAGATTTGTGTGTTCACAGTAAACACAATTATTCTCCGTTTAAAACAAGCCATACAACTCTTTTTCTAACATGATAGCTTATACGTGGGCATTGCTATAGATTACAAGTAGTATAGTCATCAGCTAAGGATTCAATTTTCATTACCTACACCTCTCATGGTATGGCTCTTAGTCAATTCGTTGAACTATAGAAAACGTTTCTATATGTTCTGTTACATTATTATTTGACCATCTCACCGTGTAGTGGTTAACCTACTTGGTTGTCAACCCTAAGGTCTTGGCTTCCAACCCCGACTATAACAAGACATTCATTTCAAGGTTGCAATAAGGCTCACTAAGCCTTTGTCAAACCTTTACCTAAACACTATCTAGTCATGTCCTGTATGATAACACGGTGCAGAGCACGTCCTCTATCAAGCAGACGAGTAATATGAAACTTGATGACAAGATCGCCGTGCTGTTATCACCAAGGCACACTACAGAAACCAAAGCCAGTGTCTCTGTGCAGATTCAACCCAGCGGTAGTATGTAAGCGTATGTTTGTTTAAAAAGCATCATGAATATAACTCCACTGTCACCACAGAGGCCCCGGTTCGATTTTTTTCTAAAGGCTGCAACAGGGTACACTGAGTCTTGACAGGTAAAACTTTTTGGGGTCCATTCGTGAACCATGGCAAAGTGTTAGCCATCCTGACTTCTTCAACACCTCAAACAAATGTTTACTATTACTGGTGAGTTACCAATTTTTCTTCTTCTTTTTCTTTCTTGGGTTTTTCCCAATTATTTTGAGTCGCCGGAGCCAACCAGGCTCATTTTGGTTTTGGCCGGGGATTTAAGGACGAATGCCCTTCCTGACGCCACGTGACTTTTCAGGTGAAAATTCCACCCCGCTGTCACCAGGATTTGAACCCCAGTCGTCCGGGTAAAGACGAGCAACTCAGCACCTGCGCCATCACGCTCCCCACTGGTTAGTTATCTATACACACATTAATCCATAATTACCTAATAATAATAATAATAATCATCCTCCATACACATGCCCATTAAAGCATGGTTTCACAAAACGCTTATGCTTTTAGGTGTTTGATACCTTTTTCCCCTGTAACATTACTATTCCCTGTTTTAAGAGTGAGATAATCTATCGAGGTAAAAGCGTATGTCATCACCTATTTTTAAACGATCACACCTAATTTTTAGGGTTCTTAAGTTTGCAAGATATCGATTTTTTCAATTTGAGGGTTGTTTACATCCCCCTACGATATTTCATCAAAAACAAAAATCTTAGGTTCAATTATCATTTTTTCTCGTTTAACACCTTTTTACCCCCTGTAAAATGACTATTTACTGTTTTAGGGGTGAAATGACTTATCCATGTAAAAGCATATGTCATGACCTATTTTTTAAGCTATCACACCAATTTTTAGGGCTCTTCGTTTCCAAGATATTGATTATTCAATTTGGGGGTTGTTTTCACACCCCATACTATTTTTCTTCGAAAACAAAAGATCTTAGGTACAACTATCATTTTTACCCATATAACACCTTTTTACCCCCTGTAAAAACACTATTTACGGTTTTAGGGGTGAAATGACCTATCCAGGTAAAAGCATATGTCATGACCTATTTTTTAAGCCATTATACCTATTTTTAGGGTTCTTCGTTTTCAAGATATTGATTTTTCAATTTGGGGGTTGTCTCCACCCCCCTGCTATTTTTCATCAAAAACAAAAGATCTTAGGTTCAATTATCATTTTTAGTTGTTTAACACGTTTTTTACCCCATAACATGACTATTTACTGTTTTAGGGGTGAAATGATCAATCGAGGTAAAAGCCTATATCATCCCCTATTTTTTAAGCTATCACACCTAATTTTTGGGTTCTTCGTTTCCGAGATATTGATTTTTCAATTTGGGGGGGGGGTAGTTTCCACCCCCTGCTATTTTTTAATCAAAAACAAAAGATCTTAGGGTCATTTATCATTTCTAAGTGTTTAACAGGTTTTTCCTCGTAAAATGACTATTTACTGTTTTAGGGGTGAAATGACCAATCGAGGTAAAAGCCCATATCATCCCCTATTTTTTAAGCTATCACACCTAATTTTAGGATTCTTCGTTTCCAAGATATGGATTTTTCAATTTTGGGGGGTAGTTTCACCCCGCAAAGGGGGACGTCGCCCCAAGTGCTAGGACCCCTCATACAAGACCCTAGCATGATTGGTTCGCGAGATATGAACTAAAGTGTAGTTAGGCCCTTTCGACAAAAATGAATCATACATTAAAAAACGGGGCGTCACCCCCCGGGTAAGGATACTGCCTATGGCAAAATCCCATCAGGGGTTCAGAAAATATTAACAAACGTGTAGTTAGGTCCTTTTGACAAAAGCCGTCCGTGCGCGCACATACAAAAACTATTATTTCCCCCCCCCCCCCCCGGGTAAGGGTAGTTTTTATTTTGGGGTGGATATATCCCATCCATAGAAAAGGGGAGTTCACCACGAGTCCTACGACACCTCATAGGTTTAAATCCGATTATTGGTTAGCGAGATAGTGAAACGCCGATGACCTATTAGGTTTTTTATGGTTTATTTAAATACATATTAAAATAAAAAACACTCATCTATAAATAATAAAATATATAAAACAGATTAAGTAAAAACAGGGTAGCTCAATGACATAGAATGACATTATGGATTTTAGGATCCCAACCTAATGATCCGCATTGAGTGATAGGAGTGTAAATTTCTTTCTTTTTGTGTCCGTCTGCTCCAAAATAAATTAAGAACATTGATTTTAAGGCTCTCATATTATTCCTGTAGTTTTTGAACTTCTCCGGTATCAGTGATATTTTCCTACTTTCATTTTGCGAGATATTTCTCCTGTTAAACCTTACATGCCTATCAATTTAACCTTCCCGAGATAATCGATCTCTTGCCTGCCCGAGATAGTTATTCGATTTTGTTGTTGTTGTTGTTGGGACAAATATTTCCAGGACTCATTTTTTTATCGCCTGTGTGCTTTCTTCGGCTACACGTTGAAATCGCCGGGCCAACGGGCACAATACAGTATGAAAATGAAAATGAAAATCCACAGCCTGCTTCCAGTCTCCGACCGGGTCAGGAATGGAATGAATGAAGCCCCCATCTAGCGGCGAGGATATGAACTGTGCCGGCTGCCGAGGCCTGACGCACTCCTCTGGGGCAATGATTAAATGAATGACAGATGAAATGAATGATAGTGGAGAGTGTTGCTGGAATGAAATTTTGACAGGGAAAACCGGAGTACCCGGAGAAAAGCCTGTCTGCCTCCGTTTTGTCCAGCACAGATCTCACATGGAGTGACCGGGATTTGAACCACGGACCCAGCGGTGAGAGGCCGGCGTGCTGCCGCCTAAGCCACGGAGGCTTAACAATACAGTATATTCCTCTATATTTTGCCAATCACTAAATTTTTGATCCAGAAAAACTATTGCAGTGAAATCAGCTCGTCAAGAGTAATTCTCTCAATAATCATACAGTTACACATTAATATACAATTACACTGTCTACACTTGTAATTTAAGTGATCTATCTTGCAAGAAATGAGAGCTTACTGATTTAACGTCAGTCCGAACATACATCTACAACCATCACCACCAGAATATGCTTTTCCCCCGTCAAAATTTAAATGCTTAATTACGAATTATCAAGGTTGGACCTTGTATAACTAAAATTCACTGAGTGTCATTAAAACACCCTGATCATTCCCTGAGTATTCCCTGTCTTCCATATTTTCCGGAGTAGTAGACACCCTGTATTGAGAACAGATCAGAAGGGAACCAGGTCCTAAAGAGCATCGGCTGAGATGAAGCTCCACTTTCACAGATTGGTCTGGCACCGTACTTATTGTCCTCCCCACTGGGAAGCGTGTTTCCGCCACTTTGCATTTTAGTTCCCTTCGTGCAATCCCACCAGGACCCATGATCTCCAAACATCAGCCTTGGCGCTACCATAATATCAATTAAAACAAATGAGTCATTTTCAGTGAAGTAAGTTTCCCCTGCAGAACGCTGAGAAACTACGAGAGGACCTCTTTGCTGATTTCAAATCTTATATTTTGAAAAAATCATAGAAATCACGAGAAATATTAACTTCTTCATCATACTGAAATATTTTCTCATTTCTTGAAAGTTTATAGTGCAGTATTTTAATTCTAGACAATATCAGCAGTGACATAATATTCATGATTCTATTGCAGTATGATTCTACAGTTAATGTTATTAATTAGGATTGCTTCTCGCTGTTAGGTACTATGGATACTCTGTACAGGGTGGTCCGGAAGTTAGTTATGGTTGAATGTGTGTTATACACACAGTTACCTTGAAATCTTCAGAGTCATAAACCTCGGTATGAGCACCATCCTTGTCGTAAAACAACTGAATTTTGCGCCATGTTCTCGCAGATGTTTTGCGGAGATACTCTGGAGTCATGAGGGTGAAGGTGTGTTCCACAGGTGCTCGTAATTCCTGGGTTGTGTGATGTCGAGTGTTTCTTACGTGTTGCTTTAAGAAACCCCAGAAGAGAATTGTCGAAACCATTTTCTTGCAGTTGTGGCACCAACCACTCATTAAGCATCTCCTGGTGAGAATGTCCATTGACATTGTCTTCCAAGAAGGAAGGCCCAAAAATGTGTGTTGCACTCAGTCCAGCCCACACCATCACTTGTGGTGAGTTTCTCTCCAGCTCTTCATAAAAACGGGGGTTTTCCTTACACCACTTGACAACGTTCCGAGAATGCATACCCCGGCAGATAGCACACTCGTCTGTGTAGAGGATTGCACCACGGGCTCGTTGGGAATGGAACGCTTTAAGAAGAGTTCTGCATGCCACTTTCCGCACATCCATGTCGGCGTCAGTCAGTTCATTCACACGTATTGAACGGTAAACCTTCAATTTCAAATCTTCTTTCATGTGAGTCATCATGATTATGAATCTTAAGACTTCAAGGTACCGGTAACTGTTTATAACAAACATTCAACCATAACTAACATAATGTTGAAAATTAAAGGGAGGGAGGGGGGGGGGGGTACGCCCACTTCTACTTTCTGTAGAAGAAACTTCTTGGTGTTACTCCATGGGTTAATCCAGAAGGAACACCAGATACCTATGGTGTATTTGGAACTATGGATACTCTATAAAAGAAAACTTTTGGGGTTACGGCATGGTTTAATCCAGAAGGAACACCAGATACTTATGGTGGATTTGGAACTATGGATACTCTATAGATGAAACTTCTTGGGGTTACTCCATGGGTTAATCCAGGAGGAATACCAGATACTTATGGTGGATTTGGAACTATGTATACTCTATGGAGGAAACCTCTTTGGGTTACTACAATGGTTAAATCCAGAACGAACACCAGATAGGCTACCTATTGTTATGTCCGTAAATGGGGGGTTGGACGAACAAGGGGGTGAGTTTGGAAGATGGTGTCTGACTAGAGAGATTCTCAACCAAGGTGCTGAAACTCCGCGAGTGTATGTGAGGGAGTGTTGGGGGATCGGGGTGAGCTCTATTTGGTTGGGACAGTAATCTAAGGGATGCACAGTCAAGATGGGGCTATTAACTTTCAGAACAAACACTGTGTGTGAGCTATTCAAATAATTGCTGAGCGTGCAACGTTACGCTCGGCAGAATGAGCACTTCAAGGTTAGAACACTGAAAAGGTCTTGCACAGCAATTCTACAAATAATGGACACTGGCAGTTCAATGTGTCAGATGGGGAAACAAGAGGTAAAACGATGTGTGAGAATAACTGTCTGCAACGAGTCTGTGATAATTGTGATTACTGGTTTATTGATACCAAAAGTGTTAGAGTGCGTTCCTCTGATTAGGAACGGTGTAGCACAATGTGAGAAATACAATAAGTGTTCAGGTGTCAAAATGGGAAGGATTATAACTCTGTAGGTAAAGGACTCTGAGACACACTTACCTCTGGTAGGACGTCACGACGCAGCTGGGCAAAGCCTCCGGCAAAGACAGACATTTGGTCCTCTGACGTCGGTCCTTATAAATGTTCCTCGATCGCTGTGTCAGCATTCCTCAATGTGGCTGTGTTGCAGTAAATACTTTTTGTATTTGTTTTGAATGTGATGTAAGCGTTGGTCAACAGCTGTGATTACTGTGCCGGCTTGGTGTCTGTAGAAATGTACTGGTGAGGCTCTTGATTTAGCCTGGGGATGTTTTATGGGGTGAAAGGGTGTATGGTGTTGGACAGATTGTAGATGTGTTAATTGGAGATATAGTTGAAGGATGTATGAGTAGTTGTATAGCCGTCTGCAGATTCAGGGGCGTAAGGCTATATCTCTCTGGTGGGGTGCGATGTCCTAAGGGTGTAGGATCCCTTGGACCTTAACACTATGTTGGATTTGGAACTATGGAGTTTGTAACGGATGGAAAACCGTTTGCACTAGCGAATCGCATATAAATTCTCAGGGAGGGGTAATTATGTACATTACAGACTTACAGAGCACAAATAATACATTAATATGTATTATCACAAATCACAAAATATGTACAATTTTACTTCTAGCCTAAGTGCATGATTGTTGAAGACACTTGACAAAATGGGTCTCGGCAGACGGCTCGGCAATTATAAGTTGGAGACAGGCAGAATCTCAAATGCCTGCCCACGTATTGAGTGTGGATGAAAACTGTACTGCAACTAGGTTAGCTCTTTGTGAGGAGAGTGTCACTCTCGTGTTTTCTTCAGTGTATTTGCGCTCATTCAAAAGAGGTACAGAACATACACTAGCATAGCTTCTTGAGAGGGAACAAGACGTTTGAAGACAAATTTCCCTTTGAGACATATATTTAATATACAGGGTATTTTTTTCCATGGCGGAGAGGACAAGGAAGAAAAATGATCTAATGAACGTAAGTCCGGAATTGCATGGTGTCCATGCTAGGGACCAGTCTTCCTTCCACTTTGCCTAACAGGCCGGAACTGTCAGTGTTTCTTGCGGGTGACTTTGCCACCCTTGCTGGAAGACGTACAATTGATGATTCGCAGGATTATGTGGCTTCTACATGATGCTGCTCCAGCCCACTCCACCGTCAACGTCCGGACGTATCTCAATTGTGTCTTCCCTGGTTGATGGATCGTTGACCAGATATCAACCCGTGCAATTTCTGGTTATTGGGCTATATCAGAAGTATCGTGTATGCAGAGTCAATTTCAGATGTGGAGACAATGAAGCAGCGTATGCATGCTGCCTTTGACACACTTCGGATGCAGCCTGGCCGATGTGAACATGTGAGAAAGAACACGCATGCGTGGAGGCACATGGACAACATTTTCGACATATACTGTAACTGTGGCTGCATGGTACAGCGCTTACTAGATCGAGCGCCGTCGCTGTAACAAAAGGATGATCTAATAAATGGTCCCTAACAAACAAACCCTGCATTTCCGGACATACGTTCATTAGACCTTTTATGTTCCTAACCTCTCTTCGATCAATCCCTAGAGTTAGTACACGGTGGAAAAAAAATCATCCTGTATATAGAAGAAAAAATATGTAGGAACGTTTCTCTCTCTATATATCCAAGTAGACTTGGTCTACCTCACGTACGCTTTGGAACTGCCCGTGATGGAATGTCTGCATCGTATCGCAATGCGAAGTTTGGCTTCCAACTCACCTTCCTTACCACAACATGGCAGCAACTCTCTTCAAATACGGCTCAGTTGCTCCGAGCCGGACACCCTGTAGTTAGGGTGAAGACAATGCTCCCATGGCAAGAATACTGTACTCTGAAGATGAAGTGCTTTCCTTTAAGCCGTAAAACATCTACGTCATCCTTCGCTGACCATTGTTATAAAAACATGACGAATAGCGTGTTGATGCAGTTTCTTGTCGATATTAACATAAATAATCCGCCTGTCAACACTTAAACACAGTATACCAAAAACTAGTGCATGTTTCAGGCAATATTACTGTCCTACTTCAGCTTAACACAAATCTATTGAAAATTCACTTAAAATTCACATTGACAGTTTGTGTATATTAGGATTTAAAATCCTATATTTTACATTTTGAATTTAAAAATGATTAATAAAATTCATTATTTAATTTACATTTTTCTGATAAATATGTTTTGCAGTTCCTACGATCCAATACCCTATTTTATTTAAAAAAATGAAGAATTGAAGGAAATTAGCAATAGTGCATTTATTTTTCAAAAAAAGAATGACTCCACATGTTATCGCTAGTTGAATGCCACTAGTAAAAGTCATGGAACATAAAACCACAAACTCTACTCATATATAAGTTCTTCACAGTTAGAAGTGTTCTGAATATCACTCGGGTGAGCGTGTTAACCGCTAGAGGGCCAGTCTTCAGGTGGCGGGTAGGGGGATGGATCAGACACCCTGGCAAGTGAACCCGCGGATCAACAGACAGTCCAATTCCTGGGGGGAAAATATGGCGGGCTCTAGCTCAGGATTCAGAGTGAAGTTCATAATGCCATCTACAGTGGAGAACATATGCTTCGGTACAGTGCACATGGCAGCGCGGTGGTGGGAATTAACAGAGCAAAATAATCTCTCCCGGAGCGGGATAGATGTCGTCCGTACCTCAGATTAGGGAGATCGATATTATATGTAGGCAGGAGGTATATCATCTACTCGACGACAGACGAAGCGAATCTTCGGTTGAGGAACCATTTTGTCGCATCTATTCATGTTTAATGTTATAGGAATTAATTTCAACCTGAATTAGATAATCAATTACAAAAAATTGAGGTGACCTTTACGCATTTAGGTAATTCTTATTATAGATGAGGTGTCACCTTGATATGTAGCTTAGTATTATCGTATTTAATTTTAGGTTAAAATGTGGAATAAGTTAGTCTGATAACTTGAAAAATACAAACATTCAGTTGATTGTTAAAAATAAAAAATATATTATTACTTTAAGTACGATAAGTAAAGTTTGTGATTCACGATAGATGCAAATTTTGTCCTAAACTCACCATGTAATATATCATCACGTTTCAAGACATTGACAAGTTGATTTTAAAGGTACGGTGTTTCATTTTCGGTAGAAATACAAAATTTGAAAAAATTGTTCACCTTCTGCGAAATATAAGCGATAATGTTGATTTTCAACAAAATAAAGAATTAAGTTTTAAATGAAACATTGGTGCATACCTTTACAAGAACATTTTAAATGCTGAATTATTTATTCGTTAGCTAAAATTTGATTTCCGTCGGGTGCCCTGTGGTTCAGCAGAAGACATGTTGCTCAAGGTCAGCAACCAAAATGCAAAATGAAATCTAAACTGAATATTTTTGTGTACAAATTGCATATTTTTATTACTTTTCTATTACATTTTGTAACTAATACTTAGGAATTACACTAGATAACACACTAACTTGGGAAGATCATGTAGAAAATGTAAAACACAAAACCAACCCTATAATTGGTGTTATTTTCAGATTAAGATATAGCTGTGTTACTAGCCAACAATTGAAAAATATATACTTTGCTCTGATACATTTACATCTAATATACATGAATTATATATGGGAGCTGATAAAAGATCTTGAGATACTCCAGAAATGTGCAATAAAATCAGTCTTTGGATATTCTCTTCTCACACCATCAAATCAATTATACACAAAAACTAAAATTATGGCACTGCAAATACAAATAATCACTGTATGTTAGCAACAGTATTTGTATACAAATTAGAAATTGATGCCTACACACATCCATTTTACCCATGCAAATGACATTCATTATGCAACAAGAGGAGCCATTCCCATTCCATTAAATTTGAAAATAAAGGAATTATGTCCTCTATAATAAGGATATAACTCGCCACCATTAGGCATAAAGGAAAGGTTTTCTATAAAAATATTTAAGAGGAAAGCAAGAGACTTCCTATTAAGCAATGTGTTCAATATGTGGCAATACAATAAATCCTACCAATTACTTGTGTAAAGTTAGTCACTATCAATCTACTGAACCATTAACTTAAACACAATATTTCTTTGTTGCAAATATTATGTATCTACGCTACTTGCTTGTCCCTAACATGAACTCTGGCTATGTAAATAAGTGATTAAATAATAAATATGGTGAGCAATGTTATATTATTGAACTACAACATTTTAGTCTTGAGTTAATTGCTAAATGTAACATATATAATTTTCAAAAGTAAAATATGTATTGTCCGTTGAGCCATTATATATTTAAACACAAATTGTGCTAAATGTTCCGGCATAACTCAACAAAATGACAGTGTTTCACCACCGGGGCGGAACATTTAGCACAATTTGTGTTTAAGAAAAATGTAACATACACAAAATTTGCTAGAAATAGCTAATTGTAAAAAGCATACAAAATCCTAAACGAGACATTTTTAATGCTAAAACCCATAAACTCTAATGATAAGGCATGTTCTGTTTTTATATTGAGCCATACACTGGAAAATGGTATGCTTGGTTGATGAATATTAGGCTAATGCTTGTTCTGTGTAATTTACCTGTAATTAAAGTTGAAATTTACAAGGAAGTGAAGGGTACTACTTGTGTGCTGGTGACGTGAGAAATGTGCGAGGGTTATCTCCCCGTGGACTGGGCAAGTTATGGAAGTTAGTTGAACAACAAAAAGAAATACGACTATGATTTACTACTCTCAATATTGGAAAGTTGACTGGCCGACAATAGTGAGATAGCAGAAATGTTAAAAGAGTCGTGTATAGAAAGGACACCAAGTGGAGGGGATCAAAGGCGATAGAAATTAGAGAACGTTACAGACTCAACTATCATGGCACAAGTACTCGAGTGTCAACATAGCGTCAGACGGACTGCCCACATTGTATCTTGCTACGCACATCAAACAGGATGCCCCGAGGATAAGGTACTGCCTTGATTCTTATCTACAAGCAATCCAACCGAATGTTCTATCCCTTAAAACCTCGATAACTAACTAACTATTCTCTTTGAAGTGATCGAAAGTTTATGCTTTCAGTCAGTCAACACGATTGCACCCCATTGTAATGGTGTTTCCGTAATCATGAAAAAATATTAACATGATATTCATAAATGGAGATTCGATCATCAAGTGATCATCATCGGCTCCTTTATTCTTAGGCTATTAAATATATGTGTGCAAGATTGAGTGATGGCATTTACAATATACAGGGTGTCGAAACATTATATCGACAAACTGAAACCAGAGGTTCCGGCATCTGAAGCAACTTGAGATAGGACACTTATGGCATGAAACGAACCGTTAAAAAAAATGTGCGACTTAAATTTTTTAACGAGGCCAAACGGCAACACCGCACCGAGAAAGTGTGACTTATTCTAATGTTTCCGTTTCATACCAGCCGAGGAGGAATGCCAATAATTCCCGTCTGGTGAATTAGCTCAGTGGTATCACTCGTGTTCCTTGATACGAGTCATTTGGTAGCGGTTTGATTCAGAGCCAGCGCAAGTTTTTTCTTACTGCTATTTTCTTACCACTGAGCTAGTTCACCAGACGTGAAGTGGCGGCTTTCTTCTGCGGCTGGAACTGTACCCTTATAACTGTATGATCCACCAATATCCTCCGGCTGGAAATAATCTGGGATTGTAGCTTCTTGAAGTCCCGGCTAAAAACGACATGGTGCCACTTGGCGAAAACACTCAGAATAAGGAACAGGATATTTTCTCAGACGGAAGGTGCTGCAGTATCAAACTACAGAACAGTAGAGTCATCTAACTACTTAGGATAAAAAAGTCTCAATAAAAAACTCGGGCGTAAGGATGCGGATTAGGTCCCTCGGGAACCTCCACCCTACAGCACATTCCTCTACAATCTAACTACAAGTATAATGCCAGTTTCCTATAAAACAATCAGGAAATCCTCAACACGAATCCATCTATTTATTATAAAAGCAATACACTTCTCGTGTCATCGAGCTTTGATTAAACGCTGTCAAAAGAATGAAATAAACATGAATAACAAAGTGTCATTAAATAAAAAATACAAGTTGTTTTATTAAGAAACCGTAAAAACTGTTACGTGTAAGCTTCAATAAGCTTCTGTACAGCGAACAACTGCTGTGCCCTAGGTGACGGGAGTTTATAACAAGAAAAAGATTATAAGCTAAAAATTTTAATTAATCCCAAAAATAAATGACGTTACCCCTGACGTAGATCTCCGTCATTACAAATACTATTCATTACTCTATACAATTCATCTCCCGCACCCTAACATTAAAATTTCTTCCTCTAGGAATCGCAAAATCTCTACACAAAGTTATAAAGTTTAAATTAAAATATAAAACACTCCTAAATCTATTTACGAATCTATCTGAAATCCATGTAATATAACATTCTATACAATGAAAATAATCACGTCGTATTTCATCAACTACTTACTTAGAATAAAAATATATACAACGCGTTCCTTCCTTTCTCCCGACAATACAACATGTAACTGTCCTTCTACTTCACTCCTGCCTCTCAACGGGCTTCAGAAAAATATGACTTCACTCTACTTGTCTTGTTCGTGGTTTACGTTACAATCTGGGATTCTATAATCCTTACAATTAAGAAGAGTCTAGTTCAAAAACCTCCTACAACTTATCTGTTCATGTAATAAATATACTTAATAAAAATACACATTTCCACTCGTCGAATAATTACCATAAATGACAACATTAGGATAAGAACCATTTAATAGATCTCAGTTTACTCTCAGCTTCAACAAAGATCCATTAAATCCAATAATTTCTATCAGATTTAACTTCATCCAGGATCCGCTCTCCTGTGAATTTCAAGGAGTTTCAACTCTATTGAGACTATTTCAATAACATCCACAATTAATAAACTTCCATAACATTGCTCTCATAACTTCTTACTTCCATGAAATACACGTGTTTGTCACTACAGACTTTTCTACAGAAATAGATCAATGGCTACACACTGGCTCATTGTCTCACAACAAATACCTCCGTCTACAACGGGAATAATAAATCTCATCCCTCGAGATATTTCGCAGTTCCTTCAATACAATTTCTTTCTCTATACTTCCCCGTAATAAACTCTTCTTACAGTTAGCACAATCTTAATGATCATACAATAAAAATACTGGTTCTTTCCATAAATCAATTTAATAGGTAATGCGATAAAATGATAATCTTTAAATAAAAATCGTATTTCTTTGCCTCGTTGACATTTCTTTAAAACCTTTCAACAAATTGTAATATTCCTTCCATTCCTTACTTCAAAATACACTCTCGTCCATATCTGTTAATTCCACATTACAATCCGTTACAGATTCTTTCTTTATTGTCTTTTCAACAAATTCTAATACTTTAAAAACATTACTTACAAAATTTCTTCACTAAATCTGTTTCATTATTTCTCAGATCGTGACTTTATATAGATCTCTACAATAGATCTTTCTGAATCGCATTCTTTGACATATACTTCCTATCACATACTTGGAAAACATTTCCATCATTACAATCATTAATGAAACATAGATATCGTGCGATTTAAAACACGTTTGAATTTTACTATAATTATTCTGAACTAAACTATAAAATCTCCCTTCAAATTTCGAGTATCGCAAAAATCGAAAAATCGAAATGAAAAATCCCTACAATTCCGAAATCGTCGAAAAATACGACCAAATATCCGCATGATGTTTTTACGAATATAAGAATGAAAACTGCAATAATCTAATAAACAATACAGAAAAATGGCATTCAACAATAGTTGTCAGATATTCAAGATATGTACAACTCTACAAAGTGGGATGTTCAATGTTGGTCCGTGGACAACCTTGTGCTGGGTTAAAGTTGACATTAAGTGGACTTCCTTTGGTTACCCTTTTGAAACGGAATGTTTCTAGCGGCTTAAGACTGCGTGGTGTTCAGCATTCTTGTCCAATTCTCCCTCCGAATATCTCGTGCGGTCAGGTCTTGGGATACGAACTCGATCATCATCGTGCTGTCGCCTCCTTCCGCCGATGACTCTTCAGGGTGAGATGGGATAGCCCTTTCTCGCTTCGGCGCCGGGTAATTCCCCGGCCGCCCCCGTCCATGAATAACTTCTAGTCTTCTTTCCCCAAAGTTCCCTGTAGATCGTCATTTGAGATGGTAAAATGACTGATAATTGTAGAATTTCTATTACGGGAGAGATGAGATGTTAATCTCCCCCGAAATGTTGATGTTAAGTCATTTCGGATGTTCTTGATGCCATCATAGCGTCGTTCCCATAATTGTTTAAGCGTTCATCACGACGCTTGTAGAATCGTCATGAAATTCCTCCCTCAACTTTTCGAATTTTATCATTCTTGAAACTGTAGATTTGTCGTAAAAATCTATAATTGTTTCTTCGCTGAATGTCGATTTTAATGTTACTTGCACATTACTAAGTGCCTTCGATGAATATTTTCTATTTGCTTGTTCAACTTCGAGAGTAGTTTGTTCGAACGTCCTTCTGCTTCAAAGTCGTGGTTGATGAGAGTCACGCTTCCTCTTCTCTTTCCCCCGCGTCTAATTTCCAAAATCGCGTCCTTTCTCAATCCATGGCTCTGATTGGTTGCTTATATTAATTGATCAAACTCTTCATTAATTACTTAAATACTCGGCTGTAATTATAGTCAATCGTTCTTAATTATCATTCAACACTCTTCATGATGGTTTGATAGTAACTTTGTCCTAGTAATTATATATGCTAATTACTCTGTTGGTGTTAATTTTAATAGGCGGCTCCTCATTGGTTCTAGTCGCGTGTCGAACTCGCGCCAGTTCCCCTACTCCTTCTCCTCACCACACGCTCGGTTTCTCTCTCTAAGATCTGACTCGGGCGTCCTCGTTGCTGCTCGGGCTCTTTGTCATCTCGGCGAAACAAGTTCTGAGACCCCTAGCGACTACTAATCTGCTATTGGCTGGCCGAATTAACTCAGTTAATTCCTTCACACACTAAACCTGTTTTGTGTCAGCTTACAGCATCGATAAATATTAACATGGGCTAATTTAGAAAACTTTCCACTAGATGTATAATTTTCTGTCTCGTCTCTCCAAACGAGTACAATCCTCACTCAATTTTCCATTGCAAAAGTGTGGAACAAAGCTTTTGAAATGCCTTCTTTAACACTGAATTGGACCATAGTTATCTCACTATTCTACCTTCCTGTAGTAGCGTTTTAAATTCTTGGCATTGTAATTTCCCACAACTTGATTGTCATGAATGTTCACAATTTTGAAACAATTATTACTATAACATTCAATTACTTTGAAGGGACCATCTGGGGTAAACCTGCTTTGACACATCAGCCTTTGTGGGTCTTTTAATAACCACTAATTCATCTGGTCTCAGCGGTGTATCGTAACGTTTTCCTAGCGTGCGTTTTTCTCGTCTCTCCGCTGCTGTGATTAGATTCTGGCGGGCTACCTCAATTCTTCTTTCCCTCGTGGGTAGGTGATCCTTAGGTATATCTCTGAAAACATCATCCCATGGTCGTTCAGGATTTCTGTTGAAATGTAGTAGAGTTGGAATATCTGCCGTTCTTTCGTGTACAGTAGAATTGAGACATTCCTCAATGAGGGGTACAATTCTAATCCATTCCCTGTGATTATCTGAGCAGTATAATCTTGCGTATTTACTTATCTCCTTGATCGATCTCTCCACCGGGTTCGATTCTGGGTTCCTGTAGCTGGAGAAAATATGTTTAATCTCGAGCCTCTCCATCACGCTCTTGAATTCTTCTGACGTAAATTGCGTTCCATGGTCTGTCAACATACTATCAGGTTTTCCTGCTTTTGGAATTACATTCCTTTCGATGTTTTTGAACACGCTCTTCGAGTTTGCTTTCTGCATCGGATTTATAATCACGTACTTTGTAAATACATCGATTGTTACGTTCAAGTACTGATTACCGCGATATCTCTTAGGTCCTGGGCCAAATATGTCCATCGAATACATTTCACGTTTTTTTCGGGTATTATAGACCTCGGTTTTTCCTTGAGTAACGATGAAGCTTGCTTACTCAGCTGGCAGTTATTACATGTCCTAATAACATCGGCTACGGTTACTCTCATATTAGTCCAAATGAACTGTTCTTTCACGGTGGCCAAAGTTTTGTCTACACCTCCGTGACCAATGCTGTGATGAGTTAACCATATAACTCGGTTGACGAGGTTAGGTGGAATTACAACTCTTATTTGCGTTTTCTCTGGGTCCTTATATCTGCATACAATCTCTCCACAGAGTAGGTGTTTTCGTGCTAGCTTTCTCGTTTCTTCGTAATCAGGATCTTTTTGGTCCATTCTGCCTTTCAGGAATCGAAAAATTCGTCGTGTAGGTGCATGCCTTTTCTGCGTGACTGCAATGTTTTTTCAATCGGTCGATCGTCTCTTGATCTTGCCTTTCAATGTGGATAGCATTAACTTGAATACTGTCCACCGGATTGCGAGATAATGCATCCGCTAACAGGTTGTCTTTCCCGGGCTTGTGCACGATTGCTGCATTAAACTGTTGGAGGAAAAGTGACCATCTGACAAGTCGATCACTAGACAAGTCAGTCTTCAGCATAAACTGCAATGCCTTGTGGTCTGTAACAATGATTATCTGGTGTCCGGTAAGTAACTTTTTCCACTGTTGTAAGGCCGAAATAAAAGCCAAAGCTTCTAATTCCGTTGTGAAATATTTAGCTTCGTGCGCCTTTAATTTCCTGCTACTAAAAGCGATGTAATGTTTCTGACCATTGCTATCCAGCTGATATAAGACAGCACTAATTCCAATTTTAGATGCGTCTGATTCCACATAGAATGTCCTCTCAAAGTCAGGATATTCTAACTTTACATTTTCCTTCAGCATGTTCTTGGCGTCTTGAAAAGCTCTCTCCGTTTCTGCATTCCATTGCCAACGATTTTTTTAAGAGTTCATACAACGGTGCCATTGTCTCAGAATAGCGTGGACAATGCTGGGAAAAATATTGGCAAACACTAAGAAAACTTCTAACATTCTTTACTCGTGTAGGCTTCGGAAAGTTCACTATCACTTCCACTTTATCCTGGTTCGGGTGGTAACCATCTTTATCTATAGTATGGCCCAAAAAGTTTATTTTCTCTTGGAAAAAGTTGCATTTCTCAAAGTTTACTTTGATGTTCGCTTTACGGAGATTCTCAAAAAGTAACTTGAGATGGATTAAGTGTTCATGAATCGCAGTCGTCTATGTCCAGGTAGCGTTCTTCTTTACGTCCTCGTTTAACTGATTATCCAGTGCTCTAATCAGTGCTGGTCCACTGTTTATGATACCAAAAGGAAGTCGGTTGAAAATCCAGGTAGTCTGGTCAAATAAAAATCCAGTGTACATCTTTCTTTCTTTCTTTCTTTCTTTCTTTCTTTCTTTCTTTCTTTCTTCGGTGAGCTCAATATGATAGAAGGAAGAAGTCATATCCAAATTTGAAAAGCATTCCTTTCCTTTGAACTGTCTTAGGAGCTCCCTAATTTTCGGCGGGCGGTCATTTTCTTTGAGGATGAGACTGTTAATCCGTCTGGCGTCTAAACATAGCCTTAATTGCCCATTTGCCTTTTTTTTACCATAGTGATGGGGTTAATATATGACGTAGCTTGTTTCCTAATTATTCCGTCCTTTTCCATCTTTCGAATAATATCAGCTACTTCGTCATGGTACTTCTCTTGAATTGGGTAAGGTTTTCTCTGATAAGGAGTAGTATCAGTAAGCCTTATGTGGTATTTAAATCCCTTGATTAATCCAGGTTTATCATCAAATATATCTGTGTATTCCTGAATTAAATTTCCAAATATCTCTTCATACTCTGTAAAACCATCCACTTTCAATCCATACCGTCCCGTTTCTGCTTCTACTTCCGCAATGACTTGATTCAAAATAATCTCTCTTGGTTCCTTTTCTGGAAGGTTTTCTGTGTCCTGTTCTTCAGACTCTTCTGTGTCAATCTCGTCATTCTATTCCGCATGGCAATTATTGCTCCTACCTTTGAGATGAAGTCAATCCCAATGATCACATCGAAATTAATCTTTTCTACCTCAATGAAAATGTGTTCATAACGACGCTTATTAATGGTGAATTCCATTAGAACTTGGACTCGACATTTTACTGACTTATCTCTGAAAATCTCTCGTATTTTCAAACTTGAGACTGGCATGGAGGTAATCTCTTCTCCGTCTTTAATTTCTTCATAGGAATCTTGTGAAATTATCGAAATTGATGTGCCCGTATCCAACAATGTTTTTAACGTGGTTTCTCCCACTACAATATTTATAATAGACAACTCAGCCATTCTCTCTCTCTCTCTGGGATCTCTTCCTAGAATAAGAAATCGTTATCCATTTCATTAGTAGGTGAAGTTTTTCTGCCGTTTATTGTTGTTTACCATTTGAAGTTTTTTTTGTCTAGAGGTGTCCTCGTTATTACCTCAATTCTCTTGCCTACTCGTGCCTGGTTTCGGTTCGTCCTCTCTCGGTCTCTCTTCTCTGCTTCTCCGATTTTCCTCCTGTTGATCTCGGATATAATCTCGGTTCCCTTGTTTTATCCTCTGCTGGAAATTCTGGCGATTGTGATTATCGTCATTCCAGTTCTTGTACCGGGAATATCCTTGGCGATTATTGTAATTTTCGTTGTTGTTATTCCTCTGG
This sequence comes from Meconema thalassinum, assembly GCA_946902985.2. Taxonomy (NCBI): domain Eukaryota; kingdom Metazoa; phylum Arthropoda; class Insecta; order Orthoptera; family Tettigoniidae; genus Meconema; species Meconema thalassinum. The sequence continues at coordinate 50,523,710 of OX336388.2, read as the reverse complement.
TAATAATTATTCTGGCGATACTTATTATTATACTGATAACCCGATCTTCTGGTTTGAGTATTGTGTCTGGCGTATCTCAAATATGGCCTGTTATCCTGTTGCCTTCGGTTCTGATACTCGTTTCTCTGATTCTGAGTATTAGCATTTCTTACCGGTCCTCCTCTCCTATTATCGGCGATATTTCCTTCCGTTTGCTGTACTTCGTCAATCATTATAGTATTGACTTCTCGAATGTCTGTTCTTGGGCTACGAAAAGTAGAATTCGTTACACTTGAAGTGTAGTCAAGCTGTCTCAGTAAATCATCCATTTCTTGGAGACTTGATACTCTGGATGCAATTATGTTTCTCCTAATATCCGCTGGAAATTGCCGTGATATAGTTTGTATCATTTCTACGTCTGACGGTGCTGGTTGCAAATATTGAAGACGTGCTAATTTCGTGAGTATGCTTCTGCTCTAACATTGTGCTGTTCATCTACCGACCAAAATCGTTTGATGAGGGCATTAGCAAAGTCCTCAAATCTTAGGAAAATCCATCGGAACGCACTGAAGTGTGATATTGCTTGGATAGCGCTCTACCAATCGTAACTTTCTTTCCTCGGGAGCATTATTCTCCAAAAAGTACTCTGAGATGTCATTAATAAATTGTATTGGTGTTATTCCATCATTTCCTGGAAACGTGCGTGGTTTCTGGTCAATATTCCGAATTATCATAACGTTTGGAATGTTTGATGATGTGTTTCCACGTGACATGTTTTCTATAGGTGTCGAAAATCGTACTTGATTCTCCCTAGCTTGCGGTGTATTTAACCTCCTAGCTTGGAATATTTCCTCCTCTAATTTCTCGATTCTTTCTTGCAAAATTCTCCGTTCTTCTCTGATGCTACTATTTTCTGTTCGTTCTGGCATTGACGTATTTTCGTTAGTTAACTCAGTAGTCCGACCTTTAATCACATCCTCCACAATGCGAGAATTGCCTACTTCTAACTCCTTCATTTTACTTTTCATCGATTCGATTTCGTTATTTAAATGGGAGATTTTATCTTTCAATACAACATCTATACGGTCATTATTCTTATCACTTAGATCTGGTTCTAAATCTACTGACAATACGTTCTGTAAACTATGAATTCTCTCTATAAAGTCTTTCCAAATTTCTTCCACGTCTTAAGCATTACGATATTTTGACATTACAAGTTTTTTAGAGAAATCATCTTCTAAACTTTTAACAGTTATGCCTGAGGCTTCAATTAACTCAGTTTTGAGTTTATCAACACTTTCACTTACCACATGTTTAATGTCAATTTCAATGTCAGCCCTTACAAGATCAGCTTTCTGATTCACCTGTATCTGTAGCATTGCCACAGTTGTTTTCAACTCATCCAGGTTTGAGTTGATGCTTGTATTCTCAGATTGGAGCTTGCCTAACTGGAGTGTTATGTTATCCTGAAATTCATTTAATCTTTTACTGTTATCTTCTGATTGAATTTCTAAGGCTGCCAAAGATGTTTGGGTCCTAACTAAAGTATTCTTGGTTTCAATGGACTGGGTTTGCAAGGTAGCTAAAGTAGCTTTGGTTTCTGTAGCTCTAGTATCTAGGGTAGTTAACATTATTTGGGTGCTAGCTAATGTGGCTTGCGAGATAGCTAACGTTTCTTTGGTTTCATTATTCTGAGTTTGCAGGGTAGCTAAAGTTACTTGGGTGTTAGCTAATGTGGCTTGGGACGTATTTACAATGGCTTGGGTCCCAGCTAACCTTCTTTAGGTCTCGATAGCACTAGTTTGACATTCCCTAGCTATCCTATCTGCGTCAGCTTTCGCTTCTTTCCTAATTTCTTCTGCATTTTTCTTAATGTCTCTCTCTAACTTTCTCTGGTTTTGCTGGGTGGCTTGGTGTAAGGCTTCTAAGTCCTTATCTAATTTGCCCTGGGTCTCCTGCCCTCCTGGCATCTTCTTTATTGAGAAATAGGGAACATATACCATGACAGCAGTCAAGAATATCCGAAACAACTACCTTTTATACCGCTATATTAAAATGAAGGAGATCTTACCGTTTATCAGTTACTTAATCTGTTTCAATAATATCTTACTCTCTTTCTGGCAAATTATTATTTGTAGTCAACGATCTACGACAAATAAAATAAACTCACAACAGTCCTAAATGACGATATTAATCTAACATGACTTATGGCTTCAAAATAACCATAGAAAACCGGTACATTAAATAAATAAGACCTAGCCATGACCTCTCTAAGGTTATTCCTTTAGACCAGTCTTCTTTCAAACACAATACATGGTTAATTATTCAGGTTAGATTTCTTTCAGAAATTCATTTCTTACCTCGATAAATATTGGTTGACTTTTATTACAAATTTTAAGTCTTCCTCCATCTATCTCACACTCTCGTGTATAATCAACGATGTTCCTGAGGCGATCACATCATGTCAAGGATCCATAATGCGTCTCCCTTCTCCTAATCATCCAAATGAGTTGCTTGCCAGCAAACTATTGGACTTACCAGTAACTAACATACGGTTAATTCTATACAAACAGACTAGACACTGAATCTGGGTTAAAATCACTAACCAACATATTCACAGTGCTATAAAAAAACTCTATGCACTATACCAGGGGCCAAAATCACTAGCCATACACGTTTGCAGCGCCATTAAAATATCTGTACCCTTATATCTGGATCATCCACCAATATCCTCCGGCTGGAAATAATCTGGGATTGTAGCATCTTGACGCCCCGGCTAAAAACGACATGGTGCCACTTGGCGAAAACACTCAGAATAAGGGACAGGTATTTTCTCAAACGGAATGTGCTGCAGTATCTAACTACAGAACAGTAGGGTCATCTAACTACTTAGGATAATAAAAATAACTCTATAAAAAACTCGGGCGTATGGATACGGATTAGGTCCCTCGGGAACTTCCATCCTACAGCACATTCCTCTACCTTCTAACTACAAGTATAATGCCAGTTTCCTATAAAACAATCAGGATATCGTCAACACGAATCCGTCTATTTATTAAAAAAGACAATACACATCTTGTGTCACCGAGCTTTGATTAAATGCTCTCGAATATAAACCATGAAATAAAATATATGACTAAATGTCTTTACTCCATATACAAGTACAAATTGTTTCGCTAAGAAACCGTAAATATTGTTACGTGTAAGCTTAAATAAGCTTCTATACAGCGAACAACTGCTGTGCCTTAGGTGACGGGAGTTTATAACAAGAAAAATGTTATAAGTTAAAAATTTAAATAATCCCAAAAATAATGACGTTACCCATGACGTAGATCTCCGTCATTACAAATACTAATCATTACTCTATACAATTCATCTCCCGCACCCTAACATTAATATTTCTTCCTCTAAGAAGCGCAAAATCTCTACACAAAGTTTTAAAGTTTTAAATTTAAAATATAAAACACTCCTAAATCTATTTACGAATCTACCTGAAATACATTTAATATAACATTCTATACAATGCAAATAATCACGTCGTAGTTCGTCAATTACTTACTTAGAAATACAATATTTACAACACGTTCGTTCCTTTCTCCCAACAATACAACATGTAATTGTCCTTCCACATTACTTCTAAATCTCAACGGGCTTCAGAAAAATATTACTTCACTCTACTTAGTCTCGTTCGTGTTTTACGTTAACATCTGGGATTCCATAATCCATACAATTAAGTAGAGACTAGTTCAAAAACCTCCTACAACTTATATGTTCATGTAATAAAAATACTTAATAAAAATACACATTTCCACTCGTTGAATAATTACCATAAATGACAAACATTAGGATAAGAACCATTTAATAGATCTCAGTTTACTCTCAGCTTCAACAAAGATCCATTAAACCCTATAATTTCTATCAGATTTAACTTCATCCAGGATCCGCTGTCCTGTGAATTTCAAGGAGTTTCAAATCTATTGAAACTATTTCAATAACATCCACAATTAATAAACTTCCGTAACAATTCTCTTATAACTTCTTACTTTCATGAAATACATGCGTCTGTCCCTACAGACATTTCCTCAAAAATAGATCAATGGCTATACACTGGCTCATTGTCTCACAACAAATACCTCCGTCTACAACGGGAATAATAAATCTCATCCATCGAGATACTTCGCAAACTTCCATAACATTTCTTTATCTACACTTCCCAATAATAAACTCTTCTTTCAGTCATGAAATGAACATATAATAAAATACTGGTTCTCTTCCTGCCTCAATTTAATAGGTAATGCGATAAATGATAATCTTTAAATAAAATCTTATTTCTTTACTTCACTCACATTTCTCAAAATTCTTTCAACAAACTGTAACATTTCTTCCATTTCATCATTACGTTATTTCTTACTTCAAAATATGCTCTCGTTCGCATCTGTTAATTCCACATTATAATACTTCACAAATTCTTTCTTTAGTGTCTGTTCAACAAATTCTAATACTTTCAAAAAACCATTACTTACAAACTTTCTTCACTAAATTCGTTTCATTATTTCTCAGTTCGTGACTTTCTCTAGATCTCTACAATATATCTTTCGTAATTACATTCTTTGACATATACCTCCTTTCTCATACTTGGAAAACATTTCCATTATTACATTTATTGATAAAATATAGATATCGTTCGATTTAATACACGTTTGAACTTTACAATAACAATTCTGAACAAACTATAAAATCCTGAGCTAAAGTATAAAATCTGAACTAAACTATAAAATCTCCCTTCAAATTTCGAATATCGCAAAAATCGAAAAAATCGAAATGAAAAATTCCTAAAATTCCGAAGTCGTCGAAAAATACTATCAAACATCCGCATGATGTTTTTATAAATATAACATTGAAAACTGCAATAAACTAATAAACAATATAGAAAATGGCATTCAACAATAGTTGTCGGATATTCAAGATCTACAATTTTATATAGTGGGATATTTAGCGTTTGTCCTTGGACTACCTTGTGCTGGTTTAGAGTTGACATGAAGTGAACTCCCTTTGGTTACCCATTAGAAACGGAATGATTCTAGCGGCTTAAGACTACGTGGTGGTCAGCATTCTTGTCCAAATCTCCCTCCGAATATCTCGTGCGGTCAGGTACTGGGATTCGAACTCGATCATCATTGTGCTGTCTCCTCCTTCCGCCGATGACTCTTCTGATTGAGATGGGATAGCCCTTTCTCTCTTCGGCACCGGGTAATTCCCTGGTCGCCCTCGTACATGAATAACTTGCAGTCTTCTTCCCCCATAGTTCCCTGTAGATCGTCATTTGAGATGGTAAAATGACTGATGATTGTAGACTTTCTATTACGGGAGCGATGAGATGTTAATCTCCCCCGAGATGTTGATGTTAAGTCATTTCGGATGTTCTTGATGCCATCATAGCGTTGTTCTCATAATTGTTTAAGCGTTCATCACGACGCCTGTAGAATCTTCATGAAATTCCTCCCTCAACTTTTGAATTTTTAACATCTTGAAGCTGTAGCTTTGTCGTATAAATTTAATATTGTTTCCTCGCTGAAAATCTATGTTAATATTACATGCACATTACTGAGTGCCTTCGATGAATAATTATATCTCTTTCGTTCAACTTGGAATATTATAATTTTCACATTTATAAATATATTTTATAAAATTTCTTAAAAGTGTAGGGACATTAAACTAGTTATAATTAAAAATGTATTAAACAGGAATTTATTTTATAAAAAAAAGTTTCTTTTCCCACCCCATCTTCCGGGACGTGGAGGTAATTTCAAGGGGGGTTGAAATTATTTTTCTATTTCAAAAAAGGGTCTTCTCCTGTGAACATGATTCACTTTTATAAAATTTCTTAAAGTGTAGGGACATTAAACTAGTTTATAATTAAAAATGTATTAAACAGGAATGTATTTTATAAAAAAAAGTATTTTTGCCACCCCAACTTCCGGGACGTGGAGGTAATTTCAAGGGGGGTTGAAATTATTTTTCTATTTCAAAAAAGGGTGTTCTCTTGTGAACATGATTCACTTTTATAAAATTTCTTAAAAGTGTAGGGACATTAAACTAGTTTATAATTAAAAAATGTATTAAACAGGAATGTATTTTATAAAAAAAAATTTTTGCCACCCCATCTTCCGGGACGTGGGGGTAATTTCAAGGGGGGTTGAAATTATTTTTCTATTTCAAAAAAGGGTCTTCTCCTGTGAACATGATTCACTTTTATAAAATTTCTTAAAGTGTAGGGACATTAAACTAGTTTATAATTAAAATGTATTAAACAGGAATGTATTTTATAAAAAAAGTTTTTTTGCCACCCCATCTTCCGGGACGTGGAGGTAATTTCAAGGGGGGTTGAAATTATGTTTCTATTTCAAAAAAGGGTCTTCTCCTTTGAACATGATTCACTTTTATAAAATTTCTTAAAGTGTAGGGACATTAAACTAGTTTATAATTAATTCCTTTGATTATTATGTTCAAAAAGAGAGAATATTTTTTTATAAAAAAAAGTATTAAATTTTAAGGCATATTGATTAGATTTATATGAACTTATTTAATAAAAAATTGATTAAAATTGGTGCAAAAAGATTTTTTGTAAAATAAAATGGTAAGTTCTGGTCATTTAATTAATTTTGTGATTGATTTAATTAAAAAAAGGCTATATAATTGACAAGGTAAAATTTTAGGTGGATTTTATCCCACAGAAATTGTTCAGTATAAAGTTATATTGATGCAATTTTATGCAAAAATATTTATGAGAAATTAAGGTATTATAAGGCGAAATTATCATAAAATTGCTATTATGCAAATTATTTTTTTATAAAATGGGTCGTGAAACAGCCTAGATAAAAAAAATCACGTGGCGCTCATAGAAAAAATGATGAATGGACCCTCCAAGTTCAATCTGTTATATAAATATATATATATATATATATGTATATATAATAAATGTAATATCTTATAGAAAGTTTATTAAATAAAAAGAGCTAATAGATATGCAGATCCTTTCGACCGATTAAAGACCTATAGGATAGAGGCCGAAAAGTAGGATCTTAAAAATATTTATGACATTGTAGAGTATCGCTATCTTTATTCATATTATATATTTATTTATATATATAAATGCATATTGTAATATAATTAAATATACTATATATATATATATATATATATATATATATATAACAACCTATATAGTTTATTTATTTATTTTGATTAATAGATTAAAGTATTTTATTAAAATACGCATTTATTATAGATTGACCAAACTATTGAAGTATGTAGGTTAAAATACAATAATGAAAAAAAAAAGATATTTGACCATTAATTAAAGATTTGTTACAGTTCTTATATTGTATGATTGAATATATATATGGTAGCTTATTGATTAACCGCGGGCGCGAGTTTTTATTAATTTTGATCTTTATAATGTATTTTTGTACCGTGACTTTATATGTTTCTATAAAAGTTTAGAAAAACGTTTACAGGGAAAAGATACTATAATTATTTGAGTTCGAGATAAAAAATATAAATTGGGGGGGGGGGGGGAATTTATAGATTTTTAGAATCAATTTGATTAATTATTATTATTTATGGATTGTTTTAGAAGGTTTAAGTAAGTTGTTTATGAATTTGGAAAATTTGAGGGCTGGTGAGAAACGAATTGAGGCGGAAAATGATGGAATGGCCTGTGAACAGAGGCGCAGAGCGTGATTCTTGATCGAAATTTGTGAGCTGGTGAGAAACGAATTCCTGAGGTTAAAACATATTGATGATTTAAGGTTAAAAAGTGAGTTGAGTTGACCAAAATATGGGCTGGTGAGAAACGAATTGAGGCGGAAAATGATGGAATGGCCTGTGGACAGAGGCGCAGAGCGTGATTGTTGATCGAAATTTGTGAGCTGGTGAGAAACGAATTCCTGACGTTGAAACATATTGATGATTTAAGGTTAAAAAGTGAGTTGAGTTGACCAAAATATGGGCTGGTGAGAAACGAATTCCTGAGGTTGAGACATATTGATGATTTAAGGTTAAAACGTGAGTTGAGTTGATCAAAATATGGGCTGGTGAGAAACGAATTGAGGCGGAAAATGAAGGAATGGCCTGTGAACACAGGCACAGAGTGTGATTGTTGATCGAAATTTGTGAGCTGGTGAGAAACGAATTCCTGAGGTTGAAACATATTGATGATTTAAGGTTAAAAAGAGAGTTGAGTTGACCAAAATATGGGCTGGTGAGAAATGAATTCGTTGTAACGTCCTTCTACTTCGAAGTCGTGGTTGATAAGAGCCTCGCTTCCTCTCGTCTTTTCTCCGCGTCTCTTTTCCAAAAACCGCGTCCTTTTCAATCCATGGCTCTGATTGGTTGCTTATATTAATTGATCAAACTCTTCATTAATAACTTAAGAACTCGGCTGTAATTATATTCAATCGTTATTAATTATCATTTAACACTCTTCATGATGGTTTAATGTAATAACTTTGTCCTAGTAATTATATATGTTAATTACTCTGTTGGTGTTAATTTTAATAGGCGGCTTCCCATTGGTCATGGTCGCGTGTCGGTCTCGCGTCGGCTCCCTCTTCTTTCTCTTGCCACACGCTTAATTCCTCTCCCCATTATTTTTCACTCGGGCGTCCTCGTGACTGCTCGGGTTTTTAGTCATCCTAGCGAAGCTTGTTCCGAGTCCCCTTGCGACTACTAATTTGCTATTGGCCGGACTAATTAACTCAGTTAATTCACTCTCTAACCAAACCAGTTTTATGATCGCTTCCAGCATCGATAAATTTTAACATGGGCTAATTTAGAAAACTTTCCACTACTTGTATAATTTTCTGTCTCATCTCCCCAAACGCGTACAGTACGTGATGCATTTGCTCAGCAATTTCCTGATGAAGTGCCACCTTCACTAGCACAGATTCACGTAATTGTAAATACGTTTGACAATACTGACTCAGTGCTCAATAAAAGGCATAAAATTGAAAATCAGAAACATTACAGGGGCAGAACTCTCTTGCATCAGACAGAATGTGGTTACCAGATACAACGCCTGTATAAAACCCAGGAAGGATGACTCTTACAGCATCTTTTATACCGTAATATTTTATACAGGATTGTACACACGCTTAAAGCAGGGGGCCGTGGCGCGCCACAAGCTCGGCCAAGGCCAGCGCAGCAGCGAATAACAAAACTGTCGCTTGCCGTTCTTACTTTATATGAAAGACCCTTTATATCGGTTTCCTCTTTTAGATTTGGGGAGAGGACGATAAATATCAGTGGCAAAGATCTCACAAGGCTTAGATGGTATGATAGACCTTGGAACTTCCTTCAATAGTTGAGAATTATACTTGCTCCTCTGGCGCAAATCGCACCCTCGAATAGTGTTTCTAACTGTGTGTCTCATCTGCTCCCACGAAAATATCTCTTGAATCACCTTGATCGTCTTATCGACTCCTGCAAGACCTGACATACGATGCGCCATCCAAATGATGGGGTCTTGCATCCGGGGAGGTACAACTATCCTTACCATGGTGGGATCTGGATCGATAAACTTATAAACCAAACCATCCAGCACTAAAAATCCCTCGAAATTCTCTCTGTCTCAGCAAATTCCTCATCTGTTGGGTCCATATCACCTTCAAGGAAACGATAGATGTTTCTAAGTCGTCTGTTTCTTCTCTGGGACAAGGGTAGAAGTCTTAATTTTCTTAAGGTTTCTTCATCTTCAAATGTCAGGTTGACTTGGAGAACCTTAGATGTAGATTCCACTGCTCGACTCAGAAAATCTGCTCCAATATTCAACTTCCCTGGAGTATGTTCAATAGATAAGTGGAACTGTTGGATGAAAAGCGACCATCTAGTAATTCTTTCATTGGCAAAGTTGGTCCGAAGATTAAATTCTAGGGCATGGTGATCTGTCCTTACTATCATAACATGTCCTATCAAAAGCTTTTTCCAGGTCTCTAAAGCAAATATAATACCAAGTGCTTCTAGCTCGGTGGTGTAATAATTCCTTTCCGATGGGCGAAGTTTCCTGCTTATGAAAGCCATGTAGTGTCTCCTGTGATCTTCATCTTCTTGAAGAAGAATGGCTACAATCCCTACGCTGGATGCATAAGATTCAATAATGAAGTTCTTGGTGAAGTCGGGGTATTCTAGTTTGATGCTGTTCACCAACAATCTCTTTGCATCTTGGAATGGCAGTTCACAAGCTTCATTCCATTTCCATTTATTATTTTTCTTTAGTAATTCTTGCAGAGGTGCAACTGTCTCGGTATAATTAGGACAATGCCCTGCAAAGAATTGGCATGTGCCGAGAAAACTTCGGACATGTTTCACCCTAGTGGGTCTGGGAAAATTTGCTATAGCCTGAATTTTTGTTTAATTTGGGCGGTAGCCCTCGCCATCCAAGATGTGTCCCAAGAATTTAATTTCCTTTAGAATGAATTGACATTTTGGAAGGTTGACTTTGAAATTTTTCTTCCTTAGATCTTCGAATAACATTCGGAGTTGTATCAGATGTTCTTCTCTAGTCTCGGGTGCAATAAGAATATCATCTATGTAGCGGATCGCTATCTCCTTAACTTCAGGTCTCAAGTTCTGTTCCTGCGCTCTTATCAATACAGATCCAGATGTTTTAACTCCAAAAGGTAGACGTCGAAATACATAGGTTTGTCGGTCAAACATAAAACCTGTAAATTTCTTCGAGTCTTCACTAAGCCTAATGTGGTGGTAGGGCGAAGAGAGATCTATGTTCGAAAACCAAATCTCGCATTGGAATTTTCTAAGTATTTCCCTAATAATGGGCGGTCTATCGTACTCGAGCAACAATCTTGCATTCAAATTACGTGAGTCTAGACATAACCTTAGACTGCCATCTGGCTTGGATACAACTGCCAATGGATTTACATAAGAGGTCGTGAATCTCTCAATGACATTATTATTCTCCATATCCTGAATAAGTATTTTCACCTTCTCCCTATGTTTCTCGGCTACAGGATACAATTTTACATGGAAAGGTGCGTCATCCGTAACTCGAGTTTGGTATTCGAAGTCTTTAATTTCTCCAGGTCGAATATCAAATATGTCACTATATTCCTCTAGAATGTTATCTAACTCTGGTGAAATATTAGGTTTGCTGACTTCCTCTCCAGTGGATTCATGAAAAATCGGAGACCATTGAGCATCTCCCTCGGTGTCTTCCTCTTCATTTCCCTCGAAGTTTATTTCTTCGGTATGCTGAAATAATCGTATCGGTGCTCATGTCAATGACGGCTTGATATTTCCGTATGAAATCTGCCCCCAGGATCATATCATATGCAATATCCTTCATAACAACAAATACATGTCGAAAATCATGTCCTCCAATCATAACACATAAAATAACTGAGTTTTGCACACTGATGTCTTGTTCGGAATTATCCCTTGAATTTTAATTCCGGACACAGGAATTTCTTCCAGATTCTCAGTGAGTTTCCAAAGAACATACAATTCCTCACTCACAAGACATAGCATTGTACCTGTATCAATCAAAGTATCGACTGGCTTGCCGAATACTTCGCATGATATAATTGGCAGTTTAATCCTCGTTCCCATGTCTTTCCGTTCATAATTATTCTGAATTAGGTCATCGTCCTCCGCTTGCCACTTAATGATTCTGGAAGTGTTAAGTCTTAATTATCCTATTTGCTATTGGATACTCGGCGTTTTTTTTATTATTCTTGGATTTTTGCAACCCTGATGTACCAGGTTCACTCTGTTTCAGTTGCTCCAAGTATTGCTTATTTTCTTGGTGTCTCTCCTCCAAGTTTTTCCTTGTTTCCTATTTAAACCCCTCGTTTGACTGTCGCGGATTTTCATTTCTTTGGAAGAAACCATTATTTCTTCCAAAGTACCTTCTTTCCTGTTATCTTCCTTGGTTCTCTCTGGGTCTTCTCCATCGACTCCTGAAATTATTCGTACCATCAGGCCTCGTGTACGGTTTATATTCATAGGACCGGTAATTATTTGAATTCCAATTTCTTTTCTCTTGACCATCCCTCGATGTTTTCTCTTCCTGACGCTCTCGAGGTGTTTGAGAATATCTGTCAGCCATAACCGCATAAACAGCGTGTTCATTCTTACCACCCTTCTGATGGATGAATTGTGCATTTGTATGGTCGAGTTTCTGAAGAACTTCGTCAAACTGTTCCATATTGTAGATGTCAGCAGCTATTAACGTCCTTTGAACAGCAGGAAATTGTCTGATCAAGGCAGTTATCAGCTCTTCATCTGGCATAGGTGGATATAAATGTTGAACTTGCATAATTGTCCTGCAAAGTACGTTGAATATCGAAAGGGTTGAGATGTGGAGTATCTTTTGGAATAGAGCTCTGCTTTCACCTGTTGTTGTGTCTCTGGTGGCCAGAACTTTTTCAACAGTCCCCTAGAGAACTCTTCATAATTGTTTAGAGGGGTTCGAAACGCTATAAACCACGTAAGTGCGGGACCATCTAAAACTTTCCCAATTACCCTGATCTCTCGTTCTTTGGAAATTTTTGAATCCTTCAGGTAGTCTCTCACTTTCCTCAGGAATTCGACTGGTGTAACAATCCCTGTACCTGAGAATTTTGAAGGTTTGTCTTCAACATTCTTGTAGAATGTTATTGGAGTAGATTGAACAAAGGTCTTAATTTCCTCTTGTTTCTGGGAATTACATATTTTGCTCGCTTCGCTCTCTTTAACTACATATTAGTAACTATACATTTATTTTGAGGTTCGGCAACGTTTTCGCCTTCAGCTGAAAATCAGTGAATTTATTAGTGAGTTTCCAGATCGTTTCTTTTAATTCAACGTTTTCCTCTCCTACTAATTTCTTTAATTCCTCAGTGCTATTCTTACTAAGAGACCAATCAACCTGTCTCCTATCTTTTACTTGATTTCTTATGTCTTCGATTTCTCGATTGTTTGCCTCGCATTTCTTTCTGATTTCTTCAGTTACCTTGAAATTATCTTTCACATCAGTGGAGATGTTGTCCATGATTTCTGCATGGTTCTTCAAAGAACTCGTCATATCCTCAATGTCTTTCTGGGTTGTCTGAATATCTTTGGTTATAACTTGCACTTGTGATGTCAAAGTTTCTTGAATTTCCTTGATCCCATCTTGAGTCTCCAGCTTAAGTGCATCCTTCACTTTGCTGATTACAACTGTCTTCATCTCGGTTGTCAATTCCTTGACTACACCTTCTTTTATTTCTCCTACTACAAGTTCTTGGAATTGTTCCGTCAGACGTTGAATTACTTGAAGTTGCGATATCATTATTCTCCTTATGGACACGAATTTCTAAATTAACCATGTCTTCTACTTTTCTAAGACCTCGTTCTATTCTGTCAGCTAATGATTGAGCTCTCTGGTCAGCATCATGAAATTTACTATCCATTATACTCGTGTTAACAGCTAACGATGTTTCAAGTTCATGAGTTTTCTCGAAAAGTTTAGACATTTTACCTTCTAAAGAATTTTTTAACGAATCAGAGTTTTCATTAATTTTAATTTGTAACGAGATAGAGTTTTTTAATTTGTTTTCTAACGAAGTTGAATTTTCTTTCAATTTATTCTCTAAAGAATCTGAATTTTCTCTCATTTTAGCATTTAAATTAACTGAATTTTCATCTAATTTAGTCTCCAAGGACTCAGTTAATCTACTCTCCAAAGAATCTGAATTCTCTTTTAATTTATTTTCTAATGAGGTAGAATTTTCTTTTAACTTATTTTCTAATAAGGTAGAATTTTCTTTTAACTTGTTTTCCAATGAATTTTCAAGATTTATTTTTAAAGAAGTGGTCAATCTATTTTCTAGGGAATCTGAGTTTTCAAGTAATTTTTCCCTTAAAGTGTCGGAATTTTCTTTTAATTTACCTTCCATCTTAATGGATTTCTCTATAATTTCTGCCATCTGCAGTTCTGAAATTTTGGAGTTCTCCTCCCAACGAGTTAAGATTCTCACTATCTCCTCCATAATTTTCATTCAATATATTTGAGTTAGGGGTATAAATGTTGGCAGACACCAAGACTTAAAACTAGAACATGAATTATACCTAGCTACTCGGAATTCTCGAAATAAAATGAGATATGCCCTAATGTCGACGTGATGAAAAAAAATCTCTACAATCTACTAATTTAAACAACAATATCAAAAAGATGCAAGTTCAAAATATCCTCTATCTGCATTCTAAGAAATTGTGTATTTCCAGACTATCGAACGTATTCTACAAATTTTACTTGACACTCTAATGGATAAGCCATTGTATAACAATCAAAACCACACGAACTATTAACCCAAACAAAATTTTAAGTTTCCGACTAATTGGGTTTCCTATCAATTTATTTGTCCATACCAGACATCTTCCAAATGCCAAAATATCTATTTAAAAGTCACAATTTAAATCGGGCACCCCGTTCGAAGCCATTTCTCTCTTCTATCTTATTTTATGTGCCCGTTTAGACCGAAGTCCAAAAATCAGTCAGCACAAGAATCTAAACATCACAGGGCGCCATATGGGATAAAGTGACAACAATAACATAATAAAAAATGCTATACTGATTTTCGACTCGATGCAACAATAAGGATAGAAGGAGACTTTGAAAATAGCACAATTCCTAAAATAATCTCATTTTATTAAAATTTTAAAATGTACTTGAACGAAATGCTAGAATAGCATTAGGAATGCATGAAGAATCATACATTTATGTACAAAAATATACAGGATTACCAATACATGAACACTTAAATTTGAACGAGAGCCAGAATGTCAGTCCTGGTGACTTTGTTCAAATTAAATTTATTTACAGTAGTAGGTCCTTCAGGGCAAATTAAATTGTCCAGCCTGAATCCTAAATTATTAGCATTCACTTGTTGAAAGAAAAATTTAATTGTTTCACTCGTTGTAAAAATCACTTGGTTTCTGGTTTCATTTTGTTGCAAAAATAACTAATACTTTCCAGAAATCATCATCCAAAAAATTGTTACATTTTTAGGTCATAACAATGGGTTTAACACAACATCAATTTATAAGACATCTGAGCATCTTTGAAAAGTAATGTTTGAACAATACGAGCATGGATTCGAAGAACTTCGATATTGAGCAGAAAATTTATTGTATCTGTTCTCGATCCAAAATAATAATACTGAGTGCATGACTCGACTATCAATTCATGGTCAAAAAATTATTAACAAAATCATCAAGTCTTTAAAATGTTAATTTAACCATCCAATCATTCAAATATCATTTGAAAATATTATTTCGAAAATTGTTACCAAAATAGTAACAAATGCTATTATCAAAAGTTGCAATTCTTGACAGAATATGACAATATTAATCTTTTTACATTATTACATTTTATAATATTTATATTTTAATATGATCACAATTATCCTTTAAGTGGTAGTGGCTGTTCATGAAATGAAAATCCACAGCCTGCTTCCAGTCTCCGACCGGGTCAGGAATGGAACGAATGAAGCCCCCATCTTGCGGCGAGGATATGAACTGTGCCGGCTGCCGAAGCCTGACGCACTCCTCTGGGGCAATGATTAAATGAATGACAGATGAAATGAAATGATAGTGGAGAGTGTTGCTGGAATGAAATTTTGACAGGGAAAACCGGAGTACCCGGAGAAAAACCTGTCTGCCTCCGTTTTGTCCAGCACAGATCTCACATGGAGTGACCGGGATTTGAACCACGGACCCAGCGGTGAGAGGCCAGCATGCTGCCGCCTAAGCCACGGAGGCTTACTGTTCATGAAATAACAGCATTAATTTATTTATATCATCGGCCCATTCTATTTAAATGTGTCAAAAATCACATGATCATATTTAGCATTAGACATACGGTAAAGTCTCATTATAATGAAAGGCTAAGTTTAATAACAAATTCGGATTGACAAGTACTGGGAAAATATTTATAGAACAGGAGAATCAACTGTGAATCAATTATTGTGATGGTTTCATAAAATAACCCTTGGTTATCGAATTCGACGAAAGTGTGGCTGGTAACATTATTTTCAACTCCCAACATATTTATAAAAGTCATCTAACCTTCACAATGGTTGATGCTTATGTAACGACGACTTAATTCCTGCGACGTAATTGCACAATCAGAATGACAACATTTAGCTATTTCCACACATAATATTTCTTCCCAGATTATACATAATCATGGTAATCAAGCCCTTGCTTGTTATCCAAACTTGAAGATTAAGAAGCTAGTAAGCTCCTCCAATGAGTTTACTGTAATTTCACCATCATATCAAATCTTAATAATTTCACATCGTGTCTATTCGTGGTCAAACGTTCTATCAAATGACGTTACCCAAATAATTGATATTTATATAAATTCTAGTAAAAACCCTATTTTATACATTCTATTTGTTTCCCATATTATCACATTCCGTGTCTTCTACTTGATTTGACTGCATAATGCAATTATAAAATGCTTCCAATATATATTCTGTTAGTGGACAGTGGGTGTGCGTTTAACCACTAACCTTAGGAAAATCAAGTATCCGATATAGTGAACTGTTTAGAATATCCAATTTATAAATTCACACTACATGATATGATTATTAGAGAATACAAATCATTATTATTATTATCTCAGAAAAATTGAAAATTATAATTATTATTATTATTAAATCATTATTATTATTATTATTATTATTTCCAAAAATGGATTTAAATTCAATACACTATTCGAGAAAAGATCAAACTCGACTTCTTAAACATGGAAAATTATCCATTCCTCAACTTAAATTTATTTTTATATTTACAGATACGATGGCTGTGAACGCGATTAGAAAAATCACAAAATCAAATAAAATGCTCATGATGCTTGTCCATCAATCCAAGTCATTGAATCTACATGTCTAAACGTAGCAAATACTCAGAACTAGGCTTCGCATGCCTCGCAGAATCATTTGCAACAGCAAATTACCAAAGAAAAATTGTGTTGATAAGACTGTAGAAAAATGAGAATTCCGGCTAACTACGCATAAGAATAATGCAAAATGTAGCTTACATTCTTGTCGATCTTGATGTAGAAGATAATTTGGTTAAAACCAGACCATTCCAGTCTTCAGTCCCCAATTGGACTCGCACCTAAATTCTGGTATCGGCCTCCATTGTATACCCGCAAATTGTCTTCCAAGACATAGCGGTGATTATATTCGTTGCCGGGTAATAATCTTGATGTAAACTGTTCATGTTGGCAGCTCTAACAGCTGTAGTTAATTTCTTGAAAGGGAATAGCCTAGATCTATTTGATCCATGGTAAAAAATACCAGATTTAACACAGATCCAACAGTGACGCATTCAGTACAGTTTAATACGCTAACAATCTTATTCAGCTTCGGTAACAGATCTGATGTTCTAGTTGTCCCTGGGTAGAGTTATGCACTCTCCAGACAGCGCTAGGCACAGCTGGCCCCTTATGTCGGCTAAGTGATCTTTACCGAACAAGAAAGGTATTTGTAAAAGTACTGACATGTATTCTTGGTTGGTCTTTCAGTCACCAAGACAAAGCGTGCCTCTGGTAATCGGACATGAAAATATTCCAATAATAATATTTATGGACTGTGGAAAGTTTATAGACTAAGTCTATCATATGTCCGTTAGCAGTTTGATATTTACCAGTATTGACTGCCACAAATGCTATCACGTGAGTGATAAATGACGAAAAATATTCTATGTTTCACTGAAAGAATGTCTAACACGTTTAAAGTACCAGTAACCATGTACTGTTTCGGCGATTCGCACTAAGACTTAGCAACCATGTGCCATTTACAAATATAACGACGAACATAGCAACCATGTGCTCGTAGATAGGTCTCATGAAGTACTAGCGGCTGGGCGCTACGCAGATGTGCCATCGAAGTACTAGCGACTGGGCGCTATGAAGAAGTGACTCGAAGTGTTAGCGACGGGACGATATGAAGAAGTGAGTTGATGAGTCGCGGTCGGCGCTCATTTTATACAATCCAGGCAGTCTCCTGACGTCACAGTGGGATATGTCCTCAATCCTTAAACTTCTCATATCTCGGCTTCCGCTAGTTAGATTTTCTTCTAATATAGCTCATTCTTCTTCCCTTATCCGTGCCAGTAATATGGCATGAATCCCATGTTTCCAATCAATCGGTAAATATTTCAGCAAAAATATAGCCTCGCTTGTGCCAAACTGCCACGTCACTAGCCGTTCTGTAGACTGCAAATTCCTTCGATTTCCTTCTTGGAACAATTGGCGCGCGCTATTCAAATCTTCCGCCAGGGACTTAGGATATGTGCCTGTGCTCTAAAATCTGGACAAGTGGATTTGGGCACAATACATACATACATACAGACTTTTTTGAAGAAAAAAAATCTACTCCGATTCGATTGGTATAGGTTTGAACCCTGGGCGACGATGATATTCAATACACACTCATACAGCATGAATGACGAAGATTGAGTATTGATGTTCATTGGACACAATTAATAATCAAATTATGAAATAAAGTTCATGATACATCAGTTTAGTGTGACTTGTTTCCAAGTAGGTTGGCAGTCCTGCACTCACATGTTTCTGCAGAAGTGTTATGACTTATGTATCTCCGACAAGAGAGACATTAGTGTACTTTGTAAGACATTCAGACTGTATAAACACATATTTGGATGTAGAAACAAGCTATGTTATAGGTACTACTGAAAGTTCACTATTATAATGGGGCAATTATGGATTAGTTGGCTGTCACTATTATAATGGGGCAATCATGGATTATTTGACTATCACTATTATAATGGGGCAATTATGGATTAGTTGGCTATCACTATTATAATGGGGCAATTATGGATTAGTTGGCTATCACTATTATAATGGGGCAATTATGGATTAGTTGGCTATCACTATTATTAGGCGTTTTGACCTTCCAGCGGTCAGCATCAGATCCGAATCACTTAAATAACCACTTATATTCACTGTTCAAGAGAAGTTTTGCATATTGCTATTAACGTTGCTTGTTTTTTTATGTGCATGCACAATACGAATCGGTGTTTTTTGAAAGGGCGTAATCGACATTTATTGACATTTTCACTTTTTTAGCGTTTTGTTTTCCTTTTGGATAGAACCATCTGTTTCCTTCGAAAGGACTCTTGTGCAAGCGTTCTTTCCGTATAAAACTGATGTTCATAAATATTCGGTTTTTTTGATTGGGCGGACGTGCGTTACACCCAAAGTACACGGGACTACATGACCACGTTGTCGCAGCCCCGAAACTAAGGAACCAACAATGACTTTCTTATGTTGTAAGTGTTCCCCTGTGCTTCAGATTTGTTGCAATTTTTGTGTGTAGCAGATACATTCCATCTGTACACCGTGTCTGTGTTTTAGATTTGCACTAATTTCTTAGTATTGCAGAAAAATCCTATTTAAGTCCTAAACTGACATTTAACACTGATCCATTATATTTGGTGTCCATCTTTGCCATTTACTTGTGTAAATATCTGTCTCTAGCAAATAGATTGCATTTCCAAACAATTTAATGATCATTTTTGTGTCTAATTATTCGATTTTTTGAAAGGGCGTAGTTGCACGATTTTCTTTTGCGCATATCTTCCAGACAAAAATGTATAAAATTATTTTAGGGAGTGGAACATGTTCCATAAAAGTATGTTAGTCACAAAATCCATTAATTTTTTTTTTTTTAAATTGAGCCTTTGGGGAAGTTTCTTTTAGTTTCCCTACAATAACCTTTTGTTCACCTACGCCCTTTCAGGAAACACTGATTCATATGGGATACATACAACACACAATCTGCTCTGTAAAAGAGACAGAAACACAAAAGGAACAACTAAAGTGATAATGTGGGACTTGGTAACCACGTTGGGCATAACGATACCGTGTATGGCCACCACGAGGCTTACTGAGAGCCAACGAAACCAGATTTGTGCAGATTATTCCACTCGTTGATAGCAGCTTAAAGCAGGTGCTGAATGTTTGTTGGGAGACTGGGGCGGTCGTAATATCTTTCCATGCATGTGCAATATAGTTCATGTTCACGGAATATGCAGGCTACTCCATTCTCCGTATGCCACGCATCTAAAGGAACTGATTGGTCACCCTAGCTTGATGGGGCAAGCATTATCGTCCACTTGTGTAAAGCCCTCACACACTAGGGCAGCGAAAACTGTAACAACAAGTTTGATGATGTTGCCTCTGTACATGAGAGTCGTGTTACCGTGGATAGCAATTAGTGTCGTACGTAGACCAAACATGATCCCACCTTAAAACATGATCGAACCTTCTTGCTGTTGGTGCGTTCCTGGATGAAGGACTCATGAAATCTCTCAACCACTTGTCGCCACACTCGAATGCTCCTGTTGTATGTGTTCAAACCAATAGAGACCTCAACAGTACTCACATGTCCGATGCTGTGGTTCCAGAGGAGGTTTTGGCGCAGGCAGCCTCAACAGCAGTCCTGCTTCATGCAGCCAATTGTGCACTGTCTGATCGCATACATTCCCTCCAGTGGCCCTTGGAAGAACCTGGCGGAGGGACGTGCCAGAACCAATGTGCCTACGACGTGCTGAAAGCAACAGGCACCGATCCTCCCTGCGAGTGATTTTGCGGAGGCGTCTACTTCTTTATCGATCAGCAACTGTTTAGGTCTCCCTATTGTTCCACACCCCGGTGGTGCATTCTTGAAATGCACGGTACCTGAGATCACAATTTTGAATACTTTTGCACGTTCTTTTCTTCCTTTTTGTCAAACACCAACAGTGATCATTTGTTTTTTCCTCTATGTGCAAATTTCTTATATTTTGTGTGAGTATGTTTCAGATATATATTCTGTGATCCACCTAGCGTCATATGACAACAAATCTCTGAAGCTCTTCAACTTTTCCTCGCGCAAGAGGAATTCCACATCCATTTGGCTACCAGATACTGTTGTCAACTCTTTGAAGACCAGCTCAGCAAAAGAAGATTATTTTGTTTTTATTAAGTTGGTTATGCTGATATGTATACCTTTTGTTTTCCTACCCCCACTCTCTCCCCCTTCCGTGGTCTCTCCTTGCTCCGCTGAGCTGCTCTCACTTCTTAGTCGGCAGTCGTAGTGATCAGTTAAGGCTCAACCACAGCCAGCCTCCTGACCTAACGAGGCAGTTTTTAAATTCCACGCCATGTTGGAACTTTAAGTATTAGTGAAGAACTTCACCTTCGCCATGCAACAAAGATATGTACCTGATTCAAGTTTTAACCTCATCTTCATGATTTTACTTACCACATGCTTTTAACTATCTTTTATGAGCATTGTGAGGTTACTTGTTTTTGGGCAGAATCATCCTCCGCGGGATTTTCCATGTTGAGTTTTTGTTTAATCAAGCTAATCTTAGTGAAAAGCAGCATTTCTTATGCTTGCCAAATGAGAAATCTTCTCACTACGTGGGATATTATCTAATATCCACTGTCTACAATTTACAAAGCAAGTTCCTCCGCTGGATTTACTTTAACCCCATTTCACTACTAAGATTGTTCTGGAACTGTCCAGATTCGGTACTCAATCTACGAGTCCTGCCGTCATGTATTTCTCACGTACTTGGGAGAATTCTGTTTAAAACCAAATTACTACAATAGTGAATTTTCGTCCATCGCTGGAACATTCTATGGCGCATTTAATTGTAAATCACAACTGTTTCAAGAAATAGACTCTCACCTATATAGTGCAATCAGTTCTTCCTATAATTGCAATAACTTACTTCTCCATAAACTTTGTGTCTCCACATTGAACATTTCATATGTTTCAAGGGACTATAGTGAAAACTAGTGCTTGCTCAACTTTTCTACCGCGTCGCGATCGTCCGCTTATATTCAAATAAGGCCATGAACATTTTCCTCAATTCCCATTTCTCTTTCCTAAACCTCTCACTAACAATCTGCAATGAATTTTTAATCTAAGTCTTTTCCAATAAGGTGTCATTCTAAGAAGTGCCCTTCCATTTTTGTTGGTTTATCATTAAGTATTTCTGTATAATCTTTATGATACGTGTCCAGCACACGTTTCAAACTTAAATTGTTCCTCCCTTCAAAAGCAGGGAAAACAATTCTCTCAACTCTTGAGTGAGTTATTTTTTGGTCTCGCTAAATGAAAACTGCCTCATTTAACTTGCGAGTCTTATTCAAGGTATAAGAAGTCTAGAAACTTCCTTTTCACTTTCTCCAGGTTTCACAGTAAGTGACCTGCCCTCTTTGTATAATTCCCATATATTAACTCTGTATAAATATAAGAAGTTGTAGGAACTTCTATCTTATTTTCACGTTGTTATTATTGTTCTTTTCAACGTTGTCATTTTCTCTAGAACATTCTCTCAAGAATTTCTTAAGGTACACTTTTGTACTCCAATTCACGTTCAAGCTTTAATTATTTCATTGTTTATTGGTTTAATTTTTATAAAGATTTATAAACATGTAAGGTTTGAAACCTTTTAAATTGTCAATTGCCTGGAGCAACCGTTTACTGTTAAGAGGTCTGCGACCCTATTCGTTACAAAGTTCAAATGAATTATGTTTATTAAATTTATATTGCATAATTGTTAATTTCCTCAAACTTCCTGCATTGTTAAATAAACTAAATGTTTGTTTTTGGATTCATCATTTCTTTGATAATACAGTTAGGCAGGATCCTGGCTTTCCTAGCTCTTCCTAGGTTTATGCCCTCGTTCATATATAATAAAGCTTTTACTATCTGTCTGGCCAGATCATCACCCTTCCCTATAGTACTTTCATTCGTGCTTGGGAGGAAATACACTACAGGTTCTCTCTGGCAAACTGCCCAAGCCTTATCTGCGGCTCCCGTTAGCCTCGACCAAGCTCGTAGCCATTTTAGGTATCCGAGCACATATTTGCGGTGGCAACCGCTTCTAAATGAATTAAAAGTCAACTTATTAATTTTGTGGGACTCTCCTCCTATTTCTCTATCCTTCTTTTCCAAATCCCAAATCTACTTCCTTCTTTTAATCATCTTCCCTTGGTGGGTGGGTTATTCCCTAGCCTATAATCTACCCACCCGGAGACATCACTTTTACTCACTCCAACACGAGCAGCAACATCCACTTGTTGGAATCCCTCTTGAAGCAATATTCAAATTCCAATACTGTCTGTTGTACGAATGGCATGTTAACAATACGCTACAGTGCCTTTGTCTTCCACGTGCTCCTGAACCAACTTTACAAGTTATTTATGTATTTATCGTATGGTCCCTACAATCGACACGATAGATACGATCATATGCGATAGTTTAAATTATTATCGAATTATTATCCTCAAAAAGAAGGCTGCTCACGATAATAACATGCAAAACTTAATTGGGGAGGGCGTGATAGCTGGATTGTTTTAATGTGTGACATCTTTCCACTCGGTTGCTGGATATTTGTGGGAGTGATTTTGAAAAATGGGACGGAAGTGGATCGGACGATCCAGCTGGCAATGGTGGATCGAACAGAAGTGTGTAAGACGCACTGCTAGCTGGATCGCATTGCTGAACATTTTCATTCTGACGGTAAACGCCCATGCGAACTCTGGTGTCAAGTGATTGAAGCAAAGCACATGTTCCATGTATTCGTATCAGTATTTAAATGATAAAATGCTTTAATATCAAACATTGTAAGTAGTCGGCATTGCCGGTATTATGTTTCTGCACAATGGCTATTCAAATATTAACCCACATAACGGTAATGCAGTCATCAATATAATATAATCGTTGTATTTATACGAGAACTGAGCAAGCCTTCATGTACTATTGCTGAATACATTCTCTTTAAAAACAAGAGGGCTTATTCATTAGGCATTTTAAACTCAATTTCACGCAGGAACATTATCGAAACAAGCAAAATATAAATGAAACTTAATTCCGTGATGCAGTATTATTGGTACGTGAAAATAAGTCACCATCTTGTACGTAATATTCGTGTGGTCGAAATAGCCGTGAGATTAGCGTCATTGACTGTGAATCTAGAGATCTCGGGTTCGAATCCCGGACGGGTTAGATATTTATCATATCAATATGACTCATTTTAGCAGAATCCATATGAAATTACGTGTTTGTCTGTGAATCAAGAGGTCCGGGACTGGGCAAGCCTTTCATGATCTACAGCTGTGCACATTGCATTTAATCGCAAGTTGGCCTATTTATATGGAATTTAAGGTTATGAGCGGTGTCGGGTCTATTAATCTAGTTGATCCATATCCCATTCTTTATTTAGGCTGGTGGAAGCTAAAATCTACAAAACCTCTAATAAAATGAGTTCCGAATTATAAACTACAATATCTGTAAGACAATCCTTTTTACAATAGATTAATATTTGTGCCAAAATATTATAAAATACCGGTGTATCAACAATTTGCCGTCCTTGAAATGGTTTTCCGTGGTTTCCCATTTTCAACTCCAGGCAAATGCTCGGACGGTACCTTCTGACAGGCCACGACCACTTCCTTCCACATCCTTACCCTGTTTCATTCACCATCATTCATTTAATCTCTCATTGACTCCTCTCGTGAAGTTGGCGTCAGGAAGGGCATTGGGCCGTAAAAACCATCTGCCACAAATACTTTCATCGCATCTCATCCCCGACCCCGTAGGAATACGGCAATAATAAGGGGTAGACATACAATACCGGTGTATCGACAATTTCATGTGAGGTTTCTTCTATGTCAGATGTTACACATCATATGCGACTACTGTAAGGCTCGTACCGTACCGGTACCTTCATTAGAAGGCGAAAGGGAAATTCGAATGTTCTGTCTATGATAATGTCCGGAGATTGTGAAATAATTACTGGGAAACAGATAGTGTGCTTAAAATATTGGCCCTTAACGATGATTCTGGTAGCCCACCTTTCCGAATAAGCCAATAGTGAATTCTAGTAAGAATAAATAGCTACGTAGAAAAATATCGAAAGGCCCAGACAATATACCTGTGTCAACATTGCAAGGTACAGTCATTGTGCGATTATTGGAGTGCTGTTTTATGTATCAATTAATAACTCGCAAGTTCCCGAAGACTGAAAAAGAGCTACAATAGTTCCAATATTTAAGAGAGGGAATAGATTGGAAATGGGAAACTATAGGCCTGTTAGCCTTACTTCCATCATATGTAAACCGTTGGAGCACCTTATTTCTCATTACTTGCAGGGACAGTGGGAAAAATATAATAGGTCATTAGGAAAAACACGGAGTTAGTCAATGGTACTCATGTGAGAGTCAAAAGTTATCACTCTTTCAGGATAATAATGACTCACTAGACAAGGGACTGCACGCTAATGCTAGGGCATTTGATATCGTCCCACATGATATACTACTCCGTCAATTAGCGGCAACAAAGATTGATAGAAGAGAAATTTTATGGATTTAAGAGAGTTTGACTGGTCGCTCACAAAAGGTTGAAATAGGTAATGTATTTTCGGAGGACATTTTGACAACACCACTTATTAATAATATTTATTGATCGCAGCCAATGGCCGTACAAGAAAAGAATGTCTTAAAAATGAAAAGCTTCTTTTCGGTTACATAGTTGACATTCATTTTGCACAAAATAGCATTATTGTTTAGCGTAATCACACAATGATTTTGATCTATTTTTGCAAAATTGCAAGTGGTATCTGCCACACCGAACATCACACAGCTTACACACACACACGAATCACAAGGTTCATGAAATGAAGGTGCAGACCGCATGATGGAAACCATCGCATGCAAACCTGGTGACAACATGTCTCAACTCGTAGTTAGTCTGAGTCCAGTGCCTATTCATCATCGCGTAAAAGCTGTAAAATTCCCACCATACTTCTGCTCTTTTTTTGTTCTCGTCTGCTTATAGTGTCTTGGAAAGCGATCGTTGATGGCGGAAACATTCTTGGAAAACCGATACATTTTATTGGAATAAATTAAGAAATTACATAAATAATTAAAGTGTTCCACTTTTTTGCCGGTCAATGTATATATACGAGTCTTGGCATTTATTAATTACTTACCGAATGAGATTCAAAGTGACTGCTGATTTTTTTCGGATGATTGTGTAATATACCGAAGAAGTCATAGTTCAGTTAAAAACTGCCCTCAAACTGGTCCAAAAATGGGAGGTTGACAACAAAATGAAGATAAATAAGAGTAAAATTAGTCTCGTGAGAATAGGGAGAGGGCGAAGGCATGATTTTCAATAAAGTATCGGCTCGGAAATATTGTAGAAGAAGATACGTGCAAATACTTGGGCATCCATGTAAGGAATGATATGAAATGGAGTACTCATGTGGGTTATGTCGTCTCCAAAGCGTTCAAATAATTTCATTTTGTAACGAGGGTATTAGAAGGCAGTAGCTCCACCGTAAAATAATTAGGATATTTGACCCTGGTTAGGCGAATTAGGAGTACGGCTCGGCGGTTTGTGACACATATCAAGTAGGGTTCATCATTGAGCTGGATACGGTACAAAGGAAGGCTGCCAATGCTAGAAGCACGAATGATAGGAAACCTGTGGTGGGACTATACGCTATGCTTAACACTTAAACTAATCGGCCAGCATGGGGAGAACTAAGCAAACAGGTCGGAAATCCCACCTACCTGAGCAGTGGAGATCATCCACATAACGTTAAGGGCCGACCGCAACACACAAATTATGGGAAATAATCTTTCGTTGATCGTGGTATTGATAATTGGAACTCATTAACTGCCACTCTTTTAGAGCCTTTCAGCAAAACAAATTTATAAGACTGACATTTTGTGTAAATACTACGATATAATTACTGAAACCATAATTTGCTTATTCTAAGTACAATAATTACATGTACACAAAAAGAAGGCAAAAATATATATTCAGGCGGGAATGACACGATGAAGCTTACTATAACAAGCTGAGACTAAAAGGACGACTTTGAAATGTTTTATATAGTGTCGATGCTCCTTAAACTTAATATTTATATACCGGTAGATAATATTTACGTGGGAGCCAGTTTACAAGGTAGGGCTTGTGAGCAATAAACTAAACAGCAGAACACAACAGATCTCTCCCTTCTCGAGTCGTAGGGTGTAAAAACCACCAACCAGAATCATTAGACGAGAGGTAAGATAACATTCTATCACTTTTGACTTCTATCGTGAAGAAACATGATACTTGGAATACCAAAACCAATGCGACGTAGTGATGCACCCGTGACCGGGAGCGGTCATGTCGTTCGAAGAGTTTAAACGAAGCGCTACGCTGCATTTTCAAACGAGCGCCGTGAGAGTGGGAAGCCAGTCCGCTGCTGAGCCCGAGCGTGTAGCGAATGACGAGCCATCGAATTAGTCAGAATATATTATTAAAGCTTATCCAGAATTTGTCTGTTTGGAGTGTCTATATGGTTGTAAAAGGTCAACTATAGTTTTACTGTATAGTACAGGCTACTACTTATCTGTTTGGGTGTCTTCCACGCTGCAGCTGCAAACTTTCGGATTTCTATCACCATTTTATCATTTCACCTAACATCATACAACTAACATACACCGGCAACTTGCATTACCAATACTGCAACCAAATATTTGTACATATTGTAAATATTTTCACCTGTATTTTCAAACATAGATTTTATAGCCTAATTGTAATGGATCTAATGATGATCGCTTGACGATCGAAACTGGTCATCCTAGTGTATTTATTAATCTCATGTAATTTTCCAGGATAAGAATATAACCCAACTCTTTTAGGTACATTCGTGTTGATCGACTGAAAAGCACCAAACTTTTGTTTACTAAGTCAACACTGAAAAATGGCTTCAAACCCCATAAAGTTGTAAATAGTTGAAAACAAGTGCGAGTGTTAAATAAATGACCCGTGTGAGAAATAAATTAGTGAATGGTCAGATTGTGCGGACACGATTGACACATTTTTTTAATACGACATTTTTATATAAAGTGAAGGTTCACCGTTTTATTTCAATTAGGAATCTCAGGGTAAAGGACTCTATTTTTACAACCCTGTGATTTAGGCAGGAGTGTCTTTATATTTTTGTGTGTAGTACTTATTTGAATAAAAGTGGATTCTTTTTAAGAATTTTGTGTTCATCCTTTGCCATATTCATGCGTTGAACTCGAATTCGGTTTGGCACCATTTTTCTATCAAGTTATTACCGAGTGATTTTCGAGTCTCGTGCTCAACAGATTTCGAGGTTCACGCATATGTGGGCGTTGGTCTCCGTATTAACGGGCACAGTAAAGATGACACCACGCATATGTGGGCGTTGGTCTCCGGACTAACGGGCACAGTAAAGATGACACAATCTCCCAAATCTCAATACAATCTTCTTGTTTACTCGCTTTGTTATTATCCTGTCCCCGAGCTCTTTCTTCCTTGACATCTTGTTCCTTTAGAACGCCAACAGTTTTCTCAATTTCAGCCGCCATCCTTGTGATCCCTTTAAAGCTTCTTTAGTTCTGCGTTTCACCACCATAACAGCTTCAGACATCTTCTCTGTACTCCATTATAATTCCCTCTCTATAACTTCCTTACTCCATGCTAGCAAATCATAGTGCAGATAGTAAGATACCAATACAAGTACATCTATGAATATTCTCAGGATTGCTGCAATCACATTTCCTTTCAACAGATCATCACAATTACATAAGTTCACATTTAATTAGTTCCAGTCAAGATTTCTGAATATATCACATTCGCCCCCAGAAATCCTTACAACTATGCCATAGGGCAGGGATTTCTGACACGCATGTTAATTAGGATAATCAATCAGAACGCTGTAACTAACCAAATAGATTTCTTGCACTTTTCAGCTGTTGGATAGTATTGCCGTTTCACACTACCGTAATCATCCTACCCCAATCTCAGCTTCTCATTCTTCTTTCTGAAATCTCGTATGACACAAATCAAATCCCCAACTGCTTGTAGCTGTAATTCTTGCTCCTCCTTCAGAAGCTTGTCGAATCTCTCCACATCAGCCTGCAGTTTTTGTCAACGAATAATAAGAAAATTGGATGAGAAACAAGATTAGTTGTTATAAAAAAGTACAGATTTTAAGTAAAAGACGAAACAACACTCCAAATATCTAAGTATCTTCATCATCTGTGTCTAGAAATTCATCTGGTAGAGAATGAGTAGGAGACATCTGTGGAAATTCATTGATACCTCACAGAGATTATTTTACTGGACACTTGCTTTCCCATGTAATTGTTTTTTGACATTTTGAATTGTTAACACATCTAAGTGAAAGAAACAAGCTCCTGTTGGTATGCATGTACCTTACAGATCCAGAAGTAACCATTTTCTCTCATCAACCTCAGGATTACCTGAGTATTTCAGCATTATGACTGGTGAATATTTTGAGAAAGATACTTTCTTAATCGAGTTAAATATAATCGTTTAACCATTTATCACAGTTGGTGAACTTTGATAGGATATTCTGCTGAACTGAGGGTTGCTCGACATTCACCATGAGTAGGGTTACATCTCCCACGTGTACCCTGATGCTTTTTAATTTCACATTGAGGGAAGTTGTTGAGGTTTACTCCTAGCGGTTTGCTCGACTTTCACCATGAGTAGGGTTACATCTCCCAGGTGTACCCTGATGCTTTTTAATTTCACATTGAGGGAAGTTGTTGAGGTTTACTCCAAGCGGTTTGCTCGACTTTCACCATGAGTAGGGTTACATCTCCCACGTGTACCCTGATGCTTTTTAATTTCACATTGAGGGAAGTTGTTCAGGTTTACTCCAAGCGGTTTGCTCGACTTTCACCATGAGTAGGATTACATCTCCCACGTGTACCCTGATGCTTTTTAATTTCACATTGAGGGAAGTAGTTGAGGGTTACTCCAAGCGGTTTGCTCGACTTTCACCATGAGTAGGATTACATCTCCCACGTGTACCCTGATGCTTTTTAATTTCACATTGAGGGAAGTAGTTGAGGGTTACTCCAAGCGGTTTGCTCGACTTTCACCATGAGTAGGGTTACATCTCCCACGTGTACCCTGATGCTTTTTAATTTCAGATTGAGGGAAGTTGTTGAGGTTTATTCCAAGCGGTTTGCTCGACTTTCACCATGAGTAGGATTATATCTCTCACGTGTACCCTGATGCTTTTTAATTTCACATTGACGAAAGTAGTTGAGGGTTACTCCAAGCGGTTTGCTCGACTTTCACCATGAGTAGGGTTACATCTCCCAGGTGTACCCTGAAGCTTTTTAATTTCACATTGAGGGAAGTTGTTGAGGTTTACTCCTAGCGGTTTGCTCGACTTTCACCATGAGTAGTATTACATCTCCCACGTGTACCCTGATGCTTTTTAATTTCACATTGAGGGAAGTTGTTGAGGTATACTCCAAGCGGTTCGCTCGACTTTCATCATGAGTAGGGTTACATCTCCAACGTGTACCCTGATGCTTTTTAATTTCACATTGAAGGAAGTTGTTGAGGGATACGCCAATTTGCCAGTTTGATTCAATCATAATCTCCATTTGGGAATTTTTAGGAGTACCCCAATATACACCATGGATATTATGGATGACTATTTTCGGAGAATTTTTATATTTAATGTCAGTATTTAGGAGATATCTGCGATTCTCAAATTTCATTAGAGCGATGATTATTACAATTTCTGGATTTTTAAATTTCGACGTGAATTTTAATTTAGGAAGTTTCGAATTTTAGATTTGAGTTTAGGGAATTTTTAGATTTTTGATTTTTAATTTTTGGAATTTTTGAATTTAGGATTTATTGGATTTTGGATTTAGATATTGGATTTTTACGCTTAATGTTTTAAATTATATACAGTACAAGCTGAGCCCGGCAATGCCAATCAAAGAATGTGTTGGCGTTGTAATTTTGTTTCTTAAAGTGCTTTTGGATACACATTTTTCAATTTTCGTTTACCACCTCTAAGCTGTCGTAAAATGAATTAACACATTTTTAAACATTTGTGGGAGCGTGCACAACAACTCACCAAAGTCTCATCGCAATCGGATGAATGGCATATGAACGTATACGGACTTTTGTTTAAACGATTCGTGCGCTGTCACTCATTTGTTGAATCTACTCGGGCGCTACCTACTGTGAAATGGATTTACTAAGTTAGAAACCTTCACGGAAGTGTACACAACAACTCGTCTAAGTGTCATCGCAATCGATGAATGGTATATGAACGCATATGAGATTTTGTTGAAACGCTTCGCCCGTCGTCACTCATTTGTTGCATCTACTCGTGCGCTACGTATTGTAAAATAGATTTACTAAGTAGAAAACCTTCCCTAGCGTGTACACAACAACTCATCAAAGCTTCATCGCAATCGGATGAATGGCATATGAACGCATACGAGAATTTGTTTAAACGATTCACGCGCCGTCACTCATTTGTTAAATCAACTCGTACGCTACCTATCGCAAAATCGATTTACTAAGTCTGAAACCTTCCCTTGAGTGTTCTCAACGATTCACCTAAGTTTCATCGCAATCGCATGAATGGTATATGAACGCATACGGGACTTCATTGAAACGATTCTCGTGCATTCGCTCATTTGTTGAATCTACTCGTGCGCTACCTATTGTAAAATGCATGTAGGCCTACTAAGCCAGAAACCTTCCCTGGAGTGTACGCAATATCTCACCCAAGTTTCATCATTATGGGACGAATGGTATAGGAACGCATACGGGACGTTGTTGAAACGCTTCGCGCGTCGTCGCTCATTTGTCAAACTACTCGTGCGCTGCCTACTGTGTAATGGATTTATTAAGCCTGAAACCTTCCCTGTTGTGTACACAACATCTCACCCAAGTTTCATCGCTATCAGTCGAATGGTATATGACCGCATACGGGACTTTTTTGAAACACTTCGCGCATCTCCGCTCATTTGTTGAATCTACTCGTGCGCTACCTATTGCAAAAAGCATTTACTAAGCCAGAAACTTTCCCGGAAGTGTATATAACATCTTACCAAGTTTCATTGCTATCGGACGAATGGTATATGAACGCATACGGAACTTTGTTGAAACGCTTCGCGCGTAGTCGCTCATTTGTTGAATCTACTCGTGCGCTACCTATTGTAACATGGATTTACTAAGCCAGAAACCTTTCCTGGAGTGTACACAACCGATCACACAAGTTTCATCGCTATCGGACGAATGGTATATGAGCGCATACGGGACTTTATTGAAACGCTTCGCGCGTCATCGCTCATTTGTTGAATCTACTCGTGCGTTACATATTGTAAAGTGGATTTACTTCAGATGTGTACACAACATCTCACCCAAGTTTCATCGCAATGGGATTAATTGCATATGAACGTATGTGGGATTTTGTTGAAAGGAATCGCACGCCATTTTGTTGAAGCTCCTCGCGCGCCACCATTGTAAATTG
The DNA here is from genome assembly GCA_946902985.2 of Meconema thalassinum. Classification (NCBI taxonomy): domain Eukaryota; kingdom Metazoa; phylum Arthropoda; class Insecta; order Orthoptera; family Tettigoniidae; genus Meconema; species Meconema thalassinum. The sequence goes on along the minus strand of OX336388.2, from coordinate 50,491,310 downwards.
GATTTACTACGCCTATAACATTCCCTGGAGTGTGCACAACAAGCAACCAAAATTGGATCACAATCGGATGAATTGTATGTGAACGCAACGCCAATACTCATTTGTTTAAACTACTCGCGCGCTATCTACTGAAAATTGGATTAACTATGTCTATAACCATGGCGGATGTGCGCACAACAACTCACCAAAATTTGATCGCAATCGGATGAATGGTTTATGAACGCATGGAAGACGAACAGACAGACATTTTTTTAAATATATAAGCTATCGGAGATTTTTGTATCAAAAGGATAATTTAAGGCTATTTTCGAGGTTATTATAAGAGTGCATCATTAACAGATCTTGGTGAAGATCGATATTGGATTATTTTAAGGAGAGAACAGATCTAATTTATGATAATGAGAGTGAACATTGAATTCACTATTTTGAAGTCAGACAGTAACAGCTGGTAGGAATAATTTAATAAAGAATTTTAGGATATTCTTATTAAATTCTGAGATCATACACAATAGTGACACATTGAATAAATAGCAACGTATATAATCTCTTGTTTGATCAAATAATTATATCTTTATTAGACAGTAGAACAGATCAGTATGTTGAGAAAAAACTGTATTATTATTATGAAAATACTAATGAAAAGATATTTTTTATTAATGAATATTATAGGATTATTACAAACAAAATTTAACATTTAGCATTATATCATGGAAAAATAAGAGTATCTATTCGGTGTATAAAAGGAAGCATGATATTATAAATGAAAGCACGATATATAAGCAGAAATAGTTATGAGTAAGATGATGTTAATTGAAGATATATGAATCTGCTATAATGAAAGGTATAAGTAAACCTTTCAATGATCATGGCGGCTTTCTTGACCAACTGTAATGGAATAATATGATAATATGAGTACAGGAATATAGGATCTACGATGAAATAACATTATTGTGCTATAGGAAATAAAGGTAGACGACATAAGGGTAGGTGAATATTAAAATATTGTGCTAATGCAAATTTTCATTAAGAATGAAAATAAGGTCAACGATGATGCTTAAATGTTACACAATTCGATAATGCAACGGAAATGATAAACGACTGCGTGTATTTCAACAGCAGAGGGCGACTATAACAATATACAATTATAGTCTAATAAATGAAATGATAGCTATGTTGAAACAGTATTATCTTATTGAGAGTTACCGATAATTAATTTTATTGAACCTGATATGACGTGAAACTTAAACTTTACTTCAGTGTACGGCCATAGTTAAATGATATAGACAAGGGAAGCCAGAATAGAAGAGAAATGAGTTCGTAAATTTCAGAATTGATGGGTATTGAGTTACGAGAAGTTTAAAGAGAATTCGAAAGTCATAAAAGCTAATGTAAATAGATATAAATAATTCAAGAAGAGTAGAATCAGAATGTGAATAGTAAAATAAGACTTAGTTATGGGTAGCAATGATATTTTATGAATTAAAAGATTAATATGCGCATTTTTAGGAATTTAGAAATACTTAGCGTGACATTATAAAGTCAGAAAAATATAAAATTAAGGATTTTATTTCGTACTCCTATCAATAAGCAAGTGGACTATAGATAAGAATGCGAGGAACATTTTTAGGAATTTCAGTTACTGTTAGAAGAATTTTATTTTGAGTAAATGTTTTTCATTTTTCTTTTCTTTTCTGATCTAGAGAAAAAAAATTCGTTTAAATTGCGTTAAATGAATAAATTAACGAGTTCGTTTTTACGATAGCTCGTTTCAGTGATAAATTGTACTAAGGAGGTAATTATAGGTGCCCAAAACCTTTATCCGTCACGCTCGAGAATACAATTTTTCTTTCTCTCAACCCACGTAATATAGTCCCATAGTACAATAAAAGTTAGAGTGTGCCTTATTATGTTTTATTTGTCTGCGTTATGCAGTGGTTTTTCCAGCCGGGGGCCGTGAAACTTCGGCGATCCAGCCCATCTTCGTATAATGACGACGACTCTTATCTTAATTGAAGTGTAGTGTACCCAAATCGTGAATTGTAGACATTAAGTGTTTTTGATATTATTGGTGGCAATATTCTGTTTTAGGACAAATTGTCACCGCAGAATTGCCCCTATATGCAAAAGAAGTAAATGAATGAATCTTGCGGGTATACAAATTGCATTGACTGTAGGTGTGTAATTGATAGAGCCCCTCACCGCCTTGTGTTAAAATGTCCATTTATAGCACTGTTGGTTCTAAATTACATTACATGATAATAAATTACCGCCACCATGTACTAATTTGTGTTTTCTCAAAAGTCCTCTCACAGCAAATGTGCCATCGTATATACCCAAGTACATAGTTATAGCTCCTCGTCACTTTGGATTATGATGTGGCACATCTAATATCTTCTACTAGCTAATTTGGCTTGACATATACTACATGAATATGTCCTATTACCGCTATGAGAGAACGTGTGCCCCGTATTTCCTCACTGAGTGAAGTTTGCTTCACATATACAACATCAATATGGTTCCTTGCTGCTATGTGTAATGATTTGTCTTCAATATCCACTTTCCTATTCGAGTGAATTTGGCTCAACATATATTACTTCAATATGGCATTTCACCGCAATGGGTTAACAAGTACGTCCTTGAATCTCCTTCCCAAGAAAATCTGGATTGACATATATCACATGAATGTGACTTGTAACCCCCACGTATTAACATACAGTATGTCTCTTACATATTCTATATGAAACTTGCTTCTCTGGTAAGGGTTAACATGCGAGTTTTCAAATGTCTTATCCGAACTATCTTTGCATCACATTTGTTACCGTACAATCAGCTTGATTACTCTTGCTTCAAAGATCCTGTCTAGAATAATTTACATTAGGATGGAAAGCCAGATAGAAAAGAAGTTGGGTGAAGACCAGTTTGGTTTCAGGAGAAATGTAGGAACAAGGGAAGCTGTACTAAATCTTAGGCTGATTTTGGAAGATAGAATAAGGAAGTATAAGAGAACGTTCATGGCATTTGTAGACTTAGAAAAGGCTTTTGATAACGTTGATTGGACTAAATTGTTTGATATTTTGAAATCTATTGGAATAAAATACAGGGATAGGAGGGTGATCTACAATCTATACAGAAACCAGACAGCAGTCATTCGAGCTGAAGGACATGAGAGAGAAGCTGGTATTCAGAAAGGTGTAAGGCAAGGCTGCAACTTATCACCCATACTTTTCAATCTTTACATTGAACAAGCAATGAAGGAAATTAAAGAGAAATTTAAAGTGGGAGTGAAGATTCAAGGAGAAATAATTTCACCTCTGAGATTTGCTGATGACATAGTCATCTTAGCCGACACGCCTGAGGATTTGAATGGGTTTTTGAATGGTATGGACTCCGTCCTACGGAAAGAATACATGATGAAAATTAATAAATGTAAAACAAAAATACTGGAATGCGGCCGAAATAAATCAGAAACATCCATGGACATCAAATTGGCAGATGAAAAGCTGAAGGAAGTAGGAGACATCTGTTAATTAGGAAGCAAAATACCCAGTGATGGACGAAGCAAAGAGGATATAAAAAGTAGGTTGGCTCAGGCAAGGAAAGCCTTTCTACAAAAAAAGGAATCTGTTGACATCGAATATAGATTTAGGTAATAGAAAGTCCTTTTTAAAGCCTTTGTCTGGAGCGTGGGGCTCTATGGAAGTGAAACTTGGACTATTGGTGCAGCAGAAAAGAGGCGAATTGAAGCATTTGAAATTTGGTGTTACAGGAGAATGATGAAGATCAGATGTGTAGATATGGTTACAAACGAAGAGGAATTAAGACGAGTGGGAGAGGAGAACTGTTTCTGGCGACTGCTAATGAAGAGAAGATATAGGTTAGTAGGACACATACTAAGACACCCAGGAATAGAAAGCTTAGTGATGGAAGGAAGAGTTGAGGACAAGAACTGTAGGGGTAGACCAAGGTTAGAATATGTTAGATTGCCTCGGATGTGGTGTGTGGTAGCTATGTAGAGATGAAACGATTAGCACAGGACAGGGAGCCAAGGAGGGCTGCATCAAACCAGTCAAAAGACTGAAGACTCAAACAACAACAACAACAACATGTTATATAAAGACGGGGTTCCGCCTGAATGGGTTTAAATGCGTTTCATCAAATTTCCATTCTTAAAAAATTTGGCATTGCATATAATACATGTAACTTTATTTTCAGTTGTCGGTTAACATGTGCGTTTTAAAAACGTCCCTTTAAAGAAAATTTGGCATCGCAAAACCTGCATGAAATTGGTTTCGCTCCGGTGTGGAATTCCGGTGAGCGAATTTAGCGTCACATATGCTCCACGATTTGAGCTTTTCGGCCGGTATGGGTTAACATGTGTTTCCTCAAACTACCTTTAACAGTAAATCTTGCATCACATACACCGCATGAAACTGGCTTTTCTCCTGTATGGGTTAACATGTGAGTTTTTAAGTGACCCGTCTGGGCAAATTTTGCGTCACATATACTACATGAATACGGCTTCTCGCCGCTATGAGTTACCATGTGCTTCTTCAAATATTCTCTGCGAGCAAATTCGTCGTGACTTATATATGACATGAATGGGGCTTCTCGCCACTATGGCTAAGCATGTGTTTTTTCAAATTTCCATTCTTAGTAAATTTAGCATTACATATATTACACGAAACTGGCTTCTCTCCGGTATGGGTTAACATGTGCGTATTCAAATGTGCCTTTTGTGTAAATTTTGTTTGACATATTCTACATGAGTAAGGCCTTTTTCCAGTATGGGTTAACATGTGTTTCCACAAACTACCTTTAACAGTAAATTTTTGATCACATAGACCACATGAAACTGGCTTTTCTCCAGTATGAGTTACCATGTGAGTCTTCAAATTTTTTTTGGACTAAATTTGGCTTCGCATATACTACATTGGTAAGGCTTGTCACCACTATGAATTAACATATGTTTATTTAAATTTCCATTCATAGCAAATCGGGCATCGCATATACCGCATGGATATGGCTTCTGGTCGTATATTAGCGAGTCTCCTTCCACATTAGCTCGTTGATTACTGCATGTATCACTAGTAAGGGTCTTCTCAACAGGTTGCTTCTGACAAGTTCCTTCATGTGCTGTGCTAGTATATTTTCCTCCATTATTACCTAAGGTGCAAGACGTCCTTAAAAAAGGATCCAACGCATCTGAACAAATCAATCTGAAACAAGTGGTGCTAATATAGTGCATAGAAGTTTCAACAGGGAGATAAATAGATAAGTTTACGTATAGTAAGGAAATTCAAAACATTTTTGTAAATGTTAATTATAGGAAGGGCATTCCGAAATCTTATTTGATGTATTTGTAGTAATAGTCTTTCATAAGAAGACAGAATAATTTTATTTGTGAGGTATATTAAATATTTGGAACTCAGTAGATAATAAGAACTTCTAATGACACTGTGCTTCAATTTCTCTGTAAATAATTTAATTTCTTGCATATATGACTTTAACTTGAGATATATTTTGTGTTAAATTTCGGATATTACAATCCTGCAATCAAATTTCAGTACACAGTTTTCTAATATAAGTATGATTGACATAGCATACGAGGTTTGTTACATTCGGTACAATTTTACATGAGAATATTGGCATTCAGTATGTAAAATTGCAATTATTGTGAAAATGAAAACAATGTTCAGATGAAGTAAACCTCCTGATTCATTACCTAAGGGCAGTGTTAAGGGTTCTAAGCGAAAAACAAGGACAACCTGGAGATCGAAACTGCTACCGGAGATCCCAATTAGAAATTTTAGTCAGGAGGGCAGTGGGTTACAAGAGTTCATACAAACACACTGGACCAATCTTGCAAAGTACATGCACATTTAAACGAACAGATATCAGTGCATATCCTAACTAAATAGGTTCACAGACTCACTTAGCTCTGCGCACCCACAAAGAAAGCACATGAAAGTCATAGAAAGATTGAACAAGAAAGAAGACAGTCCTTTCTTTTAAATAAATTTTTAAAAAATCCAGCAAAATAAGCAAAGTATAGACTTTCATGTCAAAGTTATCCAAAATAGGATTTCACAAGTTACATTTCTGGAGTTTGAAAGTACTATTCCACTTCCCCTGATATAAATCAACGTAATTAATATCAGAAACAGAAAATTAGTTCTTCGATGGCCATGTAACGGGAGCACGCAAGCTTTTCTACCAAATGAACTCCCACGGTTTCTGGAGAACGTGCCACTGCATGAGGGATTACGAATGTGGTGGCAATTATGTGAGGATCGATCTCACGGATCAGTAGTCGTCCGGAACCATCTTCATGCAGCATATCTAAATAAATTGATAGAGGAGGACTCGTTTTCTCCCCTACATGATCACCCGATCTTACGCCACTTGACTTCTTCTTGTGGAGTCACCTTGGTCCAGGAAACTACTGGTGTAACTACAGATGGTGTGGGAGAAATCTATTAACGAGAATCTTAAAGATTGGGTGAGTAACAATAACGGGTATTAAGGCGAGTGTAGGAGGCTGATTCTCGCGTCTGGTAATGAATTGAAGAGATAGATTGGTATGGGAACACAAGGCACCAGGAATAACAAACTTAGTTATGGAAGGGAGGGTCGAGGACAAGAACTGTATGGGCAGACCAAGGTTGAAATATGTCAAATAGATTTGGTTCGGATGTAAAGATAACGGAACGCAGTAGGAAGACATCAAGAAACACTTTTGACTACGATTGGCAGGTGAAACGCTAAATTTTATTTATTGATCGTATGGCTTTTGGTGCCGGGAGTGTCCGAGGACATGTTCGGCTCACCCGAGGCTGTAGCTGCTTATAGCGAACACCCATAGCGAGAGCTACAAGTTCCGTTCAATTTCAAGTAGTTCTAACTTTCGTAACCAGACGTCAATGATACCTAGTGGTGAACATTGGAACTTTTTGTTTGATAGAGCTTTCCAACGAAATCTAACCTAGAAATTTAGCTTCACACAAGTTTAGTTAGTGGAAGGATCTTTTACATGGCCTAAATCTATGACATGGGACCGCCAGCATTAATTCCCTCCAAGGGAAAGCATACTGAAGGATTTTAACGCTCTTAAGAAATCCGACGACTTCGGTCGGTTTTGAACCCGCTATCTTGGGCACAGCAGTTCAGGTAAAGGAAGTAGGTGACTGCATCAAACCCGTCTATTGACTGAAGACTCAAACGACTGCTATCAGAATGATAACTCACCTGAGTTACGCCTGAGAATAGGCGCATTTCCCTAAAGAAACAAATTGTTGATCCAATGCCGAAGGTCAAGTAGTGGAGGGATGAACATTTTGCCTTATATGGCCCTCCACATGTAAACATCCAACGCCTGGGGATTGTAAAATTGTAATGGACAAGATGGGATCCCGGCTGTGTAGGATAGATACAAAGGGACGCTTGATAATACTGCGGGATCGACTCACTTTGTGCTAACACAAATGGATTTGCTTCGGATGTAGAATGTGGTACCTACGTACTGTGCTCTCTGGTGGCTTTACACCATAACAAGATGCGTAATTTTAGTCAAACCTCTCTCTGTTCACTTAGGTGGTGGTGATTCTGGCGAAGCACTGTTGTTTTCTGTCGATGGGACCACATCCACACGCGGATGTGCTGCTGGTACTGTGAGAGTTGAGATCCTTAACTGGTGTGGCCTCCGCTCGCGCTGACTCTCATGTTAAGTTATTTTTGCTTTAATTACAATATCGGGTGTAACAAAAAGGTACAGCACAAATTGTGGGACACATTCCTCACACGTAGACGAAGACATTGTGTTATATGAACATGGGTCCGGAAACGCTTTGTTTCCATGTTATACCTCATTGTTTCCAACTCATTTATCATGGGAAACATACAAGAACAGAACGTACCAGCACACCACATGGAACCCTTGCTCACAGGAAATGTTCAATATGCCCTCCGTGCATCAACCCACCGCCGTAGTGACTCTCGGATGCGCAGATGTATCCCTGGAGTACTGCGTATGGTGTCATAGTCTTCCATAATACGGGCACGGAGACTCTGAACATCATGTACTGGGGTTCGGTACACAAGAACTTTCAAATGCCCTCACAAATAAAGTTCAGTGATTTTACGTCCGGAGAGCGTGGAGGCCAGGCAATTGGTCCACCTCTACCTATCCATTTTCACCAAATCTGTTATTTAGAAGCCGAGGAGGTGCTCCATCGTGCATGAAGTACATGTTTTGTCGCAAAACTAAAGGCACATCTGCTAAGTCGCATGGCAACAGGGCCATGTAAAACAAACCAATGGCGGCGCACCTTCGATAATGACAACGTAACCAAGAGTGCATGTTCCCCACGATTCTAACGTTCGGTTCTTGTGTGGTTCCCATGCGTAATGAGTTTGAGACAATGAGGTGTAACATGGAAACAAAGCGTTTCCAAACCCATGTTCATATAACATAATTTACTCGTCTACGTGTGAGGAATGTGTCCTGTAAATTGTGCCGTACCTTTTTGTTGCACCCTGTATACAGGGTCATTATCTACAGTGTTGCACGTATAGAGAATATTATGATTACTGTGATTGTTGATCATACCTAGACACCAATTCACATTGTTCGAACGTGTGTATATCGATAATTCGTATATGAAAAGCAGAATGTCTTGTTCTGCAACACGACGAAAATTTGAATCAAGTTCCAAGGAAGACCTGTGCCTAATGCCAGCATAATTAGGAGGCTCGCTAAACGATTCAAGAAACAGGCTCCATTAATAAATAAAAAAGTTAACAGGCAACGATGTGTTCTTACAGAACGAAAATTAGATGAGATTGTTGTCCATTCTTTTATCAGAAGATGTCAGGTGTGTGTTACAAGAGAGGGAGGACATTTTCAGCATCGGCTATGGGCACATTATTGAACATGTTTGGTAAAAGTGTAAAAGTGTGCGCCAACCACCAGCTGCACCGTATACGCATGCCCGCGATCTGCGCCAGTCAAAGCCGGATTAACTTGCCGTGTATACCGGGGCACACACAGATAATGACCCTGTATTTAAGCTATTAATTACATATAAAAAAACGTTTACTCAATTCATATTTACACAGACTATTCTAATTTCTTTTTCTGTTCTTTTAAAAGCAAATTACTAACATGTTCAAATGTGATTTATGGATATCAAAATAGTAAACATGGAACAATTGCGTTTGCTTGCATATATATTGTTCAGCTATATTTAACAGACAGGATGAGCTTTCCCGAAACACGCTTCGAAACTCCTCAAGCCTTTTACCAAACTTATCTCTAATCTTCACACAATACGCACTAGGTCTTAAAGTAGCAAATCAACGAAAAGTACTGTGCCCGAATTCACCAATCAGTACCTATATCCGCTGCACTGTAAGGGATTGCAGACACGTAGCTACCCAGCTCACAAACTTACCATTGTCTGCTAAGTAAAAATTGGGAATTCCAGGAACACACAGGTTAGATCTATAAAAGAAAATAGTACTACCAGCGTAGGCACAAATTTCTACTAGCATTTACATTTAAGCAAATCGAGAAACTCCAATCTCGAGGGGTGATAAGGTCTGTCTATAGTGAGCGCCTGTATCTTACCTAGCAGTACTATTTTCGGCGATGACAAAATGAAAATTATGTCAGCTAAGATAAAAATTGGCTAATTCGCTAAAGAGCGCCAGCCGTTTATTGTGCTAAGAAAATACACACATATCCTGACTGCATATCTATCATTAGTGTCTACTTGACACTGCAAGAAATTAAAACTCAAAATAAACTAAAAACGTGGCACTAATACAACATGTCCTGAAAATAAAGATTGGAGAATTCGGTACTCCACTGAAATATGAGAAAATTATGAAACGGCGTGATTTCAAACATTACCTTAAATTATACATTGCGTTTCATATTTGAACCGTAGTTCCACATCTAAATATGTAAGATCAAAATTTACTCAGTATTCATTATATATCCATATGTACAATGATTCGTGATTAGCACAAATATTCACTTAACTGCGTTGAAGTGATTATATAATATAAATATAATATAAACGAGTCTTTACAAGTCAAACTTCCGTAACAAACACCGTAACTCTATCGGTAGAAAGTATAAATACTAGTCTGAATCAAGAGATCATTAAATCTTGAAAAATTCCTGAAATTCTTTGCTCGGCTTACAATTTCTTTGATAAACGTGAATATTCGAAGTGCATGGCATTTGACCTTCATTCCACACTCCTATTCCAAAATCATACAACAATCACATTATTTCTTAAACACCCTGTACAGAACTTGCCTCAAATACAATTAAACAATGTCACATTCGCTGTGATCAAAACTAGGAAACGTGACTCCTCAGTCTCCATTCGTGACAATACGTAACACATTTACGTCTACGATTCCTTTCTTGCACGGTATTCCAAATCTAAACTCCCATTTCAGTGCATTTTCTCAATCAATGCAAAGAAAATTAGTAACTTTATTAAATATCCACGACCATTGTGAATATTGTTCAAGAAACAAACTTTAACAATCTCCTCTATCCTTATACAAAATTTCATCGTGCCTACAACTTCAATTCTGTAATTACTTTCTGTACAGTTACTTTTATATCACCCTGTGATTTAACTTTCTTAACTCCTTTTCACGTATTTAAATTCAGTTATCACATTATTGCAACTTTCAAAGAATTGTCAGCAAGAATTCATATTTAACAAATGATATAAGTGTGTCCTCCTTGTTTGTGAATATACTTAAGCCTTAACTATCTTCGTGGAATATTTGTTTAACAAATTTATCTAGGCTTTTTAATGCTCTAAATGTTTTATTTGACATATATATAAAGGTTCTTGAAATACCTTTGTTACTAGGATATATGGTATATTACGTTACAGCATAGTTCTACATATCTGTCTGTTTCATTACAGTGAATTTGGTATTCATTGATTTAATTATCTATCAAGTATTTGGACTATCTTTTACCAGATTTTGTGTCGTGTAACAATCCATTTTTGTTCACAGTTGGTTTAAAATAAATTTCTGACACTCGAATCAACATCTTGAGTTGTCGAAATATTTGACACTTCGTGTCATAGCTTTTTGAATATACGGTACTTAAATTGTTCAATATACGTTCCATCGCTGCGTATAAAACAGATTTATTTAATTTAACGCAAGTATCTATAATTCTAAACGATTTTATATTGAAATGATTTAACGTTAACAACTGCAATACGCAAATAAAATTTCGTCCAAATGACGGAAATTTTCAATAAAAATGACTTCTAAGAAAATACTGAAATACTGGATTAAAATCTACACAATTTTAAATACAATGACAAAATTATACGATTGGCCAATTAGGATAAACACAGAACATGACTACAATTCTACTAAATATAAATCAATCTCTTCTCTACCTTGAGTTGGAGACGGTCTCTGATGTATCATGTCTCGTCTGGCAAGCCAAATGTGTGCGTGAGCGCAACGCCCACAGCTGTGCGAACCGCTTGTGAAGGGGCCTGCTGGACAGCTCTCACAGTGGGACAAGGTCGATGACATAACTGGGTTAGCGACCTCTCCGTGTAACAGCAAGTCTCTTCCTCACTCCTTCGCTCGTCTCCCGCAAGTTGTCCGGATCTTCTGACGATACCCCTTCATTGCGCCGACATCGCTCCTCAAGGTTGAAATTCGATTGTTCTATAAGAGTCTTTGAGAGTATACTGGATGTATATGAACTCGTGTTAAGAAGTATAAATTTGTTCTGCATTTCAGCGCATCGCGTAGATGTTCAACTGCGCCGTCCATGTTGTGGAATACTGGGTTCAACTCTTCATTTCTGTAGTTTCTACTTCCCAATAATGTGCATCTTAGCACGTAGTCATAATCAGTTTAATGATTACACCTGTACAACTTCCCCGTTGCCAATTCATAAACTGCATTCTGTATAATTCCCAAGTATTAGCTGAATTGTAGGAATAATGAAGCTCTTTTCCTGAAGTGAATCGTTTGCATCTATCTGCGTGAGATATATAATAGCTTCGTATTGAAATACCGAAGTAACAAGCTGTGTTTCAAAATCACTGGTCTATATGCTGTGCTGGTCTTAGTTAGAATGTCCCTTGCTCCGCAAGTCACAGCCTTCTGACTTCACACTCCTCCTCTCCACTTTCGTGATGCGTGGCACTGTTCTAGAAACTACTTGTTTCTACAATCGCGGTCTTGTCTTGTCTCGATATGAATTTGGAATGAACTGCTCGTCCTTGCCCTCCGAGTACGGCAAGTTCCTCGCTTTTCCTCCCCTCTCGAGGTGTGACGTAGCTCCCTATACTTCTCCTCACTCAGTGTGTCATCAACCTTGATCACTTCTCCCCCTGCACAACGTTTCTCTCACTTCTCGTGGTGTGACGCATTCTTACAATGTAGGCCTCCCTACATTCAGATAATAAATGCACAACCATATTTAAATAGTTCCTTCTTGCCTTCCATAATTGTTTAATTATTAATGATGCATATTATTACACTCTATTTCAACTTAGGTTTTTCATGTCACACAAATTTTTGAGGAATAAAAGATTTTAATTCGTTCTTTTATTTTTCCTGGGTCCCGGTTCATATCCCGTCTGGATCTTTAGTATTGGCCTTAAATAAATTCGGGCGCAGTACCAATGATGAAGCAAAGAGCATTGCTACGAAAATCGTGAGGTGCTGTGAGTATTGTAAAAAGGACATTGATGCTTCCAAATTCAGAGCTCATTCGAGAACTCATGTCAATCAAATTAATGTATTTCATGTTTACCAAAGTAGGAACACTGATGAAACTGCTAGCGCTTTCAATGGGCGAACATTGGCTGTTAACACTTAAGCAAAAAAGGAAATTCTGTCAGATCACAATCGGAGGACTCATGTACCTGCACTTTACAACCATTGTACAGTTTTAGGCCCGAGGAGAATTACCATACAGCCGTCTGCTGCAGTGACACAAAATGCAAAGCTCCATTCGAGTGATCACATCTCAAGCATATCTCAACATCCTGGGTTATTGATAACCACGGTGCCTCAGGCTTACGACACAATGACTGCTAAGAAGCTACAAAAGAGCATGGCTTAGATGTCCACTACCCCAATGGCGTTCCGGGCAGTGTGCACCATGATCCCGCTGATGAGCCTAATTTGGTGCACTTAGGGGAAACCCAGCTACAGTCCCGGCAAAAACCTAGAATATTTACTGGAGTTTCATTACTTGGCCGTAAAAACTGACGAGCCTGGTGTGCTCCTTCAGGAGAACACTGACAGTAAGACCTTTCTGCCCTATGTGTTCGTCTCTACACCCAATAAAGTCTCCTCACACAAAGAAAGACAACCCTTAGTTGGGTCGGGATGCTGATGAATTTTAAAGTGTATACCAAACCCCATCACAGAAAAATCCCTAGATGATGACATCTTGAAATCTAGGGGCAGATGACCTCGTAGTTCCGCCCCTTAAAACAACAATGACTAACTATCTTGAAATATCAATTTCTAAACAGTACACCTACGATCATCTAAGCAGCATTCTGTGGGATATGTTGATAACTGGCAAATTACTTAAATTCTCCAAGAATTTAAGATTAGTTGCCCTTGATATTTGACTGGAATTATTTCTAGCAATACCGGGAGAAGCGGATGCTATTTACGCTCGCAGTTTTGGTTGCAAAGGAGTCACAGTAGCCCACTAAGGGAGGTTAAAAGAAGTAGACGTTCCTTACAAAACTAATATCACAGTCATATTCTTATCCCTGCAATATGTATAACTCTACCAACCAAATTAAAGGGCTTATACAAGTCAGAAATATCTCCTATAAGCAGACTAACGAATGTTCCTTAAATACGCCAGTCAGTGAAAACTGTATGAGAACGGATAATTTGGGAGGTGCTATCTAGAAAGTTAATATCAACATCTGCTTCTATAATGAGACAGACAGCAAGAAAAAGAATTTCAAAGGCAGATACAAAGACACATCTTTCGCTGCAAATATACCCTATTCATAGCTAACACTTTCAGTTATACATTCATCAAGGTGGAAGAACACTTTCGTTTTTAAGCTGTACACTTACTCATTTAAATGTTTTCCACTTGCATCATTTTCTTCATGCTGGATTTCTTCTTTCACAACCTGGGGATAAGATGGAATAATTTACTTCTTTGCGATCACCTTATAAAAATATGTAATTGTACAACACAGCTCAATTGAAGTAAAGATATATTCGCTTAACAACTACCAGACATTAGTTTCATACTGTCCATCACGCCTTACTGGCAGAGATGTCTTCACTAGGTCTGTAACTTATAACACACCATCAAGCCATCACATATTACTGACAGAGATGTCTTCACTAGTTCTGTAACTTATAACACACCATCAAGCCATCACGCCTTACTGGCAGAGATGTCTTCACTAGTTCTGTAACTTATAAAACACCATCAAGCCATCACATCTTACTAACAGAGATGTCCTCACTAGTTCTGTAACTTATAACACACCATCAAGCCATCACGCCTTACTGGCAGAGATGTCTTCACTAGTTCTGTAACTTATAACACACCATCAAGCCATCACATCTTACTGACAGAGATGTCTTCACTAGTTCTGTAACTCATAAAACACCATCAAGCCATCACATCTTACTGACAGAGATGTCTTCACTAGTTCTGTAACTTATAAAACACCATCAAGCCATCACATCTTACTGACAGAGATGTCTTCACTAGTTCTGTAACTTGTAATACACCATCAAGCCATCACATCTTACTGACAGAGATGTCTTCACTAGTTCTGTAACTTATAAAACACCATCAAGCCATCACATCTTACTGACAGAGACGTCTTCACTAGTTCTGTAACTTGTAAAACACCATCAAGCCATCACATCTTACTGACAGAGATGTCCTCACTAGTTCCGTAACTTATAAAACACCATCAGGCCATCACATCTTACTGACAGAGATGTCTTCACTAGTTCTGTAACTTATAAAACACCATCAAGCCATCACATCTTACTGACAGAGATGTCTTCACTAGTTCTGTAACTTATAAGACACCATCAAGCCATCACGCCTTACTGACAGAGATGTCTTCACTAGTTCTGTAACTTATAAAACACCATCAAGCCATCACATCTTACTGACAGAGATGTCCTCACTAGTTCTGTAACTTATAAAACACCATCAAGCCATCACATCTTACTGACAGAGAGATGTCTTCACTAGTTCTGTAACTTATAACACACCATCAAGCCATCACATCTTACTGACAGAGATGTCTTCACTAGTTCTGTAACTTATAAAACACCATCAAGCCATCACATCTTACTGACAGAGATGTCTTCACTAGTTCTGTAACTTACAACACACCATCAAGCCATCACACCTTACTGACAGAGATGTCCTCACTAGTTCTGTAACTTATAAAACACCATCAAGCCATCAAATCTTACTGACAGAGATGTCTTCACTAGTTCTGTAACTTATAACACACCATCAAGCCATCACATCTTACTGACAGAGATGTCTTCACTAGTTCTGTAACTTATAAAACACCATCAAGCCATCACATCTTACTGACAGAGATGTCTTCACTAGTTCTGTAACTCATAAAACACCATCAAGCCATCACTCCTCTAAAGACCAAGAGAGATCAGTGCATTAAAGGGAATAATATATTTTAAAATTAAGTTTTAACTGTAAGAGTATGATTTGACATGGGACTGGGCCCTCAATATTTGTACCAGCACATCATTTGGGAATGAAGGTATAAATATTCAGACACTATTTAAAACACGTTCCTCACGAAACACGCAATTAACTTAGTAGGTATGAAACTCAGCATCGGCCAACCTTGAAATAGTATTCCTTAGTTCCCCATTTTCATCTCCAGGCAAATAATGGAACGGTAACTCATATGACGCCATTTTCACTTCTTTTCAACTCCTTGCAATAATTCATCACTTCAATCCTCATTAACACCTGTTATGGGCTGGACAGAAGGGCATTTGGGTGTAAAAGTTACTGCCATACAGAACCTCCTCCCTCACACTGAAGTAATGGCAATAATAAGGATAGAAATGTATGCACATTAAAAACAAAACGATATACAGTAGAAACGATTTCTGACGGCAAACTAAAAACAAGTAGCCTAAGGTCAATCACATGTCTTCAAGAATATAATACTTGTGTTATAGCCATTTCCATATACTGCTTTCTCCCTGTCAGGATATAATCACACAAACTGTCAACAAATATGCGTACAATCGTGTTCTGCATGGAAGTTGGCAATCCAGACGACATCTCACCTGTCAAACGGGGTGGTTTTTACTGGGTAGTTCCAAATCAACACTTGCTGTGTACACAGAGAATACACCAAGAAGACCCTCTGTGTTGGAGGGCTATAGGAAGAATGGAAGCAGGACAGTCGCAAAGTGATGTGGCCCGATACAAATAATAATATCGTATGGCCTCGGGAGCCGGGTGCAAGCTTTGTTATTCGACACCCAGAGGGCAGCTTGCATGTCAAAGTTGCTTGGAACGCTACAAAAGTGAAGGAGATTAGATATATAAGCTCCTTCCCACTATAGCGGTATCTATTAGAATGGAGAAACTTTTGTATTGGCGGAAAATCCCGAGATTAATTTTGCCATTATGAACACGGCCTACTGAATTTAAATGGGTTATTTAACAAGCTAACAACGTACAACAAGCATGTCGTGATTCTTGCGCCTTTCAAAAATCCCTTACCACGGCCAGGAGCAAACCTGCAAGCTTGGGGGTTGGTTAACCACTCACCCACCGTGGCAAGTATGTGGCTTAATGTGAATCGTTCTGTTGTTTCTCAGACGAGGCGACAGTTTGTAGAGACCTAAAATGTATCCCGAAGACAAAGACAGAGTCGACCACTTGTGACATCAGAAAGAGAGGAGCGTTATTTGGCAGGGCACGACGGTACCACCTTAGAACTGCACGGCAACTGGGATCTGACCTCGCAGCATCAACTGGAACACTTGTATCGAAGCAAACAGTGTATAGAAGGCTTCGGAGACCAGCTGTATGTGTACCACTGTATGGGCACGATGGCACCGCCTTAGAACTGCACGGCAACTGGGATCTGACCTCGCAGCATCCACTCGAACACTTGTATCGAGGCAAACAGTGTATAGAAGGCTTCGGAGACCTGCTGTATGTGTACCAGTGTATGGGCACGATGGCACCGCCTTAGAACTGCACGGCAACTGGGATCTGACCTCGCAGCATCCACCGGAACACTTCTTTCGTGGCAAACAGTGTATAGAAGGCTTCGGAGACCAGCTGTATGTGTACCACTGACGCGTCTGCACAGAAGAGAACGTCTAGAATTTGGCAGATGACCTCGTAGTTCCGCCCCTTGAAACAACAATAACGTCTAGAGTGGAGTCGTCAACATGCCAACTGGACGGTCAAACAGTGGGCCAATGTTCTATTCACAGATGTGTCCCGATTTGGGCTGGAGAGTGATTCTTTCATTTTTTCTTCTTTTTTTCCATTCATTCATTTATTTGCCATTGGGGGTGGGTCCCCAGGTTGAAAATTAGATATACATAACATATAAATAATTATACATTACAATTCAACAACAATTAAACTGGAGTATTTACAAAAATAGTCAGTCTTTTCTTAAACACACCTATATGTTTGGGAATAGGCTCCAAGACTGTGGTCCAGTTATCAAAGGCACGGTTTACGAAAGAATATTTACCATAATTTGTTCGCTGTGGTCGGGACTTATCTAAGTATGATCACTCCTACTCATGTAAATGGGCTTTCCCATACGTTTGCTAAGTTCACCCCATGCTGGTTGTACATAGTGCAGAGTCTAGATTTCATCCTCCTGGCCTCAAGTGATTCCCACCCAAGTTTCTTTAATATACGGCTCACACAGCTCCTGGGATTAAAGTCACTGAGCACAAATCTAGCTGCCTTTCTTTGTACCACTTACAACTCATTTATGAGCCCTACTTGATATGGATCCCAGAATAGGTATTCCAGAATAGGTCTTACAAGTGACAAATATCCCAATTCTTTAGCAGAGGTACTACATCCTCTTAATACCCTCATTACAAAGTGCAGGGATTTGTATGCTTTAGAAACTACACATCCTACATGACTACTCCATTTCATATCATTCCTTACGTGAACGCCCAAATATTTGCAAGAATCTTCTTCTACAGGTATTTCCGAGCCAATGTTGTATTGAAAATCTTGCCTTTGCACTTACCTTGTTTTTATGAGACTACATTTTCTTGTGTTTATTTTCATTTTATTTTCAATCGCCCACTTACAGACCAGGTTCAGGTCTTGTGAGTCATGTATCTTTCGATATATTACACAATCATCCGCAAACAATCGACAGTCACTGCGAATCCCATTTTGGTAAGTCATTTATAAACGCCTAAAATAACAAAGTTCACATTACGCTGCCTTCAGCGATACCCGACGTTACGGTAATTTCATCCGAGAATCGGCCTACGACTTTCACTTTCTGGGAACGACCCGTCAAAAATTCTTGGATCCATAAAATTACTCTTCTATCAATCTTCGTCGAAGCTAATTTATGGAGTAGCATGTCATGCGGCACGGCATCAAATGCCTTCTCAAAATCTATAACTACGGTATCGACTGAAACTCCATTGTCTAACGATTCGCTAATATCTTGACGGATTCGCATCTGCAGAGAACCTGAACACGATTTTGGGACCCAATCATTGTGGAAGGAGACCGATATCGAGGAGGATCCCTAAAGGTTGGGCAGGGGTTATGTTGACTACTCGAACATCTCTTCAGGAAATTTCACGGGTAAATCAGTAAGATTAAACTGCTGTCAGGTATCGTGACGAGATCATGGGAACTCATGTTTGGTTGTTGCGAGGTGCTGTGGGCCTCGACTTCGTACTGATGGATGATAATACCCGACCTCATAGAACACAGTTGGTTGATGTTTGTTTGGAAACGGAAGACATTGCAGGCATGGTGTGGCTTGTTCGCTTTCCCGATTTGAATCCCATAGAGTATGTCTGGGACACACAAGGGAGACGAGTTGCATCACGTCAGCATTCTCCAAGACTTGCGAGCTGCTGTGCAGGAAGAATGGGCGTTATTGCCTCACCATGGGATTGATGACCTCATTCGCAGCATGACCCGCAGTTGTCAGGCCTGTATTGCTGCCAGAGGTGGTCACACCCCATACTGAGCACATTAACCAGTAGTAGGATGTGTGAGCAAATCCATGAATTTGGACTAAACGACGAACATTTTTGTCTACTGTTCTGCATGTTGCAGTAGTTTACTTTCTGTATTCTTTACATTGTTACTAAAATCTCGGCACGCATGTCATATGGTGTTCGCATGTTTAAGAACCCATTTGAATTCAGTAGGACATGTTCATACTGGCAAAATGAATCTCGGGATTTTCCGCCAACACAAAGTTCCTTATTTCTCTACTAGAAAGCGCTATAGTGTCAAGAAGCTTAGATATCTAACCTCCTTAACTTTCATAGTGCTCCAAGGAACGACAAATATTCGACATGCAAGCCACCCTCTGGCCGTCAAATGACAAGGCTTGCACCCAGCATTCGAGGCCATACGATATTATTATTACATTGTCGCTACTTTACTATCACCTGTTTATACAGTTTTGTGGCAAAATAAACACAACCTTGCAACATGTCCATTTGATGCTTTAATTTTGGACACCAGTGTACTTGGACAGCGCCGGACTGGGATTGTCTTTAGTTAGAACCATCCCAGCAATAGCCTGGAAGTTGAAGCAGAAGCCAGTTCCATGTTGGCTGAGGTATTGTGTTGTCCTTATGAGAGCATATTGTTTCACTCCTCTGACCAGAGTATATAATTGGGCCAAACCATGATCAATTGGTTTACCTCTAAAATCCTCCAAGTCCTTAATATTAGGTCTTTCACATAATATAAACAATGGCGATTCCTCCAGGTAGGACGTGAGGATCATCCTACAGTCAGCTCTCAGCTGTAAGTTTACTGTTAAAAAAAATTGATTGTTTTGTAAAATAGTCTTTGGGGCTACCTTGCGCGCCCTTTCGATAAGTTCTGTCTCACTGTCACTGTCAGTACTGCCCCCGTAAATTGAATTATATTGAGACCACGGCGGTTGTATTGGCAAATATGAATTAAGTTATGGCTGTCATAGTTGTGACGTGGATATTCATGACGTAGGCACGGATGACGCAGACTTCACGCAAGTAGGCTGGTTGAACTGAGATTCTTGGTGACGTCATGATTTTGTTCGAGAAAGATCTGAGATTTACGACGCAGTCGCAGGGAAACATGGAATTGTGCTGAGGAAGAAGTTACGCGATTGGAGGAGAGACTCGAACCAATGAATGATAGTTTGGAGGGAGACGGAGATTACTGAAACTACCATATTTAATTACATTTGGAATGCAGAATTGTGGAAATCTATTTTCAGTTATGGCATTGATTTGGAATTTTGAAGAAATTATTTTTGAGTTTTTGAAATTTGAAAATCCGTCAAGTATAGCCAAAGTTAGAAATTCTAGCAATGACGGAGAAACAAGCTATGGAAGGGATGGATACGCCCCTTAAGAAGTTGATAAAAGGTCTTGCACAGCAGAGAGAAGCTCTCATATCTCATGTGTCTCATACCGCATATATATTTCTGATGTCATATAGTCGTTTTCGAGTGAATAAGTGAAGCAAGTCGTCTTTAGCGTGTGTGGTAAAGCCCACCGCATCGAACGAGCTTCGAGAGTGCCGCAGTTCCATTTTACGGTGATTGAAACTAGGCGAAGTTGAAACGCACACATTAACGAGTCTACAAGATAATATATCAAGAGTTGACTAATGCCTTTAAGCTAATTCTATTGTGCAGTACTATATTAAAGTGTGTAGAAAGATTGAACATTTTCAAGATTATAATTTGAAAGATATTGGCATTTTAAGACGGCAGACAAAAGTGATTTTCTCGCCACCTGAGAAGCACTTTTATAACATCACATTCTACGCTACGGCTGACACGTGTATTGCAACCGTGCTACTACATATTGCATTTGGTGATACAACGCTGCATTCTAACATGCAACAATATAATATGGCAGTTCTTTCAACTATTATAACGGAAATGGAGATGGAAGGCTAAGGACTTTAATGCAATTGGGACATATATCGATGGAGTGAAATAGCAGCATGGAACTTCGCTAATCGTCTTTCTACAAAAGCGAGCATGTAGTGAATATCCAACTACACTCATGCATCGTTGTCCAACGCTGAATTATATCAAATGGCAGTGGAAATATTTTCATACTCCACGATAATGAATATTTCTGCGGAAATAACTGCAATAAACTTCATGGCGAATTTCTGCCAGAACTTCAGGGAACTTTCAAGAGAGGCCAGGGTAGACCCGGCTCACAAAGAAGAGTTTTGCCAGAAGGATGTCTATCGTATACACGGAGCAGTGCAATTTCCGGAGGAGGAAGCAGTTCTATTCTCCGAGGGCGCTGGTTCCAGGTTCGAGGTCGGAGCACATCTTTTTGGTGAAATGGAACCATCACCAGTCTTCTTTGGAAGATTTTCCTCCAGAACTTCAATCAACAGATAAGGTAGTCGTGAACCATTTTTCTCATATTTTCTGTCCTATATTTTGCCCCATATTCTTGCTTGATATTTCTGTACTCAGTACACTTCGATGAGTTATGCCTTTTTCTACGATTTATTAAGACATTGTTATGTCCGTGGCATATTTAAATAATTTTGGATCAGTTGAGACTGATATTCTATATTCTTCCAGTAATTTGTATATTTTTGGAGTCACGATTTGACAGTAAAGTTAACGATTTTCTATGGCAGATTTGAATTCAGACAGCGTGTCATTTTATTAAAGTAATTCTTTTCAGTAAATTACTTTGACCAATTTTCTGTCATCCTCAAGAAATAAGAATAATTAAAAGATTTTAGAGCGTTAAAATCTATTACTGTATCGACGATCTTGGAAATACTAGTCGTTTTATGAACATGATTGCAACATAGACATTTATCGTCAGTTCTGAAATACCATTGCATTACAGACAATTTTATGAACTATGAACTTTCATTACGAATTATTGAATACACTATAGTAATGAACATTTGATAGGAATTTTTCTCAATACTAGATTGGAACAATAATGTTTGCATTCCAAAGTCTAATTGTATTCTATTCAATTATTTATGCAGTTTAGATGAACTTCGTTTGAAGATAGTATTTTTATACTACGATACTTAGGAGATATTAATCTCAATTTTGATAGACCAGAGAGGCGTGTCTAATCGTATTTGCTATTAAATTTATTTGTGATTGGCAAATTTTTACTTCATATCGATTCATGAATGAAACCCACGAAGGTTAAATAAATAACAGTTTTGAAACAATTAATGAATATAAGAATTTTTAAAGTGGAACTATGGATGTATAATCGTTAGTTCAGTGGACGTGTAAAAGTCGCTGATGAATAATGCCCTTGAATAAGTGAAGGAGATTCCCACAGTAATATTAATGATGTTGAAGAATTTGTAAGTGGAGGTTTTTTGTATGTATTGTGGAAGATTTTTATGCCATATATATTGAAATATATGATGAATTCTGGGCCTATTTTATGCAATTTGTGCGTTTGAGCGAGGTATTTTTCCGCTGAGTTTATTGTCCAGGTCCTTTGAAAATTAATCATGTGAAATTACCGTTAAAATTAACAAGAGTGTTTAAATAATTTGAGACAACGATTTTGAATGGAGGTTACCGTCACAAATAATAATAATAATTATTAAAACTTATTAAACCTGAATATAAGCATAAATATAACTAACCTTCACTGGTCGATTATATTAACCTGATTTGAGTAATTATCAACCGGATAAACGTGTGGTTTAATGTATTTCTAAAATAAATAATATTAATATTGTAAATAATTGTGTAAATATCTTTAATAATAATTTGATATGAAAGGAATTAATAGAGGCGTGTATAAATTTTTGAATTGTCGTTTGACAATATTATAAACAATTTATAATTGTTATAAACAATTAATGAGCATTTGTTATAAACATTAAGAGTTTTGTTAATATACTCTAAACAACGCTAATGAAACATATGGATTATGTAATTAAACAAGTTTTGGGATTATTAGAGTAATACAGTGATATGTGATTGAAGCATTTAAAAGATTTGCGTGATAATATTTGAGTTGAGTTGAGGACATTTAAAGTGTTTGAAAAGGAGCTAGGCTCAGAGGTTACGAGCATATGCTAAGGTTGGCCGGACAGGTGGGTCCATTTGACGACGTAGGCATGCGACATGATGTAGGGTGGATCGCAGTTGGCCTGACAACTGTATGTTAGAGGCCAAGGTCGACTACATAGCAGGCTTGCAGTTATAAATAAAGTGTGATGTTTATGAAAGAGGAAAACAATTGCTACATGTCTCGTCCCAATTCCCTCATCCATTCCAAGTGTATTACTATTATTACGTTCTTTATAAGCTAGTAAAGCTGAGATTTTGTATGTAACGTCTACAAGTCCTACAGGAGGACATGATTATATTGACAATGGCTTCTGATTGCCACGTGTATTTTGTTGAATTTCTGTTAGAATCATTCCCTTTATGTGAAATAAATTATTGTACAGTTTAAAGTTTCTTGTTTCCGTCTTGGTTCATTTTAAATATCGTGGTGGAGGTTATTGTGAGGGCATACTTTAAGTGATCCAGTTGGCAACCCATACCCGAGATTAATTTGAATAGGTAAGTAAAGGTAAGTATGAACCCCCGTATATTTTGGTGTGTTCCACAATAATTTCTTGTTAACTGCTGTGCTCTAATCTCGGTAGTATCTGTCAGTGCCATTTTCATTGATGTAGCTGTGCCGGTGCGATTGATTATTGGCAATCCGATTGAGGGGGCGGATATCTGACAGCCTACTATCCGAATTATCGGGGACAGTACTTGTGACAAGTTCTACATTTCACCCCTAGATGGGTGAAGTTTGACCTTCACCGCCCGGAGTAGAAAGCTGAGGAAGGAAGCCTTGCATCCTCAAAGCACGTGTTTATAGCTTTAGAAATGTATGGGAGCCCTTGAGGGGGAAGGGGCTGGTTTGGTCTGTTTAATGGCGTTCTGAGGACGTCGACTGAGATCTTCAAGTCTCGCTATTGGTTGAATTTAAACCAACACTGCAGGCTTATTGGTTACAATTTCGCGCGGTCAGAATGGAGAGTGTGTTTTCAGCGTGTGCACATTTTTGGAGTGGTATTCGATTGTATTGTGTAATGTGCTCGTGATAGTGCTGCGCGACTGAATAATTAATATCAGACCGAGTCTAATACCTCAATTAGCCCAGCTATAAGAATTAACTTAAGTTAAGCCGATCATATTACGTCCTACACATTACACCAATCAGCAATCGCCACTGAATATAACTTTAGCCAATGGGAATGTATATGTTGCTCAGTGCTCAGAGCAACAGCGTCCAATGGGAATGTATATGTATCCCCATGAGCTCAGTGCTCAGAGCAACAGTGTCCAATGGGAATCTATATGTATCCCCCATGAGCTCAGTGCTCAGAGCAACAGCGTCCAATGGGAATGTATATGTATCCCCCATGAGCTCAGTGCTCAGAGCAACAGCATGCAATGGGAATGTATATGTATCCCCCATGAGCTCAGTGCTCAGAGCAACAGCGTCCAATGGGAATGTATATGTATCCCCCATGAGCTCAGTGCTCAGAGCAATAGCGTCCAATGGGAATGTATATGTATCCCCCATGAGCTCAGTGCTCAGAGCAACAGCGTCCAATGGGAATGTACATGTATCCCCCATGAGCTCAGTGCTCAGAGCAACAGCGTCCAATGGGAATGTATATGTATCCCCCATGAGCTCAATGTTCAGAGCAACAGCGTCCAATGGGAATGTATATGTATCCCCCATGAGCTCAGTGCTCAGAGCAACAGCGTCCAATGGGAATGTATATGTATCCCCCATGAGCTCAGTGCTCAGAGCAACAGCGTCCAATGGGAATTTATATGTATCCCCCATGAGCTCAGTGCTCAGACAAACAGCGTCCAATGGGAATGTATATGTATCCCCCATGAGCTCAGTGCTCAGAGCAACAGCGTCCAATGGGAATGTATATGTGTCCCCCATGAGCTCAGTGCTCAGAGCAACAGCGTCCAATGGGAATGTATATGTATCCCCCATGAGCTCAATGTTCAGAGCAACAGCGTCCAATGGGAATGTATATGTATCCCCCATGAGCTCAGTGCTCAGAGCAACAGCATGCAATGGGAATGTATATGTATCCCCCATGAGCTCAGTACTCAGAGCAACAGCGTCCAATGGGAATGTATATGTATCCCCCATGAGCTCAGAGCAACAGCGTCCAATGGGAATGTATATGTATCCATCATGAGCTCAGTGCTCAGAGCAACAGCATCCAATGGGAATGTATGTGTATCCACCATGAGCTCAGTGCTCAGAGCAACAGCGTCCAATGGGAATGTATATGTATCCCCCATGAGCTCAGTGCTCAGAGCAACAGCGTCCATGGGAATGTATATGTATCCCCCATGAGCTCAGTACTCAGAGCAACAGCGTCCAATGGGAATGTTAATGTATCCCCATGAGTTCAGTGCTCAGAGCAACAGCGTCCAATGGGAATGTATATTTATCCCCCATGAGCTCAGTGCTCAGAGCAACAGCGTCCAATGGGAATGTATATGTATCCCCCATGAGCTCAGTGCTCAGAGCAACAGCGTCCAATGGGAATGTATATGTATCCCCCATGAGCTCAGTGCTCAGAGCAACAGCATGCAATGGGAATGTATATGTATCCCCCATGAGCTCAGTACTCAGAGCAACAGCGTCCAATGGGAATGTATATGTATCCCCCATGAGCTCAGAGCAACAGCGTCCAATGGGAATGTATATGTATCCATCATGAGCTCAGTGCTCAGAGCAACAGCATCCAATGGGAATGTATGTGTATCCACCATGAGCTCAGTGCTCAGAGCAACAGCGTCCAATGGGAATGTATATGTATCCCCCATGAGCTCAGTGCTCAGAGCAACAGCGTCCATGGGAATGTATATGTATCCCCCATGAGCTCAGTACTCAGAGCAACAGCGTCCAATGGGAATGTTAATGTATCCCCATGAGTTCAGTGCTCAGAGCAACAGCGTCCAATGGGAATGTATATTTATCCCCCATGAGCTCAGTGCTCAGAGCAACAGCGTCCAATGGGAATGTATATGTATCCCCCATGAGCTCAGTGCTCAGAGCAACAGCGTCCAATGGGAATGTATATGTATCCCCCATGAGCTCAGTGCTCAGAGCAACAGCGTCCAATGGGAATGTATATGTATCCCCCATGAGCTCAGTGCTCAGAGCAACAGCGTCCAATGGGAATGTATATGTATCCCCCATGAGCTCAGTGCTCAGAGCAACAGCGTCCAATGGGAATGTTAATGTATCCCCATGAGTTCAGTGCTCAGAGCAACAGCGTCCAATGGGAATGTATATGTATCCCCCATGAGTTCAGTGCTCAGAGCAACAGCGTCCAATGGGAATGTATATGTATCCCCCATGAGCTCTGTGCTCAGAGCAACAGCGTCCAATGGGAATGTATATTTATCCCCCATGAGCTCAGTGCTCAGAGCAACAGCGTCCAATGGGAATATATATGTATCCCCCATGAGCTCAGTGCTCAGAACAACAGCGTCCAATGGGAATGTATATGTATCCCCCATGAGCTCAGTGCTCAGAGCAACAGCGTCCAATGGGAATGTATATGTATCCCCCATGAGCTCAGTGCTCAGAGCAACAGCGTCCAATGGGAATTTATATGTATCCCCCATGAGCTCAGTGCTCAGAGCAACAGCATCCAATGGGAATGTATATGTATCCCACATGAGCTCAGTGCTCAGAGCAACAGCTTCCAATGGGAATGTATATGTATCCCCCCATGAGCTCAGAGCTCAGAGCAACTGCATGCAAAGCTGAAGGTCACAAGTTCAAGTCCCACATAGGTCTGATATTTTAATTCTCCGCCTTTCTTTATAAGACTTGCGCTTTCCATGCATTGCACGACCTAACAGCCGAACGCTTCATTTATCATCAATACTGTTATGAAAATAGATTCTATAATCCCTTAATAACAGGAGGTGATGAACAGGAGATGCCTTGTAAAGATAAAAGCCTTACCTCTAGGAAATCCGAAGATGCAGTTTCTATTTTGATGCATGGAACAAACTCTGGTGAGGGACATTCTTCAGTCTGAAGATCCCCAGTAAGGCCAGTGTTATCCTGCAGAGAAATGATTTGTTTCTTACATATATTCCTTTGCATAACTGGAATTACAACATACAAACAACTTGTAATCTAAACTGACGGAATCAAAAAGGTAGCATTTGTTTGGTTCCCATTTCCATGAATCGGCTCCAGTTTCCCGGGTGCGGGGAATGAGCGCTCTCCATTTAGTTCTCTCCAAGAATGTATACCCTTCCACTACCTGCTGCAAACCAGACCCATCTCTGCAAGATCATTTGTAACCTGGTTGACCCATCTCTTCCTCGGTCGACCTCTTGGTCTCTTGCCTTTCATTTCTTTCTCCAACCACACTCTAGCTGTTCTTTGTGTGTCCATTCTTTTGAGATCATATAAAACTTCCCAAACACAATGCCTCATAAATATCTTAGAGCAGTAGGCCTATTTACGTACAGAATGGTAATTATTTTTTTAAATCTCACAAAATAACTCTGAATGTATCAAATTTGGTACAGCACATGGCACATAAGTGATATATTTTATATCGCCAATATCTTATCCGAATCAACAAGGTGGCTACCAAAATGTCCAAAGCTTAAATTAAATTACGACTAACTGAGTCATCGGATCTCTAGCAAATTTTGTAAAAACATAGCTCTTTTCCCAAATTACAAAAACAAAAGCCAAACAAGAGAAAGTTGACAGTCGTATGAATTATGCAAGGATTATAATACATGAATTACTGCTTATAATACTTGATATTATGACATTCTTATATGACAACTATTTTTTACCAACCTGATTACTACATGATAGTGCACATTGCGCGCAGCCGCCATCTTGAAGTTATCAAATCTAAACTTAAATAAATCGCAACATTTTAGACCTACAGTAATGAAAACTGGTGACAGCGTACGACCGTATGCGTGGCCTAGTATGGCCAAGGCAAAATAACAGACCCTTTATACATTACGATTGGGTCTGCGAGAACAATTACAACATAAGACTCGACAACTCAAAATGAAATTGGGTAATTAGGATGAATCTTGCCACGAGGTGAGTATCATATAAAATTTTTCACTTGCGTTAGTCAAAAGATTATCGCACTGAATAAAGTGCACAGCGGCCATCTTAGATTTTTTAAACTTGTTTATAATTTTTGGTATCAAAGAACAGAAATAACGACATTTAAAAATAAAATCGAACCCTGAATTTCGCTTTGCATGCCCAAAGCAAAGGAACGGTAACTGCATAGATTCAAGATGGTGGCTGGGCCTGCTATTTATATATACGAATAAGTATCTCAGGATGTTACAGCACAATTAAGGCTAAACGTGATGGAAGAGAAGTATTTTAAGAGCCGTGAGTAGTGTTAGAGATAAGTTTATCACACTGAATAAAGCGCACAGCGGCCATGCTAAAACAACTTCCTATGTATAGCTTTGAAATAAACCTTTGTGATTTGTTAAGTGTTATCAATATTGATAATCTGCAATTGCTTGAAAGATCCACACAGTCAATAGACATGTTATTTTGGAATTACATTAACTGATGTGTACATGTTTCGGGCTCAAAACAACTGTTGCTGTTGATTCTTTAGTAGCTTAGCGATATCGTGATTATGTAGCCCCATGTACCTGGAGGTATGAGGAAATTGTCTGATAACCTGTGTTATTGTGATTCCTGTATTTGAAATAATAATGTTATTAATATTATAGGATTTACGGCCCTTTTAACAATTGCGGCTTTTAGAAACGCCGGGGTGTCGGTATTTTGCCCCGAAGGGGATCTTTAACTGACAGTAAATCTATTAACAAGGCTCCCTCGAATTTGCGCTCCCTCAAAAGCCAAGTGGCTGCGCCAGGATTCGATCCTGCAACCTTGAGCACAGCAGGCGAGAACGTTACCGCTGAGCCTCTCAGCCAGCGCTGCTGTATTCGTGTGAGTATTTGTAATTCAGATGAGAATTGGGAAGGAGGCGGCCGTGACCACCCCTCCATTGGCCTGGAGGAGAAGTGGGAAACCACGGGAAGCCACTCTCAGAATGACTGAGGAAGTATAACCCGTCTCCCCTGTCTTGCCCTAATGAGAGCATCATGTTTCAGCCTTCTAACCAGAAAACATATATTTGGCCAAACCAAGAACAATATTGGTGTAGCCTACTTTTGAACTTCTCTAGGTCGTTCATATTAAGTCCTTCACATAATATAACTCAACCTTCAATCGGTCGCGCCCCTTCTTTTTATCAATGGTGAGTTTCTTTTTCACTCTCAATGGCAATATGACTGGCTTTGAGGATGATCGAACATGTAATTGACACACAGAGGTGTAAATATAGAAACATTTATTCAATGAAGAGCCATAATAAGAGCGACAACGGTGGTGAAAAAGCATTATAACTTATGACAGTGTTGTCAGCATGCAGGTGTGTGGATGTTGGGGGAAATGAGCAATTGGGCTATCGATAGTGAATGAAATGTGTTAGAAATGAGGAAAAACTATGATAAATACTCACATTTTCTTTTGTGTGGTCGGCAAAAAGAATTGCACTTCCGGTCGCGCGCGACGGTAGTCTACTGCGCCCTTGGCACTTTGATGAACAACTGAGCGATAACGTCGCCGTCAAGAACCGCTAAGTTACTCCTCTGTCATCTAGCGAAGGATATCGTACCTTGAGAATACATGTGCACTTTGTAACGATCAGAGGAGCTCTACGCACGTTCTTTTCAATAGGTCGGTAATCTACCGCGGGCGTGACCGGATGAAGGTTAAGCCATTTAAAATTTGGAAGTAGCCAAAACAAGGGCGTTCACAGCCGAAGGTCGGAGGATCGAGTCCCACATCGCTCAGATATTTTAATTCTCCGCCGTTCATCAAAAGGTTAGCGCTTTCTGTACATTACATGACCCTACAGTCGCAGGCTTTACTTATACTCTTGTGAAACTCAATTCTGTAAACTCTAAATACCATTTGATGGTCAACAGTAGCGAAGCCAAGATCGACCAATGGGAGGGGTTATAGTTAACTGGGGACATAGTAATATGTAGCAACTCTGGTATCTCACACTCATAATGTTAACGGTCTCCAAATTAATGTTAATGCATTTTCTAGGTCCTTATTATAACATTAAAACTACATTAATGTATTATATAACGTCCCTCCCGGTAAGAAAAGAAACAAAGCGGATTGCCTCGCTAGGGTGGACTTAAAATTATCTGGGGCTAGGATCAGTTTGAAAGAAGAGCTATATTTAGCGGGGGAGTGAAGCTAGATTGGCAATCCTGGGAGGAGGGAGTTATGTGTTGTCATGAAGACCCACTGGACCGAAAACGACTACAGTACATCTCCAAGCAGTGATACAGACACAGATCACAACCAACTGTGTTAAGAGTGCCAGATGACCTCGTAGTTCCGCCCCTTAAAACAACAACACAACCATAACGATTTCCCACATAGCATGAGTTAGTTATACGCTCATCATTTATTTCTTCTTCTTTCTTTGTTTAGGACAGCTATGGACCACGTCATTTCAACTGCTTCCGTCTTTGGGCCTTGATTTTAGCCCAGTGTTCACGCATTCGCTGCCTGTGAGACTCCTTTCTTTCTTCGGACCACTTCTAGCCGGTTATTAATTTAGCTTTTTCTTGGAATTGGTGGTGTGCTCCAAGCTTTTCCTTCAAAAGATCACGTATCATAATATCTACGTGGGTGATCCCTACTTCGTGCAAATCCAGTTCTACGTCACAAAACCAGGGGACCTTTGCTTTTTATGTTAAGAAAATAGGTACATATTCGATTGGCGATTTTCTCGGGTTTCATACAAGTTAAGTGACCATAGAAAGATATTCTTCAAATCCGAATTACTTGAGATATCCTTTCTACATGATGGTACAGCTCATTGTTATGCCGTCTCCTGTATTCACCATCGTCTCTCAACGGCCCTAAGATCTTCCTCAGGATCTTTCTTTCCTTGTCTTCCAATTTCTCAACCAGACCCTTCCTATTCATTGCCAGGCATTCTGCTGCGTACAGCGCCTCAAGTCTGATAACTGTACGATAGTGTCTTAGTTTAGCATTGCTGGACACTGTTCGCTTGTTGTACACTCCTTTCGTTAGCTGGTAGGCCACTTCCATCTTGTTCATTCTTGATATGAAGGCTTCCTTCTATGCAGTGGCGGATCAAGAGGGTCATCTCGGAGGGAGCACTCTAGGATTTCCGAGTAGCTAGAGAAAATATGTAATAAAATTATTAAATTTGTATTTAATCTACACACACCACACATAACATTCAACCACCAGATTTTATAATTCTACAAGAAATTCATTATATTAAAATGGTTTATTGGTTTCAGTTTCAATAACACAAATCATTGTCATTATGTTAAAAAAAACTTTTTAATTCTACAGAATATGTAGCCTACATCTCCACATTTTAAGGCACATTACACAGTCAAATATGTATTAAAACATATGCAATCATTGTGACTATCTGAAGACAATATAGGCCTACAAGTCTACTACACAAATGTTACAAAATATGTACATAGTACCAACATTGTCAGTCACTGGCTCACAACTAGTCACATAAATAACAAGAAGTTCCGTGACGAACTAAAGAGCCTACTTTTCTTAAAATTTAAGATTCATGCCAATGATTAATCGATATGGATCTATCTAGAATAATGACGAAATAAAGTTGGTAATATCGAAATTTCTAATTAGTTCGAAATACTGTATACCTGGCATAATGTAGACTAATAGAGCACTACAGTTGGCAGCCCTGGTGACTGAATATATTCTTAGTTCCATCTCTTAAGGTACAGAATACAAAATTTGGTTGGAGTCCAATGAATAGCATGGACGTTACATGCAGTTAAACATTGGATCTAACAGCGCGCGTAAAATCATGTTGACAACAGTGTCATGCATGTATTGGTCAGAAATAATCTGAAATAATATGATCTATTGTTGTGCAAATTTTGAATGAAATCCATTAGTTAGTATAGAAGTTACAGGCATTTTAAAATTGGACCTATCAGCAGGCTTAGAATCATGTTGGCAGCACTGACGTATATTAGTTACTCCAAAGTATTCTAGAATGCCAGGTACTATACGTGTGCAAAGTTTAGAGCTATTGGCTTGCATTCTTTCTGATATATTGATATTAGGGTAACAAAAATAGAGACAGCATTTATTAACAGTTGACAGCCCTGGTTGCTCTTAAGAATAGGCATAGCCATAGCTGTTATGGTACACATAGCACATACGAAATTTGGTTGAAATCCAAATGATAGTATGGAAGTTACATGTATTTAAAGTTGGACCTCTCAGCAGGCTTAGAATCATGTTGGTAGCACTGACGTATATAAGTTACTCCAAATTGATATAGAATGTCATGTACTATACGTGTGCATAGTTTAGAGCTGTCAGCTTGCATACTTTCTCATATATATTGGTATTTGGATAATAGAAATTAAGAGCATTTTTTAACAGTTGGCAGCACTGGTGGTTCATAAGAATACGTTCAGTCATATCTGGTTATGTACACATACAACATACGAAATTTGGTTAAATTCCAATTGATAGTGTAGAAGTTATATTCATTTAAATATTGGACCTATCAGTAGGCTTATAATCATTTTGGCAACACTGCCATGTATGGCCTTCTGGAAATTAAACTGCAATATTATTATCTATATGTGTGCCGATTTTGAAATAGCTCCCATTCATACCTTCCAAGATATCCAACATGGAGCTCAAATTTCAATTGCGATTTTTCAGCAGTTGGTAGCACTGACATCATTTTCAAATATGGCCGTGAGATATTCAGGTATAGATCTTTACTCCTACCAAATTTTATTTCGATTGCTCCAGCCGTTTAGGAGTTGATAGGGGGGGACACACACACACAGCCAGACAGAAGGACAGACAGACAGACACACATTTTCCCGGATCGATCTCACAAGACTACTTTTTCCTCATTTTTGCTAAATGTGAAAAGTAGGCTAAAAATACTGGCCACGGCCAGTCAAATAGTCAAGTAGTATAGGAAGGCGCTCCATGGCACGAAGGATTATGAAATATATTTCTAATTCTACCTGTCCTAAACATAAAAAATTGTTTGTCGATGTAGCGATTATATTAACAGTGTTGCCATTCATCATCATCATCGGCTTTAACTCGAATCCGAGTATAAATCTTCTTCCTTCAGTCCAGTTTGTGAATGTGTTTACGGTGACTAAAGAGTCCAATCCTGGCATGGAACAAGCGTCCACACAAGTCACATAGTATTGCTGGAGGAGGACGTGGTTGGGCTGCTCGAAGTTTCCTAGCTTGACGCTTGGCCTCTTCATGTGTGCGTCGATCCCTTTCAAACGTCATTACAGTATCTGAGATGGTACGGCGCCAAGTTGAGCGGTCTTCAGCCATTATGTCCCAGGTTTGTGATTCAAGACCTGTCAATTTCAGGGTCTGCTTAAATTGGTCCTTGTAGCGCCTCTTAGGACCACCATGAGGTCTGGTGCCATAGCATAACTCACCATATAGCATTTGACGAGGTAATCACACATCATCCATCCGATGGACATGACCAATCCATCTAAATTGGTGACCTATTATGGATGATTCTATGCTGTTGATTTGAGCCTTATCCAGAACAGCAATATTGGTAATGCGGTCTTCCCATTTAATCCTCAGGATTGATCGAAGTTTTTGTAGGTCGAAACGCTCAAGCTTCCTAAGATCACGCCGGTAAAGAGTCCACGTTTCACAGCCATACAACAATGTAGAAATGACTACTGCTTTGTACACCATAAGCTTTGTACTCATGGACAGATTTTTATTCATGAAGACCCGGTGCGCTAATCGTCCATATGCTGCATGGGCTGTGCCAATTCTCTTATCCACATCTTGCTCACAGGTACAGCTCACAGAAATGGTACTGCCCAGGTACGAGAAGTTGTCAACCTCTTCTAATGGCAAATTTGAGATGGAGATATTGAACTGAGGAAGAGGTGTGCCTGGTGAAGGTTGTGCCAAGACTTTAGTCTTATTGACATTTATGGTAAGACCAAAGCGAACACATGCACTTTTGTAACAATTAACTGACTCTTGCAGCTCTTCTGGTGTGAGAGTTGGTGACGCAGCATCATCTGCATACAACATGTTAGTAACCTTAGTAACCTGAGTTTTCCTCAAGGAGCGGAGACGAGTTAGGTTGAAAAGCCCTCCATCAAAACGATACTTGACCTCCACACCTGGGATGTTTGTGGGTGAATCATAAAGCATTGCAGCCAAGTACAGCGCAAAAAGCGTTGGATCCAGTACACATCCTTGTTTCAGTCCATGGGTAATGGAAAATTCATCGGACATCTTATTCTGATGGCAAACCTGACCTGTCATGGCATCATGGAGAGCCTTGATTAGATCTACAAAACGCTGAGGGCAACCAAACCGCTTCAGCACTGCCCACATGGCTGGTCTTGGAACCGAATCAAATGCCTTTTCTAAGTCATAAAAGACTACGAAGAGTGGATTCTGTTGTTCTCTACATTTTTCTTGTAGCTGTCTCACACAGAAAATCAAGTCAATTGTGCTTCTGGAAGTTCTAAATCCGCATTGTGACTCTGGGAGCATCCTCTCAGAGATAACCTTGAGGCGATTAAGTAGAATTCTTGCAAGAATCTTCCCCACAATTGATAGCAGTGATATACCACGGTAACTGCCACAAACACTGCGATCACCCTTTTTAAAGATAGTGACGATAGTGGCATTCTTTAGGTCTCCAGGTACCTTTCTTGATTCCCATATTCTGAGGATAAGGATGAAAATTCTTGTTTTGAGGGAATGACCTCCGGCTTGAATTAGTTCCAGAGGGATGTTATCTGGGCCAGGTGCTTTTCTGGGTTTCAATTGGGTGAGAGATGCACTGAATTCATGATAAGTAGGAGGTACTGCCAACCACAGTTGTTCAGGTTGTTGTGGCACATCACAGAGGAAGTCTTCAGCAGCTTCTGATGGACGATTTAGGAGATTGGAGAAGTGCTCCTTCCAGCGTTCCAAGATTTCTTGACTATCAGTAAAGGTAGTAGAATTATCAGCGCTTTTCAGTGTACCTGATGATGAGCGAGACGGTCCATATGTTTCCTTGAGTACGGCATAGAAGTTCCTCAAGTCTCGAGCATCCGATAGTCTCTGCAGTTCCCGAGCCTTCTGTTGCCACCAAGTATTTTTAATCTGCCTTATCTGCGTCTGGCATTTACCCTTGAGTTCCAGTAGTTTATCTCTCTTTGTGTTGGAAGTTGGGTCTTGAAGATGGGCAAGATAGGCATTCCTTTTGGCATTGATGAGAGACAGAATTTCCTCATTGTTGTCATCAAACCAGTCTTGTCTTTTCCGCACTATAAAACCAATGGTTTCCTCAGCTGACTGTGTGATAATCTTCTGTAATGTGGCCCATTCTTGCTGAATATCATTTGTTACTGGGTTTTCTGATAACTGGAAGACAATCCTGTTTCCAAAATGTTTGTACATGGATTCATCCTGAAGTTTGGAAGTATTAAACTTCATTCTTGGCAAATTTTTGATGTTCCTAGGTGGTTTAGGTCTGATGGATATCCTGAGCTTACATATAAGAAGTTTATGATCTGTCCAACAATCGTCTATATTCCTTGCTGTTCTGGTAATAAGAGTGTCCTTCTTATCACATTGCCGGGTAATGATATAATCAAGAATGTGCCAATGTTTGGATGCATCCACGTGGTTTTGAAGCGGTCAGGTAGCCGGAACTGCGTGTTGGTAATGAAAAGTTCGTGTTCTGCACAAAGACCAAGGAGCAACAGTCCATTGGGATTACATTTTCCACGTCCCTGTTTGCCCAAATAAACAACGTTCGATTCCTATTTCTACTTTCCTTTTTCAAGATGCTTGTACAATGGGGTCCCTCGTTTTGAAAATAGATTAACAAGAATGGAGCCCACGTTTCAAAATTTCGTGCATTTTTAAATCTTTTAATTTCTTTAAGCATTTTATATTCATGTATTTTAAGCATCCTGACGATGTAAAATTGATTTACAAATTTTTTTATGAGAGACCAACCTTTAGAATGATCTAGGAGAATTTTATTGATTTTGACTGAAGAAGGCTCACAGGGCCGAAACATGTATCAAAATGTATAAATAAAAAGATATTTTGTATTGTAAAGTGGACAAGTACATAACTTATCAAACTCAATACGGAAAAACTTGAAAAAATGACTCAAGTCATAGATATTCCTAATTAAAGTCGTACCAAAAACCGAAGGCGCCTGGATCAATGGATCCGAAATAAGAGTAAACTAGTTGGTGAAGACATAGGATGTCTAATAAGTGTGATGAAATATTGGTGAAGACACAGGGTGTCTCGTAAACTATTGAACTATTGAGTTATTTGATTCAGTTGGATACAAACGTTACCTGAATACACTGAACGCTTTTAAAGGTCCATAAACTGAACAACAATACTGGCAGGAATAAATAATTGTGTGAAATTCTAATAATAATCAAAAATAGGGTTATGAAAACTAACAAATCTTATAAATTCCACCTGAACCTAAATAAAATTTATAAACATTAAAAATAAACTATTTTTCTGGACCATATGTTAACACTTAGATATTGTTTAGCTATTGTAGATACATTTTGATACATTTTCACATGATTAGTCGACCACTAATTAGTGATGTGATAACTGAAGCACACACATCAGATTAGTAGCAATATGAGCCGATGTAATTGTTTAATTACTATCGCATTTGCAGGCTTTCCTGTATTTTCTATTTTCTTAACACTTTGACACTATGACCGTTTGTTACAAACAGTAACAAATCGAGTACGTAGGCAGTGCCAATTGCACAACCATAGGAGTGCTGAATTATTGTATGCATTTGTGTTGTATTAGCATAGTTTATTTTATTCAGCAACATTGTGCACATAGCTTGATTTTCTTAGTAATAAACGCATCTCGTTTATTAATTAATGATATTTGGGATTAGCTAAACACTTAATTCTAAAGATAAATGTTAGAGATGGCACCATCATAGCATAGGACCAATTTTCCCCTTGCTACTATATGTAAATGTTCTAGTATTTGTAAACAAGTAAATGTCTTGCTTTGCTGTAAATTCTTTTGATGTTTGATCTACCCGTAAGTTATTTCGATGTAATTGCTTAGGGCCGATCTTACGTGCCATTCTCTTAGCTTGTTCATTTTGTCGAATTTTGTATTAGGACCATGTGAGCAATTTAGATCTTGTTTAGGACTTTTTTATATTTCTTTCAGGGCAGAGTAGTATCGGACTAGCCGTTTGCAACTCTCATGCTAGGCTAGGGATCTATTCTGAATAAAATTTATTTGTGATTTTAACCTACGACTGACCTCTCTTTTTTTGTTTAGTTTTGTTATCGATGCATTCCTCTGAGCTGGTTAAGGATCGAACCTCACTAATTCCCGACACCCCCGAGTGCAGACTTTGTGCTACACCAGGCTATGAATGTATCGTCCCCCATACTTGTGTGTTAACTGGAAGAGGGTCTCGGAAGGGTCATTTGAAACCGGTGGCTCCCCGAAACCTTCGGCCAGCGGGCACAATATTGGGCTCGATCCGCTCCCCTAGAAACTTTTTGGCCTGACGGATATTTCCATGTTCAACATTTCATTCTTGGACTGCAGGGATAATATTAGTTATAAACTCGGTCTTCTCAAAAGAAATTTGAGAGCCTGCCTTTGCCGCTTGTATTCTGAGTTGGTTGACTTGTTTTGCGGCTGTGTCTAGGGAAACAGAAAATATTACTAGATCATCTGCGAAAGCTAGGCAGTCAATTGTCAATTGTCAGGTCCAAACACCTGCAGCCATTTCTGACACCATTTTCTAACACTTCTTTACCCATCTCCTTGCGCCATTCATGAATTACTTTCTCCAGTACAGAGTTATTTATTGCCACAACAGGGCAGTGCCCCAATTACAGTAGCAAACACACAGAGAATACATGAATATACATTAAAATACAAAATAAAAATAAAAATTAAAAAAGGAACTGTTAACAAGGAATATTGATTGACCAGTTCAAGTCGCAATAACAGTAAATGAAGCTTGACTTTTAATATTGGGTCACATAATGTAAACCAGATCCATATTTTAGGTACTAATACAATAGCAATGCAAGATGGTAAGAAGGTGAAACCTAAAGCTAATAGCAGTTAAATTTAACATCTTTGTTATAGTGAATCATTTGACAGCTGAAACTAATTGTAATTTTCTTCTATAATTTAGCAAGGACATTCCAAAATCTGAATCTTTTTCAGCTGAGAGCCTGTTGAAAGTACAGCACATATTCAATATAGGTGATTTTTTATGGACATTTGTATTAGATTTTTAACTATTAGATCACGTTTTCTGTGACATTTCATTCTCACGTTGACATTTATTTAAACTAAAGTTTCATTCGTGTCTCAGCGAGTACCATGATTTAATTTAACACATGTTTATTTAGCTTCTTAATTATCAGTTTTTTGTGTGTAAAAATTTCAAGGTGGGTGGGTTCTAAACCCCAATAACAACCCCCTGGCTACGCCACTGCGTGATCAGGAGATAAAGAGGCATAAGGCACTTACCTCTCTCAAATCCGGCGATGCTGTTTCTATTTTGATGCAGGGAACAAACTCTGGTGTGGGACATTCCCCAGTAAGGTCAGTGTGATCCTGCAGAGAAATGCTTTGTTTCTAACATATATACCTTTGCATAGGTGGAATGGCAACTGACACATAACTTGTGAACTTACTTTGATGGAATCAACAAATAAAGTTAACATTCGTTTGGTTCCCATTTCCTTGAAATTCCTTCAAACATTTCAAATATTAAAATCTCGCAACATGCCTTTTGAGTGTACCAAATTTTGTACACTAACAAAGGGCACCTCGGTGTCATGATTTATATCGCCACCATCTTCTCCAAAACAAAATGGCGGCCACCAAAATGTACAAAGCTTAAATTAAATTACGACTAACCCACTCATTGGATCTTTACCATTTTAGAAAAAACATTATTTCCAAGTGCTCCAAATTAGAAGTTCATAGCCAAACAATTGCAGGATGGCGAATCATGCAAGGCTTATAATATGTAACCGTGCGGGTAACACTGTTCTCTTGAAATTTCGGACAGACCACTCCATTCCCTGCATTTAGGCCCTTTCGCACAAATCTACACCGATTCACCGATCAAAACCAAACTGTATATACTTACCCTCTGGAACCCTACAAGTAAAACACTGCCACGATGAAATTTGGGCAAACCTCTCCATTCCCTGCATTTACGCACTTTGGCACAAGTCTAAACCATTTCACTGATTTGAAACAAATTGCAAATACTTACCTTTTGAAAAACTGCGGATAGCACTGTCCAAATGAAATTTCGGACAGACCCCTCCATTCCCTGCATTTAGGCCCTTTGCACATATCTACACAGTTTCACCGATCTGAACCAAATTCTACGTACTTACCCTTTGGGACCCAGTGGGTTGAAATTTCGGTCAGACCTCTCCATTCCCTGCATTTGGGCCGTTTAGACGAAATATCGAGTTTGTCGAAGGACCAATCTAGTCTCAGGCCTTACAATACATAAACAAAACTCTCAACTTAAAATTTGGCTCAGTTAGGTGAAATGGTGTAACATTGTATGAATAACGCTCAAATTCAGTCTCGCAATGCAAGAAACAAAATACTGAACGTATAATTTGACCAGTTTGCTGAAACGATGTAGATTTGTATAAATAACAGACAGGCCGACAAATGGGCCCAAAATGCAAGTTTTATGGCCCTAGAACCAACTGTGTCGGTAGTATTTCGGTGTTGTAGTAGGAGTCCAGAGAACCTGGGAATTGAGTTGCAACTGAAAAAATATTTCAATGAGTCTATTTTTGGCTGGCAATACGGGCTGAATCACGCCACTGCTACCCGTGTTCTGGTGCGGAATTGCGAAAATAGTTACATCTTACGCTGCTTACAAATTGCAGTAACGGGGAGTAATTATTGCAAAAGTAATTCTTAGGCCCCTAAAACTGTTATCATCATGGAAATATTAGGCCTCTGTATAAGAGCGATGGTGTTGGCACAGTATATTTCATTCTATAGAGCAGAAGAAAAGATCCTGTCAACAACTTTCATAGCACTCTTGTCAATACTCACAAGTATTGCAGACCACTGAAATTTCAAGTAATTTTTTTTTTGTCAAGGTAAGTACTATAGGAGGGGTAATTAGAGTGTTGACTCCAGTCCCCCCCTCTGCACTACTTAATGACCGGGCGATTCCTGTCTTGAAATACTACTGCAATACAGAGACAAGGGTGCATCCACGACATAGAGAAGCAAATTACGGTACTGGAATTGCCAAGGGTGGAAAATGTGGGCAGCAGTCATCTATGGGCCTACCACCAAATATAGGAAATGTACTTATCAATAATTACGTCAAAAACATGTAAATAAATAGAAAATATTTAGTTAAATAAAAATTATTAAACACATATAAGTTAAGGCTCCGGACCTTGATAATAAGTATACAGACAGAATATGAGATTCTGATTAGCTCACTGCTTGGTCACAAGAATTAACATTGGTTAACTGCACATCACTAACACTGTAATGTTACACAATAGCACACGTGGCATTAAAATACACTCACAATGTCATCTGTTGGTGTCGACCATTCCGGCTCACTTTTGATCTGTGACTGTCCCTCCATTATGTTTAGGAAACTAGAACACAGAAATACACTTTAAAATTAATGAAATAAGCAATTATTTGTCAAAATAGCCTGATGTATAATACATCAAATGAGGTAAATCAATCCAAATTGTACTGGTACCGTACTGCGATTAAACCGTAACACTCGAGATACACAGTGTCAATAACAGTAAATATTACGCCTGACCTAGTGTCAAGTAAATTCTAATACTCTTCATTGAGACCTAAGCGATAACATGAGGAATTATTGAGTAGTAGAAATGTACCAGCGACCAGCTTGTGTATCTAGCCTACAGCAGTGAAATGGAGCAATTCTTGAATGGGGCAATCGGTTACCTTATTCCCATACACAGACAGAGCTGAAAAAAATCTTACGGCGTGGCGGGAAGAATCTGATTATTAGACGTCACTCTAGCATAAGGCACCCACAGAACCTATCCACACGACTGAATTAGATTAGATTCCGTATAACTTACTGATCTTGCCATGGGTTTCTTTGCAAATCAACACTAGCATCACACAGTCGTTCAGGAACCACAGAATACCCAGTTCAAATGAAAACTTAAATGGTTGAAGGGAAGCGAGAAAAATATGCACTGTATTTATCGTTAGCCACAACTAACACGGGGGACAACCTGCATAATATTGTCATAAAGATGTTCCTAGCTGTTAAAACTTGTGGTATGCAAGGGTCTCTATTAGGCTACCGCTCGATCGTCCCCCCAGGGGCTCACGACCATCGGGACGTGGGTTGGCGACCACGGGACCCCAGCTGAGTCCGGCAATGCTTCCACTTACTTGTGCCGGGCTCCTCACTGACACCTTTTCTTTCGGTCTCCCTTGGCCAACTCTTGTTCTCTTCCAATCCCGACGGTATCAGGGTATGCACGGCCCAGGGAGTCTTTCACTTTTCCGCCTTAATTGGCCCCTCTCTCGTCTTTCCTAATACCGTCATTCTTCGAGGGGTCAGCTTTCTCTTTCTTTTCACGATATCTCCTGCCTTCTGTTGAAGGCCCTAATGGAGGCAGGGTGTATGTAGTCCTACTACTTCAGGTGAACCCTGGATTGCTACACCCTCAAGGGCTCACATCTAGTAAGCTCGGGATTTGGTGACCTCGAGGGATTCCTCAGCGGGATCAAGTTTCCCTCCACCTCACATACCCCCTTTTTTATCCATTGCCTTTTAGGAGGACCCTCTCCTCTTTCCCTTTCCTCTCTGCCTTTCATGGCTCTCCTGCACCGACAGCGGTGTCTATGCTCGCTAAAGCGCAGCGTTAGGTCATGGGGCCAAGCTCTCTGCTGCCTCGGTAGACGCGTGGGTCCGAGCCCCACCGTCGGCCATCTTTGAAATGGTTTTTCGTGGTTTCCCCCATTTCAAACACCAGGCAAATGTTCGGATGGTGCCTTCTGACAGTCCACGGCCGCTTCCTTCCACGTCCTTGCCCTGTTTCATTCATCTTCATCCATTCCGCCTCTCATCCCGGCGCGCAGGTCGCCCACGGGCGTCGACAAGAAGGACATGCACTCGGCCTCTCAGGAGGCCACACGACAAAAAGGAAACAAAAAAAGCTCTCCTTCCTTCCAAGTCCCTCAATTCTTATTCTTCCAGGGCTGAAGCCTTTTCTTTCCTCCGGTCTTTTATTTACAGTTTTGGTTCCCCTTTCCTCCTCTAGTTTGTAAGCCAGAAGTTAGGTTAGTTTTAGTTGCGGGTTTCATTTTCACTATCACCTTTTGGGGCCGATAACCTAGATGTTAGGCCCCTTTAAACAACAATATTAATCGTGCACGGTGCACTGGATAAACTCATTCACTAGTGTAAAGTAGGCTACTTCTCACGAGAAATCATTTCAATAGAGGGCGGAGTTTGTAATGGAAAAGTAAAGAAGGCTATTAGATGATAACTGTTATCGGTGTATATTAAAAAATATTTAATTTCCAACTAAATTTGAAAATCTAATTTATGTTCGACGATGTCGAAATGTAAATATTATAGGTCAGAAAACTGTACTATAATGAGGCTCATTATAGTGCAAGTTTTCATTACCGGTATGGGACAGTTTCTCCCACCAATCAGAGCTCAAGAAACAGTTGTTTGACCAATTAGGTAAGGATAGCACCACACCTGCGCTGAGTTCCAAGGCCTTCTAAAATAAATTTCACTGCGTGGCCTAGTGTCATAGTGGGGTACTGTAATCGAGGAGGCCATGGTCAAATACAAGGTATTCTCTGCGTCCCATGCGCTCTGTTC
This sequence comes from Meconema thalassinum, assembly GCA_946902985.2. Taxonomy (NCBI): domain Eukaryota; kingdom Metazoa; phylum Arthropoda; class Insecta; order Orthoptera; family Tettigoniidae; genus Meconema; species Meconema thalassinum. The sequence continues at coordinate 50,447,911 of OX336388.2, read as the reverse complement.
AGTACGTAAAAATGGCGAAATCTCGACAGATAGTTATGAATATTTTTGTTCGAACATAAAATAGTTATAATAATTATCGTCGAACATAAACAGTCGTATGCAACTCCTCTATTTGGGTGGGTATCCTTTTCCTTCTTCGCCCAACAATGGTTGGCAACACTGCTTAGCTGCCGCTGTACCGTATGACATGTTAGCCAGGGCAGTACTTGATATACAGTACTGTGGTTTCCGTCGATTGTCGAGGATACAGAGGTATCGATCTGTAACTGGAAATATCCTAACTGCGATACATACATGTTCCACATGAGAGGCGTAGGAATATAAGTCAATCATTTTCGTACCCTGAGGGGAGTTATGGTCTTTACATTGAACAGGGCGCCTTGTAACGCGACGAGGATACTGTATTCACAATTGTACTTTCTGAATGTCTGTGTGCAACTTTTGCCGAATTTCAAAAACTCCTCTAGTTAGTTGGGTTAACTTATACGCAACCTCCTTCAGCCGCCTGGTTAGCGTCAGCTATAGGGGCAGATGGCTTCGTAGTTCCACACCTTAAAACAAAAATAACTAAAAAATATAGCGTCATTTATAGTCACTTCTGCCAATCAGATTCACTTCGCCTGACCTCGACATCATATGTTTAATTCGTGTAGGCCTATAGGCTTCTTGGGACTTCACTGCTGGCCCATTAATTTTCTCATTTCATCCATTCAGTGTCAATAATTTATTGATATTAATTCACTGGACATTACTCACTTATGTCAAGTCTTATGTAAAAGCCCGTTATTGCCAATTCTGGATGTGCACCTTAATTGTTTTATTCGGATTGCATATGCAATACTACTTTTGATTTGGTGTTCTGGTTCTAGTTTCCTGCATATTATGGAGCAAAAACCAATCATCAAAAGTGAGGCAGAATGGTTTTCTCCAACGGATGAATTCGCTAAAGTTGTAAGTTGTATTTTAACCCGCCATCGGTATCGTTGTTAGGTTGCTCCTAACAAAAACATTCCTTATTAAGAAAAGTTTTTTGTTTTAAGACTCAAACTTTTCAATCTCCAGGTATTCTCAAATGAGTATATGAGTCACATGTTTTGCGTTGTTATGTGATGATTCAGGCACACGTGTCACGTGTGGGAAAGGGGGTAAGTGCGTACCGGTCGCATCACAGGCAGTGTTAGGTGGCTTCTAGCCTCGATACCTTTGGCGTTACATTTTTCGCGCGTTCCGTGCTGGTGTAATATTTTTGTGAGAAGTGTCAAAGTGAAGTTTTAATGGCTAATAGGCCTAGTGAGTCTGTTCTTTTGAGCTGGATTGAAGTAGAAGACGGCGTATTTATAGATGTTGACGACCAAGGCTGTGCTTCTGACTGTCCAAGTGATGCTCCTAGTGAACATTCCATGCATCAAACTGATACTGACCAATCCAACGATTCAGATAGTTTTTTTTTAGCATATGGCTTTAGTGCTGGGAGTGTTCGGCTCGCCGGGGTTACTAGCTGCTTCTAGCGGACACCCAGGGGTGAGCTACAAGTACCGTCGCGTGTGGAGTGTTGTCTGGGGAAGGAAAGTGTGAATATAAGGACTAGGAATTGGAAAGTATCGGCTGTGGCCTATAGTTAGGGACCAACCCTTGCATTTGTCTGGAAGGAAGATGGAAACCACAGAAAACCATCTTTAATGTTGCTCTTGGGGGGGATTTGAACCTCCTCGCCTCCCGGATGAGAGCGACTGCCTGCAGCCACGTCGTAACAACCACGGCTAACTCACCTGGTATTCAGATAGTGAAATGAGTGAACAGGACAATGATAGAAAATAATGTGGTTTACAAAACATGATCAAATTTGTTGTTTAGCAATGTAATGCCAAGGTTTTTTGTTCCCTTTCATAATATTTAGTAATGCTTATGTAGATTTATGTGTATTGTATAAAAAGGGGTAACATAAACGAGTCTAATAAAACAAAATTATAATTACCTTCTAAAAGAAAGAAATTACTGTACGAGTCAAAATTGTGGTAGTTATTTTTTAGGTAATAAACTATTGTGGATATATACAAATATGTAAGTACTGTATATACTTACCTAGATATATGAATAAATAACCAAAGACCAGTATAATTTATTCTAAATGGCAAGAAGAGCCCGTATAAGCACTAAACCATGTTAGGGAGCGCCTATACACGCTACCTCTCGCGTAAGTGAGGACAACGCTACCGATGGCGGGTTACAGTTTGTGTAACATTACAATATTATTGATGAGCATTGAGAAGCAAGGTTAACTTTTTCATTGTGTGCTACACGTTACTTAGGATTGCTATTACGTCATGCTTACTGTCCTTCCCAGGAGTCAAAAGGATACTTACCCACCGACACCTTCCTGGATGAAACTGGTGATATATTAGGCTATTAAAGAGGAACATCAAATAGAGGTAATTATAGAATCTACATTGCCTCTCTCAGGAATATTTTTATCATTTCAAATGATCTTGTCCTTATGCTTGGGTCCAACGTTACGGAGACGGAAGTGACGTCATGCAGCCACGCGGGAAGCAGAAGCTAATGGTTATTGGAGTCTGTTGAAAGAGTCCTGCGGCGTCGAGCGACCTGGGGCTTTAAGCGAAGCGAACACAAGAATACCGGGTGACTTCTAAAGAGATATACAAGATGCCATATAAGAATACAGGGTGCCTCCTATAGAGGTGTGCAGAATGTCAGAGCAAAATACAGTACAAGATGCCAGATAAGAATACAGGGTGACTCCTAAAGAGGTGCACAAGATGTCAGATAAGAATACAGGGTGTCTCCTAAAGAGGTGTGCAGAATGTCGGAGCAAAATACAGTACAAGATGCCAGATAAGAATACAGGGTGACTCATAAAGAGATATACAAGATGCCAGATAAGAATACAAGGTGACTCTTAAAGAGGTGTACAAGATGGCTGAGAAGAATACAGGGTGACCCCTAAAGAGGTGCACAAGATGTCAGACAAGATTACAGGGTGACTCCTAAAGAGGTGCACAAGATGTCAGACAAGAATACAGGGTGACTTCTAAAGAGATATACAAGATGCCAGATAAGAATACAGGGTGCCTCCTAAAGAGGTGTACAGGATGTCAGAGCAAATTACAGGGTGACACTTAACGAAGTGCCCGCACGAGAAGCCCAAGTTAATGGGTAATGGAGTCATTTGAAAGAGTCCTGGGACTTCGAGCGAAGCGAGCCTTTCTAACATGTGTAGCATTTGTAGCATGCGTCATTTGAAATGATATAACGTCTAGTCTTTCAGACTGACTGTAATTTTTTTTGTTTTGGTTGTATGTTTTGACTACTATTTCTGTTCTATTTGAATATTTAACAGTAGCTAATGCTACCGGTATTGTTTTGATAATCCACATCACTCTGTTCGCACCTGGGCCTTATTGTAGGTGAAGCCTTCACTAGCTGTGCTAATAGTAGCTCGTGTTATTATATTGATAGTTCATGTTCACTCTGTTGGCACCCTGGGCCTTATTGTAGGTGAAGCCTTCACTAGCTGTGTTAATAGTAGCTCATGTTATTGTATTGATAGTTCATGTTCACTCTGTTGGCACTCTGGGCCCTATTGTAGGTGAAGCCTTCACTAGCAGTGCTAATAGTGGCTCATGTTATTGTATTGATAGTTCATGTTCACTCTGTTGGCACCCTGGGCCTTATTATAGGTGAAGCCTTCACTAGCAGTGCTAATAGTAGCTCATGTTATTGTATTGATAGTTCATGGTCACTCTGTTGGCACCTGGGCCTTATTGTAGGTGAAGCCTTCACTAGCTGTGCTAATAGTAGCTCATGTTATTGTATTGATAGTTCATGTTCACTCTGTTGGCACCCTGGGCCTTATTGTAGGTGAAGCCTTCACTAGCTGTGATAATAGTAGCTCATGTTATTGTATTGATAGTTCATGTTCACTCTGTTGGCACCCTGGGCCTTATTGTAGGTGAAGCCTTCACTAGCAGTGCTAATAGTATCTCATGTTATTGTATTGATAGTTCATGTTCACTCTGTTGGCACCCTGGGCCTTATTGTAGGTGAAGCCTTCACTAGCTTTGCTAATAGTAGCTCATGTTATTGTATTGATAGTTCATGTTCACTCTGTAGGGCATTCTGGGTCTTATTGTAGGCGACATCTACACTGAATCTCGTGTTGAAACTGAATGTTTAGAGGCATTTGAGATATGAATGTTGCAGGCATGTTTGGGCTGCCTTTTTAGATTCTAATCAAGCCCCTCAAATCAATTAACCATAAAAACAACTCTACAAGTATTTGTATTTCTCAACGAGATATTATTACACCAGAACAGTTTCGTGTACTTTGGTCCAGTGGGTTTCAAGCAATGTGCTCAAACGGCAAAAAGAAGAAAAATTAGATTTGAAAAATATGAAGTAAATTTATGACTGAATTGTCTTACCTCAATAGTAAATCTAGAAAATCGCTGCTCCACTGACAGGAACAAAATAAATTTGAATCTATTTGTGCTACCAACATGAAGACTGCATATCTCTCTACAAGAGGGGGATGTGCTCACCAATTTTGCTCTCATCGTTATCTAGTAGAAAAACATTACAGAAGTCTCAGCAAAATTGGGTATGTCCATTATCAGAATGATGTATGGCACATATTTATTTTTGTCAACTGAATCCTGTGCTTTTTACTGTAATTAGTACTGAACGCCTACAATCCTGTTTTCTAAGTTTTTTTTGGTCTCCCGTCTATGTCCATATTAACTTCTAAAGGCTGTATGCAGCTGGAAAATGTCAACACTTGCATAACACATATAAAAAATTATTTCACTCATTCGTAACTGGGAGATAAGCGTAATTCGAGGAATTGCTGGAAGCAAAGAAGCAACTCGGCTGACGGCTTTTTAATGCTCAAGACGTGAACAATGATCTCCAAATTAGTGTTAATGTACCAATATCATTTTCTAGGTCCTTATAAAAAGTTTTTTTAAAATTAGAACTAAGTACGATGAATGTATATACAACTTGTGAATTGTGCGATCAACCCTTTGACCGTTACCTCGTGACCACCTGTAAAAAACTAGTAAAATCCCTTGTAGACTTTAGTGCACAATAAACTATATATACAAATGTGGGGTACAAAGATACCAACAAATCCTATGTAACTTTTATAACTTATACAAATCTTGTGCGCATTTCATTCTAGTAAGTAGGTATATTGATCTTGGTCTTGTTGCATTGTATTTGGAAATAAATGAAGAATTTTTACAATATTCCTTCTTTCCTGCAGCAGAAGTACACAGGTTATGTGTGAGATGTAATTCTAGCTATGCAAAGAACATATTTGCGAGACACATAATTTCTCTGCTGGTTGAAAATGATCATACTGAGCATATTAAGCTTGAAGAATGTCTAACACCAGAGATCGTTCGATGTGTCAAAGAAGAGACAACATCTGAAGACCTGGAAGAGGTAAGTCCCTTATCCGGTTACTACGTGATGCCTTTTTACAATACATGACCTGTCTCCTTAGCACCGAATGGTATTTAGGGATTCCAGAATTGATTTATTACAACTGTATCAATGACTAATGGAAGCTTTCGGCTGTAAGGTCTTGTGTTGTACAGAAAGTACAAACCATTTTGATGGATGCTGGAGAATTTAAGTCTTACCATTGGGAGACTTCAACCAGCGACCTTCGGTTGTTTTCACAGATGCCCTGACCATGGAGCTAATGGGGGATGCATCTGAAATCTCATTGGCCAATCGCACATTATATTATTAGACTCAAGGCCAGTTTTCCAAATTGTCATTCGTACTTTTCATGATTTACTGCCATAAATACAGGATGATTCATTTGCTGGAGTGGGGCCGCCTGGCGCGCGCAACTTCCGCCAGACAACCGCGGATAGAGCGCAGGTGAAAACCGTAACAACGTACATTAATTAATGGCCAATTCACCTGCAAATTATGATTAAAGAATAGCCTACATTATAACAATATTTCACGTGTGCTCTAAGCCCATCACAAGCATGGGAGATGGTAGAGTTTGTTTCCACAGAGTGTACACACAAGACTAGACACTGCCTTGCTATGCCAGCGCTTGGAGTAACCGAACCTTGTGGCAAGCGCTCTCCAACAGGGACTATCAACTGCTTTGTTAGCATCATGTTCAGTTATGATAGATTTCCAAGTTTCCTTAGTTAAGGATTTTTTAAAAGTTTCATAATTTATTCTAACATTGTTCAAGTATTTTCTCCTGTTTGTGGAGTGTATTTTTGAGATTTATTTTGTATGAGAAATGTAGGACTGTGATGTGTGATATCGGTATGCAGAACAAAAGGGTCAAAGTTGCTGTTTCTGTGGGACTTTACATGTATGTGATCGATACATGTTCTGAATTTTGTGGTTATTATAGTTGGTGAGTTTATGTACGAAATGAAACAATTTGCATGTAATATATTTAAATACTCATTTTTAATATTTTGGGCATATTGCCTTGTAGGATTTTAAATATCAATATTTATATCTCCTATAAATATACTGTGTGTAGCTGTGGGCAAGTGCTGGAGAGTGTTTCCTAGTTCTTCTATGAATTTCTTTGGGCTTGTGGAGGTTGATCTGTATATAACAAGTTTCAAGTAACTTTCTTCAGTAGAAATTAGAAATAAGAACCTGTTGGCAGTGTTATATCTTTGCAATATCTTTGCACGGACATATAGACTCTGTGGAAAAATAGACACTCTGTGTTAATATAAGCGACATGTAAAAAACATGTGTATGTGTGTTGTGTAAAATAATAGTACATTATGCAACGAGCCTATAATGGCTATAATTAAGACACGAGTATTTTTATATAACGAGCGTATGCGAGTTTTATAATTTTCATACGAGTGTCTTAATTACCATTATAGGCGATTTGCATATGACTGTTTATGTTCGACGATAATTATAAATTTATTATATGTTTTAACATACATTTTCATAAATATCTGTTGAGAGTCAGCCACAAGAATTTTGTGATCGCAGAGCGAGCGTTGGGTGTTATATCTCTGTCTTTCAAGATCTCTGGACGACCGACGCATGCGCTCTGTGTGCTTGCAATGCCATATGCAGGCCATATGTTTACATCTGCCGCCCCTCAGTAATATTGTCAATGGAGTTGTTTGAAGACAATGAATGCGCTGTGTAGAAATTATATTAAGGTACAGTGCTATTTGTTGTCTCATATTCGCCAGTTTATTTACGCGAACAAATGGACGGTGCGTATTCCATGTTGGTAATTTATTATAGTTCGATGTTGTGTTTATGTCCGACATGTTGGATTTTGAGCGCACGCGTGAAGGAATCGTTACCTAATTGGTCAATGAACGGGCTCTGATTGGCTGGAGAAACTGTATCATAATGAAAAAGAGTGTTATAATGACCATCATTATGATACAGTTTTCTGACACATAATAGTGAGAGTCGAACATAAATAGTTTTAAGACACAACAAAGTGGCGACGAGGATAAATAAAAACGGAAAACAATAATAATGGAGGAACAACAGCAACTGTCGCAGCTAATTCAAGCCCTGAGCGGACTGGTTACCAACATGGCACAATAACAACTCAACAGTAAACACCGATGCAGCAGCCGGCAAGTATCAAAAGCATGTTACAGAAACAATATTTAATATTTGAAACATTCAGTGAAGCAAACGAAACTTTTGACATTTACTGCCAGCGGCTCGAAAATGTTTTGAATCTAAAAGGATTGAATGAAAACAATCAAGAAGCTAAAGACGCAAAAAGAATGGTGCTGCTTTACTGTCTAGGTAGTTAAATGCCTTGTTGGCGAGCTTAACATCACCCGACTTGCCAAACACATGAACTTACGACGAAATCATAGGCCTACTTAAATCGCAGTTATTACCTAGACGAAATGTTTTGGCGCAACAACACCGCTTTTTCTCCCGAATCCAATCGCCTACTGAAAACATGTCATAATACGTAGCTGCTCTCAAAGAACTTGCAAAGAACTGCGAATTCCATGGAAGTTGTGTACTAAAGCAGTGACCGCACTTTTATTAAGAGCACAGTTCATACGGGGTTTGCATGATCGAGAAATACGCGAACCTATCCTACAAGTCACAAATAACCTTTTACGAGGCAATGAATACCGCCTTAGCTATTGAAGCATCCAAAATTCAAAATCGGGATCTCTACTGATTTTATTGGTTATGAAGTCCATAACCAAGTCTACTTTCTGATTTAGCTCTTCTATGCCTGCAACTTTGTTTCCTTCCATGAGGTCATGAGACTCTGCCCCCATCATCATGATGTAGGTGATGTTGGTCACCAGATGTCTCTTCTTCTCGAACATTATTCAGAGGTGTTTCCTGTTTTCCGCCAGAAGATGGCACCACCTGTCCGTCTCCACAACCGGGAAAGGCTCGAGTTTCCTTGCTTCTATTATGCTCAAACATATCCTTCCATAGTCCGAATGACAGTTGTGTTTGCATTTTATGCAACGAAATGTGTACCAGATACCATATTACGATGTGCCGCAAAAGATTAAGATCATTAAGTGATTACGGTAAAAATTAATGCCCATTCGGGCGATCCTTTTTCCTTTATTGTGTTTTCAGTTAGGATGTAATTTACAGGTTTTTTGTTTCAATAAAGTAAATCTTTAATTAAAATCGGGATCTTTATTGCAGTAATCCATTCCAAAACCAGGACGTCAATGAAATTACATCAGTAAAAAGACCGAAACCATCGAAGTCAAGTGGCGGAGACTTATGATCAAATTATTAGTATAGAGCCTCCCTCAGAGAACTTGGACTTGAAGGGCTATGCCTTTGTTGGGGTAAAAACAACCATATCTCCAAGGACTGCAGGTCAAAAAAGTATTTGAACTGCACTAAATGTAATAAGACCGGCCATGTAGAGAAAGTCTGTCTGTCCACACGCACAAAACATGTGTAATCATTGTCGGAAGAGGAAGAAGGCTCTGACCTCAACCATTTAGAAGTATGTACATTAAGCACTCAGAACACATTAACAGCAATGACGACACATTCCCAGAACTCTAATGCAGAAAACACTGTTTTAACATACACTCAATTGAGGGGTAGTTTTTCGTCACTGTAAAAATTGGTGCGACAACACAGAAATTTGAAGTTGATTCTGGGAGTCCCGTAACCTTGCTGTCAGAAAAGGCATTTCTCAACCTGGGAATAAAGGTAACCCTAAAAGAATCCAACATCAGATTCCAGTCGTATTCAGGCGGCATATTCGAACCTTTGGGAGAAGTAGATATTCCTGTTGAGCATGAGGGGCGTAAGAGCGAGGAAAAACTCTGTCATTAAAGAACCATATTCCCCTATATTAGGACGTTCTTGGATACGCAGTCTAAAGATCGACCTAAATCAGCTGTCGAAATTAAGCCCAGTTGTTGATTCCCTTGTTGACAAAATCACCTCGTAGTACTCGGATGTATTTAACCCAGAAGTTGGCAGAATCCCAAACTAAGAATGCTCCCTGAAGCTCAAGGAAAACACAAAGCCAGTTTACATCAAACCTCGACCAGTACCGTACGCAATACTCCCAAAAATAAAAGAAGAACTGGATAGCCTTGAAAGCCAAGGCATTATAGAGCCCATTGAAGCATCCGAGTGGGGCACCCCACTTGTTCCCATTCCAAATCCCGATGGAGGCATCCGTTTGTGCGCTGATTACAAGTTACTGTCAACCCTAACATCCACGATACCAGGTACCCAATTCCGAAAATTGAAGATATCTTCAATAAAATGAAAATGCACCTTAGATCTTTACAAGGCTTACTCACATATCCCAGTTGATCAAGAGAGTTCGAGAATCGCTGCAATATCAACTCATCGGGGCACATACGCAGTAAAACGGCCGTTTTTGGATTAGAGAATGCACCCAATGAATTCCATTTAATACTTGATCAATTACTACAAGATCTGGATGGCGTCGTTGCCTACTTTGATGACATAGTAGTTCAAGGGCCGACAGTTCAAGAAACCCAGCAGAGACTAGAGGCCTGCCTCCAAAGTTTGTGAAAGCATAACATCCACCTCAATCGAAAGAAATGTCAATTCTTCACTCGGAAGGTAACCTACCTGGGGCACACAATATCAGAAAAGGGTCTTCAGAAATCGACCGACAAAATTGACGCAATCATCAAGGCAACCCAACCGTGCAATGTGGACAATTAGCGCTCATTTCTGGGACTAGCGAACCACTAGGCTACATCAAGTTTATACCTGACGCAGCCAAACTGATGTACCTATTAACTCGCCCGCTGCAGAAGGGCGTACGGTTTCGTTGGACTACAGAGTGCGAAAAGCCCTTCAATGATATTAAAAGAGAGATAGCTAGCGAACGGACACTGATACCATTCGACCCTCATAAACCTATTGTTGTTAGCAACCTTATGGACTAGCAGCAGTCATCAGTCATAACGTTGCAGGAGAAGAACGACCGATTGCATTCATTTCTAGATCGTTAACATCAGCAGAGAGGAACTAGAGCCAGCTAGATCGAGAAGCCACTGCTGTATATTGGACCTTCAAAAGATTTTACCAGTATCTCTATGGAAGACACTTCACCTTCGTAGATAATACCCCTCTGCAAAGAATATTTGCCCCAGATAAAGCCTTGTCCCTTTTGTCAGCAACCACACTTCTGCGGTATGCCTATTTTTTGAGTGGGTTTGATTACGAAGTCAGGTCTCGCTCATCCAAACAGCATGGAAATGTTGATTATTTATCCCGACATCCTGTACAACTGAATCAGATTGATGAGAAATTCAGAACAGATGACTACAAGACAAATGAACAGCAAGTTGCATCACTTTAAAATCTCGCACTGGTGACAGTAGATGAGATACGAAGATCAACAGATGAGGATGAAGATCTTGTTTCTCTGAAAACACAACTAATGAACGGGAAAGTATCGATTCCAGAATATAGTCTACACAATGGTGAAATAATGCGAGGAAATCGAGTAATGATCCCTAAGGTACTACAGCAAACAATCCTAAATGAGCTACATTCAACCCACACCGGGGTTGTAAAAATGAAAATGATTGCTCGATCATACTGCTACTGCAAAGGCATAGATGAAAACATTGAAAACATGGTGAGGAGCTGCACACCCTGTTGCCTCGTGAAGAAGAATCCTGAGAAGGTACCTCTGCACAGCTGGGAACAACCGGATGCACCCTGGAAACGAATACATATCGATTATGCAGGACCATTTCAACAACACTTTTTCTTTGTAGTAATTGACGCAAGTACACGTTGGATAGAAGTTACATTTTCCAAACATGCTCCAACGTCATTCAGCACAATTGTGGCATTAAATGAAATATTCTCACGAAATAGACTTCCTGAACAAATGGTGAGTGACAATGCCGCCATATTCAAGTCACATGAATTCCAAACATTCTGTCAAGCAAATGGGATAAAACAGAAATGTATTGCACCAAATCACCCAGCGACCAATGGAGCAGCAGAACGTGCAATTCAGACACTAAAACAAAAATTGAAATGCATGGCCACAGAGATGGGCTCCATGCAAGAGAAGTTAAACAAACTGCTTCTTAAATATCGCACCACACCGAACGAAAACAATGCAACTCCAGCAGAATTGCATCAAGAAAGGAAGCTCCGAACAAAACTGGACCTCACCTGACAACAAGGGGAGACCATCCTACAAGAAAGGAGGAAAGTGCACCCACAACTCAAGAAATTCTACAGCCAGGAGATAGAGTGCAATCTAGGAATTACACCGGGTCACACCTGTGGAAGTTTGGAACCATTGTTGAACGGCTGGGAATAGTTCACTACATGGTGAAACTGGATCAGGGGTACATCATCAAGCGGCATGTGGATCAATTGATGAGATCCGAGGCAGAGGACCCAAATCCATCACCAGCCGCAAGAGAACAATGTACAATGACAACAATCCAGACAGTTACGCCAGGAGTTCCGCTTGTCAGGCTCAGCCTACAGAAGCCGATCCAAGGATCGAGGACCTAAATCGGTCACCACACTCAGAAGGACAGTGCACAACCCAGGACCCAGCTACATGGGCAAGAAGTCAAGAACCGGATGGAAATGGAAGAGGACCACCAACACTTAGCCCTCAGCTGCGTCGATCTACAACGGTCACAAACCAGGACCCGGCTACAAGGGCAGGAAGACAAGAACCGGATGAAAATGGAAGAGGACCACCAACACTTAGCCCTCAGCTGCGTCGATCTACCAGAGTTAGGCGACCGCTGCAGCGTCTAAACTTATGAACAAGTTAAGTGGCGGAGATTGTTATATCTTTGCAATATCTTTGCACGGACATATAGACTCTGTGGAAAAATAGACACTCTGTGTTAATATAAGCGACATGTAAAAAACATGTGTATGTGTGTTGTGTAAAATAAATAGTTTTAAGACATAACAGTCAGCATCGACAATGTTGGTTAATGCTTGAAGTACACTGATGGAGTCCGTGCATATAATATCGTTAGAGATAATATGCTGTTTATACATGTCTGTCGAATCGCAAAACTTTCCGCCGTAAAAAATTGTCAAAAATGATGGTAACATAGCCTATATCTACAGAACATGCAACCAGGAGGTCTGGAGAAAACAAAGCGGCCTCTACCCGCGTCGGATTGTCCATTTTCAATCCATCAGTATAAAAAGTAATATGTGTCATATAATTGCTTGAACTGTCCTTAAGAGTACGCTGAAGAAAAAAGGGGTGGTTTTTGAAGGTCCGACACAGTTTAGGTAATTGGTGATTTAAGATATCCGGTCGAAAAGTGTGTACTGGGTACTACAGTATATTGTACAAATAGAAGGTTTCATTGCATGTAAGACATCATTACGCTACGTTCTTAATGTTCCATATGCTGTGACCAGTGCCGGTTTGCGGGACGCATCTAATAATTTGCGCTCATAATATTCCGCTAATAGTTGTAATGTGATGACTATGGGGGACGCAGAAAGTGCAATTTTTTGCAAAAAATATTTACAAGCCATATATTTCCTTCTAAGTCTTTCTCCCACCTCTACCAGTAAGGCTCCCGTTGGACTAGAGGATAATGCTCCCAGAATAATAGAATAATACGGAATCCAATCTCAATAAAAGGCTATTTCACATCGTAACAAAAATAGACTACTATAATCTAAAATCGAGCGAATTATATTTTATATACCGTTAACAACAAAAAAGGGTCAGCGCCTCAATGACGTCGTTTTAGAGCTTTGAGGACATGCATTTTCTGTTCCAAATTAAGTGTGAGATATTGATTATAATAAGTAAATGCATAATAGCAAATAGTTTGGATCCGTATTGACAGAAGCACTTATGTTAATTATATGCCAAATCAATACTAACAATTTATAGACTATTTGAAGTGTACATGTTTCGAAACAACAATGGTTTCTTCTTCAGCCGGATTAAGAATAGAACTTATCCTAAAATAAACTTAAATTAAGAAATGGATACCCTTATAATTCGTTTTTAAGAGAAAAATTTGGAAACAACATTAATAAATCCCATAAAAAATACCTATCAAAATTCTTAAATAATCTTTAAAAAATAAATATCAAATATTGAACATACTTGAAAAAATGGAAATGTTCATCAACCAAAAACTATACCCAAACCTTAATATCAATGAAATAATTAACGATAACAACTCATATTCATAACTATCATTAACCACATTAAAAACAATAAACAGAAACTGAAACAACAATATATAAGTTCTTAATAAAAAATACCTAAATAATTATCCCCATTTTAAATATGGATATTGAGCCCGCTGAGCTCATGCTCCGTGATATTTTTCCTTGTAACATATTTGCTGATGTTATGCACCGTCTTTGAACGCACCCGAAGAATGGCGCATGGCTGGAGAGGATTATGGTTGTACTTTATGTAATTCAGCTCATTCTGGTGAATGTGATTATATATTTTGGTAAGGCATTTCACATCGCAGATACGCGAGACGGAAGGTGATAGTCGCTAAACGACTCACATATTCACTAGATCCTGCAGGGAGGAACACCGCACTACGCACTCGCGTAAGGTTGACCGTCCATGTTGGACGTATTTCATAATCCGTCTCATTAGACGAGGAACAGTCCGCCATCAGGCGAGGAAATTTATCAGTGTGCATCGTATATTATTAAGTACTTTATTGTGTGACAGCGAGTGATAATTAACGCATGTGTGCGTATAAATAACATGATTATTCTATCAGTGAAAATCTGTGAAATTTTAGACCGGGGAACACCACATGTTAACCACGAGGCTATCAGAATCGTATGTCCACGAAGGACACTAAATATTTCAAAGTGAACGAACAAGTAACAGTTTGTGTGATTAATTTAAACGCCACTAATTGTGCACATATTGCAACCGCTATCACGGGAATTTCAAACCGTGGATGACTTAGATACCACGCGATTTCAGTGTGAAAAAATATATTGTTTTTGCAGCCCACTAACGTTCTGTGTGTAGAAGTGTGAATGAGACCCTCTGAAAGATGTATCTTTTCACATCATTCGGTGTTGTCATCGGTTTCATTATCGCCACGCTTATAAGGAAGACGTCATTTGAATGTGGTAATCCGTTGAAATCCCACCTAGCTCATTATCTGATGCCCAAATGACTCACTCTTTCCAAATTATCTTTGTCAATCTTCACTCTTCCTATATCATGTCAGAAATATGATTGTGTTTCTTCCCACCCAGAATACAAAAACCACTATAGGATTGTTAATATAGGTCTGGAAAAGAAAGAGAACTACATTTTAGTTGTTCCCCAAGAGTGACTTGAGCATCCCCTCCGCGCCCCTCGGTAGCATGCTGAGCTTCTATGCCCCAGATCGTGGTTTCAAACACGGCCGAAGTCGTCAGATTTTTTAAGAGCGTTAAAATTCCCTCATTACGCCCTCATTTGGAGGAGAAGTAAAGCCGGCGGTCTCATGTAATAGATTTATGGCATGTAAAAGAACCTTCCACTAACTACAATTTTGTGAAGTCAAATTTGTAGGTTAGTTTTGATTAACGCACTGTAGTTTCAACGTTCGTAGCCAGGTGCCAGTAGCTGTGGCATCTAATTGCCAATTTTGCGGCTAGGTGTCGTTGACGGTAGCATTTCGTAGCAAAAATAGGAACTACTTGAAATTGATCGTCTGCAGTCCTTACTTAAATTAAAACAGATAACACACACTAACAGAGCCATCACAATTAACACCGGTTGTCAGACAGATATAACACACACCCAAAGTACACGGGCAACATGACCGCGTTGTCGCAGTCCCTAAACTGAGGAACCATCCAAGCAGTGTTTTGTCCGCCTCATTCCGTAGTGGCTAGCATTCTTGGCTGTCAACCTGGGGGTCAGAAATCGATTCCCGGCTCTGTCAAGAAATTTAATTCTGGTCTGAGGTATAAAACGGAGTACACTCAATATCTTGAGGCCGAATTGAGAAGAGACGGGTTCAATTCCCATCCCAGTCATCCTGGACGTGGTTTTCCGTGACTTCCCTCTTCAACTCCACGAAAATGCTAGGATGGTACTGCCCCCGGAAATTGAATTATTTCTGGACAAAATGAGAGTATTTTGCGTCCCCAGGATAAAATTTAACCAGCAGATATAATTTCTTGAAGTGTGACACAGGAGGGTAGTGTTACAAGCTCGAGGCCGTGGGAGAGCCCGATCACGTGATATATTGCACAATAGACGGTTCTAGAAGGCTGAAATTGGCATAGCAACAGCGAGTTTGGAAATTAATATTATAAATATTGTTATAAATTATGCTATTAGATCCCAGCCCAGAGCCAATGAGTGGAGGTGTTATTGAAGACGGGATCAACTTCAACTACATAATTTGATGAAATTATGCATTTAGGCCCTCAGAAGAAGATTTTCTTATTTGGTAATGAAGAGAATATTAAAAGAAATTATGGCGGATGCTTAAAAAACCGCAGATCGGTTAATCTACGCAATAATAAGCATGAGTGATCTACGCGCTAAAATTATGGTGGGAGATTGACATGGCCGCCAAAATTTCGAGTTTGAGGGGGAGATCCAAGGATCGAGGTTCTTATTCCAGCAGTCTTTGGAGAGTGAGGAAGTGTTTTTACTGGGTTAACGGAGATCCCAAGGCTTTGTCCGAGTGCGACGACTGTCGACTTGTGGAGACGCGAGGATAGCTAGGTGGAACGTAGGAGATTGCCGCACTTCCATTTTATGTGAAGTTGTGAGGAACATTGAAATAATTATATCTCTTATATAATTGAGATCTGAATTTAACTAAGCGAATATATATAAAGAACAGGTCGCATACTACATTTTGTTGAAAGTCGAGCGTGCTAAAACTTACCGTTTCGACAATATAAGCCTGTTAAGTCAGATTTTCAAATGTGTTGGAAATAAAGCTCAATATCATTTTAGATTGCAACGTGAAGTTGGCGAACGCAGTTCAAATGAACAGTAGCGAAGAACTTGTAACATTGGCGCAACACATAAACATTATCAAATGATTATCATTATTCTTCAAGTGTCTTCATTCAACATAATTAACATTGTTGATATGATGAACTAAATAGTCATGCGCCAGAGACATATTCGATAACAGGAGTTACGATACAACGATGGAGCTTCGATAAACAACGTATTCTTGAATACAGACGTAGTGTACGGTCCATCTTGTACATTTTCGTCAGTATACGAACACTAACGTAACATCAATTAGCAATGGAAATATTACATTCACCATTTATATGAATATTTCTATAAATTATATTCCAATGATGAGGCTGATACATATTTACGACGGAGAATGAAGACTCTAAAGAAGAGTTTTGTCAAGATGCTTGGGGTAGCCCAGCAACACAGAAGGATGTCGTTCGAGCCCAGGCGAATGTTGGTGAATTCCAGAGAGGGACGTTTCCTATCTCTGAGGTCACAGATCCGAGGTTCGAATGCAGATCCATCTCAGTATCTTGAACTGAGGAAACATCTAAAGTATTGTGTGAATACTTATATAGATCTTCAAGTTTTCGTCCAAATAAGGTAGCAATGTCTCTTATTTGTAGTATAGAGCTTGATTAGTGACATCCTGAGCCAACGATCTTACTCCATATTTCCATATTTTCACATTTCATGTATTTCAGTGTTTTCATGTATTATACACTTCAGATGTGTGTTAAGATTTTTATGCTTCAAGATTATGTAGGAGATGATTGCCTTTCATCTATTTTTTAATTTTATTCTACGGATCAGTTGTGGAACTGAAATTAAAAATTTTGTTTGAGGAATCATATTGCCTCATTGAAGACTAGTCGTTTCGACTCTCGAATTTTAATAATTTGATTTAAACCAAGTATTCTGACATTCTGTCACAGCTTCAAATTAAATTCTTATTTAATTTCATTTTAGCACTTTAATGTAACGACATCTAATTTCAAGAACAGAAGAAACATCGAATGATATTGTTATATCATTATTGTACATAACCTGTCGACGATCTAAGAAACACTAGTTGTTTGATAAGACCGAAGTCTTAATCCCTATAAACATTCTTTGTGTAGAGTGGAAAAACGTTACGACATTGACAAACCTTTTTATTATTTAAAAGCTGAGAGCTTTGTTCATTTAGTATGTTAGAGGAAATACCTTTTGATAGAAGAGTATTCAAATCTTTAGCTAGGAATTCAAAGCTAGTTTATCCCGGTCAATATTGAATTCTATTTGACACTATAAATAACATGTGTGTTACTTTACACTATTTGTGTAGCATCACGTCATTTGGTGGACCTGATATTACAACGATATTCAATTTAAGCTTGATCAGTGAAGTGAGCCAGGAGTATTATTTTTATTACATGTATTTGCGACAGACGAGTTAACGGTTAATTATCTTGTTGTGGAGTAAACATTAGGAGGTCAATCACGACAGTCTAATATCGTTCATTACAATTGGAAGTTTCGTTTGAAGAACTTAAGCATGTATACTTGTAGTTCAGTAGTCATGTGGAATGATACTGAGGGTCATGCCATTATTTGAGAGAAGTTCCTACAGTAGATATGTTAATAACAATTAATCCGTTTTTGGTTAGTGTTTAACATAGTGGATGATAATTGTTTATGCCATATATATTGTTATATGAGGATTTGTAGAGCTATGAAGAAAGCTCGTGCGAAGGAGGTTCCGCAATTTAAAGGAAGTCAAAGTATTGTTGTTCTTTGATAAGAAGGCATAGAGCATGATAAGCGTTATTGTATACAAGTAGTCCAGTTCATGTGAAGTAACGATTTAGCTGTGTTGACAGGAGGATTTTAGCGGAAATACAACTAGAGAACGATTGTCTACTTATGTCAGTAGTATACACCTTTAGACTTTGGATATTGCGTAATCGCGAGGACATATGTCGTCATCATGCACTTAATGGTGACGTCATGGGTCCTTCGAGCGAGCACGTGGCTATATTTCCAAACTTACGAATGTTAAAAAAAGTTTGTTTGACATAAATGAATGGCCTTGACTTGCTCTACCCCCACACCAAATTTCAACTCTCTAGGACAAAATAAATTTAATTTTGAAAATCGGCTTTATTTTCAAAATTAGGAAATCTATAAAAAAGTTTGTTTGACATACATGAATGGCCTGGGCCTCTTCTAGCCCCATACCAAATTTCAACTCTCGAGGACAAAAGAAAATTAATTTTGAAAAATGCTCACTATTTTGGAAACTATGAATTCTACAAAAACAGTTTATTTATCATAAATGAAAGCTCTCTATCCCCTCTACCAGTAAACCAACTCTCAGGTCTATATGACAAAAATGAAAAGAAATGTTCAAATGGGGTCCTGTTAGCAGAAAGTTTTGGGTGTACTAACATTTGAATGATACTGTATGGGCGCGACGCCCATGGAGAGCCAGTTGGTTATTCACACGCGTTTGCTTAGTGCTCTGCATGTGTTAACAGCAAGAAGAGATTGACCTTTGACCGCTTGAAGCAGATAACCTTTGCCCGCGGCTGTTATGGTTCTTTGGCTAGCGCGAGCGAGCCGAAAGTGGGGGGTCCGGCTTGCTTACCCATATAGGACGTGCAGCTGTTAGTTAACGTTTTTTGTGTGCTTGCATGCTCTGTGGTCTCATTATGCATAGACCGTCTTATAACACACACACACATATATTTCTTTAACTTCATAGTATATAAGAGCAAGATTATTATGATGCAGTAGTTACAATTCAACATGTCTCTCTGCTACTCTTTGATTGGGAAGATGCAACATCTGAGAGAGGTTAAGACGTTAGCAGAGATAGCCAGGATGTTGAGTTGTAATTTTATGGCATCCTCCTCCAAAATGGAGGAGGAAATTATTGTCAGATCGTTCACTGCGCTAGAGAAGGATCTCTTCGACGTTGAGATTCTTGGGATACTAAGATCCGAACGCTACTGCACAGAATTCGTTTCTAACAGGCTTACGTTAACCATTCTGGATGTTATCCTAGCCAGAGTGGAAGCATTTAGGGCGACTCCCCCTCCTAATGGAGTATACCAAGACCAAGTGAGGCTTGAAGATCTTGTGCAAGAAAGAGAAGAAAGAGAAGAAGATGGAGAGCATATGGAAGCTGAAGGAGAATAATAATAATAATAATAAGAAGTGCAAATACTATACTAAATGGACAGTGAACGGTGTTTTTCATATTTAAATGTATATTTTGTTAAAAATATATTTATTTTAATCATTGTGGTTTACATTAATTATATAATACGAAATAGTGAAAACAAAATGGTATGATCTTCGTTCATAAAGTGGTAAGTAGTTCTTTTTTCCGCCAAGATGCTGAGAATTGAAGATGCTGTCTGCAGAGTTGAATATGCTGGTGATCTTATGGGGAAGGTAAGTACAATCATTCTTTTCTTTCATAAGTGTGTTGGTTTTAGTGAGCTGAAAATATATAGAGACACATTAATAATAATAATATTTTTTTTTGATGAATTAAAAAAAATTACATTGTTTTAATTAGAACATGTTTTTCTTCGAAATCCAAGAGTTGTGAGTTGAATCGAATCCTAGCCAAGATACGAAGGCTCGGGTTCCTTTTCTACGTAGTACTTTGTCAACTAAGTAAATATTAGGATGTTTTGTTCGTTGTAACTCTGCTTCATAAAATGCCCCAAATATCGGCAAATTGTTATTATCTTTTAAAAGATATGTTCGTGGATTAGTATTTTGAACTTTATAAATTGTAAATAATTCCGTAGTCCAATTAGCTTCATACCCCTTGCTGAAATGTTTCTTGATTTTTGATATTCTTACAATGTCGCCAATTTTATACTTAGGTTTTCTTAAAGTTTCATTATATTGTGTTGGCAAGCGACGTTAATTGTTTCTTTTTACATCAATAGGTTTCATGCCAATGCTGCGATGTATTTTATGATTATACTTTACTAATAACTCAGGCAAAATATTTGCCCATCGGTATGAACCACGTGTTGTAAACTCTTTCCACATAGATTCCTTAAGAGTTCGATTAAATCTCTCTACCACGCTCGCTTTAAAGGAGGTCCCAGTGGAATAATGCTTTAGATTTCGTTTCTGAGACCATGTTTTGAATTCGCTGTTATAAAATTCCGTTCCTCGATCAGTGTGAAAATAATTGGGCAATCTTTTCCTTTGAGAATAAACAAATTTTAAACTTTTTACAATCTCCCTTCCTTTTTTGGTTTTAAGAGGAATTGCCCATGCATATTTTGAGAAAACGTCAATAATGGTTAATAAATATTTAAATCCATTATTCCATTTTGCAAGTTTTGACATGTCTACAAGATCAGCTTCATGGAGGTCATCGATTCCTTTGCTAATAACATGTCGTCTTTTAAACTTTTTTCTAAGAGGTGCATGAAGTTATTTTGCAATTTCTCCTCTGATTTCGTTTATAGTTATCTTCTAAACAAAGATTTATAACATACTGTGCATTGTTTTACAAATGTTTGAATTTTTATTCAATATATCCTGCATTTCTTAGTTCTTCTTCAATTGCAAAGAATTCGCTGTCGAGTCCTGTGTGACCTGCAGCTTTCGATGCAATTATTTTTTTAAGTTTTGATACTAATTTGTTTGGTTCATTCCAATGGACAAATTCAATATTGTGTCCTCCTTCGAATTTCCAAATGGCTTGTGGTGTGATGTGATTCTTTTGGCCATATCCAGTATGCATCGTGGTATTTGCTTCTTCATTCTCATCTGTTGTTTTTATAATTCTATCTATGCCTTCGGTAAGAAGGGGTTCGATTATATTTTTATACTTATGAGATTGTGTTTCTCTCGGAGCTGCATTGCTTGCATAATTTCTTTTGTGCACTTTTGAAACATTTAATAATTTCAAATAAGAACTTAAATCACTCCTATCGATTAGAGATTAATCTGGTATTTTCCTTTGAATTAATTCAAGTAGACCTTCTGTTACAGGAAATTTTTCACCACCAACTTTTATCCACTTTTTATCAAAGAAAACTCGTTCACGTCCCAAGTATTGTTTATCATTTCTTATCGTTATACCAAATGTTCTATCCACGTTTTGTTTAATGAACGGATCAATGTAGCGGTTAAGTAGTGTAATTATTTTGATGCTATCTCCATCTTCTTCGTCTGAAATAGCAGTTGATTCAGAATCATCATATTTTTTTCTTTTTTTCTTTTCTTTTTTTTTAGTTGACGTTGTATTAGCAATAGCTACTAGTTGATTTAATGAATTTGTTACTGGTTTAAACTTACTCTCTATATCTAATTCCTGACGTCTAACATCATTTTGAAGAAAAAGATACTTGTCCTTAACATCTTCTTTAAGCGAGAAAGTTTATCCTTTACTCGACTTTCAGCTTGAATCTTCGAGCTCTTCTCCATGACTCAACTAAAATTGTAGTTGTTTTACTTATTTATAGTATATTCAAAATCAATTTGAAGAGGAAGATCATTGGTTTTATGTTTCTCAGGGACTCTAAGTCGAAACTGTATTTCATCTTGTTCTTCAACTTCAATGTCACTGCCATCCAGTTCAATCTCTTGACGTATATTTAAAACTGCATACACAATTCGAGATCTTGGTGAAACAAAAATTGGTTTTAATCTACCTTTATAGGGAAGTTGGTACTGTATATTATGATTATGAAGCGTGTATACCGGTGAATGGATTGATGGTGTGTTGGAGAATTTCAGAATAAATTTCGATAAGTTCTTTTTCTTTAGTTCATCTTGTAATATACAATATTCTTCTTTGGAAGCGGTAAAACGTTCGAGTGGTTCTTTGTTAACCAATTGCTCATTTTTTTCTAGTTCAGTTTTTAACTTGTTATATTCATCTTTAGATGCAGCAGCGTAACTTTCTAATTCTTCTTTTTTAACAATATTTAGATTGTTAGCAACACCCTCAATACGAGTTTGTAAATCGCTTAAAATTTCTTTTAGTTGATTAACTTCAGTTCGTGAAGCAGCATAGTGTTCTACAAAACGTTTATTTGTCACATCTTGGTCGTTAACAGGAAACTCAACATTTGTTTGAATTTGATGTTGTAGATTGTTTTCAGTTATTTCATTTTTTCAAATTCTTCTCGTGAAGCGGCATATTGTTCAACAAACGTCTTATTTGCAACATCGTTAACGTATATGGGATTGTATACGTGAGTAATTCGTCTACTCATCATATTTGAAGTCCCACCATCGTCGACGTTTAAGAAGTTTTGTTTATTAAATTTAGTGATTAAGTCTTCTAGATCTTTTCGAGAAGCAGCAAAGTTTTCTAAATAATATTTGTTTATTGCATCTAACGAATCGATTGGTTGAGATATGTTTTGTTATTCTTCTATTTAACATATCTACAGTTTCATCATCTTTGCTTATATTCAAAAGAGATTTTTTAATTTCATCGAGTTCTTTTGTTACACGAGTTTTATAATGTTTTATAATGAGTTTTAAGAAAAGAATACGATACCGCATCTTGATTTTGAATTGGATCTATAACATTTCTTATTCTTTTGTTACCCAAGTCGAGACTATCATCATGAAACGGAAAGTGATCTTCTGAAAATTCGCTCACTAAACCATGAATGAATTCTACTCGTAACACTTCGGTTATTCAGTTTTCCAGATATTTCTTTTATATTCGATGTATGTTGCTGCATTGCAATAAGGTTTACTGCATCATTTGCAGATGATGGTAAAGCTAAGGCTGTGAGACGTTTGTTTTGAAAGTCAAGTTGTTGTTTCTCTATTTTACAAATTGAAAAAAATAAATATTTAAGGTCGTTATTGTTTCGTTGTATGTCTTCTTTCGACTCAATTTTATTTAGCTCATTCAATAACTTCAGTACATAACCTTTGTTGCAAGATCATCAACATGTATGGGTGTTCCAACATCTTTTAACCGTTTGCCGTTAATACTTAGATGCCCATCGCTTGTTGTTGTTGTTGTTGTTGTTACTTGATTACCATATTGCAGTAGCTTATCATCAACATACGATTTAGTTGCAATATCATGGCGTGAAGTTGGTGGTCTGATCGACACGTTATTGATTTTGTTAAACGATGTCATAGTTAGGTTGTTAACCACACAAAGTGTATAACGCGAATGAGCATTTAGCACTTTTGAACTATTATTTATAACTGAAAATACACATCAAATCCATTGCGATATCGACCATTTTGTAAATCGCTATCTTTATCGATAACCAAAAAGCCAAACTTAGAGTTTTGCCAACAATAAGAACCAATATCAAAGAACTGATCATGGCTCATATCTGTATTTACAGGATCGTTATATACATGACGCAAGTTTGTTCCGTCTTGTGTAAAAAGAATTAAAAAATTAGCGTTATCTCTAATTAGATGTTTAGGTACACAAGAATATGTTTGACAAAGATAAAATACGTCAACATCGTGATGACGACCTCTACTGAATTAATCTTTCATGTGTTGTTGTTTATTGCTGGCTACATCCT
Organism: Meconema thalassinum; assembly: GCA_946902985.2. Taxonomy (NCBI): domain Eukaryota; kingdom Metazoa; phylum Arthropoda; class Insecta; order Orthoptera; family Tettigoniidae; genus Meconema; species Meconema thalassinum. Next base: position 50,423,875 of record OX336388.2, on the reverse strand, counting down.
CAAAAACAAATATAGAGTTTTTTCTAGCCATTTCTGGAGGCATAACGTCATCATTATCAGAAAAAAATAACTTTTTATTTCTATTATAGAGTCCAAAAACTTTTTAAATTCAACATACTTACTTTGAGCAAGTGATTTAGAATAAATATAAACGTATTCAAAACGAACTTCATTTTTGTGACATAATAAATTTATCATTAGGTTTGTTTTGCCACAGTTCGATGGACCGCAAATTATACATCGAATAGAGTTCGGTAGTAAAACACTATGCCTTCTTTTTTCACTTTTACTCTGGTTTTCACCATTAGTAAATGAAATTACTGGTAGAGTGTTTGACTGCTTAACAAACTTCAGCATGTCAACGTTTACGTCTGAGAATGCACACAAAAATCACATCACTTCAACATATATTGTTTCCACACGTATCATAACTTGTATTATATGGAATAATAGTAGGATTTTCAGGATTTAAATCAACGTTGCCGACGTAAACCCCTCTTAAATATGGACAATATGGTGCCCATTTTTATGATCATTTAAAGGAATATCGCTTTCTTTCCAATTTTCAATTTCAATCTTACAGAATATACATTTAACTTTATCACCATGACCAGTATAATAAAATCCTGCTGATGCTAAACAAGATTCGTTTGGACAGGAAGAGGCCAATTTTGAAAAGTGTTAAGTCTTTCATATTCAGATTTTAATTCCATGCTAGGAGAAATATTGTTTACGTAAGGGCAAGAAAAAGCCCATTTCTTATGGTCTTCAAACGGATCATCATCTTCTTCCCAACAACTAAGTTGCAGATTACAGAAAGCACACCTGACCATATCCTTATATCCATAATAGTAAAATCCTTCACCTGCTAACCATGCAGTGTTCGTAAAACTGTCTGAAGACCAGATCTTCAATGTTTTTAGCCGAACTCTTTCAGATTTTAAATTCATTTTTTTTGACTCAATATCATTTGCATTAACTGTTTCTTGGAATACTTTACATGATGCTGCCTTACTTCACAAAAAAGATGTTCACCACACGAAGCTAAATGTGAACTGATATGAATCAACAAACCACGCTGGCTAATATGCATGATTTGCGTGTGTTGGGTTGGCCAAGCGGTCTAAGGCGTTATACTTAAGATCTAATTTTCAGAAATTGAAAGCGGGGGTTCGAATCCCTCACCTGACAATATTATTTTATATACATGTGGAGTGAGGAGGTGTTTGATCATTAAAGAAACTTTAATATGTAGTGGTACAAAGACCTTTTCTTCTTTATTCATTTAGAATTGCAATTAATACAATTTTATTTCTCTTGTATGAGTGTTGAAGTAATCTCATTCTTTTAGTTGCCCTGATGAGTGTGTGTTGAGATGATCTTGTTCTTTTAGTTGTACAGATGTTTATTTTCTGTAGACAAAAAATATACACTGTTTTAAAAATGCAAACAAAAACAAAATATGTATAGGTGTCAACAACACTACTAGATTTAATGAATTACCTTTTATGGATAGCGATTACAGTTATCACATTTGCAGCGAAGATGAAACAGTTGAAATTTTCTTTTTATATGATCTGGTAGATGTTCCCACTCCAGACGAATTCGTTGTGGCTCATATATAGTCAGTATGTTTATAGGAAAGTAGTTCAAATCAAACTTATTAAAACCTTGAAGTCCATTGTTTCGAAACTTGTTTATTATCGAACACACAATTTTCATGATGCCATCAGAAGAATTTAACCAATGTTGAACAGCATTGACATTAAATTTAGCAGAACTATTGCTTCCCATTGCAAGAGATGGTAAATGTTTTGGACAATCTGTAGGTAAACGTTGGCTATGCTTCAACATTAGATCTGACATTCCATCAATCGTATTAAGATCGATTAATGACCCAGGGGAAAGTGTTTTTAGTGCAAACAAAGAAAATTCTTGTGGCAAATTATATACAACTAAATATTCATATTTATTTTTAATAGAGTCAAAAAATGAAGAAAGAGTTTTTTCACAATACGCTGCGACCCATGTTAACACAGGACTGAATGAAGGTATATTGCTGTTATTTAACATACAGTAAGCAAGTTCCAAACTGCCGTTTGGTAGCTTGCGAATGACTGCAACTATTGGCTGCTTCTTATTCCACGTGCCAGCATCAGTAGAAGGAGAGTTTGTTGTTGTCAATTCCATGATTGCAACTAAAGTGAGAATACTTGTTTACTTGCTAGCTTATAACTTAGCAAATAATGGTTTAGATAATTACTTCATTAGTTAATGGTCTGTAAGATATTTGACGATCATGAATAAGAACACAATAAAGTGTTGTATCTTCAGGTATATTCTCACTTGTCTCGATTTCAATTCGCACATCAACTGAAGATGTCTTCACTGCCTCCACTTGCTCGAGGCAATTAATTACAATAATTGGACAATGAGACTTAAATTCATCTCGTGAAACTAGAGTCTCTGAACGAAAATCATCGATCTGATAATATACATTACGAAATTTAACAAACATGTCATACAATTCGCTGTAGTCATTTATAGCAATTTAAGAAGTTGGCATTTCATAGGGATAAAAAATTGAATTAAAAAAACACTTATAGATTTAATGTTACAATGGTCAAAATAGGAAGAGCACGTATTCAGTACATTTCTTTTAGTTTGAAAACGTAATAAAAATTGACGTGTTTTTTTTTGAATTTCAGAAGTTGTCATTACAGTCCAACTATATTTAGTTGTTCTAGGTAGAGATGGCAAAACATGAACATCCCATGATCGAAAACCAACCTGAATGGGAATATTTTCTTCAATAGTTTAAATCTTTTAAGTTGTTCTTCGTCCGATAATAATAAAATAGGAATTTTTAGATAAACTTTGAATAACTTGACCTTAGAAAGATCATTTTCGGTTGCAGATTGCAACGCACGTGCGTCACTCGACGATCGGAAAAGAATTAGCTCAAGCTTGCAGTTTAAAATCGGCTTTCTATAATCCTCTGCTAAACCTAACAGGTTGCTTAAAGGATGTATTACATGGAAACGTTTTGTGATACTATCAACAATATTTGCTTCACTTGCTGGTGTTGTTAAAGAGGGAAAATAACCAGCATTTTGTAAAGCTGTATATTCGTTTTTTGAATATGATGCAAAGGTTTTTATAGAACTTGTTATATCTAGATGGCGTGTACGATCAATTTCTTTACCATTGAACGTAACGCGAATTTCGCTAAAAAGATTAGCCCCAAAATTTTGGTCAGGATGTGCTGTAGTAGAAGCAGCCGGATTTACGTTAGAAGTAATAATTTGTCCTTCTAAGTGAAGAACACCTTCTGATAATAAAACTATGTTTTCTTCATTTTGAATTGGTATTCGAATTTCATCATTATTTTCGAATTTATTACCTGAATAAGGTTGGTAAACTCTTTCTTCTCGTCGCACAACTCTCTTGTCAACCTCTCTTTTATCCGTTATGTTAAACATGTTAACAGCTTCAACTATAGATAGAAACTAAATAAGATTACCAATTGCATATATATTTATATTGAAATTAAAGTACGCGATAGCCTAAAGACTGTAAGAAATGTTTGTTGTTAGTCTATAACTGTTTCTTAGATTTTAAGGTGCGATGGCGTTGTTTTTTATTTAGAAATTTTAGCTGATTGATTTATATTCCTTTTTTGAATCAGAGTCGACTTTTTTTTTCAAATTTTGAGTATTATATAGTATAACCATATTAGTGAATGTTTTATAGTAAGCTTACTCAAGTAGAATGAAAATATAACAGTATTTCATTACTTTATATAGCAAGATATCGTGCTGGACGAATAATTAATTCTACAGTTTAATCTTCATCTTGCAAATCAATGAGCTGTTGAAGATGGTCTTCGAGTTGCACAGATGCATGTTGAATAACCTTGCTGTTCATAGGCAAAAAATTAATTGTTGTTGGTTGTATAACAATCGGATAACCAGCAGGAACATGAGCTTTAAAATTATATAAAGAGTGTGTTGGTTTATGGTTCAAATAAGAACTCGTACCAAGCACAAGGTTGCAACATACTCGAATACTATTAACAGTGTTAATTTTAATCATATATTCAGAATGATGAGTTGTGTTTGCCTCGAACTTTTTATGAGAAAATCCTAAAAAATCTGCAATAGAATCTGCAACACCAAAATCTATAGCAAAGTTTTTCGAATATAGTTTACAATTAGAGAACACTTTATCATAATTAATATAAATATATGAAGGAAATTTGTCTTTTTCACCTAATGTGCTAATAAATGTGCTAGTAATAATTCATTAATATTTGCACTTAATTGTTGAAACGCATAGCTAGCATCGGGTATTATTAAAAGTGTTGTATCCACATCGTTCATCTTTATAGCTAAAACGTTATTATTTTCGTTAATTTTTACTTCACTTTCGATTCTATTTCGATCAATCTCAATTTCGTTTTATTCTCTTTAGGGTAAACTTTCTTTTCAATACCTAAAGCCTCTGCTACACTGTTGGGTACACTGAAATCAATATTAAACGGAGAAGACAAAACGAGACGGTTGCGTCCTTTTCCATTTATATCCTCTTCCAAATAAAGATTTGTTTTTTGTATATGATTTGCTATAAGTTTCGACAATGAGTGATAACTAACTAAATCATCAAATGTTGAGGCTAGATCTTCATATTCATAAATACCTGGTGGTACCACTAAATAAATTGATAAAAAGAATTAGTAAAATGTATGCGAAATTTCTTATTTCGGTTGGTAACATTTCGAATAGAATTAGAAGTATACAATCCTGCAAGTCCTATTTCAAAAACTCTGCTCCTTCAAGATGAATCTCCAATGTAACATCAATCTTTGAGCCTTTACCTTCAAGTGTTATCCGTCTTTCGAAAGCCATCGTTTAAAGACGGTCTGTGTTTCCCTTATTTATACAATACAAGAAGACTAAACATAAATGTCCACAAATCGATGAAGTAATTGATTGATATGAATGAAAATTATATTGTAAATAGCAATTTTTAAGATATGTTAAAAGTTCTAATGGCGGTCTTAAATTACCGATACTGTCAAAATAATGCACGTATTTACCTCGTTTACTAAAAGCCAACCAATGTGAACCAGATTTAAACATCGGTTCCAGGTTAACAATACAGTTTTCATTTTTTCGAGGATGTCTTGGTAACGTATCTCGCATAAAGACTCCTCTAAAATTTGGAATCTTTAATTGATGTGCGTATTTAGCTAAATCGAAATTACTTAATGCTTTATTTGGTATTTGGTTAATTATCTTTTATATGCAGGAGGATTTAAATAAATGCCTTGACCCGCTTTTCCTCGCATTGCTTCTATCATTCGATTGTGTCTTTTCGTTTCTTTTAATTCTTCTTGTGCAGCTTTCGCTTTGTTTATAGCAGACGCTACCCCGGCTGCTCCGCCTGCTAGACCCCCCAAGCCCGACAAGGCTGCAAATATCGGAAGTGGGGGTAGAATACCACCTTGCTTTTGCGATGCTCTTTTTTTTAATATTTTCTTGTTTTTAAAATTTAATTTTCGTTTACCTCCTCCAAGCTTAGACTTGGCTTTCATTATGCCACTGACTGTTAGTGCAGCCGCTCTCTCTCCTAATGATGCGTCACGGGATTTTATACGAGACCAAACTTTTGAAGCTAAAATTTCATCAGCCTCTCTTCTTTTGTTTGAATCGTTATGATTTGCATAAGCAATGTCGTGCTGTTTGCACGCTTTATCTAATATATTTATTCCTGGATCACCACGGCTCAATCGCTTGTCTAATTTTGTTCCTGGTCCACAATATTCATATCCCAGGATGTGTAATTCCACGGGTAAATTATCAATAGTTTTATTAAGTACACGACTAATTAATGATCCACTTCCTGATCGTTTATATTGAGTGGCAGATTTGCTCCTCTTACAACGCACCATTACTAAATGATAAGTAATATATATATATATTTCAGGAAAATGAGAATGGTGGAGGGAGGGGTTGTAAATAATACTCACAAAATTTGGGTTATTATTTATTCTCTTTTTCATTAGCAAAGGAACACACAAAAATTAGTATTATTAACAGAATAAAAGTGTGTGTGTGAAAGAAATAATGTAAGTAAGAGAGATGAAGTGTTTTAATCTCAAATTTGTTTCTAATCATTTTCTCAGAGAAAAATGACCAAACGGTACAGTAACAATTCCGTTTTCAGTTATGTGTCTTTTATCATCGTTTGATGAAATTGCCAACTTATTTTGCCGAACAATAAATACAGAATGAGATTTTGAAATTATACAAACTTGAACTTTGTTGGCTTTATCTCTGTTATAAAGACACTTTCGATACTCATCAATATTCATAGTTTTACTCACACTCTTCTTAATGCCTTTAGCCTTCCACAAGCTATTCATTTCATCACACAATTTTATTGCATACATTTTGGGTCTTAACCCCACAAATTCTTCAACAATCCTTCCAGCATGTTCATCTTTCATTAAACCAATTTCACCTTTATTTTGTCTGACAATGCCAAAAGGATTGTTTGTTTCATAGTTTCCAGTATCAAATAAATTTGAATGCTGTTTTATGAACTCATAAATACCATAATAGAATATATACATAACACTGTAATGAAATTCATTTTACATTTAGACAAATATAATATAGATGCACCAACATATACTGGTTGATTGTGAAAAATCTTTAGTCTGCTCATCTCAATGAGCATACATTGTTCATCGAATATAATTCCATGTTTAAAATTAGCCTTAGCTAATAAAGACCTAGCACCATAGGGTCCATGCCAATTGGTAACCCATTTGATGGCCCTTAACTTCCTCACATTCATCAGTGAACGACCAAAAATTGCATTATTCATCAATTTAAAAAAATCAAAATAATTTTTTGCCTGTTTTCGTTTCTCTGTGTTCACATCAATATATGGTTTTAGCCATTGACTCTGATTGAATTCGATTATTCTGTGAATACGTTCTAATTTCATTCCTAGTTGAATACATTGCTTTAACATTCTATAATGCAAAACATAACGTTCTTTATTATCTAGGGAAGCCATTAGCTACTCGGACACTCCCGGCACTAAAAGCCATACGATAAATAAATAAATAAATAAATAAATAAATAAATAAATAAATAAATAAATAAATAAATAAATAATAAATAAATAATAATTAGCTTTGTCAACTTTTCTGGACATAGAGGGTAATCTGAATGTTTGTCATGTAACTCTTGAGGATAACTCAAATCTACTTCCAAGATATATCCGATTTCTGAAGTATCATCAATATTTAAAACATTAAACCCTTTAACATTTGCAACCCATTTAAAGCAACCTGTTGGAAGATATTCCATCATAGCATATCCATATAAATTATTAACTTCAAAATACATTATGTACGAGTCTTGTTTTTTCTCATCATAAGTTTTCATATACTTATTATTAGCAATCGCATGTCGTGTTATACACTGAACATTGCCTCCTCGAATAGATCGTTCAAAAAAGTGTAACATATCAATATCTTGAAGCAATTCAAGTTGAACATTGGTTATCTTTTTCATTGCACACCAAGACATGGATGGAGCAGTGTAAAAATGAGCTGTATCAATGCCATACGTTTCCATGCCATTCGATCGAAAATTTTCAAAGACATCCGCCAAAAGAAGTGTGTCTACTTATAAATACAAATCGGCGTATTCCTCTAATGATTGACAGGAAAACGTTTCCCACACCGATTGAGCAAACTCATACTCCTCGTTCGATATTGTTTAATTATAAAGACTGCTGTAAAACTTGGATATTTCAGGTAATTTAGTTTCGTTAAGTACATCCATACTTGTGACGTATTCATATGGAAACACGCCTTTTCGCGCAGTAAGTCGAAACTGTGCATCATCATTAAAATAACGTCTAGTTATTTGCGATGAACCTTTACTTAACGTAGATGAACATTGATCTAGTGAACAGGACAAGAAATTATATGTATCGATAAATCTTAACTGAATGAATCCATTCTTAACCCGTGCATACTTTGTAAACCCTTTATAACGTTCCATATTCATTGCTAACAAACTTATATGACCAGGATTATGTAACACCTCACCATCTTGTCTCTCACAAATTTCTTTAATTATAAAATGTCCATCATAGGCCGTTAGATTATGAAATGCTATAGGCAGAACCTTTGTTACTTTGTAATTTAATTACAACTATTGTGTGCGCTTCCTCTATTTTTTCCAGTTATGTGACAATGATCGCGTACTTTGAGATCATTATCTGCAATCGGTTTCTCGCAAATATGACAAATTTTACTTAACAAAAATAATCTTTCTTAATTTTCCGTCATCTTTAACATCGGTTTAGCTGATAAATAATATGTTTGAAGTTTATCTACAATACTATTAAGTTCCTTTACAAACAATTCTATCCAATTATTTCCCCTAAAGAGTTTAAAACTGCACAAATCACTATCAAAATTACAATGAAGGTATAAAGAAATGCTGTAAGGAATATGTTTATGTGTTAATATAGAGTTAGGAATGTCACTATTTGGAAAACAAGAGGAAACAGGAGACAAAACGCATTCAGTGTCTGCATAAATTATAAATGGAACTGTATCTTTAAATTTAAATTCTGTAAAATTAGCAAATCTTTGTTCGTCAGTTGGCAATATGCTTTTTGCAACAGGAAACTACTCTCCGCAAAGTGAACATTTAACTCATCCTCAAAAAAATAATATGACAAAGAACGTCTACATATATAAATCCGTCTCTGGGTGCTAGTGACGCTTGAACGCACAAGGCGAGAGAGATTTCTAATTAAACAAAAGTGATAACTTTCACTGTGTCCAATCTGCAACATCAATAAGTCCACACTCATTCCATATACTTTATCTGATACATACAAAGGTACAATAGTAAATGTTTTTTTTCCTTTTACTTCGTTTGTTCCCATACACACCCAATTGTTTCCATCATATTGTGCTCCATACACATTTACAGAAATATTGTTTTGATTTTCAAACTTAAGTAAATATTTCATTTTCATTGGAATTGGAATATCATCTAAATTTAAAACATCTCTGTAATTAGGATAGGAAGAAATATGATTCGCGTTTCGAGTTTTTGGATACAAACCAGTAACCACACTCCACGCAAAACAAGCTTCCTTTGTATCATACAAATTAAGCACTGCATGTTTATTGACTATTACATCAGGCAATCTACTAGTATTGGACATTCCTACTTGAAATCCAACATATTTATTTATATTAATTCTCAAACTATGATTTTTTTCTAAAGCCCACACAGAGCCATTTCCTTTAAATTCGCTCATTTTTGTCAATGTACCTTCAATGATATGATTATTATAAAATTCGTTTAAATCAGTATACTCGAAAACTACTTTATTTTTGACAGCAGAATATTTTGTTTCTGATATGTCGCGAAGCACATACTGTGCACACAAAACTGAATTCATCTTTAAAGCTTGTACAGTTAACGCTTTCTTAACATACTTTGTAAACCAAATATTATCATTTGCTAAAAATTCGCGAGGATCCAAAAACTCATTCTTAACATTTGAAACTGCAAGTGTGTACACTCTAGAATTGAATGCCGTTTCAATTAACTCACAGCTTAAGAAAGATTCATCCTTTATTTGAAGTGTAATTTCTTCACAATTCACAGCTTGGTGCAATAAGTGCTCACTAATAACTCTCCAACATTCAATCAACTCATCACTGTTCTCAATCAAGTCCGTTTGAGTGTATTCCCCGATATGGTATGATATTGAAATAGCACCGTTTAGTTCACTTCTAAAAATAGAAACACTTTCAAATGCATTGTCCAATTGGTTTCTTATATTTAAACTATTATTATGTATTACAATATCAACCTTTCTACGTTTGCTAGGAGGTGTTGCCATTGTTGTCTAAGCAATTGTACAATTTGCACTGTTGTTAATACACCACCAGCAGTTGCTGTAACATCGGCTCACCATAAACCTATAATCTTTTAAAGTATATTCAAGCCATTGAGATAAATTACTGCCTGTAATCTCCAGTGAACAATGAATGGCTTCAAAGGGAAATTCGTCCTGAAGTTTACCAAGCAATTTGTTTCTATACGCATTCAATTTTGTAACTTCAAAACAAGACATGGAAAATTCAATTTTTTAAACCTCATCAAATGTGTTGTATCCGAAGAAACAAAAAAAAATGTTCATCTTCACATAACTCTTGTAACAAATATCTTAGAACTGTTTCTGTCACCTCTCGCTGACTATCATCTGATTTGCTAACATTAGTAACGTAGACTGAAAATGTTGAAATTCCACTCGAAGCTGCCCATTTGTTAAAACAAGCTTCTTTCTCATTATGACTCACCTCATTATCATCTTCTTCTCCTTCTTCTTCTTCTTCTTCTTCAGACTGATGAAAGCATACACGATGATACTCTATTACCGGGTGCGATCGATGTTCAGTTCCACTCAGAAAATTAACAGTTTTCCACTTCATTTTGCTGTTCCTTTTATTAATTTTTAGATAATCTGAAAAAAAATAAACAAATTAAGAAATAATAAGCAACTAAATATATATCAATCGTTATATCAATCATAACATATATAATCCGCATATATATACTCACCAAACATTTACAGTTTTAAAACAACTTGATGTGAGCGGTTCATCAACCCCAAATACACCAACATCAGTTTGCCTCTAAGTGAGTTTAGTTCATCGAACTCTGATGCGCTTAGTTTTGCAAATACTGCTGGTAGAAATACACTTGTTATTTCATCTTCAATGATAATGTCCACCACTATTTTTCTTCCAAATATCGTCTCCACAGCCCGAATAATTTGGAACACATACGGTAAATCAATTATTAGTTCTGATAGTTTCTTATTAGAATACTCAACGCAAGTGGCTAAGTTATTGAACTTCGTTAGAACATCCATCACACACACAATTTGTTCCTCGTCGTTGACTTTCTTTATTACTTTCACACACACACTCTCTTCGCGCAAACGTAGAAGTTAAACTCATCCACGCACACATGCATTTATATATCCTTCACCCCCAACTACACACAAGAAACCAAATGCTACAAAACAAGCTTCTGACGCAATCATCTCATTATTTTTTATCACTATTACTTAAAGAAGTCAAAGATCACATTCTTACCCAATGACGTTAAAGGTCAACCACGTCTCACGTGAACACTGTAGACATATCACGTGATCGCTCGCACAGCTGCACACTTGTACGGGTATCAGATGACGTCACACCCATTAATTTTTATCTCCATCGCATAAATAAGCCAAAGGTTATCTGCTTCAAGCAGTTAAAGGTCAACCTCTTCCCACGCTAACATGTGCACATGCTAGCTCTAAGCATCCATTAAGTGCCCCATGACGTCACCATTAAGTGCATGATGATGCAATATGGCCTCGCGACTACGCAATATCCAAAGTCTAAAAGTGTATACTACTTATGTCTATAATACAATTATTAAATTTTATTAAACCCCAAGTTATGTAATTACGTACAGTTAACCTTAGTTAGTCGACTGTATTAGACCGACAATGTAATGAAACGTATATAAGGTGACGTGTAAGCAGTGTATCAAAACTACAGAGTGTTAGAGAATGGTTATGTGGAAAACCAGTGTATATAATTAATTGAAAGATGTATTGTAACCTAGAAGCCAGAATCTCGAAAGTAACGTGTTAGCAACACTAAATAATGGATATTATTATGAACATATTTCATGTAAATATTTTTTCGAAAATGATTTAGTTAGTTAAATAATTTAGTAGGATTTATTAATCAATTGTTTGGGAATAGCGTGTGTTTTGTGAGCAGATGTGTTTGGTATGAATGATTGTCCACTGTTAAGAGTAATTGTTGAACCGGATTCTAGAACAATACAGGGTGCGAATGAAAGAGTGTATAAAAATTTTCAAAATGGTTGTTAAAGAAACAGAGATGTTATGTGCATTTTTATAAGATCTAAATGTTAATTTACGTGTATTTTAAACACACTCAAAAGCAGTCTCGATGTGGGCTGGCTAGAATGATTCACCGTTAGATTTAGAGAGCGGTGTGTCATAATATGAACAGGTGAAGACTCACCGCCTTGTATAAATTGTAACTAGTTCCGAGTGCAGCGTGGTGCTAGTGTTTCATTGATGAAACAAGCTAGCGCACGTGCGTTCTCCAAACGTGGACTAGTGAATGATACCAGGTGACAGGAATGCCACGAATGTAAGAGCCTTCATTAAACGTTTCTTTTCGCATAGTGTAGGCCGAAAACAAGCCAAGATTTGTATGCTTATTTTTTTTAAACACAGCATTGTGGTGAGATGTGGAGTAGAAAGGAAATGTGAATGATTGCGTGTTTTTAATTTAATTTGATTGTTCACTTAGTTTATTGTTATTTTGTTTATACTAGGTTAGTTTACACCATTGTTAATAAATTTTATTCAGTTCGTTATTTGTTGTTATTGGCGTGTGATTCATTTTAAATATAAAGAACTAGAGTATTGTGGATACATTGTAGGCGAAGCTGAATTCCCAGTCCCCGAGGAGGTAAGTAAGGGTAGGTGTGCCCCGTGTAGTTTGTTGTTGATCCACAATTTTCTTGTTACTGCTGTATGTAAATCCCCAAAGGCCGTGTTGGGAGCGATTTCCAAAGTAGTGATTTGCCGGTGCTGTTAGAAATAGGCGATCCAGCTGGGGCAATGGATATTCCAACAGGCTCTTTTCCGGATTTTCAGGTACAATACCTAACATAAGGCCACGGCCGCTTCCTACCCAATTCGTACCTCAGTAACATATACACATACTAGTACTAACATCACAGTGACACAGGCTATCCGAAAAATTTTACACATACCCAAATACACGTGCCTACATGACCGCAATGTCGCAAAGCCTTTAAAAGAATCAACAACTACAACAACAAAGATCAGTGTGTGTATTAGTATAGCTATTACCGTCCGTTCAGTGGAATAAGGACTCCAGTCACAAAAATGCATGCTCATAACGAGTGGGCTCCGAGATAACAAAACGTGTTACGGGGGTCCTTCTTCCTATTTTATAGACAAAAATATGCCTATATAAAAGGGGTGTTTTTTTAGTGTTGGCACCAATGCTTCAGTGCCAAGTTGCAACAATGTTGGGCGCTGCCACTTTTACCGACGGTTGCTGCCCTGCATCCCCTCCCTCAGAGCACATGACCTCGCCCGTCCTCACCACCGCTCGTGCGCAGTCGCGCCTGTTAGATGAGTAGTGTGAGACCAGCGCTCGCGAAAGACAGTCGCAATGTTTTCCAAGCAGGAGCAGAGAACGTGGATAAAAATTCCTTGTGCTAGGGGTCGCAGTGCTAAACAGTGTCAGCGAGGATTGCAGGAAGCGTGCGTTGCAGCTGCGTTACCGTTCAGAACGGTAGCAAGATGGGTTGCAGCCTTTCGAAATGGGCGCGAACGTGTGGGGGACATGCCTCGATCTGGTCACCCACCAGTAAGTGATGACAATGTACAGATGGTGTCCGCGTTAGTAGAGGTGGATCGGAACGAAACGATTCATCAATTAGAGCAAGATACCGGACTGGCGCATTCAACTGTCCTCCACATCCTGAAGGACTTACTGAAATTGAGGAAGATTGCGTCCAAATGGGTTCCGCATGACTTAACCGACATGTACAAATGGCTGCGATATGACGCTTGTCGTATGCACTTGCAGCGTTATGAGCGCGAAGGAGAGGCCTTCTTACGGCGTATCATAACCATTGACGAGACGTGGGCCAGATCTTATGAGCCACAGTTAAAACGCCAATCGAACGAGTGCCGGCACCACGGATCACCATGGAAGCAAACAGTTCGACCAACCCCTACCAATGTGAAGGTAATGTTGATTCTTGCCTATGATTGGGATGGTGTGATCATTCACCATACTGTTCCCCGAGGGCAAACCGTTAATGCGTCGTACTATTGTTCGTTTCTGCAAGATCATCTCCGAGGAGCTCTGAGAAGGAAACGGCGCCACCACATGGTTACAACGCCCATCGTTCTGCATGACAATGCTAGGGAACACACAGCAGGCGTTGTGTCGGTATTGTTGGATCGCTGGGGCTGGGAGGTCCTCTATCACCCCCCCCCCCCATTATTCTCCCGACAACAGTCTCTGCTACTATGATCTCATCCCGAAGATGAAGATGACAATGTGCGGGGAGCGCTTCCGTGCCATTGAAGACGTTCAGCAGGCTGCCGAGCGCTCTCTTCGTACCATCAATAGATTGGGCAGTGCCAACGGGATCCAACGACTTCCGCATCGCTGGGAACACGTTGTACGCAACGGTGGGGAGTGCATCGAGGGCCTGTGAAACTTGGAACCATCTAGGTGAGTTATTAATCCAGTTATAACTAAGGTGCCAAAACTAAAAAACCAACCCATGTATATGTTCAATTATCACTGAAGCACCACACAAGTAACCTACAATATTAATATGATATTAGGGATCACTCGTATAAAATTTGGACGAAATTCACTTAATACCTCGCTTTCAAACAACAAAATGTACTTAACACAGAACTACAAAAATGGCGTGGAGTCCCTTATTCGTTGCGCGGGTTCATTTCTTTCACAAAAGATACTATTTAGATTGTGTAGGCTGTCATATTTATATTGAGATTTCCAATTATTTTCTTTCTCACAGGATTATTTTTACAGATTTTATTAATACCCACATGAAGGAAATTATAATTATTTAGCTTCAAGTTTCTGAATAGTTATTTACCTGCTAGAGAAGAAAATACCAACACACTATCTTAAAATATAGGTGGGAGATAATTCGTAACACTTGCAATATCACTAAGCTTGGATTGGTAATTTTACTATATTCACTTATTAATTGCTTGGCAACAAAAGAGATAAGATGTCTCTCATCCACTCTGCTACACAGGTATGGAAAAGGTGTATCTTCAAATGTCCCAACAAATTTGGTTTGGCATATTCTACTTTGTCTTCTCACGACAATGAGTTAACTTGTGTTTCCTCAAAGCATACTTGAGGGCAAATTTGTCTCCGCATGTCCTACACGAGTATCGCGGCTCACCAGTATGGGTTAACATGTGTGTCTTCAAATTACCATTCTGACAAAATTTGGCTTCGCATGAGCTACACGAGAAAGGTTTCTCACCAGTATGGGTCAACATGTGTACCTTCAAACCACCTTTCAAACTAAATTTGGCTTCGCATGTGCTACACGCGTAGGGCTTCAGCCCAGTATGGGTTAGCATGTGTCTCTTCAAAGTACTATTCAGACGAAATTTCGCTTGGCATGTGCTACATGAGAAGGGCTTCTCCCCAGTATGGGTTAACATGTGTGTCTTCAAATAACCTCTCTGCTTAAATTTGGCTTCGCATGTGCTACATGAAAAGGGTTTCTCACCAGTATGTGTTGACATGTGCATCTTCAAACTACCTTTCTGACTAAATGTAGCTTCGCATGAGCTACACGAGTAGGGCTTCTGCCCAGTATGGGTTAGCATGTGAGTCTTCAAAGTACTATTCTGACGAAATTTCGCTTGGCATGTGCTACATGAGAAGGGCTTCTCCCCAGTATGGGTTAACATGTGTGTCTTCAAACTACTTTTCCAACTAAATTTGGCTTCGCAAGTGCTACACGAGTATCGCTTCACCCCAGTATGGTTTAACCGCTTGGTCGTCAAATTTTGTTGATTTGTAATATTCCTTTCAGATACAGTGCTGGTATTCTGTCCTCTAGTATAACATAATGCGTATATCTTCCTTACAGCAGGATCCGAAGTATCAGGACATCCCAGCCTGAAACCATTTGTATTAATACAATGCAGTGCAGTGCGGTCATAATTATGTTGAATTATCTGAAAATGGTGAATAATACTTTCAAAATACAGAGATCTAACTTATGAAATGATAACTGAACAAACATTCATTAATATCACTACCAGGAATACTGTCCTTATCTAGTACCTGGAACTGATCTCATTTTTAATATTCAATGCTATGTTTTTCATACAGTCTGAATATTTTCAAATACTTATATAGGGCCATCGAAAAATAATGCCAACATTTCAAACAATGATAGCACCGAAACCCTTTATGATAAACGTGTAATTCCTTCACTGAACGCCAGCTGGTTAAAGTAAGTTTTGTTTGGAGGGGACGTGACCTTGCTATGCGCACACTAGATGCGCAGTAGCCAAGGTCGACCGGTGGCGCGCGCCCCTATCACTGCACCGCCCGACAAACTGCACCTGATTACAAAACTGTCATTCGATGGTTTAATCAGTTTATAGAAACAAGGACTGTAGAGAAAAAATCTAGGCCAGGGCGACCACCAACATCAGCATTGAACGCACGCCTTCCCAATGGCTGGATTGGTACGTGCAATCATTTCAGGAGTAACTGTCAAGATGGCAGCAGAAATTCGCTCCCGCAGGTGCTCCAAATCCCGATTTTTTCAGCTTACACAATGTTTGTAACGTACCCCCTGTAAAAATCCAAAGGGGTGAGGTCAGGACTTCATAAACGCGCGCGCCCCTGGTCGACCTCGGCTACTGAGCATCTAGTGTGCCCATAGCAAGGTCACGTCCCCTCCAAAACAAAACTTACTTTAACCAGCCGGCGTTCAGTGAAAGAATTACACGTTTAACATAAAGGGTTTCGGTGCTATCATTGTTTGAAATGTTGGCATTATTTTTCGATGACCCTGTATACAATGCAAACAAAATGGTGCGTCACATCGGAGTATTTGAAGTCATAGGTTTCCTTGATAAATATGAAATCCGTATCTATTTCAAAAGTACTGATTATACATGGAAAAGGCAAATTATTTCCAGACACATTTTGTTTGCCAAAAGTCAACTTTGTCCTTGGTCAGTTATATAATTGAAGTCATTGAATGGTTACGGAAATTGTGTGCTAATTCATACTAGCAGTGAAAGTGTTTAACTTATTACACACCACATTGTGCCGTTTTAACAACATGGAAGTTCGGGGATATGACTATTTAATAAAATCTGGATAACTGAAATCCTTCAGACTTAGGAAGTGCGTGCTCGTACAGGTGACAGAATAATTCATATTATATTCCCTTCAGAATAGCCAAGCTGGCATTTGGATTGAGGTGGGAATTTGGGATATGCAAATCATGTGATTTCGAAACCATATGGGCTATTATGCTTCACTCTTCCATACATCGCGGATGAATGGTTATTTAGGGCTACATAAATTATGTGGAGTTGAGTGATTAGCTTTAGGTCCAAGAAAATATCAGATACTATACATAACGGTGGCTTGTTATAATATATAGAAAGTGGTAACTAGGTAACATTAACCACACCATATAGCGAACATTTATCCAACTCTTGGCTCACCACAACGTGACTCCCGTCTGACCACGTTCTGTAGCTGGGAACATAAAATAAGCCCCCAACGATTCAAAATCTCGACCTCCTATTTAGACGTCCACAAATTCACACTTTGCACACTGTTATTCTAAATTAATAATCGAAGTTACATTCTAAGTTTCAAAATATCTGACATAAGTATCTGAGAGGTTTGTCAAACCTAATAGTGATGAAATAGAGTAAGAGATATCACTTCATGCACAAATCGATGCATTTGCTTAAATAAATCCGTATACGCGTGTGCAAAAGTGGCTGAGCTTTCGCACGGGCGGCGTATTTGTTGAGTGACGTCACTCATTCTTGAGATTACCATTCTATCTCCGCAGAACCAACACACCCTACATCCGAAGGAATTCGTTCAAAAAATACTATTCTTGATTATCCCCTCGAGTTCCTGTCCTCGACCCGTCCTTCCATAACAACTGTAAGGTTTCAATTACAGTTGCTTTAGTATGTGCCATACCAAGCTGCCCCTTCTATTCAACAGTAGGATATAAAGGGTGGTTCTGGGGCAGGGGTTAATGGGCAAGATGGCCGCCGTGCGCAACCGCCCAATGTTATTCTTACGGAGGGGTCAGTCATAGCTTCGGCAGGGACTAATGGGCAACATGGTCGCCACGCCCTGAGACCGTGAATGACGTCACAGGGACAATTCGGCCGTGTAGTTGCTAAATGAAATATTTATTATTATTATTATTAGGTAATCATGGATTGATTATGTACAAAGTAGACCAGCCTTATATTGTCCACTTTTTGGTGTAGTGGCTAGCATTCATAGCTGTTACTGTGGAGGCCTGGGTTCGAGTCTTGGCTCTGTCAAGATTTTTAATTTTGGGCTGAGGGTTGGAACGGGGTACACTCAGCCTCATGAGGTGAAAGTGTGAAAATGTGGTTTCATTTATACCTCAACATTTACTCTTGGCAAATGCAGGGGTATATCTTAACTTAAGTCCACGGCAGACTCTTTTCTAATCCTTATTTTATTACAAATACAGCCTTAAAAATAACACAGGTTATTAGACAAATTCCACACTCAACCAAGTACGCGAGGCTATTTGTCAATAATGTCACAAAACCCTAAAAGAAGCATAAAAAAACAAGGTCTGGGTTTGATTCCCACATTAACCAAGGAATTTAATTCTGAGCTGAGGGTTGGAACGGCGTACACTCAGCCTTGTGAGGCAAAACTAAAAAGAGGTGGGTTTAATTCATACGTCAACCATTTTGCCGAACCCAACTTCACCTAACCTCGACTAACCTAAACTAACCTAACCTTACCTAACCTCAGTTCACCGAACCAAACATTTCCTCACCTCACCTCACCTAACCTAACTTTACCTAACCTAACCTACTCAAGGTTATGAGGTACTTACTGCATATTAAAAGGCTGTACACTCGTGTGTTAGACACTCTATCTTGCTAAGGACCCCTATATTCCCTATACAAGGCTATACATGTTAGTTCTAAACACTTAGCGGTTATTTGTATATTAAATTTATATACACAGCTTATACAAGCACGTTTTTTTTTCACACAGTAAAACTTTGTCAAATAGCCACATGCGACACGCAAAGTATGTTTCCGCTATCTAGCGGTGACTATGGAAACTACCTGAACGACCAGTATGGTACCTAGTGCTCCATATCATCACTACTGAACGACCAGCATGCTATCTAGCGGTCGATATCAACACCCCACTCAACTACCAGCATCTACCTGGCGGCCGATATCTACACTCACTCAACTCACCTAACCTAACCTGACCGAGCTCGACTGGTCTACTGAACCTATCCTAATCTAATCCTAGCTAACCTCACCTGACGTGACCATACCTGTTTGTAAGCAACAACAACAACACACTAAGATTCTATGAATTCCAGAGTACTTTTAGATGAATTATCGACTCTCAACTCTTATAACTATGTCCATCCCACTCTGCCAAAAACCCGATATATATTTAAAAAATGTTTTGCTCGATGTCACTACTAAAGTGATAATGTGTTTTCCGATCCTATCACAATAAATTCATTACCCCCGCTCTTAACTCGGTCTCGACAACAACCATGCCTATTTTTATTTTGTCAGATGATGTAATGTTCGGGTACAAAGTGGGTGCAAAGTGGGTGTGAAAGTGAGTGCAAAGAGGGTGCAAAGTAGGTGTAAAAGTGAGTGAAAAGTGAGTGCAAAGTGGGTGCAAAGTGGGTGCATAAACCCTTGGCAATCCACAATCAGTGTGCGCAACATGTTCACGCTTGTCTGGACCAAGTCGAACTGACCACAGACTGACTATCAGTGACTAACGTACACCTATGACATTGACTTACATCCCATTCTAGTAAAAATAAAAATAAAAATGTACTCCGTGTATAGGTTAGGGTATGGCAATAGACATGGGAAACAACAACAACAACAATCTATTTTTATTAGATTATTTTATAGGTATAACAAGTTTTACATGCTTTTATCATTTTGGGATAATCACGCCTACTATCAATTGCGCCTACTATAAAATACGCCTACTATGAATCGCGCAAACTATCAATTGCGCTTACTATCAATTGCGCCTAGTATCAATTACGCCTACTATCAATCTTGCCTACTATCAATTGCGCCTACTATAAATCACGCCTACTATGAATCGCGCCAACTATCAGTTGCGCCTACTATCAATTGCGCCTACTATCAATTGCGCCTACTATAAATCACGCCTCCTATGAATCGCGCCAACTATCAATTGCGCCTACTATCAATCACGCCAACTATCAATTGCGTCTATTATAAATCACGCCCATGTAAGATTGCGCCTACTATCAATCACGTCTACTATCAATCACGCATACTATCAATTGCGCCTTCCATTAATCGCGTCTACTATCAATTGCGCCTACTAGGACATGACTTTTCATTAAACCAAAAAGTTTCCTTTTTTGTCAGCCTCTCACCCTTCCCATCAATCTATGACGTCATAGTCATAGTCAGTCCTAAAGCAAGTCTAAACTTGTAGAACATGTCACGTGACAAAGTTAGGTTAGGTAAAGTTAGGTTATGTTAGGTGAGCTGAGGTTAAGTCTTAAAATATCCCCTCTCTGATGTACTTTGTGTAAACATTGACACTGTAAGTTCATGATATCAAAGGTGATCTGAGTCGCACCCATATCAATCACGTCTATTATCAATCACGCCTACTATCAATCACGCCTACTATCAATTGCACCTACTATCAATTGCATCTACTATAAATTGCGCCTACTATGAATCGTGTCTACTATCAATCACGCCTACTATCAAATGCGCCTACTATAAATCATGCCTACTACAATCACGTCTACTATCAATTGTGCGCCTACTATCAATCCCGCCTACTTATCAATTACGCCTACTATCAATCACGCCTACTATCAATTGCGCCTACTATAAATCGCGAACATGACTAATTACGCTTCCTATCAATCGCGCCTACTATAATTTTCGTCTACTATAAATCACGCCCATGTCAAGTTGCGCCTACTATCAATCACGCCTACTATCAATTGCGTTTACTATTAATCGCGCCTACTATCAATTGCGTCTACAACCAATCGCTTCTACTAGGACATGACTTTTCATTAAACCAAATATTTCCTTTCTAGTCAGCCTCTCACTTCTCCCATTTATCCATGACGTCATAATCAATCTTAAAGCAAGTCTAAACTTGTAGAACATGTCACGTGACAAAGTTAGGTTAGGTAAAGTTAGGTTATGTTAGGTGAGCTGAGGTTAAGTCTCAAAATACCTCCTCTCTGCCTTGTACTTGGTGTAAACATTGACACTGTAACTTTGTGATATCAAAGATGATCTGAGTTGCGCCCATATCAAATTGCGCCTACTATCAATCGCGCCTACTATGAATCACGCTTACTATCAATTGCATTTACTATCAACTGCGCCTACTATTAATCACGTCTACTATCAATTATGCCTACTATCAATTGCGCCTACTATAAATCACGCCCACTAGGACATGACGTTTCATTAAACTAAAACATTTCCTTTTATGCCAGCCTCTCACCCCTCCCATCCGCAAAACGTGCTTGTGTAAGCTGTGTATTTAAATTCAATTCATACAATTAACCACTAAGTGTTCAGAACTAACATGTATAGCCTCGTCTAGGGTATATATGGGATCCTTAGCAACAAACAAAAAAAATCCATATCATCAGTACTGAACGACCAGCATGCTATCTAGCGGTCGATATCAACACCCCACTCAACTACCAGCATCTACCTGGCGGCCGATATCTACACTCACTCAACTCACCTTACCTAACCTGACCGAGCTCGACTGGTCTACTGAACCTATCCTAATCTAATCCTAGCTAACCTCACCTGACGTGACCATACCTGTTTGTAAGCAACAACAACAACACACTAAGATTCTATGAATTCCAGAGTACTTTTAGATGAATTATCGACTCTCAACTCTTATAACTATGTCCATCCCACTCTGCCAAAAACCCGATATATATTTAAAAAATGTTTTGCTCGATGTCACTACTAAAGTGATAATGTGTTTTCCGATCCTATCACAATAAATTCATTACCCCCGCTCTTAACTCGGTCTCGACAACAACCATGCCTATTTTTATTTTGTCAGATGATGTAATGTTCGGGTACAAAGTGGGTGCAAAGTGGGTGTGAAAGTGAGTGCAAAGAGGGTGCAAAGTAGGTGTAAAAGTGAGTGAAAAGTGAGTGCAAAGTGGGTGCAAAGTGGGTGCATAAACCCTTGGCAATCCACAATCAGTGTGCGCAACATGTTCACGCTTGTCTGGACCAAGTCGAACTGACCACAGACTGACTATCAGTGACTAACGTACACCTATGACATTGACTTACATCCCATTCTAGTAAAAATAAAAATAAAAATGTACTCCGTGTATAGGTTAGGGTATGGCAATAGACATGGGAAACAACAACAACAACAATCTATTTTTATTAGATTATTTTATAGGTATAACAAGTTTTACATGCTTTTATCATTTTGGGATAATCACGCCTACTATCAATTGCGCCTACTATAAAATACGCCTACTATGAATCGCGCAAACTATCAATTGCGCTTACTATCAATTGCGCCTAGTATCAATTACGCCTACTAT
The DNA here is from genome assembly GCA_946902985.2 of Meconema thalassinum. Lineage (NCBI taxonomy): Eukaryota > Metazoa > Arthropoda > Insecta > Orthoptera > Tettigoniidae > Meconema > Meconema thalassinum. The sequence continues at coordinate 50,401,250 of OX336388.2, read as the reverse complement.
CAATCTTTCCTACTATCAATTGCGCCTACTATAAATCACGCCTACTATGAATCGCGCCAACTATCAGTTGCGCCTACTATCAATTGCGCCTACTATCAATTGCGCCTACTATAAATCACGCCTCCTATGAATCGCGCCAACTATCAATTGCGCCTACTATCAATCACGCCAACTATCAATTGCGTCTATTATAAATCACGCCCATGTAAGATTGCGCCTACTATCAATCACGTCTACTATCAATCACGCATACTATCAATTGCGCCTTCCATTAATCGCGTCTACTATCAATTGCGCCTACTAGGACATGACTTTTCATTAAACCAAAAAGTTTCCTTTTTTGTCAGCCTCTCACCCTTCCCATCAATCTATGACGTCATAGTCATAGTCAGTCCTAAAGCAAGTCTAAACTTGTAGAACATGTCACGTGACAAAGTTAGGTTAGGTAAAGTTAGGTTATGTTAGGTGAGCTGAGGTTAAGTCTTAAAATATCCCCTCTCTGATGTACTTTGTGTAAACATTGACACTGTAAGTTCATGATATCAAAGGTGATCTGAGTCGCACCCATATCAATCACGTCTATTATCAATCACGCCTACTATCAATCACGCCTACTATCAATTGCACCTACTATCAATTGCATCTACTATAAATTGCGCCTACTATGAATCGTGTCTACTATCAATCACGCCTACTATCAAATGCGCCTACTATAAATCATGCCTACTACAATCACGTCTACTATCAATTGTGCGCCTACTATCAATCCCGCCTACTTATCAATTACGCCTACTATCAATCACGCCTACTATCAATTGCGCCTACTATAAATCGCGAACATGACTAATTACGCTTCCTATCAATCGCGCCTACTATAATTTTCGTCTACTATAAATCACGCCCATGTCAAGTTGCGCCTACTATCAATCACGCCTACTATCAATTGCGTTTACTATTAATCGCGCCTACTATCAATTGCGTCTACAACCAATCGCTTCTACTAGGACATGACTTTTCATTAAACCAAATATTTCCTTTCTAGTCAGCCTCTCACTTCTCCCATTTATCCATGACGTCATAATCAATCTTAAAGCAAGTCTAAACTTGTAGAACATGTCACGTGACAAAGTTAGGTTAGGTAAAGTTAGGTTATGTTAGGTGAGCTGAGGTTAAGTCTCAAAATACCTCCTCTCTGCCTTGTACTTGGTGTAAACATTGACACTGTAACTTTGTGATATCAAAGATGATCTGAGTTGCGCCCATATCAAATTGCGCCTACTATCAATCGCGCCTACTATGAATCACGCTTACTATCAATTGCATTTACTATCAACTGCGCCTACTATTAATCACGTCTACTATCAATTATGCCTACTATCAATTGCGCCTACTATAAATCACGCCCACTAGGACATGACGTTTCATTAAACTAAAACATTTCCTTTTATGCCAGCCTCTCACCCCTCCCATCCGCAAAACGTGCTTGTGTAAGCTGTGTATTTAAATTCAATTCATACAATTAACCACTAAGTGTTCAGAACTAACATGTATAGCCTCGTCTAGGGTATATATGGGATCCTTAGCAACAAACAAAAAAAATCCATATCATCAGTACTGAACGACCAGCATGCTATCTAGCGGTCGATATCAACACACCACTCAACTACCAGCATCTACCTAGCGGCCAATATCAACACTCACTGAACTCACCTAACCTAACCTGACCACGCCTGACTTGTCTACTGAGCCTATCCTAATCTAATCCTAGCTAACCTCACCTGACGTGACCATACCTGTTTGTAAGCAACAACAACAACACACTAAGATTCCATGAATTCCAGTGTACTTTTAGATTAATTATCGACTCTCAACTCTGTAACTATGTCCATCCCACTCTGCCAAAAACACGTTATATATTTTTTAAATTTATGCTCCATGTCACTACTAAAGTGATAATGGGTTTTCCGATCCTATCACTATAAATTCATTACCCCCGCTCTTATCTTGGTCTCGACAACAACCATGCCTATTTTTATTATGTCAGATGATGTTATGTTCGGGTGCAAAGTGGGTGTAAAAGTGAGTGCAAAGTGGATGCAAAGTAGGTGTAAAAGTGAGTGAAAAGTGGGTGCAAAGTGGGTGCAATGTGGGTGCAAAAGTGGGGTGTAAAAGTGGTACCCTATTTGTAATGGCTTATTTGACAAGTTATTTTGTGGTACTCTATTTCTAATGGCTTATTTGACAAGTTATTGTTTTCAATGTATTGAGAGGATATTTCTCTTGTTCTTGGAAAGTATCTCAGCCCTTTCTATGATAGCATAATGCTTACCGCCATGTTTGTAAGCAACAACAACACACTAAATTTCCAAGAATCCAAACTACTCTAAGGTTAATGATTGTCTCTCAACTCCATTCCACGCCAAGTCAAAAACATTATACGTTTCAAATTTTTCAAAACAGGTAAATTGGGACAGTAGGCTATATATTTCTCTTGTTCTTGGAAAGTATCTCAGCCCCTTTTTATGATAGCATAATGCTTACCGCCATGTTTGTAAGCAACAACAACACACTAAATTTCCAAGAATCCAAACTACTCTAAGGCTAATGATTGTCTCTCAACTCCATTCCACACCTAGTCAAAAACATTATACATTTCAATTTTTTCAAAAAAGGTAAATTGGGACAGTAGGCTATATGTTTAAACTAAAATTTATATAAAATCATATGCTAACTCCAACACCTACGTCTATCCCACTCTCAGTCAAAAAATATTATATTCTTTAAATTTTTTCAAAAAATATTTGGAAAGAAGGCCTAGGCTATATTTTGAAAACTAATCATCCTAAAAAGTCATATATAGACTCAAACCAATGGCTTTTATGTCCTTAATCGTTAGAACAAAACATGGAATTTTTGACATTTTTCCAAAAAAATTCATTTGTAAAAATGGGCTATATTTTGTAAACTATGAAATTTACAAAAAAATGTGTTTGACATAAATGACAGGTATTTACCCCCTCTACCCAAAAACCAAGTTCCAGGTCTCTGGGACAAAATCCAAAAAGGTTCAATTTTGAAAGTACGCGATATTTTGAAAACTAATCATTCTAAGAAGTCATATATAGACTCAAACAAATGTTCCTTAAGTCCTTTAACGTTAGAACAAAACTTTACATATTTTCATTTTTTCCAAAGAAAGGTCAATTTACAAAATTGCCTATATTTTGGAATCTAAGAATTTTACAAAAAAGTTTGTGTTAAGTAAATGAAGGGTGTTTACCCCCTCTACCCCAAAAATAAATTGTAGGTGCCCAGGACAAAAACTGTGCAGTAGTGGTTTTTGGAGAGTTCTAGCACCTCTTCCTCTTACAAGATGGCGACTGCGTAAGTCCAACTACTTACATGGCAAGCACAGCTATGTTCCCACGGCCGAGGACCGCGCCCAACATTGGTTTTGTGCCGTGAGAACATACGTGTGCGCGCCATGTAAGTAGTTGGACTTACGCAGTCGCCATCTTGTAAGAGGAAGAGGTGCTAGAACTCTCCAAAAACCACTACTGCACAGTTTTTGTCCTGGGCACCTACAATTTATTTTTGGGGTAGAGGGGGTAAAGACCCTTCATTTACGTTAAACAAACTTTTTAGTAAAATTCTTAGTTTCCAAAATATAGGCAATTTTGAAAATTGACCTTTCTTTGGAAAAATTGAAAATATGTAAAGATTTGTTCTAACGTTAAAGGACTTAAGGAACATTTGTTTGAGTCTATATATGACTTCTTAGAATGATTAGTTTTCAAAATATCGCGTACTTTCAAAATTGAACCTTTTTGGATTTTGTCCCAGAGACCTGGAACTTGGTTTTTGGGTAGAGGGGGTAAATACCTGTCATTTATGTCAAACACATTTTTTGTAAATTTCATAGTTTACAAAATATAGCCCATTTTTACAAATGAATTTTTTTGGAAAAATGTCAAAAATTCCATGTTTTGTTCTAACGATTAAGGACATAAAAGCCATTGGTTTGAGTCTATATATGACTTTTTAGGATGATTAGTTTTCAAAATATAGCCTAGGCCTACTTTCCAAATATTTTTTGGAAAAATTTAAAGAATATAATATTTTTTGACTGAGAGTGGGATAGACGTAGGTGTTTGAGTTAGCATATGATTTTATATCATTTTCGTTTAAACATATAGCCTACTGTCCAATTTACCTTTTTAGAAAAATTTGAAACGTATAATGTTTTTGACAAGGGGTGGAATGGAGTTGAGGGACAATCATTAACCTTAGAGTAGTTTGGATTCTTGGAATTTTAGTGTGTTGTTGTTGCTTACAAACATGGCGGTAAGCATTATGCTATCATAAAAAAGGCTGAGATACTTTCCAAGAACAAGAGAAATATCCTCTAAATACATTGACAAAAAATAACTTGTCAAATAAGACATTACAAATAGGGTACCACAAAATAACTTGTCAAATAAGCCATTACAAATAGGGTACCACTTTACACCCCACTTTTGCACCCACATTGCAGCCACTTTGCACCCACTTTTCACTCACTTTTACACCTACTTTGCACCCACTTTGCACTCACTTTTACACCCACTTTGCACCCACTTTGCACCGGAACATTACATCATCTGACATAATAAAAATAGGCATGGTTGTTGTCGTGACCAAGATAAGAGCGGGGGTAATGAATATATAGTGATAGGATCGGAAAACCCATTAACGCTTTAGTAGTGACATCGAGCATAAATTTAAAAAAATATATATCGTGTATTTGACAGAGTGGGATGGACATACTTATAAGAGTTGAGAGTCGATAATTAATCTAAAAGTACACTGGAATTCATGGAATCTTAGTGTGTTGTTGTTGTTGCTTACAAACAGGTATGGTCACGTCAGGGGACGCTAGCTAGGATTGGATTAGGATAGGCTCAGTAGACAAGTCAGGCGTGGTCAGGTTAGGTTAGGTGAGTTGAGTGAGTGTTGATATCGGCCTCTAGGTGGCATGATGGTAGTTGAGTGGGGTGTTGATATCGACCGCTAGATAGCATGCTGGTCGTTCAGTAGTGATGATATGGTTTTTTTGGTTGTTGCTAAGGATCCCATATATACCCTAGACAAGGCTATACATGTTAGTTCTGAACACTTAGTGGTTAATTGTATGAATTGAATTTAAATACACAGCTTATACAAGCACGTTTTGCGGATGGGAGGGGTGAGAGGCTGGCAAAAAAGGAAATGTTTTAGTTTAAACAAACGTCATGTCCTAGTGGGCGTGATTTATAATAGGCGCAATTGATAGTAGGCGTAATTGATAGTAGACGTGATTAATAGTAGGCGCAATTGATAGTAAATGCAATTGATAGTAGGCGTGATTCATAGTAGGCGCGATTGATAGTAGGCGCAATTTGACATGGGCGCGACTCAGATCATCTTTGATATCTCAAAGTTACAGTGTCAATGTTTACACCAAGTACAAGACAGAGAGGAGATATTTTATGACTTAACCTTAGCTCACCTAACATAACCTAACTTTACCTAACCTAACTTTGTCACGTGACATGTCCTACAAGTTTGGACTTGCTTTAAGACTCATTATGACGTCATAGATAAATGGGAGAAGTGAGAGGCTGACATAAAAGGAAATATTTTGGTTTAATGAAAAGTCATGTCCTAGTAGAAGCAATTGGTAGGAGACGCAATTGATAGTAGGCGTGATTGATAGGAGGCGCAACTTGACATGTGCGCGATTTATAGTAGACGCAAATTATAGTAGGCGCGATTGATAGTAAGCGCAATTAGACATGGGCGCGATTTATAGTAGGCGCAATTGATAGTAGGCAAGATTGATAGTAGGCGTAATTGATCGTAGGCGGGATTGATAGTAGGCGCACAATTGATAGTAGACGTGATTGTAGTAGGCGTGATTGATAGTAGACGCGATTCATAGTAGGCGCAAATTATAGTAGATGCAATTGATAGTAGGCGTGATTGATAGTGGGCGTGATTGATATGGGTACGACTCAGATCACCTTTGATATCATGAAGTTACAGCGTCAATGTTTACACAAAGTACAAGAGAGAGGGGATATTTTAAGACTTAACCTCAGCTCACCTAACATAACCTAACATTACCTAACCTAATTTTGTCACGTGACATGTTCTACAAGTTTAGACTTGCTTTAAGACTGACTATGACAATGACGCCATAGATTGATGGGGGGGGGGGGGGGGGGGGGGGAGAGGTTGACAAAAAGGAAATGTTTTGGATTAATGAAAAATCATGTCCTAGAAGGCGCGATTGGTAGTAGGCGCAATTGATAGTAGACGCGATTAATGGTAGGCGCAATTGATGGTATGCGTGATTGATAGTAGACGTGATTGATAGTAGGCGCAATTTGACATGGGCGCGATTTATAATAGACGCAATTTATAGTAGGCGCGATTGATAGTAGGCGCAATTGATAGTAGGCGCGATTTATAGTAGGCGCAATTGATAGTTGGCGCGATTCATAGTAGGCGTGATTTATAGTAGGCGCAATTGATAGTAGGCGTGACCATCCCAAAATGATAAAGCATGTAAAACTTGTTATACCAATAAAATAATCTAATAAAAAATAGATTGTTGTTGTTGTTTCCCATGTCTATTGTCATACGCTAACCTATACACGGAGTACATTTTTATTTTTATTTTTACTAGAATGGGATGTAAGTCAATGTCATAGGTTTACGTTAGTCACTGATAGTCAGTCTGTGGTCAGTTGTACTTGGTCCAGACAAGTGTGAACATATCGCGCACACTGATTGTGGATTGCCAACGGTTTATGCACCCACTTTGCACCCACTTTGCACTCGCTTTTCACTCACTTTTACACCTACTTTGCACCCACTTTGCACTCACTTTTACACCCACTTTGCACCCGAACATTACACCATCTGACATAATAAAAATAGGCATGGTTGTTGTCGAAACCAAAATAAGAGCGGGGGTAATGAATTTATAGTGATAGGATCGGAAAACCCATTATCACTTTAGTAGTGACATCGAGCATTTTTTTTTAAATAGATCGTGTTTTTGACAGAGTGGGATAGACATAGTTATAAGAGTTGAGAGTCGATAATTAATCTAAAAGTACTCTGGAATTCATGGAATCTTAGTGTGTTGTTTTGTTGTTGCTTACAAACTGGTATGGTCACGTCAGGTGAGGTTAGCTAGGATTAGATTAGGATAGGTTCAGTAGACAAGTCGAGCGTGGTCAGGTTAGGTTAGGTGAGTTGAGTGAGTGTTGATCCCCGCCGCTAGGTAGCATGCTGGTAGTTGAGTGGGGTGTTGATATCGACCGCTAGATAGCATGCTGGTCGTTCAGTAGTGATGATATGGATTTTTTTTGTTTGTTGCTAAGGATCCCATATATACCCTAGACAAGGCTATACATGTTAGTTCTGAACACTTAGTGGTTAATTGTATGAATTGAATTTAAATACACAGCTTATACAAGCACGTTTTGTAGATGGGAGGGGTGAGAGGCTGGCAAAAAGGAAATGTTTTAGTTTAATGAAACGTCATGTCCTAGTGGGCGTGGTTTATAGTAGGCGCAATTGATAGTAGGTGTAATTGATAGTAGACGTGATTAATAATAGGCGCAACTGATAGTAAATGCAATTGATAGTAGGCGTGATTCATAGTAGGCGCGATTGATAGTAGGCGCAATTTGACATGGGCGCGACTCAGATCATCTTTGATATCACAAAGTTACAGTGTCAATGTTTACACCAAGTACAAGACAGAAAGGAGATATTTTAAGACTTAACCTTAGCTCACCTAACATAACCTAACTTTACCTAACCTAACTTTGTCACGTGACATGTTCTACAAGTTTAGACTTGCTTTAAGACTGATTATGACGTCATAGATAAATGGGAGAAGTGAGAGGCTGACAAAAAGGAAATATTTTGGTTTAATGAAAAGTCATGTCCTAGTAGAAGCGATTGGTAGTAGACGCAATTGATAGTAGGCGCAATTAATAGTAGACGCAATTGATAGTAAGCGTGATTGATAGGAGACGCAACTTGACATGGGCGAGATTTATAGTAGACGCAAATTATAGTAGGCGCGATTGATAGTAAGCGTAATTAGACATGGGCGCGATTTATAGTAGGCGCAATTGATGGTAGGCGTGATTGATAGTAGGCGTAATTGATAGTAGGCGGGATTGATAGTAGGCGCACAATTGATAGTAGACGTGATTGTAGTAGGCGTGATTGATAGTAGACGCGATTCATAGTCGGCGCAAGTTATAGTAGATGCAATTGACAGTGGGTGCAATTGATAGTAGGCATGATTGATAGTAGGCGTGATTGATAATAGACGTGATTGATATGGGTGCGACTCAGATCACCTTTGATATCATGAAGTTACAGTGTCAATGTTTACACAAAGTACAAGAGAGAGGGGATATTTTAAGACTTAACCTCAGCTCACCTAACATAACCTAACTTTACCTAACCTAACTTTGTCACGTGACATGTTCTAAAAGTTTAGACTTGCTTTAAGACTGACTATGACAATGACGTCATAGATTGATGGGAGGGGTGAGAGGCTGACAAAAGGAAATGTTTTGGTTTAATGAAAAGTCATGTCCTAGAAGGCGCGATTGGTAGTAGGCGCAATTGATAGTAGACGCGATTAATGGTAGGCGCAATTGATAGTATGCGTGATTGATAGTAGGCGCAATTTGACATGGGCGCGATTTATAATAGACGCAATTTATAGTAGGAACGATTGATAGTAGGCGAAAATGTTAGTAGGCGCGATTGATAGTAGGCGCAATTGATAGTTGAAGCGATTCATAGTAGGCGTGATTTATAGTAGGCGCAATTGATAGTAGGCGTGACTATCCCAAAACGATAAAAGGATGTAAAACTTGTTATACCAGTAAAATAATCTAATAAAAATAGATTGTGGTTGTTGTTGTTTCCCATGTCTATTGTCATACCCTAACCTATACACGGAGTACATTTTTATTTTTATTTTTACTAGAATGGGATGTAAGTCAATGTCATAGGTTTACGTTAGTCACTGATAGTCAGTCTGTGGTCAGTTGGACTTGGTCCAGACAAGTGTGAACATGGTGCGCACACTGATTGTGGATTGCCAATGGTTTATGCACCCACTTTGCACCCACTTTGCACTCACTTTTACACCTACTTTGCACCCACTTTGCACTCACTTTCACACCCACTTTGCACCCACTTTGCACCCGAACATTACATCATCTGACATAATAAAAATAGGCATGGTCGTTGTCGAGACCGAGTTAAGAGCGGGGGTAATGAATTTATTGTGATAGGATCGGAAAACACATTATCACTTTAGTAGTGACATCGAGCAAAAAAAAAATTAAATATATATCGGGTTTTTGGCAGAGTGGGATAGACATAGTTATAAGAGTTGAGAGTCGATAATTCATCTAAAAGTACTCTGGAATTCATGGAATCTTAGTGTGTTTTTGTTGTTGCTTACAAACAGGTATGGTCACGTCAGGTGAGGTTAGCTAGGATTAGATTAGGATAGGTTCAGTAGACAAGTCGAGCGTGGTCAGGTTAGGTTAGGTGAGTTGAGTGAGTGTTGATATCGGCCGCTAGGTAGATGCTGGAAGTTGAGTGGGGTGTTGATATCGACCGCTAGATAGCATGCTGGTCGTTCATTAGTGATGATATGGAGCACTAGGTACCATACTGGTCGTTCAGGTAGTTTCCATAGTCACCGCTAGATAGCGGAAACATACTTTGCGTGTCGCATGTGGCTATTTGACAAAGTTTTACGGTGTGAAAAAAACGTGCTTGTATAAGCTGTGTATATAAATTTAATATACAAATAACCGCTAAGTGTTTAGAACTAACATGTATAGCCTTGTATAGGGAATATAGGGGTCCTTAGCAAGATAGAGTGTCTAACACACGAGTGTACAGCCTTTTGATATGCAGTAAGTACCTCATAACCTTGAGTAGGTTAGGTTAGGTAAAGTTAGGTTAGGTGAGGTGAGGTGAGGAAATGTTTGGTTCGGTGAACTGAGGTTAGGTAAGGTTAGGTTAGTTTAGGTTAGTCGAGGTTAGGTGAAGTTGGGTTCGGCAAAATGGTTGACGTATGAATTAAACCCACCTCTTTTTAGTTTTGCCTCACAAGGCTGAGTGTACGCCGTTCCAACCCTCAGCTCAGAATTAAATTCCTTGGTTAATGTGGGAATCAAACCCAGACCTCGTTTTTTATGCTTCTTTTAGGGTTTCGTGACGTTATTGACAAATAGCCTCGCGTACTTGGTTGAGTGTGGAATTTGTCTAATAACCTGTGTTATTTTAAAGGCTGTATTAGTGTGAGTATTTGTAATAAAATAAGGATTAGAAAAGAGTCTGCCGTGGACTTAAGTTAAGATATACCCCTGCATTTGCCAAGAGTAAAAGTTGAGGTATAAATGAAACCACATTTTCACACTTTCACCTCATGAGGCTGAGGGTACCCCGTTCCAACCCTCAGCCCAAAATTAAAAATCTTGACAGAGCCAAGACTCGAACCCATGCCTCCACAGTAACAGCTAAGAATTCTGGCCACTACACCAAAAAGTGGACAATATAAGGCTGGTCTTGATTGTACATAATCCATGATTACCTAATTATAATAATAATAATAATAATAAATATTCCATTAGGAACTACACGGCCGAACTGCCCCTATGATGTCATTCACGGTCTCAGGACGTGGCGGCCATGTTGCCCATTAGCCCCTGCCCCAGCTATGACTGACCCCTCCATAAGAATAACTTTGGGCGGTTGCGCGCGGCGGCCATCTTGCCCATTAGCCCCTGCCCCAGAACCGCCCTTTATATCCTACTCATTACCACTCGTCAGACCTATTTACCCTCCCCCACTCGTACTAATACCCTTCTTAAGTACTATTTTAATCTTTTAATCATCACTATTTTCCAACAACACCACAATCAAATATTTCTATTTTTATATATTCTGCAGCAAAAAGAATCCAAGTTTCGCATCCATAAAGCGCCAAACTCCAGGTAATGGCTTCAAAAATGACTTTTTTTATACCTAGATCAGTATTATATTTAAACAGACGTCAACCCAACCTTAATATCTTATTTGCTTTGTCCATCCTGCGTCCAAGTTGGAGTCACCAACGACTCTTAGTGTTTCAACAGCCAATCGATTCCAATATTTTTATTTTAAATCTTCCTGCTGCATTCCGTTTATTCTGTTTCAAATACAATGATTTTATTATGAAATCTTTCCTCAACACCTCGTACACACCGTTTAGAAACATGATCAAATCCTCTGGTGTTGAGGCTAAGATGACATTGTCGTTAGTAAGTCACCGAGTCGAAATTACTTCATCTTCGTCCTCAATTCTACTTTAAATTTCTTTAGCATTTCCTTCGTTACTTGCCGTATGTATAGATTGAAAAGTACGAATGATAAAATGCAGTCTTACCTAATTTCATTCTAAATACCAGTTTCTCTATCATGTCTATCGAATCTAATAAATACCTGCTGGTTGTAGACACACTCAGAATCCTGAATTGTATTCCGAAACTTTTCAACCTGTCAAACAATATCTCAAATGAACATTATACACAGCTTTATTTATACTAAATATGCCAAGAACGTTTTCCTCTCGATCTTTATTCTACCAAGAACAGTCTATTACTTAATACAATTATCCTTGTTCCTCTGATTCTTGTTCACTGAACTTGTCTTTAACTAACTCGGTTGTCATACAATCCATTTGTTTCATCATCGTCATCAGCTTCTAAAGGCTAAAAGCCTTGTCGTTGCAGCCATTTCTTACGGTCTTCAGGAGTTCTCTTCACATTGGCATACGAGTCACATTCCATCTCCTTGACAATGTTCTTGAGATACGATTGTCTTGGTCGTCCCCTTCGTTTTTTCCCAAAGTTTTTCCTTAAAAAATACCTGAAGGAGAGTGTCATGTCTTAGTATGTGTCCCATGGATTTTGCATTCCTTTACTTGATGGTGTTCAACAGGCATCGATTCCCCTGAATTTGGTTCAGAACAAGCTCATTTGTCTTTCTTTCCATCCAGCTTGTTCGGGTCATTTGTCTCCAAAACCACATTTCAGCTGCCTCAAGTTTTGATTCTTCTCCTTTCCCAAGTGTCCATGTTTCACAACCTTAGGTCAACACACTCCAAACAAAGGTCTTGAGAAATGACTTCCTTATCTTCAAGTTGAGGGGGCCATTGAGCAGCAAATACTTCTTATTTTGACAGGCTTTCTTCGCCAACGCTATTCTTTTCGTAATTTCTGAGATGCATTTATTGTCATAATTAATCACACTTCCCAAATAGTCCATTACTTGTTCAATGGCACAATCATTCAACATTATATTAGCTAAAATTGGTTGTTTCTTTTTGTCAATTACCATTAATTATGTCTTCCGAGAATTAAATCTTAGCCCGAATTTTCCTAAGGATTTCTGAAAAACTTTTAACATGCTATTCAATTCACATGCTGAGTTTGCTTAAATTGCAATATCATCTGCAAAGAGAATGCTATGTACCTGTAATCCATTACATCTTAGTTCTTTTGTTTTCTCTTTTAATGTATTTACTGCAGCTTCTATATAGATATTAAAAAGAAATGGTGATAGAGTACAACCCTGCCTTACACCTCTTCTTATTTTTTCTTCTATTTTATTGCCGTCAACTGTTATTTCGGTAGTTTGATTTTTATATAAGTTCAGAATAAGGCACCTGTCTTTCCAGTCAATCCCGACTTTGGCCAATATAAGAAATAAGGTTTTCCAATTGACATTATTAAATGCCATTTCTATATCAATGAATACTATATACGTTTTTCGATTAACTTCCAGTCTTATTTCTAAAATCTGACGTAATGCTAGGATAGCCTCGCTAGTCCCTTTCCTTGTTCTAGATCCATACTGATCACTATCCAGATATTGTTCAATGTTCTTGCTTAGTCTATCTTTGATGATGATCAATAAAAACTTTGATGCATGTGAAAGAATGGCCAAAGTTCCATAATTAGAACATTCACAAGCATTTCCTTCTTGGGTAGTGTGATTGTTCAAATTTTAATAAAATCAGGAGGTACAATTCCGTCCTCATAGCATTTAGTAATGATTTGAAAGAGGTATTCTTTAATGCTTACATCACAACATTTTAAGAGCTCTGCAGGAATGTTATCTACACCAGTTGCTTTATTTCCATTCAGTTTAGTGAGTGCTGCATAAAACTCTTCTTTAGTTATAGTTGGACCTTTATCATCTTCTTCAATTAGTTCTTCATCTTCTATATAAATACTATTGTCAGTAATATCTGGTCCATCATACAAATCTGCAAGGTATTCCTTCCATCGATCACATACCTTTTCATTTTCAAACAATATCTTCCCTTTGGAATCCTTAACTAAGTTATATGTGATGCGTTGTTGACAGCTCAAAGATTTCACTTTGAAATAAGCTTTGTCAGGTTTCCCATTCTTCAGGTCATCCTCAATACCCACGCACACCCGCGTCATCCAATTTTCTTCCTCCTTGCGACATTTCCTTGTTATTTGATTCTTTAGAGACTAATACGCTTGAGTGTCTATATTTCTAAATTTGCTCCTTTATTCAGTAAGCTCTTGGATTTCCTGGGTCATCCATTTCTTTTTCCGTTCCCATTTCCCTCTGCCTAGTACCTCCGTTGCAGCTGATTCTAAGTCATTTCTTATATCATCCCATCCTAAAGTCTCATCCTTAACCAATTATCTAACATCTTTAAATTTTTGTACTACATTAGAATCCTGAAGCTTATTTAAACACCATCTTTTTGTCCAAATGATTCATTCCTCTTGAACCTTATATCACATTTAGCTGCAACTAGGATGTGATCACTATCAATTTCCGCCCCAGGGTAACTATGGCTGGCTTTCACTCGGTTACTATATCTTTGTTTAACTATGATGTAGTAAATTTGCAACCATCTTCTATCCTCAGGTGCTATCCAGGTTTAACGTCTTCTCTTGGGAACTTCGAAACAGGTATAAGTTATTACCATCTCATCTTGCTCACAGAATTCGAGAAATCTTTCTCCTCTCACTTTGACATCACCCATGCCAAACTTTCTAGCATACTTAAAATTATTTTGAGAGCCAACGGAAGCATTAAAATAACCCATTAAAATAATGTTTGAATTCTCCTTTACTATGTCAAACAATTATTCTATTTGATCATACATTTCTTCAATTCCTTCACCATCAGCATTTGTTTATCCTTCTAATAAAAACTTGGAAGCGTTAGTCATCACACTCACTGTCGGAGAACCTTCCAATTTGTCAGCTCCTGCCTTCTTCAGTATAGAGACAATGGCATACTGTTCGATAACCCTTCACATACCTGTCAAAGATCCAAAGTAATAATAAGCGAAATAAACTGACCAGATCTTCAGCCCCTATGCATCATAGCAACTCAGTTCGTACATAACCGATGTCTGGTGGTCCCTAACTACGTAGCGGCCAACCACTTCTGATTCAAATATTAAATCTTCTCCTTTATCCTCAGCGGTTTCCCCTCCTCTTTCACTTCATTATTCTTGATACTCTTAGCCCTATACAAACGCTCTATGTGTTCATTCTATCAGTCTACTTCTATTCTATATCTATTAAAGGTTTTCACCTCAGTCACTATTATTAGAGCACTTAATCCATCTTTACTCGAAATAATTCTTAATCTTTCGATAAGCTGTATAAACAATTCCTACTTAAAAACAATGATGTACATTTGGATATATCTGTAGTTTCATTTAAGGAGGATGTACATCTTGGTCATTTAGCGTCGAGTACTTTGGTTGCATTTTTAATGTTTGAATATTTCTGACACCCTGTGTGTTCTGATGTCCAATTGTGTATTTGGAATCAAGTCTAGGATTGGGAAGGAGGCGGGTGTGGCCTGAAGTTTAAAAAAATCTGAATGTACCCTGCCCCTGTCCTCAGACCAGAATTAAAATCCTTGGCTGGGCCAACAACCAAATCCAAACCTCCGACTCTATCCACAAGACCTTGAGAGAGTCATTCTCATATTTATTCGAACCATTTTCCTTAGCTTTATTGTCCTTCATCATTACCTCAATTGTCAGACGTCTGTATTCTGCTTTCTCTATTTCATGCCATTCACTCTTGTTCATCCATCTTTCATTCATATTGTGGTATATTCTGAGCGAACCAAAATCTGTACCTTCTACTCATTCATAGTGTAGTATATTCTGAGCGATCCAAAATCTGTACCTTCTACTCATTCATATTGTAGTATATTATGAGCGAACCAAAATCTGCACCTCCTACTCATTCATATTGTAGTATATTATGAGCGAACCAAAATCTGTACCTTCTACTCATTCATATTGTAGTATATTATGAGTGAACCAAAATCTGCACCTTCTACTCATTCATATTGTAGTATATTCTGAGCGAACCAAAATCTGTACCTTCTACTCGTTCATATTGTAGTATATTCTGAGCGAACCAAAATCTGTACCTTCTAGTCATTCATATTGTAGTATATTCTGAGTGAAACAAAATCTGTACCTTCTACTCATTCATATTGTAGTATATTCTGAGCGAAACAAAATCTGTACCTTCTACTCATTCATATTGTAGTATATTATGAGCGAACCAAAATCTGTACCTTCTACTCATTCATCTTGTAGTATATTCTGAGTGAACCAAATTCTGTACCTTCTACTCATTCCTATTGCAGTATATGCTGAGCGAACCAAAATCTGTAACTTCTACTCATTCATATTGCAGTATATTATGAGTGAACCAAAATCTGCACCTTCTACTCATTCATATTGTAGTATATTCTGAGCGAACCAAAATCTGTACCTTCTACTCGTTCATATTGTAGTATATTCTGAGCGAACCAAAATCTGTACCTTCTACTCATTCATATTGCAGTATATTCTGAGCGAACCAAAATCTGTACCTTCTACTCGTCCTGTATCTTCTTTCCTCTCTGACAATGTTCTCATCTACAGATTTCTCTTTCAAAAACTCGAGTTCCTTGCATTGGAGTTCCCATCTACTTCATAACAAACAGATTGTAGGTAGAATTTGTGTTGCCCTCAGAGTTCGTTTTGTAATCCCAATTCAGATTTCGGAATCTCTTCTTGACCACAATAAAGTCAGTTTATAAACGTCCTATACCTCCTGGTCTCATTCCAGTGTTTATAGTTCTGTTCTGTTTGTTAAAAACGTGTTAGCTATGCCTTACTAGTTATCAGAGCAGAATTCTACCAGCCTGCTCAGTCATTCGTATACTTCATGCATTCTAAACTTCGCCGCTATCTTTTCTTCTCTTCCACTTCTTAACACGGCATTTCAATCTACTTTTCAACATTTACAATCTGCAGCAATACACCTTCTGTATTTGTTAGTAGAATGTTATAACTTCTTTATTATCTGTTTGATTCGTAGCCTGCTAGAGTTATACTCCTCTGATGCACGTAGTTTTCGTTCTAATTTAAACTACAATAAACCTATAAAGCTCATAATGTTCTACCCACTGGCCAAGTTCTCCAGTCAATATGAGACTTATTCTCCATAACCGTTATTTGATTTAGAGCTAAATATCTTTTAGACTCCTGGCCAGAAGTCCCATTCTTCCAGCCTGCATACGTCACTAATCCAACTTCTACCTATCTATTTCCAATTTCATGTTCCTGAACCTTCCTCTGGATAATCACACTTCTAATATCCATGTTTCAACCAGTAGAATGCCAGACATCCCATTTGTCACCTTTGGGAAGTTAACCCCCTCTCGAGTAGCCCTCGGCTGGAGATCAGAAACCGTTAGTTTGAGTACGGACACCAACTCGTACCTACCCATGATTATGGCTGCTGCAATGTCAGACGAAACGTCTGAAAATAATAACCGATATGCGACGCGGCTCAATCCTGTAAGCCAAGATGATAAACTAGACACCGGACGCGAAAGTCTACGATCTCAATATATACGCCTCTACGGGAAGGAAACTCACTCCTACAGCAGGAAATTGGACATTCTACGCCAGAAACGGTCGCGCTTGCTGAGCTCACTTGCCTTTTTGAAACGCTGCCGAGACAACGACATTTCACCTAAGTTTGTCAAGATAAAACATCATATTTCTTCGCCTGCAGCGAGAAGAATCTTACTCCGAACTGAAAGTGCCCTATTACGTGAACGAGCCTGGAACTGCCTTCGTGAACTAGATATGGTGACGCGAGAACTATATGACATACAGTTCAAGCTAATGCTACGACTGTCTCCTGACGATTGAACGATGTTCGATAACATAACCGCAAGGCAAGCAGATTCCATATTACAGAAAACAACAGGTACACATATAAAGAAATTTGACTTGCTGCAACAAAGGCAGAAACCACCTTCAACGTATGCACTCGATAGGAAGCGCATAGTGATCAACATGTCATCCCTGCCACTGAACAAGCCAAGTAATGACCTGTTAGCCGAAGGACTTAATTACGCAATCACGCCGAGACGCCCTTATACGGAAGATCTTATCTGTGGGGTAGAAGCTTCTATCCGTCATCTACCAGTCTTAGAAGCAGAAGAAATTAGAGCAGAGGCCTCTCAGATCATCAAACATGCCAGGCCCGTTTCAAGCAACATCAGCAGGGAAGAACGCCATGCCCTTAAAGAGCTACGAAGCAATGAAAGCATTACGATTTTGCCAGCAGACAAAGGGAATGCTACGGTTGTATTCGACATCCAAGACTACGTGGATAAAGTTCACAGCCTCCTTTCAGACACAGCTTATAAGGCTATCCCGAAGAACCCCATAAGGAGATAGAATTAACGACGACGCGGCTAATTAAGGAGTCATCTATTCCAGAAGAGAAGCAGAAATCCCTAGTACCTTGCTACAAGAACTCCCACGTTCTACGGCCTACCTAAAATACACAAACCCGATTGCCGCTGAGGCCTATAGTTAGCGCCATAGCGCCTCTAACTCACGCTCTGGCTAAATATTTGAACCAGGTACTGCAGCCTTTATTCCCTACGCCAGCCTCTCACGTGAAAACCTGGCAGCACTGTACAGATATCATAGCGAGTATAAACCTGAGTGATGGTGATCTACTGGCAACCCTCGATGTGGTATCCCTATTTACCAGGGTTCCTGTACCTGACGCCACACAATCAGGGAAAAACTTGCAGCCACAGGAGGTCCAACGGACAGTGGATTTAGCTGAACATTGCGTTAACTCCACAGTCTTCGTATTCAATGGGCATATGTTTCAGCAAACGGAGGGAGCAGCCATGGGTTCCCCCCTCTCTCCACTACTGACTAACGTGTTTATGGCTAACTTCGAAGAAGAAGCGATAAAGGAAAGCCCATTGAAGCCTAAGTGTTGGTTCAGATACGTAGACAACGTCTTTTTGATATGTGAACATGGACGCACCACACTTCAGAACTTTCTGGACTTCATGTGCTCCAGACATTCGAGCATGAACTTCACAATGGAAGTAGAAGAAAATAATCAGCTGGCCTTCTTAGACGTTCTGCTCTATAAACGAACAGATAACACGCTCGGACACAGGGTCTATAGGAAAGATACTCACCCAGATAGGTACCTACATGCTAACTCGTCATCCTCCATCGCAGAAAGAAATGGTAGCTAGAACACTCCTCACCAGAGCCAACCACATTTGCGATAAGGATAGCATGAATGAAGAGAACACGCTCCTAGCTAATGGCTACAGCAAAGGACAAATAAATAGAGATACTCGGAAGGTAGAACAAAGCCAAAGAACTGGCAAAAAGAACGAAGATAGGCCCTACCATAAAGCCTTTCTGCCGTACGTATAGGGGTTGACAGATAGAATCGCCTGGCTGCTTAAGAAACATGATGTGACAACTGTGATGCATCCTATAAACAAGCTGACGCAAGCGGTGCGTAAATCAAACGAGATAAAGCTGCCAAACCAGTACGCAGGAGTTTACAAAGTGCCTTGCTCCCGTGGACAGGTTTACATTGGGCAAACAAAAAGACGCGTTTCCATTAGGATTTCAGAGCACATTCGAGACATGAAACAGATAAACTACAGATCTGCAATAGCTGAACATGCTGACGTCACGATACACGCCATTGAATTTGATAAGGCCGAAACTGTTGCTAAAATTCCCTGATATCAAAACAGGTTAATTAGAGAGGCAATAGAGGCCGTGAAGCATCCCAATAATTTCAATCGCGAAGATGGGTTCAAACTTAGCAACACTTGGAAAGTTCTCCTAGCGCGCGACTGCCAGGGTCGGGGACCAATCAGCGAGCAGCGTCACGACAATGCAGGGCAAGCAAGTACATCTGACTGGCAATAACCGTTAGTTTGAGTACGGACACCAACTCGTACCTAACCATGATTAAGGCTGCTGCAATGTCAGCCGAAACGTCGGGAAATAATTACCGATATACGACGTGGCTCAATCCTGTAAACCAAGACGATAAACCATATAACATTACATGAAGTATCTGCAAAGCTTCTGTATGAAATATTAAGATACTCTCAGTCTTCCCAATAATTTAGTCAACATAATTATATTATACTAGCTGTACCCGGCATGCGTTACAATGCCAATTAAAGAAAGTGTTGGCATTGTAACTTTATATGTTGAAGTGCATTTGGATTTCCAATATTGTTTTTCTTTTTCCGTTAACCACCTCTAAACTATTGTAAAATTGATTTACTATCTCAAAAAAATTATGGGAGCGTGCTCAACAACTCACCAAATTTTCATCGCAATGAAATGAATGGTATATGAACGCATACGGGACTTTGTTGAAACGATTTGAGCACCGTCACAAATTTGTTGAATATACTTGTTCGCTGCCTATTGTAAAATGGATTTACTAAGAGAAAACCTTCCCTGGCGTGTACACAAAAACTCATGAAAGTTTCATCGCAATCAGATGAATGGCAATATGAACGCATACGGGTTTTTGCTTAAACGATTCGCGCGACGACACTCATTTGTTGAATCTACTTGTGCGCCACCCATTGAAAAACGGATATACTACATCATACACCTTCGCAGGACTGTGCTCAACTTCCCAAAGTTTTATGATAATCGGATGAATGTTATATGAACGCATACGGGACTTGGTTGAAACGATTCACGCGCTGTCGCCCATTAATTGAATTTAATCGTACGCTACCAATTGTAAAATAGATTTACTAAATCAGAAATCTTTGCGGGAGTGGAAACAACATTTCTCCAAATTTCATTGCAATCGCATGAATGGTATATGAACGCATACGGATTATTTTTAACGATACGCACGCCGTTACTCATTTGTTGAATCTACTTGTGCGATACCTATTGTAAGTGGATGTACTAAGCCAGAAACCTTCCCTGAAGTGTACACAACATCTCAACCAAGTTTCATCGCTTTCGGACAAATGGTATATGAACGCATACGGGACTTTGTTGAAACGCTTCGCGCGCCTTCGCTCATATGTTGAATCTACTTGAGTGCTACCTATTGTAAAATGGATTAACTAAGCCTGAAACTTTCCCTTGAGTGTACCCAACAACTCACCCAAGTTTAGTCGCTATCAGACGAATGGTATATGAACGTATATGTTGAAATAACTCCGCGCGTCGTCGCTCGTTTGTTTAATCTACTTGTGCGATACCTATTGTAAAGTGAATTTACTAACCCAGAAACCTTCCCTGAAGTGTACACAACATCTCACTCAAGTTTCATCGCTATCAGACGAATAGTAGGCTATATGAACGCAAACGGGACTTTGTTGAAACGCTTCGCGTATCGTCGCTAATTTGTTGAATCTACTCGTGCGCTACCTATCATGACATGGATTTACTAAGACAGAAACCTTGCCTGTAGTGTACACAACCTCTCACCCAAGTTTCATCGCTATCGGACGAATGGTATGTGAACACATGCAGGACTTTGTTGAAACGCTTCGCCCGTCGTCGCCCATTTGTTGAATCTACTCGTGCGCTACCTATTGTTAAGTGGATCTACTAAGAGGGAAACATTTCCCGTAGTGTACACAACCACTCACCCAAGTTTCATGGCTATCGAACGAATGGTATGTGAACGCATACAGGACTTTGTTGAAACGCTTCGGCCGTCGTCGCTCATTTGTTGAATCTAATCATGCGCTACCTATGGTTAAGTCGATTTACTAAACCAGAAACCTTCCCTGAGGTGTACACAACATCTCATCCAAGTTTCATAACTATCAGACGAATAGTATATGAAGGCATACGGGACTTTGTTGAAACGGTTCGCTCGTCGTCACTCATTTGTTGAATCTACTCGTGCGCTACATATTATAACATGGATTTACTAAGCCAGACACCTTGCCTGTAGTGTACACAACCACTCACCCATGTTACAACGCTATCGGACGAATGGTATGTGAACGCATACAGGATTTTGTTGAAACGCTTCGCCCGTCGTCGCACATTTGTTGAATCTACTCGTGCGCTACCTATTGTTAAGTGAATTTACTAAGCCAGAAACCTTCCATGAAGTTTACACAACATGTCACCCAAGTTTCATCACTATCAGACGAATAGCATATGAACGCATACGGGACTTAGTTGAAACGCTTCGCTCGAGGTCGCTCATTTGTTGAATTTACTCGTGCGCTACCTATTATAACATGGATTTACTAAGTCAGAAACCTTGCCTGTAGTGTACACAACCTCTCACCCAAGTTTCATCGCTATCGGACGAATGGTATGTGAACGCATACAGGACTTTGTTGAAACGCTTCGGCCGTCGTCGCTCATTTGTTGAATCTACTCGTGCGCTACCTATTGTAAAAAGGATTAACTAAGTCAGAAACCTTTCCTGGAGTGTGCACAACAATACAACCAAAGTTTCATAGCAATCGGATGATAGGTATATTAAAGCATACGGGACGTTGTTCAAGCGATTCGCGTGCCGTCACTCATTTGTTGATTCTACTCGTGCTCTACAACTTTCATAATTATTCACCTTTTAAACCTTCTCTGGACTTCCACAAATAATTCAAGACCAAAATTAGCCAAATCGGACCAGCCGTTCTCGACTTTTAGCGAGACTAACGAACAGCAATTCATTTTTAGCCTACTTTTCACATTTTGCAAAAATGAGGAAAAAGTAGTCTTATGAGATCGATCCGGGAAAATGTGTGTCTGTCTGTCTGTCCTTCTGTCTGGCTGTGTGTGTGTCCCCCCCTATCAACTCCTAAACGGCTGCAGCAATCAAAACCAAATTTAGTATGAGCAAAGATGTGCACCGGAATAGCTCACGTCCATATTTGAAAATGAAGTCAGTGCTACCAACTGCTGAAAAAACGCACTAGAAATTTGAGCTCCATGTTGGATATCATGCAAGGCATGCATGGGAGCTACTCCAAAATTGGCACACATGTAGATAATACTATTTCAGTTTAATTTCCAGGAGGCCAACCATGACAGTGTTGCCAAATTAATTTTAAGCCTTCTGATAGGTCCAATGTTTAAATGCATATAACTTCTACACTATCAACTGGATTTCAACCAAATTTTGTATGTAATATCTGTACATAAACAGATATGACTGAGCGTATTCTTAAGAGCCACCAGGGCTGCCAACTGTTAATAATTGCTCTCTCTATTTTTTAAATCCAAATACCAATATATCAGAAAGTATGCAAGCCAACAGCTTTAAACTATGCACACGTATATTCTGACATTTTAGATTAATTTCGAGTAACTTATATACGCCAGTTCTACCAACATGATTATAAGCCTGCTGATAGTACCAATTTTTTAATAAATGTAGGCCTAACTTCTATACTATCAGTTGGATTTCAACCAAATTTCGTACGTGCAATGTGTACCATAACAGATATGACTATAAGTATTGTTAAGAGCAATCACGGCTGCCAACTGTTAATAAATGCTGTCTATATTCTTTTTACCCTAATATCAATATATCAGAAAGTATGCAAGCCAACAGCTCTATACTTTGCACACGTATAGCACCTGACATTCTAGATTAATTTGGAGTAATTAATACAAGGCGGTGCTGCCAACATGATTCTATGCCTGCTGATATGTCCAATTTTAAAATACATGTAACTTCTATACTAACAAATGGATTTTATCCAAAATTGACACAACAAGATATCATAATAATTCAGATTATTTCTGACCAGCACACGCATGGTATTGTTGGCATCATGCTTTTACGCGTGCTGATAGATCCAGTGTCTAACTGCATGTAACGTCCATTGGACTTCAACCAAATTTTGTATTCTGTACCTTAAGAGGTGGAACTAAGAATATATTCAGTCACCAGGGCTGCCAACTGTAGTGCTCTATTAGGCTACATTATACCAGGTATATTTTGAACTAATTAGATATTTCGATATTACCAACTTAATTTCGTCATTATTCTAGATAGGTTCATATACTGTAATCATTTGGCATGAAAAGTAGGCTGTATAGTTCTTCACGGAACTTCTTGTTATATATATAGATGGTGGCGAATCCACCATTTTGTCTTAAATCCGTCCCCTAAAGCCTTAAATCTATCAGTTTGCCTCAACACCTGACAGAGCGCGATGGACAAATGGCCTGCGGGTGGACGACATACATAGGTGGTTCTAACGGGAGGTGGTACTCGTGAGAAGAAACTCCGAAAGGTCTCAAGAGTTGCCGAGAGAATCTCAAGAAAGTCCCAAAAGCTAATGCTAGGTCTCGTAAGGTCTAGAATTTCAAATCCACCTGGAAAGGCCGAGACTATCCCTCCAAATATGTAAGGACGCCACTCAGCAAAGTTCAGTGATGCGTGTACGACGGTACAGTCAGTCAACAAAGTGGGCTAAAGCGAACCAGCGAGTCAGTCGAGTGTGACACAGCAGTTAAGTACACTGTAACCGAAACTTTTGGTTACATAGCCCACCCTTGGGTTTCTGTAAGTAAGTATTAGCGCCATGGTGTGTGATGTGGGTAAATGAGGTTACCTACCATGGCCACCTATTGATGGAGCACCACAGAGAGGCTAGTGTTTTGAGGTGGTCCAGCAGTGGGTGACAGGTGGCTTTGTTACTATGGTGATGTCATGTTTTATTCAAGATTAAGTTATGTTCTGAGGTGTGGCAATGATATGTTTTGGATAAATAGATTTTATGTCTGGAGGTATACTGATGTAGAAAGATACGTTTAACAAAACGTAAGAAGAAAAGAAAGGAGCACAAGGATATTAAATATAGTGTTAGGTATCTAGAATTAGTTACCTGTGGCGGTCTCCCGGACTCCTCCCTAAGCTAACCTGCGCGCTGCCAGCTCTGCAAGTTTTCACCGGCGCCAGCTACCGCTTTGTGGCGGTCTCCCAAACACCTCCCTGAGGTAACCTGGACGTTACCAGCTCTGAACGTTTTCACCGGAGCCAGCTACAGCTTTGTGGCGGTCTCCCGGACTCCTCCCTAAGCTAACCAGCGAGTAGGGGAGTAGTGATGGTTCTGCCTCCCCCCCCCCCACCTCTACTCCCAATGCGATTCGATAACTCCCGAACCCGTGGTCGGAGATTCACGAATGAGGTAACGTTGGACTTGGGATGACGGGGGCTTTGCTATGGACCACACGTAATATTTCTGATAAAAAATTTGAAAATTTTTGTTTTAGAAAGTAGGTGATAGTTTGAAAACCAAAGATGATAGAACGTTGTGCTATGACTCAAACGAATGGTTTTTATGACATTTATTTTCTATAGTAAAACTTTTTTATTTTTTATGTTTTTTTTTTGAAAACACTCGAATTTTGAAATTCCTATATTTTGGAAACTAGTAAGTTTACAAAAAATTTGTTTGACGTAAATCAAATAAAATAAATTTCAAGTCTCTAGGATAGAAACCTGACAGTAGTGTGGTATGGGGGAGCTGCTACACTTAGGATGTTGTGAGCCCCTGCGACCTTGGAATGGCAGGAGTCATGCTAGGAAGGCGTGCTTGGATTCGTTTTTTTCGTCTCGTTGCGCTCATTACGGAAATGTAGGTGTCGAAAAGGTGAAAGTCTGGAAACACGGTTTTTTGGGGGGAAAACGTGATTTTAAACTTTTTGCTATATCTCGCGAACCAATCATGCTAGAGGCGTGTACGACGGGTCCAAGGACTCGGGGTGACGTCCTCTTTGCTATGGACCATTCGTTGTAATTTTAAAAAAAAATTGGAAACTCGATTTTGGGGTAAACACGTGTTTTTTGTGATTTTGCCGATATCTCACGAACCAATAACGCTAGAGACGTGTACGAGGTGTCCTAGGACTCGGGCTAACGCCCCCCTTTCAAATGTGGTAGATAGTTTGTTCCAAAAAATAATTCACAAAGGGCCTTACGCCATACATGTTGAAAAAACTTTTTCTTTTTCTTTACCTGTTTATAATGTTTATGAAGCGTGGTGGTTGAGAGAGACGATACGGCTGGGTGTGTGTGTTTCAACGAACCTGTCACTGACCACGGTGGCTGTGTTCAATAGATCAATCGATATTTCGACGGGTCGGTTTATGACAGAGCGAGGATGCGTTTTTTTTCACACCTTTTACCCTCGAAGGGGATCTTTGACGTGTAAACGGTGATGAGAACTTGGTTCTATGTTGGTCGAAGCGAGTAGAGAAAACAAACTTGCAGAGGAGCAGGAGGTGAATGTCATTTGAGCTTATTGGAAGGCGCTGATCTGACTTGACAACAGGTGCAATGAAAAAATGACAATGACGCTTGAAGGTGAAATAATATGACCATTGTGGTGGCAGGGGAGTGCGAAATGCATGTGAACACATGTGAAACCACATGTAGGCTAAACAAGTTACATCCTGTCTTGCTTCGTACGTGACAAAATGCAAGTTCATGTCAAATTTGATCTACCACAGGTGTTCGCCTGGGACGTTAGCTGTCCACGTGCACGATAACTGTTAACAAGTCACATCCTGTTTTGCTTCGTACGTGACAAAATGCAAGTTGACGTCAAATTTGATCTGCCACAGGTGTTCACCTTGGACGTTAGCTGTCCACGTGCCTGATAACAGAATGTTCAAAGCGTGGGAATCGCTGAATCAGTAAAAAGTATGATGCAACTTGTGGGAATGATGTTACAACCAATAGATAGGCAAGAGCTGCGAACAGCAGTGATGGGAGGTGAAGGGAGGGAGAGGGGGAGGGGTAATGTATGAGAGAACACAGGTGGAAAGAGAAATGTGGAGCTGAGGACTGTACACATAGAGCTATAGGTGGTGTACAAAATGTGTGAATAAATTAAAAATTGCACAGGTTCACACAACATGTAATTTATTGATCCAAGAATTAAACGTAGATTTAAACCCTAACCATTTGACATATAGTTTATTTCCTTTTTGTTTCAACACTTTTTCCACAAGATAATGCTTAGGAAATGCTGTTTTCTGAAGTTCATGGAGATAAAATCTACCTTTTATGGGTTTTCGGTTGAGGTCTTGCAGTAAATAGGTGACTGGAGTGTCCAAGTTGACTTGACGAATTCGAAATAGTTCAGTCCCCCACTGTGGCGCGTAGCCCTTATTGAAGGCAGACTTAAATTTGCTCACACGAACAAAATCCCCAATTTTCAGTCGGTGACGTTTAGGATCGGCTGTTTTTATGGGGTTAAACAGTTTATCCAATCGCTGAATATTTTTAGTCACGAGGCGTGGCTTGGTCCCAATCGTTCTATGTTTGGTGTCATTGTAACGTGACACTAGCTCAGGTAACATGTCCATCCAGCGATAACTGCCCAGAGCGGTAAACGCTTTCCACATATGGGTTTTCAATGTTCGGTTGAACCGCTCGACCACACTGGCTTTGAGATTTCTGTACGTGGTGTAATGGTAAATATCCTTAGATTTGAGAAAACTGGAGAAATCCTTGTTGAAAAATTCTTTCCCCTGGTCAGTTTGTAGCAGTTGAGGTTGACGTTTGGAGTGTTGAATAATATGTTGAAAGGCCTTGGTAACTAGTGGACCAGATTTGCGACGCACAGGTTCAACAAAGGCCATTTTGGAATAGACATCAATGACGGTCAACATATAGCGTACACCGTCGTTAAAGCCAGCATAGGGTATCATTTCAACCAAGTCAGCCTGCCAAAGTTCATCCACACCTCGTGAAATCACCTTGAGTCGTGGATAGTGACGCCTAGCTGGGCGATGCAACTCGTGAGCAATACCCATTTTAATGGGTGAGGGCTTAAACAATAATTTTGGCATTTCGGAGTTCTTGTACAATTTCTTGAATTTCCCAATCGTGACCGGTATGGCCAGCTTGACGTGAAGCATGCAACAACTGTAACCGCTGGACGAGCTTATTGGGATTGTGCCAGTAGGTAACATCCACAAGGGGTTTTAATGGTTTAAATGTCACTCCCGAAGCGGACGCTTTACGACGAGTACTTTGACTGGTGGGAAACATTTTTGCAATGATGGTTTTATATTTTTGAGATATATTGGCATTCACTTGTTGAGCGGGATCATACTGTCTTTTGTGGGCATGGGTATCCAATAAAATTGATTTATATTTGTCAAGATCCTCTAGTGTATAATCATGGGAAGAGGGGGTCCGAGAAAAGAGCAGCTTTAACAGCCCTGGCGTTAATTTATAGTTAATGTTTTTAATGACAGCTTTAGTACGAGCAAATTTAATGGATGAATCGCCAATTTTAAAACTATCATCCTCATAGCGAACACCTTACGTGGTATCTGTGTTTCCAATAAATAGATCGGTGAAATAGGGTTCCAATGTTGATCCATAATATTTTATTAAAATGGTTTTCAGTTGAGCTTTATGCTGAGGGGTGGCCAAGAGTTGTGAAAACGGAGACGCTCTGGAAGGGCAAGGTGTTTTGACCATGGCCAAGGATTTCTTTTTTCTCAAAAACTCTGCAAGGGGTGCGGCCTTTTTTTGAGGCGTAAACACTTGTTCCTCCTCATCCTCAACTTCGCTAACACTAGTCAAATCTTCCTGTTCCTGTTCCTCTTCCTCAGGGTCCTCGTGCAGCGTCTGCGTGGCTTTTGAAACGGTGGGTAGCGTTTCAGATGGCTTGAAAGAGGGTTTCAACATGGCTTTTAGTGGAGATGCTAAATTTTGCTGAATAAACAAAGCATGATTTTCACGTGATCGTTTCAATTGACGAAACTTTTGGCGAATAGTATTTTTTTCTCTAATAATATGCTTTTTCAATTGACTCTCTGCTAACGCCATGGTGTCTTGACAAATGACTTGCCGGGGAATGAGACAGGGCCTTAAATAGCAATAAAATGATCAAACCCTAAGCGATACCGTCCTTGGTTGAGTTCACTTTGTTTGTCAATCACTAAACAGGCATGACCTTTAGTGTTCCAGCACTTGGCACACAATTCAGTAAACATTTGAAAGGTCATATCCGGATTCACATGTTCATTATAAATGTGACGACTGTTCCTCTCGTCCTGGCGAAATAAAACAATGGCATTGGCATTGTCATGAATCAACTGTTTGGACATTTTAGAATACGTTTGTCCAAGATAGAAGCAATCGATATGTTTGTGACGACCCATGCTGAAATAGCTTTGAATGATACCTTGACGTTCAGTGGATACATCATCGAAAATCATGAGTGAATCGGGCTTTACCTCAACCGGTGAAATCACATTTTCTTGCATGGAAAATGTAAAATAACCCATATTCTCTTTTTTTAATCCAGACATGACTTGATCCAGAAACACGTAGAGGGGTTGGTAGAGAGATTTTGCAAAAATATAAATATTTTGAAAACGCAGACCATTGGGCGCTGTAATGAGCGTTAGCAAAAGATTAGTCTTTCCACAGCCCGAAGGCCCCACAATGATGCAGCGAATGGAAGATGGAAACAGTGAACCATGGCGTTGTTCACGTAATGAGGGACAGAGTTGGGAAACCATGTCCCCCACGGGGAATGACTATTGCTGCTTAATAATCTGCATTTCAACTAAGGCTTAGACAGGCTAGCAGGCTGTCTATATACAGGACACCGAACCTTGTCATAGAAACAGTAGACTGGTACTACAGGTTGACGACGGATGTCTTTGGACGTGCGTTGATGGCCAAAGCTAGGCCTGTCCCCATACATGATCCTAAACAAGAAACAGATCCTGCTAATAAACACTATGTGGATAGGTCAGTAGTGCCACGCACAAAACAGGGAGATTATGACTTTAAGGGAAAGCGGTTAACCCATGTAAAACATCCTCAAGTGTCTACAAACGTTACTACGAAAACGTATGTGGATAACAAAGTGTATGAGTTTTATGACAAAGTGCCCCAGCTTACAGTGAATGGCTATAGCGCTAATCACCATCGGATTATTCACGTGGAAGACCCGACGAGATGAAGACGATGTTTGTACCAAGCGTTACGTGACCTATGAAATGAAAAGGCTTTATAAATTTATCCCATCTGTATTTTTAGTGTATCTGACAAATGAAAAACCTTTGAATGAGAGAAACCATATACCGCTAGTCCATGATCAACACTTGACCTATGTGCTAGCTTCAGGATTAAGTCACTATCGATTACACTATGATGGAACCATTCACATCAAATATGCCATACCTGATGAGAACCATTTACAAATAAAGATAAATGGTCATACGATGTTGGTCCATAACCATGAAATGGTCAATGCAGGTGACGAATTATCCTTTCATCTCATGTTGACATGGGATGAAAAGCAAGCGGGAAAAACCATAAACTATTTCCCACATTATGTGGAATTGGAATATACAGCCATGAAATAACCATCTGACGTTAGTTGTGATTTAAACTTTCTTGTGAAAGGTTGTTGGTCATCATCATGGTGAAACAAAGGTATGTAGTGAGAAATACTAAAAAAAGGACTTTGTCCTTGGCAAAGCCTGGGCTTACGACATTCGCGGACAAGCCCTTGCGAAAGAAAAAAAGAAAAAAATAATGTATTGATCATAAGGAAAGCCTTTCGAGCAGCACAGAGACATGTTATTCCAAAACGTCGGCGACAGGTTTCAAACCAAGGGCGAGTGATTCCCGTCCCCAAACGAGCGGGATTTTTACCTGCATTATTTGCCGGTCTGGCTGCTCTAGGTTCACTTTTGGGCGGTGCCAGTGCATTGGCGAAAACCATTAAAGCCGCGCAGCAGGGCAAGCAACAACTCAAAGAAAGTCAGCGACACAATGAAACGATGGAAGCGATTGCCATGGGGGCTAGAAATGCCAATTTAAAGCCAGCCTTTTGTCAACAAGGATTTGGGATTTCACCATTTCGAAATAATAATAAAAAAATAACCTCAGCCATAGCGAGACATGCTCTGACGCATCAACAAGTGGAAAGCTATGCTAAACAATTAAAGCTTTCTCATTTTCGAGGTGTGTTTTTGCGAAACCAATTACCCCCACGACCCTGGAAACAGGAATGTGCTGTTGTCAATTTGGATGATCACCGAGGACCAGGAACGCATTATGTAGCTTATGTCAAAGAGGGATCCACTGTATGGTACTTTGACAGTTTTGGGAATTTGCCCCCGCCCATGGAACTAGTGACCTATTTTGGAAACAGGATCAAGATATATTATAATGTGAAACGAGAGCAAACGTTTAACAGCCAACAGTGTGGACGTTGGTGTTTAATTTTTTATATAAGACGCAGCATAAGCAAAAACGCCACCAGTATGTCGGCAGAAAGTAAAACGTTTACACTGCATGGACGTGGACCTGAAGTCAGCCTAGACTTTTACCCGCCTATCGAATTGAGTGAAAAACCCTATGGTTTAGGACTTGTTTCTCTTGAAACGTACAATCGAATATACAACATACGTGAAAATGTGAACAACACGTTTTACTATGATGATTCTGTGCTCACCTTGAACTCTGGTGGATACACGATCGATGACATTTATGAACACATTTATGTGGTGTTGATCAATGAGTATGGTTTAAAGTCATTTCTCGACGGAACGCACAAGTTTGAACTTGTAGGCAATACCAACACTCATCGCTGCAGTATTTTTCTACATTGACTTTAAAACACACCCCGATTCCATTGGTCCATTACTAGGATTTAAACCACGTGTGTTGGAGCCAAAAAAAAACATGAATCGGACCATGAAGTGAAATTCATTGAGGACCATCATGTGTCGGAGACGTGTAATATTATTAGCCAAGTGTACACCGATCAAGAACCATCGCATTCGCTTTATGACTTTATTGTGACATCGCCCAATGGGTATATTATTCGTGAAAACCCTCCAGTGGTGCTTTTTCATTCTGTGGCTGTCGATAGTATTAGTAATATAACATTAAGACTGATCAATAGAGATCAACAACTCATTGATCTAGATTCTACCACACCAGTGACTTACAAGTTGGTGCTAAAGCCACTATGAAGTTTGTGTATAAAGCACCAACACCGTCTAGGAATGGTGTTAGTTGTTTGCCACGTGAATACACGTTAACATCTCAAGGCAAGCAGATTTTACAGCATTTGGGTTACCACGTCAACCCTCATGATGAATTTTATCCTAGAGATAGCGAACCGCATCGAGGAGCAACCAGGAGTGGTAAGAATTGATCTCCATTCCTATCAAGCTCAAACACCTGGACGCAATAACAATGATGAAATTCAATTTGTTATCAACAACCAAGATATTTACACCCTACCGCATGAAAGTGTCATTCAGATTGAAGGTCGGCTCACCAAAGCCGATGGCTCTACACCCACCACATCAACGTTGGCCAACCATGGTTTGGCCTTTCTGTTTTCTGAAGTGCGGTATGTCATTAACGATATCGTGGTGGATAGCACTCGAAATGTGGGCATTTCCAGTGTCATGAAACTATACCCCTCTTATAGTGAGGAAGAAGGTAAAACACTTTGCATGGCAGGTTGGTGTCCTGACTCGACCAATGACTGGATGGTACACACTGATGGGATCTTTACAGGATATTTACCTCTTAAACTGATTTTAGGCTTTGCCGAAGATCACCAACGCATTGTGGTCAACGCAAGGCAAGTGCTTTATCTAGTGAGAGACAGGAGTGATAATAATGCACTCAAGGGAGCCGACAATGCCCCCATAGATTCAAAAATTCAACTACAACGCTTGCTATGGAAAGTGCCTCATGTGACCCTTGAAGATAGCAAAAAACTGGACATACTCAAAGTGGTAAAACGAGATATGTCTCTACCCATGGAATTTAGAAGCTGGGCACTCCATGAGAATCCGCTATTGCCCACCACCAACACACACAGTTGGTCTGTAAAAACAGCTCGCTATATAGAGAGACCACTCTACCTGATCGTGGGTTTTCAAACGAATCGCAAGTATCAACAAACAAAAGATGCCACGCAATATGATCACCTGCAATTGAGAAATGCACGTCTTTTCCTCAACGGAGCCGTGTTTCCCTATGAAGGACTGGATTTGGATTTTTCAAAAAATACGTTTGGCCCCCTGTACGACTTGTTTTCTAAATTTCGATGGTCGTATTATCAAAAAGAGAACGGCCCCATGCTGCTACCCCAAGCCTTTAAGGCAAGATCGCCACTGATTATCTTTGACTGTTCTTACCTGGAAGAGTCTGTCAAGTCATCCAATATTGACATTCGACTAGATTTTGAAACGCATGACAATGTTCCAGCCAATAAGACGGCCTACTGTTTGATTATTCATCACAAACAAGTTAACTATTATCCACTGTCCAACCAAGTGACGAGTGTATAAATAACAGGTCAACCCACGTCAAGCCGCTCAGTCATGTCTTGCTTTAAAGCCTCAAGAGACATCACATCCATGAATTTAAACTCTGAGGAACAACGTTTCAAGACTTTTGTCACGTGGCCGGTGCCCTTCATAAACCCTCAAGCCTTGTCGGCCGCTGGATTCTACTATTTAACAAGATGTTCAGTAAAGAACATATAGCCTACTTTCTCCTAAATGCATGGGTATTGTTATAACTCGTTGTCCTTTTCAAGGAGTATGATTGAATGTTGGTTGTAGTAGCTTGTTGAAATACAACGAGCTATAGGGATATTAAACATGAATATGAGGTGCCCTTTGCTAGTGCTACCTCTGTACCAAATTTCGTTCAATTCGGTTTTACCGTGTTTGAATTGATAGGGGGAATCGATTTGCACACATACTTGGCAACCATCTGCAAACTATTGGGCTGATGTTCTTGCAGTTTGGTCAGAATATGTTTCCCACATAAAGATATGGTGTTGCAAAATTTGGTAGAGACTAGATTATTAGGTTGGTCGTAATTACATTTAAGCTTTTAACATTTGGGTGGCCGCGATTACGTTTCCGTCAAGATAGCGGTGATATAAAACATGACACTGAGGTGCCCTTTGCTAGTGCTACCTCTGTACTAAATTTCGTTCATTCGGTTCCACCATGTTCGAATTAATAGGGGGAATCAATTTTGACATAAAGATGGCCGCCATCCGCAAACTATTAGGCTAATGACCTATTAGATTGGTCTAAGGATGCTCGCGCCATAAAGGTATGTTGTTGCAAAGTTTGGTAGAGATCGGATGGTTATGTTAGTCGTAATTTGATTTAAGCTTTAAACATTTGTGTGGCCGCCATTACGTTTCTGTCAATATGGCGGCAATAATAATCATGACACTGAAATGCCCTTTGCTAGTACTACCTCTGTACCAAATTTCGTTCCATTCGGTTCCACCGTGTTTGAATTAATAGGGGGAATCCATTTTGACATAAAGATGGCCACCATCCGCAAACTATTAGGCTAATAACCTATTAGATTGGTCAAAGGATGCTACCTCCATAAAGGTATGTTGTTGCAAAATTTGGTAGAGATCGGATGGTTATGTTCGTCGTAATTTAACTTAAGCTTTGAATATTTGTGTGGCCGCCATTACGTTTCTGTCAATATGGCGGCGATATAAAACATGACACTGAGATGCCCTTTGCTAGTGCTACCTCTGTACCAAATTTCGTTCTATTCGGTTTCACCGTGTTTGAATTAATAGGCGGAATTGATTTTCACACAAAGATGGCCGCCATCCGCAAACTATTACGCTGATGACCTATTAGTTTGGTCAAAGGATGCTCCCCCCATAAAGGTATGTTGTTGCAAAATTTGGTAGAGATCGGATGATTAGGTTAGTCGTAATTTGATTTAAGCTTTGAACATTTGTGTGGCCGCCATTACGTTTCCGTCAAGATGGCGGCGATATAAAACATGACACTGAGGTGCCTTTTGTTAGTACTACCTCTGTACCAAATTTCGTTCCATTCGGTTGCACCGTATTCGAATTAATAGGGGGAATCAATTTTCACACAAAGATGGCCACCATCCGCAAACTATTACGCTGATGACCTATTAGTTTCGTCAAAGGATGCTCCCCCCATACAGGTATGTTGTTGCAAAATTTGGTAGAGATCGGATGATTAGGTTAGTCGTAATTTGATTTAAGCTTTGAACATTTGTGTGGCCGCCATTACGTTTCCGTCAAGATGGCGGCGATATAAAACATGACACTGAGGTGTCCTTTGCTAGTGCTACCTTTGTACCAAATTTCGTTCAATTCGCATTCACCTTGTTCGAATTGATAGGGGGGACCGACATTCAGAGTACACACACACACACACAGACACACACACACACACAGACTCACACACACATACACACACACAGACACACTTTTTTCGCCCTGTGTTGATCTCATAAGTCTACTTTCATTTTTTGCAAAAATCGAAAGTAGGCTAAAAACAAGAGATGAATTGAAATGTGCCTTTTGTTCCATCATCATAGACCAATGGCAGGAGGGCGATGAACCCATGCAGGAACATCAGCGCTGGTCACCCACCTGCCCCTACCTGTGCAGAATGGAAGTGGGCAATATACCCTGTCATTCAAGCTATCCCTCTCTTGTGTCCCTGGGTAATGAAAAAAAAAACAAGTTACGATACGTGTGGACCGTATGGTATCCATGGTGCTTCGGTGAGCAGCTCACCATCAAAAACGCCTAGTTTAGAGATATTGGGACATCATCGGTGTTATGGACGTTTCAAACACAAGAGACTATATTGTTGTATCAGTTGGTATCGTCCTTATCCCAAAATGACAAAAGCCTGTAAGACGTGTTATGATAATAAAATGATGTCATTCTAAAATTCTTATTTTTGCATGTCCCCCTGTCCTACCCAAACCTCAATTTGAAACTAGCATGGCAGGTAAGCCCATGCCATGATCACACTTTAGTGGTCGATCGTCAGTCAGTCGTCAGTTGAACTTGGTCCAGGCAAGCGTCAACATGTTGCGCACACTCATTGTGGATTGCCAATGGTTTAAAATTGGTGACAACAAATTTATATTTAAACAACTGGCCTTGATCGATTGTACCACGTTTTGGATATCGCAAGCTACGCATTTGCTACTTAAACCACCCCATGCTTTTGATTTGTAGTGTGAAAAAGACCGTAAACAAACCCAGTGGATTGAAAATCATAGGCAACTAGACTGGAATCAGGGAACCATTTCCTATAAATATTTGGACGTGGTCATGAAAGCACACTTGTCCTCGGCCAATGTGGAATTTGTGAAAGGTAATGAAAAACGTCAATGGTTGCAACCGTTTTTGGCGTCTTACTGCCAATGTATCGATCTCATGGAGTTGGGCTGCACCTCCCTGCAAACGCTCATGGATACTTGTTCCTGTGGCAACATTACCCATACAGCCCTATCGCATGCGTGGCATCTCTTTCATTGGTTAACCACCCATGCCTGATGGGAGTTGTTGAACAAAATTATAACTCAAGATTTACCTGTGAATGACGCCAGTGAGATTTCTACAAGCGACGTGTAAACATCTACAGCACGTGATACCATGGACAAAGCCATCGGCAAGTTCTTTGTGTGCAAAAAGAAACTAGACAGTTTTACCAAAGAGGAACTCTTGGCGCTCCCCAAGTCGTTCATTTATTATGTGGCCGCCAACGCGGTCAAAGAAATCTGGCAACATGTACCAAAATCATGGACTCAAGACCCTGTGTTGAGTGAATTGCAACCCTGTACGGATTACGAACACCATAAGCAAGTGGCCATGGCAAAAATACCGTCTATGCGTCAGTGTGCGACTTGCCAGCTAGTGAAACTGTATCACGGTCATAAAAGTCCGTGTTAAGACTTTGTTGAATCATACTTCGGGTGTCATGGCGAGAAAAAGCAACAACAACAACAAACACAAACATCGTCCACAGAGGAGGAGAAAGACCACACCTTTTTACCATCGATGGAGAAGGATATGCCAGAC
Organism: Meconema thalassinum; assembly: GCA_946902985.2. Classification (NCBI taxonomy): domain Eukaryota; kingdom Metazoa; phylum Arthropoda; class Insecta; order Orthoptera; family Tettigoniidae; genus Meconema; species Meconema thalassinum. Next base: position 50,364,875 of record OX336388.2, on the reverse strand, counting down.
CTGTACTGGCAATGGCGTCATTGACAAAGTGATTCAATACTTACCTTTCGAAATCCATCTTCCAAGTTATCGTTTTTGCGGCCCTGGAACTCGTCTCGAAAAACGTTTACAACGTGGTAAAGTACCCATTAATCTTTTGGATCAAGCATGCAAGGAACATGACCTTTCTTATCGCCATAGTCATCCTGGTTTAAGACATGTGGCAGATACATTGTTATTGAAGAAAGCTAAACAACGTTTCACATCCAGTGATGCCTCAGTGGGTGAAAGGATGGCAGCCCTGATTGTCATGAGTGCTATGAAAGGAAAGTTGATGATGCATGGACATAAACATTGAGGAGTGAGGAATTGGGATTTGTTTGTATTCTATTTTTCTTTTGTCAATTCACTGTGACTATGAAATAAAAACAAAGGTTTACCAGAGCACGATGTTTTGTTATTTTTAATTTTAAGAAATCGTGATGTTGATGGCTTATGTTTCATTTTACACATTTCATACATGATGAATTCACACACTGCCATTTGTCATTTTGCAATTTACAGATTTTAAAAAAGTTCGTTTCAAGTTTTGTGTTTTTGATGATATGGATTTTTCCAGTTTGTTGATGACACATTTTAAACAATGTCCGTTTGAAGTTTTTGAATTTTCATATTTCACACATGGCCATTTCCAGTTTTTAAAAATGTCCGTTTTAAGTTTTGCGTTTTTTTTGTGATATGGAAACATGGATTTTCCATTTTGCTGTTTTTCCATTTTTCCATTTGGTGTATGTCGAAAGTTGAGATTTGACAATGATGTTGAGGCAAGTGCTTGACCATGGCAATGTTGCAGTGTGTTTATGGGTGTTTGGAGAAACGTCGAGGTCTACGACTACTGCAGGTAAGACTGTTTTTTACAAAAATAATGTCCATTGTCTGCCACATTTCAATGAAAAAACAAAACTATTGAAAACAAAATGAGTATATAAGTGACCATTTACCCCCTCCCCACCCACCCACCCTACATCACCGTGTTTGCTCTGGTCAACCATACACATCAGCTTTCTCTCTCTACTCATGCATTCACACCTGTCTTTGGGAACAAACACAACCACTTTATTTATTCCCAAAAGCACATTCTCGACATGCACAGTCATCCCAAGAGAACTTTTTTAGTTTATCATTTACATTACGAAAAATAATTAAATACTAGTTATTAAAGTTACTAAAAATCATACTTATTTCATATTTACAAAAAACTCAACTTTGTACAGCGTTAAAAGAATCACACTATTTACCAATCAAAAAATTAAAAAAAGTTGCATAGAACTTTTTTAAAGAGCAAAAGGTCCAAGTGGGTTGTCACTATTTACAAAATCTACTATTTACAATGGCAGAAACCAATATTTACAAAATACTAAATCTATAAGTTACATAAAGCTATGTCCCATAAACGATTAAACAATGAAATCACACCTCCTCCTCCTCCTTGCGATCATTACCCCAGGGCAGGCTGGTGAGCAGGTCATCAGCCCACACACGCTTGTTATCCATGGAGGCGAGGGTGCGTTTTCTCTGTTCCACAAGATACAAATTATGGTTGCTGGATTGTATCCTGCACTGTGTATGAGACATAGCCTTGCCAGTGCGTAAAACCGCTAGATAGTCACGTAGCGATTTTACCACTGCCCTACCTACACCTTTTGCTCTTTTGGATTTCTTCAGTCGAGTGTGCGATAAGCATACATTTTTGAGGCCAAACCTACGAATTCCGTCATAATGGAATCACCGCATTCTTCTTTTATAACGCCCATTTCCTTCTTGTTTTTTATGGGCAGCTGAAACACGTTGTCAGCGCTATATCAAGAGGTGTCGAACAATTCACTATGCTGCCTCATGACGTCATAGGGGTTGCAGTGGCGAATGTGGTAAATGAATGAGTCCATATCCATATACAAAAGAGAGACGTTCTCAAAATGGCGTTTGGCAAACTCATAGTGAAATCGATACATGACCGATTTAGAAAAGTCTAAAATGACTTGACCCAAGTAAATGGGTTTATCCATGGTCACGCTGGTCTTACTCTTTTCAATAGTAGCCAAATCCTCATCGATAATTTTGATCGATTTGAAATTTGGCTTGGCAATGTACCGCCGGGCACCCCACCGCCCCTCCCAGACATTCACCAATTTAATGTCACGGTATTTGCGAACATTCTCCATAGACTTGCCATAGATGCAGTTGTTCATTAATTTTAAAAAAATTCAAACTGCTGTGTTGCCATTTGTCGGTGCTCTATGTTGAGTCGCATGTATGGCTCAAGCCATGCTTTTTGAGCAAAAGAAATACCCCTGTGGATTTTCTTCAACACCAAGCCTTGGGCGAGGCATTGCACAACATTTGGATATGTAGCACATACCGATTTTTGTTGTAAAGTGTGCCCATGAGTTTTTCAATTTTTACTTTACAGTCAGGGGGGACCATTTGCTCAAGGCAGAATGGGAAATCGGCATGTTCATCATACAAGGATGAGGGATATTCAATATCCACTTCTAGCACATATCCACAGCCTGTTTCTTTGCTAGCCATGTTCACATCAAATTGTGACACTTGTTTGTCTGTCCGCCAAGCAAACTTCCCATAGGGCAAAGGCTGACTCATGGCGTAACCGTACAAATTATTCACGTCATAACTTTGAAAGAATAATAGATTTTCCGCCTTCAATACTGTTTATTTCTATTTTTTTACAGGGACTAGTTTCGGGGGTAAATACCCCCCTTCCTCAGCCTGTCCAACAAAACTTCACAAAGGAAAAACTTTCCATGTACAAGGTCATACAAAACACATGAAGAATCAAGAATAAAGAAATAATATTATTTACAATCCCGCTCGACGCTCCAAAGAAGATACTTTTATTGGATCACTAAGGCCTAGGCGCATCAGAACTCCTGAATTGGGCCGGTGCTGCGGTCCGCTGTCCCCATTGCGTCATCGTGGGACCACTCTAGTACCCTTGTTGCTCTTGGCAAACGTCAAGGCGAGAAAATTTGTGGCCGCGTCACGCGCCGCCAGGAACTGCAGTGCGCAGGGCGTGAACAAAAAACAAACCGGAATTCACCTTGCGATGTCTCTTACAGTTGAGTGTTAGTGACGTGCTTGGGAAAAGGTGGCAGTTGGGGTTGTGGGAGATGGGAGGCTAAGGAAATGAGAATGAGTGAGGTTTGTTGACGCGCCGTGTGTCGCTGTTATGGAGATTGATTAATGCGTAGAATGAGAGGTGTCAATTTTTAGTATCTTATGAAAAATGATGGGTATGAATAGTGGAATATAGATAAAATTCCCGCTATATTCCACTATTCATACCCATCATTTTTCATAACATACTAAAGATTGACACCTCTCATTCTACGCATTAATCAATCTCTATAACAGCGACACACGGTGCGTCAACAAACCTCACTCATTCTCATTTCCTTAGCCTCCCATCTCCCATAACCCCAACCGCCACCTTTTCCCAAGCACGTCACTAACACTCAACTGTAAGAGACATCGCAAGGTGAATTCCGGTTTGTTTTTTGTTCACGCCCTGCGCACTGCAGTTCTTGGCGGCGCGTGACGCGGCCACAAATTTTCTCGCCTTGACGTTTGCCAAGAGCAACAAGGGGACTAGAGTGGTCCCACGATGACGCAATGGGGACAGCGGACCGCAGCACCGGCCCAATTCAGGAGTTCTGATGCGCCTAGGCCTTAGTGATCCAATGAAAGTATCTTCTTTGGAGTGTCGAGCGGGATTGTAAATAATATTATTTCTTTATTCTTTATTCTTCATGTGTTTTGTATGACCTTGTACATGGAAAGTTTTTCCTTTGTGAAGTTTTGTTGGACAGGCTGAGGAAGGGGGAGTATTTACCCCCGAAACTAGTCCCTGTAAGTAATAGAAATAAACAGTATTGAAGGCGGAAAATCTATTATTCTTTCAAATTTATAGTTACGTCAATACGGACCTGAATAATCGACATTATGTATTCACGTCATAGTACATTAAGTACGATTCTGGTTTGTCTGGTGAATAATCAGGCATGTAGACATTGTTCGCTTCGGCATGGCGTTGGTTAAGCGACACAAAGCCGCCACGAATGCCCTTTTCAAAAAATAGAACCATGTCTACGTCAGTGAGTAAATCCAATTCCACTTGAGTGTATTTCAAAGCGGCATCAAACGAGAGTCCAGGACTCGTATAATAGTGTGCCGGGTCAAGACCGTAAATGTGTTGACACAAGTTACGGAATTTTTCAAACACATCAGTGAGCAGCAATACATCCAGTTTTAGGTAATGCAGAGCATATTCACTTAGCGTCTTAATGCCAAACACTCGCCAAACTTGACATGCATGTGCATAGTCTTCATCGGAAACGGTACTGCGTGTTAGTTTCGAGTAAAATTTCTCTAGTGGTGGGAGTTTTCTTTGCTTTAACACATCCCAGCTGTTGCAGAAATCATACGGGAATATACCTTTCCGAATGCACAATTGAAATTGCTCAGGATCATTAAAATGCATTCTAGAATTTTTTAATTCCTCCTCATTCAAGCCATTCACAAGGCTGTCTAGCGAGGATGCCATAAACTTAAAGGAATCCAAAAATCGAATGCTAAAGTCGCCCAACCTCCATGTCAGGGCTGTAAAACGCTCATGGTTTTGAGGAATAATGGTAAACGAGCCCTTGTTGACATGGCCCAATTAACGAATCAAAAACTGAACGTCGTAATTCGCCAGATTGTGGAAAAAGACACTGATGAAACGAGGAGCTGGAAAGTTCAAGTTACATTTACTATGCGCAGCTCCACGAAACTCCCCCGTAAAGTGCGAGTGATCACGAACGGTGTCTTCAGCACTGATCAGTGGCTTTTCGCAAATATGGCATATCGTTGCATGCTAATACTGCTGCTGTTGTTCTGGAGATAGGCTCATGGGTACTGGGTGGTCCAGTATTTCCTGTACATCATGATCCAACTTGACAAGTTCATCCTAGAACCATTTGGCACAATATGGCCCCTCACGGTATTTGTAAACGGATTGCGTGGGGTCATAGGCACACACCACATTAAATCCTATGGCAAAGGGGTCATGTTTTAGAATGAGTGTGGTTGAGCTCATGGAGGGATCTGGTTCACATCCTGCCTTGGGTGTAGTGAGAGCTTCAAAATCTGCATACACCTCATAGGGGACAGTGTCACGCTTGTGAATGTCCTTAAACTTTAACACATCCTTGTCCCCTTGTGGCAATATCAATCTCACCGCTTCCTGAATATCACAATCTACCCTATGACGTTCCAAAAGCGTAAGAGTGGTAAAATATTGCAGACAACGATCACAAATATGTTTTGCACGCACATGTTTGGACATTTGTCTGCTTAGCAATGATTCACATCTCCGTAAGACAGATATAAAAGATGAATGTGGTGTCATTTCGGTTCTTTTGTAGCATAAAGAGGACCCACAATCTCATCACCATCAAGGCCATACACCATGAACGAAAAGTCCTGGTTATCTTGTTCAAACCTATGGATCTCGGTCAAGTCCATAGGGAACGACACTCGAGTTAAATTTAAAGTTTGTTTTAATTCATCAAACTTGGCCTTGTACTTTGCTGGTCTGTTAACATTACGATCTTGAGCTGGCTGCAAATACGCAGCCACAGCCCACAGAAAACATTCATCATCAAAATTTTCAATATTCACCACAGCCTTTTTCGAAGCTATTGCTGGCGGTGTTTTAATATAGCTAGACCCAGCATTCAACGGGTTGAAATGACAAATGTTGATTTGTAAATGATGAATTTTGTCTAAGGCAAGGCCACTCGGTCCTTGTTGCAGTTTACCAAATTTTGATAGCAAGGCATTCACCACATGGCTTTGATACCACTCGTTCAGATTATCGGCTATCAAAAGCTCTTGCATTTTACTGCAAATCTAAAATCTCTCTTTATGCTCTACGTCCATCTTTTTATATATGAAATCGCACACCAGTTCTGTATTCACCTTTAAAGCCGTATGCAACCTTTGCACTGTACAAGTTTCAATTTTAAAAATTTCAAAACAAGCTTCTAAAAATTCTTTGGGAATCAAACTTTTTTAACATTCACTACGCGGCCAGAGCACACACGCGATTTGAAACAACTGTTTAGGGGTTCCCAAGTTAACGTATCCGCAGCAGTAAAAGACATTATTTTGAAAGAACACTCTCACCTGAGTTTTCAGCTATAGACTGCTGAACAATGGCCTCAAACACGAGCGTTCCTGGTTATCAACAGAGGTCAAGCGTTTTCCAACACTCTAAAAAGAAATAAAATAAACCACCATAAGTATATCCATTCCATATAGTTTATGCATTTCATAAACAAAACAAAATCAAACAGGTTATATATATAAAAAAACAAATCTCACCTTGACGTGTAATGCTTTGCTATATTCCCGTCTCGTGGGCTAGTGTGGAAATGGTTTCCTTTTCTAGCTGTCTGTCTTTCTCTTTCTTTAATATATTTCCCACAGACACACGACAGGTAGGCTATACACGTTATCTGCAAACAAATAAATAAATATCATTAATTACCTAATCAATAAATAATTGCATGTATTTATATAAAAATCAATAAATATATAAATGAATAAATATATACCTACCCCACAACAAGGTTAAGTATTTTCCACCAACACCAAAACTGTTTAACAAGACCAGGGGTTTCATGCAACGCAGTGTGTTCAAAGGTAGTCACCTAAGTGAGTGTGGAAATGATAACGACATGTCTTTATATATGTTACGTTGCATGTATAATCTTTTTTTTTCCACGCTTTGAACATTCTGTTATCAGGCACGTGGACATCTAACGTCCAAGGTGAACACCTGTGGCAGATCAAATTTCACGTCAACTTGCATTTTGTCACGTACGAAGCAAAACAGGATGTGACTTGTTAACAGTTATCGTGCACGTGGACAGCTAACGTCCCAGGCGAACACCTGTGGTAGATCAAATTTCACATGAACTTGCATTTTGTCACGTACGAAGCAAGACAGGATGTAACTTGTTCAGCCTACATGTGGTTTCACATGTGTTCACATGCATTTCGCACTCCCCTGCCACCACGATGGTCATATTATTTCACCTTCAAGCGTCATTGTCATTTTTCCATTGCACCTGTTGTCAAGTCAGATCAGCGCCTTCCAATAAGCTCAAATGACATTCACCTCCTGCTCCTCTGCAAGTTTGTTTTCTCTACTCGCTTCGACCAACATAGAACCAAGTTCTCATCACCGTTTACACGTCAAAGATCCCCTTCGAGGGTAAAAGGTGTGAAAAAACGCATCCTCGCTCTGTCATAAACCGACACGTCGAAATATCGATTGATCTATTGAACACAGCCACCGTGGTCAGCGACAGGTTCGTTGAAACATACACACCCAGCCGTATCGTCTCTCTCAACCACCACGCTTCATAAACAATATAAACAGGTAAAGAAAAAGAAAAAGTTTTTTCAACATGTATGGCGTTAGGCCCTTTGTGAATTATTTTTTGGAACAAAATATCTACCACATTTGAAAGGGGGGCGTTAGCCCAAGTCCCAGGACACCTCGTACACGTCTCTAGCGTTATTGGTTCGTGAGATATCGGCAAAATCACAAAAAAACACGTGTTTACCCCAAAATCGAGTTTCCAATTTTTTTTTAAAATTACAACGAATGATCCATAGCAAAGAGGACGTCACCCCGAGTCCTTGGACCCGTCGTAAACGCCTCTAGCATGATTGGTTCGCGAGATATAGTAAAAAGTTTAAAATCACGTTTTTTTTTCTTTCAAAAAACCGTGTTTCCAGATTTTCACCTTTTCGACACCTACATTTCCGTAAAGAGCGCAACGAGACGAAAAAAACAAATCCAAACACGCCTTCCTAGCATGACTCCTTCCATTCGAAGGTCTCAGGGGCTCACAACTTCCTAAGTGTAGCAGCTCCCCCACTACCACACTACTGTCAGGTTTTTATCCTAGAGGCTTGAAATTTATTTTAGGGGTAGAGGGGGTAGGATCCATTGATTTACGTCAAACAAACTTTTTTGTAAACTTCCTAGTTTCCAGAATATAGGAATTTCAAAATTCGAGTGTTTTCAAAAAAACATAAAAAGTTAAAATGTTTTACTATAGAAAATAAATGTCATAAAGACCATTCGTTTGAGTCATAGCACAACGTTCTATCATCTTTGGTTTTCAAACTATCACCTACTATCTAAAACAAAAATTATCAATAAATTTTTCAGAAATATTAAGAGTGGTCCGTAGCAAACCCCCGTCAGCCCAAGTCCAACGACACCACATTCGTGAATCTCCGACCACGGGTTCGGGAGTTATCGGCTCGCATTGGGAGTAGTGGTGGGGGGAGGCAGAACCATCACTACTCCCCTACTCCTGCGCGTTACCAGCTCTGCAAGTTTTCACCGGAGCCAGCTACCGCTCTGTGGCGGTCTACCGGACTCCTCCCTAAGCTAACCTGCGCGTTTCAAGTTCTGCAAGTTTTCACCGGAACCAGCTACCGCTCTGTGGCCGTCTCCTCTCCCGTACCCCCCCCCCCCCCCCTAAGCTAACCTGCACGCTGCCAGCTTTGCAAGTTTTCACCGGAGCCAGCTACCACTCTGTGGCGGTCTCCCGGAATCCTCCCTAAGCAAACCTACGCGTTACCAGCTCTGCAAGTTCTCACCGGAGCCAGCTATTGTTCTGTGGCGGTCTCACGGACTCCTCCCTAAGCTAACCTGCGCGTTACCAGCTCTGCAAGTTTTCACCGGAGCCAACTACCGCTCTGTGGCTGTCTCCCGGAATCGTCCCTAAGCTAACCTGCGCGTTACCAGCATTGCAAGTTTTCACCGGAGCCAGCTACCGCTCTGCGGTGGTCTCCCGGACTCCCCCCTAAGCTAACCTGAGCGTTACCAGCTCGGCTAGTTTTCACCGGAGCCAGCTACCGCTCTGTGGCGGTCTCCGTGACTCCTCCCCAAGCTAACCTGCGCGTTACCACCTCAGCAAGTTTTCACCGGAGCCAGCTACCGCTCTGTGGCGGTCTTCCGGACTCTTCCCTAATCTAACCTCCTCGTTACCCGCTCTGCAAGTTTTCACCGAAGCCAGCTACCGCTCTGTGGCGGTCTCTCGGACTCCTGCCTAAGCTAACCTGCGCGCTGCCAGCTCTGCAAGTTTTCACCGGAGCCAGCTACCGCTCTGTGGCGGTCTCCCGGACTCCTCACAAGGTAACCTGCGCGCTGCCAGCTCTGCAAGTTTTCACCGGAGCCCGCTACCGCTCTGTGGCGGTCTCCCAGACTCCTTCCAAAAAAAACCTGCGCGTTACCATCTCAGCAAGTTTTCACCGGAGCCAGCTACCGCTCTGTGGCGCTCTTCCGGACTCTTCCCTAATCTAACCTCCTCGTTACCAGCTCTGCAAGTTTTCACCGAAGCCAGCTATCGCTCTGTGGCGGTCTCTCGGACTCCTGCCTAAACTAACCTGCGCGCTGCCAGCTCTGCAAGTTTTCACCGGAGCCAGCTACCGCTCTGTGGCGGTCTCCCGGACTCCTCCCAAGCTAACCTGCGCACTGCCAGCTCTGCAAGTTTTTACCGGAGCCAGCTACCGCTCTGTGGCGGTCTCTCGGAATTCTCCCTAAGCTAACATGCGCGTTACCAGCTCTGCACGTTTTCACCGGAGCCAGCTACCACTCTGTGGCGGTCTCCCAGACTCCTCCCTAAAAAAAACCTGCGCATTACCAGCTCTGCAAGTTTTCACCGGAGCCAGCTACCGCTCTGTGGCGGTCTCCCGGAATCCTCCCTAAGCTAACCTGGGCGTTACCAGCTCTGCAAGTTTTCACCGGAGCCACCTACCGCTCTGTGGCGGTCTCCCGGAATCCTCCCTAAGCTAACCTGCGTGTTACCAGCTCTGCAAGTTTTCACCGGAGCCATCCACCGCTCTGTGGTGGTCTCCCGGACTCCTCCCTAAGCTAACCTGCGTGTTACCAGCTCTGCAAGTTTTCACCGGAGCCATCTACCGCTCTGTGACGTTCTCTCGGACTCCTCCCTGAGCTACCTGCGCGTTACCAGCTCTGCAAGTTTTCACCGGAGCCAGCTATTGCTCTGAGGCGGTCTCCCGAACACCTCCCTAAGCTAACTGCGCGTTACCAGCTCTGCAAGTTTTCACCGGAGCCAGCTACCACTCTTTGGCGGTCTCCCGGACTCCCCCCGAAGAAAACCTGTGCGTTACCAGCTCTGCAACTTTTCACCGGACCCAGCTACCGCTCTGAGGCGGTCTCCCGGACTCCTCCCTAAGCTAACCTGCGTGTTACCAGCTCTGCAAGTTTTCACCGGAGCAGGCTACCGCTCTGTGGCGGTCTCCCAGACTCCTCCCTAAGCTAAGCTGCGCGTAACCAGCTCTGCAAGTTTTCACCGGAGCCAGCTACCGCAGTCTGGCGGTCTCCCGGACTCCTCCCTAAGCTAACCTGCGCATTACCAGCTCTGCAAATTTTCACCGGTGCCAGCTACCGCTCCGTGGCGGTCTCCCGGACTCCCCCTAAGCTAACCTGTGCGTTACCAGGTCTGCAAGTTTTCACCGGAGCTATCTACCGCCCAGTGGCGGTCTCCCGGACTCTTCCCTAAGCTAACGTGCGAGTTACCAGCTCTGCAAGATTTCACCGGAGCCAGCTACCGCTCTGTGGCGGTCTCCCGGACTCCTCCCTATGCTAACCTGCGTTCTACCAGCTCTGCAAGTTTTCACCGGAGCCAGCTACCGCTCTGTGGCGGTCTCCCGGACTCTTCCCTAATCTAACCTCCTCGTTACCAGCTCTGCAAGTTTTCATCGAAGTCAGCTACCGCTCTGTGGCGGTCTCTCGGACTCCTGTCTAAGCTAACCTGCGTGCTGCCAGCTCTGCAAGTTTTCATCGGAGCCAGCTACCGCTCTGTGGCGGTCTCCCAGACTCCTCACAAGCTAACCTGCGCGCTGCCAGCTCTGCAAGTTTTCACCGGAGCCCGCTACCGCTCTGTGGCGGTCTCCCGGACTCCTCCCTAAGGTAACCTGCGCGTTACCAGCTCTGCAAGTTTTCACAGGAGCCAGCTACCGCTCTGTGGCGGTCTTCCGGACTCTTCCCTAATCTAACCTCCTCGTTACCAGCTCTGCAAGTTTTCACCGAAGCCAGCTATCGCTCTGTGGCGGTCTCTCGGACTCCTCCCAAGCTAACCTGCGCGCTGCCAGCTCTGCAAGTTTTTACCGGAGCCTGCTACCGCTCTGTGGCGGTCTCCCGGAATTCTCCCTAAGCTAACCTGCGCGTTACCAGCTCTGCACGTTTTCACCGGAGCCTGCTACCACTCTGTGTCGGTCTCCTAGACTCCTCCCTAAAAAAACCTGCGCATTACCAGCTCTGCCAGTTTTCACCGGAGCCAGCTACCGCCTTGTGGCGGTCTCCCGGAATCCTCCCAAAGCTATCCTGGGCGTCACCAGCTCTGCAAGTTTTCACCGGAGCCACCTACCGCTCTGTGGCGGCCTCCAGGAATCTTCCCTAAGCTAACCTGCGTGTTACCAGCTCTGCAAGTTTTCACCGGAGCCATCTACCGCTCTGTGGTGGTCTCCCGGACTCCTCCCTAAGCTAACCTGCGTGTTACCAGCTCTGCAAGTTTTCACCGGAGCCATCTACCGCTCTGTGACGGTCTCTCGGACTCCTCCCTGAGCTAACCTGCGCGTTACCAGCTCTGCAAGTTTTCACCGGAGCCAGCTATTGCTCTGAGGCGGTCTCCCGAACACCTCCCTAAGCTAACTGCGCGTTACCAACTCTGCAAGTTTTCACCGGAGCCAGCTACCACTCTTTGGCGGTCTCCCGGACTCCCCCCTAAGCAAACCTGTGCGTTACCAGCTCTGCAAGTTTTCACCGGAGCCAGCTACCGCTCTGAGGCGGTCTCCGGGACTCCTCCCTAAGCTAACCTGCGTGTTACCAGCTCTGCAAGTTTTCACCGGAGCAGGCTACCGCTCTGTGGCGGTCTCCCAGACTCCTCCCTAAGCTAAGTTGCGCGTTACCAGCTCTGCAAGTTTTCACCGGAGCCAGCTACCGCAGTCTTGCGGTCTCCCGGACTCCTCCCTAAGCTAACCTGCGCATTACCAGCTCTGCAAGTTTTCACCGGAGCCAGCTACCGCTCTGTGGCGGTCTCCCGGACTCCCCCTAAGCTAACCTGTGCGTTACCAGCTCTGCAAGTTTTCACCGGAGCTATCTACCGCCCTGTGGCGGTCTCCCGGACTCTTCCCTAAGCTAACGTGCGAGTTACCAGCTCTGCAAGATTTCACCGGAGCCAGCTACCGCTCTGTGGCGGTCTCCCGGACTCCTCCCTAAGCTACCTGCGTTCTACCAGCTCTGCAAGTTTTCACCGGAGCCAGCTACCGCTCTGTGGCCGTCTCCTGGACTCCTCCCTAAGCTAACCTGCGTGTTACCAGCTCTGCAAGTTTTCACCGGAGCAGGCTACCGCTCTGTGGCGGTCTCCCGGACTCTTCCCTAATCTAACCTCCTCGTTACCAGCTCTGCAAGTTTTCACCGAAACCAGCTATCGCTCTGTGGCGGTCTCTCGGACTCCTGCCTAAGATAACCTGCGCGCTGCCAGCTCTGCAAGTTTTCACCGGAACCAGCTACCGCTCTGTTGCGGTCTCCCGGACTCCTCCCAAGCTAACCTGCGCGCTGCCAGCTCTGAAAGTTTTTACCGGAGCCAGCTACCGCTCTGTGGCGGTCTCACGGAATTCTCCCTAAGCTAACCTGCGCGTTACCAGCTCTCCACGTTTTCACCGGAGCCAGCCACCACTCTATGGCGGTCTCCCAGACTCCTCCCTAAAAAAAACCTGCGCATTACCAGCTCTGCAAGTTTTCACCGGAGCCAGCTACCGCTCTGTGGCGGTCTCCCGGAATCCTCCCTAAGCTAACCTGGGCGTTACCAGCTCTGCAAGTTTTCACCGGAGCCACCTACCGCTCTGTGGCGGTCTCTCGGAATCCTCCCTAAGCTAACCTGCGTGTTACCAGCTCTGCAAGTTTTCACCGGAGCCATCTACCGCTCTGTGGTGGTCTCTCGGACTCCTCCCTAAGCTAACCTGCGTGTTACCAGCTCTGCAAGTTTTCACCGGAGCCATCTACCGCTCTGTGACGGTCTCTCGGACTCATCCCTGAGCTAACCTGCGCGTTACCAGCTCTGCAAGTTTTCACCGGAGCCAGCTATTGCTCTGAGGCGGTCTCCCGAACACCTCCCTAAGCTAACTGCGCGTTACCAACTCTGCAAGTTATCACCGGAGCCAGCTACCACTCTTTTGCGCTCTCCCGGGCTCCCCCCTAAGCAAACCTGTGCGTTACCAGCTCTGCAAGTTTTCACCGGAGCCAGCTACCGCTCTGAGGCGGTCTCCCGGACTCCTCCCTAAGCTAACCTGCGTGTTACCAGCTCTGCAAGTTTTCACCGGAGCCGGCTACCGCTCTGTGGCGGTCTCCCAGACTCCTCCCTAAGCTAAGTTGCGCGTTACCAGCTCTGCAAGTTTTCACCGGAGCCAGCTACCGCAGTCTTGCGGTCTCCCGGACTCCTCCCTAAGCTAACCTGCGCATTACCAGCTCTGCAAGTTTTCACCGGAGCCAGCTACCGCTCTGTGGCGGTCTCCCGGACTCCTCCCAAGCTAACCTGCGCACTGCCAGCTCTGCAAGTTTTTACCGGAGCCAGCTACCGCTCTGTGGCGGTCTCTCGGAATTCTCCCTAAGCTAACATGCGCGTTACCAGCTCTGCACGTTTTCACCGGAGCCAGCTACCACTCTGTGGCGGTCTCCCAGACTCCTCCCTAAAAAAAACCTGCGCATTGCCAGCTCTGCAAGTTTTCACCGGAGCCAGCTACCGCTCTGTGGCGGTCTCCCGGAATCCTCCCTAAGCTAACCTGGGCGTTACCAGCTCTGCAAGTTTTCACCGGAGCCACCTACCGCTCTGTGGCGGTCTCCCGGAATCCTCCCTAAGCTAACCTGCGTGTTACCAGCTCTGCAAGTTTTCACCGGAGCCATCCACCGCTCTGTGGTGGTCTCCCGGACTCCTCCCTAAGCTAACCTGCGTGTTACCAGCTCTGCAAGTTTTCACCGGAGCCATCTACCGCTCTGTGACGTTCTCTCGGACTCCTCCCTGAGCTACCTGCGCGTTACCAGCTCTGCAAGTTTTCACCGGAGCCAGCTATTGCTCTGAGGCGGTCTCCCGAACACCTCCCTAAGCTAACTGCGCGTTACCAGCTCTGCAAGTTTTCACCGGAGCCAGCTACCACTCTTTGGCGGTCTCCCGGACTCCCCCCGAAGAAAACCTGTGCGTTACCAGCTCTGCAACTTTTCACCGGACCCAGCTACCGCTCTGAGGCGGTCTCCCGGACTCCTCCCTAAGCTAACCTGCGTGTTACCAGCTCTGCAAGTTTTCACCGGAGCAGGCTACCGCTCTGTGGCGGTCTCCCAGACTCCTCCCTAAGCTAAGCTGCGCGTAACCAGCTCTGCAAGTTTTCACCGGAGCCAGCTACCGCAGTCTGGCGGTCTCCCGGACTCCTCCCTAAGCTAACCTGCGCATTACCAGCTCTGCAAATTTTCACCGGTGCCAGCTACCGCTCCGTGGCGGTCTCCCGGACTCCCCCTAAGCTAACCTGTGCGTTACCAGGTCTGCAAGTTTTCACCGGAGCTATCTACCGCCCAGTGGCGGTCTCCCGGACTCTTCCCTAAGCTAACGTGCGAGTTACCAGCTCTGCAAGATTTCACCGGAGCCAGCTACCGCTCTGTGGCGGTCTCCCGGACTCCTCCCTATGCTAACCTGCGTTCTACCAGCTCTGCAAGTTTTCACCGGAGCCAGCTACCGCTCTGTGGCGGTCTCCCGGACTCTTCCCTAATCTAACCTCCTCGTTACCAGCTCTGCAAGTTTTCATCGAAGTCAGCTACCGCTCTGTGGCGGTCTCTCGGACTCCTGTCTAAGCTAACCTGCGTGCTGCCAGCTCTGCAAGTTTTCATCGGAGCCAGCTACCGCTCTGTGGCGGTCTCCCAGACTCCTCACAAGCTAACCTGTGCGCTGCCAGCTCTGCAAGTTTTCACCGGAGCCCGCTACCGCTCTGTGGCGGTCTCCCGGACTCCTCCCTAAGGTAACCTGCGCGTTACCAGCTCTGCAAGTTTTCACAGGAGCCAGCTACCGCTCTGTGGCGGTCTTCCGGAATCTTCCCTAATCTAACCTCCTCGTTACCAGCTCTGCAAGTTTTCACCGAAGCCAGCTATCGCTCTGTGGCGGTCTCTCGGACTCCTCCCAAGCTAACCTGCGCGCTGCCAGCTCTGCAAGTTTTTACCGGAGCCTGCTACCGCTCTGTGGCGGTCTCCCGGAATTCTCCCTAAGCTAACCTGCGCGTTACCAGCTCTGCACGTTTTCACCGGAGCCTGCTACCACTCTGTGTCGGTCTCCTAGACTCCTCCCTAAAAAAACCTGCGCATTACCAGCTCTGCCAGTTTTCACCGGAGCCAGCTACCGCCTTGTGGCGGTCTCCCGGAATCCTCCCAAAGCTATCCTGGGCGTCACCAGCTCTGCAAGTTTTCACAGGAGCCAGCTACCGCTCTGTGGCGGTCTTCCGGACTCTTCCCTAATCTAACCTCCTCGTTACCAGCTCTGCAAGTTTTCACCGAAGCCAGCTATCGCTCTGTGGCGGTCTCTCGGACTCCTCCCAAGCTAACCTGCGCGCTGCCAGCTCTGCAAGTTTTTACCGGAGCCTGCTACCGCTCTGTGGCGGTCTCCCGGAATTCTCCCTAAGCTAACCTGCGCGTTACCAGCTCTGCACGTTTTCACCGGAGCCTGCTACCACTCTGTGTCGGTCTCCTAGACTCCTCCCTAAAAAAACCTGCGCATTACCAGCTCTGCCAGTTTTCACCGGAGCCAGCTACCGCCTTGTGGCGGTCTCCCGGAATCCTCCCAAAGCTATCCTGGGCGTCACCAGCTCTGCAAGTTTTCACCGGAGCCACCTACCGCTCTGTGGCGGCCTCCAGGAATCTTCCCTAAGCTAACCTGCGTGTTACCAGCTCTGCAAGTTTTCACCGGAGCCATCTACCGCTCTGTGGTGGTCTCCCGGACTCCTCCCTAAGCTAACCTGCGTGTTACCAGCTCTGCAAGTTTTCACCGGAGCCATCTACCGCTCTGTGACGGTCTCTCGGACTCCTCCCTGAGCTAACCTGCGCGTTACCAGCTCTGCAAGTTTTCACCGGAGCCAGCTATTGCTCTGAGGCGGTCTCCCGAACACCTCCCTAAGCTAACTGCGCGTTACCAACTCTGCAAGTTTTCACCGGAGCCAGCTACCACTCTTTGGCGGTCTCCCGGACTCCCCCCTAAGCAAACCTGTGCGTTACCAGCTCTGCAAGTTTTCACCGGAGCCAGCTACCGCTCTGAGGCGGTCTCCCGGACTCCTCCCTAAGCTAACCTGCGTGTTACCAGCTCTGCAAGTTTTCACCGGAGCAGGCTACCGCTCTGTGGCGGTCTCCCAGACTCCTCCCTAAGCTAAGTTGCGCGTTACCAGCTCTGCAAGTTTTCACCGGAGCCAGCTACCGCAGTCTTGCGGTCTCCCGGACTCCTCCCTAAGCTAACCTGCGCATTACCAGCTCTGCAAGTTTTCACCGGAGCCAGCTACCGCTCTGTGGCGGTCTCCCGGACTCCCCCTAAGCTAACCTGTGCGTTACCAGCTCTGCAAGTTTTCACCGGAGCTATCTACCGCCCTGTGGCGGTCTCCCGGACTCTTCCCTAAGCTAACGTGCGAGTTACCAGCTCTGCAAGATTTCACCGGAGCCAGCTACCGCTCTGTGGCGGTCTCCCGGACTCCTCCCTAAGCTACCTGCGTTCTACCAGCTCTGCAAGTTTTCACCGGAGCCAGCTACCGCTCTGTGGCCGTCTCCTGGACTCCTCCCTAAGCTAACCTGCGTGTTACCAGCTCTGCAAGTTTTCACCGGAGCAGGCTACCGCTCTGTGGCGGTCTCCCGGACTCTTCCCTAATCTAACCTCCTCGTTACCAGCTCTGCAAGTTTTCACCGAAACCAGCTATCGCTCTGTGGCGGTCTCTCGGACTCCTGCCTAAGATAACCTGCGCGCTGCCAGCTCTGCAAGTTTTCACCGGAACCAGCTACCGCTCTGTTGCGGTCTCCCGGACTCCTCCCAAGCTAACCTGCGCGCTGCCAGCTCTGAAAGTTTTTACCGGAGCCAGCTACCGCTCTGTGGCGGTCTCACGGAATTCTCCCTAAGCTAACCTGCGCGTTACCAGCTCTCCACGTTTTCACCGGAGCCAGCCAGCACTCTATGGCGGTCTCCCAGACTCCTCCCTAAAAAAAACCTGCGCATTACCAGCTCTGCAAGTTTTCACCGGAGCCAGCTACCGCTCTGTGGCGGTCTCCCGGAATCCTCCCTAAGCTAACCTGGGCGTTACCAGCTCTGCAAGTTTTCACCGGAGCCACCTACCGCTCTGTGGCGGTCTCTCGGAATCCTCCCTAAGCTAACCTGCGTGTTACCAGCTCTGCAAGTTTTCACCGGAGCCATCTACCGCTCTGTGGTGGTCTCTCGGACTCCTCCCTAAGCTAACCTGCGTGTTACCAGCTCTGCAAGTTTTCACCGGAGCCATCTACCGCTCTGTGACGGTCTCTCGGACTCATCCCTGAGCTAACCTGCGCGTTACCAGCTCTGCAAGTTTTCACCGGAGCCAGCTATTGCTCTGAGGCGGTCTCCCGAACACCTCCCCAAGCTAACTGCGCGTTACCAACTCTGCAAGTTATCACCGGAGCCAGCTACCACTCTTTTGCGCTCTCCCGGGCTCCCCCCTAAGCAAACCTGTGCGTTACCAGCTCTGCAAGTTTTCACCGGAGCCAGCTACCGCTCTGAGGCGGTCTCCCGGACTCCTCCCTAAGCTAACCTGCGTGTTACCAGCTCTGCAAGTTTTCACCGGAGCCGGCTACCGCTCTGTGGCGGTCTCCCAGACTCCTCCCTAAGCTAAGTTGCGCGTTACCAGCTCTGCAAGTTTTCACCGGAGCCAGCTACCGCAGTCTTGCGGTCTCCCGGACTCCTCCCTAAGCTAACCTGCGCATTATCAGCTCTGCAAGTTTTCACCGGAGCCAGCTACCGCTCTGTGGCGGTCTCCCGGACTCCCCCTAAGCTAACCTGTGCGTTACCAGCTCTGCAAGTTTTCACCGGAGCTATCTACCGCCCTGTGGCGGTCTCCCGGACTCTTCCCTAAGCTAACGTGCGAGTTACCAGCTCTGCAAGATTTCACCGGAGCCAGCTACCGCTCTGTGGCGGTCTCCCGGACTCCTCCCTAAGCTACCTGCGTTCTACCAGCTCTGCAAGTTTTCACCGGAGCCAGCTACCGCTCTGTGGCCGTCTCCTGGACTCCTCCCTAAGCTAACCTGCGTGTTACCAGCTCTGCACGTTTTCACCGGAGCCAGCCACCACTCTATGGCGGTCTCCCAGACTCCTCCCTAAAAAAACCTGCGCATTACCAGCTCTGCAAGTTTTCACCGGAGCCAGCTACCGCTCTGTGGCGGTCTCCCGGACTCCTCCCAAGCTAACCTGCGCACTGCCAGCTCTGCAAGTTTTTACCGGAGCCAGCTACCGCTCTGTGGCGGTCTCTCGGAATTCTCCCTAAGCTAACATGCGCGTTACCAGCTCTGCACGTTTTCACCGGAGCCAGCTACCACTCTGTGGCGGTCTCCCAGACTCCTCCCTAAAAAAAACCTGCGCATTACCAGCTCTGCAAGTTTTCACCGGAGCCAGCTACCGCTCTGTGGCGGTCTCCCGGAATCCTCCCTAAGCTAACCTGGGCGTTACCAGCTCTGCAAGTTTTCACCGGAGCCACCTACCGCTCTGTGGCGGTCTCCCGGAATCCTCCCTAAGCTAACCTGCGTGTTACCAGCTCTGCAAGTTTTCACCGGAGCCATCCACCGCTCTGTGGTGGTCTCCCGGACTCCTCCCTAAGCTAACCTGCGTGTTACCAGCTCTGCAAGTTTTCACCGGAGCCATCTACCGCTCTGTGACGTTCTCTCGGACTCCTCCCTGAGCTACCTGCACGTTACCAGCTCTGCAAGTTTTCACCGGAGCCAGCTATTGCTCTGAGGCGGTCTCCCGAACACCTCCCTAAGCTAACTGCGCGTTACCAGCTCTGCAAGTTTTCACCGGAGCCAGCTACCACTCTTTGGCGGTCTCCCGGACTCCCCCCGAAGAAAACCTGTGCGTTACCAGCTCTGCAACTTTTCACCGGACCCAGCTACCGCTCTGAGGCGGTCTCCCGGACTCCTCCCTAAGCTAACCTGCGTGTTACCAGCTCTGCAAGTTTTCACCGGAGCAGGCTACCGCTCTGTGGCGGTCTCCCAGACTCCTCCCTAAGCTAAGCTGCGCGTAACCAGCTCTGCAAGTTTTCACCGGAGCCAGCTACCGCAGTCTGGTGGTCTCCCGGACTCCTCCCTAAGCTAACCTGCGCATTACCAGCTCTGCAAATTTTCACCGGTGCCAGCTACCGCTCCGTGGCGGTCTCCCGGACTCCCCCTAAGCTAACCTGTGCGTTACCAGGTCTGCAAGTTTTCACCGGAGCTATCTACCGCCCAGTGGCGGTCTCCCGGACTCTTCCCTAAGCTAACGTGCGAGTTACCAGCTCTGCAAGATTTCACCGGAGCCAGCTACCGCTCTGTGGCGGTCTCCCGGACTCCTCCCTATGCTAACCTGCGTTCTACCAGCTCTGCAAGTTTTCACCGGAGCCAGCTACCGCTCTGTGGCGGTCTCCCGGACTCTTCCCTAATCTAACCTCCTCGTTACCAGCTCTGCAAGTTTTCATCGAAGTCAGCTACCGCTCTGTGGCGGTCTCTCGGACTCCTGTCTAAGCTAACCTGCGTGCTGCCAGCTCTGCAAGTTTTCATCGGAGCCAGCTACCGCTCTGTGGCGGTCTCCCAGACTCCTCACAAGCTAACCTGCGCGCTGCCAGCTCTGCAAGTTTTCACCGGAGCCCGCTACCGCTCTGTGGCGGTCTCCCGGACTCCTCCCTAAGGTAACCTGCGCGTTACCAGCTCTGCAAGTTTTCACAGGAGCCAGCTACCGCTCTGTGGCGGTCTTCCGGACTCTTCCCTAATCTAACCTCCTCGTTACCAGCTCTGCAAGTTTTCACCGAAGCCAGCTATCGCTCTGTGGCGGTCTCTCGGACTCCTCCCAAGCTAACCTGCGCGCTGCCAGCTCTGCAAGTTTTTACCGGAGCCTGCTACCGCTCTGTGGCGGTCTCCCGGAATTCTCCCTAAGCTAACCTGCGCGTTACCAGCTCTGCACGTTTTCACCGGAGCCTGCTACCACTCTGTGTCGGTCTCCTAGACTCCTCCCTAAAAAAACCTGCGCATTACCAGCTCTGCCAGTTTTCACCGGAGCCAGCTACCGCCTTGTGGCGGTCTCCCGGAATCCTCCCAAAGCTATCCTGGGCGTCACCAGCTCTGCAAGTTTTCACCGGAGCCACCTACCGCTCTGTGGCGGCCTCCAGGAATCTTCCCTAAGCTAACCTGCGTGTTACCAGCTCTGCAAGTTTTCACCGGAGCCATCTACCGCTCTGTGGTGGTCTCCCGGACTCCTCCCTAAGCTAACCTGCGTGTTACCAGCTCTGCAAGTTTTCACCGGAGCCATCTACCGCTCTGTGACGGTCTCTCGGACTCCTCCCTGAGCTAACCTGCGCGTTACCAGCTCTGCAAGTTTTCACCGGAGCCAGCTATTGCTCTGAGGCGGTCTCCCGAACACCTCCCTAAGCTAACTGCGCGTTACCAACTCTGCAAGTTTTCACCGGAGCCAGCTACCACTCTTTGGCGGTCTCCCGGACTCCCCCCTAAGCAAACCTGTGCGTTACCAGCTCTGCAAGTTTTCACCGGAGCCAGCTACCGCTCTGAGGCGGTCTCCCGGACTCCTCCCTAAGCTAACCTGCGTGTTACCAGCTCTGCAAGTTTTCACCGGAGCAGGCTACCGCTCTGTGGCGGTCTCCCAGACTCCTCCCTAAGCTAAGTTGCGCGTTACCAGCTCTGCAAGTTTTCACCGGAGCCAGCTACCGCAGTCTTGCGGTCTCCCGGACTCCTCCCTAAGCTAACCTGCGCATTACCAGCTCTGCAAGTTTTCACCGGAGCCAGCTACCGCTCTGTGGCGGTCTCCCGGACTCCCCCTAAGCTAACCTGTGCGTTACCAGCTCTGCAAGTTTTCACCGGAGCTATCTACCGCCCTGTGGCGGTCTCCCGGACTCTTCCCTAAGCTAACGTGCGAGTTACCAGCTCTGCAAGATTTCACCGGAGCCAGCTACCGCTCTGTGGCGGTCTCCCGGACTCCTCCCTAAGCTACCTGCGTTCTACCAGCTCTGCAAGTTTTCACCGGAGCCAGCTACCGCTCTGTGGCCGTCTCCTGGACTCCTCCCTAAGCTAACCTGCGTGTTACCAGCTCTGCAAGTTTTCACCGGAGCAGGCTACCGCTCTGTGGCGGTCTCCCGGACTCTTCCCTAATCTAACCTCCTCGTTAACAGCTCTGCAAGTTTTCACCGAAACCAGCTATCGCTCTGTGGCGGTCTCTCGGACTCCTGCCTAAGATAACCTGCGCGCTGCCAGCTCTGCAAGTTTTCACCGGAGCCAGCTACCGCTCTGTTGCGGTCTCCCGGACTCCTCCCAAGCTAACCTGCGCGCTGCCAGCTCTGAAAGTTTTTACCGGAGCCAGCTACCGCTCTGTGGCGGTCTCACGGAATTCTCCCTAAGCTAACCTGCGCGTTACCAGCTCTCCACGTTTTCACCGGAGCCAGCCACCACTCTATGGCGGTCTCCCAGACTCCTCCCTAAAAAAAACCTGCGCATTACCAGCTCTGCAAGTTTTCACCGGAGCCAGCTACCGCTCTGTGGCGGTCTCCCGGAATCCTCCCTAAGCTAACCTGGGCGTTACCAGCTCTGCAAGTTTTCACCGGAGCCACCTACCGCTCTGTGGCGGTCTCTCGGAATCCTCCCTAAGCTAACCTGCGTGTTACCAGCTCTGCAAGTTTTCACCGGAGCCATCTACCGCTCTGTGGTGGTCTCTCGGACTCCTCCCTAAGCTAACCTGCGTGTTACCAGCTCTGCAAGTTTTCACCGGAGCCATCTACCGCTCTGTGACGGTCTCTCGGACTCATCCCTGAGCTAACCTGCGCGTTACCAGCTCTGCAAGTTTTCACCGGAGCCAGCTATTGCTCTGAGGCGGTCTCCCGAACACCTCCCTAAGCTAACTGCGCGTTACCAACTCTGCAAGTTATCACCGGAGCCAGCTACCACTCTTTTGCGCTCTCCCGGGCTCCCCCCTAAGCAAACCTGTGCGTTACCAGCTCTGCAAGTTTTCACCGGAGCCAGCTACCGCTCTGAGGCGGTCTCCCGGACTCCTCCCTAAGCTAACCTGCGTGTTACCAGCTCTGCAAGTTTTCACCGGAGCCGGCTACCGCTCTGTGGCGGTCTCCCAGACTCCTCCCTAAGCTAAGTTGCGCGTTACCAGCTCTGCAAGTTTTCACCGGAGCCAGCTACCGCAGTCTTGCGGTCTCCCGGACTCCTCCCTAAGCTAACCTGCGCATTATCAGCTCTGCAAGTTTTCACCGGAGCCAGCTACCGCTCTGTGGCGGTCTCCCGGACTCCCCCTAAGCTAACCTGTGCGTTACCAGCTCTGCAAGTTTTCACCGGAGCTATCTACCGCCCTGTGGCGGTCTCCCGGACTCTTCCCTAAGCTAACGTGCGAGTTACCAGCTCTGCAAGATTTCACCGGAGCCAGCTACCGCTCTGTGGCGGTCTCCCGGACTCCTCCCTAAGCTACCAGCGTTCTACCAGCTCTGCAAGTTTTCACCGGAGCCAGCTACCGCTCTGTGGCCGTCTCCTGGACTCCTCCCTAAGCTAACCTGCGTGTTACCAGCTCTGCACGTTTTCACCGGAGCCAGCCACCACTCTATGGCGGTCTCCCAGACTCCTCCCTAAAAAAAACCTGCGCATTACCAGCTCTGCAAGTTTTCACCGGAGCCAGCTACCGCTCTGTGGCGGTCTCCCGGAATCCTCCCTAAGCTAACCTGGGCGTTACCAGCTCTGCAAGTTTTCACCGGAGCCACCTACCGCTCTGTGGCGGTCTCTCGGAATCCTCCCTAAGCTAACCTGCGTGTTACCAGCTCTGCAAGTTTTCACCGGAGCCATCTACCACTCTGTGGTGGTCTCTCGGACTCCTCCCTAAGCTAACCTGCGTGTTACCAGCTCTGCAAGTTTTCACCGGAGCCATCTACCGCTCTGTGACGGTCTCTCTGACTCATCCCTGAGCTAACCTGCGCGTTACCAGCTCTGCAAGTTTTCACCGGAGCCAGCTATTGCTCTGAGGCGGTCTCCCGAACACCTCCCTAAGCTAACTGCGCGTTACCAACTCTGCAAGTTATCACCGGAGCCAGCTACCACTCTTTTGCGGTCTCCCGGGCTCCCCCCTAAGCAAACCTGTGCGTTACCAGCTCTGCAAGTTTTCACCGGAGCCAGCTACCGCTCTGAGGCGGTCTCCCGGACTCCTCCCTAAGCTAACCTGCGTGATACCAGCTCTGCAAGTTTTCACCGGAGCAGGCTACCTCTCTGTGGCGGTCTCCCAAACTCCTCCCTAAGCTAAGCTGCGCGTTACCAGCTCTGCAAGTTTTCACCGGAGCCAGCTACCGCAGTCTGGCAGTCTCCCGGACTCTTCCCTAAGCTAAGGTGCGAGTTACCAGCTCTGCAAGATTTCACCGGAGCCAGCTACCGCTCTGTGGCGGTCTCCCGGACTCCTCCCTAAGCTACCTGCGTTCTACCAGCTCTGCAAGTTTTCACCGGAGCCAGCTACCGCTCTGTGGCCGTCTCCTGGACTCCTCCCTAAGCTAACCTGCGTGTTACCAGCTCTGCACGTTTTCACCGGAGCCAGCCACCACTCTATGGCGGTCTCCCAGACTCCTCCCTAAAAAAAACAAGCGCATTACCAGCTCTGCAAGTTTTCACCGGAGCCAGCTACCGCTCTGTGGCGGTCTCCCGGAATTCTCCCTAAGCTAACCTGGGCGTTACCAGCTCTGCAAGTTTTCACCGGAGCCACCTACCGCTCTGTGGCGGTCTCTCGGAATCCTCCCTAAGCTAACCTGCGTGTTACCAGCTCTGCAAGTTTTCACCGGAGCCATCTACCGCTCTGTGGTGGTCTCTCGGACTCCTCCCTAAGCTAACCTGCGTGTTACCAGCTCTGCAAGTTTTCACCGGAGCCATCTACCGCTCTGTGACGGTCTCTCTGACTCATCCCTGAGCTAACCTGCGCGTTACCAGCTCTGCAAGTTTTCACCGGAGCCAGCTATTGCTCTGAGGCGGTCTCCCGAACACCTCCCTAAGCTAACTGCGCGTTACCAACTCTGCAAGTTATCACCGGAGCCAGCTACCACTCTTTTGCGGTCTCCCGGGCTCCCCCCTAAGCAAACCTGTGCGTTACCAGCTCTGCAAGTTTTCACCGGAGCCAGCTACCGCTCTGAGGCGGTCTCCCGGACTCCTCCCTAAGCTAACCTGCGTGATACCAGCTCTGCAAGTTTTCACCGGAGCAGGCTACCTCTCTGTGGCGGTCTCCCAAACTCCTCCCTAAGCTAAGCTGCGCGTTACCAGCTCTGCAAGTTTTCACCGGAGCCAGCTACCGCTCTGTGGCAGTCTCCCGGACTCCTCCCTAAGCTAACCTGCGCATTACCAGCTCTGCAAGTTTTCACCGGAGCCAGCTACCGCTCTGTGGCGGTCTCCCGGACTCCCCCTAAGCTAACCTGTGCGTTACCAGCTCTGCAAGTTTTCACCGGAGCTATCTACCGCCCTGTGGCGGTCTCCCGGACTCTTCCCTAAGCTAACGTGCGAGTTACCAGCTCTGCAAGATTTCACAGGAGCCAGCTACCGCTCTGTGGCGGTCTCCCGGACTCCTCCCTAAGCTAACCTGCGTTCTACCAGCTCTGCAAGGTTTCACCGGAGCCAGCTACCGCTCTGTGGCGGTCTCCTGGACTCCTCCCTAAGCTAACCTGCGTGTTACCAGCTCTGCTAGTTTTCACCGGAGCAAGCTACCGCTCTGTGGCGGTCTCCAGGACTCCTCCCTAAGCTAACCTGCGTTCTACCGACTCTGCATGTCTTCACCGTAGCCAGCTACCCCTCTGTGGCGGTACCCGGACTCCTCCCAAAGCTAACCTGCGTTCTACCAGCTCTGCAAGTTTTCACCGGAGCCACCTACCGCTCTGTGGCGGTCTCCCGGACTCCTCCCTAAGCTAACCTGTGTTCTACCAGCTCTGTAATTTTTCACGGGCGCCAGCTACCGCTCTGTGGCGGTCTCCCGGACTCCTCCCTAAGCTAACCTGCGTTCTACCAGCTCTGTAAGTTTTCACCGGAGCCAGCTACCGCTCTGTGGCGGTCTCCCGGACTCCTTCCTAAGCTAACCTGCTCGTTACCAGCTCTGCAAGTTCTCACCGGAGCCAGCTACCGCTCTGTGGCGGTCTCCCGGACTCCTCCCTAAGCTAACGTGCGCTTTACCAGCTCTGAAAGTTTTCACCGGAGCCAGCTACCGCTCTGTGGCGGTCTCCCGGACTCCTCCCTAAGTTAACGTGCGCTTTACCAGCTCTGAGAGTTTTCACCGGAGCCAGCTACCGCTCTGTGGCGGTCTCCCGGCCTCTTCCCTAAGCTAACCTGCCCGTTACCTGCTCTGCAAGTTTTCACCAGAGCCAGCTACCGCTCTGTGGCGGTCTCCCGGACTCCTCCCTAAGCTAACCTGCGCGTTGCCTGCTCGCAGACGGGTTTGCACAGGCACAATACAGGTACTTTCCAGATCCTCTGCCCTCCAGTTTGCGCCTCTCCTTGGACAAGGTCTCAACAACCACAATACCGCTCAGCGAGGCCGTAACCCAGGCTTTAGTTCACCAAGTCAGTGCAGCACCACCGCTACAATCACAGTCCTCCGCCACACTTGCTGGACACGTGACACTAGAGCCTTGGTCCCGGGTTATAGACCTTCTCAGCCACCTCGGTATGGCTCCTGTACCACCAGAATCCTCCACCACACTTGCGGGACACGTCACCACTACAGCCTTGGTCCCGGGTTATAGACCCCCACAGCCACCTCGGTATGGCTCCTGTACCACCACATTCCTCCACCACACTTGCTGGACACGTCACCACTACAGCCTTGGTCCCGGGTTATAGACCCCCTCAGCCACCTCGGTATGGCTCCTGTACCACCAGAGTCCTCCACCACACTTGCGGGACACGTCACCACTACAGCCTTGGTCCCGGGTTATAGACCCCCACAGCCACCACGGTATGGCTCCTGTACCACCACAGTCCTCCACCACACTTGCTGGACACGTCACCACTACAGCCTTGGTCCCGGGTTATAGACCCCCACAGCCACCTCGGTATGTCTCCTGTACCACCACAGTCCTCCACCACACTTGCCGGACACGTCACCACTACAGCCTTGTTCCCGGGTCTATAGACCCCCACAGCCACCTCGATATGGCTCCTTTACCACTACTCTTGCCGGACACGTCTCCACTACAGCCTTGGTCCCGGGTTATAGACCCCCACAGCCACCTCGGTATGGCTCCTGTACCACTACACTTGCCGGACACGTCTCCACTACAGCCTTGGTCCCGGGTTTTAGACTCTCACAGCCACCTCGGTATGGCTCCTGTGCCACCACAGCCTCCACCACACTTGCTGGACACGTCTCCACTACAGCCTTGGTCCCGGGTTATAGACCCCCACAGCCACCTCGATATGGCTCCTTTACCACTACAGACACAATTTGTTCTAGAGCTAATAACTCTTAATCCAGCGCTGATAAAACTTTGTTGGCGCTATCAATAACAATCTTGAGCCATGAATGCTGGATCCAGCAGCAGCAACAACAACAACTTCTTACTTCGTCACGCCCAGAGCTGACCCTCACGGTTGTCACAAGACAAATATTTCCCAATTAACGTATTGGTATGCTGCTAATGGAATTGTAGAACTATCATCGTGCAGTCTCATAGGCAACTCGAATAACCTCTGCTTGCCACTAATGATCTCCCCAGGGCAATCAACTCGTGGGGAAAATAATGAAAACAACATGGAGCCTCTTCTGAATTATGTAGTACGTCTACTTAATTGTACCACGCTCCTGTTTCATCTTCCTGTCGATCTCCGTTGGTGATTGGGGCAGATGAACTCCCTGTTTCACCATAACTCTCTTGGTCAACTCTTGTTCTCTTCAGACCTTCGAAGCTTATGGAGTCTCTCATGGCCTTTTCGGAAGCATTCATAGGGAGGTTAAGGCTGCTTGAGCTTTTAGTTCTCGCAGTAAAGTAGTGCAGTTGCACTCTATATAAAGGGAGGTAGCGCGCAGTTCGTTACTCCTGTTGGGGTCCGGGCGGGGACACCAAGAGCCCGCCGATGAGCCAGCTTGGTGTCCTAGGCGAAACCCCACACAAGACACGGCACAAACCCAGAAGAATTTCTGAGTTTTAATTCACTGGCCGTGAAAGCCAAAATACCATCTTTTTGGAAGCCTTCATAGAGAGGTTAAGGCTGCTTGAGCTTTTAGTTCTCGCAGTAAAGTAGTGCAGTTGTACTCTATATAAAGGGAGGTAGCGCGTAGTTCGTTACTCCTGTGGGGTCCGGGCGGGGACCCCAAGAGCCCGCCGATGAGCCATCTTGGTGTCCTAGCCGAAACCCCACATAAGACACGGCACAAACCTAGAAGAATTGCTGAGTTTTAATTCACTGGCCGTGAAAGCAAATATACCATCTTTTTGGAAGCCTTCATAGAGAGGTAAAGGCTGCTTGAGATTTTAGTTCTCGCAGTAAAGTAGTGCAGTTGTACTCAATATAAAGAGAGGTAGCGCGCAATTCGTTACTTCTGTGGAGGTCCGGGCGGGGACATCAAGAGCCTGCCGATGAGCCAGCTTGGTGTCCTAGGCGAAACCCCACACAAGACACGGCACAAACCCAGAAGAATTGCCGAGTTTTAATTCACTGGCCGTGAAAGCCAATATACCATCTTTTTGGAAGCCTTCATAGGGAGGTTAAGGCTGCTTGAGCTTTTAGTTCTCGCAGTAAAGTAGTGCAGTTGCACTCTATATAAAGGGAGGTAGCGTGCTGTTCGTTACTCCTGTGAGGGTCCGGGCGGGGACATCAAAAGCCCGCCGATGAGCCAGCTTGGTGTCCTAGGCGAAACCCCACACAAGACACAGCACGAAGCTAGAAGAATTGCTGAGTTTTAATTCACTGGCCGTGAAAGGCAAAATACCATCTTTTTGGAAGCCTTCATAGGGAGGTTAAGGCTGCTTGAGCTTTTAGTTCTAGCAATAAAATAGTGCAGTTGCACTCTATATAAAGGGAGGTAGCGCGCAGTTCGTTAGTCCTGTGGGGGTCCCGGCGGGGACACTAAGAGCCCGCCAATGAGCCAGTTTGGTGTCCTAGGCGAAACTCCACACAAGACACGGCACAAAGCTAGAAGAATTGCTGAGTTTTAATTCACTGGCCGTGAAAGGCAAAATACCATCTTTTTGGAAGCCTTCATAGGGAGGTTAAGGCTGCTTGAGCTTTTAGTTCTCGCAGTAAAGTAGTGCAGTTGCACTCTATATAAAGGGAGGTAGTGCGCTGTTCGTCACTTCTGTGGGGGTCCGGGCGGGGACACCAAAAGCCCGCCGATGAGCCAGCTTGGTGTCCTAGGCGAAACCCCTCACAAGACATTGCACAAACCTAGGAGAATTGCTGAGTTTTAATTTACTGGCCGTGAAAGCCAATATACCACCTGAGCTAAACTCAGAAAACACATAAGTGAATCAAGGATAAGACATGTTTCCCAAAAATCAACACTATTCCACTTAGATGCAGAATCATCAGGCTTCGTTTCAAGAATGTCCAATTCTATTTAAAGATCATGAGATCCCACACTCTTAAACCATTAAACAATTGGTTTATAATCATATCATAATTTATCATTTATCAATTATCATTTTCCTCATGGAATATTACACTTATTATTATTTATTGAAATTCAGTGTTTTATTATTATTATTCTTATTATGGAATTAGAAAATATTTTATGATCATCAAGACGTGTTAAAAATAGTGTAAATGCTTTCAAGTTGTCATACTCCTGCTGCCTTTTATGCAAATGGGGTAGGACATCCCATATTATTATTATTATTATTATTATTATAATTATTATTAAAGAATGAAATTTTGAGGATCCACCTCACCTACAAGTCTAAGCAATAAATCAAAGTATTCGCCTGGCATAATATGCAACCAATATAATATAAGGAAGATTAATGACGACTAGGGAAGTTAACGGATGATAACAGAAATTATGGAAATTTATGACACAAAAATAAGATTCACATAAGTCGGAAGGCTTCTACCTTAGATGTTCTGTGGAGGAGAATCATCCCTCGTTGCGGGTCAGAACCTGGCACCACGGATACGTGATGGCTCCACCCTAGGGAAGAGTCCTATCCCAGCATTTGCCTCATGCTTCCTTCACATCCACAGGAATATGCCCATTACAGGCATCGCTTCAGGTACCCCATCGGGAAATCCTAGTATTGCTCGCCTCACCTAGTGCCTCTTCTAGCCGACCATAATTTTGGAACAGTTGGGTCGTGACGTCATAATCCTAGGGGGTCGTCCTGGACTCCTTCACAAACGCACACTCGGCATTTCGATATTGTAGTCCAACGTTTTTGAATATCCAATTATTCTGACTGTCTCAATTATAACCAGTGAACTATTACGTGGCTTGATAATAATAATATCCATGTGATATAATATCTCAGATATGCCTGTTCTGTTTCAAGCACGAAGTTTTCCACAATATGACATTGAATAAGTTCTTATAGTCGCTCACAATCACTTCACAGTTTGACATAATTCCAGTTCACAAATATCAAGCATTTGGTGGGAGTTTACAGACAGTCAAATTATCAGTCAGTTGCGTGTAAACAAGCCCATATCCACATACCTTCAATTCTTCCAATATTCCCGTAATGATGAATTTTCACAAGCACATGAATAACAATAATAATAATAAGTTGTGGTGAAGCACAAAGGCACTTTACTTTCCACGCAATGGTATAAAAATGAAACTAGGTCTTCCGACATACGAGCAGAGTAACTTGGAGATGTTATTTTAAGTATTTTATAATAGAGGCCTAGCCTCACGGAGTATTTCCGCAGTATTACGACGGCGTAACGTCATACGAATCATAACAGGTGAGCACCAATGATCAAAGCTGATTAACACTGATTGAATGCTACCTTGGCCTTCCAAGAGCTGGCTTTTATACGACATCAAGGTCAAATATAGATACCTGTAGTTGCATTACGTAATGTGATGCATTCGGTGCTATTGGTTCCCACGGTGGAATATACTAGAAGGTTTCTTATATCAATTGAAACTTCATAAATTAAACAGGAGAATAATACCAAATAGAATTCCGAAGTGCTGATGCCTTCCTCTTCCTTATCTGAATACAAACAAGTATATTGTGCTCCGTCACTAGGGCCACGCGCTCGCTTCAAAACATGGCGAGTCGACAGCTTGCCGCGACCTTGGTGTCGCCTCAGCGCGCTCAATTCAAATATTGCATCACGCCAGTATCTCTACTTCTTATAAGGGCACAATATCATGGCGGCGACAAAACCAATTGATTGACGCAATTTGTACGTTCATCACCAATAAAGTATCCAAAGATATAGAGGATTCAAAAATGTTTAGAATGGCTTGCGATGGTACGTTTGACAAGTCCAGAAAGGAACAAGTGTCCTTTTATTCATTCATTCATTCATTTGCAATGGGGGGTGTGTCCCCCGGTGGCAAATTGGATATACATAACAAATACATAATTATACATAACAATACATAATTATACATAACAATACATAATTATACATAACAATTCAATAACAATTATACACCAATTAAACTGGAGTATTTACACAAATAGTCAGTCTTTTCTTAAACACACCTATATGTTTGGGAAAAGGCTCTAAGACTGCGGCAGGTAGAGAGTTCCAGTTATCAATGGCACGGTTTACAAAAGAATATTTACCATAATTTGTTCGCTGTGGTCGGCCCTTAACTTTGAAAGGATGATCGCTCCTACCCATGTAAGTGGGCTTTCCCAATCGTTTGCTAAGCTCACCCCATGCTGGTTGATTTGTATACGTGTTGTACATAGCGTAGAGTCTAGATTTCATCCTCCTAGCCTCCAGTGATTCCCACCCAAGTTTCTTTAACATACGGCTCACACTGCTCCTGGGATTAAAGTCACTGAGCACAAATCTAGCGGCCTTTCTTTGTACCATTTCCAACTCATTGATGAGCCCTACTTGATATGGATCCCAAACCGCCGAGGCATATTCCAGAATAGGTCTTACAAGTGACAAATAGCCTAATTCTTTAGCAGAGGTACTACTTCCTTTTAATACCCTCATTACAAAGTGCAGGGATTTGTAAGCTTTTGAAACTACACATCCTACATGACTACTCCATTTCATATCATTCCTTACGTGAACGCCCAAATATTTGCAAGAATCTTCTTCTACAAGTATTTCCGAGCCAATGTTATATTGAAAATCCTGCCTTCGCACTTTCCCTATTTTTAAGAGACTACATTTTCTTGTGTTTATTTTCATTTTATTTACAATCGCCCACTTATAGACCAGGTTCAGGTCCTCTTGCAGCACTGCATTGTCTTGTGAGTCGTGTATCTTTCGATATATTACACAATCATCCGCAAACAATCGACAGTCACTGCGAATTCCATTTGGTAAGTCATTTATAAACGCCAAAAACAACAAAGTTCCGATTACGCTGCCCTGAGGGATACCCGACGTTACGGTAATTTCATCCGAGAATACGCCTTCAACTTTCACTTTCTGGGAACGACCCGTCAAAAATTCTTGGATCCATAAAATTACTCTTCTATCAATCTTCGTCGAAGCTAATTTATGGAGTAGCATGTCATGCGGCACGACATCAAATGCCTTCGCAAAATCTATCACCACGGCGTCGACTGAAACTCCATGGTCTAACGATTCGCTAATGTCTTGAAAAAGTGATAGCATCTGACTCTCGCATGAGTAACCTTTCCGAAATCCATGCTGCCTATCATTAAACCATGATAATGTTTCCCACTGTTCCCTCAAGTAGTCGCAAATGAGATGCTCCATCTGCTTACAAACGATGGACGTAAGGCTAACCGGCCTGTAGTTGCCCAATTCAAGTCTGCTCCCTCCCTTAAATATTGGGACTACCGTAGCTCTTTTCCAGTCATCTGGGATTTGCGCATTGTTTATGGACACATTAAATATCACCTCCAAGTATCGTGCCACGGCCCTACCTCCTAATTTAAGTACTTCACTAACAATATTATCAGGACTCTTTGATACATTGAAACGCAGTTTTTGTATTAGCTTTACAATTGCTGACTGGTTTATTTGGAACAGGGGAGCCCCTGATTCGTCATTAAGGTCCAACACACAGCTATTGGATTTATTGAACACACTACCGTAAAATACATTTAATTCATTAGCAATGGCCTGTTTCTCAGTAATTAATTTACCGTCACCGGACATTATCATCGACAAATTATTTGAATTTCCCTTTCTTCTCCTAACATAACTGTAAAATTTTTTCCACCCACCCCCTCCCGAACCAAGTAAACCTTGCATATAACTGTCATGAGCAGCCCTCTTTTTTAAGACGAGCTCTCTTGATAAGGACTTAAATTTCAACATATACTTGTCACTATCATGTCTTTTATTGTATAATTTCCTAATTTTCCGTTTTAGTCTCCTAATTTCTCGTGTGTAATACTCAGGGTCTGGGTTTTGTTTCAGCAATTTAAATGGGACAAATTTATCAACAGCGCTATTTAAAATTTTCAAAAAGTTAGTCCACAGGATATTAATGTGATTTCCTTCCGATGCCCATCCTACAAATAGCTCATTCAAATACCCCTGAAACTTGCCCTGATCCGCCCTGCGATACTGGAATATGATCTTTTTCGCTACATCAGAGTCTAATTTTGTAACGTCACCATATCTAATATTTAATTCAACCCCAGAATGGTCACTAATTCCTGGTACTTTCAGACAGTTAATATACAGCTCTACAGGCCTTACGAGATAAACATCTAAGGTATTATTGTCTCTAGTTGGGAAGTCAACTACTTGGGAAAATCCCCCCTCCCTTAAGAATTTATTTGCAGCGCTCTGAGCTTGACCACAGCTAGTTGACTCACCAGACCAGTCTACTTTGGGGAGGTTTAAATCTCCAGCAATTATTATGCTCTTTTTCATAGCATTACCCGTACAAGTTTTATCATACAGTGTTTCGAGGAGAGAAAAGTTATCTTTCGGTGCTCTATACGCCCCTATCACCTGAAGAGGGAATTTATTTCCTTTATCCGAAATTTGTACACATAACATTTCATGATCCATATCAGCCCACTTTAAGAAACTAGCTATATTTTTGCGCACACAAATAAATAGCCCACCACCTCGCTTCCCCCGATCCCTTCTGTACATTTCGTAGGTCCCTTGAATTATTTCGCTACTATTTATGTCCTCATATAACCAAGATTCAGTTGCAATGACAATGTCCGGAGAATACGTCTCTACAAGGTCTCTGTAAGGTATGTGATGATAAAACAGGTCGTATTCAAGAAAGGCTAATAGGTCTTTTAAGAATCACCCGCTACAACAGGTTAAGCCTTATTGGATACTTTCGAAAACTTGTGCACTCAGCGCGGACTTAGCTGGAGATCTCAGCTAGTTGGACAATCGCATGACGGCGCCGCAAACATTCGTGCTGAAATCAATGGTCTACAAGGTTTGGGAGAAGTTAATCGTATGGCTGTATATATCTGATGCTGGGCACATCTGGTTGTTATTAAGGCTGTAGGAGTTTCGTTGGATGCCGTAGAAACATTGTTTGCTTTTATAAGTAGGTCCAAGCTACGCGTTCCAGTGTACAGTAAAATGAAAACTGAACACTATGAGATTGAAAAGGGTTACTACCACTAGGTGGATGTCCCATTCGAGGGCTATAGATACAGTGCTTTTGACTCATGGTGCCGTGATTGAAACTCTCGAAGAAATAAGGCGTATTGAAGGACCAGGAAATTATGAATCTGCAGCCCCTAGCCGCTGGACTGATCACTTATTTCACTAAATAAACATTTTTCTACACAGCAATAGCTTTTGTAAAAATATTTGCAATTGTTGATCCGTTCAAAAAATTTAACAGCTATGACCGTGCTTGGATCAAATTTAGCAAGGCTTGCAAAACTGCGAAAAAATATGAATTGTATTAAGTCGGAAGCTGAGGATTTCATGCAGAAATCTAACAATGAGTTTGTGCCTTTCAACGAAACTAGTCGTCTGAGAAAGAAGAAGAAGAAAATGCCAGGTGAGTTAGCAAACGATGAGCATATTGCTGACCCTCTTGAAAACTTTAGGGTTCACACTTTCCTTGAATCTGTGGACATTGTCGTGAGTCAAGAAAGAACGTTTCATGGGTGAGACCAATAATGACAAAATTGTTCTTGGACTCCTGAAAGACACGGCTTTGTTGTCTAATGCCCACTTAACTCAAGTTCGAGAAAATAGTGAAAGTAAGCCTGTGGATGCCTTTGCTTGTTTCAAATCAGTTTATGGCAAATTCGTTGAAGATGAAGGGGCGATGAAAGAATACATAGCATTTTCCCGTTGCTTTGAGGGTATTCTAAAATCAATACCTCTACCCGAGAGACTTCACGATGAGCCTGTGTCATCCGAGCCCATGCAATTGGAATCAGATTTGGACGAGGACAAGGATCTAGGCGGTTTAGGGGATAGTTGCTTTTGATGATGAAACAGATGGCGACATCATAACGGTACCGGAGATAGATCTTCATGAAGATGCGTGTAACAGTGAGGTACAGGAGGAAGTGGAAAACGAAGCACAAGCGAATCAGGAAGATGAAAATAGCAAGGAAAGAGATGGACCGGGTAGTGTTGGCAGCCTTCTTGAGATTTTCAGAGCATTTTGCTTAGCTAAACTTAAAAGTGTCTTCCCAAATTTGTATTTTATCTTGAAGATTTCTGTCACTCTCCCAGTAGCGAGCGTTTCGAATGAAGTCTCCTATTCCAAGCTTAAACGCGTAAAAACCGACTTGCGCACCACCATGGGTGGTGATCGTCTGGGGGCTTCACTTATCATTGCAAGTGAGTGGAATAATGATTTTGAAATGGTCATTGACATATTCGCATCCAAGAGCTCTCGGCTTGCAAAAAAAAAACTTTTGTTTTAACAGCTGATTGTGTAGCTTGATTTTGTCTCAACTTGATTTCGAGGCTCATTTATGAATGTGTTGTATTGATTGTATTTCCAGTATTGTAGCTTGATTTTTTGTATTCGAAGCTTTTTCATTAAGGTTTTGTATTGCAGCTTGAGCTTGATTATTGCCTGGAATAAAACACCTCGATTTCAAAACTCATGGTTTAATTTTTATGTCGAAATCCTACTCAATGTTTACTTCTCAAAAGTGTTACGGTATGCTTT
Organism: Meconema thalassinum; assembly: GCA_946902985.2. Classification (NCBI taxonomy): domain Eukaryota; kingdom Metazoa; phylum Arthropoda; class Insecta; order Orthoptera; family Tettigoniidae; genus Meconema; species Meconema thalassinum. The sequence continues at coordinate 50,329,251 of OX336388.2, read as the reverse complement.
CATGTCGATCGCACAACTGTCTAGAAGAAACGTATAATGCGCAAGTCACGATTCATTTTGCGCAGGAGTTGAGGGTTAAAATCATATTTTCTCCCTTTTCTTGCGTTGAAAATTCACAAACATGTTAGATGGCGTTTTACATTATAAAAAACAAAAAAACAACGTTTTCTGAAGTTGATTTGAACAATTACACTTAAAAATGTGGTTTTTAATAGATTCATAAAAACTATGGTGCGGGGGAGGGTCCTTCATGATGGGGGTGGGTCCAAGTGCGACAGAGGCTGTCAACAGGTGCAGGTGACCTCGATGTTACACACCTTAAAACATTGAACCCACAACCACCTGTCCAAATGATGCAAAGTGTTATAAGACTTCTACCACTGGCAGCCAGTGAGACGCTGGGGCTCTTAATTGCGCCTTGTTGTGCCAGAATCCAACTGTCATGTTTCCTATCCGATTTTCCTTCTGAGCGTCCAGTCTTGTCTGCAAGCCTGTAATTCTAAACAAGTCGCCACCTAGATCCCCTATTAGCAGTTAGCCTCTCCTTCTACACCTCTCATTTTGATTTTGTCACGCACAATGGGGGTGAAACTCATCAATAATATTCACCCAAACCTATGGTTTTGCCTAGCCCAATATTTTAATCCAGAAGAATGGTTTTTGCCTAGATCAATTATTGTTAGGCGAAATCCAATCCAAACCTTCGTTTTGTCTAATCCAATGGGTTTTGACAATGGTTTTAGCCTGCAAGCTGCGTTAGCGATATATACATCCCTGTTTTTTTTGTCACGCACCAATAATCTTTAATAAGTGTGGGGTATTTTGAACCCTACATGTTGGCAACAATGTGTGCACCTCGATGTTAGCACATTGTTGACAGTTGAATGAGATTCAAGTGCGGTTGGAACATGGTTGCTTATGTTAAAAGAGCAATAAATCAAAACACATACATACATAATTTAGCACGTATTTCAGGTGCAGTAGTGACCATGGTTACTAATTTGAATAGGTAATGTCCCCCAGAAACTGAAACAGAGTATGACGATGACGTCTGATGCAAGTGTAAAAGCCACGTTCTGGTCTAATTCAGAATTAATAAATGTTCCACTGCTCCTATTTTGTTCATTCCACCTAGCATTCTACTTTCTTGCATTTCTTCCCAATTGTTGAAATGCTGATCTCCCTACCATACTCCCTACATCTCTGTTCAAGTTCTAACATATTGGCTTGCAAACTTTCGACAGAGGCCGTCATTACAACCAGATCATCCGGATAGGCCAGATTACTCACCTTGAAATTCACCCAGCCAGTTCAACAAATGGCCCATAAGCCTCGCCACACTCCTATTAATACCTTCCCTTAGGTGCTCTATCGTACGCCTTCTCTAGATACACAAATACAACTGTCTCTTCCTCTCATTTCTCAGTAACTTGACGCATACTGAAATGTTGAGCATCCATCTTACTCTCGGCCAATTGTTCTCCTTTCTACAATGCCTGAGTTCACTTTGCCCACTATAATTTCTGTAACCTTCCTTATAAATTGGTGTCATTACTACTTTTCTCTAGTGTGACGGTACATTTCCTAAATCTCACGCGAATTCGATTATCCTAAGCAACCATTTCAGCCCTGCTTTCCCACTTTCAATTTCTGGCTGAAATTCAACTAACCCTGCCGCTTTGAAGCATTCGTGTTTATTTACCACCCTCTGCGTTTCTTCAACCTTGATCCTGCTCTCCTCCTGCAGAACCTCAAAGTCTGCCTCATTGCCAGATAAGTCTCCGTTATGGGGAGGTATGACTGAATTTTTAACTTTAAAAGTTTTCATCATAACATTACCAGATTTTAATCAATTACAAATAGAGTTGCTGGCATCTATTGTGCCAATACATACTTATATAGCTTCATTAGTATTTGAGTTATTGAACATTTCTGGCGTAGTTGGAAGCATGCTGAGCGTATATGCCCAAGATCGCGAGTTCGAACCCGTGAGAATTTTTAAGAGTTTTAAAATCCCTCAGTATTGCCTTCCTTCGGAGGGGAAGTAAAGCCGGCGGTCCCATGTCGTAGATTTATGGCATGTTACAGAATCTTCCACTAATTACACCCGTGTGAAGCTAAATTATAGGTTAAACACTTGACTAACGCACTTAGGTACCAACGTTCGTCACCAGGAGCCGACTACGGTGGCATCTGGTAACCTATATCTGCCCTAGTGGTCGTTGACGGTGGCGTTTGGCGGCAAAAGTATTAACTACTTGAAAAATTGAATGTATGCAGTCCTTACTTGAATTGAAAACAGATAACACACACAAATACAACCATCACAATTAACACCGGTTGTCAGACAGATTGTACAGACACCCTAAGTAAGTGGAGCTACATGACCGCGTTGTCGCAGCCCCCAAACTAAGGAACCAACCAGCCTAACTAACTTCTCTAAAATACTTCCAGACAGAGAGATTTCCGAACAATAATTCGTGGGCAAGTGAAGAATTAAGTTAATATCAATAATGTATCTACTTTGTATCCTTGACGAGACAAGCAGTAAAATGCGAGACATATCTGACGTTGCAAACAAAACTTATTCGTATCCAAAACATTCAGTTATGCATACACAAAAGTTGAATAACATGTTTCCTCATATGTTGTACACTTACTCATTAGAATGGTTTCCACTTGCTGCACTTTCCCCATCCTGGGTTTCTTCTTTCATGTCCTAGGATTAAAGTGAATTGATAAATTATTTTATTTATTTGGCATCAATAATACTTAAACTATGTAATTATAAATCACGGCAGAGTTGAAGTGAAGCATTACACAGATGTGGTTATGTCTTCCCTAGTTCTAAAACTTAAAGACACAATCTCCTCAAGATAACAAGTAAATCTCAGCGTGACACAAAATGCTGACTCACTGCCATAATGGAAGTAATCACTTTAAGGATTGAGGACAAATGAATGTATTTTTACTTTTTTTAATGGATGTAACACATCCACCTATCATTAAGTCAAAAGTGACTATATCCTCAATATTTGTACCATCCCATCTTTCGAGAATGAAGGTCAGACATCTTACATTTACAATATTATACAACACATTTCTCACAAAACACTGCAATTAAATCAAAATTACAAACGAATTTAGTGTAAGTACATAAATTATATGCCTCTAGAGGGAATTTATTGTGGAGTATTTAACCTCAATATTGCTGCTACACAAGGCTAGTAATATCAAACCTTATAAGTCTACTGGTGAACGGTAGCACTTAGTTTGCAAGGTAGGTACAAGCCGGGGAAGAAATTGGAGTAACATATTAATAGCGAAGTCTATTTCAAATGTATTTATATATTTAGTCACACGTCTCTTATAATGCTTTCAATAAGGGATTCCAGGCTTCGTTGGTATTAATTGACATACAGAAATTTATGAATGCAAGTTTGAAACTTAAATATTGAATCCGCCCTTTATAGTTCCTGCTTTAGAATAGAAAAGAGGCTGAGATAATTTCAACCATTATACCCCGTTTAGACGTCCCGGTTGCGATCGCGATCAGGCGCCGATCCAGATTGAGTAGGGACGTCTAAACGCAACAGGATAACATTATCGCGATCAACATTCCCTCCAACAGGATCAGCCCGATCCCGTTCACACAACGAGATAATCGCGTTCGCGGCCATTGCGATCGTCGGTGTGTTCTATTCTCCTGCTGTGTGAGTGAAGTAAGCAGTGGAAATGATGGCCATTTTGTATTATCTTGTGTTTTGCAAGCGAGAAGTACGTAATGTTGGCCTTGATGGTTGTATTTATGTTGGTTGATATCAGATGTATGAAGATTGTGAACCGTTTTTCTTTTCCACCTGTAGTCTTGCCTTTTTTTGCTCTTTTTTCGGCGTGTCAATTATCGGAATTGTTCTCTTTTCTTCTGGGTTATTACTGGCCAGGGTAACCGAGCAGATCAGTGGACATTTCTATAATTGCTGATCAAGGTTCGTTATAGTGATTTCTTACTATGCCGAATCGTGATTAGTGACAACTCTTTCCTTTTAACTTCCTTTTTCCGTCACCTGTGACAACTGTTTGTTACCCTCCCGGGCAGTTTTCTGTTTTTTTCTATCCCGGTAGGACCTTTTTGTTTATGCACCCGCTTTCATTTTCGAGATGCCTTGCCTTTCTATCCGTTTTTTCCCGTTCGTTTGTGTTTTTTTTATAAAGGTGCGCGTAGAGGTGCGAATCTAGTTCATTTAATGTAATTCGTGATGCCGGATTAATGCTGATACCATCAAGGTAGGTTACGTATTTTTGTCTTTGCTCATTGTATGGAATACTAGGGCGTTTCGCCTATTCTAGTATGTCCATGGTGTATCTGTTTCGTTCCCGTTATCTTTGTGCCCTTTTCGTCGTATCTTTTGTGTAGGTATTTGGTCCGGTTTACTGAGTAACGTGTGTTCAACAGTAAGACTTATGCCATACCTCTTATCTTTTGTTTGCCTCTTATCTTAGGATTGCGTTTTCATATGCAAGTCCATGAGTTTGCCTTAATCCCTTACTGACGTAACTTATTTTGATGGGTATCTTTTATTTTGTGTTGCAATACCTTTCTCGTAATTATATTTAATATCGGTTACTTGCCCCTTTTTGTGTTTATTCTTTTACGTCATATCTACGCGCGCTTTTATTAATACTCCGTCCCCCTTGCACTCCCTCATCTCCTTCAGAGCTATTTGAGCTACCGTTCGCTTCTTTGACGGTAGACTCACTTTCCCCGACTCTTTGTCTAGCCCTTTTAATTTTTATTTTTCACAATGTAATTTTACTCTTTACGAGTATACTTTCCCAGATGTGTGTCCACCCCCCTTTATCGTTTCTCCCTATCGATCTTGACATTTGCGTTTCGGTCCTTTCGACCGTTATTTTACCTAGTATCACATGTTTGTCGTCCACTTAACCTCTTTCTTAGCATGTAATGCTTCCTCGTCATTCCTTGATGTTATCTCTTTGGTCAATACATTACCTCTCCTTTGCCTATGTGTTGAGTATGTGTACCTTATTTAGTCTCTATTTTTTTGGCTAAGCTAAGCTAGGCTAGGCCCATAATGTATAGCGCATTCGAATAGAACTTGCATTCACATGGCAGTGAATGTACGTTTAATCCATCGCCTCTGATACCTTCATAACCTTAGTCCGGTTTAATGGGCCCAGCGCTAGACTAATTGGTACACACTTCCACTGTGAACTACATCTTGCGAAAGGCCAGACGGCACAAATGGTAGGCAGAGCTTGGTCGCTATTCGAATGTATCGCTCTACATGTAACTACACCTAGTTTCATTCCCCAAAATGACATAAGAGGGCCGCTTAGCCCACAAATACGTCCAACTGCAAGTGTAAGTTGGCAATATGGTACTTATCGTTTGTTTGTTGTTTTTCATGTGTCGAGACAAAAAGATGGCTGGAGTTTGTTGTGAAAACTGGATAAAAACAAACTGTTGTGAGGATCTAGTATAACGTTAGTGAAAATTATCATCCTGGTGATAATTTCTTGCCGTAGCAAACTGTTTTGGGCTTCATAGTAAAGGTAAGGCTTGTATTAATAATATTTTCGTGCCTTTTCTGCGAGTGTAATGACAAATATGAATAACGACATCAAGTGTGAAATCGAGTCGCCTACTATTAGTGATGTGTTGCATTTAGCCAACACCAATGCTTCGACGAAACTTAATTGGTTGGAATTCGACCCCCTTGTTTCTACATTGCCTATCCCGTTAGCACATAACTCAAACTATCAAGGTGGAAATGTCGCTAATATAATAAACAAATGGAATGTCCGATATTCGGGGGAGGAAGGCACTTCCTCGGTATTTGAATTTACTACACGTATTGAAGAATTGTGTGCATGCTATGGTTTGGTTCCTGACAGTGTTGTTCAATGCCTCCCTATGCTATTATGTGGGAACGCTTTAAAATGGTACCGTCTAGTCCAGTATCCCTTCAGTTCATGGGTTAGTTTCGTGATTGCTTTGAAAAGGAGATTCGCGCCATCTGACTTTAAGCATGCCTTAAAGCAAGAGATTTTCTCCCGTACCCAAGCTCTCGGGGAGAATATTGATGATTATGTCACAGCGATACGTATCCTAATATCTCGTCTTCCAGTTCCACTGCCTTCTAGTGAAACTATTAATACTGTTTATTGTAATTTACATCCCTCCTATAAACAGTTATTCGCCACTCTTCTGTATTAGATACTGAAGACATTCTTATTAAAGGGCGTGAATTTGAAGCAACTGCCCGACTGTGTAATCGATATATCCTATCTCCACAGCCTTCTGAATGTATGTTTCCTGAATTAGTGTTCAACATGAATGAGTGTAGTAATAAGATCAATATGCCTGAATGTGGGGAACGTGGCAATAATACTACTCCAGCTCCTTGTTCGACACGACACTGCAACAATCGAGGCAATTCGCGAACTCAAGCGACGGTGCTGCCGCTTAGCTGGAACTAGAGGAATGGTGATAGAAATATTAACAAACAGCTGTTTAACCTGCGAATTTTGTTGACGTGTGTGATCTTCTCTCATTTTTCAGCTTTTGCATAATAACTGAGGCTGAAAAATGATTAATAGATATTGTTCAGTTCCACAGTGCTCTCCAAAGGCAACAAGAGGCATGTCAATGCATTACTTTCCTAAAGAGAAAGGTTTAAAGAAGGAATGGAGTCGAGTACTTCGCATCGCAAAGCCAATTTCTAAATATATGATTGTATGCGGTTTGCATTTCACAAAGGAGGATTATTTTTATCCAGGTTAGTAAACATTCCTTTGTACGTGTACTGTAGATGACCTGTTTATTTCTTTCATACATATTAATTACGTCCCAGTTGTGGAAAGATAATCTTCATACACTGGATTAGGCTACATTATTTATACCTATTCTTCTTAAAGTGGACTACACAAGCTACTTCCAGTGGGGTAGGATTATCAATAAGCATAAGATTGTTATAATATTGCAGTAGAATTATAAATATATTTTACTTTCAGATGTGAGAGCATGTAAAAGATACCTGAAGAAGGGTGCGTTCCCCTCTCAGAAATTGCCACTGAGATCATTGGATAAGAAGATATCTTCTCCCCTGAAACTACAGGGAGAGGCCAGGGATGCACGTGTGCAACATAGACACGAAGCTGTGGCACCACCACCATCTCCAACTGAAGACAGTGAAGTGGTAACTGAAGACACAGAGACTGTGGCAGAGGAGATGTTTGCAGCTCTGGTGGAAGATCCCACTCTAAGGAAATGTGTAGAAGATAAAAGGATACAAGTAACGCCAAGTGTAATTGATGATTGTAGAAAAATAACTTTAAAGGACATGATGAAAACAAATAGAGAAATTAATGCATGTACTGGTATCCCATCGGTTACATTATTAGATAATATGTGTTGCTACAGGAAAATTAGAAAGACAGAGTGCCAAACCACTAACCTTGTCATTAAGACAGCGTATCATTTTAGTGTTCGTGAAATTGAAAATTAATCTTTCTTTTAGGTGTTTAGCTGTTCTATTTGGGGTCACAGCTAATACATGTAAGAACTATTTCCATGTAACAGTAGAGTTATTACATGAGGCACTAAAAACAGCTGTTCAATGGCTGGAGAAAGATCTGATTAAGAAGAGGATGCCTATATGTTTTCAACATTTTCAGAATACTAGAGTTATTTTGGATTGTACAGAAATTCCCGTGGAGAAAAATAAGTGTTTAAAGTGTCGTGTGATGTCCTACTCTCATTACAAAGGCGATTACACATTGATAGTACTTGTTGGTGTTGCACCATCACGTTTAGTAACTTTTGTAAGTCAAGTGTATGGTGGAAGGGTTTCAGACAAAGAAATATTTTTGCAATCCAATTTATTAGGCATGTTATTACCTTATCAGGATGCTGTAATGGTCGATAAAGGATTTTTGATTGAGAGTGAGTGCATTGAAAGGAATATACAATTGATCAGGCCACCCTTTCTTGGTAAGAATCAGCAATTGTCAACAGAGGATGCACTCAGGACTGCTGACATAGCTGCAGCTAGAGTGCATGTAGAAAGAACAATTCAGAGGATGAAAATATTTAAAGTATTAAAAGGGAGAGTCAATTTATATATGGTTCCATACATGGATTCTGTAATGACTATTATTGTAGGAGTAGTGAACCTTTCAGCTCCTATTCTTAGTGTTGATAAGTATGACTAAGGAGACTTTTGCTACTGGTACCTAGTACCCAGTTTGTGGGTGTGATTCTTCTAAAGCAGAATTTGAGCATTGTATCAGCAGCGAAGTAAAGCACTACATATAAACTAGCTGTAAATAGATACGGATAGATGGCACGAAATTACAGTCGTTTATACGTGTTTCGTTCATTATTTCAAAATAAATTTAATACAACTTAATATAACAATGGATCCACTGGGAGACTAAACTGATGATGAATGCATAGTGGTGTCGCTCAATGAACAACTTTGTTAATTTCACATTGCTTGTAATTTTTAGGTTTTCCGCCCCTTAAAACCTCAATAACTAACTAATTTTTAGGTTAGGCCTAGGTCATTCAAGTTACCTTCTACGAATTAATGCCCTTGCTTTAGCCACTAAAGTTGCATGATCGTTTCATGAACGTAGCAGCATATGGATAAAAATTCCTGAACTTAAGGTTACCATATCTATAATATTCACCATAACGTTTATGTGACAGGTTAAATTGGATCTAAAAATAGGATGAACAAGCTCTCAACTTCTTACAAATAATTCTTAATTAACCTACTGATATGCTGCTAGTGGAAATGTAGGCCTATAATCATGTAGTCTCGTAAGCTACACCAGTAGCCAGAGCATGTCGCTAATGATATCGGAGTAGACTGTGCATGCACACGTTAACATGAGTTTGCTGGTTTGTGACATTACGTCAACAAATTTAATGTATTTTAACTCTCCTGATTCCATTCTGGCCCCTGTTACTGCCACATGCATGGTTCCAATAGGCTTGATTTCATTTTTAGGATTATTATATTTCACTGTAGCTTACCTGCTGCATCACTCAGAAAATTAAGCAAATGCATGTATCCTTGTTGCAGATCAGGTCCATGTACGTCCAAAAATGTTTTATGTGTCTTCGGTGTTTTTCTCCCACTACGCTATTACTGTCCTCCCCATTCACAAAAGACGTTATGAGCACAGCGGACCACATGCATATGACAAAATGTTGGCTGTAGTGCGCCTAGTGGCCAGGCTGTGTGCTCAGTATGAAACGCACTGCAGTACCATGGGCAGTACTCGTGCGACTAAACGGTGCACTGCTTAGAAATGGGCAGGGCAGTGCTTCGCCGCACAAGTGAATTTCTCGCTAGCACTACTTAGCCTCATCCATTGCACAGCCCTGCCCTCTACCCTAATTTTTTGAGGAGTCTAAACTCTTCCTTCTAGAGTATAGGATAACTGTATGTCAATATTACTGTTAATATTACACTCCTTAAAACGTTGGTCCCCACCACCACCCCCCGTCCTAATGATGCAAAGTGTTATTAGACTGGGGCGTGGTGGCGCAGCGGTCATTGTTATTAGACTTTAAATACATTTGCCATTGATAGTACAAATGCTTGTAGATATCCGTTTTGATAGATTAATTAAAAGTTAAATTTAAACTTTTAACATCTTACATAATACAAAAGTAGCTACAATAAACTGAAACTAACGTGCACCACTAATGGGCCCTCATTGCTTACGGACCCCTATGCATTTGCCCCCCTTGTCCCTCCCTGGGCCTAGACGGTGCCAATTGCATAAATTAGACCAGAAGAACCAAATCACTAGTAAAACAATGTATAGTAAAGGAAGGAAGCTTGTAGTTTTACGTGACCATTAATCTCGCAATCATGAGCCACGGGACCTTCTTTTTGCATTGAATCCGAACCACAGGACACGGCATTGCACTTAAAAATATCTTGCATGCATTGACCAGGAATCGAACCTGGTCCACCTTGGTGAGAGGCCAACAGCTTGATCGCTCCGCCACCACGCCCCCAAGTATACAGTAGATTATAATCAACAAGTTCTCTCTAACATACATTAGCCTACTAGTTCATATGAAAAGAAAATCCACAGCCTGCTTCCAGTCTCCGACCGGGTCAGGAATGGAATGAATGAAGCCCCTATCTAGCGGCGAGGATATGAACTGTGCCGGCTGCCGAGGCCTGACGCACTCCTCTGGGGCAATGATTAAATGAATGACAGATGAAATGAAATGATAGTGGAGAGTGTTGCTGGAATGAAATTTTTGACAGGGAAAACCGGAGTACCCGGAGAAAAACCTGTCTGCCTCCGTTTTGTCCAGCACAGATCTCACATGGAGTGACCGGGATTTGAACCACGGACCCAGCGGTGAGAGGCCGGCGTGCTGCCGCCTAAGCCACGGAGGCTGCCCTACTAGTTCATATACAGTATACAATTTGCGTACCTAGATAGAATGCACCCGAGTGAAAGAAAATAGACTGGTACCCGTAGCCTATTATTTTTCATGGGAAACCTAATAGAATTTTCTGTCACTCTGCCAAGTACAGATATGTTACCATGCTGGGGTATGAACACCAACAAAATTATAGTAATGTTTGTTGACCTAAAAAAAATGTGGTATTTCTTTCATAACTACATACTCTATGTAAATTATTTTCACAAATCTGAGTCTTCTTATGGAGAATGGGTTTTCCTCCATAGTCCATAACCAAAGAAATTTAATCATCAATTGAATACTCGTATGATTATGAACTTCAAAGCAATGCTACGCCTTTCTAGGCTTGATCCTACTTATCTTCTTGGATGGCTCTCCTGTAGCATCCGTTGCCCGTTTCGAAAGTGCGTTATTTTACATAGTAGCGCTCTGAAAATGGTTTGTAATTACTCTGACACATTATTAAAGCCATTTGCCACTGACAAACACTGCATAAACACTTCCAAAATAAGGAAATTGTCAACATTAACTTTCAAGTAATAAACTTATCAAAAAGCAAGTCGTCATGTTTGCTGCCAACTTACTGATTGTGCTGCTAGGCAAAACCATTGGTATGGATAAAGAGTATTGATGCATGACTACCCCCACTGTGCGTAACAAAAACCAGGGGTGTTTATATTAGCCTAACGCGCAGGGCCGCTTTACCTAACCTTTATTGGCCTAAGCGAAAACCATTGGTCTGGAAACAATGTTGGCACTCTGAAAAAATACAGTAACACTCTATCGATAAAATATTCAACTCCTGTATATTAGTAACATTGGCCATTTCTATAGTAAATTTTTCGGATTTTAATGGCGCCGGGCAACGTATACTACACGAGTTCCTAATTGATATTCAGTCGTACACTCGTATACAACAACGCCTTCAAGAAAATTCAGATGAAAACAAGAGTTTATCTTGTTATGACTGCAGCCATTTTTTCAATGTATCAAACGTGCAGCGAAGTGAAACCACGCTGCATGATGACTCATCTTAAGCTAAAATGTTGGGGGATGGGGATGCTCTGTGGTATGACCTACATGATGATATTATTACATTCACATTTTACTTCTATGATAAATAAAGCATTTGAAACAATATCACTTTTTTTATTATTTTATAAATTAGCCTATTTATGATTACAATGTAGCAATAATTACTCCAAGTAACTTTTTACATCAACTATCCTATAAGAAAAGCTAATAAAATGCTATTTACAAGAAAAAAACATCAATTGTTATTGGCAACTCCAGCTATCTGATTATGACATCTAGCGGTAATAATGAGAAACTTACCAAGTAGGGTACATTTGTCACGTGGTGACTGTTTGTATTATGGTTCCTTGTATCGTGGTAAATTCTTCGTGTCTTTATACATAAGTAATAAGTTTTACTCGTTGATAGAGTGCAAAATGAGTAAAAGCAAAGTATATTGCTCAGTTCACGGCTGTAAGTCGATGTATAAGAGGGCTGCGGATATAAGTTTTCATCACTTTCCAAAAGATGCAAATAGCAATTGCCGAAAGGAGACGATACCAAATAAATACGGTCAACAGGAGCGGGTTGGACCACTCACCACTACACACACTGACGACAGGACGGGTTGTTCACTGTTACGCCGAGCTAAGCCGCACCTAGACAGCCAAGTACAGTCTCGCCGAGCCAAGCCGTACTACGACAGCCAAGCTTCATCAGTCAGGTATCCTTCCCCGCTCCCTAGTTCATTTCCCTACCAACCACCATCACCTCGCTCTGCGATATCCGAGCCATTCCACTACGAGTCATATAGGCCTAATTTGACTTCGCAGGGTAAATATCTACTCTGCAAGAACCTGCTACCAGTCCGATATTCAACACCAAACCTACCTGCTAACCATCCAACAAATCAAGCAATTCCTGTCTCCCCAGAGTTTTAATGCAAGTTAAACTCATCCCTTTGCCCTACCAAGCAGAAAATAATTTCTAGAGTCTATGGTACAGTGAGCAAACTCAAATATAGCTTTTAAACGTAACAGCGCCATGACTCGAACTGCTCAAAAACAAATACCAGCAGACAACAGATGCTTGATAATATGCAATTGACACATAAAATCTAGTGGAACACACAAATTAGATCACATGTATCGCACAGTTATACATTTATACAATTAAAAATAACACTGTCATTATTTTAGGGTCCACATTTACCGATTATAACCGAAAAATAAAAAGTGTTCCATATCAAACGCGTGTTATTGAGTATTTTTACCCTACTTATCCAGACCGACCGCAGCGCAGCGCAGCTGGCCACCACGTGTGTACTTCTACTCTCCCACTCCTTTCCTCATGGTTTAAAAATCTTAAACAAAGCAATGCTTGCAGCTGCACCTGACCATAATATTGATGATTTGTCTTTAAGGATAAAGTATTTTCCTCAATCGACCCATTTAAATATTTTAGGCCCTGCACTACATCAATTGCAGTCTGCGTTTTACCTGCTAGAGGGCACTTAACCTCTACACAACAGAGTGAACTAACCACACCATCCAGACTTACACCTAACCATGGGGCACTTGGAGGAACAATAATGCCCACCGGTTCCACTTTATTTATAAAAGCAATTTCATAAGCTTCTAAGGCTACTAGTTCAAATTTTTCCCATGCACAGTTGCCATGTGTCCCTTGAAATCAGTTTTGAACAGCCTACTCACATTTAAATTCCAGTCAGGGCTTTTATTTTTGCTGTAAGTAAAAACACTGTAACAAGTAGTACCAGTTAATCTTACTTTTCTTGCATTCTTCCAAATTTCTCCAGATTGGGTAAGAGTTGTCAAACATAATTTTCCACTGCCTTCATATGTGAGAGCTACCTTCTCATTAAAAAATTGAGCAATGTCACCTTGAAGTTCTGCATCAAAATCAACCATAGCACTAAATTGTGGCAACAAGTTGTTGTTGCATAAAAGTTTATGGCATAGTGATAATTGTAGCAAATCATCATCACTCGAGACTTGAATAGTAGTAGTAGTAGCAGTAGTCTCCCTTAAGCGCAAAGTAAGATCCAGCTCGGATCCCTGTGCCCCAGAAAGTAGAATATCCAGTATATTATTCTCGCCTGCACTACCGACTAGGCGACTTTGGAGGGTCGATTTGACAGTTGATGTTCCCATGTGGCAGAATTTATTTATAGGAATCGCTTTGTCGTACATGTAGATGTCTTTCATTAACTTGCCCCATTGCTGCTTCAAATCTGAGGAGCTCAGGTCTTCCAAGTTTTCAATTGTATGCCTATTACGAAAAGAAAAAAAAACAAATACAGTCAACTTTTACACTCTTCGATTTATCGGCTTCAACAGTATTATATCTTCTAAATTTAAATGCATCTACTTACCGAAATATGTAAAGCAATGTACCGACTACATGCTTACACTTTCCTGAACTTCCAGCCTTACAGGTACACGAACAAATTAACTTTTTCTCGGCAACTGGTGATTGAATCTCAATTTTAATCTGGTGAGGAACTCCCTTCAAATTACTGGTTTGTAAGCATAAAGCTTCAAGTATCACTAAATCTTCTGTTTCGGCTACTCTCCCACACATAATCATGTGTTTGGCATCCAAAATTGCCTGTCCTTCAACGAGAGGCCGCCTAGAATCCACAACAACATTCAATACATCAATCAAGTCTATCACCATTGCGTCCACCATTTTGTCGCGACCGACCTGCCACCTACATTCGATTGAGTTCGAGAATACCTTCGCCTCTGTTAATTCACATAGAACTAATGTTCGCGTTAATGCTGTGAATCATGTCCAACGTAGTATCCCTCGTTCCCATAACCTTGATGTAATTGCCTCTCTTCATGTGAATGCTTTCACGTCCCCGGTTCGATGCTGGAACTGCTTAAAAGAGTCACATACCTACCGTGATTGTTTAGTACCGCTAAAAGGGAAGTTATGTTTTGGGTGCGGTTTAGTAGGAGTTACCAAACCAATCTGCCCTCGTTGCAATGCTACTAATCCCTTGGAAAACTAGTGAAGCTTTGCGATGACGAATCCTATTGTGAGGCTAAGAAGTTTTGTTTCAGCAGACTACGCTTCGGTGATAACTGATTTTCCTTCCATCAGTATGATAGGTTCAATGCAGGAAGGTATGCCATTACTTTTCAGGTAATTGACTAGGTCTTGGTGAGCTCCACTCTGAGAGCAATGCAGGGGCGTACCGTGGAACTTGTAAGTAATGACAGCCTGTAGGAAGTACCTTCTTATCTCTTGAATGTGCATTTCTCTTGTGACATGTTTTCCAGCTTATTTCTTCAAGTTAACGTGCGATGGCGCAAGATGGCATTGCTATCAATTTAAATTTTCTACTTCTTTTCAGGTTATTCCTCCGAATAATATTTAAATAGATGACGTCTAGTCATTCTTCCTCGTCCCTAATTAATCTTTGTCGGAGTATCGTGGTAGTCGCCACTCAACTTTAAATCCCATTATTAGAATAAATTAATATCGCTCTCTATTAAGCGTTCTTTCTTGTTTTAGTTAATTATCTTATCTGCTCTCGGACATCCTACCTTGAGAGATTATGGAAGACAGCTTTTGATATACTTATATTTATTACATTTTGTAACTCTGTATCTTTGTAACTTTTGTATAATATTTGGCGAGAAAGCTAGGGTTTTTATTTTTATTTTTACTATTTTATTCATCTGGTTTAAGTTACGTTCTTATTATGAAATTTTCGTACCTGGATTTTTATATTTTTCTTATCTTCATTGAAGTACACTCTTTTGAGTCCTCCCCGTCTTCCCCTACTTCTAGGCTCCTTCCCGTTACTTTTCGTGATGTACCCGATTTTTAGCCTATTTTCAATTTTGAAAAAATAGGCTTATGAGATCACCTTTCGTCCGTGTGTGTGTGCGTGTGTGTGTGTGATTCGTGTGTGTGTCCCCCCCTAATAAAATCTAAACGGCAGGAGCGATTTCAATGAAACTCGGAAAGTTCATAGCACTATACCCGGCGACCTCGACCGTGCCCTTCAAATTTTGTTACGACTCACCAATCTAACATGGCGGCTGTGCGAAATATTTCACCAGAATTCAATATCTCCGAAACTATTACCGATATTGCCCTGACATTTTCTATGGTGATAGAGGGAACTACTATAAGTTCACTTATGTGACTTTGAAAACCTGGTAACTACAAAACCAACATGGAGGCCAAGCGAATTTGCGACTTTTAAATAGACGTTTCTCGTGATTTGACCAACCAAACGCAATGAAACTTGGTACAGTATATGTTTATATACATTGTAATGCACCGACATCTAACTATGTTCAATTGTTTACATAATAACAAGATGGCGGATGTGCGAAATATTTCACCGGCATTCTATATCTCTGAAACTATTAGCGGTATCTCCCTAAAATTTTGTACGGAGATAAAGGGCACTACTGGAAGTCCATCTATAAGACTTTCAAAAACCGGTTAACTACAAAACGAACATGGCGGCCAAGCGAATTTGAAAATTTTAAATAGACCTTTCTCGCGATTTAATTTTCCAAGCGCACTGAAACCTGGTACAGGAAATATTCATACACATTGTAATCCACTGGTATCTAATTTAGTTCAGTTGTTTACATAACCTCAAGATGGCGGCAGTGCGAATTTTAAAATTAAGTTTTTATTTCTTGTGAAGTAGTCATGCGATCGAAGTGAAAGTTTGAATAATGAACCTATGCAATAATTTTCCTTTAATGGTACATGACTCTATGGCCTATACATTTAACAATCCAACATGGCGACCATCCGAAATATTTAGACGATACTGAATATCTACGAATCTATTTTAGCACTCAAACTGCATTTTTTTAATGTTCATAGGGGCTATGAACTTAAGTTCATCTATAGGACTTTAAATAACCTGGTGATCACAAATCCAACATGGCAGTGACGGGAATTATAAATATTCACATGGACTTTTCTCGCAATTTAACCATCCGAGTGCAGTGAAACTTGGTACAGTAAATCCTTATACGAATGTTAATCCACTGGCATCTAATTTATTTCAATTGTTTCCATAACCTCAAGATGGCAGCTGTGAAAAATTTTAAAATCTCCTTGTTTTTTCTTGTGTCCTAATTATGCGATTGAAGTTTGAATACTACACGTTCACAATAATCTGCATGTAACAGTACATAGCTCTAGGACCTACATATATAAAATCCAACATGGCGACCATCCGACATTTTTAGTCGGTTCTTAATATCTACGAATCTATTACAGCAATCAAACAGAAATTGTGTATGTTGATAGTGGCAATTAACATAAGTACGATATATGAAAATAGGCTGTATAGTTCTTCACGGAACTTCTTGTTTTTACTCCCTTCTCCCTTCCTTATGTTTAATTAAAATTTTTGTTCGTCTATTTTGGTGGACGCAACAAAAATGTTGGGGGTGTGCGTGGGAATCTGAACCGTTTTTCTTTTCCACCTGTAGTCTTGCCTTTTTTTTGCTCTTTTCTTCGGCGTGTCAATTATCGGAATTGTTCTCTTTTCTTCTGTGTTATTACTGGCCAGGGTAACCGAGCAGTTCAGTGGACATTTCTATAATTGCTGATCAAGGTTCGTTATAGCGATTTCTTACTATGCCGAATCGTGATTAGTGACACCTCTTTCCTTTTAACTTCCTTTTTCCGTCACCTGTGACAACTGTTTGTTACCCCCCCGGGCAGTCTTCTGTTTTTTCTATCCCAGTAGGACCTTTTTGTTCATGCACCCGCTCTCATTATCGAGATGCCTTGCCTTTCTATCCGTTTTTTTTCCCGTTCGTTTGTGTTTTTTTATAAAGGTGCGCGTAGAGGTGCGAATCTAGTTAATTTAATGTAATTCCGTGATGCCGGATTAATGCTGATACCATCAAGGTAGGTTACGTATTGTTGTCTTTGCTCATTGTATGGAATACTAGGGCGTTTCGCCTATTCTAGTATGTCCATGGAGTATCTGTTTCGTTCCCGTTATCTTTGTGCCCTTTTCGTCGTATCTTTTGTGTAGGTATTTGGTCCGGTTTACTGAGTAACGTGTGTTCAACAGTAAGACTTATGCCATACCTCTTATCTTTTGTTTGCCTCTTATCTTAGGATTGCGTTTTCATATGCAAATCCATGAGTTTGCCTTAATCCCTTCCTGACGTAACTTATTTTGATGGGTATCTTTTATTTTGTGTTGCAATACTTTTCTCGTAATTATTTTTAATATCGGTTACTTGCCCCTTTTTGTGCTTATTCTTTTACGTCATATCTACGCGCGCTTTTATTAATACTCCGTCCCCCTTGCACTCCCTCATCTCCTTCAGGGCTATTTGAGCTACCGTTCGCTCCTTTGACGGTAGACTCACTTTCCCCGACTCTTTGTCTAGCCCTTTTAATCTTTATTTTTCACAATGTAATTTTACTCTTTGCGAGTATACTTTCCCAGATGTGTGTCCCCCCCCCCCCCCTTTATCGTTTCTCCCTATCGATCTTGACATTTGCGTTTCGGTCCTTTCGACCGTTATTTTACCTAGTATCACATGTTTGTCGTCCACTTAACCTCTTTCATAGCATGTAATGCTTCCTCGTCATTCCTTGATGTTATCTCTTTGGTCAATACATTACCTCTCCTTTGCCTATGTGTTGAGTATGTGTACCTTATTTAGTCATTATTTCTTCAGGCTAAGCTAAGCTAGGCTAGGCCCATGATGTATAGCGCATTCGAATAGAACTTGCATTCACATGGCAGTGAATGTACGTTCAATCCATCGCCTCTGATAACTTCATAACCTTAGTCCGGTTTAATGGGCCCAGCGCTAGACTAATTGGTACACACTTCCACTGCGAACTACATCTTGCGAAAGGCCAGACGGCACAATTGAGAGACACAAAATGATGGATGGAGACAAACATACCAGTGTTAAAACGCTGCGAAAAAAATATTAGCGTTGGGGAAAGTCGATGAAGATTAATAAAGACATAAATTTATTGTCATAGACATAGAAGGGATTCCGAAAGGCCCAAATGACTCTGGACGAACAAAGAAGTATTTATGCAATAAATAGCCTAGACCTGTGCATAAATATTTCAAAATATTTTAATTTCCAGACGAAGAATAGGCCTTGTCTACAAGTCTCCTCAGGATTTGTATATATTTAAGAATATACATTAGCAGGTTGAATTATGTATAAAGAATAACTGAAATACTTCAAAACTGGAGGAACAAAAATACTGTTAATTTCTGCTATAACACTTGGAATTCAAAAGTTGGCAGACCTTAGCGATGTCATGCTGTTTTACTCGATTATCCCGTTGTTTCGTGATGGGACGTCTAAACACGTACCAATGACAAATGCCGTTGATCGCGATTGGACCTTATCCAGATCAGAGATAATCGGCATCGCGATCGAGACGTCTAAACGGGGTATTACCGAGCTTAAATGTGCCAGGCCATGTGATTACTGTCAGAAGATGACTGGGCAAGATACCTACCATATCCAGGTCAACGTTAGGATGGGAACACTTAACAGACCAGGGTCGCTTCCTTCTGACTCCTAATCATATTTCAATAATACCAATCCCCATTAACAACTCTCATAGGCTGGACAAAAGGGCGAACGGCTGTAGAAACCACTGCCACATGTAAGTTCAAAATTCATTTCACCTCCTCCCTAACACCACAGAAATAGGGATATTAAGAGATAGAAGAGAAACAACTATAAGAAATGTGGTCAGGAGGAGGGTTTTTTCAGAACGTACCATAATTTAAAATAAGTGGACTTAAGAATTAACAATTACTTTCTTTGTAGAAAGTTGCTGGATTTTTGCAAGAGAAACGGTTTAGTGGTAGGCAACTCCTGGTTCCGGAAGAAAGAAAGCCACAAGGTAACGTGGTACAGCAGTGATTTAACAAAGAAATCTTTGGTAGATTACATGCTGTACGACTGGGAAATGAAGAGAAGTATCAGAGATATAAAGGTAATACCATCAGAGGCCTTAGATAGCGACCACAGAATACTTGTAATGAACCTGGGAGTTGTTAAGGATAGCAAGAGGATAGAGTACCAGGAAAGGAGAATCAAAGTATGGAAACTCAAGGAAAAGGAAGTCAAGGAAGAATTCCAGAAGATAATAAGGGAAAGGATGCCAACAGACAATCCTAAAACAGGGGAAGAGGAATGGAAGCAATTCAAAAACACAATGGTGGAAGTTGCAGTGGCAGTATGTGGAAGAACAAGCAACAGAAAGCGGTGTAAAGAGACACCATGGTGGAATGAGAGAGTAAAAGAAGCTGTGGGAAGGAAGAACAAGGCTTTCAGAGTGTGGTTCCAGGAAAGAACTGATCTGGCAAGGGAAGATTATAAGATAAAGAAGAAAGAAGCAAACAAGATTGTCGCAGAGGAGAGGAAGAAGTGGATGGTAAAGTGGACAGAGATGATGGAGGAAGACAGCAGAGGAAATAAGAAAGTACTTTATGGGATGGTCAAAAGTAAGAGAAGAGGTCTGCGAGAGGATGTGGTAATGATGGACAAAAACGGAAATGAGGTACACAACAAAGAGACACTCAAGACAGTGTGGAAAGAGTACTTTGAGGATTTGCTGAATCCAAATGGTCATAGGGAGGAAGACAATGTATTGGAAGATGGAGAAGACAACACAGGAATGGAAAAGGACCTGACTTGGAGAGAACTGGAGATGGCTATAGACAAGATGAAAGGAGGAAGGGCACCGGTTGTGGATGAAGGGAGTGTTGAAATGGTGAAGGCAGCAGGGGAGGTTGGGAAACAGTGGCTGTACCGTGTGATGAGGGTGATATGGAAGGAGAAAAAGACCCCAGAAGATTGGAAGAAAGGATTAATTGTCCCAATATTTAAGAAAGGAAGCAGAAAGGAGTGCAGAAATTACAGGGGAGTCACACTCATACCTCACTGTGCCAAGATATATGAAAAGATATTAGAAAGTAGAATACGAGCCAAAGTGGAGAGAAAATTGAGAGAGGAACAGTATGGATCCAGACCTGGGAGATCAACAGTGGATCTCATATTTTCAGTGAGACAGCTCCAGGAACACCACTACGAATTTGGAGAGGATCTGCTGATGGCCTTCCTGGACATCGAAAAGGCCTATGATAGTGTGTGCAGGGAGAAGGTTTGGAAAGCAATGGAAAACATGGGAGTGGAAAAAGAGACTGTAGGCAGAGTGAAGGAGATGTATCGTGGAAGTGTGAGTTGTGTGAAAGTTGGAGGGGAAAGAACAGACTGGTTCAGACAAATGAGTGGCCTGAAACAGGGTAGTGCGCTGTCTCCCCTGCTCTTTATTGTGGTTATGGACGAGGTAATGACACGGATAGCAGGAAAGATAGGAGAAGATAAGATGAAAGCAATGGTGTTTGCAGATGATCTCATGGTCTGGGGAAACAAGGAGGAGGAAATTCAGGAGCAACTGAAGGCTTGGGAAGAAACAGTGGGAGAGTACGGATGGAAGTTCAACATCAGTAAATGTGAGATCCTGTTAACGACCAGGAAAAAGGACAGACCAATGAGTGGGATAACACTTGGAGGTGGACAGCTGAAGAAGGTGGAAAGTCTCAAGTACTTGGGAAGTATAGTGGAGGAAACTGGGAGAAATGACAAAGAGATTACGGAACGTGGCAGACAGGCAGAAGCATTTCTGAGAAGCATTAGGAGCTTAGTGTGGAATAAAGATGTCCCACAAAAAAGCAAGGAAGTGTTATACAGAAGCTACTATATCCCAATACTGACCTATGCTTCAGAAACGTGGACAATGAAGAAAAGAGACATAAGCAGAATACAGTCAGGTGAAATGAAGTTCCTGCGAAGTAGGATCGGAGTAACAAGAAGAGACAGGGTGAGGAATGAAAAGGTCAGGGAAATGGTGAAAGAGGAGCCCTTGCAAGGTAGGATTGAGACATCAAGATTGAGGTGGTATGGACACTTAAAGAGAATGGATGAGAAGAAGATTCCCAAGAGGATACATGAGATGCAGATGCAGAAGAAACGACCAAGGGGAAGACCAAGAGATAGATGGCTGAAAGGAGTGGAGGAATGTGTCAAGAAGAGAGGGGAGGACTGGACCAGAGTGACAGCGGAGAGGTGGTGGGAAGAAAGAACTAAGTGGCGAGGCTTATGTTCCAAACAGACCCAGCCTGGGGCTGGAAACTGTACAAGATGATGATGATGATGTATGATTCTAGCTAATTCTCTTACTTTTATCCCATATCTTCAATCACCATATGTATATCAAAACGGCTCGTACTCTCTGTACTATACATAAGCTAATAGATAAGCACTTCAGCTTGCCATCAATACAGTAGTAAAAATAAAACTCCCAATCCCGAAATGCTATTGGTTGATCAGGAGATGTCATGTCTTGTAAGGACGCATGAAAGTGCTTAACTCTTCCAGATCTGAAGATGTTATTTCTGATTCGACACGTGGAACGATGTCCGGAATAGGACAGTCTGCAATCTTAATATCCCTAACATGGTCTATATGACTTGTTTCACAAATATGTTTCCCTTTGCATAGGTAGCATTATGTGTTACACTTGACTTGTAAACTTGCACTGAAGAAATCAAGGAATAAATAACATACTGAAGTTAATTCAACTTCGCATTCATAGAGTTTACTTATGTCAACGGTTACATGGCAAAGACAGAAAAGTTTGTAAAGTTCAAATCAGAATTCATTTCAGTTCCTACACATATGCCAAGTGTTGGCCTAGCAGATTATCACTAGCATTGAGTGTGTGTGTGGAGACTTAGTGGTGTTGGTGCAGTAACTTACTGTTAATATATAACGTTAATATATGTCATAATAATCAAGCAAAGTTGATGAATGTTGTGTAAAGAAATATTGCATAGTGTGTTGTGCGTATTACTGTATGGAGTTCCTAAAGCAATATTGATCTCGAGAATACTCAAGGTAGGGAGAAATTTAATGAACTTATAATACTTGACATCTTATCAGGATTGTTAGGCACTGTATTAAAAGTATGGAATCTGAATCTCTTATATAAAAACAAGTGTCCTGACTGACTGACTCATCATCGGCCAGCCAAAACTATTAAAGCTAGAAACATGAAATTTTGGGAATATGTTCGTTGTAAGTCGAAAACGCCCACTAAGGAAGGGTTTTTGGATATTCAGTTTCTAAAGGGGTGTAAAGGGGGTACACCTGCATTTCATTGAATAACAATATCTCCAGATTGCTTTCATTGGGGGATTTGATACTCGGCATATAAACTCATCATTAAAAATAAGAAGATACGTGTCTGAGGGTTTTTCGATGTGGTGTATATTTTGAGGTGAAAGGGGTGAAAAGTGGGGGTTGAAGGTTTCCTAACCGAGCGTGTATCTCTTAAACGACATAGGCGAGGAGTTTGGACCTCAGCGGAAAAAAATCAGCATAAAAAATAACAAAATAGGTGTTTGACCGTTTTTTCATAAATCCAATATAAGGGGCCCATGGGGAGGGGTGAAAATATGGGGAGGGGGGAGGAAACGTAATATGTCTGAGTGTAAAGTTATACATGGCCTATGTTGTAGACAATAACACATTACATCTTTTTTGTCTCTTGCTATTTCATCATACGACGAATACTTAGGGAGTTATTAATGATTTTGTACTTTTTGGCCGGAATTTTCTAAGTCCCAGGAATGGCATAAAAATTGATTCGAATGAAATTTCGAAAAATAGTTTTTTTTAATACTTTTATTATATTTTTCACGTCTTTTAGGGTTTGTAACCAATATGATATTTTGATGTTTTTTTTCGTCCCATGCATTTTTGGTTTCAGGTGATAGAATTATTTTCCACTAGGACCGATGCTTATCTCTTATATAAAAACAAGTGTCCTGACTGACTGACTCATCATCGGCCAGCCAAAACTATTAAAGCTAGAAACATGAAATTTTGGGAATATGTTCGTTGTAAGTCGAAAACGCCCACTAAGGAAGGGTTTTTGGATATTCAGTTTCTAAAGGGGTGTTAAGGGGGTACACCTGCATTTCATTGAATAACAATATCTCCAGATTGCTTTCATTGGGGGATTTGATACTCGGCATATAAACTCATCATTAAAAATAAGAAGATACGTGTCTGAGGGTTTTTCGATGTGGTGTATATTTTGAGGTGAAAGGGGTGAAAAGTGGGGGTTGAAGGTTTCCTAACCGAGCGTGTATCTCTTAAACGACATAGGCGAGGAGTTTGGACCTCAGCGGAAAAAAATCAGCATAAAAAATAACAAAATAGGTGTTTGACCGTTTTTTCATAAATCCAATATAAGGGGCCCATGGGGAGGGGTGAAAATATGGGGAGGGGGGAGGAAACGTAATATGTCTGAGTGTAAAGTTATACATGGCCTATGTTGTAGACAATAACACATTACATCTTTTTTGTCTCTTGCTATTTCATCATACGACGAATACTTAGGGAGTTATTAATGATTTTGTACTTTTTGGCCGGAATTTTCTAAGTCCCAGGAATGGCATAAAAATTGATTCGAATGAAATTTCGAAAAATAGTTTTTTTTAATACTTTTATTATATTTTTCACGTCTTTTAGGGTTTGTAACCAATATGATATTTTGATGTTTTTTTTCGTCCCATGCATTTTTGGTTTCAGGTGATAGAATTATTTTCCACTAGGACCGATGCTTATCTCTTATATAAAAACAAGTGTCCTGACTGACTGACTCATCATCGGCCAGCCAAAACTATTAAAGCTAGAAACATGAAATTTTGGGAATATGTTCGTTGTAAGTCGAAAACGCCCACTAAGGAAGGGTTTTTGGATATTCAGTTTCTAAAGGGGTGTTAAGGGGGTACACCTGCATTTCATTGAATAACAATATCTCCAGATTGCTTTCATTGGGGGATTTGATACTCGGCATATAAACTCATCATTAAAAATAAGAAGATACGTGTCTGAGGGTTTTTCGATGTGGTGTATATTTTGAGGTGAAAGGGGTGAAAAGTGGGGGTTGAAGGTTTCCTAACCGAGCGTGTATCTCTTAAACGACATAGGCGAGGAGTTTGGACCTCAGCGGAAAAAAATCAGCATAAAAAATAACAAAATAGGTGTTTGACCGTTTTTTCATAAATCCAATATAAGGGGCCCATGGGGAGGGGTGAAAATATGGGGAGGGGGGAGGAAACGTAATATGTCTGAGTGTAAAGTTATACATGGCCTATGTTGTAGACAATAACACATTACATCTTTTTTGTCTCTTGCTATTTCATCATACGACGAATACTTAGGGAGTTATTAATGATTTTGTACTTTTTGGCCGGAATTTTCTAAGTCCCAGGAATGGCATAAAAATTGATTCGAATGAAATTTCGAAAAATAGGTTTTTTTAATACTTTTATTATATTTTTCACGTCTTTTAGGGTTTGTAACCAATATGATATTTTGATGTTTTTTTTCGTCCCATGCATTTTTGGTTTCAGGTGATAGAATTATTTTCCACTAGGACCGATGCTTATCTTCTCTTATATAAAAACAAGTGTCCTGACTGACTGACTCATCATCGGCCAGCCAAAACTATTAAAGCTAGAAACATGAAATTTTGGGAATATGTTCGTTGTAAGTCGAAAACGCCCACTAAGGAAGGGTTTTTGGATATTCAGTTTCTAAAGGGGTGTTAAGGGGGTACACCTGCATTTCATTGAATAACAATATGACACGACTATGACGCGAGCGAAGCCGCGGGTACCTGCTAGTAATAATATATTTTTACAAACACCGGGCCTACGTCTAATAAGTTTCCTTCTTCTTCAACAGTCCGTAACAATATAAATATCATAATCACATGTAATTCATTTCAGGCTATTCTTCAAGAGATATGCAGGTATCCTGACCTTCTGGATGAATAATTCCCCAAATTCTTTCATAATGGAAGGTAACAACTTGCTGTTACGGTTTAGTAACGTCTGTAGTTTCATAATGGAAGGTAACAACTAGTTGTGACTTTAGAAAGGTCTGTAGTTTCACAATGGAAGGTAACAACTAGCTGTGACTGTTTAGTAGCGTCTGTAGTTTCACAATGGAAGGAAACAACTGGCTGTGACTGTTTAGTAACGTCTGTAGTTACACAATGGAAGGTAACAACTAGCTGTGACTGTTAAGCAACGTCAGTATTTTCATCTATGCTGATGATGGGTGTCGTGTTTAAGAGCGGCACAGCGAGGTCATCTACTCTATCTCCCATGATGGCCAGAAACCAAGCTTTCTTGTTATTGCTGAGGTTTTTGCATCATGTTTACAGAATCCCAAGATGTTTTATGCATGCCTAAATTTACATCCACAAACCTTAACGTAAATGTTGTAAACAGACCAATTGAAGTGTCTGTTATACACACTATTGTTTCATTCACCAGCCTCTTGGGTTATGGCTAAAACAGGTGTTTGCCCATCTTATTGCCACTTGACCTGCTAATGAGAATGATGTCTTTACTAACAATTCACCGAATTCATTTTAACCGAGCCGTACTAACACAATAGCAAACACACAATTGATATTTCACTCACAACTACAACAAATTCACACGTTACATGCATCTAGAGAGTAACGTTCTTCACACTTGTTCAGAAATCCCGAATGGATATTAGAATAAAGTACATAGATATCAGAACAGTCAACCGAACCTCGAAGATAGTCCACTCCATCAAGATCAAAGGAGTGATGAAAGGTGGCTCTATCCAGATGCACCATCACAAATTTTAAATGACAATATGGCTTTAGACACCTTCTTCCACACTTATTATATTACATGCAAGTTATATTTTCAAGTACCTCAGCTCATGTGCAGTACGAAGAGGCCCTACAAGCAATGCAGCACCACATTGACCCCAGGATATAGGCAACAAAATTGAAGTTTCCGCCTTTGCATCAGATTACCATCAGTGCATGAGGATAAGGAAGCAATCTACCGATAACATGGTCAGTACCATAACACAAGGCTCTGTGACCATTTCACTCACATCAGTTGCAAATACAAAACAAACTTCATGGAATACTTGTTTTTAATAGCAAGAAAGCTTCTAGTTGAACGTTTTATCCTTAATCTAGCGACCATGAGCCATGGGACCTCCATTTTTAAGAGGAAAAACAACTTCATTCCCAAGGAACTAACAACAAACATGAATAGAAACCTAGTCATTTGTAATAGACTGTTCCCTTGTTCCAGTTGTGAAGTTATTGGTATTGTTCTGTGTAATTGGTTCACTGCATGACATACCATGCCCAGTCAAAGGACAGAAAATGGCCTGGATCATTTGAGAAAGGCTGTCTTCATAAGAATTTCAACATTATTTACTAGCAGCCTCAATATTGCATTCACATGTTGGTACTCCATTTTCGTATATAAGTTATGCAAAAATGTATCACTGTTTTCAGGCGAGGTAGTCTGAAGTTTTAGAAACTATTTCAGTGCGCGGAATTTGAAGCGAGATTAGAGTATATAGAGAAACTCTTAAATATAATGATCATCTACAAAATTTCAATACAAAATTGGAGAAGCAAATCATGCATGGAATTTCATGATTTGCAACAACCAAACACCAGATATAAAAAATTCCCTGAAATTACTACAATTACATTCAGATTTCGTATTAATTCCTAAATCTTTGATCAGTGCAAATGATCCCCTCACAAACCTTTGAAAATATCAGCCACACTTGCAGGAGGAACATCAGATATCATTAAGCATATAACATGACTTAACAACCATAAAAGCTACTCTCAAGATAATTAGGCACTTACAACTCTCGCATCTCCACCTCTCGATGAAGATGGTATTTCCTTCTTGACCAATGGGACTATCTCTGCAGTCACTTTCTCACGGATAGTAACTTCCACGATATGTGCTCCCTACAGAGAAACAACAATTTGTTAATAATGTACCTCACGAGGCATAAGAAATATATTTTGTACACACGTAAGCACGATAGACATTCATCTAGTTCTATATGTCTCGGATTAGTTCTCAACTCAATGAATAATTTTAAGAAATTTCCTGAGGTTAGAATGGCAAACCTGAAGCTGAAATTTCGCTGTGTTAAGTGCTCATTAGCTGACTTTAACATCATTTATATTTTTCTGACTTATACCTTCAAGGCCTTGAAAGTTTCACAAGACAAAAATACAATAGAATGGCTTATCTATTACTTATGATGTATATGTAGCTATCAGAACACAAAATACTTTATTTCTCAGAATCCAATACTTTCATGTAGCTACAGTGTTATAAATTCTCCAATAAAATTGATACATTTGTCTTTCATTTTAAGAAAATTCATATAGGTGTTTGATTCAAGATGAAAATAAACACGAGCTTGAATATGTAAAACATACTTGCATTTCTGAACCTTTCTCAAGAACGATTTCCAAAAATCAGTAACTGTCAACATTAATTGATGATATGATAACCTACTGTCGCATATCATGAGATCGAGTGGTCATGAAGTTAAAGACAATTCAAAACTTAAATACCCAGTGTCAGAGTTTCACTAGTACACATTTACTAATATGCCTAGGATTATTCGAAGTTCCTACCTAATTTAGCTGCACGACTTAACCTTACAGGTGATGCAAGTTTTGCCATAATTATTCAAGGTTGTTTCAAAAAGGACAATAAAGAACTACTTTAAAATTGAAGGCTGCCCTACAAGAACGTTATATATCATATTTATTAACTTTTCAGTATTAACAGAAAACGTCTTGTGCCCAATCTAATACCGAGATATATTAATACAGGTCTATACATTAAAGTTGCAGTCTCTCTTCCAACACTAAAGGAATATATTTCTCTTAAATGGCAGTATATAGGACTCACCATGATTTTAGTGCAGTTTCCCTGCAAGAAAGTTGTATATCACAACAGACCTAGAACGTTGTATATCACAAACCATTTCCTATTGCTAAAAAATAAAGAAAATTAATCCTCAGATACATAATTATATGGAATAGAATATTGTATTGCTTACAAGGCATACACAAAACAAGAAAATAAAATGGGCATATTGAGAACCGTATAAAATTTTTGGATGGTCGCCATGTTCGAGTTTTATATGGAGGCCATAGAGTTATGTACTATTAGATGACGATCATTGCGTAGGTTCATTATTCAAATGTTGACCTCGATCACACGATTAGGACATAAGGAATGAAAACTTAATTTTAAAATTTCGCACAGCCGCCATCTTGATGTTATGTAAACAATTGGACTAAATTTGATGTCAGTGCATTACAATGTGTATATAAGTATGCTGTATCATGTTTCACTGCACACGGGTGGTTGAATCGCGAGAAAAGTTGATTTAAATGTTTCAAATTCGCTTGGCCGCCATGATCGGTCTGTACTTAACAGGTTTTTGAAAGTCACATAAGTGAACTTATAGTTATGCCCTTTATCATCGTACGAAATTTCAGGGTGATATCAGTAATAATTGCGGAGATATAGAATGCCTGTGAAATGATTCGCACAGCCACCATGTTGGATTGGTGAGACGTAATAAATGGCAAAGGGCACGGCCGTGGTCGGACGAAATAGTACTTTGACCTTACCGAGTTTTATTGATATCGCTCTAGCCGTTTAGGTGTTTTGAGACAGAAACACATACACACACATGGACAAAGCGTGATCTCATAAGCCTATTTGTTTTTCATAATTGAAAATAGGCTAAAAGAATTCTGTGTTAATCAAGGGATTACATACAAATTGTAGCAGCATTATAATCATAACACGTTCCTGGAAGTGGTATGCCGCCACCCAGCTGATTGGTATACAACGTTCTTCTCTTGTATGACTTGGGTGATGATTTTGTTGAACTCTAGTTGCTGTATTAGCTATTCCACTATTTTTCAGTCGCTTCCGCACATTGGTCTTCCACTGAAATTGATTTATCTTCCTTTTCCTGCTCTTATTCAGTGCTAACGGAGAGCTTGGCGACACATTCAAATTGCCAACATCCGCCATCTTTGTTGATATATAACTTTCTTGCAGGGAAGCCACCTTTTGGACCCCCAATTTTCTGTCCATTTTTTTTTTCAAATTGACTAATTTTAGGTTTGCAAAGTGTCGGTGTGATGATATCCAACCTTCTTAACCGAAAATCTCAACATGCTCAATTTCTGATATACAACGTTCTTGTAGGGCAGGCTTCAATTATTATAAACATGTGACGAAATAATAAATAACCAGCCCAAGGGAGCGATCTCACTCAATGCGCAATATTATTAACATAGACTGCCCCATTCCATATGACGTGTTAATTATCATAAACTATTTATTACCTAAAGTCAATATTTAGAACATTGTGAGCTTCTTGAGCGTGGAATAGGATAAGGAACTGTGTAGTACCATACCAATAAGATAAGGAACTGTGTAGTACCGTACCAAAAGGATAAGGAACTGTGCAGTGCCGAACAAAAGTTCACAGAGTAAAATTTCAAAAAACCAGATCTGTTACAATAACCTTGTTAATAAAGCATATGAAATTGACTTGAAAAACAGCATGGAATTGAAGAGATGTGAATATTTAATTGTTAGCTTGATGTGTATTTGCCAGATATTGTAGAGAGAAACTTTGGAAATATGTGTGACAAAGTTTTTATGAAATGTTGAGAACTACGTAACTTTGAAAAAATTTGAGAATTATCCAAAGTAGGAAATAATGTACACAGTCACCTGGCAATCAAGTTCTTCTTTAACAAATGCACTCTGAGTTATGAATCTTGCATCTTCACAAGCATCATCAGGTACTTCAATTTTCATCCCCGCCGGCCTATCAAACGGTGGCCGCTCATTCAAATCCTGGGAAGTAATAAACAAGCATGAATATATGTAAAAGTTGAAGAATAAGAGCTAATGATGATAATAAAAGTAATAATAATAATAACAATAGCAAGTTACAAAATATTTGCTGATGAACAATCACCTTACCAAGCACGTAGTTACGTCATAAACATGCGGAAGAGGCCCTAGACATAATACTTCTCACAGATTACTTCCTTGACCTTTTATCCTCCCGAAGAACAATTGTTAATAATAATAATAATAATCATTATTATGAATTTGAAGTATAAAAAAGAATTATTTACTCTGATTATCATTTATCTTTAATTAAAGTTAAGTTTCAACCTGACAGACCAAAAATCAGAACATTTAAAATATCCTCGGATTGATCCGGAATGTCTTCAAACCAAATTCAAACAATCTCCTTGCAATATCACGAACCAAAATCCTGTCATTTGGATGAAATTAGAAGATACACTATTGGGAGTTTCCCGGATTATTGGGGTTCTTCCTCGAAAACGTTAAGACAGTTGGTTGAACAAGACCAGCGATAAGGCCATAGACTTTCTCATTCAAACCTTTCAAAGGTACAGTTCCAATGAAATAGAAACAAAATTGGCGTGAATTCTTCAAAGACCAGAAAGAAGCCTCGAGAATCATCAGATCTGAAAAACACACATTACATAAAAAACAGTACAAGGAACTGTTGCAGAACATTTGCTGACGAACCATCACACTACCATGTTCCTAGTTTATAACTTACAACATCCGGATGAGGCCCTGAAATAAAAAAGAAAACTGCAAACTTGTCACAGATTACTTCCATAACCTATGAACCTACGATCCTCCTGAAGAACAAATCAGACTTGAGAAACGGATTCCTAATCCAGATTCAGAACTCCCTTCATTAGATGAAATCAAGCAAGTAACCGCAAACTAAACTTAAAAATAACAAAGCTCAAAAGAAAACTGAAATATTTAAATTAAGAGGTGAAAGCCTAACTAAAAAATGTCAAGTAACTCCTGTAGATATATGAAGAAAATTCCTGAAGACAGGAATTGCAATCTAGTTCACCCACTAATTTAAGAAAGGGAAAGTGCAAGGAAGCGAAAGAAGAATGGTTGAAAGAGAAATGTGCAGGTATAGAAAAGTGTCTGAAATTAGGAAAAGTAGACACAGCTTATCGAAGGATTAAGAATACTTTTTGGGAAAAGAAGACTAAGTGCTGTAATATTAGGGACACAAATGGAAAGCCTCTAACAGATAGGGAAGAAAAGCTTGAGAGATGGAAAGCTTACATAGAGTGCTTGTATAAGGGAAAGGAGATTGAGAATCATGTAATGGAAAGGGAGGAGGAAATTGATGAGGATGCAAAAGGAGATTTAATATTGAGATCAGAATTTGACAGAGCATTAGAGGACTTAGGCAGGAACAAAGCACCAAGCATAGATGATATACCGATTGAGTTGCTACGCTGCATAGGAGATGAAGGTCTGATCAAGTTATTTCACTTGGTGTGTAGGATTTATGAGACAGGTGAGGTACCCCCTGATTTCAAGAAGAATGTTATCATCCCTATACCAAAGAAAGTGGGAGCTGACAGATGTGAAGATTACCGTACAATCAGCTTGATTACTCATGCTTCAAAGATCCTGTCTAGAATAATTTACAAGAGGATTGAAAGCCAGATCGAAACGGAGTTGGGTGAAGACCAGTTTGGTTTCAGGAGAAATGTAGGAACAAGGGAAGCTGTACTAAGTCTT
Organism: Meconema thalassinum; assembly: GCA_946902985.2. Lineage (NCBI taxonomy): Eukaryota > Metazoa > Arthropoda > Insecta > Orthoptera > Tettigoniidae > Meconema > Meconema thalassinum. The sequence continues at coordinate 50,297,131 of OX336388.2, read as the reverse complement.
AGGCTGATTTTGGAAGGTAGAATAAGGAAAGATAAGAGAACGTTTATGGCATTTGTAGACTTAGAAAAGGCTTTTGATAACGTTGATTGGACTAAATTGTTTGACATTTTGAAATCTATTGGAATAAAGTACAGGGATAGGAGGGTGATATACAATCTATACAGAAACCAGACAGCAGTCATTCGAGCTGAAGGATATGAGAGAGAAGCTGGTATTCAGAAAGGTGTAAGGCAAGGCTGCAACTTATCACCCATACTTTTCAATCTTTACATTGAACAAGCAATGAAGGAAATTGGAGAAAATTTAAAGTGGGAGTGAAGATTCAAGGAGAAATAATTTCAACTCTGAGATTTGCTGATGACATCGTCATCTTGGCCGACAAGCCTGAGGGTTTGAATGAGTTTTTGAATGGTATGGATTCCGTCTTACGGAAGGACTTCATGATGAAAATTAATAAATGTAAAACTAAAATACTGGAATGCAGCCGAAATAAATCAGAAACCTCTATGGAGATCAAATTGGCAGGTGAAAAGCTGAAGGAAGTAGGAGACTTCTGTTACTTAGGAAGCAGAATAACCAGTGATGGACGAAGCAAAGAGGATATAAAAAGTTGGTTGGCTCAGGCAAGGAAAGCCTTTCTACAAAAAAGGAATCTGTTGACATCGAATATAGATTTAGGTATTAGGAAGTCATTTTTGAAAGCCTTTGTCTGGAGTGTGGCGCTCTATGGAAGTGAAACATGGACTATTGGTGCAGCAGAAAAGAGGAGAATTGAGGCATTTGAAATGTGGTGTTACAGGAGAATGATGAAGATCCGATGGGTAGATAGGGTTACAAACGAAGAGGTATTAAGGCGAGTGGGAGAGGAGAGATGTTTCTGGCGACTGCTAATGAAGAGAAGAGATAGGTTGGTAGGACACGTACTAAGACACCCAGGAATAGCAAGCTTACTTATGGAAGGAAGGGTCGAGGACAAGAACTGTAGGGGTTGACCAAGGTTAGAATATGTTAAACAGATTGCCTCGGATGTAGGGTGTGGTAGCTATGTAGAGATGAAACGATTAGCTCAGGACAGGGACGCATGGAGAACTGCATCAAACCGGTCAAAAGACTGAAGACTCAAACAACAACAAGAACATACATTAATACCTATGGAGAAATATCCTCACTATCACTCGCGTACAAAATTCTCTCTAAAGCATTATTCATGAGACTTGAAATCCAAACTAATCAACTAATTGGCGAATAACAGGCATGATTCATAAATGACAGGCCCTGTACAGAATAAATTCACAATCTCAAAATCATATTGCAAATTCATAAAGCCAGGCAAACAATGCTTACTTTGGAGACTTCAGGAAAGCGGACGATTCAGTAGACCTACACACACTATTCAATATTCTTGGAGATTTCAAAGTTGACAGGAACACAAGAGTAATAATCCGACAGACACTGACAGCCATTACTTCAATAGTTAAATTTAGGTGAACTTTCTGATCATAATCATATAAGCAAATACTTCGACAAGGAGATGGGCTATCTCCAAAAATGTTCAATAGTGTCTTTGAATAACAGTCCAGGACGGGGGTGGAGGGGGGGGGGGGCGTGGGAGGAGTGGGGGGGGGAGAACAAAAGAAATAACTATTGATCGACGACTCAAAAATAAAATTCATCTGCAGTGTTTGGCATTCGCAGATGATCAAGCTATTCTTTCCAACAATAGACAAGAGGCAGTTCAGGTCCTTGCAAGACTTAACTAAATTGCAGCTAAGACCGTACTCCAAATGCATAGATGAATCCGCTCGTCATCCAGCAGGAAACCTCTGAAGACTAAATTCGGCAACAAAAAAACAAGTAAATAAATTCAAATCCCACGGCCTTGATGGCAGCTGCAGCAATTCAGTTTGAATCCCGCTGACAGTACCCATCCTGAGTGATTTTTTCCTGCGTTATCCACACTCCCTCCAGGCAAATGACGATTGAATCGTGACGCAAACAAAGTGAGAATCTCAACATCTCAACCTATAGATGTAATTAAAAAATCAACATCTAACACATTACACCACAGTAATCAAAACTGAAGTTCTATATGGATCAGAAACATTGATCATTGAAGGTAGATCTCTTAGTAAGAACATAGAGAAACAAGAAAGTAAAATATTTAGGTGAATCCTTGGTCCAGTATGTCCAGTAGGAATCTGGGAGAAACGAAAGCCTTGGGAAATTTATCAGCATTCTGAGAAGATCACTGACACTTTCAGGAAAATGAATTTTAAGTTCTACGGTAACATTCTCAGAATGAACAATCGCAGGAACACCAAAAGATTCTCAACCTTGCTCTATCAATGAAAGTCAAGAACCAGTGGCTTAGTGAAATAGAAAATGAACTTCAAGAAATTGAAATCGCAGAAGAAATTATATAAGATCGACCCCAGTTTATAACAGTAATTAACAACCACCATTTTGCTGAGAAAATGATTGCAAGGACCAATAAATCATGGACTGAAGAACGGAGGTGTTAATATTAATATTAGGAAAATTAAAAGCAAACATTACAGATTCAGATTACTATTTGGTAGGGGGCCGATAACCTAGATGTTAGGCCCCTCAAAACGAGAATTATAACCATCACTATTTGGTAGTATTAAGTACATGACATAATTCCTATTAATTACAGTACACAAAGATTTGTCATGCCCATCAGTAATGGTACACAATATATGGAACTAAAATACAACTTACGATCTCAGGGAATTCTTCTGGTTCACATTTGATAGATGGTTGACCCTCCATAATGTTGAGGAATCTAAAACACAGGATAATTAAGTAATATACTTTAACTATCAGGATACACTGTGACAAGTACAGGATATATTTGTCGTTTACACACAGAAATGTTTAATGGTATATTCCAATACCCTTCCAGAAATTTTTCTTGTGTTTTGCTCTATATTCTTTAAATGAACCGGTATGCAACCGTACATAGAATTGAATTTCTACCTACGTCAGGGCTTTGAGGATGATGAATTGGTATCACTGAAAGTGTCTACCCCTCCGGAACATTCCAGAAGTGTTTCCTTCTTAGTAACCAATAAAGAGGTGGTGGTGTTGATTGCTGCTTCAAGGGGCCTAACTATTTGGTACTGATATAGAATGAATAACCTTATTTTGGTAATAACCTTCCACATGAAATGTTTGCATCATCACAAATTATAAATGTCCAGGAGGTGTTTGTGTGTTTATCATATGAACAGTGCTAGATTGTCTAAATAGGACTGGGGATTCAGAAAGACAGTGCAATTGCTGAAGCGCAGTAGGCCTACTATGTCTACATTACTCAGCATAATGTACAGACTTTCAACCCCCAGTCACTTTGATACGAATTGTCAAAGTAAAGGGAACAAATTGCACTATACTGAGCATAGATATTATATATATTGTGACCGTACACAACACCAGCCGAGGATTGAACCAACAACTTTCACGCAGCGTGAGTACAGAATTAATGAGTGAGATATCTGCGCGGATTAACAACTTTGTTCTGCACCGCACGTTACATCATACAAGCTAGGTTCACGATCAACTTAAATTTCAAATAAAGATTTGTAATTAAGTATTCTGCGTTTGTGGATACGTCTTACATCAAAAGTTGATATAATAGACGTAAATAGTATATGACGAATACATGTAGGTCCTATTATTCCTTTACCTGTGATATTGCCGAACAGTGTTCCTTATTGACAGAACTACAGTTTTACAATATTACGGTACATGTAATTTTCTTAGAATTATTTAGAGTTTAACTTTTGACTAACATATCGAGAGGAAAACACACTTTTCGTTCTCTAGGAAGAACCAGGCGTAACCAGTCGCACTTCACTCCCAAACAGTCAGCATTCCAGTATTAAGGTACCGAGAGTTCAAAGATATTAGCTAACTCCCTGCCTCTCGTGTTACAATGTGACCACTTCGTAACAAAACTCACATAATTGTCTCGTAGGAGTCGTAGGACTAGCGTTACCAACTGGAAATTTCCAAATGCATGACATTGCTCAGAAAAGAGCGAGACATTCGAGAAAAATGTCTGACAAGTTCAATCGATAGCAAAATTATACATAATGTGTAGGCCTATATTACACATATTTTTTTTACAAAAGGAAATACTTTAACTTACTTGATGATCAGTCCCTGCTGCAGTTCTTTCCCTTGTAGCTGTATTCTTCAGCAGAACCTACTTTTGAAAGAAGACGCGAATTATTTTCTTGAAGCACATATTTATAGAATTGTTCACACTACGTATCTTTGAAACTGATCGTCACAAGTAACATTCTACCAACATTGAGCATACACGGTACGGTATGAATGAACACACATTGCTGCCTGGTCTGGCAAACTGGCAAATTGTACATAAGTTCAGAAACAAAACTCAATGTTCTGATACCGGCACTTATTAATGAAAACAGACCATTGTTGGTCTAGTGCTGTGTCTTCATCCAAAGTTGAACTTTCAGAATAAGCCCTTACGGTACGTTGCAGAACTGGTCGAATAATTTTTAACATTTAGTAATTCTACACCTTTTGACTGTAAATATTGAATAAATGGTACAATATCGTCAAAAGTGTGGTCCTTAATGTTTTGATGTCTTATCCAATTGAAACACTTGAATTCCTACAAAGGTTGCATCAATTTATCCAAGTACCGGTACTCAGGCTGTGTCCCAATAGTACAATTTCAGCCGTAGTGAACTAGATAGTCGACTACTTTGCCGGATGTGACGTCAGAAGTCGTGATCCAATACTGCTTAGCACATAGCAATCAAGTCTGTAGCATCTAGCGAACGAAAGTGCATGCTAGATTGTCGACTACGTCAAGGAAGTTGTAGCATTTGTAGCTTATCGAAATTTTAGGTTATGTTAATTGTAGGTTATCTTTGACTTAAGCCAAACACAAACCATAATTAGGGCTCGGCTAAAAAGTGATATTTTTGGCCCATCCGTGATCGTATAATTCAGGTATTGTTTATTTAAAACAGCTGATGAAAGCACAAAGAACTTACAAGGAGTAGCAGATCACCGCCATCTTGAGTGTTGGTTTGGTACCAGCATGTAAGTCCAGTGCGTATCAGGACACAAGGAGGCTGTGATCAAGCAGACATGTCCCAAATCTCCGTAGTGCATAGCACATAGCACATAGTAGCTAGCAGCTAGTCAATAGCAGACAACTTGAGTATTGGGACACAGCCTCATTGCAGATATCATAGAAACATAAACACCTTGCATTCTATACCCAAACCATCTTCTGAAAATGTATTTAACATCTATCTGACTTTAAGCGGAAAACCTAAATGAACAATCAAGAAAAAATGCCTAACATTTCGATAAATTAAAAATGCCGGTCGGACATAATAACCACAATGAATGAAAAGCAGGACATATTGGTAACCCTCCGTAGGACGAAACCACTTAAAAGGAAGATTCTGATACATACCCTGTAAAATGAGACAATCTGTCACGGTAAAACTGTTCCAAGATACATACCATACCTCACTTCTGTACCATCAGCTGGGCTGTAGGCCTACTGGTCACACGCTGCTTCTCTAAATAGACTCGCAGGCTAATGTTTACATCACTAGACAAACCAAACGGTATAAAGCATTCTTACTACCAACCCCAAGATTGCAGGTTCGCCCCTGGCCACGGTAAGTGATTTTTGAAGGCGACAAAAATCTAGATACTCATGTCATACGTTGTTGGCATGATAAAGAACCCATTTGAATTCAGTAGGCCGTGTTCAATGGCAAAATTAATCTCGGGATTTTCCGCGCTGTAGTGTCGAGGAGTTTAGATATCTAACCTTGACTTTAGCGTTCAAAGGAACGACGAAATTCGACATGCAAGCTACCCTCTGGGTCTCAATTAACAAAGCTTGCACCCGAGGCTATACGATATTATTATTATTATATATTTGCATGTAAATTATTTTCATTATAGCCTTTTTCCAACACAATGAACTTAATTGCAAAATTAATAAATTAATAAAATATTACAATTAATATGCAAAATTAATAAAACGAATATGGTGAACAGTACGGTATCATAATACCTATCTATTTCACAACCGTATTGCAAGAGAGCGATATTATTGATAGCGGACGCGGTTCCATCTGAAAATCTATAAGTATGAGAAACAAGCAAAACGTAAATAAAATTACGTTAACAGGCTGTGCAGATGGTGATGGACATTCCTAGCTTTGTTCCATTCATGTGCATTCCTTTTTTGTAGATCTGTTTATGCAAATGTCGGCCATTAGTCCACTTAGCAGTGAACCCTTCGCTAAGCGCTCTGATTGAGCGTATATTGGGATCTCATCGTGGTGTAATGTCGGCCATTAGTCCACTTAGCAGTGAACCCTTCGCTAAGCGCTCTAATTGAGCGTATATTGGAATCTCATCGTGGTGTAATGTCGGCCATTAGTCCACATAGCAGTGAACCCTTCGCTAAGCGCTCTGATTGAGCGTATATTGGGATCTCCTCGTGGTGTAATGGCTGTTATTAGTCCACTTAGCAGTGATCCCTTCGTTAAGCGCTCTGATTGAGCGTATATTGGGATCTCCTCGTGGTGTAATGGCTGTTATTAGTCCACTTAGCAGTGAACCCTTCGCTAAGCGCTCTGATTGAGCGTATATTGGGATCTCATCGTGGTGTAATGTCGGCCATTAGTCCACTTAGCAGTGAACCCTTCGCTAAGCGCTCTAATTGAGCGTATATTGGAATCTCATCGTGGTGTAATGTCGGCCATTAGTCCACATAGCAGTGAACCCTTCGCTAAGCGCTCTGATTGAGCGTATATTGGGATCTCCTCGTGGTGTAATGGCTGTTATTAGTCCACTTAGCAGTGATCCCTTCGTTAAGCGCTCTGATTGAGCGTATATTGGGATCTCATCGTGGTGTAATTGCTGCTATTAGTCCACATATCGGTGATCCCTTCGCTAAGCCCTCTGATTGAGCGTATATTGAGATCACCTCGTGGTGTAATGGTTGCCATTAGTCCACTTAGCGGTGATCACTTCGCTAAGCGCTCTGATTGAGCGTACACTGGGATCTCCTCGTGGTGTAATGGCTGCTATTAGTCCACTTAGCTGTGATCCCTTCGCTACGCCCTCTGAATGAGCCTATATTGGGATCTCCTCGTGGTGTAATGGCTGCTATTAGTCCACTTAGCAGTGATCCCTTCGTTAAGCGCTCTGATTGAGCGTATATTGGGATCTCCTCGTGGTGTAATGGCTGTTATTAGTCCACTTAGCAGTGAACCCTTCGCTAAGCGCTCTGATTGAGCCTATATTGTGATCACCTCGTGGTGTAATGGCTGCTATTAGTCCAGTTAGCAGTGATCCCTTAGCTAAGCGCACTGATTGAGCTTATATTGGGATCACCTCGAGGGGTAATGGCTGCTATTAGTCCACCTAGCAGTGATCCCTTCGCTAAGCCCTCTAACTGAGCGTATATTAGGATCTCATCGTGGTGTAATGGCTGCTATTAGTCCACATAGCGGTGATCCCTTCGCTAAGCCCTCTAACTGAGCGTATATTAGGATCTCATCGTGGTGTAATGGCTGCTATTAGTCCACTTAGCTGTGATCCCTTCGCTACGCGCTCTGATTGAGCGTATATTGGGATCACCTCGTGGTGTAATGGCTGCTACTAGTCCACTTAGCATTGATTCCTTCGCTAAGCGCTCTAATTGAGCGTATATTGGTGTACCGGTACTAAGAAGACCGTTGTTTGAAAGAGGGCCCTAATCCCAGAACCGAGTTGATTTCTAAATCAAACATATACTGTACTTATCCAAGAAATGAAAGCAACATCTTTTGAACAAACATATTAAACAATAGCAAGGATTATTAAAAAGATAAAGGACAGTAACACTTGGAAAAATACAATTAAATTAAGCCTGTAACAGACAAAGGGAAAGAAAGAACAAGGGAAAGGAGGCGTGCCCAAATCACCAAATTAAATCAATTACGCAAAAGAAATAATAATAACGCCCAAAATACGTAAAATAAAACGGCAATTGAAAACCTCGTACGAGACGTAGAGTTAAACCACCTTTAAATGAAAAATACTGAATAATTACACCGGAAAAGGAGCAATGTTGAGGCAGAAAGAAAGATTGATACACGTTTTAGGAACGGGAACCTCGATACGAAGAAAATCCGTAAAAGAATTAACTCATTTGCTTTACAAATTAGATCCTTCATGCAAAGACACGGATCAAACGCGTCTATCACAGGCAACATCAATCACAATACTGACAATATAAAAAAGGTTTACTTTTTTTTACTATGGCGACCGTCGCCAGGAGATGACAATAATGGGGAAACAAAAACCTAAATAAACGAAAGTACGACCATCAGTAGGCCAAGATTAAATGGAATATCAATAAATCAATAATTTTTATGAGAGATGTGGATCGCACAATTTTAGGTTATAAAGCTTGGCATTAGGAAGTCGACCACAGCAAAGCCCTCAATGGTCTTGGCATAAATTGTCAGAGCACCCCCCCCCCCCCCAAAACAAAAGAAAGGCACAAGGCTCCAGGATAGGCAAAAGGAGATAAGTTAAAATTCAACCCAAACTCCACGAAAGAATGAAATATAAGAAACCCAAAATAAAACCAGGTAAATACTCAAACAACACAACACAAAGAATAATAGATACGACATAAGAAAAACGCAAGATCCCGAACCCATCACCAAATGAAGTTGAAAAAATATGAGACAAAACAGAAAGCATAATAAGTAAAGAAACATGATTCTCGGACATTTCTGCCAAGCCAAGGAGCACCTCACCGTAGGGTTTATAATCATATAGGATATTACTTTACGCGGCCACAAAAATATAAAGAAACAATGTTACCAATTTTGATTCAGTATCGCCGAACATAATATAACATTTTCGGACTCCGACACGTGCCAAAACTCGCCCCGATAAAGAACTCTAAACATTTTACATCTCTCTTGCGAGATATTCCAAGATGGACTGTCGATGTTTTATTGTATAAATTGTTGACCTAAATTCTGAGTTGATTCAGGACTGCCAACACAACCTCAGAGTAGGCCAAAACTTGACTATTAGAAAGTCATAAATATTATTGCTTAACAGTTATCGGCATTTGCAAATGGCCTGTGATTGGATCCACAGCAATAGCCAATCACCTTTCGACAGGATCGCGATCTCATTGGCCACAGCTGATAATATTAGAAAGATTTGCGGGAAATACATGGATATATGAATCTTATTGATGTAGGTTTGGATTTCTAGGTTAAGTTCATGTACAGGGGCCAGTTGTAGAAACATCAGGCATTGTAACGTGAAAACCACGGTACAATTCTCCACCCTCCAACATTCGCCCTGGGAGAAGTGTTGACACTGATTTTTAACTCTTGGACCGACGAGCAAGAATGTGGTTACAATCGAGGCATCACGTCAGCTCCAATTCAGTATCAGTCGGGGCACTCCAGATGTCCGCCAGCAGAAAATCCAGAGAGGCTCCCATCACGATGTTGACATGCTCCTGAACTGCCATCAGACGTCCCTGGCCAGACATCGCTGACAGGAATAGTACCTTTACAGCTCTTGGGCACCTGACTTTCTGTGCAACACATAAACCAACCCAGGAAACGGCCCCTGAAGTAGAGCTCCGGGTCATCAATCATCCCCTTTCACAACCTGATCGTACATTAATTGCGAAGGATAATATCCATACTCCATCACGTAGTTTGAACTTGAGTTGTTAAATTTTACTTCCATAGTTCTTTTGTCATTTCAATGTAGTCGATGTACATACTTTCACATCTGATTCTATTTCAAGAATAAATATATCTTCCCCTTAGTTCATTACATTTACCTACAGCAGCCAAAATTAAAGAGAAAGTGCCATTACAAATTACGTTTGAAAATAGAAAGACCCACAGCCCCATAATTAAATTATTGAAAAGGTACACATCAAAATAAAGGGAATCAACATTACGTGAAGTTTTAAAATGTATACATTAGGTTCGGTCTCCCTTTCGCCTGCAGATTTGCAGTACGATAGATGAGTCCAAAAGATTCTTTTCTTTAAAGTGTCTTTCAACAACACTCTTACAGGACTTAAAAGTGACAAAATTTCATATGGAACTCTATATCGTGCTTGGAGCTTCCCAGACCCGGAGCTTTAGGCAAAAATTCTTAATGTAAACAAGATCACCAATTTGAAACTTACACGGAGTACGTCCCAGATTGTAACTCTCAGCAAGTTTTTCATGAGATATTTTAATAGCCTTTTGTGCCTCTTTCCATATTTGTTTTTACACCGTCTGAGCAATATAGGACAGAAAGTTAACGTGGATAGACCACCCAACAACCTTTAGGAATCACAAGTTACATCACTCACCAGATCCAGAAGAACAATAACAAAATTTCCCAAATCAATCAAAATAAGAATAAAGGAAGTGACACCAAAATATCACAGTGAGAATACGTACTGGAACCTCTGATACACTCCATTCATACAGGCACATTCAAATTCAAAATTCCCCCAATAAAATTTTACCACCCACTATAATAAAATTACAGTAATGCTCAAGTATGCAAATAGAAATCGCCAAAATATCATTACAAATTACAAACACACTTTGCTCTCCCTGGAACATTACACGTTTTACCACGCCAGACCTACACGGAGTAGCAGAGCCCAGAAAAGAAAAGAAAGGCCCAGTACTTACCTTGCCCAAACAAAACGAATTCATCGTCCGGAGAACATTGATGGAATAGTACCAACCCCTCAAAATAATAACATTACCTTTCATCGTCACATCACACAGCTCCATACATGCAATCAGTTAAAATCGGGTAAGCCAGGCCGGACTTTGAACCAAGTAGGATGCCACATTCTGCCCTCGGCACGAACCAACCAGTTGATACCACAGCGAAAAAAAGCACTTGCACACTTGGCTTCGTCTCAAACGATTAAATCTATCATTTAGAATAAAAATACAGCCTAACCTTACATAACCTCACTTGACACCACCCGCAACATAATTCACAATAAAGCTAGGTTACCACTCGTACACAGCGATTCATAGTTTTCACACGACAATATCCCAGAACGATCTCTTAGCAAACAAAAGATTTCCAAAACAGAGCATACATCACGTTACACAAACAACCCACAATAACATTTGCGCATGATCGAATTTTAAATGAATCACACCTTGGTCAGATTCCCCTGGATAGTCAATTACGTTTAAGTCTACAAAATTTTGCCCACATACAGAGCACTTAAATGGTCTACCAACATCAGCATAATTAATTTTTCCATGGGGTCGCACAGGCCTAATATCAGTTGGGAGGCGGAACCTTGGCACAAACCCTCTGAGCATCAGCTTGACGAATGCATTCTGCTTCATTACCAACTGCATACAGATCTTTAATAGTTTTCGGACGATCCCTTACGCTAAGGAGCGACCGATACTCAGGGTTAACACCCAAAATTATGTTTCTTACGATCTCACGTTCACATAAATTCAAACTGAAAACCTTTGCATACTTTAAAATATCTTGGGCATACGAATTTAAGGACTCTGTAAAGATGTTGGTGCATTATCGGACCCATTAGTCGAGCAGGAATGAAAACAGAAAGGACCTCTTCCAAAAATACCTCGATACACACGCCACTGGACATGGCGCCGACAACCATGTTACGTATCTCCCCAGAGGTATGAGGAAAACTCAGTTGAAAAATTAGTGCGTCAGAAACACCAAAAACACTAGCATATTCATGAATTTCCACCAGCTCACGCTAAAACCTGATGACGCCATCAGTAGTATCAGTGGTAAAATCCTTTAGCTTAGAGACACAAGCAGTTAATGGATGACTTAGATTCCCAAAACTCGAATTCGAAAATACGAAACCATTACCAGGCGAAAGTTGAAAACGCGGCGAGACACAATTATTACTTGCCCCAGGCCACGAGAGACCACTGGGTGCACAAGAATATTGACGTGACTGTTCCGTAGGAGCGCTAGGATGTCTACAAGCAAAAGTAATGTTCATCCTACATACCGAAGAAGAACAATCACATACTGGTCGAGAACCAGCATGAGCATTAGTGCCGTTAACAATCGAGTTAGAATTATTCATGGCCAAAACAGGCATAGAGTTACTGACGGAGGCAATTGGCTTACCAACAGGTATATTCACCCTCGTCGCAGACAAATCAACATAATTATTCTGACTGGTGACATGACTGACACATGAGACGATACAAGGCTCAAAAGATAGAGATAGGCTAAGTGTCTTGAATATTCCCCATGTAGAGGAAAGTTTGCTTTACTGCACTGCATATTATGTCTTACATATTCACTACAATTCACACGCGAGCCTACATTATGCTGAAAACTAGAACTAACCCTACAGCTCATTCTAGGGCTACTATAAACAGCTGAAAAACTAGAAGATGTTACGACTGAATTAGGTATATTAACAGATGATGTTATAAAATTCCTAACAGGTATACTATCTGATGTTCCAGCTGTTACGTTATTCATATTAGCCACATTAACAATGCCACTATCAACATCAGGAATAATATTTTCTAAAACTTTTGAACATTCTATAATCTCAGTACTCACATTAGCATCAAGGCTAGAATACTAGTTGAAGTTACTACTTGGTTCTCCAAATTAATATCTCGAGCATTATCAAAAATATAGGAATCACACCCCTCGAGTTTCATTTTGCAATCAATTAAAATCTGAATATCATCACTCGAACGATGGCCAGAAAATTAGCACATCATCAATACGGGTAAGCAGATATTTTATCCGAGAGCACATCCTATCATATTGAGCAACACTAATGCCGTCCAAAAAGCAGAAATTAACTACATTTACAATTTCATCTACATCTGACACAATCCGGAACTTACTAGATTGAAATGCATCATCATCAAGCATTTGGTGAACCACGTCCAACTCGGCATTCTCCGAAAAAATTGCCCGGGCCAAATTCTCATCTCCGGGTCTCTTGAAGTTACGAATAGAAAGTTTATAATTCACTTTAATTTTAATAAGGTTAGTAATTACATGCAAACAACACCAAATACATCAAAGAAAGGACAATTACAACAGGTAAGGCTGATTAGAAACCCCAAAATTAATCATAATTCATTAATCAAGTTAAAAGGAGAAAGGACAAGGGAAGAAATTCGCAAAACAAAACCCCTTTTAAGAGGTTGAATGAGTTCCCAGGATTCGACAAAAGTTAGATTACCCACAGGAAAGGTTTAAGCAGAAAATACCGATGATAAGTTTCAGAAATAGGAAACCTTGCATAGAAGGTCGAAATAAAATCACGAATAACAAATAGAAGTTTATCCACTCAAAATATTAAATCAAATAGGGAACGAAGCGGATCAAATAACAGCTTGACTGACTTCTTTCATCTCAATCTTATGACAATCTGCAAACAATCAGTAACGGCGTCCGCCGCCAGGAAACGAACAATAATAGTGAAACAAAAGTTTTATAATCGAGAATTACGAACATCAGAAGGCCAAGAAAAAAAAGGAAAATAAATTTAAGTAAATAATAATGAGAACTATTACGAGAACTGTGGATCGAACAAATTTTTAGGTTATGTGATTTGGCATAGGTTTGGTACTTCGTGAGGCTTACAAGGGCTTGGCAGATTTTGTCCCATCTCAATGAAATGACACAAAGCGGCTCTCGGGCCTTAGCAGAAGGCAAGCACGTAAGGGAAATACAACACATAAACCAAGTAATTAATGATCAGACACTGAAACCAAAGCAAAGGTTACTCAAATAAATTAGGTACAACAGAATAAAACTCAAGGTTCCGGACCATTTACAATTAAACAAGTTGAGTAACAGATGCTGATCACAAGCCAAGAAATAGATATTGGGTCTCGGACAAATCTGCCAACCCAAAGCCCACTCACAGTACATCTTAAAACATACAAGACATTACCTTTGCTGCAGATTATAATTCATATTAAGTAATAAATTTCGCTTTAGTGTAAAGAGTACAATACAAACTCTTCAGGGTTCCGATACGAGTAAAACTCGCCCCCGATAAATCCTTCGAAAATTTTCACATCTGTCTTACAGGCCCGGTTGGATTTCTAGGTTAAGTACATGTACAGGGGAAAGTTGTAGAAACACGAGGCATTGTAACGTGAAAATCACGGTACACTATCTACCTATCTGCTCTTCATCATTCTCCTGTAACACCACATTTCAAACGCTTCAATTCTCCTCTTATCTGCTGCACCAATAGTCCATGTATCACTTCCATAGAGTGCCACGCTCCAGACAAAGGCCTGCGAAAATGACTTCCTAACACCTAAATCTATATTCGAGGTCAACAGATTCCTTTTCTGGAGAAATGCTTTCCTTGACTGAGCTGACCAACTTTTGATATCCTCTTTGCTTCGTCCATCAATGGTTATTTTGCTTCCTAAGTAACAGAAGTCTCCTACTTCCTTTAGTTTTTCACCTGCCAATTTGATGTCTATAGAGGATTCTGATTTATTTCGGCTGCATTCCAATATTTTTGTTTTACATTTATTAATTTTCATCATGAATTCTTTCCTCAAGACGGATTCCATACCATTCAAAAACTCATTCAAATCCTCAGGCGTGTCGGCCTAGATGACTATGTCATCGGCAAATCTCAGAGTTGAAATTATTTCTCCTTGAATCTGCTCTACCTCTTTAAAATTTTCTACAATTTCCTTCATTGCTTGTTCAATGTAAAGATTGAAAAGTATGGGTGATAAGTTAAAGCCTTGCCTTACACCTTTCTGAATACCAGCTTCTATCTCATGACCTTCAGCTTGAATGACTGCTGTCTGGTTTCTTTATAGATTGTAGATCACCCTCCTATCCCTGTACTTTATTCCAATCATTTTCAAAATGTCCCGGATTTAAATAAAATTAAATACATTATATGATCCAAAAAAATAGGCAGCAGGTAAAGATGGAATTAAGGCAGAGTTGTGGAATGTCCTAGATGATAATATCATCTTAAACTTAAAGAACATGGGAACATGGCGTTAGTTGACAGTGCAAGTAAGCGGTGCGAGGCGAAAAGCGAATGTATTAGGAGTTTACTGTGTCGAAAGTGTAAAGTAAACTACCAAAAGGTGAGATTTGTGGTGGTTGTGAGTTAAAAGTGAAGAATACGGGAGGGATGACGACACGACTATCTACAAAGGCCATTAAAGCGGGCCTCGTGGAGTGCAACAATGTAGGCCTAGAGGTTATGAAGTGTCAGAAATATTTGGTCTTAGTTGAGGAGGTGAGCAGCAAAGACGAGATAATTAGATTGCTCCGGCTAGAGCTAGAAGCAGTAATTAAAGATTTGGAGAGGGCCAAGGAGGCAAACAAGACCATGGAGGAAAATTTGTCAAACTTGGAGGTTGGTATTTTAAGTTCTGGGATTGGCGGGCAGATGGCAGCAGATGGCGGAACCAACAGTGACCGGAAGTCAAGGAGATCCAAGCGCTCAGATATGACTGACGGACGGTTGGCGGAGGAAAGACTGGAGTTGGACACCGCCGTCGAGGGCGATCGAGTGGAGCAGGTATGTGATGAAATAAGGGAAACATCGGTCAACGGAAGAAGAGAAGAGGAAGTGTGCCGGTCATTGGTTATTGGGGACTCAATAACTAGGCGCTTGGGAACAGGGCTTCAGGAAACAAATACTGAAGTGAAATGTTTTCCTGGTATAAGGACTGAACAATTGAGAAGAAAAGTTATGTTAATGGGAGGGGGTGAAGAAGTTAAGTCAGTTCTAGTACACGTTGGGACAAATGACCTAAGGAGCTCTCCTACTCCAGACAATATAGGAAATGACATTAAAAACCTGATAAGAGCATGCAGGGAGAAGTATAGAAATGCTTCTATTGCAGTGAGTGGGATCTTATATCGGCGGGACGTAGATTGCAGGTATGTGGATGCAGTAAATGGTGTACTGGACTGGATTTGTGGTGAAGAGAAAGTTCTATATATTAACTCTGGACTGTGGATAGAAGACTATGATTTGAGGTGGGATGGTCTCCACTTAAATAGGCGAGGTTCGGCCAAACTGGGACAACTCTATGGAAGAGTCATTAAAAGTTTGTCAAAAAACCCACCAAGTGTTCAAGAGATGATTCATCCCAAACCAGTAAAGGGGATAGTAAACGGAGCAAGATGGTTGCTAGTCTTGGGTACAAAGGGCATTATCAGGGCTTCAAGTGTCTTCTGGTAAACTGTCGTAGTGTAGTTAGAAAGGGCATAACATTTGGAACCATGGTAGAAATATATGATCCAGATGTTATTATCGGGACTGAGTCATGGCTAGTTGAAAATGTTGTGGAAGGGGAGGTATTTCCTATGTGTTATAGGGTATACAGGAGGGACAGGGGAAGCACGGGAGGTGGGGTATTTATACTAGTTAAGGATATATTTAGGAGTCATCTAGTGTTTACAGGTAAAGTAAATGAGATTCTGGGGGTTAGGGTTGGTTCTAAAGATATTGTAGACATGTTGGGTGTATATAGAACAGGGAGGGGTGAACGGGATGTAAATCTAGGAACAACGTTAGTAAATTAAGCTATGGAGGCTGACCGGGCAGGAAGAAAATTAATTGTAGGGGGTGATTTTAATATGCCAAGAGTGGACTGGGAAGGTAGGGCAGATTCTCAGGAACATTATCAATTGCTGGCTAACAAAATAATACGGGAGGGGGGCTTTGTTCAAGTTATCGAGGGAAGCACTCGGGGGAACAGCTTATTGGACGTGTTTTTGATCAAGCCTGAGGATATTTGGGTCAAATCAGAGATCATTGACAGGATATGTGACCACAAGGCTGTTGTAGTAGAGGTTAAGTTGGGTATGGAGAGGCAGGTTAAGAGGGAGACAATATTGGTAAAGCAGTATTACAAAGCTTATAAAGAAAAATTGGGAGTTACCTAGCTGAAAATTTCAATCAGCGGATAGAGGGGGGACCAAATGTAGATAAACTGTGGGCTGGATTGAAAATCATAATTCTAGATTGTGAAAAATTACATGTGCCATTTAACAAGTCCTCTCGGCACGCCGGAAGGAGGAGATAGGTTTCACCGGACAAACTTGGGGATAGGCGAAAATAGGCAGAATACGCAGGTTTTCGCAGAAGGATCAGACCTCATTTATTGCGAGAAAGTATTTTATAATTGGAGCTTAATTAACTTTGTTTTTCGTCATTTTATGCATATTTTAAACATTTTATTGCCTTATGGGGACGGTAACCTTCTTGTCGTTTGGGGTCCATTTTTATACTTGTGGTCACACTGTCTTTATGCAAGGTTTCGACACTGATGTGTAACTATGTAACGGTCTGTTACTTCTTCACGCAAAATTATATTTCCCGCAGAGATTTTGGTTGGTTCCTCAGTTTAGGGGCTGCCACAACGTGATCATATAACCCCGTGTACTTTGGGTGAGTGTAGAATCTGTCTGATAAACGGTGTGAATTGTGATGGCTGTATTAGTCTGTAATTCAGGTAAGGACTGCAGACGGTCAATTTCAAGCAGTAGTTCCTAATGTTGCTACCAGATACTAACATCAACGACACCTAGCTGTGAACTTAGCTACTAGATGCCACCGCAACCAGCAACTCGCACCGAACGTTGGAACTTCCCCACCAAAGGAAAGCATACTGAGGGATACTTAGCGCTCTTAGAAAATCCGACAACTTCGTTCGGCTTTGAACCCGTGACCTTGGGCATAGAAGTTCAGCATGCTACCAGTTACGTCACCGAAGACGCTTCACACTTAGTCAGATGGAAATCTGAATCTGATATCGAGCAAGTGCGTTGTCATGGCAACGTCCGATGGCTCATCCGTCATCAATTTAGTAGTGTTGCCATGGCAACCTCTGATAGCTCTTGGCATTTTCTTATAATTCCGAAATCATTTTTCTCATCCCTTGGCGTAATGGAGGGTCATATCAAAAGTTCTTTCAGACAAACGTTTTAGGTAATTATTAGGGGAATATTGTCCATTTTGTACGGTTTTGATATTGTGCCTATTAAGAGAGATATGATTAATGTTTCCCGAAAAACCCACTTTTTCCCACCCCTTTGGTCAATGGTTGGTGCTATAAAAAAACTCTTCAAACATAAATTTTTGGGCTTTATCCGACACATAGTATGAACTTTGAACGGATTCGATATTTCAAATATTAAGAGAGTTATAGCAATATTTCACTTTTTCGAAAAAAGCCCCCCATTTTCACCCCCTTCGACCGATTTAGCCCAGTAACGAACTACAACGAGATTTTATAGGTATACATATTCGGTAAAAAATTCAAAGTGATTGGTGAAAAATTACGGCAGTTTTCGTGTCCACAAGAAACTGAGATATATATATATACATAAATTATATATAAACTTTTGAACTGACGGTGGTTTTGGGGTCTGGGGGATGTGAAATGCGAGGATATGTCGAAATTTTCCGGAAGTCGAAACATGGTACCTATTGCAATAGTTAGCTTTCTAATTAAATCTACCTAAAATGTAGAGGCGACTACTGATCCACCTTATTACATTAAGGAGGTAAGAAGATTAAAGAAAAAATGTAGATTAGTAAGCAATAGGCTCAGGAAGGGGATAGGCCACCGAATAGAATTAAATAGGATAAGGAGGGAACTGGACAGGGCTAAGATAGTAGCTAAGAAACATTTTATGGGTAGGCTGGTTGGCGGGGTGATGCCTTTCAAGGAACGGTGAAGAAATATGTGTGTCTATTTAAGGGCAGTGAGAGGAGTTCAAGGCCGAATACCTGATATCGAGGGAGATAATGGAACGTTGCTGGTGGAAGATGGGGAGAAAGCTGAAGCATTTAATAAGGTGTATGGTAAGGTGGTGGGGATTGTTGGGGAGGGAAATGTAGATCATAAAGTAGAGCAGGGTATTGAGGACGGGAAGAAATTTAGATATGTGAATAAGGATATCTATAATGCAATACGGGGACTGGGGTCAAGAAAAGAAGCTGGGGTAGATGAGATAAATGGGGAATTGTTAACGATTATGGGATGGAACATTTTACCTTATTTAAGGTTTCTGTTTGATTTTTGTATAAATAATGGGGTAGTGCCTGATGACTGGAAACAAGCTCTGGTAGTTCCGGTATATAAAGGGAGAGGGGAAACGGGGGATAGTGATAGCTACAGACCTGTCAGCCTAACATGTATTATATGCAACATTTTTGAAGGAATTATAAATGTTTACATAAGGGAATGCTTAGGGAGTAGTAGGTAGTTGGCAAATGAACAGCATGGTTTCAGAGAGTTATTTTCTTGTGAATCACAACTATCAGGCTTTCAGCAAGATATCAGTGAGGCCTTGGATAATAGAGGTCAAGTTGACTGTATTGCAATTGATCTTTCAAAGACTTTCGATAGGGTCAATCATGATAAACTTATCCTATTAAGGAAAATGGAGGTTGTGGGATT
The DNA here is from genome assembly GCA_946902985.2 of Meconema thalassinum. Taxonomy (NCBI): domain Eukaryota; kingdom Metazoa; phylum Arthropoda; class Insecta; order Orthoptera; family Tettigoniidae; genus Meconema; species Meconema thalassinum. The sequence continues at coordinate 50,277,584 of OX336388.2, read as the reverse complement.
GGACAGGAGAGTAGTACGATGGGTGAGATTCTTTTTAAAGGGGAGAAGTCAATGGGTAAGGGTTGGAGAGTCAGTGTCAGAACAGTTAAGGGTGGGAAGGGGGGTACCTCAGGGAAGTAAATTGGGACCTTTGCTATTTCTCATGTATGTAAATGACATAGGAGTTGAAATATCATCCCAGATAATATTATTTGCTGATGATATAGTAGTATACAGGAGGATAAATCATCTGGACGACTGCGGAATTTTGCAGAGGGACCTGACTGTCATACAAAGCTGGGCAGATGAATGTGATATGTTGATAAATTCAAAGAAATGTCAGGCAGTGCGATTCGTTAATAAAAGGAATCATATTGTTTTTGAATATTCAGTAGGGGAAAATAAAGTTGTATTTGGGGACGAATGTAGGCATTTAGGTGTAACTCTGGGGGGTGGGAATTTTCACTGGGGTAAGCACATAGGGGAAATAGTGAAGAATGCATACAAGTCACTACATATTGTTATGCGTGTGTTTAAAGGGGCTGGCAGAGAGATTAGGGAAGGGGCATACATGTCCCTAATCCGTCCTCTGCTGGAATATGCTGGGGGAGTGTGGGATGCATACCAAATGAATTTAATTAAGGAATTGTAAGGAGTACAAAGGAAGGCCGCCAGGTATGTAATGGAGGACCACAGATCGACGAGTAGTGTATGTAGGATGATTCAGAATTTGCGATGGGAAAGTCTGGCTAGTAGACGTTCAAGAGCAAGACTAGGGGATATTTTCTTAGCTTACAAGGGGGAAATTGCTTGGGAAGACGTTAATGAGGGATTGGGAAAGGGAGGTACTTATATGGGCAGATACAGTCATTCGTGTAAATTAAAATTAAGTCTGTGGAATAGTAACTGGGGCAAATATTCTTTCATTGGGAGGGGGGAAGTAGAATGGAACAGTTTGCCAGAGGACATTTTCAGCCCTTTGCCTTCTAATGTTGGAAAATTTAAGGAGTTGGTGAGAAATCACCAGATCAGGAGCCAGTGACATGACATGGATGAAGAATAGTGTAAATTATCCTTATTCGTATTTTATATTTGTTTCTATTGTTATTATTATTTTCTTATACCAATTATTCCTTGTATCTGAAATGTATTCTTTTAGTTGTATGAATAATTTTTTTTGCTTACGGTACTGTTTTTGTTGTTGTAATTTGCCACCATGGACAGCGTCCACATCTGCAAATAAATATATGTATGTATGTATGTATGATGTATTAGATACAATCTGGGAGAATGACGAAATGCATAAGCAAGGTCAAAAAACTTATCCAAATAACTACAGAGGCATTTCAGGTGAGCCGATGACATACAATTATGTTGTTAGCACTGCCCAAGTGTGCAGAACTACAATTGGATCAGCAAATAGGAGAAAAACATCTTAAAATTATTTTACAAATAAGGCACCCAGAAAAAAGCCAAAACGGTTATTTTTTATAGGCGTCAAGAAAGTTTATAATCCCATTAATAGAGAATCCCTTACCAATATTTTAGAAGAATTCAGATTAGATTCAAAAACAATAAATATTATACATGATACATTAACAAAAAAAACTCATCTAAAGTTAGATTCTGTGGAGAAATGTCCGGAATTTTTCCCATAAAAGCAGGAGTCGGGCACGGAGATGGACTACCTCCTTTGCTTTTTAACTGTGCTCTGGAGAAGGTGATAAGGGAATGGAGAAAATCCGGCACTGAAGGCATTTCATTGGAAAACCAAAAAGATAGCATCTATAATAGATTGCTTGGCATTCCTGGATAACATTGCTCTGATTATGGACACCTCGGAAAGCCAAAATTCAAATAGAAAACTCAATAGAGCAAGCGGGAAATATAGGTTAACAAATCTCCTACCCAAAGTAGGGATTTATAACTAACGTTAAAATAAATACTTTCCTGATATAATAATCGTAAATTAAAACAAAATCCTCAAAGTCAAATCGTTTCAATATTTATGTGAAATGAAAAAGAAAAACAGTTTAGAGGTCAGAGTAAAGAAATGAACGTAGGATTTCAGATATACTGTACCAGAAAATTAAACGTTACAAAACAGCGGTGAGGTTTGAGGTAAAAACATTAAAACTACTGCGGGGAGGTTTATTTGTTTATTATTTATATAGCGTTTGGCTTTAGTGCCGGGAGTGCCCGAGGACATGTTCGGCCCGCCTGAGACTGTAGCTGCTTCAATCGGACACCCATAGGGTGTGCTACAAGTTCGGTTCAATTTCAAGTAGTTCCTACTTACGGTACCAGATGACACTGGCATCTAGTGGTGAGCGTTGGAACTTTGATGGAGCGGGGAGGTGAGATAAACGAAATCATGATCACAGAAAGAAGACTGGTTTGAAGAATACATGGCCCAAGGGCAACTGAAGCAGAATTCGACAGACCACTATCTAACCAAAAATTTACAGTTATGTAGAAAATATAAAACAAATGATGCGCAAAAGAATATTGTAAATGTTTGGGCATTTAAATAGAATAAATAACGACTGGATGACAAATCAAATTTGTAATACAAATTTCAATCTTAAAGTACAATCACCGCGTTTACAGACATTCAATGACTTCACGGAAGCCAACATTGACAATAAGGTCACACATACTAGGGATTCATTTAGAGGCAAACTTCGAAAAGTGATCTTCAAGGATGAACAAGAAAGCAGCCACGTAACAGCGAACAAATCAGGAAGCAGAGATCAGAGATGAGAAAAGAAATCTGGGCAGAGAGAAAGAAGACGTTTAGCAAGAATTGAAGAAATGATTTATCGAGCTCTGTAAAAGTGCTCTTCGATTCATCATCATCATCTTGTACAGTTTCCAGCCACTACTGGCCGGGTCTGTTTGGAACACAAGCCTCTCCAACGTCTTCTGTCTTCCCACCATCTCTCAGCCTCCACCCTTGTCCAGACTTCTCCTCTCTCTTTCACCCCCTTCAGCCACCTGTCTCTCGGTCGCATTCCTTCCCACTTCTTCTCGTGAATCCTCCTGGGTATCCTCTTCTTCTCCATTCGTTTTACATGTCCATACCGTCTAAGTCTACACTAGATTTCTCTATATCATCCTGTAATGGTTCCTCCTTCATTAATTCTCTGATCCTCTCATTTCTTATTCTGTCCATCCTTGTAGCTCCAATACCGATTCTCAAGAACCTCATCTCACTGGCCTGTATTTTACTCTTCTCCCTTCCTTTCATAACCCAGGTCTCAAAGGCATATGTCAGGATAGGGACATTGTACGTCCGATATATGACCTTTTTGATGTTCTAAGGGACACCCTTGATCCATATCATGCTTCTCACACTCCTCCGGAATGCTTTTACTTGTCGCCCCCGATCATTTATTTATCTATCGTTTCTTCCATTATCTTGTATCAGGCTTCCCAGATACTTGAAACTCTCCATTTTCTCCATCTGTTCCCCACCAATTGTTATTCCCGTTGTGGTTCATTACTTCTTCCTTGTGTGATTACCATCTCACTCTTATGTATGCTAAATTTCATCCCATATCCTTGTATTATTCCTTCCCACACGTCCAACTACTCCTGTACTTCGTCCTCTTTGTTTCATCAAATCATCTGCGAACACCATTGCTTTCATCTTTCCTTCCCCAATTACTTCTGCCACTCGATAAAAAATATGAACATTTGGAAGCACCATAGATTATTAACTGTGCTTTACACGATAAAAATGAACACGAATTTTGTATTCAAGGAAGCAGCTGACCTGAAGCAGCGTGTAACAATACTAAACATATAACAGCAGTTAAATAGATAAAGATAGGAATAATAGGGAGAGGCATTGTATAAATAAAAATTACATATTTTTAACATATTTGAAATAAGTGTTAGGTCACCGAGAAGCTCATATTTGGTGTAAAATACTACAGTGTCAGTATACTCATTGTTGAGCAATTATTATCAGTGAAATTAGATGACTAACTTCTGCCGGAAGTGATAATTCCATTTTTGAATTATTGTTAATTTCCCCAAGCTTCAAAAGGCATTACATTTTATTTGTCCACACGTTTGGAAAGGAAACCAGAAGATTATAGGCACACGACACAATTAAATTAATTAAACTTAAACACAAGGTGTTGCATTAACATTATAAAGAGTGCTATTCATCCTGTCAGTTTTATTGAGACGAATAAATGACGTGGAGTGATGTGTTTTACAGAATTACTTGTGTTGATTTTTAGTTATATTTTTGTAGTTTGGTTTAGTAGGTCAGGTCTGTGCATTGTTGGAGTAGGATTAGAATAATAACCCACTTACCAACACCCCAGAAGTTAAAGGATCCTCTTCCTCCCGAGCTAGAACAAATTATATTTATGCTCAATGTACAAACGTAAATAAGGAGACGTGTATTTCTTCCAGGCGGGATGTAATGCCTTCTATCCGGGCCAATGCATCTCGTAACCATGCGGAAACAGGTTGTTTTTTAACAATTGGATCACTCGTTGGTTGATGTCGGCAATCGATCCCATGGTATTTCGGCGTAGACTGGGACTATAATGACCAAAATTATTTACAATTTTCGACACGTGCGTCACACTCATTTATTATCTTTCATTGCTCATTCTGTAATATCGTGATTAATAACCTCTCCGTGATGACCAAAATTCAAAATCAGTTATTATGATCACATTACTTTCACTCATATGCAAGAACTGCCTTCAATTCTCACGACGAAATTGTCTTAAAATTGCTATCTATATATATATATATTGTATATATGTTCAGCTGTTAAATTAATTATATATTATCATAATCTTAGGACATACAGTATATTATTTCATGTTATTAATGAATGATTGTTAAGTTAGATAAATTCGTTATAATTGTTTTACCCATGTTCACTCTCAAACACAATATAATGATTATTCATGGACACATTTCAATCACCTATGAATGAGCACATGTCATACGCATGTGTACAAACCTCTCTCTCTACCTGTCTTTATATGAAACAGTGAGTGAATGCAATTCTCGAAATATTATATAAAAATGAAATACGGCCAGTTATGATATACATCTTTGCCAATCAGCCATAATGTGGAAAAATTCTTTTCGTACAATACCTGAATCGTCATCCTTTTATACAACATGCATTTTTCTACATTTCATATATATCCATTTACAATAAACTCCGCTTAATTTGGTTGATTCTGGCCGTTGGCTACTATTATTTGTCATTCTTACATTTTTGAATGCTTGCTCGCATCTATTACATGATTGTAGCCATTGGCGAATAGCGATTAGCACAGGTCACACTTTAAGGCAGTTAAGTAAACCTCTCACCCCCCAAAAATATGTAAGAAATTTGGCCAATAAGGTGGCTATATATTTTATTTCAACTAGACTGACTCTCACATTAATGTTCCAAGTGTTTCAAATGAATATAGCTTTGGGTACTGAGGATTAATATGTTTCTCAATGTCTCAGAGAGAACCCAGTTTTGAATGTGGTTTTGAACAGTAGAGATAAAAGTATGATTAACAGACCAATCTTAAGGGGGGAAAACCTATCCATTACACGCATACCTGTAATATCTAAAGTTAATTTAAAATGGTGACTATGAATTAACTGGTGTCCCTCTAAACCATCTTAACTAAAAGAATTAAGCATGACTTGAACTACGGGAATTATGCCTAGTGGCAACAACGATATACCACTCCACTTTGGTATGCATATTCTTAAAGTTGTTACATAAATATGGCTCCTGGCTAATATGCATTACCTTTTAAGTCATTTTTATATATCTCTCTCGGATAAATCAATACTTCCTTAAAACATGAATGGAGCTTCCAGTCACGATGAGTACTAATGTGTTATTTCAAATACCATAACTGTCAAAATTCCTTTTTTCCATCATTTTAGTTGGACGCTGCTGTGCATAGCAGCTATGTGCCTCTTCAAATTGTGTTTATAAGTAAAACCTGCTTTACATGCACTGCACGTGTATGGCTTGAGACTACTATGAATTAGCATGTGTCTCTTCAGCAGAGTTTTCTGAGAGAAAGTTGCATTGCATTTAGTACATAAGTACGGTCGCTGACCACTATGAATGAACTTGTGGGATTTCAAGCTAGGTTTCAAGCTGAACCTTAAACCACATATATCACATGAATATGGCATTTTACCACTATGGAGATATGTATGCCTCTGCAAGCTTTGCTTATAAGCGAACTTAGCCATACAGGAACTACATGAATAAGGTTTGTCACCACTGTGAATCTTCATATGGGTGTATAAGTTGGATTTCGTATTAAACTTGGCCCTACAGGAAATACATGAATAAGGTTTTTCACCACTGTGAATGTTCATATGGGTGTTTAAGGTGGATTTCATATTAAACTTCGCTTGGCACAGGCTGCATGAATGCGGTCTGAGACCACTATGAATCAACAAATGATTTTGTAAAGCCCCTTTGCTAATAAACTTGGCTTCGCATGCACTGCACGAGTATGTTTTATGAATCAATAAATGTGCTTTTAATTCTTCCTGGCTATTAAAGGTTGCTTTGCATGTACTGCACAACTTTGGTCTTTGATCACTGTGAATTGCTATATGATTTCTCAAATTATATTTAGATATAAATTTTGATTCGCAGATATCGCAGGAGTAGGGCGTCTGGTCACTATGTGTTAATGAGTGATTTTTCAGATACTCCTGAACCTTAAATTTTGCTCCGCATGTAGGACATGAATACAGCCTTTCATCACTATGGATAGGCATGCGTCTTTTTAAATGATCCTTACGAGAAAAGTCCGCCTTGCATATGCGACATAAGTATGGCTTCTGAGTTATTTGAGGAAGCAATTTCTTTTTTGTAGCATTATGGAACAGCATTTCTTTCTTCAAGTTTCCTCGTTGAATGATTGAATCTCCGGATGTATCGTGAGTTAAACTGTTCTCCGCACTGTGGGTGATAGGCTTCTGAAGGTATTTTCTTGCAGATGCTATCCTAATATATTGTATTCCAATAGTATCCAATGTGCAAATCTTCTTAACGGCAGTATCTGACATATCAGGATGTATCTGCCTGAAATATTTAGTGTACTTGTGATTATGTTATAAGTTCCTGAAATATGATATAATTGTACTTTCGAGCTCCAGAGATCTAACTAGAAAAATTATAATTGGGGCAACATTTAGCACGACCAGAGAGGTAAGAAATAATCTCCCTCCTACTCTTGAATGATATGGTGTTTATACATATAAAAGCGCACTACTAAGCGCACTCTTTTCCAACTCACGGCTTTGCCCTACAAGCCTCCTGTCTAACGACTCATCCCTCACCGTTTATACTCACTTTCTCCAACAAAAGGCTTAATCTCATACCATCTATGATGCCTCACAAAATCTTGCCCAGTACTCACAAGTTAACTAGTCCCAACAATACTCACAGTTTTTCCAAATTATACAGAGAACGTTTCGGAATTGTGGTCCAGAATAACATACGATGTTTGTCAATTTTCCGAGTATTCTTTAAAAATGTGAAGTATAAGTAAATGATTTCGATTCATGCACAGTTCGCGTGCCAGGAGGAATTTGTGTTGGGTTCACCATCGAGCTAAATAGTTGTGTCTGTGGCACAACCAAATAACATCGCAAATTAGCACTCAATTGCCTTTTGAGAATTCCGAGATAAGGATGACTAACAAGTTGTGGTCTGGTTGTGAAATACATGTTTAGTAGCACACAGCGAGAAAAGGTGGGGGCTTTAACGCATATCAGATCTCGTTGTGGGCTTTGTTAGAGGAACGACAGCACGAACCTGAACAAAAATCACACATACACATATCCTCTGCAGCCAATTGTATGGAGAATATTACGACGATGGATGCGGTGTAAGGAGTGCAACATTCTTCTTGAATAAGCGTTGAGCGAAAACGATGAACAGAGAGAATATAGGTTATTTGTAGACATGAGGAACGCGATGGAAAATGAAGGGAGGATATGGGGTACAGGGAAACTGACGGACAGCTTCGAACATGCACGAGACTCACCAATGACCTTCCAAGACCTAAATGTACAGTATATTTGATATTCTTTTCCGTAGAAATGGTTTCCTTGCCTGTGCCACCCCATTATTTATCTATTCATTCCCTTACTTTATTTGCAAAAGAGGGCAATTCCCCGGTGACAAATTTTACAACTACAGAACCTTACCAACTATAATATCAAACACACTTAATGTACACGAGTCGCGATTTGGGAACAGTAGCAATTACTTCCGAGTATTTTCACAACGTTTAAGTGCTCTCTTAAATACAGCACATCAATATGTTTGGGGAAAGTTTTTAAGACTGTGGCAGATGAGTTCCAATTATCAATAGCACAATTACTGAAATAGAACTTTCCATAATTTATACGCTGCAGTCGGCCTATTCCGTCCTTCTATCTTCAAGAGAGTCCCACGCTAGTATTTCTATCATTCGAGTAATACTACTTATAGGATTAAACTCGTTGAGCACAAACCTAGCATCTCCAACTCATTGATGAGCCCTGGGTCCCAAGCCTCTGAGCCGTATTCCAAGATTCGCCTCACCACGGTCAAATATCCTAATATCTTTGCGGTGGAACTACTGCCTGTTAATACCCTCATTACAAAATGAAGTGATTTGTACGCGTTGGAGACGACACAACCCACAAGATTACTCCATTTCATTTCATTCCTTACATAGATACCCCAGGATTTGCACGAGTCTTCTTCTTCTACAAGTATTTCCCAGCCGATATTATATTGAAAATTATGCCTTATTCCTCTCCTCATTCTCATGAGACTACACCATTTCCTCGTCTTTATCTTCAATCTGTTGTCAACCGTCCATTTATAGATCAGGCTGAGATCAGTTTGTAACTGAGCGTTTGTCTTGGGAGCTATGAATTTTTTGGTATATTACACAATCATCCGCAAACAATCGACAGTCACTAACGAGTCTCATTCGGTAAGTCGTTAATAAGTGCCATAAATATTAAGGGTCTAATCACATTACTCTGGGGGACACCAGATGTTACCAAAACGAAATCCAACAATAAATTACGCATTTTAACATTTTGCGATCGACCAGTCAAGAAGTCTTGAATTCATAAAGTTACTCTTTTATCAATCTTCGAAGCAACTAATTTTTGGAGTAGTACGTCATGTGGGACGACAACAAATGCCTTCACAAAATCTATAATTACGGCGTCATCTTGCACTTCCTGTCTAGCGAGTAATAAATATCCTGAAAGAGTGACTGCATTTGGCTCTCGCATGAGCACTCTTGTCTATCATTAAGCCACAATTACTTGCGGAAACAATGGGGAAAAGTTATTAGAAATAAGGTGTTGCAACAGTTTACATAGGCTGAATGTGAGGCTAAAAGGCCTATAGTTCCCATTTCCAATCATTGAAAGGATTGAAATCTTGAATATTGGACCTATTGTAGCTCTTTTCCAGTCATCGGGAATTTTCGTGTTATTAATTGAAACATTAAACAGCAACCCCAAGTATCACCCAATGGCTGTACCTCCCAGGTTTAGCACATCTTCACAAATATTGTCTGGGCCATTCGATATATTTCTACGTAGCTTTACAATTCTTGCTAGAATTGACGATTGGTCTATTCAGAAAGGTGGGCGATTGTTACGGTCTTCCTTGCTTTGTTAATCACTGCTTATTTTGATTCTCAAGTAGCAGGAGTCACCATATTTCTTTAGCGTTTTGTATTTCGTCCTGCAGCATTCCATTGTTGTGTTACATCTATTGATTCCATCATAAATTCTTTCTTCAAGACGTAGTCCTTGCCGTTTTGAAACTCATTCTGATCCTCTGTTGAATCGGTTAACAAATGAATGCCGTTAGCAAATCTCAGAGTCGAAATGATTACACATTGATCCTTTACTCCTACTTGACATTTCTTTCTTATTTTATTGATTGCTTCTTAAATGTATCGGTTGAAAAGCAACTAAAAGTAACTAGTTACAGCCTTATCTTACACATTTCGGAATGCCTGCCTTTCTCTTATGTCCTTGAACTCTAAACACTGCCGTCTGGATTAAATATAGACTGTAGGCCCTCACTTATTTCTGCATTTTATTCCATTTATTTTCAAAACGTTAAAGAATTTTTTCCAGTCAACATAATCAACAACCTAATCTAAATAATGCCACGAACATTCTCTCATTATTCTTAATTTTTCCTTCCAATATCACTCTAAGACTTGGTACATCTTTCCTTGGTCCTACGCTTCCCATGAAACCAACTGATCTTCACCCTACTCGGTTTGAATCTGCCGTTCCATCCTCTAGCAAATAAATCTAGTCAGGATCTTTAAATCAGGAGTCATCAAGCTGATTGTGGGATAATCTCCTCATCTGTTAGCTCCTCCTTTCTTAAGAGTAGGGTTGATAATATACATTTTTAAAATCAGAGAGCACCTCTCACCTGTCGTAAATCCTACACATTAATAAGTGAAATAAACTGATCCGACCTTCAGGTACTACGTAACGCAGGAATTCAGTATATAATCTACACACATCAAAAAAAGTTTTGCATCACCTCGGTTCCCAGATCTCCGGCATATAGACGTTGACTGTGTATATTGTATCCAAGATACAGTCCCTTTGACTGTTCATAGATGTCACTAAAACTGCTCAAAGATGTAAACAACCATGCATGAGCAGGGCCTATTAGACGGAGGGGGTACGACAGCCGATCAGTTCCAGTCATTCCACCAGGACGAAGGTACGCTGCTCATGTTGTCTGTAGTTCTACCATGCCTAGAAGGTCAATACCGCAGTTCGATCGCGTCCGCATTGTTACTTTGTGTCAAGAAGGGCTCTCAACAAGGGAAGTTTCCAGGCGTCTCAGAGTGAACCAAAGCGATGTTGTTCGGACATGGAGGAGGTACAGAGATACAGGAACTGTCGATGACAGGCCTCGCTCAGGCCGCCCAAGGGCTACTACTGTAGTGGATGACCGCTACTTACGGATTGCCGCTCGGAGGAACCCTGACAGCAATGCCACCATGTTGAATAATGCGTTTCGTTCAGCCACAGGACGTCGTGTTTCAACTCAAACTGTGCGCAATAGGCTGCATGATGCGCAACTTCACTCCCGACGACCATGGCGAGGTCCAGCTTTGCAACCCCGACACCATGCAGCGCGGTACAGATGGGCCCAACAACATGCTGAATGGACCCCACGGAATTGGCATCACGTTCTCTTCACCGATGAGTGTCGCATATGCCTTCAACCAGACAATCGTCGGAGACGTGTTTGGAGGCACCCTGGTCAGGCTGAACGTCTTAGACACACTGTCCAGCGAGTGCAGCAAGGTGGTGGTTCCCTGATGTTTTGGGGTGGCATTATGTGGGGCCGACGTACGCCACTGGTGGTCATGGAAGGCTCCGAAACGGCTTTACGATACCTGAATGACATCCTCCGACCCATAGTGCAACCATATCGGCAGAATATTGGAGAGGCATTTGTCTTCATGGACGACAATTCTCGACCTCATCGTGCACATCTTGTGAATGCGTTCCTTCAAGATAACGACATTGCTCGACTACAGTGGCCAGCATGTTCGCCAGACATGAACCCTATCGAACATGCCTGGGATATGTTGAAAAGGGCTGTTTATGGACGTCTTGACCCACCAACCACTCTGAGAGATTTACGCCGAATTGTCGTTGAGGAGTGGGACAATTTGGACCAACAGTGTCTTGATGAACTTGTGGATAGTATGCCACGACGAATACAGGCATGCATCAATGCAAGAGGACGTGCTACTGGGTATTAGAGGTAGTGGTGTGTACTGCAATCTGGACCACAAATGCTGAAAGTCTAGCTGTATGATGGTACAACATGCAATGTGTGGGTCTCATGAGCAATAAAACGAGCTGAAATGTTGTTTGTGTTGATCTCTATTCCCTTTGTATTTAAAGGTTCCGGAACTCTTGGAACCGAGGTGATGCAAAACTTTTTTTGATGTGTGTATGTCTGGTGGTTTCTTTCTACATGTACTGTATTTTAGTGCCCAAATAAATTCTGATCTCAATATTAAATCTCCTTCCTTATGTTCATGAATTTCCCCTTCCATTGCATCATTTTCAACTCCTTAGCCCTATAAAAATCTCTATGTATCCGTTATATCTCTCTACCGTTTATTCTCAATGTATCAGAGGTTTTCCATCAGAGTCCCCAATATTACTGCACCTGCATTATTTTCCCCAAAAATATTCTTAATCCTTCGATACGCTGCATCTTTCTTTCCTACCTTCGAACAAATTTCCATTTGCACATTTATGTTATTGTTGATGTTCTATTTGTGGGTCTTCGACAACATGCTCATTTGGCCCCGTGGACTTGGGAGTGTGTGTGCATGTATGAGTGTTAGTGTGTAATTTGTTTGCTAATCTGTGTTATTGTGATGGCGGTATTAGTGAGTGGATTTGTAATCGAGACTAGGACTGGGAAGGAGGTGGTAGTAGCCTTAGGTTAGGAATCATCCCGGCAATTGCCTTGAGTAGAAGTGCGAAACCACGGAAAACAACTTCCAGGATGGCTCAGGTGGTAATCGAAGCCACCTCATCTCAATTTGGCCCTACGAGACAGAGCGAACGAGACCAGAATAAATGTTTGGCTGAGCCAGGAAGAGAACAGCCAGCAGCTACACAACCTTTGCACGTTTTGTTTACCTAATTCCTTCACACCTCTGTATTCTGCCCTCTCCCTTTTACCTGCTCTACTTATCAAACGTGCCCATTCCTCTGCATTCCCTTCCATAATCTTCATAACAACCAGTTTATGTTCAATTTCTCTAAATGTTGTCCACTTACTCATTTAAATGGTTTCCACTTGCTTCACTTTCTGCATCGAGTGTTTCCTGGGAATGAGAAGGAATATTTTATTTTTTCACTACCACTTTATACATCATACACAAACAACAGCACAGCTCAATTGGTGTAAAGATGAATACTTTCATTATGTCCATCATATATGCTACTGATGAATATTGTACTGATCAATGGTCATGTCTTCCCTTATTCTGAAAGATCGAGCCATCACTTCTTCAGGGACCCAAAAGAAGATCAGTGCGAGAGAAAATAGTGAGACCAGTGTCTTAAGGTTTGATGAGGAATAAACGAACATTTTTAAATATTTTCTATGGAATCAAATATGTCATAGGATCGAACATGTCCACGTATCATGGAGTAGGTCCTCAATATTTGTACCACCACTGATTTTGAGAATAAGTGTATAACAAAAATGTATACACAACACAACCTACTAAATTTATCTAATGAATTTAGAGTAAGCCAATGAAGCACGTCAATACTGCTGCTACATAATGCTACTAAGTATTTGCATTTTATGACTACTCGTGTATGGGAGCAAATAGTTTACAATGCAGATACAGGCCGATGGAGATTGGAGTGCAAACAGAGAAGTCTATTTCAAATGCTTTTATGAATGTAGAAATATGTCACTTGCATTGCATCTTTAGTATTAACCGATAAATCCAACATGGAACCTTTACAGGATCGTCCCTGCCTTAGAACAGTCTAAGAGCAAAGCAGCTTAACTGCGCCAGACCTTGTAGTCAGCCTATATGCAGACTCAGAATATGAGTGGGTATAATACCCACCATTGGCCACCCTTTACAGGTTAGTCCCTGCCTTAGAACAGTCTAATAGCAAAGCAGCTTATGTGCACTTGACCATATAGTCAGCCTATCAGCAGACTCAGAATATGAGTGGGTATAATACCCACCATTGGCCAACCTTTTGCAGGATAGTCCCTGCCTTAGAACAGTCTAAGAGCGAAGCAATTCAAATATTATGCAGCTTAAATGTGCCAGGCCATGTAGTCAGCCTATCAGCAGACTCAGAAGATGAGTGGGTGAGATCCCCACCATTGGCTAAACTTTACAGACTATGTGATCAGCCTATCAGCAGACTCAGAAGATGATTGGGTATAATACCCACCATTCGCCAACCTTTACAGGTTAGTCCCTGCCTTAGAACAGTCTAAGAGCAAAGCAGCTTATGTGCACTTGACCATATAGTCAGCCTATCAGCAGACTCAGAAGATGAGTTGGTATAATACCCACCATTGGCCAACCTTTACAGACTAAGAGCGAAGCAGCTTAACTGCGCCAGTCTATGTGATCAGCCTATCTGCTGACTCAGAAGATGAGTTGGTGAGATCCCCACCATTGGCCAAACTTGAAATGGTTTTCTATGGCCAAATTCACTTCCTTCCAAGTTCAAACCCTACTTTGATCATTTAAATTCTCTTTAGCATCTCTTATGGGCAGGGTGGAAATAAATGCATACAGGCAACTTAAAAACTATAAGAAATAAAGAATATGATAAGAGAAATCTTTTTCAATACACACTTACGAGTACAAGTAAAAGTAAGTGGATTTAAGTATTAACAAATAGTATCTCCACATGTTCCTAGAACATTCTCTTAAATTTATCTCACTTAGTGTTTATTGCCTTTGTGCTAAGACCAAGTGCTAGTTCTAGCAATGCTCAGAATTGCGAAAGAGCCAATCACTTTCATATGATCCAACCATTTCAGCATTTGCCTAGAGTAAAAGTGCAAAACCACAGAAAAACACTTCAAAGATTGCTTAAGTGCTGAATCCCACCTCCTCTTTGTGGGTCTCTGACCAAAATACAGATATTTGGACAAAGTAAGTTCAATTGGCATTGACCTTTGAAAGCCTCCAAGTGCTTCATGTTAAAATTCAAAGACCACAGTTGGCAACTACTGTGATTATGCTAACACATGCAGGCTTCATATACAAACGTGTGCAAATTACGATTAATAGAGAATTTAAATGAGTCAGAATTCGTTTATTCAAAATCATTTTACTGAAAGGCTGACATATTTTATCACTCTACTTAGTAAAGTTTTCCCCCGGTAGACTTAGAACTTTTCCCATAAGGAATTGCGACTGGGAATTCCGAGGGATACCTGTGCTGGGTCCATTTTCTCTTGTTTCATTGACTTTGGAATGTGCCCTCTAAATCAGGTGGTTTCATTCCATGGCCCACGAATCTTTGCATAGTCCAAGAGTGGATGATCAGTATAAAAGACTTTGAATTGCTCAGCTCTAAATTCATTCAATAAGTTGAATAGTGCAACCAAAACAAAACTGGTGGCATTTAGCATTAATGAGGACCCCCTTTTAGTAGAAATGCTTTTATCTTAGTATTAATAATCTTGATTGGTCACATTGGACCACTGGAGTCGTTCCACAATCACTTCTTCTTTGATGGTAGTACTGCTTGGTTCTTGCGCTCTTTCCAGTACTTTTTCATTCGTTCGGATCGGGATTTTCTCAACCCATCTGAAATCTCCATAGGCTTTCTATGTGTCATTTCTGCAGAAAATTTGTGAGTTTTAATAATGGTGTTAATTTTATATTTCTCCTCGGCATCTGTTATCTCGAGTCCAACTGATTTGAGATCTTGTTGGATTTCTTGGAGCCATTTTTCTCCAGTTTCCTTTCCTAGATTTCTCATCACTAGTTGGCGTACAATTCTGTTTTCTGGAAACCGTAAGATGTGAAAAAAATATGAAATTCTTTTCTTCTTCATTGTGCTGGTGATTGGATCAATCTCACGATAGACAGTTTCATTTGTGAGAATCCTCCAGACTCCCTCAACCAGATATTTTTATTTATGCACGCTCTAATGATTCTACTTTCCGTCTCGAGGAGCTGATCTGTTCTTTGTTCATTTTAAATTTGGAACAGTGTTTCACAAGCATAAGTGGCTTAAGGGAGAGTTACACTTTTATTATGTTGGATTTTAGTAGCTATTGATAGGCATTTTTTTTTTATTATATGTTGACCAGAGATTGTGTCTTTTTCATTTTATTTGTTCTATTTATCCAAGTTACTTTTTCGTTTAAGTTATGTGTGATAATTTCTCCAAGATACTTAAATTGAGGAACTAGGTTAATTTTATGATCATTTATATACACTATCTAAGGGTTTCATAGGCATGATCTCAGTTTTTTTGAAAGGATATCTGTAATCTTATCCCTTGAGCAATTTCTTGGAGACTGGAAATCCTTTTACTATAAATTTCTTCAAACAAAATGTAATTAGGACTAATGATTAAATATTTGAAATAACTTCAGCGCCTTGTAAATATATTTAGTGCATTAAATCATGAAAAGTATGAATGACATTTTGGAAAACTGGCCTTGATTCTAATAATACACCATGGGATTGGCCAATGATATTTCAGATGCATCCCCCATTAGCTCCATGGTCAGGGCATCCGTGTAAACAACCGGAGGTCACTACTTGAAGTCTCCCAATGGTAAGACTGAAATTCTCCAGCATCCATCAAAATGGCTTGTACTTTCCATACAACACAAGACCTTACAGCCGAAAGCTTCCATTAGTCATTGATACAGTTGTAATAATTCAATTCTGGAATCCCTAAATACCATTCGGTGCTAAGGTGACAGGTCATGTATTGTAAAAGTAGTAACCCGATACGGGACTTACCTCTTCCAGATCTTCAGATGGTGTCTCTTCTTTGACGCATCGAACGATCTCTGGTGTTAGACATTCTTCAAGCTTAATATCCTCAGTATTATCATTTTCAACCTGCAGAGAAATTATGTGTCTCACAAATATGTTCTTTGCATAGCTAGAATTACATCTCACACATAATCTGTGTACTTCTGCTGCAGGAATCTAGGAATATTGTACAAAAAATCCTTCATTTTTTTTTCAAATACAATGCAAAAAGACCAAGATCAATACACCTACATTAGAATGAAATGCGCACAAGTTGTGTATAAGTTATAAAGAATACATAAGATTTGTTGGTATCTTTGTACCCCACATTTGTATACATTGTTTATTGTGCACAAAAGTCTACCAGGGATTTCACTCGCTTTTGCAGGTGGTCACGTGGTAAGTTAACGGTCACAGGGCTGATCGCACAATTCACCAACTCAGTTAATCCCAGGGTCGTGAAAACACTTCGTCTTGCATACTTTGTGGTGGTGTCCATGGACAGCCCTACAATTGACGTATATTCTCGGTGTATCTACTATCTGCATCCCTGGAACCAACTGGAAGAGAAGCCTACTGGACGAAAGCACATGAAACTTTTCTGGTAAAATAATATCTCGTTGAGAAATAGTAATACTTGTAGAGTTGTTCCATGTTTAATTCATTTGAGGGGCCTGAGAATTGTTGATCATCAGCCCCGTGTAGTTGGGTGTGTGCTGATGTTGTCTGATATCGCTGTGATGACTGTAGTAGTGTGTGTAACTATATCAGACGCGACGGGGCTTGAAGTAAGGTACTATCTCGGCAATTTCCTGGAGAGATCGTGGGAAAACAGCGGAAAACAACGCCCAGGATAGCAGCTTCCTGCAACGGGATTAGAACCTACAGTACAAAATCCGGAATTAATGCAACTGCCCTCCCGACCGTGGTGAGCGCTTGACTACGCCACGGGACGAATGCCTGTAGAATGTGGCTTGAGTAACTATAATTCCCCCCCATTGTTCGATTTTGGTTACGCCACTGCTTATCAATCACACAACAGACTTGGAGAAAACCAGTAACCAATAATGATTAAAGTCTAAAAAGGCAACCTGGCTTGTAACATTCATATCTCAAATGCCTCTTTAACATCCAGTTTCAACTGTGCTGTCAGCACAGCACGTAGTGAAGGCTTCGCATACAATAGGGCCCAGAGTGCCAACAGAGTGAACATGAACTATCAATACAATAACATGAGCTACTATTAGCACAGCTAGTGAAGGCTTCACCAACAATAAGGCCCAGGTGCCAACAGAGTGACGTGGATTACCAATACAATAACATGAGCTACTATTAGCACAGCACGTAGTGAAGGCTTCAACTACAATAGGACCCAGGGTGCCAACAGAGTGAACTTGAACTATCAATACAATAACATGAGCTACTATTAGCAAAGCCAGTGAAGGCTACACCTACAATAAGGCCCAGAGTGCCAACAGAGTGAACATGAACCATCAATACAGTAACATGAGCTACTATTAGCACAGCTAGTGAAGGCTTCACCTACAATAAGGCCCAGAGTGCCAACAGAGTGAACTTGAACCATCAATACAATAACATGAGCTACTATTAGCACAGCTAGTGAAGGCATCACCTACAATAAGGCCCAGAGTGCCAACAGAGTGAACATGAACCATCAATACAATAACATGAGCTACTATTAGCACAGCTAGTGAAGGCTTCAACTACAATAAGGCCCAGAGTGCCAACAGAGTGAACATGATGAACTATCAATACAATAACATGAGCTACTATTAGCACAGCTAGTGAAGGCTTCACCTACAATAAGGCCCAGAGTGCCAACAGAGGTGAACATGAACCATCAATACAATAACATGAGCTACTATTAGCACAGCTAGTGAAGGCTTCACCTACAATAAGGCCCAGAGTGCCAACAGAGTGAACTTGAACCATCAATACAATAACATGAGCTACAATTAGCACAGCTAGTGAAGGCTTCACCTACAATAAGGCCCCGAGTGCCAACACAGTGAACATGAACTATCAATACAATAACATGAGCTACTATTAGCACAGCTAGTGAAGGCTTCACCTACAATAAGGCCCAGAGTGCCAACAGAGTGAACATGAACCATCAATACAATAACATGAGCTACTAATTGCACAGCTAGTGAAGGCTTCAACTAAAATATGGCCCAGAGTGCCAACAGAGTGAACATGAACTATCAATACAATAACATGAGCTACTATTAGCACAGCTAGTGAAGGCTTCACTTACAATAAGGCCCAGAGTGCCAACAGAGTGAACATGAACCATCAATACAATAACATGAGCTACTATTAGCACATCATGTAGCAAAGGCTTCACCTACAACAAGGCCCAGGGTGCCAACAGAGTCAACATGAACTATCAATACAATAACATGAGCTACTATTAGCACAGATAGTGAAGGCTTCACCTACAATAAGGCCCAGAGTGCCAACAGTGTGAACGTGAACCATCAATACAATAACATGAGCTAGTATTAGCACATCATGTAGCAAAGGCTTCACCTACAACAAGGCCCAGGGTGCCAAAAGAGTCAACATGAACTATCAATACAATAACATGAGCTACTATTAGCACAGCACGTAGTGAAGGCTTCACCTACAATAGGGCCCAGGGTTCCAACAGAGTGAACTTGAACTATCAACACAATAACATGAGCTACTATTACCACAGCACATAGTGAAGGCTTCACCTACAATAGGGCCCAGGGTGCCAACAGAGTGAACATGAACTATCAATACAATAACATGAGCTAATATTACCACAGCACATAGTGAAGGCTTCGCCTACAATAAGGCCCAGGGTGCAAACAGAGTGAACATGAACTATCAATACAATAACATGAGCTACTATTACCACAGCACATAGTGAAGGCTTCACATACAATAAGGCCCAGGGTGCCACCAGAGTGAACATGAACTATCAATACAATAACATGAGCTAATATTACCACAGCACATAGTGAAGGCTTCACCTACAATAGGGCCCAGAGTGCCAACAGAGTGAACATGAACTATCAATACAATAACATGAGCTACTATTACCACAGCACATAGTGAAGGCTTCGCCTACATTAAGGACCAGGGTGCCAACAGAGTGAACATGAACTATCAATACAATAACATGAGCTACTATTACCACAGCACATTGTGAAGGCTTCACCTACAATAAGGCCCAGGGTGCCAACAGAGTGAACATGAACTATCAATACAATAACATGAGCTACTATTACCACAGCACATAGTGAATGTTTCACCTACAATAGGGCCCAGTGTGCCAACAGAGTGAACATGAACTATCAATACAATAACATGAGCTACTATTGCCCCAGCACCTAGTAAAGGCTTCACCTACTATAAGGCCCAGGGTGCCAACACAGTGAACATGAACTATCAATACAATAACATGAGCTACTATTAGCACAGCACATAGTGAAGGCTTCACCTACAACAAGGCCCAGGGTGCCAACAGAGTGAACATGAACTATCAATACAATAACATGAGCAACTATTACCACAGCACTTAGTGAAGGCTTCGCCTACAATAAGGCCCAGAGTGCCAACAGAGTGAACATGAACTATCAATACAATAACATGAGCTACTATTAGCACAGCACGTAGTGAAGGCTTCACCTACAATAAGGCCCAGAGTGCCAACAGAGTGAACAAGAACTATCAATACAATAACATGAGCTTATATTAGCACAGCATGTAGTGAAAGCTTCGCCTACAATAAGGCCGAGAGTGCCAACAGAGTGAACATGAACTATCAATACAATAACATGAGCTACTATTAGCACAGCACATAGTGAAGGCTTTGCCTACAATAAGGCCCAGGGTGACAACAGAGTGAACATGAACTATCAATACAATAACATGAGCTACTATTACCACAGCACTTAGTGAAGGCTTCACCTACAATAGCGCCCAGGGTGCCAACAGAGTGAACATGAACTATCAATACAATAACATGAGCTACTATTAGCACAGCACGTAGTGAAGGCTTCACCTACAATAGGGCCCAGGGTGCCAACAGAGTGAACATGAACTATCAATACAATAACATGAGCTACTATTAGCACAGCACATAGTGAAGGCTTCGCCTACAATAGGGCCCAGGGTGCCAACAGAGTGAACATGAACTATCAATACAATAACATGAGCTAATATTAGCACAGCACGTAGTGAAGGCTTCACCTACTATAAGACCCAGGGTGCCAACAGAGTGAATATGAGCTATCAATACAATAACATGAGCTACTATTAGCACAGCACATAGTGAAGGCTTCGCCTACAATAGGGCCCAGGGTGCCAACAGAGTGAACATGAAGTATCAATACAATAACATGAGCTACTATTACCACAGCATATAGTGAAGGCTTCGCCTACAATAAGGCCCAGGGTGCCAACAGAGTGAACATGAACTATCAATACAATAACATGAGATACTATTACCACAGCACATAGTGAAGGCTTCGCCTACAATAGGGCCCAGGGTGCCAACAGAGTGAACATGAACTATCAATACAATAACATGAGCTACTATTAGCACAGCTAGTGAAGGCTTCACCAACAATAAGGCCCAGGTGCCAACAGAGTGACGTGGATTACCAATACAATAACATGAGCTACTATTAGCACAGCACGTAGTGAAGGCTTCAACTACAATAGGACCCAGGGTGCCAACAGAGTGAACATGAACTATCAATACAATAACATGAGCTACTATTAGCAAAGCTAGTGAAGGCTACACCTACAATAAGGCCCAGAGTGCCAACAGAGTGAACATGAACCATCAATACAGTAACATGAGCTACTATTAGCACAGCTAGTGAAGGCTTAACCTACAAGAAGGCCCAGAGTGCCAACAGAGTGAACTTGAACCATCAATACAATAACATGAGCTACAATTAGCACAGCTAGTGAAGGCTTCACCTACAATAAGGCCCAGAGTGCCAACAGAGAGAACATGAACTATCAATACAATAACATGAGCTACTATTAGCACAGCTAGTGAAGGCTTCACCTACAATAAGGCCCAGAGTGCCAACAGAGTGAACTTGAACCATCAATACAATAACATGAGCTACAATTAGCACAGCTAGTGAAGGCTTCACCTACAATAAGGCCCAGAGTACCAACAGAGTGAACATGAACTATCAATACAATAACATGAGCTACTATTAGCACAGCTAGTGAAGGCTTCACCTACAATAAGGCCCAGAGTGCCAACAGAGTGAACATGAACCATCAATACAATAACATGAGCTACTATTAGCACAGCTAGTGAAGGCTTCAACTTAAATAAGGCCCAGAGTGCCAACAGAGTGAACATGAACTATCAATACAATAACATGAGGTACTAATAGCACAGCTAGTGAAGGCTTCACCTACAATAAGGCCCAGAGTGCCAACAGAGTGAACATGAACCATCAATACAATAACATGAGCTACTATTCGCACATCATGTAGCGAAGGCTTCACCTACCCCAGGGTGCCAACAGAGTGAACATGAACTATCAATACAATAACATGAGCTACTATTAGCACAGCACGTAGTGAAGGCTTCACCTACAATAGGGCCCAGGGTGCCAACAGAGTGAACATGAACTATCAACACAATAACATGAGCTACCATTACCACAGCACATAGTGAAGGATTCCACTACAATAGGGCCCAGGGTGCCAACAGAGTGAACATGAACAATCAATACAATAACATGAGCTACTATTACCACAGCACATAGTGAAGGCTTCGCCTACAATAAGGCCCAGGGTGCAAACAGAGTGAACATGAACTATCAATACAATAACATGAGCTACTATTACCACAGCACATAGTGAAGGCTTCACCTACAATAAGGCCCAGGGTGCCAACAGAGTGAACATGAACTATCAATACAATAACATGAGCTAATATTACCACAGCACATAGTGAAGGCTTCACCTACAATAGGGCCCAGGGTGCCAACAGAGTGAACATGAACTATCAATACAATAACATGAGCTACTATTACCACAGCACATAGTGAAGGCTTCGCCTACATTAAGGCCCAGGGTGCCAAAAGAGTGAACTTGAACTATCAATACAATAACATGAGCTACTATTACCACAGCACATAGTGAAGGCTTCACCTACAATAAGGCCCAGGGTGCCAACAGAGTGAACATGAACTATCAATACAATAACATGAGCTACTATTACCACAGCACATAGTGAATGTTTCACCTACAATAGGGCCCAGTGTGCCAAAAGAGTGAACATGAACTATCAATACAATAACATGAGCTACTATTGCCCCAGCACCTAGTAAAGGCTTCACCTACTATAAGGCCCAGGGTGCCAACAGAGCGAACATGAACTATCAATACAATAACATGAGCTACTATTAGCACAGCACATAGTGAAGGCTTCACCTACAACAAGGCCCAGGGTGCCAACAGAGTGAACATGAACTATCAATACAATAACATGAGCAACTATTACCACAGCACTTAGTGAACGCTTCGCCTACAATAAGGCCCAGAGTGCCAACAGAGTGAACAAGAACTATCAATACAATAACATGAGCTACTATTAGCACAGCACGTAGTGAAGGCTTCACCTACTATAAGGCCCAGAGTGCCAACAGAGTGAACAAGAACTATCAATACAATAACATGAGCTACTATTAGCACAGCATGTAGTGAAAGCTTCACCTACAATAAGGCCGAGAGTGCCAACAGAGTGAACATGAACTATCAATACAATAACATGAGCTACTATTAGCACAGCACATAGTGAAGACTTTGCCTACAATAAGGCCCAGGGTGTCAACAGAGTGAACATGAACTATCAATACAATAACATGAGCTACTATTACAACAGCACATAGTGAAGGCTTCACCTACAATAGCGCCCAGGATGCCAACAGAGTGAACATGAACTATCAATATAATAACATGAGCTACTATTAGCACAGCACGTAGTGAAGGCTTCACCTACAATAGGGCCCAGGGCGCCAACAGAGTGAACATGAACTATCAATACAATAACATGAGCTACTATTAGCACAGCACATAGTGAAGGCTTCGCCTACAATAGGGCCCAGGGTGCCAACAGAGTGAACATGAACTATCAATACAATAACATGAGCTACTATTAGCACAGCACATAGTGACGGCTTCGCCTACAATAGGGCCCAGGGTGCCAACAGGGTGAACATGAACTATCAATACAATAACATGAGCTACTATTACCACAGCATATAGTGAAGGCTTCGCCTACAATAAGGCCCAGGGTGCCAACAGAGTGAACATGAACTATCAATACAATAACATGAGCTACTATTACCACAGCACATAGTGAAGGCTTCACCTACAATAGGGCCCAGGGTGCCAACAGACTGAACATGAACTATCAATACAATAACATGAGCTAATATTACCACAGCACATAGTGAAGGCTTCGCCTACAATAAGGCCCAGGGTGCAAACAGAGTGAACATGAACTATCAATACAACAACATGAGCTACTATTACCACAGCACATAGTGAAGGCTTCACCTACAATAAGGCCCAGGGTGCCAACAGAGTGAACATGAACTATCAATACAATTACATGAGCTACTATTACCACAGCACATAGTGAAGGCTTCACCTACAATAGCGCCCAGGGTGCCAACAGAGTGAACATGAACTATCAATACAATAACATGAGCTACTATTAGCACAGCACGTAGTGAAGGCTTCACCTACAATAGGGCCCGGGGTGCCAACAGAGTGAACATGAACTATCAATACAATAACATGAGCTACTATAACAACAGCACATAGTGAAGGCTTCGCCTACAGTAAGGCCCAGGGTGCCAACAGAGTGTACATGAACTAACAATACAAGAACATGAGCTACTATTACCACAGCACATAGTGAAGGCTTCGCCTACAATAGGGCCCAGAGTGCCAACAGAGTGAACACGAACTATCAATACAATAACATGAGCTACTATTAGCACAGCTAGTGAAGGCTTCACCTACAATAAGGCCCAGGGTGCCACCAGAGTGAACATGAACTATCAATTCAATAACATGAGCTACTATTAGCACAGCACTTAGTGAAGGCTTCGCTACAATAAGGCCCAGAGTGCCAACAGAGTGAACATGAACTATCAATACAATAACATGAGCTACTATTAGCACAGCACGTAGTGAAGGCTTCACCTACAATAAGGCCCAGAGTGCCAACAGAGTGAACATGAACTATCAATGCAATGACATGAGCTACTATTAGCACAGAACGTAGTGAAGGCATCACCTACAATAGGGCCCAGGGTGCCAACAGAGTGAACATGAACTATCAATACAATAACATGAGCTACTATTAGCACAGCACGTAGTGAAGCCTTCACCTACAATAAGGCCCCGAGTGCCAACAGAGTGAACATGAACTATCAATACAATAACATGAGCTACTATTAGCCCAGCACGTAGTGAAGGCTTCACCTACAATAGGGCCCAGGGTGCCAACAGAGTGAACATGAACTATCTATACAATAACATGAGCTACGACTACCACAGCAGATAGTGAAGGCTTCGCCTACAATAAGGCCCAGGGTGCCAACAGAGTGAACATGAACTGTCAATACAATAACATGAGCTACTATTAATACAGCTAGTGAAGGCTTCACCTACAATAAGGCCCAGGGTGCCAACAGAGTGAACATGAACTATCAATACAATAACATGAGCTACTATTAGCACAGCACTTAGTGAAGGCTTCGCCTACAATAAGGCCCAGAGTGCCATCAGAGTGAATATGAACTATCAATACAATAACATGAGCTACTATTAGCACAGCTAGTGAAGGCAACACCTACAATAAGGCCCAGAGTGCCAACAGAGTGAACATGAACTATCAATACAACAACATGAGCTACTGTTAGCACAGCTAGTGAAGGCTTCACCTACAATAGGGCCCAGATTGCCAACAGAGTGAACAAGAACTATATATACAATAACATGAGCCACAATTAGCACAGCATGACTGAAGGCTTCACCTACAATAGGGCCCAGAGTGCCAACAGAGTGAACATGAACTATCAATACAATAACATGAGCTACTATTAGCACAGCACGTAGTGAAGGCTTCGCCTACAATAAGGCCCAGAGTGCCATCAGAGTGAATATGAACTATCAATACAATAACATGAGCTACTATTAGCACAGCTAGTGAAGCCAACACCTACAATAAGGCCCAGAGTGCCAACAGAGTGAACATGAACCATCAATACAATAACATGAGCTAATATTAGCGCAGCTAGTGAAGGCTTCACCTACAATAAGGCCCAGAGTGCCAACAGAGTGAACTTGAACCATCAATACAATAACATGAGCTACAATTAGCACAGCTAGTGAAGGCTTAACCTACAATAAGGCCTCAAAAGTGCAAACAGAGTGAACATGAACTATCAATACAATAACATGAGCTATTATTAGCACAGCTAGTGAAGGCTTCACCTACAATAAGGCCCAGAGTGCCAACAGAGTGAACATGAACCATCAATACAATAACATGAGCTACTATTAGCACAGCATGTAGTGAAGGCTTCACCTACAATAGGGCCAGGGTGCCAACAGAGTGAACAAGAACTATCATTACAATAACATGAGCTACTATTACCACAACACATAGTGATGTCTTCACCTACAATAGGGCCCAGGGTGCCAACATAGTGAACATGACCTATCAATACAATAACATGTGCTACTATTAGCACAGCTAGTGAAGGCTTCACCCACAATAAGGCCCAGGGTGCCAACAGAGCGAACATGAACTATCAATACAACAACATGAGCTACTATTTCCACAGATAGTGAAGGCTTCACCTACAATAAGGCCCAGGGTGCCAACAGAGTGAACATGAACTATCAATACAATAACATGATCTACTATTACCACAGCACATAGTGAAGGCTTCACCTACAATAGCGCCCAGGGTGCCAAAAGAGTGAACATGAACTATCAATACAATAACATGTGCTACTATTAGCACAGCTAGTGAAGGCTTCACCTACTATAAGGCCCAGAGTGCCAACAGAGTGAACATGAATCATCAATACAATAACATGAGCTTCTATTAGCACAGCATGTAGTGAAGGCTTCACCAACAATAGGGCCCAGGGTGCCAACAGGGTGAACATGAACCATCAATACAATAACATGTGCTACAATTAGCACAGCTAGTGCAGGATTCACATACAATAAGGCCCAGGGTGCCAACAGAGTGAACATGAACTATCAATACAATAACATGAGCTACTGTTAGCACAGCAAGTGAAGGCTTCACCTACAATAGGGCCCAGATTGCCAACTGAGTGAACAAGAACTATATATACAATAACATGAGCTACAATTAGCACAGCATGATTGAAGGCTTCACCTACAATAGGGCACTGAGTGCCAAGAGAGTGAACA
This sequence comes from Meconema thalassinum, assembly GCA_946902985.2. Taxonomy (NCBI): domain Eukaryota; kingdom Metazoa; phylum Arthropoda; class Insecta; order Orthoptera; family Tettigoniidae; genus Meconema; species Meconema thalassinum. The sequence continues at coordinate 50,250,506 of OX336388.2, read as the reverse complement.
TGAACTATCAATACAATAACATGAGCTAATATTAGCACAGCACGTAGTGAAGGCTTCACATACAATAGGGCCCAGAGTGCAATAGAAAAACATTAGCTCCTGTTAGTACAACACATGGTGTAGACCTATATTAAGAACCAGGGAGGCAGCAGAGTGAACCTGAAAAATCAATACAATAACCTGAGCTATTGTTAGTACTGGGTATAGTGAAGGCTTCACCTACAATAGGGCCCAGATTGCCAACAGAGTGAACAAGAACTATATATACAATAACATGAGCTACAATTAGCACAGCATGACTGAAGGCTTCACCTACAATAGGGCCCAGAGCGCCAACAGAGTGAACATGAACAATCAATACAATAACATGAGCTACTGTTAGCACAGCTAGTGAAGGCTTTACCTACGATAGGACCCAGGGTGCCAACAGAGTGACCATGAACTATCAATACAATAACATGAGCTACTGTTAGCACAACTAGTGAAGGCTTCACCTACAATAAGGCCCAGAGTGCCAACAGAGTGAACATGAAAAATCAATACAATAAAATGAGCTACTATTAGCACAGCTAGTGAAGGCTTCACCTACAATAAGGCCCAGTGTGCCAACAGAGTGAACTTGAACCATCAATACAATAACATGAGCTACAATTAGCACAGCTAGTGAAGGCTTCACCTACAATAAGGCCCAGAGGGCCAACAGAGTGACCATGGACTACCAATACAATAACATGAGCTACTATTAGCACAGCTAGTGAAGGCTTCACCTACAGTAAGGCCCAGGGTGCCAACAGAGTGAACATGAACTATCAATACAATAACATGAGCTACTATTAGCACAGCTAGTGAAGGCTTTACCTACAATAGGACCCAGAGTGCCAACAGAGTGAACTTGAACTATCAATACAATAACATGAGCTACTGCTAGCACAGCTAGTGAAGGCTTCACCTACAATAAGGCCCAGGGGGCCAACAGAGTGAACTTGAACTATCAATACAATAACATGAGCTACTATTAGCACAGCTAGTGAAGGCTTCACCTACAGTAAGGCCCGGAGTGCCAACAGAGTGAACATGAACTATAAATACAATAACATGAGCTACTATTAGCACAGCTAGTGAAGGCTTCACCTACTATTAGGCCCAGAGTGCCAACAGAGTGAACATGAACTATCAATACAATAACATGAGCTACTATTAGCACAGCTAGTGAAGGCTTCACCTACAATAATGCCCAGGGTGCCAACAGAGTGAACGTGAACTATCAATACAATAACATGAGCTACTATTAGCACAGCTAGTGAAGGCTTCACCTACAATAAGGCCCAGAGTGCCAACAGAGTGAACATGAACTATCAATACAATAACAAGAGCTACTATTAGCACAGCTAGTGAAGGCTTCACCTACAATACGGCCCAGGGTGCCAACAGAGTGAACATGAACTATCAATACAATAACATGAGCTACTATTAGCACAGCATGACTGAAGGCTTCACCTAACAATAGGGCCCAGAGTGCTAACAGAGTGAACATGAACTATCAATACAATAACATGAGCTACTATTAGCACAGCACGTAGTGAAGGCTTCACCTACAATAGGGCCCAGAGTGCAATAGAAAAACATTAGCTCCTGATAGTACAACACATGGTGTAGACCTATATTAAGAACCAGGGAGGCAGCAGATTGAACCTGAATAATCAATACAATAACCTGAGCTATTGTTAGTATTGCGTATAGTGAAGGCTTCACTTACAATAGGGGCCAGAGTGCCAACAGGGTGAACATGAACAATCAATACAATTACATGAGCTACTGTTAGCACAGCTAGTGAAGGCTTTACCTACAATAGGACCCAGGGTGCCAACAGAGTGAACATGAACTATCAATACAATAACATGAGCTACTGGTAGCACAGCACGTAGTGAAGGCTTCACCTACAATAGGGCCCAGGGTGCCAACAGAGTGAACATGAACTATCAATACAATAACATGAGCTACTATTAGCACGCTGGTGAAGGCTTCACCTACAATAAGGCCCAGAGTGCCAACAGAGTGAACATGAACTATCAATACAACAACATGAGCTAATATTTGCACAGCACATAGTGAAGGCATCGCCTACAATAAGGCCCAGAGTGCCAACAGAGTGAAAATGAACTATCAATACAATAACATGAGCTACTATTAGCACAGCACATAGTGAAGGCTTCACCTACAATAAGGCCCAGGGTGCCAGCAGAGTGAATATGAACTATCAATACAATAACATGAGCTACTGTAAGCACAGCACGTAGTGAAGGCTTCACCTTCAATAGGGTCCAGAGTACCAACAGAGTGAACATGAACTATCAATACAATAGCATGAGCTACTATTAGCACAGCATGACTGAAAGCTTCACCTACAATAGGGCTCAGAGTACCAACAGATTGAACATAATCTACCAATACAATAACATGAGCTACTATTAGCACAGCATGACTGAAGGCTTCACCTACAATAGGGACCAGAGTGCCAACACAGTGAACATGAACTATCAATACAATAACATGAGCTACTATTAGCACAGCACGTAGTGAAGGCTTCACCTACAATAAGACCCAGAGTGCCAACAGAGTGAACATGAACTATCAATACAATAACATGAGCTACTGTTAGCACAGCACGTAGTGAAGGCTTCACCTACAATAAGACCCAGGGTGCCAACAGAGTGAACATGAACTATCAATACAATAACATGAGCTACTATTAGCACAGCACTTAGTGAAGGCTTCGCCTACAATAAGGCCCAGAGTACCAACAGAGTGAATATGAACTATCAATACAATAACGTGAGCTACAACTAGCACAGCACGTAGTGAAAGCTTCACCTACAATAGGGCCCAGAGTGCCTACAGGGTGAACATGAACCATCAATACAATAACATTAGCTACTATTAGCTGAGCTAATGAAGGCTTCACCTACAATAGGGCCCAGAGTGCCAACAGAGTGAACATGAACTATCAAAACAATAACATGAGCTACTATTAGCACAGCACATAGTGAAGGCTTCACCTACAATAGGGCCCAGGGTGCCAACAGAGTGAACATGAACTATCAATAGAATAACATTAGCTACTATTAGCACAGCAGATAGTGAAGACTTCGCCTACAATAAGGCCCAGGGTGCCAACAGAGTGAACATGAACTATCAATACAATAACATGAGCTACTATTAGCACAGCACATAGTGAAGGCTTCACCTACAATAGGGCCCAGGGTGCCAACAGAGTGAACATGAACTATCAATAGAATAACATTAGCTACTATTAGCACAGCAGATAGTGAAGACTTCGCCTACAATAAGGCCCAGGGTGCCAACAGAGTGAACATGAACTATCAATACAATAACATGAGCTACTGTTAGCACAGCTAGTGAAGGCTTCACCTACAATAGGGCCCAGGGTGCCAACAGAGTGAACATGAACTATCAATACAATACCATGAGCTACTGTTAGCACAGCATGTAGTGAAGGCTTCACCTGCAATAAGGCCCAGGGTGCCAACAGAGTGAACATGAACTATCAATACAATAAGATGAGCTACTATTAGCACAGCAGATAGTGAAGACTTCGCCTACAATAAGGCCCAGGGTGCCAACAGAGTGAACATGAACTATCAATACAATACCATGAGCTACTGTTAGCACAGCATGTAGTGAAGGCTTCACCTGCAATAAGGCCCAGAGTGCCAACTGAGTGAATATGAACTATCAATACAATAACATGAGCTACTGTTAGCACAGCTAGTGAAGGCTTCACCTACAATAAGGCCCAGGGTGTCAACACAGTGAACATGAACTATCAATACAATACCATGAGCTACTGTTAGCACAGCACATAGTGAAGGCTTCACCTACAATAAGGCCCAGGGTGTCAACACAGTGAACATGAACTATCAATACAATAACATGAGCTACTATTAGCACAGCATGTAGTGAAGGCTTCACCTACAATAAGGCCCAGAGTGCCAACAGAGTGAACATGAACTATCAATACAATAACATGAGCTACTGTTAGCACAGCATGTAGTGAAGGCTTCACCTGCAATATGGCCCAGAATGCCAACTGAGTGAATATGAACTATCAATACAATAACATGAGCTACTATTAGCACAGCTAGTGAAGGCTTCACCTACAATAAGGCCCAGGGTGCCAGCAGAGTGACGTGGATTATCAAAACAATACCGGTAGCATTTGTTACTGTTAAATATTCAAATAGAGCAGAAATAGTAATCAAAAATTACAACCTAAACAAGAATATTCATAGAATTATAAGAGAGGCAATGTAGATTCTATAATTACCTTTATTTGATGCTCCTCTTTAATAGCCAAGATTTCTTCTCCAAATTTATCACCAGTGTCATCCAGGAAGGTATCGGTGGGTAAGTGCCCGTTTGACTCCTGGGAAGGACAGTATTATACAAGCATGACGTAATAGCAATCCTAAGTAACGAGTAACACACGATGGAAAAGTTAACCTTGCTTGTCAATGCTCATCAATAATATTGCAATAATATGTAGAATTAAAATATAACTTACAACTTTAGCGAATTCATCCATTGGATAAAACCATTCTGCCTCACTTTTGATGATTGGTTTTTTCTCCATAATATTCAGGAAACTAGAACCAGAACACCGTACGAGAACACCAAAGCAAAAGTAGTATTGCATATGCAATCCAAATAAAACAATTCAGGTGCGCATCGAGAAAGAAATGTTTCATTTGGCAATAACGGGCTTTTACGCATGACTTGATGTATGTGAGTAATGTCCTGTGAATTAATATCAATAAATTATTGAGACAATGAATAAAATGAGAAAATTAATGGGGCCAGCAGTGAAATCCCAAGAAGCCTATACACGAATCGAACATATTATTATAAGTTCGGGGTCAGGCGAAGCGAATCTGAATCTGATTGGCAGAAGTGACTATAACAGACGCTATTTTTTATAGTTATTTTTGTTTTAAGGTGTGGAACTACGAGGCCATCTGCCCCTATAGCTGACGCTAACCATGCGGCTGAACAAAGTTGAGTACAAGTTAACTCAACCAACTAAACGAGCTTTTAGAATTCTGCAAATGTTGCATACAGACATTAAGAAAGTACGTACAATTTGTGAGTACAGAATCCTCTCCGCGTTACAAGACGCCCTGTTCAATGTAAATACTATAACTCCCCTCAATGTACGAAAGTGATTGATAGATATTCTTATGCCTCACAAGGGAGAACATGTATGTTGTCGCAATAAGGATATTTCCAGTTACAGATCGATACCCCTGTATCCTCGACAATCGGCGGAAAGTACAGTAATGTATATCCAATACAATTATTCCTGGCCTGGCTACCAACAGCGGCAGCTAAGCATTGTTGCCAACCATTGTTGGGCAAAGTAAGAAAAAGATACCCTCCCAAATGGAGCAGTTTAAATTAGATTTTCAAATTTTGTTGGAAATTATATTTTTTTAACATACACCGATAACAGTTATCATTAAATAGACTTCTTTACTTTTCCATTAAAAACTCCCCGCCTATTGAAATGATTTCTCATGTGATGTAGCCTACTTAATAGCATTTAGTAGGCTACACTAGCACCCCGATTCTGTAACTTCACTCCTCAACAATCCACCAACATGGTTACGACGGAATCGTAACCATAGGCATAACAACAAATGGCTAGCGAGGCTCAAAGTGGTATTCTCTAAGGCACCTTGTTATGACGCTTGTTAAGAGTTCAGGATCAGGATTTCATAGCCATCTTCATAGTACGAAAGTCTTCCACTAGATGACGGGTAAATCGATTGGCGAGTTATTTCAACGTATTTCAACCAATTTTATATCGCAATTAGCTTGCATCATTTTAATTTTTTCGCCTATTATGGTGTTTTATTTATCGTATGCATTGACCATTCATACGGATTACTTCAACCTGATAGATACGGTACACCTAACCCCATTTGCGAAAACATTTACGCTGTCTGTTCACATGAATATCTATTTCAGTTAGGATTTTCTTTAGCTACTGCCTTAATTAATACCTCATTTTATTTAGGAGTACCTATTTATAGTATTCAACGGATACTGTTTTCCAGAGGATCATGTCAACCTTATACACCCAACTCCCTTTAGAAGAGAAATGACATTGCCTGTACACATAAATATTCATTTTAGTTTGGGCCGATAACCTAGATGTTAGGCCCCTTAAAACAACAATTATCATCATCATTATCATCATCATCATTTTAGTTTAGTAGGAATCAAATAGTGTTGTTGTCTGGTTTATTACAACATGAACTGTAATTGCACTCATTAATTGCACCCATTCCAGGTTCCGTATTGACCATGTTAACATGAAGTATAACATAAATTTCTCGCCAAATCAATACTTTTTACTTACATAAATATTCTACAGGTACATGTTTCGAAAACACATAATGTTTTCTTCCTCAGCCCACTTATTGGTGTAAAACACAGAATAAATGTGAACTGTGTTTTTGTTATTTAGTGAGGTTATCGATGTTATATGATGTTTTACACCAATAAGTGGGCTGAGGAAGAAAACATTATGTGTTTTCGAAACATGTACCTGTAGAATTTTTTTGTAAGTAAAAAGTATTGATTTGGCGAGAAAGTTATGTTATACTTCATGATAACATGAACTGCACCAGAAACTTAAGTTAAGATAAATGTTTTATGTGACCAGTAAGCTATTGGGCAACTTACCTGTAGGCCAAATAGACTACTGAGAGCAGTTTAACACATGAACGACAATGCCGTTAAGAATAGGTGTATAAATTTAGAACAATGCTCAAAAATCTCCAAGAATGAGGTATTAACTCATTGGGCTGTAACACAATAGAAGTTAATGGGGGTAATCTAGTATGTCAGTTTTTCTTCATGGTAGGCCTACTGTAGTGTTAATATGAAATAGTCTGTTCTAGTCAGAACACCAAATTGCTCCTCTGGATGCAGCCAAGAGAGTCAAAGAGTGATTTAATGGTCCATCGTAATACCAGCCTTCAATAATAAACCAGAACAAGTGCCCTGCAGGTAAAACTGGGCTGGCAAGAAGTCCATGGAAATTGTAGGAAGCTGAGATCAGGATCATTTCGACTGCAGTTTAGTATTGTTCTCCTTAAAGGTACTTCTCACATTAAGAACTGTGAGCAGAAAGGAGTGGGGTATGGGTGCATTATGTGGATCTGTTGCACCTGGAATGATGAAGAGCAGCTCATGCCACTGGAACTACCCATAGAATCCGTTACACCCATCAATTTATAAGTCTAGAACTGTTGCATACATAAGCCTACAGGTACATGTTCAGTTATAAGTTTGCAAATTAGTAGAAAGAATCTGTAGGCCACTGTTGTGCTTCCAACTCCTTATCCTTGAACCAAACTACATTCTACATTTTAGCAATATTTACCACTTAATGGAATTTATTCCATTTTTCTTCAGATTGTTATTTATTAGTCTTTTTTAAAATTAAATGTATTCTACCTAGCCTAATCCCTTCTCCCTTCGGCTCTATATGGCCCTAGGCCTAGGGCCTATTGGTTCTAGTGGGAACAGCTGGTGTTAGGACTAGAAGCAGTTCAGGAAGCAAGGCTCAAATCATACACAATGTTTTCTTTAACAAATTATTATTCAAATAGAAAACTTAATTTATAACATAAAATTAAACATATGAAAATACACAAGTTTACAGATCATTGGTAATGCACCTCTGGAATGTATCTCATTGTAGAGATAGCAAAATTCAGTTTCTTTCTTCATGTTCTCGCTCAGACCAGGGCACTGGGAGGTATTTCACAGACGTTTTGGCAGACAATCCTGGAAAACTGACACTAAGGAAAGTCTAACCTCATTTCATGCAATGTATGAACCATCTTCAGTTTACAGATTAATACTTACTTACTTACTTAATTCCTGCCGCTCATTCCGGAGCATAGGGCCTTGGCGAAATTTCTCCACGCAGTACGGTTCCTGGCCATTCTCTTCACTTGACTCCAGTTCTTGTCCACCTCTGCAATTTCATTTTCGATTGTCCTCTTCCAGGTCTTTTTAGGTCGACCTCGCTTCCTGGCGCCTTGAGGATTCCAGTCTAGCGCCGCCCTCTCAATAGCTCCGTCTGGCTTCCTTAGTGTGTGACCAATCCAGCGCCATTTCCTCTCCTTGATCTGGATGCTAATCGGTTTTTGATTGGTGATGGTCCAAAGATCTTCATTTGAGATTATGTCCGGCCACCTCACATTCATGATGCGACGCAGACATCTGTTAATGAACACCTGTAGCTGGTTGTTGATCGGTTTTGTGACTTTCCATGTTTCACAGCCGTAGAGAAGAATCGACTTTACGTTGCTATTGAAAAGGCGGAGCTTGGTCTTCCTGGAAATGTTTCTATTTCTCCATATGGGGTAGAGCTGGACAAAGGTACCATTTGCCTTCCTGATACGGCTTCGAACATCTTCCTCTGCTCCCCATCATTTGTGACTATACTTCCAAGGTAGAGGAAGGACTCAACTCGCTCAATGTCCTTTCCGTTGACTGTCAAACTAGTCGTGATGTCAGAATTTATCCTCATCTCTTTGGTCTTGTTGGTGTTGATCATCAGTCCTGCACGTTCTGCTTCTCTCTGCAACCTCCCCAGCTTATCTTCTATTAATAATTAACAATCTCATTTATTACCCAGTTAGGCAGATGACCTAGATGTAGTTAGTCATTTCGATCACAACTAAGAGTAAAATTAAGTTACCCCGCAAATTATACAAGTGTGCATTAATTCGGTAGACCTGCATAATAAAAGCCTCCAAATGAACCTCATAGTTCACATGTTAGACCGGAGTTTGCCAGTCAGAGTAATCAAGTCGTTGACATAAGCGAACAGCTGACGTGTCTTGCCTCTCATTTACAATGCATTACCAGGTGCTTAGTCACAGAATGATGGTATTCGATGTGATATGAAACATATTGCAGGCAGCTTCCACACCAAGAGATAGTAGGTTCGAATGCGACTTTAATCATTGGCATTTTAAAATTGTTGAAATACGATAACTCCCCAGTCCTCAGTGTCTGCTGAGGCTGTTAGAATTGAAGCTAAATATGACAATCACTTTAATTACACTGATGCATTTGAAGCCAGCTCGATACGGAATCGAACCTCTTCGAACTGTTAGGCAAACCCACACATAAAGTATGCAGAACACTGACGTCCCAGACGACATTCTCTGCAACCTTTCGCTCGTGTACGGTATGTGTGAACGTATAAGACTATTAGTGGTTCGAATCCGACTGTCGGCAGCCCTGCAGATGGTTGTCCGTCGTTTCCCATTTGCCACCACGCACATGCTGGGGCTCTACCTTAATTAAGTCCATGGCCGTATCATTCTGCGCGTACCCTCTTCTATCCCATTGTCACCATTCGACCTATCTTTGTCGGTGCAACGTAAATAATAATAACATAATAATAATAATAATACTGTATTAATATAGATTATTCACCACCCCCATCTCTGATACGCCTTTGGCTACTGGGGAGGATGTAATACTGTCGAGAATATTAACAAACATATGTTCCTGCAACGGAACAAATTAATCACTTTTAAGCACCTACTGTTGCCGCGCCATTGTACGAAGAACGTGTTGTGACCCGTCGCCTTCGTTCTGTGCACTCCAATGATGTTCTGTAGGCAGTTTGAATATTCTGGGGAGACACACAAACACAGATTGTGGCTGTCTCCACATTACAGATACAGATTGAAGGGGTTATATGCACAAACTACCACTGCAGTGCTCAGCAAACACAGGACGGGCCGGTACCGCCTAGCACAATACTCGAAACACAGCCTTCTTGAGGTTTCTGGGCTGATAAGAACACGCCGATAGGTCGCGGCGCGCTCAAAAGCTCGTGCAATGTTAGAACAAGTTCGAACTCTGACGTCATCTGTTCGAGCAGCTCGAGCCGGGCTCAAGCACATCACTAACACTGTCCTCCTAGCAGTGCGCATATTGACCACTGCAGCGCTGAGTTCCCACCTAACATTAACATGTAATAGCATTGCTATCGCAAGCTGAAACCAGCAGAAATGTACCTATACACTATATTCAGTGTACATGAATACACATTGTTGAGTACAATGAAGTAAAATATAAGATATGTTCATCTTTTAGTAATAGGAGTTCGTTAGAACTGCAGATTTCGCTTATTAGATAGCACGCACACTGTCTGGTATGTACAAGAGTACGGTACAGTAGATGGTTTCACTGAATATTTTTACCAGCGTACCATAGTGTTTCAGTGAAAAATAACAACGTTTCTTCATGTTTGTGATTCATTCTTCTCATAATTTGTTTTTCTTCTCAAGACGTAGTCTCATGTCATTGGTGTAGTTAGCGACAGAGCAGTTTTATCCTGCTCAGTTTCTCAGGATGATCACTTACTCCACACTGTAGAACATGATTTTTAGCAACATGTGGCAACAGTATTCTAGTTAATGTTTGTGCTATTCATGGACTGCTCAGCGTAACCGATATTATTTCGTCTGTTACATCTTCCAGGGAAACAAAACCTGGCTTATGATACCGGAGACCACCTCTCCATCTGTATTTGAATTTCAAATTAGTGACATTACTGAAGATGGACTCTTGATACCAAGGGGCAGTTGACCTCGCTGTTCCGTCACTTAAAACAATAACTAACTCGGGATACCACTAATTTTATCAAACACTCTTGACATGATATAGGTAGTCTATGGTCTTCAGCCCGTTGTTATTGTTGTTTCTTCAGGAGCATTGCAACATCGTGGTCATGTATCCCCGTATTCTTGGGTGTATGTAGAATTAGTCTGATAATCTGTGTCACTGTAATGTCTGTAATAGTTTGCGTATTTGTAATTTAGGTAAAATTTGGGTTGGAAGCGGCAGTGCCCTTAAATTAGGTACCGGTACCATCCCGGCATTTGCCTGGCATATAAGTGGGAAACACTTCTAGAATAGCTGAGGTAGGAATCGAACCCGCCTCTTCTTAGGTTTGCCTAATGAGGCTGAGTGTACCCCGTTCCAGCCCTCAGAACCAGTAATCGAACTCGGGCCTCCGCAGTGACTGCCAAGAATGCTAGCCACTACGCAACGAGGCGGACTCGACATCTCGTACCAAATACCCTCCAATATAGCCCATTGCAGCTCTCGTTATAGAAATTTGGTCATTTAGTCCCGTGTCTGCCACCCTGTGCCATTGCGGCGTGTGCATTTGTAATTCCGGTGATGATTTGGAAGGTGACCTTTAATTTAGGAACCATCCTGGCATTTGCCTGGAGTAGAAGTGGGAAACTACGGAAAACCTGTCCAGGAAGGATGAGATGGGAATCTTACCCACCTCTTCTCAGTTTTACCTCATGAAGCTGAGTGTAATCCGTTCCAGCCCTCAGACCAGAATTAAATTTCTTGACAGAGCCTGGATTCTAGCATGGATCTCTGGAGGGCGACAACCAAGAATGCTAGCCACTTCACGACGGGGTCAGGTATCATCATCATAAGAACTGGAGCAATAATACAAGATCACCTAGTTTTCAGTCGCATGGTCAGCGTAGGCTAAATACCTTGTCTTATTGCTTTAATCCATAATTTCCTAGTTGGCGCTGGACTAGGAAATTCAAGAAAACTAGTTCCGGGAACATTATTTCTAGAGCCTTGTTTACAAAACGGCATTCAACAGTATACCATCGTAATGCAATAGCCTTATTTCAGTAATATAACTTGATTCGTGCATACACAAATGTGTATAAATACCGCCAACTGAATTGATCATGTAGGGGGGTATGCAGCGCCTCTAGCGGCAAATATAGCATCTGCAGGGCGGTCAGCTCCCAGAGGCCATTGGGCAGGCTTTTTATTATCGGAGGCTAAGTACCAGGTTGTTAAAACTGTGAGAACTCGGGAACATTTGTGAATCAAACAGCGTGTTGTTAATTCCTCGTAAGAACATCTAGCAGCACTTAAATTTGGTATAAATAACCAAGACTCAACGGTAAACATTCAGAAGAGGTACATTTCAGTACAAAATTCTTAAAGTACTGAAATTAATAATAATAATGTTAATGGTTTTACGTCCCTTTTAACTACTGTGGCTTTTAGAGACGCCGGAGTTCCGGAATTTTGCCCCGAAGGGGATATTTATCGTGCCAGTAAATCTACTGACACGGCTCCCTCGCATTTGCGCACCCTCTGCGCCAGAATACGAACCTGCAACCTTGGGCCCAGCAAGCGAGAACGTTACCGCTGAGCCTCGCTGCAGTCAGTATTGACATTAACCAAATCACCTGAATTAATAGTCGGTTAAATATCTGGAGATGACGTAGTAATAGAAGTTTAATCCTCTGCTATCCGAGACCCACCCAGCCATCCCAAATATGAACACAACTTATATAGGCAAAATTCCAGCAGATTCAGCCGTTTTTACCATCATGTACCATATTGCCAACCCCACGCATTCGGTACTATATTGCATCCGGCTGACCAATGGCTTTCGCCTACACCAATAATTGTTAGGTAGCAGAGCCACGTTAGCTAATACAGGGTCTTTAGTTTTGCTTGGCAAGGTGATTCCGCTGGACCTTAGCCGGCTGTTACAGGTTGGCGCGCGCGGTCCGGCCGTATTCACACGCTCTTGCTGCGATAGACGTGTGAGCACCAAGCTGATTGGGTGTTTTATAAAGCTACTGTGTACTGTATATCGTATTGCATAGTGTAGTATTGTAATTGTGTATAGTGCTGTAATGCCTTATGTGAAATATCTGTTTCGTGAACGAATATCTGCACAATACGTACACAAAGTGCAGGAAATCGTGCACTAGAACAAGACAAAAGTTTCGAGTGAGATTGAGTGAAATTTCCAGGGAGACCCATTCCTATAAATCGGACAAAACAACAACTTGCTAAGAGATTCAAACGTACAGGTTCAGTAAACAATAAAAATAGATGTCGTTATTTCATTACAGAAGCTAAATTAACCGGAGTAACCGGAAACTTCATATGGAGATGCCAGTAATGTTTGGCAGTGGAAGGGGAACATTTTCAGCATCTTCTGTAAACACGGTGAGTAAAAATGCACGATACTGATTTTAAGTACCGTATTCTGCTGTACATAAGCGGGCGCTGAGCCGTCACTGGCGGAGCGCTTGAGCGAGAATGTCCTTGCCAAGCAAATATAAAGACCCTGTATACACACGTGATGCAGAGATCTCGATCCAGGCTGAGCAACCGATGCAGTCCGTGCCTTGTAATGCTATCTCGATGCTGTATGTGACATCAGGCGCATATGGTTTCACTCACGAGCTAGAGCTGGCAAGCGTGATTTAGAGCTCTCGATGTTGTATCGAGACATCAGGCGCTTGCTGTGTGCAGTTCCTCGCCTGTAGTCTGTTTGCCCGCCGATCACTGTGCTTGCCACGGTGGGTGAACGATTATCGTGTCGGTCTACCAACATCAAGCTTGCAGGTTCGCTCCTGGCCGCGGTAAGGCCGGTATTACAGTAACAAAGGAATTTTATAAAACTGAACTTTTATAAAAGTTATACAAAGCAATCATCGCACCATTAAACTACATCAATTATTTTATCATAATTCAGCAAAATGGATGAAGGACAGTTCCTTGTTCACTTTATGGTAGTTGAAATTCTGTGATGGCAATACCGTTATATACAAGAAACGGAATGACAAAGTGAACGTCTATGGGTTAAACCACGGGTCGCACGAGTAAAATCTTGGTGAACACGCTGCAGTACGAGGACTTGAAAAATGGCAATAATATTTAATTGTTAATAATTATGAAGAATTGAATGATGATGCGTTCCAAACAACCACTGCCCGAGCAAATAACATTGAAACATACGAAATAAAAAGTAAGAAATAAGTGGAAATCGATCCTTGATCATATCGCACGGGAGTCGAGCGCTCTAGCCCTTCCGCCAACCAACCACTTGCTCTCGATCCTTGATCATATCGCACGGGAGTCGAGCGCTCCAGCCCTTCCGCCAACCAACCACTTGCTCTCGATCTTTGATCATATCGCACGGGAGTCGAGCGCTCTAGCCCTTCCGCCAACCAACCACTTGCTCTCGATCCTTGATCATATCGCACGGGAGTCGAGCGCTCCAGCCCTTCCGCCAACCAACCACTTGCTCTCGATCCTTGATCATATCGCACGGGAGTCGAGCGCTCTAGCCCTTCCGCCAACCAACCACTTGCTCTCGATCCTTGATCATATCGCACGGGAATCGAGCGCTCTAGCCCTTCCGCCAACCAACCACTTGCTCTCGATCCTTGATCATATCGCACGGGGGTCGAGCGCTCTGGCCCTTCCGCCAACCAACCACTTGCTCTCGATCCTTGATCATATCGCACGGGAGTCGAGCGCTCTGGCCCTTCCGCCAACCAACCACTTGCTCTCGATCCTTGATCATATCGCACGGGAGTCGAGCGCTCTGGCCCTTCCGCCAACCAACCACTTGCTCTCGATCCTTGATCATATCGCACGGGAGTCGAGCGCTCCAGCCCTTCCGCCAACCAACCACTTGCTCTCGATCCTTGGTCATATCGCACGGGAGTCGAGCTCTAGCCCTTCCGCCAACCAACCACTTGCTCTCGATCCTTGGTCATATCGCACGGGAGTCGAGCGCTCTAGCCCTTCCGCCAACCAACCACTTGCTCTCGATCCTTGGTCATATCGCACGGGAGTCGAGCTCTAGCCCTTCCGCCAACCAACCACTTGCTCTCGATCCTTGGTCATATCGCACGGGAGTCGAGCGCTCCAGCCCTTCCGCCAACAAACCATTTGCTCTCGATCCTTGGTCATATCGCACGGGAGTCGAGCGCTCTAGCCCTTCCGCCAACCAACCACTTGCTCTCGATCCTTGGTCATATCGCACGGGAGTCGAGCGCTCTAGCCCTTCCGCCAACCAACCATTTGCTCTCGATCTTTGATCATATCGCACGGGAGTCGAGCGCTCCAGCCCTTCCGCCAACCAACCACTTGCTCTCGATCCTTGATCATATCGCACGGGAGTCGAGCGCTCCAGCCCTTCCGCCAACCATCCACTTGCTCTCGATCCTTGATCATATCGCACGGGAGTCGAGCGCTCTAGCCCTTCCGCCAACCAACCACTTGCTCTCGATCCTTGATCATATCGCACGGGAGTCGAGCGCACTAGCCCTTCCGCCGACCAACCACTTGCTCTCGATCCATGATCATATCGCACGGGAGTCGAGCGCTCCAGCCCTTCCGCCAACCATCCACTTGCTCTCGATCCTTGATCATATCGCACGGGAGCCGAGCGCTCTAGCCCTTCCGCCAACCAACCACTTGCTCTCGATCCATGATCATATCGCACGGGAGTCGAGCGCTCTAGCCCTTCCGCCAACCAACCACTTGCTCTCGATCCATGATCATATCGCACGGGAGTCGAGCGCTCCAGCCCTTCCGCCAACCATCCACTTGCTCTCGATCCTTGATCATATCGCACGGGAGTCGAGCGCTCTAGCCCTTCCGCCAACCAACCACTTGCTCTCGATCCTTGATCATATCGCACGGGAGTCGAGCGCTCCAGCCCTTCCGCCAACCAACCACTTGCTCTCGATCCTTGGTCATATCGCACGGGAGTCGAGCGCTCTAGCCCTTCCGCCAACCAACCACTTGCTCTCGATCCATAATCATATCGCAC
Source organism: Meconema thalassinum (assembly GCA_946902985.2). Lineage (NCBI taxonomy): Eukaryota > Metazoa > Arthropoda > Insecta > Orthoptera > Tettigoniidae > Meconema > Meconema thalassinum. The sequence continues at coordinate 50,234,749 of OX336388.2, read as the reverse complement.
GGGAGTCGAGCGCTCCAGCCCTTCCGCCAACCAACCACTTGCTCTCGATCCTTGGTCATATCGCACGGGAGTCGAGCGCTCCTGCCCTTCCGCCAACCAACCATTTGCTTTCGATCCTTGATCATATCGCACGGGAGTCGAGCGCTCTAGCCCTTCCGCCAACCAACCACTTGCTCTCGATCCTTGATCATATCGTACGGGAGTCGAGCGCTCTAGCCCTTCCGCCAACCAACCACTTGCTCTCGATCCTTGGTCATATCGCATGAGAGTCGAGCGCTCTAGCCCTTCCGCCAACCAACCACTTGCTCTCGATCCTTGATCATATCGCACGAGAGTCGAGCGCTCTAGCCCTTCCGCCAACCAACTACTTGCTCTCGATCCTTGGTCATATCGCACGGGAGCCGAGCAATCTAGCCCTTCCGCCAACCAACCACTTGCTCTCGATCCTTGGTCATATCGCACGAGAGTCGAGCGCTCTAGCCCTTCCGCCAACCAACCACTTGTTCTCGATCCTTGATCATATCGCACGGGAGTCGAGCGCTCTAGCCCTTCCGCCAACCAACCAATTGTTCTCGATCCTTGATCATATCGCACGGGAGTCGAGCGCTCCAGCCCTTCCGCCAACCAACCACTTGCTCTCGATCCTTGATCATATCGCACGTGAGTCGAGCGCTCCAGCCCTTCCGCCAACCAACCACTTGCTCTCGATCCTTGATCATATCGCACGGGAGTCGAGCGCTCCAGCCCTTCCGCCAACCAATCATTTGCTCTCGATCCTTGGTCATATCGCACGGGAGTCGAGCGCTCTAGCCCTTCCGCCAACCAACCATTTGCTCTCGATCCTTGATCATATCGCACGGGAGTCGAGCACTCTAGCCCTTCCGCCAACCAACCACTTGCTCTCGATCCTTGGTCATATCTCACGGGAGTCGAGCGCTCTAGCCCTTCCGCCAACCAACCACTTGCTCTCGATCCTTGGTCATATCTCACGGGAGTCGAGCACTCTAGCCCTTCCGCCAACCAACCACTTGCTCTCGATCGTTGGTCATATCGCACGGGAGTCGAGCGCTCTAGCCCTTCCGCCAACCAACCATTTGCTTTCGATCCTTGATCATATCGCACGGGAGTCGAGCGCTCTAGCCCTTCCGCCAACCAACCACTTGCTCTCGATCCTTGATCATATCGTACGGGAGTCGAGCGCTCTAGCCCTTCCGCCAACCAACCACTTGCTCTCGATCCTTGGTCATATCGCACGAGAGTCGAGCGCTCTAGTCCTTCCGCCAACCAACCACTTGCTCTCGATCCTTGATCATATCGCACGAGAGTCGAGCGCTCTAGCCCTTCCGCCAACCAACTACTTGCTCTCGATCCTTGGTCATATCGCACGGGAGCCGAGCAATCTAGCCCTTCCGCCAACCAACCACTTGCTCTCGATCCTTGGTCATATCGCACGAGAGTCGAGCGCTCTAGCCCTTCCGCCAACCAACCACTTGTTCTCGATCCTTGATCATATCGCACGGGAGTCGAGCGCTCTAGCCCTTCCGCCAACCAACCAATTGTTCTCGATCCTTGATCATATCGCACGGGAGTCGAGCGCTCCAGCCCTTCCGCCAACCAACCACTTGCTCTCGATCCTTGATCATATCGCACGTGAGTCGAGCGCTCCAGCCCTTCCGCCAACCAACCACTTGCTCTCGATCCTTGATCATATCGCACGGGAGTCGAGCGCTCCAGCCCTTCCGCCAACCAATCATTTGCTCTCGATCCTTGGTCATATCGCACGGGAGTCGAGCGCTCTAGCCCTTCCGCCAACCAACCATTTGCTCTCGATCCTTGATCATATCGCACGGGAGTCGAGCGCTCTAGCCCTTCCGCCAACCAACCACTTGCTCTCGATCCTTGGTCATATCTCACGGGAGTCGAGCGCTCTAGCCCTTCCGCCAACCAACCACTTGCTCTCGATCCTGGGTCATATCTCACGGGAGTCGAGCACTCTAGCCCTTCCGCCAACCAACCACTTGCTCTCGATCCTTGATCATATCGCACGGGAGTCGAGCACTCTAGCCCTTCCGCCAACCAACCACTTGCTCTCGATCCTTGATCATATCACACGGGAGTCGAGCGCTCCAGCCCGTCCGCCAACCAACCACCTGCTCTCGATCCTTGGTCATATCGCACGGGAGTCGAGCGCTCTAGCCCTTCCGCCAACCAACCACTTGCTCTCGATCCTTGATCATATCGCACGGGAGTCGAGCACTCAAGCTCTTCCGCCAACCAACCACTTGCTCTCGATCCTTGATCATATCGCACGAGAGTCGAGCGCTCTAGCCCTTCCGCCAACCAACCACTTGCTCTCGATCCTTGATCATATCGCACGGGAGTCGAGCGCTCTAGCCCTTCCGCCAACCAACCACTTGCTCTCGATCCTCGGTCATATCGCACGGGAGTCGAGCGCTCCAGCCCTTCCGCCAACCAACCACTTGCTCTCGATCCTTGATCATATCGCACGGGAGTCGAGCGCTCTAGCCCTTCCGCCAACAAACCACTTGCTCTCGATCCTTGATCATATCGCACGGGAATTGAGCACTCTAGCCCTTCCGCCAACCAACCACTTGCTCTCGATCCTTGATCATATCGCACGGGAGTCGAGCTCTCCAGCCCTTCCGCCAACCAACCACTTGCTCTCGATCCTTGATCATATCGCTCGGGAGTCGAGCGCTCTAGCCCTTCCGCCAACCAACCACTTGCTCTCGATCCCTGGTCATATCGCTCGGGTGTCGAGCACTCAAGCCCTTCCGCCAACCAACCACTTGCTCTCGATCCTTGGTCATATCGCTCGGGAGTCGAGCGCTCTAGCCCTTGCGCCAACCAACCACTTGCTCTCGATCCTTGATCATTTCGCACGGGAGTCGAGCGCTCTAGCCCTTCCGCCAACCAACCACTTGCTCTCGATCCTTGATCATATCGCACGGGAGTCGAGCGCTCTAGCCCTTCCGCCAACCAACCACATGCTCTCGATCCTTGATCATATCGCACGAGAGTCGAGCGCTTTAGCCCTTCCGCCAACCAACCACTTGCTCTCGATCCATGATCATATCGCACGGGAGTCGAGCGCTCTAGCCCTTCCGCCATCCAGCCACTTGCTCTCGATCCTTGATCATATCGCTCGGGAGTCGAGCGCTCTAGCCCTTCCGCCAACCAAACACTTGCTCTCGATCCTTGATCATATCGCTCGGGAGTCGACCGCTCTAGCCCTTCCGCCAACCAACCACTTGCTCTCGATCCTTGATCATATCGCACGGGAGTCGAGCGCTCTAGCCCTTCCGCCAACCAACCACTTGCTCTCGATCCTTGATCATATCGCACGGGAGTCGAGCGCTCCAGCCCTTCCGCCAACCAACCACTTGCTCTCGATCCTTGATCATATCGCACGGGAGTCGAGCGCTCTAGCCCTTCCACCAACCAACCATTTGCTCTCGATCCTTGGTCATATCGCACTGGAGTCGAGTGCTCTAGCCCTTCCGCCAACCAACCACTTGCTCTCGATCCTTGATCTTATCGCACGGGAGTTGAGCGCTCCAGCCCTTCCGCCAATCAACCACTTGCTCTCGATCCTTGGTCATATCGCACGGGGATCGAGTGCTCTAGCCCTTCCGCCAACCAACCATTTGCTCTCGATCCTTGGTCATATCGCACGGGAGTCGAGTGCTCTAGCCCTTCCGCCAACCAACCACTTGCTCTCGATCCTTGATCATATCGCACGGGAGTCGAGTGCTCTAGCCCTTCCGCCAACCAACCACTTGCTCTCGATCCTTGATCATATCGCACGGGAGTCGAGTGCTCTAGCCCTTCCGCCAACCAACCACTTGCTCTCGATCCTTGATCATATCGCACGGGAGTCGAGCTCTAGCCCTTCCGCCAACCAACCATTTGCTCTCGATCCTTGGTCATATCGCACGGGAGTCGAGCGCTCTAGCCCTTCCGCCAACCAACCACTTGCTCTCGATCCTTGATCATATCGCACGGGAGTCGAGCTCTAGCCCTTCCGCCAACCAACCACTTGCTCTCGATCCTTGATCATATCGCAAGGGAGTCGAGCGCTCTAGCCCTTCCGCCAACCAACAACTTGCTCTCGATCCTTGGTCATATCGCACGGGAGTCGAGCTCTAGCCCTTTCGCCAACCAACCACTTGCTCTCGATCCTTGATCATATCGCAAGGGAGTCGAGCGCTCTAGCCCTTCCGCCAACCAACAACTTGCTCTCGATCCTTGATCATATCGCACGGGAGTCGAGCTCTAGCCCTTCCGCCAACCAACCACTTGCTCTCGATCCTTGATCATATCGCAAGGGAGTCGAGCGCTCTAGCCCTTCCGCCAACCAACCACTTGCTCTCGATCCTTGATCATATCGCACGGGAGTCGAGTGCTCTAGCCCTTCCGCCAACCAACCACTTGCTCTCGATCCTTGATCATATCGCACGGGAGTCGAGCGCTCTAGCCCTTCCGCCAACCAACCACTTGCTCTCGATCCTTGATCATATCGCACAGGAGTCGAGCGCTCTAGCCATTCCGCCAACCAACAACTTGCTCTCGATCCTTGGTCATATCGCACGGGAGTCGAGCGATCTAGCCCTTCCGCCAACCAACCACTTGCTCTCGATCCTTGGTCATATCGCACGGGAGTCGAGCGCTCTAGCCCTTCTGCCAACCAACTACTTGCTCTCGATCCTTGATCATATCGCACGTGAGTCGAGTGCTCTAGCCCTTCCGCCAACCAACCACTTGCTCTCCATCCTTGATCATATTACACGGGAGTCGAGCGCTCCAGCCCTTCCGCCAACCAACCACTTGCTCTCGATCCTTGATCATATCGCACGGGAGTCGAGCGCTCCAGCCCTTCCGCCAACCAACCACTTGCTCTCGATCCTTGATCATATCGCACGGGAGTCGAGCGCTCTAGCCCTTCCGCAAACCAACCACTTGCTCTCGATCCTTGATCATATCGCACGGGAGTCGAGCGCTCTAGCCCTTCCGCCAACCAACCACTTGCTCTCGATCCTTGGTCATATCGCACGGGAGTCGAGCGCTCTAGCCCTTCCGCCAACCAACCACTTCCTCTCGATCCTTGATCATATCGCACGGGAGTCGAGCACTCTAGCCCTTTCGCCAACCAACCACTTGCTCTCGATCCTTGGTCATATCGCACGGGAGTCGAGCGCTCTAGCCCTTCCGCCAACCAACCACTTGCTCTCGATCCTTGATCATATCGCACGGGAGTCGAGCACTCTAGCCCTTCCGCCAACCAACCACTTGCTCTCGATCCTTGGTCATATCGCACGGGAGTCGAGCGCTCTAGCCCTTCCGCCAACCAAATACTTGCTCTCGATCCTTGATCATATCGCACGTGAGTCGAGTGCTCTAGCCCTTCCGCCAACCAACCACTTGCTTTCGATCCTTGGTCATATCGCACGAGAGTCGAGCGCTCCAGCCCTTCCGCCAACCAACCACTTGCTCTCGATCCTTGATCATATCGCTCGGGAGTCGAGCGCTCTAGCCCTTCCGCCAACCAACCACTTGCTCTCGATCCTTGGTCATATCGCACGGGAGTCGAGCGCTCTAGGACTTCCGCCAACCAACCACTTGCTCTCGATCCTTGATCATATCGCACGGGAGTCGAGCGCTCTAGCCCTTCCGCCAACCATCCACTTGCTCTCGATCCTTGATCATATCGCACGTGAGTCGAGCGCTCTAGCCCTTCCGCCAACCAACCACTTGCTCTCGATCCTTGATCATATCGCACGAGAGTCTAGCGATCTAGCCCTTCCGCCAACCAACCACTTGCTCTCGATCCTTGATCATATCGCACGGGAGTCGAGCGCTCTAGCCCTTCCGCCAACCAACCACTTGCTCTCGATCCTGGATCATATCGCTCGGGAGTCGAGCGCTCTAGCCCTTCCGCCAACCAACCACTTGCTCTCGATCCTTGATCATATCGCACGGGAGTCGAGCGCTCCAACCCTTCCGCCAACCAACCATTTGCTCACGATCCTTGGTCATATCGCACGGGAGTCGAGTGCTCTAGCCCTTCCGCCAACCAACCACTTGCTCTCGATCCTTGATCATATCGCACGGGAGTTGAGCGCTCCAGCCCTTCCGCCAACCAACCACTTGCTCTCGATCCTTGGTCATATCGCACGGGAGTCGAGTGCTCTAGTCCTTCCGCCAACCAACCATTTGCTCTCGATCCTTGGTCATATCGCACGGGAGTCGAGTGCTCCAGCCCTTCCGCCAACCAACCTCTTGCTCTCGATCCTTGATCATATCGCACGGGAGTCGAGCGCTTCAGTTCTTCCGCCAACCAACCACTTGCTCTCGATCCTTGATCATATCGCACGGGAGTCGAGTGCTCTAGCCCTTCCGCCAACCAACCACTTGCTCTCGATCCTTGATCATATCGCACGGGAGTCGAGCTCTTGCCCTTCCGCCAACCAACCATTTGCTCTCGATCCTTGGTCATATCGCACGGGATTCGAGCGCTCTAGCCCTTCCGCCAACCAACCACTTGCTCTCGATCCTTGATCATATCGCACGGGTGTCGAGCTCTAGCCCTTCCGCCAACCAACCACTTGCTCTCGATCCTTGATCATATCGCACGGGAGTCGAGCGCTCTACCCCTTCCGCCAACCAACCACTTGCTCTCGATCCTTGATCATATCGCACGGGAGTCGAGCACTCTAGCCCTTCCGCCAACAAACCACTTGCTCTCGATCCTTGATCATATCGCACGGGCGTCGAGCTCTAGCCCATCCGCCAACCAACCACTTGCTCTCGATCCTTGATCATATCGCTCGGGAGTCGAGCGCTCTAGCCCTTCCGCCAACCAACCACTTGCTCTCGATCCTTGGTCATATCGCACGGGAGTCGAGCGCTCTAGCCCTTCCGCCAACCAACCACTTGCTCTCGATCCTTGATCATATCGCACGGGAGTCGAGCGATCTAGCCCTTCCGCCAACCAACCACTTGCTCTCGTTCCTAGATCATATCGCACGTGAGTCGAGCGCTCTTGCCCTTCCGCCAACCAACCACTTGCTCTCGATCCTTGGTCATATCGCACGGGAGTCGAGCGCTCTAGCCCTTCCGCCAACCAACCACTTGCTCTCGATCCTTGATCATATCGCATGGGAGTCGAGCGCTCTAGCCCTTCCACCAACCAACCACTTGCTCTCGATCCTTGGTCATATCGCACGGGAGTCGAGCGCTCTAGCCCTTCCGCCAACCAACCACTTGCTCTCGATCCTTGATCATATCGCACGCGAGTCAAACGCTCGAGCCCTTCCGCCATCCAACCACTTGCTTTCGATCCTTGATCATATCGCACGGGAGTCGAGCGCTCCAGCCCTTCCGCCAACCAACCACTTGCTCTCGATCCTTGATCATATCGCACGAGAGTCGAGCGCTCTAGCCCTTCCGCCTACCAACCACTTGCTCTCGATCCTTGATCATATCGCACGGGAGTCGAGCGCTCTAGCCCTTCCGCCAACCAACCACTTGCTCTCGATCCTTGGTCATATCGCACGGGAGTCGAGCGCTCTAGCCCTTCCGCCAACCAACCACTTGCTCTCGATCCTGGATCATATCGCACGGGAGTCGAGCACTCTAGCCCTTCCGCCAACCAACCACTTGCTCTCGATCCTTGGTCATATCGCACGGGAGTCGAGCGCTCTAGCCCTTCCGCCAACCAACCACTTGCTCTCGATCCTGGATCATAACGCACGTGAGTCGAGCGCTCTAGCCCTTCCGCCAACCAACCACTTGCCCTCGATCCTTGGTCATATCGCACGGGAGTCGAGCGCTCTATCCCTTCCGCCAACCAACCACTTGCTCTCGATCCTTGATCATATCGCACGTGAGTCGAGCGCTCTAGCCCTTCCGCCAACCAACCACTTGCTCTCGATCCTTGATCATATCGCACGTGAGTCGAGCGCTCTAGCCCTTCCGCCAACCAACCACTTGCTCTCGATCCTTGGTCATATCGCACGGGAGTCGAGCGCTCTATCACTTCCGCCAACCAACCACTTGCTCTCGATCCTTGATCATATCGCACGTGAGTCGAGCGCTCTAGCCCTTCCGCCAACCAACCACTTGCTCTCGATCCTTGATCATATCGCACGGGAGTCGAGCGCTCCAGCCCTTCCGCCAACCAACCATTTGCTCTCGATCCTTGGTCATATCGCACGGGAGTCGAGTGCTCTAGCCCTTCCGCCAACCAACCACTTGCTCTCGATCCTTGATCATATCGCTCGGGAGTCGAGCGCTCTAGCCCTTCCGCCAACCAACCACTTGCTCTCGATCCTTGGTCATATCGCACGGGAGTCGAGCGCTCTAGCCCTTCCGCCAACCAAATACTTGCTCTCGATCCTTGATCATATCGCACGTGAGTCGAGTGCTCTAGCCCTTCCGCCAACCAACCACTTGCTCTCGATCCTTGGTCATATCGCACGGGAGTCGAGCGCTCCAGCCCTTCCGCCAACCAACCACTTGCTCTCGATCCTTGATCATATCGCTCGGGAGTCGAGCGCTCTAGCCCTTCCGCCAACCAACCACTTGCTCTCGATCCTTGGTCATATCGCACGGGAGTCGAGCGCTCTAGGACTTCCGCCAACCAACCACTTGCTCTCGATCCTTGATCATATCGCACGGGAGTCGAGCGCTCTAGTTCTTCCGCCAACCATCCACTTGCTCTCGATCCTTGATCATATCGCACGTGAGTCGAGCGCTCTAGCCCTTCCGCCAACCAACCACTTGCTCTCGATCCTTGATCATATCGCACGAGAGTCGAGCGATCTAGCCCATCCGCCAACCAACCACTTGCTCTCGATCCTTGATCATATCGCACGGGAGTCGAGCGCTCTAGCCCTTCCGCCTACCAACCACTTGCTCTCGATCCTTGATCATATCGCACGTGAGTCGAGCGCTCCAGCCCTTCCGCCAACCAACCACTTGCTCTCGATCCTTGATCATATCGCACGGGAGTCGAGCGCTCCAACCCTTCCGCCAACCAACCATTTGCTCACGATCCTTGGTCATATCGCACGGGAGTCGAGTGCTCTAGCCCTTCCGCCAACCAACCACTTGCTCTCGATCCTTGATCATATCGCACGGGAGTTGAGCGCTCCAGCCCTTCCGCCAACCAACCACTTGCTCTCGATCCTTGGTCATATCGCACGGGAGTCGAGTGCTCTAGCCCTTCCGCCAACCAACCATTTGCTCTCGATCCTTGGTCATATCGCACGGGAGTCGAGTGCTCCAGCCCTTCCGCCAACCAACCACTTGCTCTCGATCCTTGATCATATCGCACGGGAGTCGAGTGCTCTAGCCCTTCCGCCAACCACCCACTTGCTCTCGATCCTTGATCATATCGCACGGGAGTCGAGAGCTCTAGCCCTTCCGCCAACCAACCACTTGCTCTCGATCCTTGATCATATCGCACGGGAGTCGTGCTCTAGCCCTTCCGCCAACCAACCATTTGCTCTCGATCCTTGGTCATATCGCACGGGATTCGAGCGCTCTAGCCCTTCCGCCAACCAACCACTTGCTCTAGATCCTTGATCATATCGCACGGGTGTCGAGCTCTAGCCCTTCCGCCAACCAACCACTTGCTCTCGATCCTTGATCATATCGCACGGGAGTCGAGCGCTCTACCCCTTCCGCCAACCAACCACTTGCTCTCGATCCTTGATCATATCGCACGGGAGTCGAGCGCTCTAGCCCTTCCGCCAACAAACCACTTGCTCTCAATCCTTGATCATATCGCACGGGCGTCGAGCTCTAGCCCATCCGCCAACCAACCACTTGCTCTCGATCCTTGATCATATCGCACGGGAGTCGAGCGCTCTAGCCCTTCCGCCAACCAACCACTTGCTCTCGATCCTTGGTCATATCGCACGGGAGTCGAGCGCTCTAGCCCTTCCGCCAACCAACCACTTGCTCTCGATCCTTGATCATATCGCACGGGAGTCGAGCGATCTAGCCCTTCCGCCAACCAACCACTTGCTCTCGTTCCTTGATCATATCGCACGGGAGTCGAGCGCTCTAGCCCTTCCGCCAACCAACCACTTGCTCTCGATCCTTGGTCATATCGCACGGGAGTCGAGCGCTCTAACCCTTCCGCCAACCAACCACTTGCTCTCGATCCTTGATCATATCGCATGGGAGTCGAGCGCTCTAGCCCTTCTGCCAACCAACCACTTGCTCTCGATCCTTGGTCATATCGCACGGGAGTCGAGCGCTCTAGCCCTCCCACCAACCAACCACTTGCTCTCGATCCTTGATCATATCGCACGCGAGTCAAACGCTCGAGCCCTTCCGCCAACCAACCACTTGCTTTCGATCCTTGATCATATCGCACGGGAGTCGAGCGCTCCAGCCCTTCCGCCAACCAACCACTTGCTCTCGATCCTTGATCATATCGCACGAGAGTCGAGCGCTCTAGCCCTTCCGCCTACCAACCACTTGCTCTCGATCCTTGATCATATCGCACGGGAGTCGAGCGCTCTAGCCCTTCCGCCAACCAACCACTTGCTCTCGATCCTTGGTCATATCGCACGGGAGTCGAGCGCTCTAGCCCTTCCGCCAACCAACCACTTGCTCTCGATCCTGGATCATATCGCACGGGAGTCGAGCACTCTAGCCCTTCCGCCAACCAACCACTTGCTCTCGATCCTTGGTCATATCGCACGGGAGTCGAGCGCTCTAGCCCTTCCGCCAACCAACCACTTGCTCTCGATCCTGGATCATATCGCACGTGAGTCGAGCGCTCTAGCCCTTCCGCCAACCAACCACTTGCTCTCGATCCTTGGTCATATCGCACGGGAGTCGAGCGCTCTATCCCTTCCGCCAACCAACCACTTGCTCTCGATCCTTGATCATATCGCACGTGAGTCGAGCGCTCTAGCCCTTCCGCCAACCAACCACTTGCTCTCGATCCTTGATCATATCGCACGTGAGTCAAGCGCTCTAGCCCTTCCGCCAACCAACCACTTGCTCTCGATCCTTGGTCATATCGCACGGGAGTCGAGCGCTCTATCATTTCCGCCAACCAACCACTTGCTTTCGATCCTTGATCATATCGCACGTGAGTCGAGCGCTCTAGCCCTTCCGCCAACCAACCACTTGCTCTCGATCCTTGGTCATATCGCACGGGAGTCGTGTGCTCTATCCCTTCCGCCAACCAACCACTTGCTCTCGATCCTTGATCATATCTCACGTGAGTCGAGCGCTATAGCCCTTCCGCCAACCAACCACTTGCTCTCGATCCTTGATCATATCGCACGGGAGTCGAGCGCTCCAGCCCTTCCGCCAACCAACCATTTGCTCTCGATCCTTGGTCATATCGCACGGGAGTCGAGTGCTCTAGCCCTTCCGCCAACCAACCACTTGCTCTCGATCCTTGATCATATCGCTCGGGAGTCGAGCGCTCTAGCCCTTCCGCCAACCAACCACTTGCTCTCGATCCTTGATCATATCGCACGGGGGTCGAGCGCTCTAGCCCGCCAACCAACCACTTGCCCTCGATCCTTGATCATATCGCACGGGAGTCGAGCGCGGAACCCCTATGCCAACCAACCACTTGCTCTCGATCTTTGGTCATATCGCACGGGAGTCGAGCGCTTCAGTTCTTCCGCCAACCAACCTCTTGCTCTCGATCCTTGATCATATCGCACGTGAGTCGAGCGCTCTAGCCCTTCCGCCAACCAACCACTTGCTCTCGATCCTTGGTCATATCGCACGGTAGTCGAGTGCTCTAGCCCTTCCGCCAACCAACCACTTGCTCTCTATCCTTGATCATATCGCACGGGAGTCGAGCGATTCAGTTCTTCCGCCAACCAACCACTTGCTCTCGATCCTTGATCATATCGCACGGGAGTCGAGCGCTCTAGCCCTTCCGCCAACCAACCACTTGCTCTCGATCCTTGGTCATATCGCACGGTAGTCGAGTGCTCCAGCCCTTCCGCCAACCAACCACTTGCTCTCTATCCTTGGTCATATCGCACGGGAGTCGAGCGCTCTAGCCCTTCCGCCAACCAACCACTTGCTCTCGATCCTTGATCATATCGCACGGGAGTCGAGCGCTCCAGCCCTTCCGCCAACCAACCACTTGCTCTCGATCCTTGGTCATATCGCACGGGAGTCGAGCGCTCTAGCCCTTCCGCCAACCAACCACTTGCTCTCGATCCTTGGTCATATCGCACGGTAGTCGAGTGCTCTAGCCCTTCCGCCAATCAACCACTTGCTCTCGATCCTTGATCATATCGCACGGGAGTCGAGCGCTCTAGCCCTTCCGCCAACCAACCACTTGCTCTCGATCCTTGATCATATCGCACGGGAGTCGAGCGCTCCAGCCCTTCCGCCAACCAACCACTTGCTCTCGATCCTTGATCATATCGCACGGGAGTCGAGCGCTCCAACCCTTCCGCCAACCAACCATTTGCTCACGATCCTTGGTCATATCGCACGGGAGTCGAGTGCTCTAGCCCTTCCGCCAACCAACCACTTGCTCTCGATCCTTGATCATATCGCACGGGAGTTGAGCGCTCCAGCCCTTCCGCCAACCAACCACTTGCTCTCGATCCTTGGTCATATCGCACGGGAGTCGTGTGCTCTAGCCCTTCCGCCAACCAACCATTTGCTCTCGATCCTTGGTCATATCGCACGGGAGTCGAGTGCTCCAGCCCTTCCGCCAACCAACCACTTGCTCTCGATCCTTGATCATATCGCACGGGAGTCGAGTGCTCTAGCCCTTCCGCCAACCAACCACTTGCTCTCGATCCTTGATCATATCGCACGGGAGTCGAGTGCTCTAGCCCTTCCGCCAACCAACCACTTGCTCTCGATCCTTGATCATATCGCACGGGAGTCGAGCTCTAGCCCTTCCGCCAACCAACCATTTGCTCTCGATCCTTGGTCATATCGCACGGGATTCGAGCGCTCTAGCCCTTCCGCCAACCAACCACTTGCTCTCGATCCTTGATCATATCGCACGGGTGTCGAGCTCTAGCCCTTCCGCCAACCAACCACTTGCTCTCGATCCTTGATCATATCGCACGGGAGTCGAGCGCTCTACCCCTTCCGCCAACCAACCACTTGCTCTCGATCCTTGATCATATCGCACGGGAGTCGAGCGCTCTAGCCCTTCCGCCAACAAACCACTTGCTCTCGATCCTTGATCATATCGCACGGGCGTCGAGCTCTAGCCCATCCGCCAACCAACCACTTGCTCTCGATCCTTGATCATATCGCACGGGAGTCGAGCGCTCTAGCCCTTCCGCCAACCAACCACTTGCTCTCGATCCTTGGTCATATCGCACGGGAGTCGAGCGCTCTAGCCCTTCCGCCAACCAACCACTTGCTCTCGATCCTTGATCATATCGCACGGGAGTCGAGCGATCTAGCCCTTCCGCCAACCAACCACTTGCTCTCGTTCCTTGATCATATCGCACGGGAGTCGAGCGCTCTAGCCCTTCCGCCAACCAACCACTTGCTCTCGATCCTTGGTCATATCGCACGGGAGTCGAGCGCTCTAACCCTTCCGCCAACCAACCACTTGCTCTCGATCCTTGATCATATCGCATGGGAGTCGAGCGCTCTAGCCCTTCTGCCAACCAACCACTTGCTCTCGATCCTTGGTCATATCGCACGGGAGTCGAGCGCTCTAGCCCTTCCGCCAACCAACCACTTGCTCTCGATCCTTGATCATATCGCATGCGAGTCAAACGCTCGAGCCCTTCCGCCAACCAACCACTTGCTTTCGATCCTTGATCATATCGCACGGGAGTCGAGCGCTCCAGCCCTTCCGCCAACCAACCACTTGCTCTCGATCCTTGATCATATCGCACGTGAGTCGAGCGCTCTAGCCCTTCCGCCTACCAACCACTTGCTCTCGATCCTTGATCATATCGCACGGGAGTCGAGCGCTCTAGCCCTTCCGCCAACCAACCACTTGCTCTCGATCCTTGATCATATCGCACGGGAGTCGAGCTCTAGCCCTTCCGCCAACCAACCACTTGCTCTCGATCCTTGATCATATCGCAAGGGAGTCGAGCGCTCTAGCCCTTCCGACAACCAACAACTTGCTCTCGATCCTTGGTCATATCGCACGGGAGTCGAGCTCTAGCCCTTCCGCCAACCAACCACTTGCTCTCGATCCTTGATCATATCGCAAGGGAGTCGAGCGCTCTAGCCCTTCCGCCAACCAACAACTTGCTCTCGATCCTTGATCATATCGCACGGGAGTCGAGCTCTAGTCCTTCCGCCAACCAACCACTTGCTCTCGATCCTTGATCATATCGCAAGGGAGTCGAGCGCTCTAGCCCTTCCGCCAACCAACCACTTGCTCTCGATCCTTGATCATATCGCACGGGAGTCGAGAGCTCTAGCCCTTCCGCCAACCAACCACTTGCTCTCGATCCTTGATCATATCGCACGGGAGTCGAGCGCTCTAGCCCTTCCGCCAACCAACCACTTGCTCTCGATCCTTGATCATATCGCACGGGAGTCGAGCGCTCTAGCCATTCCGCCAACCAACAACTTGCTCTCGATCCTTGGTCATATCGCACGGGAGTCGAGCGATCTAGCCCTTCCGCCAACCAACCACTTGCTCTCGATCCTTGGTCATATCGCACGGGAGTCGAGCGCTCTAGCCCTTCTGCCAACCAACTACTTGCTCTCGATCCTTGATCATATCGCACGTGAGTCGAGTGCTCTAGCCCTTCCGCCAACCAACCACTTGCTCTCCATCCTTGATCATATTACACGGGAGTCGAGCGCTCCAGCCCTTCCGCCAACCAACCACTTGCTCTCGATCCTTGATCATATCGCACGGGAGTCGAGCGCTCCAGCCCTTCCGCCAACCAACCACTTGCTCTCGATCCTTGATCATATCGCACGGGAGTCGAGCGCTCTAGCCCTTCCGCCAACCAACCACTTGCTCTCGATCCTTGATCATATCGCACGGTAGTCGAGCGCTCTAGCCCTTCCGCCAACCAACCACTTGCTCTCGATCCTTGGTCATATCGCACGGGAGTCGAGCGCTCTAGCCCTTCCGCCAACCAACCACTTCCTCTCGATCCTTGATCATATCGCACGGGAGTCGAGCACTCTAGCCCTTCCGCCAACCAACCACTTGCTCTCGATCCTTGGTCATATCGCACGGGAGTCGAGCGCTCTACCCCTTCCGCCAACCAACCACTTGCTCTCGATCCTTGATCATATCGCACGGGAGTCGAGCACTCTAGCCCTTCCGCAAACCAACCACTTGCTCTCGATCCTTGGTCATATCGCACGGGAGTCGAGCGCTCTAGCCCTTCCGCCAACCAAATACTTGCTCTCGATCCTTGATCATATCGCACGTAGGTCGAGTGCTCTAGCCCTTCCGCCAACCAACCACTTGCTTTCGATCCTTGGTCATATCGCACGGGAGTCGAGCGCTCCAGCCCTTCCGCCAACCAACCACTTGCTCTCGATCCTTGATCATATCGCTCGGGAGTCGAGCGCTCTAGCCCTTCCGCCAACCAACCACTTGCTCTCGATCCTTGGTCATATCGCACGGGAGTCGAGCGCTCTAGGACTTCCGCCAACCAACCACTTGCTCTCGATCCTTGATCATATCGCACGGGAGTCGAGCGCTCTAGCCCTTCCGCCAACCATCCACTTACTCTCGATCCTTGATCATATCGCACGTGAGTCGAGCGCTCTAGCCCTTCCGCCAACCAACCACTTGCTCTCGATCCTTGATCATATCGCACGAGAGTCTAGAGCTCTAGCCCTTCCGCCAACCAACCACTTGCTCTCGATCCTTAATCATATCGCACGGGAGTCGAGCGCTCTAGCCCTTCCGCCAACCAACCACTTGCTCTCGATCCTTGATCATATCGCTCGGGAGTCGAGCGCTCTAGCCCTTCCGCCAACCAACCACTTGCTCTCGATCCTTGATCATATCGCACGGGAGTCGAGCGCTCTAGCCCTTCCGCCAACCAACCACTTGCTCTCGATCCTTGATCATATCGCACGGGAGTCGAGCGCTCCAGCCCTTCCGCCAACCAACCACTTGCTCTCGATCCTTGATCATATCGCACGGGAGTCGAGCGCTCCAACCCTTCCGCCAACCAACCATTTGCTCACGATCCTTGGTCATATCGCACGGGAGTCGAGTGCTCTAGCCCTTCCGCCAACCAACCACTTGCTCTCGATCCTTGATCATATCGCACGGGAGTTGAGCGCTCCAGCCCTTCCGCCAACCAACCACTTGCTCTCGATCCTTGGTCATTTCGCACGGGTGTCGAGTGCTCTAGCCCTTCCGCCAACCAACCATTTGCTCTCGATCCTTGGTCATATCGCACGGGAGTCGAGTGCTCCAGCCCTTCCGCCAACTAACCACTTGCTCTCGATCCTTGATCATATCGCACGGGAGTCGAGCGCTTCAGTTCTTCCGCCAACCAACCACTTGCTCTCGATCCTTGATCATATCGCACGGGAGTCGAGTGCTCTAGCCCTTCCGCCAACCAACCACTTGCTCTCGATCCTTGATCATATCGCAAGGGAGTCGAGCTCTAGCCCTTCCGCCAACCAACCATTTGCTCTCGATCCTTGGTCATATCGCACGGGATTCGAGCACTCTAGCCCTTCCGCCAACCAACCACTTGCTCTCGATCCCTGATCATATCGCACGGGTGTCGAGCTCTAGCCCTTCCGCCAACCAACCACTTGCTCTCGATCCTTGATCATATCGCACGGGAGTCGAGCGCTCTACCCCTTCCGCCAACCAACCACTTGCTCTCGATCCTTGATCATTATCGCACGGGAGTCGAGCGCTCTAGCCCTTCCGCCAACAAACCACTTGCTCTCGATCCTTGATCATATTGCACGGGCGTCGAGCTCTAGCCCATCCGCCAACCAACCACTTGCTCTCGATCCTTGATCATATCGCTCGGGAGTCGAGCGCTCTAGCCCTTCCGCCAACCAACCACTTGCTCTCGATCCTTGGTCATATCGCACGGGAGTCGAGCGCTCTAGCCCTTCCGCCAACCAACCACTTGCTCTCGATCCTTGATCATATCGCACGGGAGTCGAGCGATCTAGCCCTTCCGCCAACCAACCACTTGCTCTCGTTCCTTGATCATATCGCACGTGAGTCGAGCGCTCTAGCCCTTCCGCCAACCAACCACTTGCTCTCGATCCTTGGTCATATCGCACGGGAGTCGAGCGCTCTAGCCCTTCCGCCAACCAACCACTTGCTCTCGATCCTTGATCATATCGCATGGGAGTCGAGCGCTCTAGCCCTTCCACCAACCAACCACTTGCTCTCGATCCTTGGTCATATCGCACGGGAGTCGAGCGCTCTAGCGCTTCCGCCAACCAACCACTTGCTCTCGATCCTTGATCATATCGCACGCGAGTCAAACGCTCGAGCCCTTCCGCCAACCAACCACTTGCTTTCGATCCTTGATCATATCGCACGGGAGTCGAGCGCTCCAGCCCTTCCGCCAACCAACCACTTGCTCTCGATCCTTGATCATATCGCACGAGAGTCGAGCGCTCTAGCCCTTCCGCCTACCAACCACTTGCTCTCGATCCTTGATCATATCGCACGGGAGTCGAGCGCTCTAGCCCTTCCGCCAACCAACCACTTGCTCTCGATCCTTGGTCATATCGCACGGGAGTCGGGCGCTCTAGCCCTTCCGCCAACCAACCACTTGCTCTCGATCCTGGTTCATATCGCACGGGAGTCGAGCACTCTAGCCCTTCCGCCAACCAACCACTTGCTCTCGATCCTTGGTCATATCGCACGGGAGTCGAGCACTCTAGCCCTTCCGGCAACCAACCACTTGCTCTCGATCCTGGATCATAACGCACGTGAGTCTAGCGCTCTAGCCCTTCCGCCAACCAACCACTTGCTCTCGATCCTTGGTCATATCGCACGGGAGTCGAGCGCTCTATCCCTTCCGCCAACCAACCACTTGCTCTCGATCCTTGATCATATCGCACGTGAGTCGAGCGCTCTAGCCCTTCCGCCAACCAACCACTTGCTCTCGATCCTTGATCATATCGCACGTGAGTCGAGCGCTCTAGCCCTTCCGCCAACCAACCACTTGCTCTCGATCCTTGGTCATATCGCACGGGAGTCGAGCGCTCTATCA
The DNA here is from genome assembly GCA_946902985.2 of Meconema thalassinum. NCBI lineage: Eukaryota > Metazoa > Arthropoda > Insecta > Orthoptera > Tettigoniidae > Meconema > Meconema thalassinum. Next base: position 50,216,555 of record OX336388.2, on the reverse strand, counting down.
CTTCCGCCAACCAACCACTTGAACTCGATCCTTGATCATATCGCACGTGAGTCGAGCGCTCTAGCCCTTCCGCCAACCAACCACTTGCTCTCGATCCTTGGTCATATCGCACGGGAGTCGTGCGCTCTATCCCTTCCGCCAACCAACCACTTGCTCTCGATCCTTGATCATATCGCACGGGAGTCGAGCGCTCTAGCCCTTCCGCCAACCAACCACTTGCTCTCGATCCTTGATCATATCGCACGGGAGTCGAGCGCTCTAGCCCTTCCGCCAAACAACCATTTGCTCTCGATCCTTGGTGATATCGCACGGGAGTCGAGTGCTCTAGCCCTTCCGCCAACCAACCACTTGCTCTCGATCCTTGATCATATCGCTCGGGAGTCGAGCGCTCTAGCCCTTCCGCCAACCAACCACTTGCTCTCGATCCTTGGTCATATCGCACGGGAGTCGAGCGCTCTAGCCCTTCCGCCAACCAAATACTTGCTCTCGATCCTTGATCATATCGCACGTGAGTCGAGTGCTCTAGCCCTTCCGCCAACCAACCACTTGCTCTCGATCCTTGGTCATATCGCACGGGAGTCGAGCGCTCCAGCCCTTCCGCCAACCAACCACTTGCTCTCGATCCTTGATCATATCGCTCGGGAGTCGAGCGCTCTAGCCCTTCCGCCAACCAACCACTTGCTCTCGATCCTTGGTCATATCGCACGGGAGTCGAGCGCTCTAGGACTTCCGCCAACCAACCACTTGCTCTCGATCCTTGATCATATCTCACGTGAGTCGAGCGCTATAGCCCTTCCGCCAACCAACCACTTGCTCTCGATCCTTGATCATATCGCACGGGAGTCGAGCGCTCCAGCCCTTCCGCCAACCAACCATTTGCTCTCGATCCTTGGTCATATCGCACGGGAGTCGAGTGCTCTAGCCCTTCCGCCAACCAACCACTTGCTCTCGATCCTTGATCATATCGCTCGGGAGTCGAGCGCTCTAGCCCTTCCGCCAACCAACCACTTGCTCTCGATCCTTGATCATATCGCACGGGGGTCGAGCGCTCTAGCCCGCCAACCAACCACTTGCCCTCGATCCTTGATCATATCGCACGGGAGTCGAGCGCGGAACCCCTATGCCAACCAACCACTTGCTCTCGATCTTTGGTCATATCGCACGGGAGTCGAGCGCTTCAGTTCTTCCGCCAACCAACCTCTTGCTCTCGATCCTTGATCATATCGCACGTGAGTCGAGCGCTCTAGCCCTTCCGCCAACCAACCACTTGCTCTCGATCCTTGGTCATATCGCACGGTAGTCGAGTGCTCTAGCCCTTCCGCCAACCAACCACTTGCTCTCTATCCTTGATCATATCGCACGGGAGTCGAGCGATTCAGTTCTTCCGCCAACCAACCACTTGCTCTCGATCCTTGATCATATCGCACGGGAGTCGAGCGCTCTAGCCCTTCCGCCAACCAACCACTTGCTCTCGATCCTTGGTCATATCGCACGGTAGTCGAGTGCTCCAGCCCTTCCGCCAACCAACCACTTGCTCTCTATCCTTGGTCATATCGCACGGGAGTCGAGCGCTCTAGCCCTTCCGCCAACCAACCACTTGCTCTCGATCCTTGATCATATCGCACGGGAGTCGAGCGCTCCAGCCCTTCCGCCAACCAACCACTTGCTCTCGATCCTTGGTCATATCGCACGGGAGTCGAGCGCTCTAGCCCTTCCGCCAACCAACCACTTGCTCTCGATCCTTGGTCATATCGCACGGTAGTCGAGTGCTCTAGCCCTTCCGCCAATCAACCACTTGCTCTCGATCCTTGATCATATCGCACGGGAGTCGAGCGCTCTAGCCCTTCCGCCAACCAACCACTTGCTCTCGATCCTTGATCATATCGCACGGGAGTCGAGCGCTCCAGCCCTTCCGCCAACCAACCACTTGCTCTCGATCCTTGATCATATCGCACGGGAGTCGAGCGCTCCAACCCTTCCGCCAACCAACCATTTGCTCACGATCCTTGGTCATATCGCACGGGAGTCGAGTGCTCTAGCCCTTCCGCCAACCAACCACTTGCTCTCGATCCTTGATCATATCGCACGGGAGTTGAGCGCTCCAGCCCTTCCGCCAACCAACCACTTGCTCTCGATCCTTGGTCATATCGCACGGGAGTCGTGTGCTCTAGCCCTTCCGCCAACCAACCATTTGCTCTCGATCCTTGGTCATATCGCACGGGAGTCGAGTGCTCCAGCCCTTCCGCCAACCAACCACTTGCTCTCGATCCTTGATCATATCGCACGGGAGTCGAGTGCTCTAGCCCTTCCGCCAACCAACCACTTGCTCTCGATCCTTGATCATATCGCACGGGAGTCGAGTGCTCTAGCCCTTCCGCCAACCAACCACTTGCTCTCGATCCTTGATCATATCGCACGGGAGTCGAGCTCTAGCCCTTCCGCCAACCAACCATTTGCTCTCGATCCTTGGTCATATCGCACGGGATTCGAGCGCTCTAGCCCTTCCGCCAACCAACCACTTGCTCTCGATCCTTGATCATATCGCACGGGTGTCGAGCTCTAGCCCTTCCGCCAACCAACCACTTGCTCTCGATCCTTGATCATATCGCACGGGAGTCGAGCGCTCTACCCCTTCCGCCAACCAACCACTTGCTCTCGATCCTTGATCATATCGCACGGGAGTCGAGCGCTCTAGCCCTTCCGCCAACAAACCACTTGCTCTCGATCCTTGATCATATCGCACGGGCGTCGAGCTCTAGCCCATCCGCCAACCAACCACTTGCTCTCGATCCTTGATCATATCGCACGGGAGTCGAGCGCTCTAGCCCTTCCGCCAACCAACCACTTGCTCTCGATCCTTGGTCATATCGCACGGGAGTCGAGCGCTCTAGCCCTTCCGCCAACCAACCACTTGCTCTCGATCCTTGATCATATCGCACGGGAGTCGAGCGATCTAGCCCTTCCGCCAACCAACCACTTGCTCTCGTTCCTTGATCATATCGCACGGGAGTCGAGCGCTCTAGCCCTTCCGCCAACCAACCACTTGCTCTCGATCCTTGGTCATATCGCACGGGAGTCGAGCGCTCTAACCCTTCCGCCAACCAACCACTTGCTCTCGATCCTTGATCATATCGCATGGGAGTCGAGCGCTCTAGCCCTTCTGCCAACCAACCACTTGCTCTCGATCCTTGGTCATATCGCACGGGAGTCGAGCGCTCTAGCCCTTCCGCCAACCAACCACTTGCTCTCGATCCTTGATCATATCGCATGCGAGTCAAACGCTCGAGCCCTTCCGCCAACCAACCACTTGCTTTCGATCCTTGATCATATCGCACGGGAGTCGAGCGCTCCAGCCCTTCCGCCAACCAACCACTTGCTCTCGATCCTTGATCATATCGCACGTGAGTCGAGCGCTCTAGCCCTTCCGCCTACCAACCACTTGCTCTCGATCCTTGATCATATCGCACGGGAGTCGAGCGCTCTAGCCCTTCCGCCAACCAACCACTTGCTCTCGATCCTTGATCATATCGCACGGGAGTCGAGCTCTAGCCCTTCCGCCAACCAACCACTTGCTCTCGATCCTTGATCATATCGCAAGGGAGTCGAGCGCTCTAGCCCTTCCGACAACCAACAACTTGCTCTCGATCCTTGGTCATATCGCACGGGAGTCGAGCTCTAGCCCTTCCGCCAACCAACCACTTGCTCTCGATCCTTGATCATATCGCAAGGGAGTCGAGCGCTCTAGCCCTTCCGCCAACCAACAACTTGCTCTCGATCCTTGATCATATCGCACGGGAGTCGAGCTCTAGTCCTTCCGCCAACCAACCACTTGCTCTCGATCCTTGATCATATCGCAAGGGAGTCGAGCGCTCTAGCCCTTCCGCCAACCAACCACTTGCTCTCGATCCTTGATCATATCGCACGGGAGTCGAGAGCTCTAGCCCTTCCGCCAACCAACCACTTGCTCTCGATCCTTGATCATATCGCACGGGAGTCGAGCGCTCTAGCCCTTCCGCCAACCAACCACTTGCTCTCGATCCTTGATCATATCGCACGGGAGTCGAGCGCTCTAGCCATTCCGCCAACCAACAACTTGCTCTCGATCCTTGGTCATATCGCACGGGAGTCGAGCGATCTAGCCCTTCCGCCAACCAACCACTTGCTCTCGATCCTTGGTCATATCGCACGGGAGTCGAGCGCTCTAGCCCTTCTGCCAACCAACTACTTGCTCTCGATCCTTGATCATATCGCACGTGAGTCGAGTGCTCTAGCCCTTCCGCCAACCAACCACTTGCTCTCCATCCTTGATCATATTACACGGGAGTCGAGCGCTCCAGCCCTTCCGCCAACCAACCACTTGCTCTCGATCCTTGATCATATCGCACGGGAGTCGAGCGCTCCAGCCCTTCCGCCAACCAACCACTTGCTCTCGATCCTTGATCATATCGCACGGGAGTCGAGCGCTCTAGCCCTTCCGCCAACCAACCACTTGCTCTCGATCCTTGATCATATCGCACGGTAGTCGAGCGCTCTAGCCCTTCCGCCAACCAACCACTTGCTCTCGATCCTTGGTCATATCGCACGGGAGTCGAGCGCTCTAGCCCTTCCGCCAACCAACCACTTCCTCTCGATCCTTGATCATATCGCACGGGAGTCGAGCACTCTAGCCCTTCCGCCAACCAACCACTTGCTCTCGATCCTTGGTCATATCGCACGGGAGTCGAGCGCTCTACCCCTTCCGCCAACCAACCACTTGCTCTCGATCCTTGATCATATCGCACGGGAGTCGAGCACTCTAGCCCTTCCGCAAACCAACCACTTGCTCTCGATCCTTGGTCATATCGCAAGGGAGTCGAGCGCTCTAGCCCTTCCGCCAACCAAATACTTGCTCTCGATCCTTGATCATATCGCACGTAGGTCGAGTGCTCTAGCCCTTCCGCCAACCAACCACTTGCTTTCGATCCTTGGTCATATCGCACGGGAGTCGAGCGCTCCAGCCCTTCCGCCAACCAACCACTTGCTCTCGATCCTTGATCATATCGCTCGGGAGTCGAGCGCTCTAGCCCTTCCGCCAACCAACCACTTGCTCTCGATCCTTGGTCATATCGCACGGGAGTCGAGCGCTCTAGGACTTCCGCCAACCAACCACTTGCTCTCGATCCTTGATCATATCGCACGGGAGTCGAGCGCTCTAGCCCTTCCGCCAACCATCCACTTACTCTCGATCCTTGATCATATCGCACGTGAGTCGAGCGCTCTAGCCCTTCCGCCAACCAACCACTTGCTCTCGATCCTTGATCATATCGCACGAGAGTCTAGAGCTCTAGCCCTTCCGCCAACCAACCACTTGCTCTCGATCCTTAATCATATCGCACGGGAGTCGAGCGCTCTAGCCCTTCCGCCAACCAACCACTTGCTCTCGATCCTTGATCATATCGCTCGGGAGTCGAGCGCTCTAGCCCTTCCGCCAACCAACCACTTGCTCTCGATCCTTGATCATATCGCACGGGAGTCGAGCGCTCTAGCCCTTCCGCCAACCAACCACTTGCTCTCGATCCTTGATCATATCGCACGGGAGTCGAGCGCTCCAGCCCTTCCGCCAACCAACCACTTGCTCTCGATCCTTGATCATATCGCACGGGAGTCGAGCGCTCCAACCCTTCCGCCAACCAACCATTTGCTCACGATCCTTGGTCATATCGCACGGGAGTCGAGTGCTCTAGCCCTTCCGCCAACCAACCACTTGCTCTCGATCCTTGATCATATCGCACGGGAGTTGAGCGCTCCAGCCCTTCCGCCAACCAACCACTTGCTCTCGATCCTTGGTCATTTCGCACGGGTGTCGAGTGCTCTAGCCCTTCCGCCAACCAACCATTTGCTCTCGATCCTTGGTCATATCGCACGGGAGTCGAGTGCTCCAGCCCTTCCGCCAACTAACCACTTGCTCTCGATCCTTGATCATATCGCACGGGAGTCGAGCGCTTCAGTTCTTCCGCCAACCAACCACTTGCTCTCGATCCTTGATCATATCGCACGGGAGTCGAGTGCTCTAGCCCTTCCGCCAACCAACCACTTGCTCTCGATCCTTGATCATATCGCAAGGGAGTCGAGCTCTAGCCCTTCCGCCAACCAACCATTTGCTCTCGATCCTTGGTCATATCGCACGGGATTCGAGCACTCTAGCCCTTCCGCCAACCAACCACTTGCTCTCGATCCCTGATCATATCGCACGGGTGTCGAGCTCTAGCCCTTCCGCCAACCAACCACTTGCTCTCGATCCTTGATCATATCGCACGGGAGTCGAGCGCTCTACCCCTTCCGCCAACCAACCACTTGCTCTCGATCCTTGATCATTATCGCACGGGAGTCGAGCGCTCTAGCCCTTCCGCCAACAAACCACTTGCTCTCGATCCTTGATCATATTGCACGGGCGTCGAGCTCTAGCCCATCCGCCAACCAACCACTTGCTCTCGATCCTTGATCATATCGCTCGGGAGTCGAGCGCTCTAGCCCTTCCGCCAACCAACCACTTGCTCTCGATCCTTGGTCATATCGCACGGGAGTCGAGCGCTCTAGCCCTTCCGCCAACCAACCACTTGCTCTCGATCCTTGATCATATCGCACGGGAGTCGAGCGATCTAGCCCTTCCGCCAACCAACCACTTGCTCTCGTTCCTTGATCATATCGCACGTGAGTCGAGCGCTCTAGCCCTTCCGCCAACCAACCACTTGCTCTCGATCCTTGGTCATATCGCACGGGAGTCGAGCGCTCTAGCCCTTCCGCCAACCAACCACTTGCTCTCGATCCTTGATCATATCGCATGGGAGTCGAGCGCTCTAGCCCTTCCACCAACCAACCACTTGCTCTCGATCCTTGGTCATATCGCACGGGAGTCGAGCGCTCTAGCGCTTCCGCCAACCAACCACTTGCTCTCGATCCTTGATCATATCGCACGCGAGTCAAACGCTCGAGCCCTTCCGCCAACCAACCACTTGCTTTCGATCCTTGATCATATCGCACGGGAGTCGAGCGCTCCAGCCCTTCCGCCAACCAACCACTTGCTCTCGATCCTTGATCATATCGCACGAGAGTCGAGCGCTCTAGCCCTTCCGCCTACCAACCACTTGCTCTCGATCCTTGATCATATCGCACGGGAGTCGAGCGCTCTAGCCCTTCCGCCAACCAACCACTTGCTCTCGATCCTTGGTCATATCGCACGGGAGTCGGGCGCTCTAGCCCTTCCGCCAACCAACCACTTGCTCTCGATCCTGGTTCATATCGCACGGGAGTCGAGCACTCTAGCCCTTCCGCCAACCAACCACTTGCTCTCGATCCTTGGTCATATCGCACGGGAGTCGAGCGCTCTAGCCCTTCCGGCAACCAACCACTTGCTCTCGATCCTGGATCATAACGCACGTGAGTCTAGCGCTCTAGCCCTTCCGCCAACCAACCACTTGCTCTCGATCCTTGGTCATATCGCACGGGAGTCGAGCGCTCTATCCCTTCCGCCAACCAACCACTTGCTCTCGATCCTTGATCATATCGCACGTGAGTCGAGCGCTCTAGCCCTTCCGCCAACCAACCACTTGCTCTCGATCCTTGATCATATCGCACGTGAGTCGAGCGCTCTAGCCCTTCCGCCAACCAACCACTTGCTCTCGATCCTTGGTCATATCGCACGGGAGTCGAGCGCTCTATCACTTCCGCCAACCAACCACTTGAACTCGATCCTTGATCATATCGCACGTGAGTCGAGCGCTCTAGCCCTTCCGCCAACCAACCACTTGCTCTCGATCCTTGGTCATATCGCACGGGAGTCGTGCGCTCTATCCCTTCCGCCAACCAACCACTTGCTCTCGATCCTTGATCATATCGCACGGGAGTCGAGCGCTCTAGCCCTTCCGCCAACCAACCACTTGCTCTCGATCCTTGATCATATCGCACGGGAGTCGAGCGCTCTAGCCCTTCCGCCAAACAACCATTTGCTCTCGATCCTTGGTGATATCGCACGGGAGTCGAGTGCTCTAGCCCTTCCGCCAACCAACCACTTGCTCTCGATCCTTGATCATATCGCTCGGGAGTCGAGCGCTCTAGCCCTTCCGCCAACCAACCACTTGCTCTCGATCCTTGGTCATATCGCACGGGAGTCGAGCGCTCTAGCCCTTCCGCCAACCAAATACTTGCTCTCGATCCTTGATCATATCGCACGTGAGTCGAGTGCTCTAGCCCTTCCGCCAACCAACCACTTGCTCTCGATCCTTGGTCATATCGCACGGGAGTCGAGCGCTCCAGCCCTTCCGCCAACCAACCACTTGCTCTCGATCCTTGATCATATCGCTCGGGAGTCGAGCGCTCTAGCCCTTCCGCCAACCAACCACTTGCTCTCGATCCTTGGTCATATCGCACGGGAGTCGAGCGCTCTAGGACTTCCGCCAACCAACCACTTGCTCTCGATCCTTGGTCATATCGCACGGGAGTCGAGCGCTCTAGCCCTTCCGCCAACCAACCATTTGCTCTCGATCCTTGGTCATATCGCACGGGAGTCGAGTGCTCTAGCCCTTCCGCCAACCAACCACTTGCTCTCGATCCTTGGTCATATCGCACGGGAGTCGAGCGCTCTAGCCCTTCCGCCAACCAACCACTTGCTCTCGATCCTTGATCATATCGCACGGGAGTTGAACGCTCTAGCCCTTCCGCCAACCAACCACTTGCTCTCGATCCTTGATCATATCGCACAGGAGTCGAGCGCTCTAGCCCTTCCGCCAACCAACCACTTGCTCTCGATCCTTGGTCATATCGCACGGGAGTCGAGCGCTCTAGCCCTTCCGCCAACCAACCACTTGCTCTCGATCCTTGATCATATCGCACGGGAGTCGAGCGCTCCAGCCCTTCCGCCAACCAACCACTTGCTCTCGATCCTTGGTCATATCGCACGGGAGTCGAGCGCTCTAGCCCTTCCGCCAACCAACCACTTGCTCTCGATCCTTGGTCATATCGCACAGGAGTCGATCGCTCCAGCCCTTCCGCCAACCAACCACTTGCTCTCGATCCTTGGTCATATCGCACGGGAGTCGAGCGCTCTAGCCCTTCCGCCAACCAACCATTTGCTCTCGATACTTGATCATATCGCACGGGAGTCGAGCGCTCTAGCCCTTCCGCCAACCAACCACTTGCCCTCGATCCTTGATCATATCGCACGGGAGTCGAGCGCTCTAGCCCTTCCGCCAACCAACCACTTGCTCTCGATCCTTGATCATATCGCACGGGGGTCGAGCGCTCTAGCCCTTCCGCCAACCAACCACTTGCTCTCGATCCTTGATCATATCGCACGGGAGTCGAGCGCTCTAGCACTTCCGCCAACCAACCACTTGCTCTCGATCCTTGATCATATCGCACGGGAGTTGAGCGCTCTAGCCCTTCCGCCAACCAACCACTTGCTCTCGATCCTTGGTCATATCGCACGGGAGTCGAGCGCTCCAGCCCTTCCGCCAACCAATCACTTGCTCTCGATCCTTGGTCATATCGCACGGGGGTCGAGCGCTCTAGCCCTTCCGCCAACCAACCACTTGCTCTCGATCCTTGATCATATCGCACGGGGGTCGAGCGCTCTAGCCCTTCCGCCAACCAACCACTTGCTCTCGATCCTTGATCATATCGCACGGGAGTCGAGCGCTCTAGCCCTTCCGCCATCCAACCACTTGCTCTCGATCCTTGATCATATCGCACGGGAGTTGAGCGCTCTAGCCCTTCCGCCAACCAACCACTTGCTCTCGATCCTTGGTCATATCGCACGGGAGTCGAGTGCTCTAGCCCTTCCGCCAACCAACCACTTGCTCTCGATCCTTGATCATATCGCACGGGAGTCGAGCGCTCTAGCCCTTCCGCCAACCAACCACTTGCTCTCGATCCTTGGTCATATCGCACGGGAGTCGAGCGCTCTAGCCCTTCCGCCAACCAACCACTTGCTCTCGATCCTTGGTCATATCGCACGGGAGTCGAGCGCTCTAGCCCTTCCGCCAACTAACCACTTGCTCTCGATCCTTGATCATATCGCACGGGAGTCGAGCGCTCTAGCCCTTCCGCCAACTAACCACTTGGTCTCGATCCTTGATCATATCGCTCGGGAGTCGAGCGCTCTAGCCCTTCCGCCAACCAACCACTTGCTCTCGATCCTTGGTCATATCGCACGGGAGTCGAGCGCTCTAGGACTTCCGCCAACCAACCACTTGCTCTCGATCCTTGATCATATCGCACGGGAGTCGAGCGCTCTAGCCCTTCCGCCAACCATCCACTTGCTCTCGATCCTTGATCATATCGCACGTGAGTCGAGCGCTCTAGCCCTTCCGCCAACCAACCACTTGCTCTCGATCCTTGATCATATCGCACGAGAGTCTAGAGCTCTAGCCCTTCCGCCAACCAACCACTTGCTCTCGATCCTTGATCATATCGCACGGGAGTCGAGCGCTCTAGCCCTTCCGCCAACCAACCACTTGCTCTCGATCCTTGATAATATCGCTCGGGAGTCGAGCGCTCTAGCCCTTCCGCCAACCAACCACTTGCTCTCGATCCTTGATCATATCGCACGGGAGTCGAGCGCTCTAGCCCTTCCGCCAACCAACCACTTGCTCTCGATCCTTGATCATATCGCACGGGAGTCGAGCGCTCCAGCCCTTCCGCCAACCAACCACTTGCTCTCGATCCTTGATCATATCGCACGGGAGTCGAGCGCTCCAACCCTTCCGCCAACCAACCATTTGCTCACGATCCTTGGTCATATCGCACGGGAGTCGAGTGCTCTAGCCCTTCCGCCAACCAACCACTTGCTCTCGATCCTTGATCATATCGCACGGGAGTTGAGCGCTCCAGCCCTTCCGCCAACCAACCACTTGCTCTCGATCCTTGGTCATATCGCACGGGTGTCGAGTGCTCTAGCCCTTCCGCCAACCAACCATTTGCTCTCGATCCTTGGTCATATCGCACGGGAGTCGAGTGCTCCAGCCCTTCCGCCAACTAACCACTTGCTCTCGATCCTTGATCATATCGCACGGGAGTCGAGCGCTTCAGTTCTTCCGCCAACCAACCACTTGCTCTCGATCCTTGATCATATCGCACGGGAGTCGAGTGCTCTAGCCCTTCCGCCAACCAACCACTTGCTCTCGATCCTTGATCATATCGCACGGGAGTCGAGCTCTAGCCCTTCCGCCATCCAACCATTTGCTCTCGATCCTTGGTCATATCGCACGGGATTCGAGCGCTCTAGCCCTTCCGCCAACCAACCACTTGCTCTCGATCCTTGATCATATCGCACGGGTGTCGAGCTCTAGCCTTTCCGCCAACCAACCACTTGCTCTCGATCCTTGATCATATCGCACGGGAGTCGAGCGCTCTACCCCTTCCGCCAACCAACCACTTGCTCTCGATCCTTGATCATATCGCACGGGAGTCGAGCGCTCTAGCCCTTCCGCCAACAAACCACTTGCTCTCGATCCTTGATCATATCGCACGGGCGTCGAGCTCTAGCCCATCCGCCAACCAACCACTTGCTCTCGATCCTTGATCATATCGCTCGGGAGTCGAGCGCTCTAGCCCTTCCGCCAACCAACCACTTGCTCTCGATCCTTGGTCATATCGCACGGGAGTCGAGCGCTCTAGCCCTTCCGCCAACCAACCACTTGCTCTCGATCCTTGATCATATCGCACGGGAGTCGAGCGATCTAGCCCTTCCGCCAACCAACCACTTGCTCTCGTTCCTTGATCATATCGCACGTGAGTCGAGCGCTCTAGCCCTTCCGCCAACCAACCACTTGCTCTCGATCCTTGGTCATATCGCACGGGAGTCGAGCGCTCTAGCCCTTCCGCCAACCAACCACTTGCTCTCGATCCTTGATCATATCGCATGGGAGTCGAGCGCTCTAGCCCTTCCACCAACCAACCACTTGCTCTCGATCCTTGGTCATATCGCACGGGAGTCGAGCGCTCTAGCCCTTCCGCCAACCAACCACTTGCTCTCGATCCTTGATCATATCGCACGCGAGTCAAACGCTCGAGCCCTTCCGCCAACCAACCACTTGCTTTCGATCCTTGATCATATCGCACGGGAGTCGAGCGCTCCAGCCCTTCCGCCAACCAACCACTTGCTCTCCATCCTTGATCATATCGCACGAGAGTCGAGCGCTCTAGCCCTTCCGCCTACCAACCACTTGCTCTCGATCCTTGATCATATCGCACGGGAGTCGAGCGCTCTAGCCCTTCCGCCAACCAACCACTTGCTCTCGATCCTTGGTCATATCGCACGGGAGTCGGGCGCTCTAGCCCTTCCGCCAACCAACCACTTGCTCTCGATCCTGGATCATATCGCACGGGAGTCGAGCACTCTAGCCCTTCCGCCAACCAACCACTTGCTCTCGATCCTTGGTCATATCGCACGGGAGTCGAGCGCTCTAGCCCTTCCGGCAACCAACCACTTGCTCTCGATCCTGGATCATAACGCACGTGAGTCTAGCGCTCTAGCCCTTCCGCCAACCAACCACTTGCTCTCGATCCTTGGTCATATCGCACGGGAGTCGAGCGCTCTATTCCTTCCGCCAACCAACCACTTGCTCTCGATCCTTGATCATATCGCACGTGAGTCGAGCGCTCTCGCCCTTCCGCCAACCAACCACTTGCTCTCGATCCTTGATCATATCGCACGTGAGTCGAGCGCTCTAGCCCTTCCGCCAACCAACCACTTGCTCTCGATCCTTGGTCATATCGCACGGGAGTCGAGCGCTCTATCACTTCCGCCAACCAACCACTTGCTCTCGATCCTTGATCATATCGCACGTGAGTCGAGCGCTCTAGCCCTTCCGCCAACCAACCACTTGCTCTCGATCCTTGGTCATATCGCACGGGAGTCGTGCGCTCTATCCCTTCCGCCAACCAACCACTTGCTCTCGATCCTTGATCATATCGCACGGGAGTCGAGCGCTCTAGCCCTTCCGCCAACCAACCACTTGCTCTCGATCCTTGATCATATCGCACGGGAGTCGAGCGCTCTAGCCCTTCCGCCAAACAACCATTTGCTCTCGATCCTTGGTCATATCGCACGGGAGTCGAGTGCTCTAGCCCTTCCGCCAACCAACCACTTGCTCTCGATCCTTGATCATATCGCTCGGGAGTCGAGCGCTCTAGCCCTTCCGCCAACCAACCACTTGCTCTCGATCCTTGGTCATATCGCACGGGAGTCGAGCGCTCTAGCCCTTCCGCCAACCAAATACTTGCTCTCGATCCTTGATCATATCGCACGTGAGTCGAGTGCTCTAGCCCTTCCGCCAACCAACCACTTGCTCTCGATCCTTGGTCATATCGCACGGGAGTCGAGCGCTCCAGCCCTTCCGCCAACCAACCACTTGCTCTCGATCCTTGATCATATCGCTCGGGAGTCGAGCGCTCTAGCCCTTCCGCCAACCAACCACTTGCTCTCGATCCTTGGTCATATCGCACGGGAGTCGAGCGCTCTAGGACTTCCGCCAACCAACCACTTGCTCTCGATCCTTGGTCATATCGCACGGGAGTCGAGCGCTCTAGCCCTTCCGCCAACCAACCATTTGCTCTCGATCCTTGGTCATATCGCACGGGAGTCGAGTGCTCTAGCCCTTCCGCCAACCAACCACTTGCTCTCGATCCTTGGTCATATCGCACGGGAGTCGAGCGCTCTAGCCCTTCCGCCAACCAACCACTTGCTCTCGATCCTTGATCATATCGCACGGGAGTTGAACGCTCTAGCCCTTCCGCCAACCAACCACTTGCTCTCGATCCTTGATCATATCGCACAGGAGTCGAGCGCTCTAGCCCTTCCGCCAACCAACCACTTGCTCTCGATCCTTGGTCATATCGCACGGGAGTCGAGCGCTCTAGCCCTTCCGCCAACCAACCACTTGCTCTCGATCCTTGATCATATCGCACGGGAGTCGAGCGCTCCAGCCCTTCCGCCAACCAACCACTTGCTCTCGATCCTTGGTCATATCGCACGGGAGTCGAGCGCTCTAGCCCTTCCGCCAACCAACCACTTGCTCTCGATCCTTGGTCATATCGCACAGGACTCGATCGCTCCAGCCCTTCCGCCAACCAACCACTTGCTCTCGATCCTTGGTCATATCGCACGGGAGTCGAGCGCTCTAGCCCTTCCGCCAACCAACCATTTGCTCTCGATACTTGATCATATCGCACGGGAGTCGAGCGCTCTAGCCCTTCCGCCAACCAACCACTTGCCCTCGATCCTTGATCATATCGCACGGGAGTCGAGCGCTCTAGCCCTTCCGCCAACCAACCACTTGCTCTCGATCCTTGATCATATCGCACGGGGGTCGAGCGCTCTAGCCCTTCCGCCAACCAACCACTTGCTCTCGATCCTTGATCATATCGCACGGGAGTCGAGCGCTCTAGCCCTTCCGCCAACCAACCACTTGCTCTCGATCCTTGATCATATCGCACGGGAGTTGAGCGCTCTAGCCCTTCCGCCAACCAACCACTTGCTCTCGATCCTTGGTCATATCGCACGGGAGTCGAGCGCTCCAGCCCTTCCGCCAACCAACCACTTGCTCTCGATCCTTGGTCATATCGCACGGGGGTCGAGCGCTCTAGCCCTTCCGCCAACCAACCACTTGCTCTCGATCCTTGATCATATCGCACGGGGGTCGAGCGCTCTAGCCCTTCCGCCAACCAACCAATTGCTCTCGATCCTTGATCATATCGCACGGGAGTCGAGCGCTCTAGCCCTTCCGCCATCCAACCACTTGCTCTCGATCCTTGATCATATCGCACGGGAGTTGAACGCTCTAGCCCTTCCGCCAACCAACCACTTGCTCTCGATCCTTGGTCATATCGCACGGGAGTCGAGTGCTCTAGCCCTTCCGCCAACCAACCACTTGCTCTCGATCCTTGATCATATCGCACGGGAGTCGAGCGCTCTAGCCCTTCCGCCAACCAACCACTTGCTCTCGATCCTTGGTCATATCGCACGGGAGTCGAGCGCTCTAGCCCTTCCGCCAACCAACCACTTGCTCTCGATCCTTGGTCATATCGCACGGGAGTCGAGCGCTCTAGCCCTTCCGCCAACTAACCACTTGCTCTCGATCCTTGATCATATCGCACGGGAGTCGAGCGCTCTAGCCCTTCCGCCAACTAACCACTTGGTCTCGATCCTTGATCATATCGCACGGGAGTCGAGCACTCTAGCCCTTCCGCCAACCAACCACTTGCTCTCGATCTTTGGTCATATCGCACGGGAGTCGAGCGCTCTAGCCCTTCCGCCAACTAACCACTTGCTCTCGATCCTTGGTCATATCGCACGGGAGTCGAGCGCTCCAGCCCTTCCGCCAACCAACCACTTGCTCTCGATCCTTGATCATATCGCACGTGAGTCGAGCGCTCCAGTCCTTCCGCCAACCAACCACTTGCTCTCGATCCTTGGTCATATCGCACGGGAGTCGAGTTCTCCTGCCCTTCCGCCAACCAACCACTTGCTCTCGATCCTTGATCATATCGCACGGGAGTCGAGCACTCTAGCCCTTCCACCTACCAAGCACTTGCTCTCGATCCTTGATCAAATCGCACGGGAGTCGAGCGCTCTAGCCCTTCCGCCAACCAACCACTTGCTCTCGATCCTTGATCATATCGCACGGGAGTCGAGCGCTCCAGCCCTTCCGCCAACCAACCACTTGCTCTCGATCCTTGATCATATCGCACGGGAGTCGAGCGCTCCATCCCTTCCGCCAACCAACCACTTGCTCTCGATCCTTGGTCATATCGCACGGGAGTCGAGCGCTCTAGCCCTTCCGCCTACCAACCACTTGCTCTCGAACCTTGATCATATCGCACGGGAGTCGAGCACTCTAGCCCTTCCGCCTACCAACCACTTGCTCTCGATCCTTGATCATATCGCACGGGAGTCGAGCGCTCTAGCCCTTCCGCCTACCAACCACTTGCTCTCGATCCTTGATCATATCGCACGGGAGTCGAGCGCTCCATCCCTTCCGCCAACCAACCACTTGCTCTCGATCCTTGGTCATATCGCACGGGAGTCGAGCGCTCTAGCCCTTCCGCCTACCAACCACTTGCTCTCGATCCTTGATCATATCGCACGGGAGTCGAGCGCTCCTGACCTTCCGCCTACCAACCACTTGCTCTCGATCCTTGATCATATCGCACGAGAGTCGAGCGCTCTAGCCCTTCCGCCAACCAACCACTTGCTCTCGATCCTTGATCATATCGCACGGGAGTCGAGCGCTCTAGCCCTTCCGCCAACCAACCACTTGCTCTCGGTCCTTGATCATATCGCACGTGAGTCGAGCGCTCCAGTCCTTCCGCCAACCAACCACTTGCTCTCGATCCTTGGTCATATCGCACGGGAGTCGAGCGCTCCTGCCCTTCCGCCAACCAAACACTTGCTCTCGATCCTTGATCATATCGCACGGGAGTCGAGCGCTCTAGCCCTTCCGCCAACCAACCACTTGCTCTCGATCCCTGGTCATATCGCACGGGAGTCGAGTGCTCTAGCCCTTCCGCCAACCAACCACTTGCTCTCGATCCTTGGCCATATCGCACGGGAGTCGAGCGCTCCAGCCCTTCCGCCAACCAACCACTTGCTCTCGATCCTTGATCATATTGCACGTGAGTCGAGCGCTCCAGCCCTTCCGCCAACCAACCACTTGCTCTCGATCCTTGATCATATCGCACGGGAGTCGAGTGCTCTAGCCCTTCCGCCAACCAACCACTTGCTCTCGATCCTTGATCATATCGCACGGGAGTCGAGCGCTCTAGCCCTTCCGCCAACCAACCACTTGCTCTCGATCCTTGGCCATATAGCACGGGAGTTGAGCGCTCCAGCCCTTCCGTCAACCAACCACTTGCTCTCGATCCTTGATCATATCGCACGGGAGTCGAGCGCTCCAGCCCTTCCGCCAACCAACCACTTGCTCTCGATCCTTGGTCATATCGCACGGGAGTCGAGCGCTCCATCCCTTCCGCCAACCAACCACTTGCTCTCGATCCTTGGTCATATCGCACGGGAGTTGAGCGCTCTAGCCCTTCCGCCAACCAACCACTTGCTCTCGATCCTTGGTCATATCGCACGGGAGTCGAGCGCTCCATCCCTTCCGCCAACCAACCACTTGCTCTCGATCCTTGGTCATATCGCACGGGAGTTGAGCGCTCCATCCCTTCCGCCAACCAACCACTTGCTCTCGATCCTTGGTCATATTGCACGGGAGTTGAGCGCTCTAGCCCTTCCGCCAACCAACCACTTGCTCTCGATCCTTGATCATATCGCACGGGAGTTGAGCGCTCTAGCCCTTCCGCCAACCAACCACTTGCTCTCGATCCTTGGTCATATCGCACGGGAGTCGAGCACTCTAGCCCTTCCGCCAACCAACCACTTGCTCTCGATCCTTGATCATATCGCTCGGGAGTCGAGCGCTCTAGTCCTTCCGCCAACCAACCACTTGCTCTCGATCCTTGCTCATATTGCACGGGAGTCGAGCACTCTAGCCCTTCCGGCAAACAACCACTTGCTCTCGATCCTTGATCATATCGCACGGGAGTCGAGAGCTCCAGCCCTTCCGCCAACCAACCACTTGCTCTCGATCCTTGGTCATATCGCACGGAAGTAGAGCACTCTAGCCCTTCCGCCAAACAACCACTTGCTCTCGATCCTTGGTCATATCGCACGGGAGTCGAGCGCTCCAGCCCTTCCGCCAACCAACCACTAGCTCTCGATCCTTGATCATATCGCACGGGAGTCGAACGCTCTAGCCCTTCCGCCTACCAACAACTTGCTCTCGATACTTGGTCATATCGCACGAGGGTCGAGCGCTCCAGCCCTTCCGCCAACCCACTACTTGCTCTCGATCCTTGATCATATCCCACGGGAGTCGAGCGCTCCAGCCCTTCCGCCTACCAACCACTTGCTCTCGATCCTTGGTCATATCGCACGGGAGTCGAACGCTCCAGCCCTTCCGCCAACCAACCATTTGCTCTCGATCCTTGGTCATATCGCACGGGAGTCGAGTGCTCTAGCCCTTCCGCCAACCAACCACTTGCTCTCGATCCTTGGTCATATCGCACGGGAGTCGAGCGCTCTAGCCCTTCCGCCAACCAACCACTTGCTCTCGATCCTTGATCATATCGCACGGGAGTTGAACGCTCTAGCCCTTCCGCCAACCAACCACTTGCTCTCGATCCTTGATCATATCGCACAGGAGTCGAGCGCTCTAGCCCTTCCGCCAACCAACCACTTGCTCTCGATCCTTGGTCATATCGCACGGGAGTCGAGCGCTCTAGCCCTTCCGCCAACCAACCACTTGCTCTCGATCCTTGGTCATATCGCACGGGGGTCGAGCGCTCTAGCCCTTCCGCCAACTAACCACTTGCTCTCGATCCTTGATCATATCGCACGGGGGTCGAGCGCTCTAGCCCTTCCGCCAACCAACCACTTGCTCTCGATCCTTGATCATATCGCACGGGAGTTGAGCGCTCTAGCCCTTCCGCCAACCAACCACTTGCTCTCGATCCTTGGTCATATCGCACGGGAGTCGAGCGCTCCAGCCCTTCCGCCAACCAACCACTTGCTCTCGATCCTTGGTCATATCGCACGGGGGTCGAACGCTCTAGCCCTTCCGCCAACCAACCACTTGCTCTCGATCCTTGATCATATCGCACGGGGGTCGAGCGCTCTAGCCCTTCCGCCAACCAACCACTTGCTCTCGATCCTTGATCATATCGCACGGGAGTCGAGCGCTCTAGCCCTTCCGCCATCCAACCACTTGCTCTCGATCCTTGATCATATCGCACGGGAGTTGAGCGCTCTAGCCCTTCCGCCAACCAACCACTTGCTCTCGATCCTTGGTCATATCGCACGGGAGTCGAGTGCTCTAGCCCTTCCGCCAACCAACCACTTGCTCTCGATCCTTGATCATATCGCACGGGAGTCGAGCGCTCTAGCCCTTCCGCCAACCAACCACTTGCTCTCGATCCTTGGTCATATCGCACGGGAGTCGAGCGCTCTAGCCCTTCCGCCAACCAACCACTTGCTCTCGATCCTTGGTCATATCGCACGGGAGTCGAGCGCTCTAGCCCTTCCGCCAACTAACCACTTGCTCTCGATCCTTGATCATATCGCACGGGAGTCGAGCGCTCTAGCCCTTCCGCCAACTAACCACTTGGTCTCGATCCTTGATCATATCGCACGGGAGTCGAGCACTCTAGCCCTTCCGCCAACCAACCACTTGCTCTCGATCCATGGTCATATCGCACGGGAGTCGAGCGCTCTAGCCCTTCCGCCAACCAACCACTTGCTCTCGATCCTTGGTCATATCGCACGGGAGTCGAGCGCTCTAGCCCTTCCGCCAACCAACCACTTGCTCTCGATCCTTGGTCATATCGCACGGGAGTCGAGCGCTCTAGCCCTTCCGCCAACTAACCACTTGCTCTCGATCCTTGATCATATCGCACGTGAGTCGAGCGCTCCAGTCCTTCCGCCAACCAACCACTTGCTCTCGATCCTTGGTCATATCGCACGGGAGTCGAGCGCTCCTGCCCTTCCGCCAACCAACCACTTGCTCTCGATCCTTGATCATATCGCACGGGAGTCGAGCGCTCTAGCCCTTCCGCCAACCAACCACTTGCTCTCGATCCCTGGTCATATCGCACGGGAGTCGAGTGCTCTAGCCCTTCCGCCAACCAACCACTTGCTCTCGATCCTTGGCCATATCGCACGGGAGTCGAGCGCTCCAGCCCTTCCGCCAACCAACCACTTGCTCTCGATCCTTGATCATATTGCACGTGAGTCGAGCGCTCCAGCCCTTCCGCCAACCAACCACTTGCTCTCGATCCTTGATCATATCGCACGGGAGTCGAGTGCTCTAGCCCTTCCGCCAACCAACCACTTGCTCTCGATCCTTGATCATATCGCACGGGAGTCGAGCGCTCTAGCCCTTCCGCCAACCAACCACTTGCTCTCGATCCTTGGCCATATAGCACGGGAGTTGAGCGCTCCAGCCCTTCCGTCAACCAACCACTTGCTCTCGATCCTTGATCATATCGCACGGGAGTCGAGCGCTCCAGCCCTTCCGCCAACCAACCACTTGCTCTCGATCCTTGGTCATATCGCACGGGAGTCGAGCGCTCCATCCCTTCCGCCAACCAACCACTTGCTCTCGATCCTTGGTCATATCGCACGGGAGTTGAGCGCTCTAGCCCTTCCGCCAACCAACCACTTGCTCTCGATCCTTGGTCATATCGCACGGGAGTCGAGCGCTCCATCCCTTCCGCCAACCAACCACTTGCTCTCGATCCTTGGTCATATCGCACGGGAGTTGAGCGCTCCATCCCTTCCGCCAACCAACCACTTGCTCTCGATCCTTGGTCATATTGCACGGGAGTTGAGCGCTCTAGCCCTTCCGCCAACCAACCACTTGCTCTCGATCCTTGATCATATCGCACGGGAGTTGAGCGCTCTAGCCCTTCCGCCAACCAACCACTTGCTCTCGATCCTTGGTCATATCGCACGGGAGTCGAGCACTCTAGCCCTTCCGCCAACCAACCACTTGCTCTCGATCCTTGATCATATCGCTCGGGAGTCGAGCGCTCTAGTCCTTCCGCCAACCAACCACTTGCTCTCGATCCTTGCTCATATTGCACGGGAGTCGAGCACTCTAGCCCTTCCGGCAACCAACCACTTGCTCTCGATCCTTGATCATATCGCACGGGAGTCGAGAGCTCCAGCCCTTCCGCCAACCAACCACTTGCTCTCGATCCTTGGTCATATCGCACGGAAGTAGAGCACTCTAGCCCTTCCGCCAACCAACCACTTGCTCTCGATCCTTGGTCATATCGCACGGGAGTCGAGCGCTCCAGCCCTTCCGCCAACCAACCACTAGCTCTCGATCCTTGATCATATCGCACGGGAGTCGAACGCTCTAGCCCTTCCGCCTACCAACCACTTGCTCTCGATCCTTGGTCATATCGCACGAGGGTCGAGCGCTCCAGCCCTTCCGCCAACCCACTACTTGCTCTCGATCCTTGATCATATCCCACGGGGGTCGAGCGCTCCAGCCCTTCCGCCTACCAACCACTTGCTCTCGATCCTTGGTCATATCGCACGGGAGTCGAACGCTCCAGCCCTTCCGCCAACCAACCATTTGCTCTCGATCCTTGGTCATATCGCACGGGAGCGAGTGCTCTAGCCCTTCCGCCAACCAACCACTTGCTCTCGATCCTTGGTCATATCGCACGGGAGTCGAGCGCTCTAGCCCTTCCGCCAACCAACCACTTGCTCTCGATCCTTGATCATATCGCACGGGAGTTGAACGCTCTAGCCCTTCCGCAAACCAACCACTTGCTCTCGATCCTTGATCATATCGCACAGGAGTCGAGCGCTCTAGCCCTTCCGCCAACCAACCACTTGCTCTCGATCCTTGGTCATATCGCACGGGAGTCGAGCGCTCTAGCCCTTCCGCCAACCAACCACTTGCTCTCGATCCTTGGTCATATCGCACGGGGGTCGAGCGCTCTAGCCCTTCCGCCAACCAACCACTTGCTCTCGATCCTTGATCATATCGCACGGGGGTCGAGCGCTCTAGCCCTTCCGCCAACCAACCACTTGCTCTCGATCCTTGATCATATCGCACGGGAGTTGAGCGCTCTAGCCCTTCCGCCAACCAACCACTTGCTCTCGATCCTTGGTCATATCGCACGGGAGTCGAGCGCTCCAGCCCTTCCGCCAACCAACCACTTGCTCTCGATCCTTGGTCATATCGCACGGGGGTCGAACGCTCTAGCCCTTCCGCCAACCAACCACTTGCTCTCGATCCTTGATCATATCGCACGGGGGTCGAGCGCTCTAGCCCTTCCGCCAACCAACCACTTGCTCTCGATCCTTGATCATATCGCACGGGAGTCGAGCGCTCTAGCCCTTCCGCCATCCAACCACTTGCTCTCGATCCTTGATCATATCGCACGGGAGTTGAGCGCTCTAGCCCTTCCGCCAACCAACCACTTGCTCTCGATCCTTGGTCATATCGCACGGGAGTCGAGTGCTCTAGCCCTTCCGCCAACCAACCACTTGCTCTCGATCCTTGATCATATCGCACGGGAGTCGAGCGCTCTAGCCCTTCCGCCAACCAACCACTTGCTCTCGATCCTTGGTCATATCGCACGGGAGTCGAGCGCTCTAGCCCTTCCGCCAACCAACCACTTGCTCTCGATCCTTGGTCATATCGCACGGGAGTCGAGCGCTCTAGCCCTTCCGCCAACTAACCACTTGCTCTCGATCCTTGATCATATCGCACGGGAGTCGAGCGCTCTAGCCCTTCCGCCAACTAACCACTTGGTCTCGATCCTTGATCATATCGCACGGGAGTCGAGCACTCTAGCCCTTCCGCCAACCAACCACTTGCTCTCGATCCATGGTCATATCGCACGGGAGTCGAGCGCTCTAGCCCTTCCGCCAACTAACCACTTGCTCTCGATCCTTGGTCATATCGCACGGGAGTCGAGCGCTCCAGCCCTTCCGCCAACCAACCACTTGCTCTCGATCCTTGATCATATCGCACGTGAGTCGAGCGCTCCAGTCCTTCCGCCAACCAACCACTTGCTCTCGATCCTTGGTCATATCGCACGGGAGTCGAGTTCTCCTGCCCTTCCGCCAACCAACCACTTGCTCTCGATCCTTGATCATATCGCACGGGAGTCGAGCACTCTAGCCCTTCCACCTACCAACCACTTGCTCTCGATCCTTGATCAAATCGCACGGGAGTCGAGCGCTCTAGCCCTTCCGCCAACCAACCACTTGCTCTCGATCCTTGATCATATCGCACGGGAGTCGAGCGCTCCAGCCCTTCCGCCAACCAACCACTTGCTCTCGATCCTTGATCATATCGCACGGGAGTCGAGCGCTCCATCCCTTCCGCCAACCAACCACTTGCTCTCGATCCTTGGTCATATCGCACGGGAGTCGAGCGCTCTAGCCCTTCCGCCTACCAACCACTTGCTCTCGAACCTTGATCATATCGCACGGGAGTCGAGCACTCTAGCCCTTCCGCCTACCAACCACTTGCTCTCGATCCTTGATCATATCGCACGGGAGTCGAGCGCTCTAGCCCTTCCGCCTACCAACCACTTGCTCTCGATCCTTGATCATATCGCACGGGAGTCGAGCGCTCCATCCCTTCCGCCAACCAACCACTTGCTCTCGATCCTTGGTCATATCGCACGGGAGTCGAGCGCTCTAGCCCTTCCGCCTACCAACCACTTGCTCTCGATCCTTGATCATATCGCACGGGAGTCGAGCGCTCCTGACCTTCCGCCTACCAACCACTTGCTCTCGATCCTTGATCATATCGCACTAGAGTCGAGCGCTCTAGCCCTTCCGCCAACCAACCACTTGCTCTCGATCCTTGATCATATCGCACGGGAGTCGAGCGCTCTAGCCCTTCCGCCAACCAACCACTTGCTCTCGATCCTTGATCAAATCCACGTGAGTCGAGCGCTCCAGTCCTTCCGCCAACCAACCACTTGCTCTCGATCCTTGGTCATATCGCACGGGAGTCGAGCGCTCCTGCCCTTCCGCCAACCAACCACTTGCTCTCGATCCTTGATCATATCGCACGGGAGTCGAGCGCTCTAGCCCTTCCGCCAACCAACCACTTGCTCTCGATCCCTGGTCATATCGCACGGGAGTCGAGTGCTCTAGCCCTTACGCCAACCAACCACTTGCTCTCAATCCTTGGCCATATCGCACGGGAGTCGAGCGCTCCAGCCCTTCCGCCAACCAACCACTTGCTCTCGATCCTTGATCATATTGCACGTGAGTCGAGCGCTCCAGCCCTTCCGCCAACCAACCACTTGCTCTCGATCCTTGATCATATCGCACGGGAGTCGAGTGCTCTAGCCCTTCCGCCAACCAACCACTTGCTCTCGATCCTTGATCATATCGCACGGGAGTCGAGCGCTCTAGCCCTTCCGCCAACCAACCACTTGCTCTCGATCCTTGGCCATATCGCACGGGAGTTGAGCGCTCCAGCCCTTCCGCCAACCAACCACTTGCTCTCGATCCTTGATCATATCGCACGGGAGTCGAGCGCTCCAGCCCTTCCGCCAACCAACCACTTGCTCTCGATCCTTGGTCATATCGCACGGGAGTCGAGCGCTCCATCCCTTCCGCCAACCAACCACTTGCTCTCGATCCTTGGTCATATCGCACGGGAGTTGAGCGCTCTAGCCCTTCCGCCAACCAACCACTTGCTCTCGATCCTTGGTCATATCGCACGGGAGTCGAGCGCTCCATCCCTTCCACCAACCAACCACTTGCTCTCGATCCTTGGTCATATCGCACGGGAGTTGAGCGCTCCATCCCTTCCGCCAACCAACCACTTGCTCTCGATCCTTGGTCATATCGCACGGGAGTTGAGCGCTCTAGCCCTTCCGCCAACCAACCACTTGCTCTCGATCCTTGATCATATGGCACGGGAGTTGAGCGCTCTAGCCCTTCCGCCAACCAACCACTTGCTCTCGATCCTTGGTCATATCGCACGGGAGTCGAGCACTCTAGCCCTTCCGCCAACCAACCACTTGCTCTCGATCCTTGATCATATCGCACGGGAGTCGAGCGCTCTAGTCCTTCCGCCAACCAACCACTTGCTCTCGATCCTTGCTCATATTGCACGGGAGTCGAGCACTCTAGCCTTTCCGGCAACCAACCACTTGCTCTCGATCCTTGATCATATCGCACGGGAGTCGAGCGCTCCAGCCCTTCCGCCAACCAACCACTTGCTCTCGATCCTTGGTCATATCGCACGGAAGTAGAGCACTCTAGCCCTTCCGCCAACCAACCACTTGCTCTCGATCCTTGGTCATATCGCACGGGAGTCGAGCGCTCCAGCCCTTCCGCCAACCAACCACTTGCTCTCGATCCTTGATCATATCGCACGGGAGTCGAACGCTCTAGCCCTTCCGCCTACCAACCACTTGCTCTCGATCCTTGGTCATATCGCACGAGGGTCGAGCGCTCCAGCCCTTCCGCCAACCCACTACTTGCTCTCGATCCTTGATCATATCCCACGGGAGTCGAGCGCTCCAGCCCTTCCGCCTACCAACCACTTGCTCTCGATCCTTGGTCATATCGCACGGGAGTCGAACGCTCCAGCCCTTCCGCCTACCAACCACTTGCTCTCGATCCTTGGTCATATCGCACGGGAGTCGACCGCTCCAGCCCTTCCGCCAACCCACTACTTGCTCTCGATCCTTGGTCATATCGCACGGGAGTAGAGCACTCCAGCCCTTCCGCCAACCAACCACTTGCTCTCGATCCTTGGTCATATCGCACGGGAGTAGAGCACTCTAGCCCTTCCGCCAACCAACCACTTGCTCTCGATCCTTTGTCATATCGCACGGGAGTCAGCGCTCTAGCCCTTCCGCCAACCAACCACTTGCTCTCGATCCTTGGTCATATCGCACGGGAGTAGAGCACTCTAGCCCTTCCGCCAACCAACAACTTGCTCTCGATCCTTTGTCATATCGCACGGGAGTCGAGCGCTCCAGCCCTTCCGCCAACCAACCACTTGCTCTCGATCCTTGATCATATCGCACGGGAGTCGAGCGCACTAGCCCTTCCGCCAACCAACAACTTGCTCTCGATCCTTTGTCATATCGCATGGGAGTCGAGCGCTCTAGCCCCTCCGCCAAACAACCACTTGCTCTCGATCCTTTGTCATATCGCACGGGAGTCGAGCGCTCTAGCCCTTCCGCCAACCAACCACTTGCTCTCGATCCTTTGTCATATCGCACGGGAGTCGAGCGCTCTAGCCCTTCCGCCAACCAACCACAAGCTCTCGATCCTTTGTCATATCGCACGGGAGTCGAGCGCTCCAGCCCTTCCGCCAACCAACCACTTGCTCTCGATCCTTGGTCATATCGCACGGGAGTCGAGCGCTCTAGCCCTTCAGCCACCCAACCACTTGCTCTCGATCCTTGGTCATATCGCACGGGAGTCGAGCGCTCTAGCCCTTCCGCCACCCAACCACTTGCTCTCGATCCTTGGTCATATCGCACGGGAGTCGAGCGCTCTAGCCCTTCCGCCAACCAACCATTTGCTCTCGATCCTTGATCATATCGCACGGGAGTCGAGCGCTCTAGCCCTTCCGCCACCAACCACTTGCTCTCGATCCTTGGTCATATCGCACGGGAGTCGAGCGCTCCAGCCCTTCCGCCAACCAACCACTTGCTCTCGATCCTTTGTCATATCGCACGGGAGTCGAGCGCTCTAGCCCTTCCGCCAACCAACCACTTGCTCTCGATCCTTGGTCATATCGCACAGGAGTCGAGCACTCCTGCCCTTCCGCCAACCAAACACTTGCTCTCGATTCTTGGTCATATCGCACGGGAGTCGAGCGCTCTAGCCCTTCCGCCAACCAACCACTTGCTCTCGATTCTTGGTCATATCGCACGGGAGTCGAGCGCTCTAGCCCTTCCACCAACCAAACATTTGCTCTCGATCCTTGGTCATATCGCACGGGAGTCGAGCGCTCCAGCCCTTCCACCAACCAACCACTTGCTCTCGATCCTTGGTCATATCGCACAGGAGTCGAGCGCTCCTGCCCTTCCGCCAACCAACCACTTGCTCTCGATTCTTGGTCATATCGCACGGGAGTCGAGCGCCCTAGCCCTTCCGCCAACCAACCACTTGCTCTCAATCCTTGATCATATCGCACGGGAGTCGAGCGCTCTAGCCCTTCCGCCAACCAACCACTTGCTCTCGATCCTTGATCATATCGCACGTGAGTCGAGCGCTCCAGCCCTTCCGCCAACCAACCATTTGCTCTCGATCCTTGATCATATCGCACGGGAGTCGAGCGCTCCAGCCCTTCCTCCAACCAACCACTTGCTCTCGATCCTTGGTCATATCGCACGGGAGTCAAGCGCTCTAGCCCTTCCTCCAACCAACCACTTGCTCTCGATCCTTGATCATATCGCACGGGAGTCGAGCACTCCAGCCCTTCCGCCAACCGATCATTTGCTCTCGAACCTTGATCATATCGCACGGAAGTCGAGCGCTCCAACCCTTCCGCCAACCAACCACTTGCTCTCGATCCTTGGTCATATCGCACAGGAGTCGAGCGCTCTAGCCCTTCCGCCAACCAACCACTTGCTCTCGATCCTTGGTCATATCGCACGGGAGTCGAGCGCTCTAGCCCTTCCGCCAACCAACCACTTGCTCTCGATCCTTGGTCATATCGCACAGGAGTCGAGCGCTCTAGCCCTTCCGCCAACCAACCACTTGCTCTCGATCCTTGGTCATATCGCACAGGAGTCGAGCGTTCTAGCCCTTCCGCCAAAAAACCACATGCTCTCGATCCTTGATCATATCGCACGGGAGTCGAGCGCTCTAGCCCTTCCGCCAACCAACCACTTGCTCTCGATCCTTGGCCATATCGCACGGGAGTCGAGCGCTCTAGCCCTTCCGCCAACCAACCACTTGCTCTCGATCCTTGGTCATATCGCACAGGAGTCGAGCGCTCTAGCCCTTCCGCCAACCAACCACTTGCTCTCGATCCTTGGTCATATCGCACGGGAGTCGAGCGCTCTAGCCCTTCCGCCAACCAACCACTTGCTCTCGATCCTTGATCATATCGCACGGGAGTCGAGCGCTCTAGCCCTTCCGCCAACCAACCACTTGCTCTCGATCCTTGATCATATCGCACGGGAGTTGAGCGCTCTAGACCTTCCGCCAACCAACCACTTGCTCTCGATCCTTGGTCATATCGCACGGGAGTCGAGCGCTCTAGCCCTTCCGCCAACCAACCACTTGCTCTCGATCCTTGGTCATATCGCACGGGAGTCGAGTGCTCTAGCCCTTCCGCCAACCAACCACTTGCTCTCGATCCTTGATCATATCGCACGGGAGTCGAGCGCTCTAGCCCTTCCGCCAACCAACCACTTGCTCTCGATCCTTGGTCATATCGCACGGGAGTCGAACGCTCTAGCCCTTCCGCCAACCAACCACTTGCTCTCGATCCTTGGTCATATCGCACGGGAGTCGAGCGCTCTAGCCCTTCCGCCAACTAACCACTTGCTCTCGATCCTTGATCATATCGCACGGGAGTCGAGCGCTCTAGCCCTTCCGCCAACTAACCACTTGCTCTCGATCCTTGATCATATCGCACGGGGGTCGAGCACTCTAGCCCTTCCGCCAACCAACCACTTGCTCTCGATCCTTGGTCATATCGCACGGGAGTCGAGCGCTCTAGCCCTTCCGCTAACTAACCACTTGCCCTCGATCCTTGATCATATCGCACGGGAGTCGAGCGCTCTAGCCCTTCCGCCAACCAACCACTTGCTCTCGATCCTTGGTCATATCGCACGGGAGACGAGCGCTCTAGCCCTTCCGCCAACTAACCACTTGCTCTCGATCCTTGATCATATCGCACGGGGGTCGAGCACTCTAGCCCTTCCGCCAACCAACCACTTGCTCTCGATCCTTGATCATATCGCACGGGAGTCGAGCGCTCCAGCCCTTCCGCCAACCAACCACTTGCTCTCGATCCTTGATCATATCGCACGGGAGTCGAGCGCTCCAGCCCTTCCGCCAACCAACCACTTGCTCTCGATCCTTGGTCATATCGCAGGGGAGTCGAACGCTCCAGCCCTTCCGTCAACCAACCACTTGCTCTCGATCCTTGGTCATATCGCACGGGAGTCGAGCACTCTAGCCCTTCCGCCAACCAACCACTTGCTCTCGATCCTTGATCATATCGCACGGGAGTCGAGCACTCTAGCCCTTCCGCCAACCAACCACTTACTCTCGATCCTTGGCCATATCGCACGGGAGTCGAGCGCTCTAGCCCGTCCGCCAACCAACCACTTGCTCTCGATCCTTGGTCATATCGCACGGGAGTCGAGCGCTCCAGTCTTTCCGCCAACCAACCACTTGCTTTCGATCCTTGATCATATCGCACGGGAGTCGAGCGCTCCAGTCCTTCCGCCAACCAAACATTTGCTCTCGATCCTTGATCATATCGCACGGGAGTCGAGCGCTCCAGTCCTTCCGCCAACCAACCATTTGCTCTCGATCCTTGATCATATCGCACGGGAGTCGAGCGCTCCAGCCCTTCCGCCAACCAACCACTTGCTCTCGATCCTTGATCATATCGCACGTGAGTCGAGCGCTCCAGTCCTTCCGCCAACCAACCACTTGCTCTCGATCCTTGGTCATATCGCACGGGAGTCGAGCGCTCCTGCCCTTCCGCCAACCAACCACTTGCTCTCGATCCTTGATCATATCGCACGGGAGTCGAGCACTCTAGCCCTTCCGCCTACCAACCACTTGCTCTCGATCCTTGATCATATCGCACGGGAGTCGAGCGCTCTAGCCCTTCCGCCAACCAACCACTTGCTCTCGATCCTTGATCATATCGCACGGGAGTCGAGCGCTCCAGCCCTTCCGTCAACCAACCACTTGCTCTCGATCCTTGATCATATCGCACGGGAGTCGAGCGCTCTAGCCCTTCCGCCAACCAACCACTTGCTCTCGATCCTTGATCATATCGCACGGGAGTCGAGCGCTCCTGCCCTTCCACGATCCAACCACTTGCTCTCGATCCTTGGGCATATCGCACGGGAGTCGAGCGCTCTAGCCCTTCCGCCAACCAACCACTTGCTCTCGATCCTTGATCATATCGCACGGGAGTCGAGCACTCTAGCCCTTCCGCCTACCAACCACTTGCTCTCGATCCTTGATCATATCGCACGGGAGTCGAGCGCTCTAGCCCTTCCGCCTACCAACCACTTGCTCTCGATCCTTGATCATATCGCACGGGAGTCGAGCGCTCCTGACCTTCCACCAACCAACCACTTGCTCTCGATCCTTGGTCATATCGCACGAGAATCGAGCGCTCTAGCCCTTCCGCCTACCAACCACTTGCTCTCGATCCTTGATCATATCGCACGGGAGTCGAGCGCTCCTGACCTTCCGCCTAACAACCACATGCTCTCGATCCTTGATAATATCGCACGAGAGTCGAGCGCTCTAGCCCTTCCGTCAACCAACCACTTGCTCTCGATCCTTGATCATATCGCACGGGAGACGAGCGCTCTAGCCCTTCCGCCAACCAACCACTTGCTCTCGATCCTTGATCATATCGCACGTGAGTCGAGCGCTCCAGTCCTTCCGCCAACCAACCACTTGCTCTCGATCCTTGGTCATATCGCACGGGAGTCGAGCGCTCCTGCCCTTCCGCCAACCAACCACTTGCTCTCGATCCTTGATCATATCGCACGAAAGTCGAGCGCTCTAGCCCTTCCGCCAACCAACCACTTGCTCTCGATCCTTGGTCATATCGCATGGGAGTCGAGTGCTCTAGCCCTTCCGCCAACCAACCACTTGCCCTCGATCCTTGGCCATATCGCACGGTAGTCGAGCGCTCCAGCCCTTCCGCCAACCAACCACTTGCTCTCGATCCTTGGTCATATCGCACGGGAGTCGAGCGCTCCTGCCCTTCCGCCAACCAACAACTTGCTCTCGATCCTTGATCATATCGCACGGGAGTCGAGCGCTCTAGCCCTTCCGCCAACCAACCACTTGCTCTCGATCCTTGATCATATCGCACGGGAGTCGACCGCTCTAGCCCTTCCGCCAACCAACCACTTGCTCTCGATCCTTGGCCATATCGCACGGGAGTTGAGCGCTCCAGCCCTTCCGCCAACCAACCACTTGCTCTCGATCCTTGATCATATCGCACGGGAGTCGAGCGCTCCAGCCCTTCCGCCAACCAACCACTTGCTCTCGATCCTTGTTCATATCGCACGGGAGTCGAGCGCTCTAGCCCTTCCGCCAACCAACCACTTCCTCTCGATCCTTGGTCATATCGCACGGGAGTCGAGTGCTCTAGCCCTTCCGCCAACCAACCACTTGCTCTCGATCCTTGATCATATCGCACGGGAGTCGAGCTCTCTAGCCAATCCGCCAACCAACCACTTGCTCTCGATCCTTGGTCATATCGCACGGGAGTCGAGCGCTCTAGCCCTTCCGCCAACCAACCACTTGCTCTCGATCCTTGGTCATATCGCACGGGAGTCGAGCGCTCTAGACCTTCCGCCAACTAACCACTTGCTCTCGATCCTTGATCATATCG
Organism: Meconema thalassinum; assembly: GCA_946902985.2. Lineage (NCBI taxonomy): Eukaryota > Metazoa > Arthropoda > Insecta > Orthoptera > Tettigoniidae > Meconema > Meconema thalassinum. The sequence continues at coordinate 50,185,392 of OX336388.2, read as the reverse complement.
CACGGGAGTCGAGCGCTCTAGCCCTTCCGCCAACTAACCACTTGCTCTCGATCCTTGATCATATCGCACGGGAGTCGAGCACTCTAGCCCTTCCGCCAACCAACCACTTGCTCTCGATCCTTGGTCATATCGCACGGGAGTCGAGTGCTCTAGCCCTTCCGCCAACCAACCACTTGCTCTCGATCCTTGATCATATCGCACGGGAGTCGAGCGCTCCAGCCCTTCCGCCAACCAACCACTTGCTCTCGATCCTTGGTTATATCGCACGGGAGTCGAGCACTCTAGCCCTTCCGCCAACCAACCGCTTGCTCTCGATCCTTGATCATATCGCACGGGAGTCGAGCACTCTAGCCCTTCCGCCAACCAACCACTTGCTCTCGATCCTTGATCATATCGCACGGGAGTCGAGCGCTCCGGCCCTTCCGCCAACCAACCACTTGCTCTCGATCCTTGATCATATCGCACGGGAGTCGAGCGCTCCAGCCCTTCCGCCAACCAACCACTTGCTCTCGATCCTTGGTCATATCGCACGGGAGTCGAGCGCTCCAGCCCTTCCGCCAACCAACCACTTGCTCTCGATCCTTGGTCATGTCGCACGGGAGTCGAGCACTCTAGCCCTTCCGCCAACCAACCTCTTGCTATCGATCCTTGATCATATCGCACGGGAGTCGAGCACTCTAGCCCTTCCGCCAACCAACCACTTGCTCTCGATTCTTGGTCATATCGCACGGGAGTCGAGCGCTCTAGCCCTTCCGCCAACCAACCACTTGCTCTCGATCCTTGGTCATATCGCACGGGAGTCGAGCACTCCAGTCCTTCTGCCAACCCACCACTTGCTCTCGATCCTTGATCATATCGCACGGGAGTCGAGCGCTCCAATCCTTCCGCCAACCAACCATTTGCTCTCGATCCTTGATCATATCGCACGGGAGTCGAGCGCTCCAGTCCTTCCGCCAACCGACCATTTTCTCTCGATCCTTGATCATACCGCACGGGAGTCGAGCGCTCCAGCCCTTCCGCCAACCAAACACTTGCTCTCGATCCTTGATCATATCGCACGTGAGTCGAGCGCTCCAGTCCTTCCGCCAACCAACCACTTGCTCTCGATCCTTGGTCATATCGCACGGGAGTCGGGCGCTCCTGCCCTTCCGCCAACCAACCACTTGCTCTCGATCCTTGATCATATCGCACGGGAGTCGAGCACTCTAGCCCTTCCGCCTACCAACCACTTGCTCTCGATCCTTGATCATATCGCACGGGAGTCGAGCGCTCTAGCCCTTCCGCCAACCAACCACTTGCTCTCGATCCTTGATCATATCGCACGGGAGTCGAGTGCCCCAGCCCTTCCGCCAACCAACCACTTGCTCTCGATCCTTGATCATATCGCACGGGAGTCGAGCGCTCTAGCCCTTCCGCCAACCAACCACATGCTCTCGATCCTTGATCATATCGCACGGGAGTCGAGCGCTCCAGCCTTTCCGCCAACCAACCACTTGCTCTCGATCCTTGGTCATATCGCACGGGAGTAGAGCACTCTAGCCCTTCCGCTAACCAACCACTTGCTCTCGATCCTTTGTCATATCGCACGGGAGTCGAGCGCTCCAGCCCTCCCGCCAATCAACAACTTGCTCTCGATCCTTGATCATATCGCACGGGAGTCGAGCGCTCCAGCCCTTCCGCCAACCAACCACTTGCTCTCGATCCTTGATCATATCGCACGGGAGTCGAGCGCTCCAGCCCTTCCGCCAACCAACCTCTTGCTCTCGATCCTTGGCCATATCGCACGGGAGTCGAGCGCTCTAGCCCTTCCGCCAACCAACCACTTGCTCTCGATCCTTGGTCATATCGCACGGGAGTCGAGCGCTCCTGCCCTTCCGCCAACCAACCACTTGCTCTCGATCCTTGATCATATCGCACGGGAGTCGAGCTCTCCAGCCCTTCCGCCAACCAACCACTTGCTCCCGATCCTTGGTCATATCGCACGTGAATCGAGCGCTCCAGCCCTTCCGCCAACCAACCACTTGCTCTCGATCCCTGGTCATATCGCACGTGAGTCGAGCGCTCCTGCCCTTCCGCCAACCAACCACTTGCTCTCGATCCTTGATCATATCGCACGGGAGTCGAGCTCTCCAGCCCTTCCGCCAACCAACCACTTGCTCTCCATCCTTGGCCATATCGCACGGGAGTCGAGCGCTCTAGCCCTTCCGCCAACCAACCACTTGCTCTCGATCCTTTGTCATATAGCACGGGAGTCGAGCGCTCCAGCCCTTCCGCCAACCAACCACTTGCTCTCGATCCTTGATCATATCGCACGGGAGTCGAGTGCTCTAGCCCTTCCGCCAACCAACTACTTGCTCTCGATCCTTGGTCATATCGCACGGGAGTAGAGCACTCTAGCCCTTCCGCCTACCAACCACTTGCTCTCGATCCTTTGTCATATCGCACGGGAGTCGAGCGCTCCAGCCCTTCCGCCAACCAACCACTTGCTCTCGATCCTTGGTCATATCGCACGGGAGTCGAGCGCTCTAGCCCTTCCGCCAACCAACCACTTGCTCTCGATCCTTGGTCATATCGCACGGGAGTAGAGCACTCTAGCCCTTCCGCCAACCAACCACTTGCTCTCGATCCTTTGTCATATCGCACGGGAGTCGAGCGCTCTAGCCCTTCCGCCAACCAACCACTTGCTCTCGATCCTTGGTCATATCGCACAGGAGTAGAGCACTCTAGTCCTTCCGCCAACCAACCACTTGCTCTCGATCCTTTGTCATATCGCACGGGAGTCGAGCGCTCCAGCCCTTCCGCCAACCAACCACTTGCTCTCAATCCTTGATCATATCGCACGGGAGTCGAGCGCTCTAGCCCTTCCGCCAACCAACCACTTGCTCTCGATCCTTTGTCATATCGCACGTGAGTCGAGCGTTCTAGCCCTTCCGCCAACTAACCACTTGCTCTCGATCCTTTGTCATATCGCACGGGAGTCGAGCGCTCTAGCCCTTCCGCCAACCAACCACTTGCTCTCGATCCTTGGTCATATCGCACGGGAGTCGAGCGCTCTAGCCCTTCCGCCAACCAACCACTTGCTCTCGATCCTTGATCATATCGCACGGGAGTCGAGCGCTCCAGCCCTTCCGCCTACCAACCACTTGCTCTCGATCCTTGGTCATATCGCACGGGAGTCGAGCGCTCTAACCCGTCCGCCAACCAACCACTTGCTCTCGATCCTTGGTCATATCGCACGGGAGTCGAGCGCTCTAGCCCTTCCGCAAACCAACCACTTGCTCTCGATCCTTGGTCATATCGCACAGGAGTCGAGCGCTCTAGCCCTTCCGCCAACCAACCACTTGCTCTCGATCCTTGGTCATATCGCACAGGAGTCGAGCGCTCTAGCCCTTCCGCCAACCAACCACTTGCTCTCGATCCTTGGTCATATCGCACGGGAGTCGAGTGCTCTAGCCCTTCCGCCAACCAACCACTTGCTCTCGATCCTTGATCATATCGCACGGGAGTCAAGCGCTCTAGCCCTTCCGCCAACCAACCACTTGCTCTCGATCCTTGATCATATCGCACGGGAGTCGAGCGCTCTAGCCCTTCCGCCAACCAACCACTTGCTCTCGATCCTTGATCATATCGCACGGGAGTCGAGCGCTCCTGCCCTTCCGCCAACCAACCACTTGCTCTCGATCCTTGATCATATCGCACGGGAGTCGAGCGCTCCTGCCCTTCCACGATCCAACCACTTGCTCTCGATCCTTGGGCATATCGCACGGGAGTCGAGCGCTCTAGCCCTTCCGCAAACCAACCACTTGCTCTCGATCCTTGGTCATATCGCACAGGAGTCGAGCGCTCTAGCCCTTCCGCCAACCAACCACTTGCTCTCGATCCTTGGTCATATCGCACAGGAGTCGAGCGCTCTAGCCCTTCCGCCAACCAACCACTTGCTCTCGATCCTTGGTCATATCGCACGGGAGTCGAGCGCTCCAGCCCTTCCGCCAACCAACCACTTGCTCTCGATCCTTGGTCATATCGCACGGGGGTCGAACGCTCTAGCCCTTCCGCCAACCAACCACTTGCTCTCGATCCTTGATCATATCGCACGGGGGTCGAGCGCTCTAGCCCTTCCGCCAACCAACCACTTGCTCTCGATCCTTGATCATATCGCACGGGAGTCGAGCGCTCTAGCCCTTCCGCCATCCAACCACTTGCTCTCGATCCTTGATCATATCGCACGGGAGTTGAGCGCTCTAGCCCTTCCGCCAACCAACCACTTGCTCTCGATCCTTGGTCATATCGCACGGGAGTCGAGTGCTCTAGCCCTTCCGCCAACCAACCACTTGCTCTCGATCCTTGATCATATCGCACGGGAGTCGAGCGCTCTAGCCCTTCCGCCAACCAACCACTTGCTCTCGATCCTTGGTCATATCGCACGGGAGTCGAGCGCTCTAGCCCTTCCGCCAACCAACCACTTGCTCTCGATCCTTGGTCATATCGCACGGGAGTCGAGCGCTCTAGCCCTTCCGCCAACTAACCACTTGCTCTCGATCCTTGATCATATCGCACGGGAGTCGAGCGCTCTAGCCCTTCCGCCAACTAACCACTTGGTCTCGATCCTTGATCATATCGCACGGGAGTCGAGCACTCTAGCCCTTCCGCCAACCAACCACTTGCTCTCGATCCATGGTCATATCGCACGGGAGTCGAGCGCTCTAGCCCTTCCGCCAACCAACCACTTGCTCTCGATCCTTGGTCATATCGCACGGGAGTCGAGCGCTCTAGCCCTTCCGCCAACCAACCACTTGCTCTCGATCCTTGGTCATATCGCACGGGAGTCGAGCGCTCTAGCCCTTCCGCCAACTAACCACTTGCTCTCGATCCTTGATCATATCGCACGTGAGTCCAGCGCTCCAGTCCTTCCGCCAACCAACCACTTGCTCTCGATCCTTGGTCATATCGCACGGGAGTCGAGCGCTCCTGCCCTTCCGCCAACCAACCACTTGCTCTCGATCCTTGATCATATCGCACGGGAGTCGAGCGCTCTAGCCCTTCCGCCAACCAACCACTTGCTCTCGATCCCTGGTCATATCGCACGGGAGTCGAGTGCTCTAGCCCTTCCGCCAACCAACCACTTGCTCTCGATCCTTGGCCATATCGCACGGGAGTCGAGCGCTCCAGCCCTTCCGCCAACCAACCACTTGCTCTCGATCCTTGATCATATTGCACGTGAGTCGAGCGCTCCAGCCCTTCCGCCAACCAACCACTTGCTCTCGATCCTTGATCATATCGCACGGGAGTCGAGTGCTCTAGCCCTTCCGCCAACCAACCACTTGCTCTCGATCCTTGATCATATCGCACGGGAGTCGAGCGCTCTAGCCCTTCCGCCAACCAACCACTTGCTCTCGATCCTTGGCCATGTAGCACGGGAGTTGAGCGCTCCAGCCCTTCCGTCAACCAACCACTTGCTCTCGATCCTTGATCATATCGCACGGGAGTCGAGCGCTCCAGCCCTTCCGCCAACCAACCACTTGCTCTCGATCCTTGGTCATATCGCACGGGAGTCGAGCGCTCCATCCCTTCCGCCAACCAACCACTTGCTCTCGATCCTTGGTCATATCGCACGGGAGTTGAGCGCTCTAGCCCTTCCGCCAACCAACCACTTGCTCTCGATCCTTGGTCATATCGCACGGGAGTCGAGCGCTCCATCCCTTCCGCCAACCAACCACTTGCTCTCGATCCTTGGTCATATCGCACGGGAGTTGAGCGCTCCATCCCTTCCGCCAACCAACCACTTGCTCTCGATCCTTGGTCATATTGCACGGGAGTTGAGCGCTCTAGCCCTTCCGCCAACCAACCACTTGCTCTCGATCCTTGATCATATCGCACGGGAGTTGAGCGCTCTAGCCCTTCCGCCAACCAACCACTTGCTCTCGATCCTTGGTCATATCGCACGGGAGTCGAGCACTCTAGCCCTTCCGCCAACCAACCACTTGCTCTCGATCCTTGATCATATCGCTCGGGAGTCGAGCGCTCTAGTCCTTCCGCCAACCAACCACTTGCTCTCGATCCTTGCTCATATTGCACGGGAGTCGAGCACTCTAGCCCTTCCGGCAACCAACCACTTGCTCTCGATCCTTGATCATATCGCACGGGAGTCGAGAGCTCCAGCCCTTCCGCCAACCAACCACTTGCTCTCGATCCTTGGTCATATCGCACGGAAGTAGAGCACTCTAGCCCTTCCGCCAACCAACCACTTGCTCTCGATCCTTGGTCATATCGCACGGGAGTCGAGCGCTCCAGCCCTTCCGCCAACCAACCACTAGCTCTCGATCCTTGATCATATCGCACGGGAGTCGAACGCTCTAGCCCTTCCGCCTACCAACCACTTGCTCTCGATCCTTGGTCATATCGCACGAGGGTCGAGCGCTCCAGCCCTTCCGCCAACCCACTACTTGCTCTCGATCCTTGATCATATCCCACGGGGGTCGAGCGCTCCAGCCCTTCCGCCTACCAACCACTTGCTCTCGATCCTTGGTCATATCGCACGGGAGTCGAACGCTCCAGCCCTTCCGCCAACCAACCATTTGCTCTCGATCCTTGGTCATATCGCACGGGAGCGAGTGCTCTAGCCCTTCCGCCAACCAACCACTTGCTCTCGATCCTTGGTCATATCGCACGGGAGTCGAGCGCTCTAGCCCTTCCGCCAACCAACCACTTGCTCTCGATCCTTGATCATATCGCACGGGAGTTGAACGCTCTAGCCCTTCCGCAAACCAACCACTTGCTCTCGATCCTTGATCATATCGCACAGGAGTCGAGCGCTCTAGCCCTTCCGCCAACCAACCACTTGCTCTCGATCCTTGGTCATATCGCACGGGAGTCGAGCGCTCTAGCCCTTCCGCCAACCAACCACTTGCTCTCGATCCTTGGTCATATCGCACGGGGGTCGAGCGCTCTAGCCCTTCCGCCAACCAACCACTTGCTCTCGATCCTTGATCATATCGCACGGGGGTCGAGCGCTCTAGCCCTTCCGCCAACCAACCACTTGCTCTCGATCCTTGATCATATCGCACGGGAGTTGAGCGCTCTAGCCCTTCCGCCAACCAACCACTTGCTCTCGATCCTTGGTCATATCGCACGGGAGTCGAGCGCTCCAGCCCTTCCGCCAACCAACCACTTGCTCTCGATCCTTGGTCATATCGCACGGGGGTCGAACGCTCTAGCCCTTCCGCCAACCAACCACTTGCTCTCGATCCTTGATCATATCGCACGGGGGTCGAGCGCTCTAGCCCTTCCGCCAACCAACCACTTGCTCTCGATCCTTGATCATATCGCACGGGAGTCGAGCGCTCTAGCCCTTCCGCCATCCAACCACTTGCTCTCGATCCTTGATCATATCGCACGGGAGTTGAGCGCTCTAGCCCTTCCGCCAACCAACCACTTGCTCTCGATCCTTGGTCATATCGCACGGGAGTCGAGTGCTCTAGCCCTTCCGCCAACCAACCACTTGCTCTCGATCCTTGATCATATCGCACGGGAGTCGAGCGCTCTAGCCCTTCCGCCAACCAACCACTTGCTCTCGATCCTTGGTCATATCGCACGGGAGTCGAGCGCTCTAGCCCTTCCGCCAACCAACCACTTGCTCTCGATCCTTGGTCATATCGCACGGGAGTCGAGCGCTCTAGCCCTTCCGCCAACTAACCACTTGCTCTCGATCCTTGATCATATCGCACGGGAGTCGAGCGCTCTAGCCCTTCCGCCAACTAACCACTTGGTCTCGATCCTTGATCATATCGCACGGGAGTCGAGCACTCTAGCCCTTCCGCCAACCAACCACTTGCTCTCGATCCATGGTCATATCGCACGGGAGTCGAGCGCTCTAGCCCTTCCGCCAACTAACCACTTGCTCTCGATCCTTGGTCATATCGCACGGGAGTCGAGCGCTCCAGCCCTTCCGCCAACCAACCACTTGCTCTCGATCCTTGATCATATCGCACGTGAGTCGAGCGCTCCAGTCCTTCCGCCAACCAACCACTTGCTCTCGATCCTTGGTCATATCGCACGGGAGTCGAGTTCTCCTGCCCTTCCGCCAACCAACCACTTGCTCTCGATCCTTGATCATATCGCACGGGAGTCGAGCACTCTAGCCCTTCCACCTACCAACCACTTGCTCTCGATCCTTGATCAAATCGCACGGGAGTCGAGCGCTCTAGCCCTTCCGCCAACCAACCACTTGCTCTCGATCCTTGATCATATCGCACGGGAGTCGAGCGCTCCAGCCCTTCCGCCAACCAACCACTTGCTCTCGATCCTTGATCATATCGCACGGGAGTCGAGCGCTCCATCCCTTCCGCCAACCAACCACTTGCTCTCGATCCTTGGTCATATCGCACGGGAGTCGAGCGCTCTAGCCCTTCCGCCTACCAACCACTTGCTCTCGAACCTTGATCATATCGCACGGGAGTCGAGCACTCTAGCCCTTCCGCCTACCAACCACTTGCTCTCGATCCTTGATCATATCGCACGGGAGTCGAGCGCTCTAGCCCTTCCGCCTACCAACCACTTGCTCTCGATCCTTGATCATATCGCACGGGAGTCGAGCGCTCCATCCCTTCCGCCAACCAACCACTTGCTCTCGATCCTTGGTCATATCGCACGGGAGTCGAGCGCTCTAGCCCTTCCGCCTACCAACCACTTGCTCTCGATCCTTGATCATATCGCACGGGAGTCGAGCGCTCCTGACCTTCCGCCTACCAACCACTTGCTCTCGATCCTTGATCATATCGCACTAGAGTCGAGCGCTCTAGCCCTTCCGCCAACCAACCACTTGCTCTCGATCCTTGATCATATCGCACGGGAGTCGAGCGCTCTAGCCCTTCCGCCAACCAACCACTTGCTCTCGATCCTTGATCAAATCCACGTGAGTCGAGCGCTCCAGTCCTTCCGCCAACCAACCACTTGCTCTCGATCCTTGGTCATATCGCACGGGAGTCGAGCGCTCCTGCCCTTCCGCCAACCAACCACTTGCTCTCGATCCTTGATCATATCGCACGGGAGTCGAGCGCTCTAGCCCTTCCGCCAACCAACCACTTGCTCTCGATCCCTGGTCATATCGCACGGGAGTCGAGTGCTCTAGCCCTTACGCCAACCAACCACTTGCTCTCAATCCTTGGCCATATCGCACGGGAGTCGAGCGCTCCAGCCCTTCCGCCAACCAACCACTTGCTCTCGATCCTTGATCATATTGCACGTGAGTCGAGCGCTCCAGCCCTTCCGCCAACCAACCACTTGCTCTCGATCCTTGATCATATCGCACGGGAGTCGAGTGCTCTAGCCCTTCCGCCAACCAACCACTTGCTCTCGATCCTTGATCATATCGCACGGGAGTCGAGCGCTCTAGCCCTTCCGCCAACCAACCACTTGCTCTCGATCCTTGGCCATATCGCACGGGAGTTGAGCGCTCCAGCCCTTCCGCCAACCAACCACTTGCTCTCGATCCTTGATCATATCGCACGGGAGTCGAGCGCTCCAGCCCTTCCGCCAACCAACCACTTGCTCTCGATCCTTGGTCATATCGCACGGGAGTCGAGCGCTCCATCCCTTCCGCCAACCAACCACTTGCTCTCGATCCTTGGTCATATCGCACGGGAATTGAGCGCTCTAGCCCTTCCGCCAACCAACCACTTGCTCTCGATCCTTGGTCATATCGCACGGGAGTCGAGCGCTCCATCCCTTCCACCAACCAACCACTTGCTCTCGATCCTTGGTCATATCGCACGGGAGTTGAGCGCTCCATCCCTTCCGCCAACCAACCACTTGCTCTCGATCCTTGGTCATATCGCACGGGAGTTGAGCGCTCTAGCCCTTCCGCCAACCAACCACTTGCTCTCGATCCTTGATCATATGGCACGGGAGTTGAGCGCTCTAGCCCTTCCGCCAACCAACCACTTGCTCTCGATCCTTGGTCATATCGCACGGGAGTCGAGCACTCTAGCCCTTCCGCCAACCAACCACTTGCTCTCGATCCTTGATCATATCGCACGGGAGTCGAGCGCTCTAGTCCTTCCGCCAACCAACCACTTGCTCTCGATCCTTGCTCATATTGCACGGGAGTCGAGCACTCTAGCCTTTCCGGCAACCAACCACTTGCTCTCGATCCTTGATCATATCGCACGGGAGTCGAGCGCTCCAGCCCTTCCGCCAACCAACCACTTGCTCTCGATCCTTGGTCATATCGCACGGAAGTAGAGCACTCTAGCCCTTCCGCCAACCAACCACTTGCTCTCGATCCTTGGTCATATCGCACGGGAGTCGAGCGCTCCAGCCCTTCCGCCAACCAACCACTTGCTCTCGATCCTTGATCATATCGCACGGGAGTCGAACGCTCTAGCCCTTCCGCCTACCAACCACTTGCTCTCGATCCTTGGTCATATCGCACGAGGGTCGAGCGCTCCAGCCCTTCCGCCAACCCACTACTTGCTCTCGATCCTTGATCATATCCCACGGGAGTCGAGCGCTCCAGCCCTTCCGCCTACCAACCACTTGCTCTCGATCCTTGGTCATATCGCACGGGAGTCGAACGCTCCAGCCCTTCCGCCTACCAACCACTTGCTCTCGATCCTTGGTCATATCGCACGGGAGTAGAGCACTCTAGCCCTTCCGCCAACCAACAACTTGCTCTCGATCCTTTGTCATATCGCACGGGAGTCGAGCGCTCCAGCCCTTCCGCCAACCAACCACTTGCTCTCGATCCTTGATCATATCGCACGGGAGTCGAGCGCACTAGCCCTTCCGCCAACCAACAACTTGCTCTCGATCCTTTGTCATATCGCATGGGAGTCGAGCGCTCTAGCCCCTCCGCCAAACAACCACTTGCTCTCGATCCTTTGTCATATCGCACGGGAGTCGAGCGCTCTAGCCCTTCCGCCAACCAACCACTTGCTCTCGATCCTTTGTCATATCGCACGGGAGTCGAGCGCTCTAGCCCTTCCGCCAACCAACCACAAGCTCTCGATCCTTTGTCATATCGCACGGGAGTCGAGCGCTCCAGCCCTTCCGCCAACCAACCACTTGCTCTCGATCCTTGGTCATATCGCACGGGAGTCGAGCGCTCTAGCCCTTCAGCCACCCAACCACTTGCTCTCGATCCTTGGTCATATCGCACGGGAGTCGAGCGCTCTAGCCCTTCCGCCACCCAACCACTTGCTCTCGATCCTTGGTCATATCGCACGGGAGTCGAGCGCTCTAGCCCTTCCGCCAACCAACCATTTGCTCTCGATCCTTGATCATATCGCACGGGAGTCGAGCGCTCTAGCCCTTCCGCCACCAACCACTTGCTCTCGATCCTTGGTCATATCGCACGGGAGTCGAGCGCTCCAGCCCTTCCGCCAACCAACCACTTGCTCTCGATCCTTTGTCATATCGCACGGGAGTCGAGCGCTCTAGCCCTTCCGCCAACCAACCACTTGCTCTCGATCCTTGGTCATATCGCACAGGAGTCGAGCACTCCTGCCCTTCCGCCAACCAAACACTTGCTCTCGATTCTTGGTCATATCGCACGGGAGTCGAGCGCTCTAGCCCTTCCGCCAACCAACCACTTGCTCTCGATTCTTGGTCATATCGCACGGGAGTCGAGCGCTCTAGCCCTTCCACCAACCAAACATTTGCTCTCGATCCTTGGTCATATCGCACGGGAGTCGAGCGCTCCAGCCCTTCCACCAACCAACCACTTGCTCTCGATCCTTGGTCATATCGCACAGGAGTCGAGCGCTCCTGCCCTTCCGCCAACCAACCACTTGCTCTCGATTCTTGGTCATATCGCACGGGAGTCGAGCGCTCTAGCCCTTCCGCCAACCAACCACTTGCTCTCAATCCTTGATCATATCGCACGGGAGTCGAGCGCTCTAGCCCTTCCGCCAACCAACCACTTGCTCTCGATCCTTGATCATATCGCACGTGAGTCGAGCGCTCCAGCCCTTCCGCCAACCAACCATTTGCTCTCGATCCTTGATCATATCGCACGGGAGTCGAGCGCTCCAGCCCTTCCTCCAACCAACCACTTGCTCTCGATCCTTGGTCATATCGCACGGGAGTCAAGCGCTCTAGCCCTTCCTCCAACCAACCACTTGCTCTCGATCCTTGATCATATCGCACGGGAGTCGAGCACTCCAGCCCTTCCGCCAACCGATCATTTGCTCTCGAACCTTGATCATATCGCACGGAAGTCGAGCGCTCCAGCCCTTCCGCCAACCAACCACTTGCTCTCGATCCTTGGTCATATCGCACAGGAGTCGAGCGCTCTAGCCCTTCCGCCAACCAACCACTTGCTCTCGATCCTTGGTCATATCGCACGGGAGTCGAGCGCTCTAGCCCTTCCGCCAACCAACCACTTGCTCTCGATCCTTGGTCATATCGCACAGGAGTCGAGCGCTCTAGCCCTTCCGCCAACCAACCACTTGCTCTCGATCCTTGGTCATATCGCACAGGAGTCGAGCGTTCTAGCCCTTCCGCCAAAAAACCACATGCTCTCGATCCTTGATCATATCGCACGGGAGTCGAGCGCTCTAGCCCTTCCGCCAACCAACCACTTGCTCTCGATCCTTGGCCATATCGCACGGGAGTCGAGCGCTCTAGCCCTTCCGCCAACCAACCACTTGCTCTCGATCCTTGGTCATATCGCACAGGAGTCGAGCGCTCTAGCCCTTCCGCCAACCAACCACTTGCTCTCGATCCTTGGTCATATCGCACGGGAGTCGAGCGCTCTAGCCCTTCCGCCAACCAACCACTTGCTCTCGATCCTTGATCATATCGCACGGGAGTCGAGCGCTCTAGCCCTTCCGCCAACCAACCACTTGCTCTCGATCCTTGATCATATCGCACGGGAGTTGAGCGCTCTAGACCTTCCGCCAACCAACCACTTGCTCTCGATCCTTGGTCATATCGCACGGGAGTCGAGCGCTCTAGCCCTTCCGCCAACCAACCACTTGCTCTCGATCCTTGGTCATATCGCACGGGAGTCGAGTGCTCTAGCCCTTCCGCCAACCAACCACTTGCTCTCGATCCTTGATCATATCGCACGGGAGTCGAGCGCTCTAGCCCTTCCGCCAACCAACCACTTGCTCTCGATCCTTGGTCATATCGCACGGGAGTCGAACGCTCTAGCCCTTCCGCCAACCAACCACTTGCTCTCGATCCTTGGTCATATCGCACGGGAGTCGAGCGCTCTAGCCCTTCCGCCAACTAACCACTTGCTCTCGATCCTTGATCATATCGCACGGGAGTCGAGCGCTCTAGCCCTTCCGCCAACTAACCACTTGCTCTCGATCCTTGATCATATCGCACGGGGGTCGAGCACTCTAGCCCTTCCGCCAACCAACCACTTGCTCTCGATCCTTGGTCATATCGCACGGGAGTCGAGCGCTCTAGCCCTTCCGCTAACTAACCACTTGCCCTTGATCCTTGATCATATCGCACGGGAGTCGAGCGCTCTAGCCCTTCCGCCAACCAACCACTTGCTCTCGATCCTTGGTCATATCGCACGGGAGACGAGCGCTCTAGCCCTTCCGCCAACTAACCACTTGCTCTCGATCCTTGATCATATCGCACGGGGGTCGAGCACTCTAGCCCTTCCGCCAACCAACCACTTGCTCTCGATCCTTGATCATATCGCACGGGAGTCGAGCGCTCCAGCCCTTCCGCCAACCAACCACTTGCTCTCGATCCTTGATCATATCGCACGGGAGTCGAGCGCTCCAGCCCTTCCGCCAACCAACCACTTGCTCTCGATCCTTGGTCATATCGCAGGGGAGTCGAACGCTCCAGCCCTTCCGTCAACCAACCACTTGCTCTCGATCCTTGGTCATATCGCACGGGAGTCGAGCACTCTAGCCCTTCCGCCAACCAACCACTTGCTCTCGATCCTTGATCATATCGCACGGGAGTCGAGCACTCTAGCCCTTCCGCCAACCAACCACTTACTCTCGATCCTTGGCCATATCGCACGGGAGTCGAGCGCTCTAGCCCGTCCGCCAACCAACCACTTGCTCTCGATCCTTGGTCATATCGCACGGGAGTCGAGCGCTCCAGTCTTTCCGCCAACCAACCACTTGCTTTCGATCCTTGATCATATCGCACGGGAGTCGAGCGCTCCAGTCCTTCCGCCAACCAAACATTTGCTCTCGATCCTTGATCATATCGCACGGGAGTCGAGCGCTCCAGTCCTTCCGCCAACCAACCATTTGCTCTCGATCCTTGATCATATCGCACGGGAGTCGAGCGCTCCAGCCCTTCCGCCAACCAACCACTTGCTCTCGATCCTTGATCATATCGCACGTGAGTCGAGCGCTCCAGTCCTTCCGCCAACCAACCACTTGCTCTCGATCCTTGGTCATATCGCACGGGAGTCGAGCGCTCCTGCCCTTCCGTCAACCAACCACTTGCTCTCGATCCTTGATCATATCGCACGGGAGTCGAGCACTCTAGCCCTTCCGCCTACCAACCACTTGCTCTCGATCCTTGATCATATCGCACGGGAGTCGAGCGCTCTAGCCCTTCCGCCAACCAACCACTTGCTCTCGATCCTTGATCATATCGCACGGGAGTCGAGCGCTCCAGCCCTTCCGTCAACCAACCACTTGCTCTCGATCCTTGATCATATCGCACGGGAGTCGAGCGCTCTAGCCCTTCCGCCAACCAACCACTTGCTCTCGATCCTTGATCATATCGCACGGGAGTCGAGCGCTCCTGCCCTTCCACGATCCAACCACTTGCTCTCGATCCTTGGGCATATCGCACGGGAGTCGAGCGCTCTAGCCCTTCCGCCAACCAACCACTTGCTCTCGATCCTTGATCATATCGCACGGGAGTCGAGCACTCTAGCCCTTCCGCCTACCAACCACTTGCTCTCGATCCTTGATCATATCGCACGGGAGTCGAGCGCTCTAGCCCTTCCGCCTACCAACCACTTGCTCTCGATCCTTGATCATATCGCACGGGAGTCGAGCGCTCCTGACCTTCCACCAACCAACCACTTGCTCTCGATCCTTGGTCATATCGCACGAGAATCGAGCGCTCTAGCCTTCCGCCTACCAACCACTTGCTCTCGATCCTTGATCATATCGCACGGGAGTCGAGCGCTCCTGACCTTCCGCCTAACAACCACATGCTCTCGATCCTTGATCATATCGCACGAGAGTCGAGCGCTCTAGCCCTTCCGTCAACCAACCACTTGCTCTCGATCCTTGATCATATCGCACGGGAGACGAGCGCTCTAGCCCTTCCGCCAACCAACCACTTGCTCTCGATCCTTGATCATATCGCACGTGAGTCGAGCGCTCCAGTCCTTCCGCCAACCAACCACTTGCTCTCGATCCTTGGTCATATCGCACGGGAGTCGAGCGCTCCTGCCCTTCCGCCAACCAACCACTTGCTCTCGATCCTTGATCATATCGCACGAAAGTCGAGCGCTCTAGCCCTTCCGCCAACCAACCACTTGCTCTCGATCCTTGGTCATATCGCATGGGAGTCGAGTGCTCTAGCCCTTCCGCCAACCAACCACTTGCCCTCGATCCTTGGCCATATCGCACGGTAGTCGAGCGCTCCAGCCCTTCCGCCAACCAACCACTTGCTCTTGATCCTTGGTCATATCGCACGGGAGTCGAGCGCTCCTGCCCTTCCGCCAACCAACAACTTGCTCTCGATCCTTGATCATATCGCACGGGAGTCGAGCGCTCTAGCCCTTCCGCCAACCAACCACTTGCTCTCGATCCTTGATCATATCGCACGGGAGTCGACCGCTCTAGCCCTTCCGCCAACCAACCACTTGCTCTCGATCCTTGGCCATATCGCACGGGAGTTGAGCGCTCCAGCCCTTCCGCCAACCAACCACTTGCTCTCGATCCTTGATCATATCGCACGGGAGTCGAGCGCTCCAGCCCTTCCGCCAACCAACCACTTGCTCTCGATCCTTGTTCATATCGCACGGGAGTCGAGCGCTCTAGCCCTTCCGCCAACCAACCACTTCCTCTCGATCCTTGGTCATATCGCACGGGAGTCGAGTGCTCTAGCCCTTCCGCCAACCAACCACTTGCTCTCGATCCTTGATCATATCGCACGGGAGTCGAGCTCTCTAGCCAATCCGCCAACCAACCACTTGCTCTCGATCCTTGGTCATATCGCACGGGAGTCGAGCGCTCTAGCCCTTCCGCCAACCAACCACTTGCTCTCGATCCTTGGTCATATCGCACGGGAGTCGAGCGCTCTAGACCTTCCGCCAACTAACCACTTGCTCTCGATCCTTGATCATATCGCACGGGAGTCGAGCGCTCTAGCCCTTCCGCCAACTAACCACTTGCTCTCGATCCTTGATCATATCGCACGGGAGTCGAGCACTCTAGCCCTTCCGCCAACCAACCACTTGCTCTCGATCCTTGGTCATATCGCACGGGAGTCGAGTGCTCTAGCCCTTCCGCCAACCAACCACTTGCTCTCGATCCTTGATCATATCGCACGGGAGTCGAGCGCTCCAGCCCTTCCGCCAACCAACCACTTGCTCTCGATCCTTGGTTATATCGCACGGGAGTCGAGCACTCTAGCCCTTCCGCCAACCAACCGCTTGCTCTCGATCCTTGATCATATCGCACGGGAGTCGAGCACTCTAGCCCTTCCGCCAACCAACCACTTGCTCTCGATCCTTGATCATATCGCACGGGAGTCGAGCGCTCCGGCCCTTCCGCCAACCAACCACTTGCTCTCGATCCTTGATCATATCGCACGGGAGTCGAGCGCTCCAGCCCTTCCGCCAACCAACCACTTGCTCTCGATCCTTGGTCATATCGCACGGGAGTCGAGCGCTCCAGCCCTTCCGCCAACCAACCACTTGCTCTCGATCCTTGGTCATGTCGCACGGGAGTCGAGCACTCTAGCCCTTCCGCCAACCAACCTCTTGCTATCGATCCTTGATCATATCGCACGGGAGTCGAGCACTCTAGCCCTTCCGCCAACCAACCACTTGCTCTCGATTCTTGGTCATATCGCACGGGAGTCGAGCGCTCTAGCCCTTCCGCCAACCAACCACTTGCTCTCGATCCTTGGTCATATCGCACGGGAGTCGAGCACTCCAGTCCTTCTGCCAACCCACCACTTGCTCTCGATCCTTGATCATATCGCACGGGAGTCGAGCGCTCCAATCCTTCCGCCAACCAACCATTTGCTCTCGATCCTTGATCATATCGCACGGGAGTCGAGCGCTCCAGTCCTTCCGCCAACCGACCATTTTCTCTCGATCCTTGATCATACCGCACGGGAGTCGAGCGCTCCAGCCCTTCCGCCAACCAAACACTTGCTCTCGATCCTTGATCATATCGCACGTGAGTCGAGCGCTCCAGTCCTTCCGCCAACCAACCACTTGCTCTCGATCCTTGGTCATATCGCACGGGAGTCGGGCGCTCCTGCCCTTCCGCCAACCAACCACTTGCTCTCGATCCTTGATCATATCGCACGGGAGTCGAGCACTCTAGCCCTTCCGCCTACCAACCACTTGCTCTCGATCCTTGATCATATCGCACGGGAGTCGAGCGCTCTAGCCCTTCCGCCAACCAACCACTTGCTCTCGATCCTTGATCATATCGCACGGGAGTCGAGTGCCCCAGCCCTTCCGCCAACCAACCACTTGCTCTCGATCCTTGATCATATCGCACGGGAGTCGAGCGCTCTAGCCCTTCCGCCAACCAACCACATGCTCTCGATCCTTGATCATATCGCACGGGAGTCGAGCGCTCCAGCCTTTCCGCCAACCAACCACTTGCTCTCGATCCTTGGTCATATCGCACGGGAGTAGAGCACTCTAGCCCTTCCGCTAACCAACCACTTGCTCTCGATCCTTTGTCATATCGCACGGGAGTCGAGCGCTCCAGCCCTCCCGCCAATCAACAACTTGCTCTCGATCCTTGATCATATCGCACGGGAGTCGAGCGCTCCAGCCCTTCCGCCAACCAACCACTTGCTCTCGATCCTTGATCATATCGCACGGGAGTCGAGCGCTCCAGCCCTTCCGCCAACCAACCTCTTGCTCTCGATCCTTGGCCATATCGCACGGGAGTCGAGCGCTCTAGCCCTTCCGCCAACCAACCACTTGCTCTCGATCCTTGGTCATATCGCACGGGAGTCGAGCGCTCCTGCCCTTCCGCCAACCAACCACTTGCTCTCGATCCTTGATCATATCGCACGGGAGTCGAGCTCTCCAGCCCTTCCGCCAACCAACCACTTGCTCCCGATCCTTGGTCATATCGCACGTGAATCGAGCGCTCCAGCCCTTCCGCCAACCAACCACTTGCTCTCGATCCCTGGTCATATCGCACGTGAGTCGAGCGCTCCTGCCCTTCCGCCAACCAACCACTTGCTCTCGATCCTTGATCATATCGCACGGGAGTCGAGCTCTCCAGCCCTTCCGCCAACCAACCACTTGCTCTCCATCCTTGGCCATATCGCACGGGAGTCGAGCGCTCTAGCCCTTCCGCCAACCAACCACTTGCTCTCGATCCTTTGTCATATAGCACGGGAGTCGAGCGCTCCAGCCCTTCCGCCAACCAACCACTTGCTCTCGATCCTTGATCATATCGCACGGGAGTCGAGTGCTCTAGCCCTTCCGCCAACCAACTACTTGCTCTCGATCCTTGGTCATATCGCACGGGAGTAGAGCACTCTAGCCCTTCCGCCTACCAACCACTTGCTCTCGATCCTTTGTCATATCGCACGGGAGTCGAGCGCTCCAGCCCTTCCGCCAACCAACCACTTGCTCTCGATCCTTGGTCATATCGCACGGGAGTCGAGCGCTCTAGCCCTTCCGCCAACCAACCACTTGCTCTCGATCCTTGGTCATATCGCACGGGAGTAGAGCACTCTAGCCCTTCCGCCAACCAACCACTTGCTCTCGATCCTTTGTCATATCGCACGGAAGTCGAGCGCTCTAGCCCTTCCGCCAACCAACCACTTGCTCTCGATCCTTGGTCATATCGCACAGGAGTAGAGCACTCTAGTCCTTCCGCCAACCAACCACTTGCTCTCGATCCTTTGTCATATCGCACGGGAGTCGAGCGCTCCAGCCCTTCCGCCAACCAACCACTTGCTCTCAATCCTTGATCATATCGCACGGGAGTCGAGCGCTCTAGCCCTTCCGCCAACCAACCACTTGCTCTCGATCCTTTGTCATATCGCACGTGAGTCGAGCGTTCTAGCCCTTCCGCCAACTAACCACTTGCTCTCGATCCTTTGTCATATCACACGGGAGTCGAGCGCTCTAGCCCTTCCGCCAACCAACCACTTGCTCTCGATCCTTGGTCATATCGCACGGGAGTCGAGCGCTCTAGCCCTTCCGCCAACCAACCACTTGCTCTCGATCCTTGATCATATCGCACGGGAGTCGAGCGCTCCAGCCCTTCCGCCTACCAACCACTTGCTCTCGATCCTTGGTCATATCGCACGGGAGTCGAGCGCTCTAACCCGTCCGCCAACCAACCACTTGCTCTCGATCCTTGGTCATATCGCACGGGAGTCGAGCGCTCTAGCCCTTCCGCAAACCAACCACTTGCTCTCGATCCTTGGTCATATCGCACAGGAGTCGAGCGCTCTAGCCCTTCCGCCAACCAACCACTTGCTCTCGATCCTTGGTCATATCGCACAGGAGTCGAGCGCTCTAGCCCTTCCGCCAACCAA
This sequence comes from Meconema thalassinum, assembly GCA_946902985.2. Taxonomy (NCBI): domain Eukaryota; kingdom Metazoa; phylum Arthropoda; class Insecta; order Orthoptera; family Tettigoniidae; genus Meconema; species Meconema thalassinum. The sequence goes on along the minus strand of OX336388.2, from coordinate 50,165,691 downwards.
CCACTTGCTCTCGATCCTTGGTCATATCGCACGGGAGTCGAGTGCTCTAGCCCTTCCGCCAACCAACCACTTGCTCTCGATCCTTGATCATATCGCACGGGAGTCAAGCGCTCTAGCCCTTCCGCCAACCAACCACTTGCTCTCGATCCTTGATCATATCGCACGGGAGTCGAGCGCTCTAGCCCTTCCGCCAACCAACCACTTGCTCTCGATCCTTGATCATATCGCACGGGAGTTGAGCTCTCTAGCCCTTCCGCCAACCAACCACTTGCTCTCGATCCTTGGTTATATCGCACGGGAGTCGAGTGCTCTAGCCCTTCCGCCAACCAACCACTTGCTCTCGATCCTTGATCATATCGCACGGGAGTCGAGCGCTCTAGCCCTTCCGCCTACCAACCACTTGCTCTCGATCCTTGATCATATCGCACGGGAGTCGAGCGCTCCTGCCCTTCCACCAACCAACCACTTGCTCTCGATCCTTGGGCATATCGCACGGGAGTCGAGCGCTCTAGCCCTTCCGCCAACCAACCACTTGCTCTCGATCCTTGATCATATCGCATGGGAGTTGAGCGCTCTAGCCCTTCCGCCTACCAACCACTTGCTCTCGATCCTTGATCATATCGCACGGGAGTCGAGCGCTCTAGCCCTTCCGCCAACCAACCACTTGCTCTCGATCCTTGATCATATCGCACGGGAGTTGAGCGCTCTAGCCCTTCCGCCAACCAACCACTTGCTCTCGATCCTTGATCATATCGCACGGGAGTCGAGCGCTCCAGCCCTTCCGCCAACCAACCACTTGCTCTCGATCCTGGCTCATATCGCACGGGAGTCGAGCGCTCCAGCCCTTCCGCCAACCAACCACTTGCTCTCGATCCTTGGTCATATCGCACGGGAGTCGAGTGCTCTAGCCCTTCCGCCAACCAACCACTTGCTCTCGATACTTGGTCATATCGCACGGGAGTCGAGCGCTCTAGCCCTTCCGCCAACCAACCACTTGCTCTCGATCCTTGGTCATGTCGCACGGGAGTAGAGCACTCTAGCCCTTCCGCCAACCAACCACTTGCTCTCGATCCTTGGTCATATCGCACGGGAGTCGAGTGCTCTAGCCCTTCCGCCAACCAACCACTTGCTCTCGATCCTTGGTCATATCGCACGGGAGTCGAGTGCTCTAGCCCTTCCGCCAACCAACCACTTGCTCACGATCCTTGGTCATATCGCACGGGAGTCGAGTGCTCTAGCCCTTCCGCCAACCAACCACTTGCTCTCGATCCTTGGCCATATCGCACGGGAGTCGAGCGCTCTAGCCCTTCCGCCAACCAACCACTTGCTCTCGATCCTTGGTCATATCGCACGGGAGTCGAGCGCTCCAGCCCTTCCGCCAACCAACCACTTGCTCTCGATCCTTGGTCATATCGCACGTGAGTCGAGCGCTCCAGCCCTTCCGCCAACCAACCACTTGCTCTCGATCCTTGGTCATATCCCACGGGAGTCGAGCGCTCTAGCCCTTCCGCCAACCAACCACTTGCTCTCGATCCTTGGTCATATCGCACGGGAGTCGAGCGCTCCAGCCCTTCCGCCAAGCAACCACTTGCTCTCGATCCTTGATCATATCGCACGGGAGTCGAGCGCTCTAGCCCTTCCGCCAACCAACCACTTGCTCTCGATCCTTGGTTATATCGCACGGGAGTCGAGCGCTCCAGCCCTTTCGCCAACCAACCACTTGCTCTCGATCCTTGGTCATATCCCACGGGAGTCGAGCGCTCCAGCCCTTCCGCCAACCAACCACTTGCTCTCGATCCTTGATCATATCTTACGGGAGTCGAGCGCTCTAGCCGTTCCGCCAACCAACCACTTGCTCTCGATCCTTGATCATATCGCACGGGAGTCGAGCGCTCCAGCCCTTCCGCCAACCAACCACTTGCTCTCGATCCTTGGTCATATCCCACGGGAGTCGAGCGCTCCAGCCCTTCCGCCAACCAACCACTTGCTCTCGATCCTTGATCATATCTTACGGGAGTCGAGCGCTCTAGCCCTTCCGCCAACCAACCACTTGCTCTCGATCCTTGGTCATATCGCACGGGAGTCGAGCGCTCTAGCCTATCCGCCAACCAACCACTTGCTCTCGATCCTTGGTCATATCGCACGGGAGTCGAGCACTCTAGCCCTTCCGCCAACCAACCACTTGCTCTCGATCCTTGATCATATCGCACGGGAGTCGAGCCCTCCAGCCCTTCCGCCAACCAACCACTTGCTCTCGATCCTTGGTCATATCGCACGGGAGTCGAGCGCTCCAGCCCTTCCGCCAACCAACCACTTGCTCTCGATCCTTGGTCATATCGCACGGGAGTCGAGCGCTCTAGCCCTTCCGCCAACCAACCACTTGCTCTCGATCCTTGATCATATCGCACGGGTGTCGAGCGCTCCAGCCCTTCCGCAAACCAACCATTTGCTCTCGATCCTTGGTCATATCGCACGGGAGTCGAGCGCTCTAGCCCTTCCGCCAACCAACCACTTGCTCTCGATCCTTTGTCATATCGCACGGGACTCGAGCGCTCCAGCCCTTCCGCCAACCAACCACTTGCTCTCGATCCTTGATAATATCGCACGGGAGTCGAACGCTCTAGCCCTTCCGCCTACCAACCACTTGCTCTCGATCCTTGATCATATCGCACGGGAGTCGAGCGCTCTAGCCCTTCCGCCAACCAACCATTTTCTCTAAGTGGTTGGTTACATATTATATTATCTACCGGTAAAGATAAAATGCTTATTTACACTCGCTTGTAAATTGAAAATTACCTACAATACAAATATTACAAAATAAAATACACTGCTATTCATGGCTTATTTCAGACTATTTAACTATTTAATTCTTAAAACTCTGCAATTCTTCTAGGTTTGTGCCGTGTCTTATGTATAACCACAGTCTATCTACACAGTCACGAAGCTTGGCTCATGTTTTTCTACCGCCGCGCGCCAACAATGCTCTCACGCAACCATCAATCATGCGCCTACTGCACTGTGTTGGTGAATGTTATTGTTGCTGGATTTACTGTATTTGGGCATTGTGTTACAGTGTTATAACTTTAATCATGTGTTTTACAAGAGGTGATGCGCAGTGCAATAAAAAGATCAAATATTAATAGCCATATTTCAGTGTTGCTAAGTAACCTATTTGATCGCTTTTCAGTCGGTCAACACGAGTGTACGGTACCCAATTAGATAAGACGGGGAGTGGCTGTTTTATCTCCTAGTGCCTGAAATAAAAATACGAATTGTTTATACAAGTAGGGGGGCAGTGGCGCTTCTGCCCCACTCCAGAACCCTCCTCGACCCACTACTAAGCCTCAGCCATGTTAACCTTTATTTAGTCGCGCACGGAGATTTCCTCCGGGTCCATTTTATTATGCATGGGAGAGTACTTCTTTGTTAGCGGATTGTCCTTTCCACCCCTATACCTTCTCCCTGGTTCATTTGGACTCGCCCAGTCTGGAATTCGTCAAGGTTTCACTTCCTGTGTGCAGGAAAAGTATCACTGTAGTGACCACTGTCCATCACCCGGACATTTCTTCCGTGTGCGACTAACAAGTGCCGTCGTATTATTACTTTGTGTGAGAACTCTTTTTGTATGTGAAGTGGTATTATTTGTGAACTAACTTTACTAATCGTTGGTAAGTTATGTTTATACGTAGAATATCAATTTTTAAATTAATTTCCTTACAAACCAGTATCTATTTTCATAACCTTGATGAAGATTCCCTGTGAGGCCACTAAGGATCAATTTCCATCACGTTATACTTAGCGGATTTCATTACTATCGCAAAAGCTTATGGTATTTTGATATATGGTCTGCAGAAAAATGGATCCACGATAGAAGGAGCGTATCAAACGTTTGCTCGAAGAAATTTCAGAGGAACCGGATGTTGGAGGTTCATCTGATGAAAATGAGGACTTGCTGGGATTGAAGAGGAACCACAACTCTGTCAAAATGATGCAGAAGGAAGCGGACGCTGTGCGTTTTGTTCTTGGAAACAATACCGCTCATCGAAGGTATCTTTCCTATCCTGTCACAAGTTTCTGTGCACAGAACATAGAGTAACATACTGTCGGGATTGCGTAAGCACCACCGAAGGTCAAAGTGACAATGACAGTGATGTGTAGGGGCTGATGACCTCGAAGTTATGCCCCTTTAAACAACACTAACTAACTAACAGTGATGTGTGAATAGTGTCCGAAGATATCCTGAGGTAGAATGTGATTGTATTGTGTTTCTTTCAAAAGTATATACGAGTAAGAATGTTCATGCCGAGATATCTAAAAAAGAAAACATATAAATCATTTGTTTATGTTTGTATTACCGGTACACAATCATTGCATTAATTCTTATATTCTTAATCAGACAGTTTTGAACATTTATTACAAGTATATTTTATTTTATAAACTTCTACATAATTTTTCCAGACACATTAAATTATTGCATATTGTTTTGATATTTTATAGTTCTGTGATCCGATGACCTTGCAGTTTTACTTTTCTAAACTTACGTTTTAGTTTTTGTTAAGACATATTTTGTAAGATGTGATTATACGTAGCAACAACACTCATGGACTTAATTTAATTACCATATGCAATGTTGTTAAACATTTAACTAGGTCTATTAGTTTAAACTATTAGGAAAATATGCCAGAGAAAAACACATGTTTGTCTTCTAGCCATAATATGTGATTCTATAAAAAAATGCCAAAATAAAACAAATATAATGTTTTTTTATGAACCCGGAGTTTTCCTCCGTGCGCGACTAATTGTGGAATTATTCTCGCGCGACTAGACTAGGGTTAAATATCTCTCGAACGCATGGTCCGATTTTGACAAATGAGGTGTAGTTGGACTCGAGCTGACGTTCTCTTTCCTATGGACCACTTGTTATATTTTTGATTTTTTTTTGAAAATTTTTGTTTTCGAAAGTTGGTGATAGTTTGAAAACCAAACATGGTAGAATGTTGTGCCATGGCTCAAACGAATGGTCATTATTACCTTAATTTTTTGTATTAAAACTTTTTTATTTTATATGTTTTTTTGAAAACACTCGAATTTTTTAAATCCTATATTTTGGAAAGTAGGAAGTTTAAAAAAAATTGTTTGATGTAAATCAATGGTCCCTACCCCCTCTGCCCCCAAAATAAATTTCAAGTCTCTAGGATGAAAACCTGTAGTAGTGGGATGACACGGGTTCTGCTTCCAAAAGCAAGTTGTGAGCCCCTGCGACCTTGGAATGGAAGGAGTCATGCTAGGAAGGCGTGATTGGATTCGTTTTTTTCGTCTTGTTGCGCTCTTAACGTAAATGTAGGTGTCGAAAAGGTGAAAATCTTGAAACACGGTTTTTTTTTGGGGGGGGGGGGGGAAACGTGATTTTAAACTTTTTGCTATATTTCGCGAACAAATCTTGCTAGAGACGTGTACGAGGTGTCCTAGGACACGGGCTAACGCCCCCTTTCAAATGTGGCAGATATTTTTTTTTTCAGAAAATAATTCACAAAAGGCCTAACGCCATACATGTTGAGAAAAAAATTCTTTACCGATACCTGTTTATAATGTTCATGATCCGCGGTGGTTGAGAGAGACGATACGGCTGTGTGTGTGTGTATGTGTGTGTGTGTGTTTCAACGAACCTGTCGCTTAGCACAAGGACCATGCTTAATAGAACAATCGCTATTTCGGTGGGTCGGTGTATGACAGAGTGAGCGTTCGTTTTTTCACACATTTTACCTTTAACGTGTAAACGGTGATGAGAACTTGGTTCTATGTTGGTCGAAGCGAGTACAGAAAACAAACTTGCCGAGGAGCAAGAGGTGAATGTCATTTGAGCTTATTGGAAGGCGCCGATTTGACTTGACAACAGGTGCAATGGAAAAATGACCATGACGCTTGAAGGTGAAATAATCTGACCATTGTGGTGGCAGGAAAGTGCGAAAGGCATGTGAACATGTGTGAAACCACATGAACGCTAAACCAGTTACATCCTGTTTGCTTCGTACGTGACAAAATGCAAGTTCATGTGAAATTTGATCTGCCACAGGTGTTCACCTTGGGCTTTGGCTGTCCACGTGCACGATAACTGTTAACAAGTTACATCCTGTTTTGCTTCGTACGTGACAAAATGCAAGTTGACGTGAAATTTGATCTGCCACAGGTGTTCACCTTGGACGCTAGCTGTCCATGTGCCTGATAACAGAATGTTGAAAGCGTGGGGAAAAAAGGATTATACATGCAACGTAACATATCTAAAGACATGTCGTTATCATTTCCACTCTCACTTAGGTGACTACCTTTGAACACACTGCTTTGCATGAAACCCCTGGTCTTGTTTAACAGTTTTGGAGTTGGTGGAAAATACTTAACCTTGTTGTGGGGTAGGTATATATTTATTCATTAATATATTTATTGATTTATATATTTACATGCAATTATTTATTGATTAGGTAATTAATGATTTTATTTATTTGTTTGCAGATAACGTGTATAGCCTACCTGTCGTGTGTCTGTGGGAAATATATTAAAGAAAGAGAAAGACAGACAGCTAGAGAAGGAAACCATTTCCACACTAGTCCACGAGACGGGAATATAGCAAAGCATTACACCTCAAGGTGAGATTTGTTTTTTATATATAACCTGTTTGATTTTGTTCTGTTTATGACATGCATAAGCTATATGGAATGGATATACTTATGGTGGTTTATTTTATTTCTTTCTAGATATTTGGAAAAAAAGGGTTTACCGCTATAGCAAATACAGCTAAAATCCAAGAGGCTCTAGTGTGCGACCATTGTCAGACAGTCTACATTTCTAAACTCAGGTGAGAGTGTTCTTTCAAAATAATGTCTTTTACTGCTGCGGATACGTTAACTTGGGAGCCCCTTGAGTCTTGTTTCAAATCGCGTGTGTGCTCTGGCCGCGTGGTCAATGTTAGAAAAGTTTGATTCCCAAGGAATTTTTAGAATCTTGTTTTGAAATCTTCAAAATTGAAATTTGTACAGCGCAAAGGTTGCATACAGGTTTAAAGGTGAATACAGAACTGGTGTGCGATTTCATATATAAAAAGAAGGACGTAGAGCATAAAGGTACATTCTATATTTGCAGTAAAATGCAAGAGCTTTTGATAGCCCATAATTTGGAACAGTGGTATCAAAGCCATGTGGTGAATGCCTTGCTATCAACATTTGATAAACTGCAACAAGGACCCAGTGGTTTAGCGTTAGACAAAATTCATTATTTGCAAATCAACATTTGTCAATTCAACCCGTAGAATGCCGGGTCTAGCTATATTAAAACACCACCAGCAATAGCTCCGAAAAAGGCAGTGGTGAATACTGAGAACCATGACAATGATTCCTTTCTGTGGGCTGTGGCTGCGTATTTGCAGCCAGCACAAGACCGTCATGTTAACAGACCAGCAAAGTACAAGGCCAAGTTTGATGAATTAAAACAAACTTTAAATTTAACTCGAGTATCATTCCCTATGGACTTAACCGAGATCCATAGGTTTGAACAAGACAACCAGGACTTTTCGTTCATGGTGTATGGCCTTAATGGTGATGAGATTGTGGGTCCTCTTTATGCCACAAAAAAACTGGAATGACACCACATTCATCTTTTATATTTATCTGTAGGAGAGGTGAATCACTATTGCCTAATTAAAAGCCTGAGTAGATTGCTAAGCAGACAAGTGTCTAAGCACACTGGTGTGAAACATATTTGTGATCGATGCTTGCAATATTTTTAAACCCCTACGCTTTTGGAACGTCATAGGGTAGATTGCTTTTCTCAGGAAGCGGTGAGATTGATATTGCCACAAGGGGACAAGGCTGTGTTAAAGTTTAAGGACATTCATAAGCGTGACACTGTTCCCTATGTGGTATACGCAGATTTTGAAGCTCTCACCACACCCGTGGCGGGATGTGAACCAGATCCCACCATCAGCTCAACCACACCCATTCAAAAACATGAACCTTTTGCTATAGGATTTAATGTGGTGTGTGTTTATGACCCCACACAATCCGTTTACAAATACCGTCAGGGGCCAGATTGTGCCAAATGGTTCTTGGATGAACTTGTCAAGTTGGCCGACCATGTACAGGAATTACTGGACCACCCAGTACCCATGAGCCTATCTCCAGAACAGCAGCAGCAGTATGAGCATGCCACGACATGCCATATTTGTGAAAAGCCTATTTTAAGTGGAGAGGAAAAAGTCAGAGACCACTTGCACTTTACGGGAGAGTTTCGTGGAGCTGCGCATAGTAAAAGCAATTTAAACTTTCCAGCTCCTCGTTTCATCAGTGTCTTTTTCCACAATCTGGCAAATTATGACATTCAGTTTTTGATTCGTGAATTGGGCCATGTCAACAAGGGCTCGTTTACCATTATTCCCCAAAACCATGAACGTTTTACAGCCCTGACATGGAGGTTGGGCGAATTTGGCATTCGATTTTTGGATTCCTTTAAGTTTATGGCATCCTCGCTAGACAGCCTTGTGAATGGCTTGAATGAGGAGGAATTAAAAAATACTAGAATGCATTTTAATGATCCTGAGTAATTTCAATTGTGCATTCGGAAAGGTATATTCCCGTAAGATTTCTGCAACAGCTGGAACGTGTTAAAGCAAAGAAAACTCCCACCACAAGAGAAATTTTACTCGAAATTAACACGCAGTACCGTTTCCGATGAAGACTATGCACATGCATGTCAAGTTTGGCGAGTGTTTGGCATGAACACGCTAAGTGAATATGCTTTACATTACCTAAAACGGGATGTATTGCTGCTCACTGATGTGTTTGAAAAATTCCGTAACTTGTGTCAAAACATTTACGGTCTTGACCCGGCTCACTATTATACGAGTCCTGGGCTCTCGTTCGATGCCGCTTTGAAATACACTCAAGTCGAATTGGATTTACTCACTGATGTAGACATGGTTCTATTTTTTGAAAAGGGCATTCGTGGCGGCTTTGTGTCACTTAACCAGCGCCATGCCGAAGCGAACAATGTCTACATGCCTGATTATTCACCGGACAAACCAGAATCGTACTTAATGTACTATGACGTGAATAATTTGTACGGTTACGCCATGAGTCAGCCTTTGCCCTATGGGAAGTTTGCTTGGCTGACAGACAAACAAGTGTCAGAATTTGATGTGAACATGGCTAGCCAAGAAACAGGCCGTGGATAGTGCTAGAAGTGGATATTGAATATCCCTCATCCTTGTATGATGAACATGCCGATTTCCCATTCTGCCTTGAGCAAATGGTTCCCCCTGACAGTAAAGTGAAAATTGAAAAACTCATGGGCACACTTTACAACAAAAATCGGTATGTGCTACATATCCAAATGTTAGTGCAAAGCCTCGCCCAAGGCTTGGTGATGAAGAAAATCCACAGGGGTATTTATTTTGCTCAAAAAGCATGGCTCAAGCCATACATGCAACACAACACAGAGCACCGACAAATGGCAACTCAGCAGTTTGAAATTAATTTTTTAAAATTAATGAACAACTGCATCTATGGCAAGTCTATGGAGAATGTTCGCAAATACCGTGACATTAAATTGGTCAATGTCTGGGAGGGGCGGTGGGGTGCCCGGCGGTACTTTGCCAAGCCAAATTTCAAATGAATCAAAATTATCGATGAGGATTTGGCTACTATTGAAATGAGTAAGACCAGCGTGACCATGGATAAGCCCATTTACTTGGGTCAAGTCATTTTAGACTTTTCTAAATCGGTCATGTATCGATTTCACTATGAGTTTGCCAAACGCCATTTTGAGGACGTCTCTCTTTTGTATATGGATACGGACTCATTCATTTACCACATTCGCCACTGCAACCCCTATGACGTCATGAGGCAACATAGTGACTGGTTCGACACCTCTTGCTATAGTGCTGACAACGTGTTTTAACTGCTCATAAAAACAAGAAGGAAACGGGTATTTTAAAAGATGAATGCGGTGATTCCATTATGACGGAATTCGTAGGTTTGGCCTCAAAAATGTGTGCTTATCGCACACTCGACTGTAAGGAAGCCAAAAGAGCAAAAGGTGTTGGTAGAGCAGTGGTAAAATTGCTACGTGTAGACGATTACTTAGCGGTTTTACGCACTGGCAAAGCTATGTCTCATACACAGTGCAGGACACAATCCAGCAACCATCATTTGTATCTTGTGGAACAGAGAAAACGCACCCTCGCCTCTATGGATAACAAACGTGTGTGGGCTGATGACCTGCTCACTAGCCTACCCTGGGGTTATGATCGCAAGGAGGAGGAGGTGTGATTTCACTGTATAATCGTTTAGGGACATAGCTTTATGTAACTTGTAGATTCAGTATTTTGTAAATATTGGTTTCTGCAATTGTAAATAGTAAATTTTGTAAAATAGTGGCAACCCACTTGGACCATTTGCTCTTTGAAAAGTTCTATGCAAACTTATTTTATCAAATTTTTGATTGGTGAATAGTTTGATTCTTTTAAGCTGTATAAAGTTTTTTTTGTAAATATGAAATAAGTAAGATTTTTAGTAACTTTAATAACTAGTATTTAATTATTTTTCGTAATGTAAATGATAAACTAAAAAGTTCTTTTGGGATGAGTGTGCATGTCGAGAATGTGCTTTTGAGAATAAATAAAGTGGTTTTGTTTGTTCCCAAAGACAAGTGTGAATGTATGAGTGGAGAGAGAAAGCTGGTGTGTATGGTTGACCAGAGCAAACACGGTGAGGTAGGGTGGGTGGGGAGGGGGTAAATGGTCACTTATATACTCATTTTGTTTTCAATAGTTTTGTTTTCTTTGAAATGTGGCAGACAATATACATTATTTTTGTAAAAACAGTCTTACCTGCAGTAGTCGTAGACCTCGACGTTTCTCCAAACACACATTAACACATTGCGGTATTATCAAGGTCAAGCACTTGCATTAACATCATTGTCAAAGCTCAACTTTCGACATACTTCAAATGGAAAAAATGTGAAAACAGCAAAATGGAAAATCCATGTTTCCATATCACCAAAAACGCAAAACTTAAAACGGACATTTTTAAAAACTGGAAATGGCCATGTGTGAAATTTGAAAATTCAAAAAACTTCAAACGGACATTGTTTAGAAAGTGTCATCAGCAAAATGGAAAAATCCATATCATCAAAACGTTAAACATGAAACGAACTTTTTTTAAATCTGTAAATTGCAAAATGACAAATGGCAGTGTTCGAATTCATCATGTGTGAAATGTGTAAAATGAAACATAAGCCATCAACATTACGATTTCTTAAAATTAAAAATAACAAAACATCGTGCTCTGGTAAACCTTTGTTTTTATTTCATAGTCATAGTGAATTGACAAAAGAAAAATAGAATACAAACAAATCCCAATTCCTCACTCCTCAATGTTTATGTCCATGCATCATCAACTTTCCTTTCATAGCACTCATGACAATCAGGGCTGCCATCCTTTCACCCACTGAGGCATCACTGGATGTGAAACGTTGTTTAGCTTTCTTCAATAACAATTTATCTGCCACATGTCTTAAACCAGGATGACTATGGCGATAAGAAAGGTCATGTTCCTTGCATGCTTGATCCAAAAGATTAATGGGTACATCACCACGTTGTAAACGTTTTTCGAGACGAGTTCCAGGGCCGCAAAAACGATAACCTGGAAGATGGATTTCGAAAGGTAGGTATTGAATCACTTTGTCAATGACGCCATTGCCAGTACAGGTCTGGCATATCCTTTTCCATCGATGGTAAAAAGGTTTGGTCTTCCTCCTCCTCTGTGGACGATGTTTGAGTTTGTTGTTGTTGTTGTTGTTGTTGTTGATTTTTCTCGCCATGACACCCGTGGAATGATTCAACAAAGTCTTTACACGGACTTTTATGACCGTGATACAGTTTCACTAGCTGACAAGTCGCGCACTGACGCATATACGGTATTTTTGCCATGGCCACTTGCTTATGGTGATCGTAATCCGTACAGGGTTGCAATTCACTCAACACAGGGTCTTGAGTCCATGATTTTGGTACATGTTGCCAGATTTCTTTGACCGCGTTGGTGGCCACATAATAAATGAACGACTTGGGGAGCGCCAAGAGTTCCTCTTTGGTAAAACTGTCTAGTTTCCTTTTGCACACAAAGAACTTGCCGATGGCTTTGTCCGTAGCATTGCCTTTCTCCATGGTATTACGTGCTGTAGATGTTTACACGTCGCTTGTAGAAATCTCACTGGCGTCATTCACAGGTAAATCTTGAGTTATAATTTTATTCAACAACTCCCAGCAGGCATGAGTGGTTAACCAATGAAAGAGATGCCACGCATGCGCTAGGGCTGTATGGGTAATGTTGCCACAGGAACAAGTATCCATGAGCGTTTGCAGGGAGGGGCAGCCCAACTCCATGAGGTCGATACATTGGCAGTAAGACGCCAAAAATGGTTGCAACCATTGACGTTTTTCATTACCTTTCACAAATACCACATAGGCCGAGGACAAGTGTGCTTTCATGACCACGTCCAAATATTTATAGGAAATGGTTCCCTGATTCCAGTCTAGTTGCCTATGATTTTCAATCCACTGGGTTTGTTTACGGTCTTTTTCACACAACAAATCAAAAGCATGGGGTGGTTTAAATAGCAAATGCGTAGCTTGCGATATCCAAAACGTGGTACAATCGATAATGGCCACTTGTTTAAATATAAATTTGTTGTCACCAATTTTAAACCCTTGGCAATCCACAATGAGTGTGCGCAACATGTTGACGCTTGCCTGGACCAAGTTCAACTGACGACTGACTGACGATCAGGTGTGATCATGGCATGGGCTTACCTGCCATGCTAGTTTCAAATTGAGGTTAGGGTAGGACAGAGGGACATGCAAAAATAAGAATTTAAGAATTACATAATTTTATTATCATAACACGTCTTACAGGCTTTTGTCATTTTGGGATTAGGACGATAGCAACTGATACAACAATATAGTCTCTTGTGTTTGTAACGTCCATAACACCGATGATGTCCCAATGTCTCTAAACTAGGCGTTTTTGATGGTGAGCTGCTCACCGAAGCACCATGGATACCATACGGTCCACACGTATCGGAACTTGTTTTTTTTTCATTACCCAAGGACACAAGTGAGGGATAGCTTGAATGACAGGGTATATTTCCCACTTCCATTCTACATAGGTAGGGGCAGGTGGGTGACCAGCGCTGATGTTCCTGCATGGGTTCATCGCCCTCCTGCGATTGGTCTACGATGATGGGACAAAAGGCGCATTTCACTTCATCTCTTGTTTTTAAATAGTAGAATCCAGCGGCGGCCAAGGCTTGAGGGTTTATGAAAGGCACCGGCCACGTGGCAAACGTCTTGAAACGTTGTTCCTCAGAGTTTAAATTCATGGATGTAACGTCTCTTGAGGCTTTAAAGCAAGACCTGACTGAGCGGCTGGACGTGGGTTGAGCTATTATTTTTACACTCGTCAATTGGTTGGACAGTGGATAATAGTTGACTTGTTTGTGATGAATAATCAAACAGTAGGCCGTCGTATTGGCTGGTACATTGTCATGCGTTTCAAAATCTAGTCGAATGTCGATATTGGATGGCTTGACAGACTCTTCCAGGTAAGAACAGTCAAAGACAATCAGTGGTGCTCTTGCCTTAAACGCTTGGGGTAGTAGCATGGGGGACGTTCTCTTTTTGATAATACGACCATCGAAATTTAGAAAACAAGTCGTACAGGGAGCCAAACTTATTTTTTGAAAAATCCAAATCCAGTCCTTCATAGGGAAACACGACTCCGTTGAGGAAAAGACGTGCATTTCTCAATTGCAGGTGATCAAATTGCGTGGCATCTTTGGTTTGTTGATACTTGCGATTCGTTTGAAAACCCACGATCAGGTAGAGAGGTCTCTCTGTATAGCGAGCTGTTTTTACAGACCAACTGTGTGTGTTGGTGGTGGGCAATAGCAGATACTCATGGAGTGCCCAGCTTCCGAATTCCATGGGTTGAGGCATATCTCTCTTTATCATTTTGAGTATGTCCAGTTTTTTGCTATCTTCAAGGGTCACATGAGGCACTTTCCATAGCAAGCGTTGTAGTTGAATTTTTGAATCGATGGCGGCATTGTCGGCTCCCTTGAGTGCATTATTATCACTCCTGTCTCTCACTAGGTAAAGCACTTGCCTTGCGTTGACCACAATGCGTTGGTGATCTTCGGCAAAGCCTAAAATCAGTTTAAGAGGTAAATATCCAGTAAAGGTCCCATCGATGTGTACCATCCAGTCATTGGTCGAGTCAGGACACCAACCTGCCATGCAAAGTGTTTTACCTTCTTCCTCACTATAAGAGTGGTATAGTTTCATGACACTGGAAATGCCCACATTTCGAGTGCTATCCACCACGATATCGTTAATGACATACCGCACTTCAGAAAACAGAAAGGCCAAACCATGGTTGGCCAACTTGGATGTGGTGGGTGTAGAGCCATCGGCTTTGGTGAGCCGACCTTCAATCTGAATGACACTTTCATGCGGTAGGGTGTAAATATCTTGGTTGTTGATAACAAGTTGAATTTCATCATTGTTATTGAGACCAGGTGTTTGAGCTTGATAGGAATGGAGATCAATTCTTACCACACCTGGTTGCTCCTTGATGCGGTTTGCTATCTCTGGGATAGAATTCATTATGAGGGTTGACGTGGTAACCCAAATGCTGTAAAATCTGCTTGTCTTGAGATGTTAACGTGTATTCACGTGACAAACAACTAACACCATTCCTAGACGGTGTTGTTGCTTTATACACAAACTTCATAGTGGCTTTTGCACCAACTTGTAAGTCACTGGTGTGGTAGAATCTAGATCAATGAGTTGTTGATTTCTATTGATCAGTCTTAATGTTATATTACTAATACTATCGACAGCCACAGAATGAAAAAGCACCACTGGAGGGTTTTCACGAATAATATACCCATTGGGCGATGTCACAATAAAGTCATAAATCGAATACGATGATTCTTGATTGGTGTACACTTGGCTAATAATATTACACGTCACCGACACATGATGGTCCTCAATGAATTTCACTTCATGGTCCGATTCATGTTTTTTGTTGGGCTCCAACTCACGTGGTTTAAATCCTAGTAATGGGCCAATGGAATCGGGGTGTGTTTTAAAGTCAATGTTGAATGTGGAGAAAATACTGCAGCGATGAGTGTTGGTATTGCCTACAAGTTCAAACTTGCGCGTTCCATCGAGAAATGACTTTAAACCATACTCATTGATCAACACCACATAAATGTGTTCATAAATCTCATCGATCGTGTATCCACCAGAGTTCAGAGTGAGCACAGAATCATCATAGTAAAACTTGTTGTTCACATGTTCACGTATGTTGTGTATTCGATTGTACGTTTCAAGAGAAACAAGTTCTAAACCATAGGGCTTTTCACTCAATTCGATAGGCGGGTAAAAGTCTAGGCTGACTTCAGGTCCACGTCCATGCAGTGTAAACGTTTTACTTTCTGCGACATACTGGTGGCGTTTTTGCTTATGCTGCGTCTTATATAAAAAAATTAAACACAAACGTCCACACTGTTGGCTGTTAAACGTTTGCTCTCGTTTCACATTATAATATATCTTGATCCTGTTTCCAAAATAGGTCACTAGTTCCATGGGCGGAGGCAAATTCCCAAAACTGTCAAAGTACCATACGATGGATCCCTCTTTGACATAAGCTACATAATGCGTTCCTGGTCCTCGGTGATCATCCAAATTGACAACAGCACATTCCTGTTTCCAGGGTCGTGGTGGTAATTGGTTTCGCATAAACACACCTCGAAAATGAGAAAGCTTTAGTTGTTTAGCATAGCTTTCCACTTGTTGATGCTTCAGGGCATGTCTTGCTATGGCTGAGGTAATTTTTTTTTAATATTTCGAAATGGTGAAATCCCAAATCCTTGTTGATACAAGGCTGGCTTTAAATTGGCATTTCTAGCCCCCATGGCAATCGCTTCCATCGTTTCGTTGTGTCGCTGACTTTCTTTGAGTTGTTGCTTGCCCTGCTGCGCGGCTTTAATGGTTTTCGCCACTGCACTGGCACCGCCCAAAAGTGGACCTAGAGCAGCCAGACCGGCAAATAAAGCAGGTAAAAATCCCGCTCGTTTGGGGACGGGAATCACTCGCCCTTGGTTTGAAACCTGTCGCCGACGTTTTGGAATAACATGTCTCTGTGCTGCTCGAAGGGCTTTCCTTATGGTCAATATATTATTTTTCTTTTTTTCTTTCGCAAGGGCTTGTCCACGAATGTCTTAAGCCCAGGCTTTGCCAAGGACAAGGTCCTTTTTTTAGTCTTTCTCACTGCATACCTTTGTTTCACCATGATGATAATGACCAACAACCTTTCACAAGAAAGTTTAAATCACAACTAACAGCAGATGGTTATTTCATGGCTGTATATTCCAATTCCACATAAAGTGGGAAATCGTTCATGGTTTTTCCCGCTTGCTTTTCATCCCATGTCAACATGAGATGAAAGGATAATTCGTCACCTGCATTGACCATTTCATGGTTATGGATCAACATCCTATGACCATTTATCTTTATTTGTAAATGGTTCTCATCAGGTATGGCATATTTGAAGTGAATGGTTCCATCATAGTGTAATCGATAGTGGCTTAAACCAGAAGCAAGCACATAGGTCAAGTGCTGATCATGGACTAGCGGTAAATGGTTTCTGTCATTCACAGGTTTTTCATTTGTCAGATACACTAAAAATACAGATGGGATACATTTATAAAGCCTTTTCATTTCATAGGTCATGTAACGCTTGGTACAAACATCGTCTTCGTCTTGCGGGTCTTTCACGTGAATAATCCGATGGGGATTAGCGCTATAGCCATTCACCGTAAGCTGGGGCCATTTGTCATAAAACTCATACACTTTGTTATCCACATACTTTTTCGTAGTAACGTCTGTAGACACTTGAGGATGTTTTACATGGGTTAACCGCTTTCCCTTAAAGTCATAATCTCCCTGTTTTGTGCGTGGCACTACCGACCTATCCACATAGTGTTTATTAGCAGGATCTGTTTCCTGTTTAGGATCATGTATGGGGACAGGCCTAGATTTGGCCATCAACGCACGTCCAAAGACATCCATCGTCAACCTATAGTACCAGTCTACTGTTTCTATGACAAGGTTCGGTGTCCGGTATATAGACAGCCTGCTAGCCTGTCTAGGCCTTAGTTGAAATGAAGATAATTAAGCAGCAAGAGTCATTCCCCGTGGGGAACATGGTTTCCCATCTCTGTCCCACATCACGTGAACAACGCCATGGTTCACTGTTTCCATCTTCCATTCGTTGCATCATTGTGGGGCCTTCCGGCTGTGGAAAGACTAATCTTTTGCTAACGCTCATTACAACGCCCAATGGTCTGCGTTTTCAAAATATTTATATTTTTGCAAAATCTCTCTACCAACCCCTCTACGTGTTTCTGGATCAAGTCATGTCTGGATTACAAAAAGAGAATATGGGTTATTTTACATTTTCCATGCAAGAAAATGTGATTTCACCGGATGAGGTAAAGCCTGATTCACTCATGATTTTCGATGATGTATCCACTGAACGTCAAGGCATCTTTCAAAGCTATTTCATCATGGGTCGTCACAAACATATCGATTGCTTTTATCTTGGACAAACGTATTCTAAAATGTCCAATCAGTTGATTCGTGACAATGCCAATGTCATTGTTTTATTTCGTCAGGACGAGAGGAACAGTCGTCACGTTTATAATGAACATGTAAATCCTGATATGACCTTTCAAATGTTTACAGAATTGTGTGCCAAGTGCTGGAACACTCAACGTCATGCCTGTTTAGTGATTGACAAACAAAGTGAACTCAACCAAGGACGGTATCGCTTAGGGTTTGATCATTTTATTGCTATTTAAGACCCTGTCTCATTCTCCGTCAAGTCATTTGTCAAGGCACCATGGCGTTAGCAGAGAGTCAATTGAAAAAGCATATTATTAGAGCAAAAATACTATTCGTCAAAAGTTTCGTCAATTGAAACAATCACGTGCAAATCATGCGTTGTTTATTCAACAACATTTAGCACCTCCACTAAAAGCCATGTTGAAACCCTCTTTCAAGCCATCTGAAACGCTACCCACCGTTTCACAAGCCACGCAGACGCTGAACGAGGACCCTGAGGAAGAGGAAGAGGAACAGGAAGATTTGACTAATGTTAGCGAAGTTGAGGATGAGGAGGAACAAGTGTTTACGCCTCAAAAAAAAAAAGGCCGCACCCCTTGCAGAGTTTTTGAGAAAAACGAAATCCTTGGCCATGGTCGATAAACCTTGCCCTTCCAGAGCGTCTCCGTTTTCACAACTCTTGGCCACCCCTCAACATAAAGCTCAACTGAAAACCATTTTAATAAAATATTATGGATCAACATTGGAACCCTATTTCACCGATCTATTTGGCAGGCTGACTTGATACCCTATGCTAGCGTTAACGACGGTGTACGCTATATGTTGACCGTCATTGATGTCTATTCCAAAATGGCCTTTGTTGAACCTGTGCGTCGCAAGTCTGGTCCACTAGTTACCAAGGCCTTTCAACATATTATTCAACACTCCAAACGTCAACCTCAGCTGCTACAAACCGTCCAGGGGAAAGAATATTTCGACAAGGATTTCTCCAGTTTTCTCAAATCTAAGGATATTCACCATTACACCACGTACAGCAATCTCAAAGCCAGTGTGGTCGAGCGGTTCAACCGAACATTGAAAACCCATATGTGGAAAGCGTTTACCGCTCAGTGCACCTATCGCTGGTTGGACATGTTGCCAGAGCTAGTGTCACGTTACAATGACACCAAACATAGAACGATTGGGACCAAGCCACGCCTCGTGACCAAAAATATTCAGCGATTGGATAAACTGTTTAACCCCATAAAAACAGCCGATCCTAAACGTCACCGACTGAATATTGGGGATTTTGTTCGTGTGAGCAAATTTAAGTCTGCCTTCAATAAGGGCCACACGCCACAGTGGGGGACTGAACTATTTCGAATTCGTCGAGTCAACTTGGACACTCCAGTCACCTATTTACTCGAGACCTCAACCGTCAACCCATAAAAGGTAGATTTTATCTCCATGAACTTCAGAAAACAGCATTTCCTCAGCATTATCTTGTGAAAAAAGTGTTGAAACAAAAAGGAAATAAACTCTATGTCAAATGGTTAGGGTTTAACTCTACGTTTAATTCTTGGATCAATAAATTACATGTTGTGTGAACCTGTGTAATTTTTAATTTATTCACACATGTTGTACACCACCTATAGCTCTATGTATACAGCGCTCAGCGCTTCGTGCATGTTCATACATGTTTGTCTTTCCCTTTCCACCTGTGTTCTCTCTTACATTACCCCTCTCCCCTCTCCCCCCTTCCCACCACTGCTGTTCGCAGCTCTTGCCTATCTATTGGTTGTGACATCATTCCCACAAATTGCATCATACTTTTTACTGATTCAGCGATTCCCACGCTTTGAATATTCTGTTATCATGCACGTGGACAGCTAACGTCCAAGGTGAACACCTGTGGCAGATCAAATTTCACGTCAACTTGCATTTTGTCACGTACGAAGCAAAACAGGATGTAACTTGTTAACAGTTATCGTGCACGTGGACAGCCAAAGCCCAAGGTGAACACCTGTGGCAGATCAAATTTCACATGAACTTGCATTTTGTCACGTACGAAGCAAACAGGATGTAACTGGTTTAGCGTGCATGTGGTTTCACACATGTTCACATGCCTTTCGCACTTCCCTGCCACCACAATGGTCAGATTATTTCACCTTCAAGCGTCATGGTCATTTTTCCATTGCACCTGTTGTCAAGTCAAATCGGCACCTTCCAATAAGCTCAAATGACATTCACCTCTTGCTCCTCGGCAAGTTTGTTTTCTGTACTCGCTTCGACCAACATAGAACCAAGTTCTCATCACCGTTTACACGTTAAAGGAAAAATGTGTGAAAAAACGCACGCTCGCTCTGTCATACACCGACCCGCCGAAATAGCGATTGTTCTATTAAGCATGGTCCTTGCGCTAAGCGACAGGTTCGTTGAAACACACACACACACAGCCGTATCGTCTCTCTCAACCACCGCGCATCATGAACATTATAAACAGGTATCGGTAAAGAAATTTTTTCTCAACATGTATGGCGTTAGGCCCTTTGTGAATTATTTTCTGGAAAAAAATATCTGCCACATTTGAAAGGGGGCGTTATCCCGAGTCCTAGGACACCTCGTACACGTCTCTAGCGTTATTGGTTCGTGAGATATCGGCAAAAATCACAAAAAAACACGTGTTTACCCCAAAATTGAGTTTACATTTTTTTAAAAATTATAACGAGTGGTCCATAGCAACGAGGACGTCACCCTGAGTCCTTGGACCCGTCGTACACGCCTCTAGCATGATTGCGAAGTATAGCAAGAAGTTTAAAATCACGTTTTTTCCCCAAAAAAAAACGTGTTTCCAGATTTTCACCTTTTCGACACCTACATTTCCGTAGAGAGCGCAACTAGACAAAAAAAACGAATCCAAGCACGCCTTCCTAGCATGACTCCTTCCATTCCAAGGTCGCAGGGGCTCACAACTTGCTTTTGGAAGCAGAACCCGTGTCATCCCACTACTCCAGGTTTTCATCCTGGAGACTTGAAATTTATTTTGGGGGCAGAGGGGGTAGGGACCATTGATTTACGTCAAACATTTGTTTTGTAAACTTCCTAGTTTCCAAAATATAGGATTTTCAAAATTCGAGTGTTTTCAAAAAACATAAAAAATAAAAACGTTTTAATACAAAAAAATAAAGGTAATAATGACCATTCGTTTGAGCCATGGCACAACGTTCTACCATGTTTGGTTTTCAAACTATCACCAAATTTCGAAAACAAAAATTTTCAAAAAAAATCAAAAATATAACAAGTGGTCCATAGGAAAGAGAACGTCAGCTCGAGTCCAACGACACCTCATTTGTCAAAATCGGACCATGCGTTCGAGAGATATTTAACATGGCTGAGGCTTAGTAGTGGGTCGAGGAGGGTTCTGGAGTGGGGCAGAAGCGCCACTACCCCCCTACTTATACACTTAATAAAATACTTCTCACATAAAGGAGGGGGTTTGTATGAGAAGCGTTTTATTAAGTGTATAAATAATTATTGTATTATGAATTACACAATTACACAGCAGGGAAATTAATTATTACTCCTCGCACAATTTGGTGTATTCGTGTTGACCGATTGGGAAGTCATTCTACTAATGTAGACTGTTCAAATAACAAGACGACACCCGAGTTTCCAAAGGACCCTACGAGGTAAGACTTGAGCTACGGATTTCAGGCTAGTATTATAAAGCTTTTCAAACAAACAACGGAACTAGTTCTTTAGGCTAACTGGTTATAAATCAATAATAATGTTATTGGTTATACATCTCTTTTGACTACTGCGGCTTTTAGAGACGCCGGGGTACCAGAATTTTGCCCCGCAGGAGATCTTTAACGTGTCATTAAATCTATAGACACAGCTCCCTTGCATTTATGCACCCTCAAATGCCAGATGACTGCGCCATGATTAGATCCTGCAACCTTCAGCACAGCAGGCGAGAACGTTACCGTTGAGCCACGCAGCCATTCGGTTATAAAACAGACGCATGTCTCGGCAAGATGTCTATGCATGGCTTCCGTGGCGTAGTCGGTAGCATGCTGAAGATTGCGGGTTCAAACCCGGCCGAAGTATTCGGATTTTTGAGAGCGTTAAAAATCTTTCAGTATGCCTTCCTTTGGACGGGAAGTTAAGCATGTGAAAGAAACTACCACTACAATGGTAGTGCGTAGCCAAAATATGTAGGCTATTTGGTTAGAAACGCTCTATCAAGTTCCATCGTTCACCGCTGGGTGTCAGTGACAGTGGCGTCTGGTAGCCAAAGTTGGAGCTACTTGAAATTGAAATTGGGGAGCCTACGGGCGTTTAGTTGAAATATTCTGCTATGACCATTGGCTGCAATTCAAATATGCATAATATCAATGCATTTTGAGAATTAAGACATGAAGTAAACTTAAATGATGTCATCTCAAACACGTGCCAAAATTTTTATTTTCAGATGTAGAAAATGGGTTTCAAATAGTCAGAGAGCTGATTTAATGAATAAAAATGACTATTTTGTACAATCATATAAACTTATTCTCGAATCATTTTGAAATAAGCCAATTTTTATCGTCACGATAATGCTCACAAACTGTTTGTCAATTCTCTTATGAAATACCTGGTGTCCCACATGACTGCTGTGAAGATACGGTACACAATTGTTATTTTTGAAATTATTTGTAAAAATTGACATGGTATTATATTTTCAAATACAGGAATGAAAGGTTTCAAAATCACAAAGAGATACGAAGTGCATACAATTGAGCCATTTTTATACTTTTATACTAATATACTTTTATACTTTCTCTTTATACTTTTCGTTTCATAAATCACACCGGTATTTTTCTAATTAATTATAATATTACTCAATTTTACGGAAGAACTAGCTTTTGATATGGTTAAGAATTTGATATAGCATAGCAATTTACAAATATACCCATACTAGTAACCCGCCCCGACTTCGCCCGGTTTCTTTAACGGTTTACCCAGCGTAAGCTTGAAAGACGTACGGACGGCAGGTCCCAGACGCAATTCAGAAAACCGAGGTGAGCAGTGAAACTCCAAACACATATACTCTTCTCTCAAGTCTTAATTCGACACGACTCGAAAGTTGATGCTGGCCGAAGCTGGGGTTATAAACTCGCTCCAAGGCTAGTAAATTTAACTTCCACTGAATGGAGATTGTTGGAAGAAATGAAAACGTAAAATCACTTAGCCTATAGTGGGCGATGAATTAAAGATAGAGATATGCTGTCGCGGACCTTTTTGTCGAACTTTTCATGCTGACCAATTCTTACACTCATAGTGGGCCTATTTATATATTTGAACGGTTTATGCAGCGTAAGCTTAAATGGCGCACGGACGGCAGGTTTTTCTCCACTCAATTCACTGAAATCGTTACTGCTCGGCTTCCTGTGGTCACAAATGAATGTTTTTCTACAGAAACCTTCCTCGAGAAATCTCTTACAGAATGGCGAAAACCGCATCAAAATTCATCTAGTAGTTCTCAAGATTACCCGTTACATCCAAGAATCGGGGACTCAGTTTTCAGAAAACTGGGTATGTCGAGATGCCGGCGACTATCATTGAAACAAATACATGAATTCATAACTAGTATGGGCTATTAATTCAACGTAAGACTCATTAAATACGTCACACAACTGTACCTAGGGATACTTGTAGAGGACTGAACTAATAAAAACAGAGCATTTTTTATGTTCCTATGAATTAAAAGTGTACAGTATAACAACATTGTGATTTAACATGACTTATGTTTACAATGGAAATAATCACTCAGGAGAGTTAAAATTCATAAAACCCCTACAAAAGTGAAATCATCAGTGCCGCGAATAACGCGCTCAAGGCAGTTGCCAACTTGCTGGCCGCCGCGAGCGCTAGTGTCGCTCCATCTTCCCAGAGGATGCAATTTCGTAACACAGCGAGCATCGAGACTGTGTATTTTTTTTCTGTGGTAATACAACTCTGACCTTCCAGGTTTGCCAATCTAAATTTTCCCCCGCGAAATATAACTTATTTCAAACTGATGTTAGCGGCAAATAATTTTGAATCCCACCTGGCGGGAAAATATTAGCTTTCTTTTCTATCCTTTTCTTAGCGGGTGAGAAGTTATTTGTGAATTAATCTAGTTTTAATTAAAAATAACGCGTTTTAATAAGGACATAGAAAATTCTATGGGTAGACATTAATACTAATTTTGAGATCTTTATTAACATGTTGAGCATGAAATAACCGTCAGCCTGTCCAGCAATTCCCCGAATTACAGTTACGAGTGAGTGAAATGTGTCGCATGTGTAGTGTAAGCAACTAAACCATTTTCCGGTTGCATGTAGCATTTCTATGGTTAGTAGGTAACAAAAATCTTCGAAATTGATATTTTAGGCGTTCAGGGCTAATTGCAATATAAAGCACAGGATCTTGTTGAAAAAATGAATAACCATAAAAATGAGTATTGAATAACTCATAAATCAACATGATACACCGTGAGGGGGCATGCCCACTTTTGCTGAGACTTCTATAAATGTTTTCTCTTGTTGATAGATACGCAGTCTTCATGTTGGTAGCACAGATAGATCGGGTTTATTTTGTTCCGGTCAGAGGAACAGGAATGTTCTACATTTACCAGTTCAGTCAGAAATTAACTTCATTTTTTAAAGAACTGCTTTTGTTGTTGTCTTTTGTGTATATTGTATTAAAGTACTCGAAAACTTCTGGACCAAAATACATAAAACTTTTCGTGTGTAATATATCATTGAGAAATGGAAATACTTGTAGAGTTGTTGTTAATAATTCATTTGAGGGGTTTGAGACATCTTGGTCATCATCCCGTATAGTTGGGTGTGTGTTGAAGTTGTCTGGCAACCTGTATTGCTGTGATGACTGTAGTAATGTGTGTAAATGTATCAAGGAGAAGGATGGGGTAGACGCTCCGGGACTTGAAGTAAGACACTATCCCGGCAATTTCCTGTAGGGAGTGTTGAAAAACCCGGGAAAAAACACACTCAGGATAACCGCCGTCAGCACCGAGATTCGAACCTACGATATCCGTACCTCGCGACCACGATACACCGCGGGACGAAATGCTTGCAGAATTTGACTTCGAGTATCTATAACCCCTCCCATTGGTCGATCCTGGCTACGCTACTGGATGTAGGCTATTAGTATGTGTAGACTATTTGTAATTCAGGTGAGGATTGGGAAGGCGGCTGACATGGTCTTTAGTTCCCAGCATTCACCTGGAGTAGAATTGGGGAAACCACGGAAAACCACTTCCAGGATGGCAGAGCTGGGAGTCAAACCCACCTCTTCTCAATTTTGCAACACGAAGCTGAGTTGACCCCGTTCCAGCTTCCTTTGCTGAGCCGGGAATCTATCCCAGACCTCCGGGGCGACAGCCAAAAATGTTAGCTTCTAGACTATGAGGTGTAATACCTGGTCAACTCGGCCGACTGTAAAATATTGGTACCTAAAAGATTTCCTCTGGGAGCAATGGCTGGTTGAGGCCCCGTGCTCACTCAGTTACTTATTGTTTTAAGGGGTGGAACAGTGAGGTCATCTGCCCCTAGGGTTGTGTTTATTCATATTCATACCACAGGTCAAAGAAAAGTGAGAAGCAGTATCTTTCTCATTGTTTGTAGACTGTTATGCCTTTTAGTACCGGTATCCAGTTTAGTATGCAAGACTTTGTAAATAGACATACTAATAAATAACTTTTGCGGGCCAAAAGGGGTGGGGTGGCCCATGGCCATTAAGCCGAGAGGGGGGGAGTTGTTTTAAGTGGCAGAGAATTTCTGTCATCTGGCCCTAGCAGCAGGAGGAGAACAGAAATCTTGTCTGTAACTTAAATGTCAACTACCATTTTCTAGTGTTATGTGATACTGGTATTAAATTTTAATCATGTAGCTTCATCAACCTTGTGCAAATGGGAGACTATAACTATTTTACAACTAAATTGGGAAGAGAAGGACTACTCCGGAGCCACATGGGGGAATACCCAAATGTCATTTTATTACATGGACGTTTATTTGTGTGTTTATTTAGAAAGACTTGCTTACTAAACTGGATACTAAGTATTATGTATCTAGTTTATGTCCTCTACGGAACTTGGTCGGAGTGTATATATGCTTTTACTCTGTGATGATATTAGTTGTAATTTGCGCAATGTGTTAAGATGTAGATTGAGATGTGTGTGCATATTAAAGTGCTATAATATCCTTTATTCAAAACATAATACCTATAATGCGCTTTATTCAAAACATAATAGTTGGCGACGAGGAATTGGGACTTGATTCTCCGGTACAGATATAGCCTATATCAATGAAGTACGGCATTTACGTCGTCTGTTTCAACGGCCACGTGAGTAAAATCAAGAATCAGTCAAATCGACATGAAATGTACATAGAGTACTTGTAAACGATCCTAAGCAACTCATCGTATATTCAGCTGCGTGTGCCTGCATGACACATATTCAAAATAATATTTATCGCAGTTTGAACTTTGAGGTTATGCAATGTTTTTTCTCAAGCCCAGGACAATATTCGATCATCGATCACTACCCAGTGTGTTTTAAATCGGTTATCTTGAAACATTTGATAATATTTGAACTGTGATTTTTAAAATTATTTCGATGTTCCGTCAAGATGGACGCAAATCAGTTTCAACAATTACTGAACATTTTTACCGATTCTCAAGAGAAGTTGCTTGAAAGGTATCAAGCTCACCAGTCCGTCACAACCCCACAAGCCACTAACATCACACCTTTTGAAAATTTTGATGCTGAAAAGGAAAAATTTGTGTCGTATTTAGAACGATTTGAGAATTACGCAAACTTCAACAATGCCACCGATTCAACAAAGAAAGCTCAACTCTTGTGTACATCAATAGGGGCAATTCATTATAACAATCTCTCTGCATTTTTAGGCCCTGATAAACCAATCAAGTCTCTCGGTTATAATGACCTAGTAAAACGTTTCAAGCAAATACTGTCACCTCAAGTCTTAACCGTGGTTTCCCAACACAATTTTTTGAACGTCAATCAAAAAGAAAGTCAAAATATTGCAGGATTTGTTGCCACTCTTTGAAGCCACTTACTAGACTGTGACTGTTGTATTCAGTGTACATGTGACGCCAGAATTTCAATCGCAGATGTTTTTCTTCGTGCACAATGTATACGTGGCTTGCGAGATAATTGGATCAGAGAGAAACTTCTCCAGTCTAATGACACGAAATTTGATGATCTCCTGAAGAAGGCTATAGCCTTGGAAGCATATCGGTATGAGAGTAATCAGCTGTCAAAACAGCTCACTGCACCGTCTGACACTATAGAGGACACAAACAAAGTAACAAAAGCCACAGGTTCATATAATGACCGAAGTATGAATCAATATAGCAGTGACACTCAATCACGTTTTGTTCAACAGCCTAGCCCAGGCTCTCACTCACGTTCACAGTCCAGGGGCCGCCGTAGTTCTGTCATTTATAGAGCACTAGGTATTCATGGATTATGCCTGAATTGTGGAAATTCAAACCACAGGTCAAGAGATTGTCGCACAAACAGAAACTCTCTTAAATGTAGGTCATGTAGGAAAGTGGGACATGTTGCAAAAGTTTGTATCACTCCACTTCTTCAACAGTCAAATACACACAACATTGCAACTAACAACATAGATGACAACTTGCATGACCACCCTGAAACCAATTTCGGGATAGGACAACTGGAATGCATCGAAGATCTCTTTGAACTTGGACAAGAATCGGATAAATATTTTATCACTGTTAAACTCAACAATAAATCACAAAGATTTCAAGTCGACACGGGAGCAAAATATTCACTCATCCCAGAGAACGAATGTTCAACCTTGGGTCTTGGTTTGCCATTGCAGCCAACAAATGTCTGTTTTCGATCATATTCTGATCATGTTATCAAACCCAGAGGAAAAATTGTTGTCACAGTATCATACAAAGGAACAGAAATTGTTGCAGATTATTTGTAGTTCCGCAAGGACCTGCCGCATTGCTTGGTCGTGTTTGGATCAGGGGCCTCGGCCTTGATCTGAAGGAAATTGATAAAGACACAAATCAATCACTTCACACTGAATCTGTCAACTCAGTGCAGTCAATTCAGGATATTTTACATCAGTTTAGTACAATCTTTGAAGAAAAAATTGGCTGCGTTCCCAATATTGAAGTAAAACTGCAACTCAGAGAGGGGGTGAAACCTTTCTTCAATCGTGAACGTGATGTCCCTTTTGCTCTTCGGGAACGCGTCGAAAAGGAACTCGCTTCATTGGAATCAGAAGGAGTTATTTCTCCCACAGCTTTTTGTGATTGGGAATCGCCTCTTTTTGTTATTCCAAAACCGGATGGGGGAGTTAGGTTATGTGTTGACTACAAATGTGGAGTAAATTCAAGGTTGATTTCTGCAAACCATCCCATGAGACCAGTTAATGATGTTCTACATAGTCTTAGAAACTCTAAATTTTTCTGCAAGTTAGACTTATACAAGGCATATCTACATCTGAAGGTTGATGAAGAAGGTAGTATGATTCAAACTATATCCACTCACAAAGGAACCTTCAGGATGCACCAAATGAGTTTTGGCATCAAAACTGCCCCCTCAGAATTTAATAGGATATTATCACAGATCCTTCATGGTCTTCCAAAAACTAAAGCTTATTTTGACGACATCATAATAAATGGTACAACGAAGGAGGAGTGCACCAATAACTTAATAGCCTGTCTAGAACGGCTTTCAAAAAATAATCTGCATTTGAACAAAAGCAAATGCTCATTTTTCAAGGAAAACATAGACTACCTAGGGCATATTGTATCATATAATGAGATCCGCAAGTCACCAGAGAAAGTTCAAGCTGTGTCACAAATGCTACGCCCTAAAAACAATGAAGAAGTGAGACGCTTCCTTGGTATGGTGACTTATTATGCAAAGTTCATTCCTAATTTTTCAACGAAGTCCCACCCATTACGGCAGTTATTGCGGAAAGGTGAACGGTTTTTCTGGTCTGCAGCCTGTGAAGCAGCTTTCTTGAATCTCAGTCCGAGTTATGTAGTGAACGTGTCCTTACTCCATTCAACCCATCACTGCCTACCATCTTGTCAACCGATGCCAGTCCTACTGGTGTTGGAGCAGTATTAAGTCATGAGATGGATGGCCAAGAAAGACCCATCGCCTATGCATCCCGTGCCCTAACACCAGCAGAATGTAATTACAGTCAGCTTGACCGGGAAGCGCTGGCAATAATTTTCGCCACAACACACTTCTACAACTATATTGTTGCAAGAAATTTCATTCTTGTGACAGACAATGAACCTCTGTCTCGTATTTTTCATCAGAACAAGGGCCTGCCACAAATGACATCCGCAAGGCTCCTAAGATATGCATAGTTTCTCTTCGGGTTTGACTACACGGTAAGAGTGAAAAAAGGGAAAGATAACGATCATGTTGATTGCCTATCCCGAGCCCCTGTGGCATCTACCTCGCCAAACATTGAAACATCAATAAATGCAGAAGTTTCACAACTCTGTGTTGAAACGATTCTTCAAGTGTCAAGTGAAGCCATTACATACGAAACTATCCGTG
Source organism: Meconema thalassinum (assembly GCA_946902985.2). Classification (NCBI taxonomy): domain Eukaryota; kingdom Metazoa; phylum Arthropoda; class Insecta; order Orthoptera; family Tettigoniidae; genus Meconema; species Meconema thalassinum. The sequence continues at coordinate 50,136,343 of OX336388.2, read as the reverse complement.
ATGAGACTATGTTAGACCCAGAACTTAGAGCCACCCTGCAACGTCTTCAAACTCAATCTTTGGATGAACCATATACAGTTGAAAATGGTATTCTATTCCGTCAAGACCGAATTGTTATCCCAAGGGAACTATAAAGACAAATTTTGGAAGAGTTACATTTAACACACCTCGACATTGTGAAAACAAAACAGTTAGCAAGACGATATGTCTACTGGCCGCAATTAGACAAAGACATTGAGAAGCTTATCAAATCTTGTGACGAGTGCGCGCAGACTCGTTCAAATCCACCAAAAGCTCCAATACACACCTGGGATGAACCAGAAGAAAATTGGGAACGCATACACATTGACTATGCGGGACCATTTGATAACCACCATTTCTTGATGTGTATTGACGCGAAATCCAAGTGGGTCGAAGTCCGAATGCTGAAAGACGCTCCATCCACTGCAACTACTATCAGTCTGCTTGACAATATCTTTACCATACATGGGTACCCGAATGTCCTTGTGTCAGATAATGCCACTATCTTCACGAGTGATGTATTCAGATCCTATTGCAAGGAGAGAGGCATTTTTCAGAAATATATTGCACCAGGGCACCCAGCAATCAATGGGCCAGCCGAGAGAAACATCCAAACTTTGAAGAGACGACTTCGTGCTGCTGTAAATGACCCAGCACCATTATCGACTAAGTTACAGAACATCTTGTTTCAATACAGAGCAACACCATTGACATGTGGACAGTCTCCAGCTGAACTATATTTGAAACGTCGGCTACGTATCCGATTGGATGCTCTTCTTCCAAACCAAAAGAGCTTGACTACATCCAGTTTCTCACCCCCTGTTCGCTCTTTCATATTGGGAGAGAGAGTGCAAGTCCGGATTCACCAGAAAACCATGATATTTGACAGTTTGGTGTTATACAAACTAAACTCGGTCAGCGCAACTATGATGTGAAATTGGATTCGGGACGAATTTTAAGAGCGGCATGTTGACCAGTTATTATCGACTCTCGTGCCAAAGAAAGATATGCATGTCACTTTTGCTCCAACAAATCCTCCAGTGCGTGGTGTTCCAAATATACCAACACCAATCCAGTCAAGACTAGAGAATGATGATATTCCTCCTGCAACCCACACTTCAGATGATACAGGGCAGACCATCTTGCAACCAGATGAACGCCCAGATCGAAACAGCCTTCCACCACCTGCTGATAATTATTTAAGAAGATCAGCCAGAGACAGGCGACCTCCTCAGTATCTGCAAGATTATGGGCCCAAATAAATATGAATAGTTCCTTTTATTTGTTTTTATATAAGTGGGGGAGATTATTATGTATCTAGTTTATGTCCTCTATGGAACTTGGTCGGAGTGTATATATGCTTTTACTCTGTGACGATGTTAGTGTAATTTGCCCAATGTGTTAAGATGTAGATTGAAATGTGTGTGCATATTAAAGTGCTATAATATCCTTTATTCAAAACACAATAGCTATAATGTGCTTTATTCAAAACATAATACTAAGGCATAATAGTCTACAAGCAATGAATTTCTATTATTTACTTCAATGTAGAATGTCTGCATGATAATTACAAATAACTACACTATTTGTCAGGCTCCTTGAATCATTTAATTATAATGTTCTAATCAACATTCCCCTCGTGTCTTAACTATTGTAAATACTGGGAACTATGTGAAATTTGTGTTTTGTCTGAGTGCATGAATTAAATTTAGGCTGGATTGACTAATATCAGAGCGAAAAGGGGGATTCAATACTGCCTACGGCTGTCACTGTAAATCCTGTGTTAAATGCATAGGTGAGTGACCTATTGGGATGTAATGGCCAAATACCAAATAGAATTCAGTTTGAGGTACAAAATAGAAGCCCTGAATACAAGTGAACAATATTCATGTTATTGCAAAAATTGTGTCTCAAATTTTCTCTTTAGGAATGCTGTACTTTGTTGTTGAGACTGACATGTTTGGTTATACTACCCTTTTTTACTTGCAGCTTTGTAAGGTGCGGATGCAGTGCGTTGAAATGACAAATGAAATTGAAGCAATAATTTGATGAAATTACATACAGTATTCTGGAATGTAGGCTATAAAATGAGAAAAGTATAATATATTCTACTGTAAATGGACTTATTTTTGTACTTAGTTTACCACTTCTAAGTTCCTTATTTGCATCCTGATTTCCATTGAGTATTTCATTTAGCAGGCTAAGGGGAAAATTTGGGTGTATTTTATATTGGTGATGGTTTATTTCATATTCATTTATTTGCTATGATTTTTCTCAATCTGTTTATAACAGTGTATATTAACTTGTATTCTTCAGAGGCAAGTTCAGGTTGATTATGCAAGTTTACTCTCTGAAGCCAAAAGAAATAAATGAGAATAATGTAAACCAACGTAGAAACAAAACATATTCCGGGAAGAGGGAAGGGGGTGGGGCTACATATCTGGCCGCAGGTTACGGTTCAAATTACCCGCGCGTAAATTTTAGTTCCTGCCGTAGCCTTAAGTAGCGCTGCTGTGAAGCGTGCGTCGCAGCGTGTGGGCGGTGGGCGTAATCGGAATTGAATTCAAACCCGGAGTAACCGTTCTTACCCATATACTTTGGCCTGCGAGTCCAGGGGGATGACAGTTCATAGGGAGCGCGTGGGTCGCGGTAAAGCTCTGCTCTGGATGTTCTGCCAACCATTGAAGAATTAATTTCAGTATTATGTTTCCGTAGTTGGCACTCACACCAAACCGACTGGCGGGAGCGGGAATTGTCTGTTTTGATTGGTTGGTTGTTTTGTTCGGTATTTTGGTTATTTGATTATTTAGTGTATTTGAATTGAGACTCAATCATGCCACAGCAAGGGAGAAAGAAATGCCAGGCACAGGGCTGTAAGAATTACAATGATGCTAAGAACAATACGGCAGTTTTCCTCTTCCCGATGGATCCTGTACGGTGAGTTCAAAGTCACAAAGTAAATTACTGTTTCATAACCTTCCCTTATTTCACTAGAATTCCTTCCGTACTCTTCTTTCAGTTGCTCTGCATATTTAGTACCGGTAATGTTCTTGAAAATTTGATTTATATAAGTTTTTATACATATATAAGTGTCTCCAATCAAAGGCAAAAGTAATGACAATAGCCTACCAGATTGGTTGTTGGCAAAATCTCAGTACATGGATTAAGGTTTATGGAAATATGTCTCATAATATCTATTTATTATTATTATTCTCCTAGACGCCGTGTTTGGGTCCAGAATTGTGGCAATCCCAATCTGCTGTCAGTGCCTGTAAAGAAGTTGTCTCGCAGCTGTTTTCTGTGATTGGACCACTTTGAGCCATAGCATTTCTGGAACAAATTTCGAAGGAGATTGCACAGAAATGCTGTGCCCAGTATATTTAGTGGTAGGGGCCTCACAGATGAGGAGATGGCTGGGTTTGATGGCTTCCCTGTTGACAAGGACATGGCAGAACAAGAACCAACTCTCAACTTAGGTAAGTATTCTCTTCTAATACTGGTTCATTGGTGCAGTTGCTCAGAACTCTAGATTGCAGGTTTGATTCTGAGTCCGTATGAAGACATCTAACTCAGGAATAGTCACATATCATAATCAGTTTTATTCCCATATGCATAAAAAATACATTGGACAGACCATACCGTACTGCAAGTATGATTGTGCTAAAACTCTTTAGTAGGCTATTGATATACCGTAATACAGAATTCATATTATCTGCTCGCATTTAAATATACTGTACTGGTAGACAATAGACGACTCGAACACAGATTACGTTACTCGACTTGTGGCGTGGCTTTGAGGTTCTTGAAGTGTCTCACAGAGTGCGCAGGTGGTCTTGTGGGCGAGAGACGAATGGAGGCACATTGTCTCGTGCCAGAATATTATTTACCGAGTTAAAGTGTCAACGACTTGCTGTTGGGAATACGTATATATTATCATAATCCGTATTAAATATACCTCCAATATAGGCGTAATGATAAGGGTTGTAAAATGCACTGTATCTGTACATTTTAATTTATGTCTGAATTTACTGATGCTAGTTAACTTAGTTATTGTTATTGTTTTTTTGGGGGTGGGGGGTGGAACAGCAAGGTTATCTGCCCCAATTTACTGATGTAAAGGATAATACCAACCTAGGCCTAATTCCATGTGATACTCTTATCTTTTTACAAGCAAATAAGAGTGTACAGAATCCCTTTGTAAGCGGCATTATAAATCATACGGGTATTTACAGTAGGCCTAGGTCTACATATAGATATATTTCATCCTCAGTTTTTGACTGACGACCTGGATTTATGCGCACATAGCTCATAGGCCTATACACCAATCTTCCTCTTTTCATTATTTTTAGCCGGCTAAAGCCAAGTTCATAAAACACCAGTACCGGTATGTGTCACTTAAAAATTGATATTAAAGCAACTCAACCGGTATATGTTTTTTAAATATAAACGACTTGTATCGGAAATCTGCTATTTTGTAAGAAAGGTTATTTTTAAGCAAATTCATTTCAAAAATGTCAACTAAAGATAACGCCCAAGGTAATCCTCCAGAACTGCCGTAGGCCTACAGGTATATGAAAGTAACCAAGTTAAGCTCATAATTCTCATCTAAAATATCGGTATTTTTCCTTAGAATTTTCAATATGTTAAGAATAACTAGAAATATTATCTTAGGCTATGACTACAGCTGCAGATTGCACTTCTTTTACTCTGAATTCTGGCTTGTTGTAGGCACTGCACAGACACCGTATTCATCAATAGGGAGATAATTAGTTAATAATCATAAATTCATCTCGTTAGTTTATTTCTACAGGGTCATTATGTGTGTGCGCGCCAGTAAGCCGGCTGTGACTACAGGTGTATTCTGCAGAGTTGGAATCTGACAGTTCGGCGGAGAACCGTTGAACTAAAGGCAGTGTTGCCACGTATGCTACAAGCCAGCACGTGCGTACTTCCACCCTCCCGTTCTTTTCATCATGGTCGTAATATCAATAGCATCGTTATTACATTTATTATATTTTTACTCAGATGGTTTTCAAAAATCTTAAACAAAGCAATGCTTAAAACTGTTCGGTGCACACTGTAAAATAAAATAACAGCCCATCAAATAGAGGAGAGGCCTAAAATATTGTAATGAATAGCAATATTACCGGTACGAATACCGGTAGCCTACAATCATAAAGCAATAATGTTCAAAGCGAAACGACAGAACGTGATTGTTTCCGTGTTATTTAGCAATTTATATCTCCTGTAGAATAAGTTTCAAGGCACAAGAAAAATAATTATAAATGTATTACAAAATATACGTTCATTGTATAGGCTATTAACTCACCCTTTGCAAGACAGAAGCTAATCACTGGGAAAAGGCTCTATCCCATCCATATCATCATCATCATCATCATCATCATCTCGGTCCTCTCCATCACTGGATCCCGCACTGGTGGGTGAGGAATCGCCGAGGGAAATTATGAGGTCGTCCACAGCTGTGTCAATAACACCTTCACGTTCCCGCGCTTTGCTTAATACTCTTTCCACATGCGACACCACCTTCGCCCAGTTTTCAGCTGTCAACACCCTCATCCTAATCGCAACCTATGCTGCCAAGACCTGTAGCATGGAAAAAGTTGCCCAACCCTTCGCGTCACCACTCGCAAACAAACAAAAAAGCTACGGGTAACCTTTATCTAATTCACACGCACCTAAGCTTAAACACACTAACACTATATAAATAAATAATGGACACTAATGAATTATAAATATAGGTATAAAGTATAAATAAGTATAAATCCTACACGAAAAAGTAACTAACTAATTAATTCAATACAATTATAACGCAGCATGGTCAGTGTGCACTTGGGAGGCAACCAAACAAGGGACTGGTCAAGTGACAAGCACGAGGTCAAATAGCGTCATTCAAATTGGCAGCGCTGTATGGTTTCCATGGCAACAAGCCTTGCGTGGGATCTAGTCGTCAACTGTTTTTGACCACTGGCGCCGAACTGTCAGATTCCAACTCTGGATAATACAACTGTAGCGTAGATCGCGGCCACGCGCACCCAGTCCAGCCGGCGGTCGGCGCGCACTATCACACTTTTACCAAACATGTTCAATAATGTGTACTTAGAGAGCTCATAGGCGATGCTGAAGATGTCCTCCCTCTCTTGTAACACAAACCTGACATCTTTTGATGAAAGAATTTATGTCAACTCTTTTATTATTTACGGAGCCTTTTTCCTTGAATCGTTTAGCGAGCCTCCTAATTGTACTGGCATTAGGCACAGGTCTTCCTAGAACCTTGATTCGAAATTTTCGTCTTGTTTCAGAACAATATTTTCTGCTTTTCATACATGGATTATTGATATACACACATTCGTGCAGTGTGAATTGGTGTCTAGGCATGACCAACAATCACAGTAATCACATTACTCGCTAAACGTGCAACACTAACGTCTAAGCTTTACAAATACACGCCCATATGAATGACAAAACATGTGTGAACTAACGATATGAGTTGGCGGCCACGATCTGCGCTAGTCACGGCTGGCTTAGCTTGCCGTGCTTACTGCCACTATTTTAACGTATCATACCAAGCATTTAACAAAGACAGTGTGAATAATACCGTCTTACATCTAGGCGTAATTTATATGCCAGCTTATAACATGGCGCCTTCCATTTTATTAGAGAAAAAGGCGGGAAATACATTTGACACAGCATCATCACTTAAAACTTTCCTTACAGGCAATACTGGCTTGTAGTCTAAAGATAAGAAATGGGCTAAACATACTCTCAAGTGGGCTGATAATATGTGATTTCCTTTCAGCACGACGAATTTTGAAAATACGCTATTTCCTCAAAATACGACCAATGGCAAAGAAGCCACATCTGTTTTTGCGCTGGGGAACTGCACATTATTGAACCATTATTCTATAATGTATAAAACAATGAATATTTAAGCGTAATTCGTAACTACAAAGTTACTCATGGTTGCCCACAACACTGGTTTGTAAACAAAGACACGTGATAGCGTGACGTCAGAGGGCGGTACTGGTCTAGTCGTCCATTCTGTAAGGCTTCACTGGATTACTTCTGGGTTATGGTTGTTCAAATGTGTCAATCTCTAATTGGTAGGTAGGTTAGCGAACTTGTTAAAAGTGCCCTCCAATAGACAATTTCAGACACCCTGTCATATATCAATCCATAACATTATTCTTAAGGGGAATAGTCAATAGTGAATGTACCTAATCAGAATTCCTATTTGTATTTCAGAACAGCGGGCAATTTCCCCAGATGGGCTGAATTGCTCTACTCCTGGGCCATCTAATGTGCTCAAAAGGATGCAAGGTATGTATGGTAATATATATTGTTATGTGCGGTACTTAATTGAGCAATGTATTCCCATTCTTGTGCTTTGTTTTTAAAGAAATTTGTATCATCTTACAGAACATCTTTCTTCCACATACATTCCTGGCATAGGTGTTCTGGATACTAGTGTGGCTGAGGAAGAGCAACCTTTTGAGCAGTGTAAGTATATCAGAAGCATATCTGTATGTTCTACGGTATTAGTTAAGGATAGTGTGGTTATACACTTGCAGCAGACAGGAATGTGACTTTTACATACCTTGTGTCCTTGTTTCATCTCGTGGCCGATATTACGTATTTAAATTACGAACCCTGGTCACTGCTGAAGTTCGTAAATTATGTGTTTTTATTTCTTGCTATTTAAAAAAATGGGCGCGTTCATCACGTTCAACTGTCAACAAGGTGCACTCTAGCGGCACGCACCGAGGCGCACACATTGTTGCCAACATGTGAGATACAAAATCACTGTTGATCAAAAAAATATTCATCGGGACGCGTTACAGTGTAACCATTGTCAAAACTCATTTATCTGGGTGCGTTAGGTTGTAACCATTGTCAAAAACCAATGGATTGGACAAAACGAAGGCTAGAAGGCCGGGGATAGGTGCGCCCTGATGCCGCGCGAAGATAGCGGGGCACGGTTGACACAAAACCATTGATCTGGGCGCGGTAGGCTGTAATCATTGTCAAAACCACCGTTGTGCGGGAAAGAAAAACAAATATTTATTACACCGGAGCAATATACTGCATAGTAAATACAGAGCTGATAAAATAAAATAAAAACACTCATTTCAGCTGTGGAAAGAAGAAAAAAGACATATTCTTCACAGAAAAACAGATGAGCGAAATATTGCACACACTAGCCTAATTAGAGTGATGAACTGAGTGCTGCGCACTAGAGACTGAACTGGGCGCTTCTTCTTGTTACATAGTACCGTAAGGGGGAGGTTGGCAGTATTGTTTTGATGACAGATCAGTGGGGCTAACGAAGAGACCTGAATACTCATGACCGCAACCGTTGATGATTGATTTGGACTAATGGCGGCTAACAGCTGTAATTTTTGCTATCTAAGTCGTGATCCTATTAGGGATGGCTGGGTGGGTCACAGACAGCGAAGGAAGACATATCAATTAAAACATCGCTCCCTGATTTATATCTCATCGTTTCATAAGGTATTTTGGCTAATTTTTGTACGGTATTGTAAAGAATTTTATCGCACGTTCTATCTTCATTCAGCGCTACCAGTGAAACCTGGTTTCTGTCACATTACATTTCCCTCACTGGTGGCCATGGAAAGCACAGAATGTATGGGCTGTGTCTCGGTTTAGTTAATGTTCGAGTGACGACATGTCTTAATCGCGTGTAAAAATATAGAGCAAATAAACCTTCCATATTGAAACACGTTACCTTGAATCCTCCTTAACTACTGCATTGATAATTTAAAAGAATGTATATTATGCAAGTGTGTGTGTTTATTATTATTATTATTTGTTGAGTTTTACTTCATTATTATTATTTTCAGATGATGTAAGTCCAGTATTGCCTTTGGGGAATTGGAAGAGGACCACTGATGATGCACATCTGGATGAGCAAGGTACTTGACCCACACCTTTTCAGTTGCCATTGTTACCTTTCCGTTAGCAGATTTTCAGTGGAAAATACAATTTTTCATATTACCAGAGCCAGCAACATTAAGAACAGTATGAATTTGAAACACTATTATGGGCTGAAAAAATACAGCCAACAAATCAATCCTTCACTTAATCAGTGAGATATACTAACTTGAGAAAGGTAGATAGGTCTTTGATCTACTTATTTCTTGAGAGCTCAGCCCTCAGTCGATAGATTTATGCCTATGATTACATTTAACTGGTGGTTTGGATTCCATTTGAGACAACACATGATTTATTCATGACACTAATGGTCACATAAACATGCATGCTACTAACACAAAAAATAGAGAATTTTCTTCAGAGTATAATTGGTTGAGTAATACATTGCATAGTTAGTACCATTTTGTTTTCCCATGACTGATCGTTGTTTTCATTTCCTGGTTTATTTTACAGATGGGACTCCCAAGAGAATTCAGAAGCGACGGAAGAAGGCGTCTGCAGTGCTTGAGAAGTATGGCCTGGATCAGGACGATATAGACACTCCTCGGAAAATAGCTCTCTTGAAGACTGCTGAGGAGTATAGAGAGCAAGCTAGGAAAATGGCTCTCAAAGTTAACAAGTTGAAAAGTGACTGCAAAGGCCTTCGGCGGGTGAAGAGGGAAAAGAAGAATGTCGAGGACATGGAGAAATTGGTTTCACCTGGAGTTTGGGTGCTGGTAAAAGGTGAACTTGAAAATTTCGAACGGCAGCCATGTGGAAGAAGATGGTCAATGGATCAGAAGACGTTTGCTTTGGCTGCTTATAAGAGAAGCCCAAAGATGTATAGGTTCCTCCGGTGTGTGATGACAATGCCGAGTAAGAGGACACTTCATAGGCTGTTGATGGACATACCTCTAGAGCCCGGCTTCAGTAGTGTCCTTCTAAAACACCTGAAGATGGTGGTGGAGAAACTGGATGACAGGAAATGTGTCCTGATGTTTGATGAGATGGCTCTGCAACCGGGATTGTCCTACGATGACAGCAAAGGTTATGTAGTAGGATATCAGGATTATGGAGAAGGCCTTCAGACGTACGGCATTCCTGATAGAAGCAATAAGGTTGCTGACCATGCTCTAGTGTTCATGATCCAAGGAATCAGGAGAAAATGGAAGCAACCTATTGCATTCTTCTTCTCCAAGGGTAGCACAAAGGCAGAAGTGCTTGTAAAGCTGGTGGAATAAGCCATTAGAACCCTGTTTGAGCACAATGTTCTAGTGGTAGCCACGGTTTGTGATCAGGCACCGTGCAATCAGCGAACTGCCACGATTTTACGACAATCTTGTGAAGAAGGTGCTTACGAGCCAGTTTTTAAACTAGATGGACGTCTGATAGTTCTTCTGTACGATGTTCCCCACATACTGAAGAATGTGAGAAACAATTTCTTGACTGCTGATCTGGTCGTAGGCAAAGAAATTGCTTCGTGGGACCACATCGTGGCTATTTTCACACATGACCGAGGATTGTACAAGGTGATACCGACGGTCACGGAGAAACACATGTACCCTCGAGGGAAAGGCAAAATGAGAGTAAAATACGCCGCTCAAGTTTTCAGCAACAACACCCAAGATATGATGATGACGTTCTTTAAACTCTCTGGAGGCGCTGGGTATCCGGGAGCTGACGTTACTGCCAAACGAGTCAAAGATGTCAACAAATTCTTTGACTTGTCCAACGGACCCAGTGGACCCAAGGACATTAAGGAGTTTCGGTGCAATGTTTCCAAAGATTCCCCACATGTTGATGAATGGCGGATGATGAAGGATGCTCTGCGAGACTGGCAATTCGTCAAGAAGTGTGATGGAACGATCAATGTGCCACCTTGTATCAAAGGCTGGATAAGTACTGTGACAGGAATGGAGAGGTTGTGGAATTCAGTAAAGGATTCTTTCAAGTATCTCAACCTTCGACAGTTGAATCAAGATTCTTTGGAGAATTTGTTGGCCGTGCTGATCATGAACACTAGAGCATGGTCAGCAACCTTTTTGCTTCTATCAGGAATGCCATACTCCGAAGACCTCCAAAATCCTGATATCCTATACATTGCCCTTGCTCTCATAGTAGGGCAATCCAGGTTGCAGGGCCATCTCATCAAACATCAGGACAGATTTCTTGTCATCTTCCGGGAGTTTCTCTATTACCATCTTCAGGTGTTTGAGAAGAACACTACTGAAGCTGGGCACCAGAGGTATGTCCATCAACAGTCTCAGCAGTGTCCTGTCCGTTGGCATTTTAATAACACACCGGAGGAACCTATATATATATTTTGGTATTCTCTTATTAGCAGCCAAAGCAAACGTCTTCTGATCAATTATTGACCATCTTCTTCCACATGGCTGCCGTTGGAAATTCTCAAGCTCACCTTTTATGTGCACCCAAACCTCAGGTGAAACCAATTCCTCCATATCCTCAACAATCTTCCTTTTCTCTCAACTTCTGCTGAAGGCCCTTGTAGCTGTGTTAGAGATTGTCAAACTTTTGGGCCATTCTCTTGCCCTGTTTTCTATACACTTCAGCAGTCTTGAGGAGCTATTTTGCACGGTGTATGTATATATGCCAGGCCTCCGTGTTGCTAAGTTCCAGGATATCTTGTTATCTAGACGAAGAGTAAGGAGTGTCAACACAGCTGTCACTCAAGTCAACCCCTCCTGCTCGTGGTGCTCTCTGCTATAACTTACGGGGCTCTGGCGACCTTAGGGAGATTATATTAATTTAGTAAGGCACTCATTTTGTCAACGTAATTAATTAAATTAGCGTTTAAATTCATAATAATGTACTGCTAGTAACGATAGTAACGAACTAACCAAACACCCCTCAAGTTGAGTGTGCGGGAGAGTCCTTATAGACGAACTTTGGCATGGATGGGAGCCGTTCGTCGATCTTCACTCTTAGCCCCACGTCACCGCGTGTTGCTTCGCTTGCTTGACTAGAGGGATAATAATCTCAAACATCAAAAAAATATAGGACTATTTTGCAATGATAGTGTAATTAATTTTAAAAGGTACTGTAAATACTGTATTTCCATTTTTATAATGTGTTGAATTAAATAAGATTTCCTACTCATTCCCTCTTAACCGAGATTACTGCTATCCGAGCTACCCTCGGTCCCAATTACATCGGATAAGCGGGTTTCTACTGTACCTGAATTTGGGCCATGACCACCTACCACCCAAATTCTAGCTTCTATTACAATACACTCACTTCCCCAGGTGTCACAGGTTATTAGAGAGATTCCACACACATAATTGGGTACCCAGATGTTGTAAGCCCCTGAATTAATCAATCAACTGCATTATGCATATTGGGCATGTATTTGACATAAATTACTGGTGTTCCTTAAGAAAAGGAATATTGTAGTCAAAGTCAAGAATTTATTCTAATGTTTTTATTCCAAAATTGAGATAATATGTACTTCTGCATGGTCCTTATCCTTTCCTATACAAGTCATGCTAAGTGTTCATTCGAAATCTTGAATACTGCAATCATTTCTTTCTCGTCAGGTCCTTCAACTTATAAATAATCAAGTTTCACTGTATGTGTTATTTGAAATTGTTCCCCTGTTTTATAAAGGAGAAATTATCATGGAACATTTGCGGTTTCCTTCAAAATGTCTTGGTAAAACTGTGGTAAGAATATAGACATCCACGCCTATCCCAGGACAACTGCAACCCAGCTTGTATCATGTCAGCTCAACACCCTTAGCTGCATTACCATGGCATTAGGACCAAGGGATACTTTTCATATCAAGCAGCTACTCTATTGTCCTCCTGGGTCTCAGTTCACTCTCTTCCAACACTTGCATTAATCTTTAATCTCAGTTAGGGCTTGGGAGATGAAATTTCTGAGAGGCAAGAATGTCCCTTCATTGCAGGGTTGCTGTACATAGGATATTGACTTGTTCTAACAAGGGGAGGATACGATCCATAGGTCACCGATTCGAACCATCCTTAGTACATGTGTCTGGCATGACCAGGCTGCACTTCAATTGCAATTAATTTCTCGGAAACAGCTGAGAAGCGCACCTAACTACTTGCACCTGGTATTTGCCTGGTCATGTCCTACACGTGTACTAAAGATGTTTTGAATCAGTGACCCATGCATCGTATCCTCCCCTTGTAAGCTAGTGAATATGTTGTTTTTACAGTGCTAGTCTGACCTGGTGGCCCCCGTACTGCAAGTTACTCCCGTTTGATGTGATTTGACACAGTAGCTGCAACATGTGGCACGGTATCATATAATGTGTGTTCCAAGCATACCCATAAACTGTTGTATACTGCAATTAATACCTGATGGCGCTAAACCTCAGCTGCGCACACAGTGAATCTAGTATGCAGGCGAGTGCTTGTGCTTCATCGTGATTGATAAAAGAGGAACGTTTGCGTCAGCTCTCAGTGTGAGTTAGGATCTCAAGTGACAAAATATCACTCTCTAAACTTGGTGTGGCTACAGCTGGTGACAGGAGGTTTTGTTTTACTCCCAGTAGCACAGCAGCTGTGTGCCTACCACTACCTTCCTTTTCATACCTTGCCCTCAAGTCCGTGCAGGTCTGTGCCATCAGGTATCAATTGCTCTCTACTACGGAAGCACGAAGCTCGGTTTTATCTGCATTCGCTGACCAATGAAGGCGCAACCAGGTAGCCAGTTTAGTAGGCTGAAGTTTTGGCAACTTGATTGTATGCACTTGCATAGAAGACTCTTGAAATTTCACCCTCTTCCCCCTCTAAGATATGGGCCACCAAATTAGACAACCGATACCACTGAATTACAGTGAGAGATCTCATTTCATTTTCTTTCAGATTCTGGAGCCCCTGCTGATGGTAAAGCAATGGAAAGGTGTATGAGTATAGAGTTGCAATCGAGAAGAACAAGTGCCTTAACACACTATGCAAATCCATACATAGGCTACTCCAATACGTCTTCCATTTATCTAAAGAATGACACTGAAATTATATTTCTAAATTGTGTGTTTTATGTGTACATTACATTTAATGAAAAGGACCATTAGGAAGAACATTATACTCGGAAAAAAGTTACAGCCAACACTGAAATTAGTGCGACAAAATATCATGCAATGTGAACTAACATGCCAGTATGTTTGAGAAAGTGATGTTATAAAACAGGTGTGCATGAATGTACTGTACACTGTTATTGGAATATTTCCTTTCTTTTTTTTGTGTGAATTATCATTTGACCATGTGTAAAATGAATGGGCAATATGGACTAATTTCAAATAAATGTTTTGTTCATTGTGATAAAAAAAATAGAGAATAAATGTGTGTCTTTCATCTCTTGTTTGTTTTCTTACCCATTCTCCTTTGCATTGCAATGAAATTTGTGGTTTAGGGTGATGAGGGAGGGGTGGTGTGGCAGGTGGTATGATAGGCGAAAAGTGAGGTTATGGCATTATAGTATGTGCATTTGGACAGTTTTTTTATATTCATCTAACATCCCAACAATTCCGTCGAGTAGGAGAGCGATGTTGAATTAGCCTAAAGGTGAATTAAGCTCTAGAACGGCATAATTCTGTCCTTCGTGACAAATCTATTGCCAACGTTGATATATATCAAATAAACCATTTTGCTATCTGGACGTACATTTTTACGACTAGCGAAAGGCGCAGTTATGTTGGTGTTAATTTCGTCAATAATCAATTACTCATCGCAGAACATACTGTTCAATTACGTGTAATAAAGGCTACATTCATATGGCTTTTTACTTTTTATGTTGCCAGACTTGCCGGAGCAGTACATAGCCTCAGGCGGTGCTCTCTCTCAGAAATTCTATAACCAAAAGTGACGAATCTCTTATAGTTTACATGATCCTTATTTTACTAATTCTAAGTTCCTTATTTGCATCCTGATTTCCTTTGAGTATTTCATTTAGCAGGCTAAGGGCAAAATTTGGGTGTATTTTATATTGGTGATGGTTTATTTCATAGCCTATTCATTTATTTGCTGTGATTTTTCTCAATCTGTTTATAACAGTGTATATTAATTTGTATTCTTCAGAGGAAAGTTCAGGTTGATTATGCAAGTTTACTCTATGAAGCCAAAATAAATAAATGAGAATAATGTAAACCAACGTAGAAACAAAACATATTCCGGGAAGAGGGAAGAGTGAGGGGGGGGCTACATATCTGGCCGCAGGTTACGGTTCAAATTACCCGCGCGTAAATTTTAGTTCCTGCCGTAGCCTTAAGTAGCGCTGCTGTGAAGCGTGCGCCGCAGCGTGAGGGCGGTGGGCGTAATCGGAATTGAATTCAAACCCGGAGTAACCGTTCTTACCCATATACTTTGGCCTGCGAGTCTACTTAGAGAAGCAGCGTCAAGACGTGCTTGTGACCAGTAGGCCTACAGCCACAGAAGTGAGGCACGGTACGGAATGTATCTTGGAACAGTTTTACCGCGACAGAATGTCTCATTTTACAGGGTCTGTATAAGAATCTTCCTTTTAAGTGGATTCGTCCTACGGAGGGTTACCAACATGTCCTGCTTTTCATTCATTGTGGTTATGTCCGACCGGCATTTCTAATTTATCGAAATGTTAGGCAATTTTTCTTGATTGCTCATTTAGGTTTTCCGCTTAAACTCAGATAGACGTTAAATACATTTTGAGAAGATGGTTTGGATATAGAATGCAAGGTGTTTATTTTTCTATGAAACCTGCAATGAGTACCGGTAGCCTACTTGGATAAATTGGTGCAACCTATGGAGGAATTCAAGTGTTTCAATTGGTTAAGACTTCAAAACAATAAGGACCACAGTTTTGATGATATTTTACCATTTATTCAATACTTACAGTCAAAAGGTGTAGAAATACTGTAGGTTAAAAAATATTCGACCTGTTCTGCAACGTAGCGTAAGGGCTTATTCTAAAAGTTCAACTTTGGATTAAGACACAAAACTAGACCTACAATGGTCTGTTTTCTTTAAGTACCGGTATCAGAACATTGAGTTTTGTTTCTGAACTTAAGTACAATTTGCCAGTTTGCCAGACCAGGCAGCAATGTGTGTTTATTCATACCGTACCCTACATGGTCAATGGAGGAACCGTTTGTTGGTAGAATGTTACTTTTGAAGATCAATTTCAAAGATACGTAGTGTCCTTCAAATATATGTCCTTCAAGAAAATAATTCGCGTCTTCTTTCAAAAGTAGGTTCTACTGAAGAATACAGCTTCAAGGAACAGAACTGAAGCCGGGACTGATCATTAAGTGAAGTATTTCCTTTTGTAAAAAATTATGTGAAAATGAAAATCCACAACCTGCTTCCAGTCTCCGACCGGGTCAGGAATGGAATGAATGAAGCCCCTATCTAGCGGCGAGGATATGAACTGTGCCGGCTGCCGAGGCCTGACGCACTCCTCTGGGGCAATGATTAAATGAATGACAGATGAAATGAAATGATAGTGGAGAGTGTTGCTGGAATGAAATTTTTGACAGGGAAAACCGGAGTACCCGGAGAAAAACCTGTCTGCCTCCGTTTTGTCCAGTACAGATCTCACATGGAGTGACCGGGATTTGAACCAGGGACCCAGCGGTGAGAGGCCGGCGTGCTGCCGCCTAAGCCACGGAGTTTTGCTATCGATTGAACTTGTCAGACATTTTTCTCGAATATCTCGCTCTTTTCTGAGCAATGTCCGGCATTTGGAAATTTCCAGTTGGTAACGCTAGTCCCACGACTCATACGAGACAATTATGTGAGTTTTGTTGTGAAGTGGTCGCATTGTAACACGAGAGGCAGGGATTTTAGCTAATATCTTTGAACTCGCGGTACCTTAATACTGGAATGCCAACTGTGTGGGAGTAAAGTGCGGTTCTTGCTGCGACTGGTTACGCCTGGTCCTTCCTAGACAACGGAAAGTGTGTTTTTCTCTCGATGTTTTAGTCTAAAGTTAAACCCTAAATAATTCTAAGAAAATTACATGTACCGTAATAGTGAAAAACCGTAGTTCTGTCAATAAGGAACACTAATCGGCAATATCACACTCAGGTAAATTAATTATAGGACCCTCCTGTATTTGTCATATACTATTTAGGCCTATTATATCAACATATGAAGCCTCCGTGGCTCAGGCGGCAGCACGCTGGCCTCTCACCGCTGGGTCCGTGGATCAAATCCCGGTCACTCCATGTGAGATCTGTGCTGGACAAAACGGAGGCAGACAGGTTTTGGCTCTCCTGTAGTATACGTTGCCCGTTTCGAAAGTGCGTTATTTTACTTAGTAGCGCTCGGAAAATGGTTTCTATTTACTCTGCCACGTTATTAAAGCCATTTGCCATTAACAAACACCGCGTAAACACTTCCAAAAAAGGAAATTGTCAACATTAACTTTCAAGTAATAAACTTATCAAAAAGCACGTCGCCATGTTTGATTACGTAATGCTGCCAACTTGCTGATTGTACTACTAGGCAAAATCATTGGCCTGGTTAAAGATTATTGATGCGTGACATCCCCACTGTGCGTGACAAAAACCAGGGGTGTTATCTATTAGCCTAACGCGGCCCGCAGGGCCGCGCTACCTAACCTTTATTGGCCTAGACGAAAACCATTGGGCTGGATGAAAATATTGGTCTGGAAACAATAATGTTGGCACTCTGAAAAAATACAGTAACACTCTCTAGCGATCAAATATTCAACTGCTGTATATTAGTAACATTGGCCATTTCTATAGAAAATTTTTCGGATTTTAATGGCGACGGGCAACGTATACTACACGAGTTCCCAGGTTTTTCTCCGGGTACTCCGGTTTTCCCTGTCACAATTTCATTCCAGCAACACTCTCCACTATCATTTCATTTCATCTGTCATTCATTTAAACATTGCCCCAGAGGAGTGCGTCAGGCCTCGGCAGCCGGCTCAGTTCATATCCTCGCCGCTAGATGGGGGCTTCATTCATTCCATTCCTGACCCGGTCGGAGACTGGAAGCAGGCTGTGGATTTTCATTATATATCAACATATGATGTAAGACGTATCCACAAACGCAGAATACTTAATTACAAATCTTTATTTGAAATTTAAGTTGATCGTGAACCTAGCGTGTAAGATGTAACGTGCGCTGCAGATCAAAGTTGTTAATCCGCGCAGATATCTCACTCATTAGTTCTGTACCCACGCTGCGTGAAAGTTGTTGGTTCAATCCTCGGCTCGTGTTGTGTACGGTCACAATATATATATAATATCTATGCTCAGTATAGTGCAATTTGTTCCCTTTGCTTTGACAATTCGTATCAAAGTGACTGGGGGTTGAAAGTCTGTACATTATGCTGAGTAATGTAGACATAGTAGGCCTACTGCGCTTCAGCAATTGCACTGCCTCTCTGAATCCCCAGTCCTATTCAGACAATCTAGCACTGATAAACCCACAAACACCTTCTGGACGTTTATAATTTGTGATGATGTAAACATTTCATGTGGAAGGTTCCTACCAAAATAAGGCTATTCATTCCTTATCAGTACCAAATAGTTAGGCCCCTTGAAGCAGCAATCAACACCACCACCTCGTTATTGGTTACTAAGAAGGAAACACGTCTGGAATGTTCCGGAGGGGTAGACATTTACAGGGATACCAATTCATCATCCTCAAAGCCCTTACGTAGATAGAAATTCCATTTTATGTACGGTTGCATACATTTAAAAAATATAGAGCAAAACACATAAAATTTCCTGGAAGGGTATTGGAATATATTGGCCTACCATTAAACTTTTTTGTGTGTAAATGACAAATATATCCTGTGCTTGTTACAGTGTATCCTGATAGTTAAAGTATATTACTTAATTTTCCTGTGTTTTAGATTTCTCAACATTATGGAGGGCCAACCATCTATCAAATGTGAACCAGAAGAATTTCCTGAGATTGCAAGTTTAGTTTAGTTCCATGTATTGTGTACCGTTACTGATGGGCATGACAAATCTTTGTGTACTGTAATTAATAGGAATTATGTCATGTACTTAATACTACCAAATAGTGATGGTTATAATTCTTGTTTTGCGGAGCCTAACATCTAGGTTATCGGCCCCCTACCAAATAGTAATCTGAATCTGTAATGTTTGCTTTTAATTTTCCTAATAATAATATTAATACCTCCGTTCTTCAGTCCATGATTTATTGGTCCTTGCATTCATTTTCTCAGCAAAATGGTGGTTGTTAAGTACTGTTTTAAACTGGGGTCGATGTTATATAATTTCTTCTGTGATTCCAATTTCTTGAAGTTCATTTTCTATTTCACTAAGCCACAGGTTATTGACTTTCATTGATTGAGCAAGGTTGAGAATCTTTTGGGGATCCTGCGATTGTTCATTCTGAGAATGTTACCGTAGAACTTAAAATGCCTTTTCCTGAAAGTGTCAGTGTTCTTTTCAGAATGCTGATAAATTTCCCTAGGCTTTCGTTTCTCCCAGATTCCTTCTGA
Organism: Meconema thalassinum; assembly: GCA_946902985.2. Taxonomy (NCBI): domain Eukaryota; kingdom Metazoa; phylum Arthropoda; class Insecta; order Orthoptera; family Tettigoniidae; genus Meconema; species Meconema thalassinum. The sequence continues at coordinate 50,116,903 of OX336388.2, read as the reverse complement.
GCAGACTGGACCAAGGATTGTATTTTCTTGTTTCTCTATGTCCTTACTAAGAGATCTACCTTCAATGATCAATGTATCTGAGCCATATAGAGCTTCAGGTTTGATTACTGAGGTATAATGTCTTACTAAGAGATCTATCTTCAATGATCAATGTTTCTGAGCCATATTGTGCTTCAGGTTTGATTACTGTGGTATAATGTCTTAGATGTTGATTTTTTAATTATATCTATAGGTATAGGCCTTCTGGAATGTTGAAATTTTCTCTTTGTTTGCGTCACGATTCAATCGTGAAGTAAAGTACTATCCCGTCATTTGCCTGGATGAAGTGTGGATAACGCAGGGAAAAATCACTCAGGATGGGTACTGTCAGCGGGATTCAAACTGAATTGCTGCAGCTGCCATCAAGGCCGTGGTGCACGGTTCAATGAGCACGGCTATGCCGTGGGGCTTGAATTTATTTACTTGATGATTTTTTTTGCCGTATTTAGTCTTCAGAGGTTTCCTGTCGAGATGACGAGCGGATTCGTCTATGCATTTGGAGTCCGGTATTAATGTATGCTCTTTCCCTTTTTTAAATTAGTGGGTGAACTAGATTGCAATTCCTGTCTTCAGAAATTTTCTCCATATATCTACAAGAGTTACTTGACATTTTTTAGTTAGGCTTTCACCTCTTAATTTCAATATTTCAGTTTCCTTTTGAGCTTTGTTATTTTTAAGTTTAGCTTACGGTTACTTGCTTGATTTCTTATAATGAAGGGCGTTCTGAATCTGGATTTGGAATCCGTTTCTCAAGTCAGATTTGTTCTTCAGGAGGATCGTAGGTTCAAAGGTCATGGAAGTAATCTGTGAAAAGTTTGCAGTTTTCCTTTTTATTTCAGGGCCTCATCCGGTTATTGTAAGTTATAAACTAGGTGCTTGGTAGTGTGATGGTTCGTCAGCAAATGTTCTGTAACAGTTCCTTGCACTGTTTTTTTATGTATCTGTGTTTTTCAGATGTGATGATTCTCGAGGCTTCTTTCTGGTCTTTGAAGAATTCACGCCAATTTTATTTCTATTTCATTGGAACTGTATATTTGAAAGGTTTGAATTAGATGGCCTATGGCCTTATCGCTGGTCTTGTTCAACCATCTGTCTTAACGTTTCCGAGGAAGACCCTCAATAATCTGGGAAACTGCCAATTGTGTATCTTCTAATGCCATCTAAACGACAGGATTTTGGTTCGTGATATTTGAAAGGAGATTGTTTGAATTTGGTTTTAAGACATTCCAGATCAATTCGAGGATATTAAGAAATACTTATTCAGCTTATTTACACTCATACTTAAGATATGGGGTCATATTTTGGGGTATGTCGCCAGATGTACTAAGCACGTTTAGGATACAGAAGAGGGCGATTAGAATTATGGCAAATGAACACTAGAGAATCATGTAGAACTCTGTTTAAAGATTTAAACTTTCTCCCACTACCCTGCATATATATCTTTGAAGGTATTGAAAATGAAAATCCACAGCCTGCTTCCAGTCTCCGACCGGGTCAGGAATGGAATGAATGAAGCCCCCTATCTAGCGGCGAGGATATGAACTGTGCCGGCTGCCGAGGCCTGACGCACTCCTCTGGGGCAATGATTAAATGAATGACAAATGAAATGATATGATAGTGGAGAGTGTTGCTGGAATGAAATTTTGACAGGGAGAACCGGAGTACCCGGAGAAAAACCTGTCTGCCTCCGTTCTGTCCAGCACAGATCTCACATGGAGTGACCGGGATTTGAACCACGGACTCAGCGGTGAGAGGCCGGCGTGCTGCCGCCTGAGCCACGGAGGCTTCCTTTGAAGGTATTATGTTTTTTAAAAGAATTTAATGAATAAGGATGTTTTTCTTAAAACAAACAATGATGTTCATAGGCATAACACAAGACAAAATCAAAACATTCATATTTCACACACACACAAGCATATATCAAAAAGGAACTTATCACACAGGAGTTAAATTATACAATAAACTACCCCAGTATATAAAACTTACCCCAAAAATAAAAACTTTTGATAGAATGTTGAAAGCTTATCTGCAGTGCCATTGTTTTACTCTGTAGTTGAATATCTTAGTGTATAGAAACGATGAAATATATAATTATATTTTACTTATCTATTTTAATTGTAATACCTAGCTGTAAGTTGTTCTATTTATAGAATTAAGTTTTCATATTATGATAATAGACTAAGGTGCAAATAGTTGTCCAATAAGATTGTATCTCTTAAGATCTGTTATTATAATAAGTTATAAATAGTTATAGTATTAGTATTATATAAATATTAGTACTTTTATTTTATAGATGTATATTCCGACGTGTCCTATATCAAAAATGTATTATATACATGTATTTGATCAAATGGAATTAATAAAATCTCTCTATCTATCTAAATGTTCTGACTTTGGGTCTGTCAGGTTGAAACTTAACTTTAATTAAAGATAAATGATGATCCGAGTAATTAATTCCTTTTTATGCTTCAAATTCATAATAATGATTATCATTATTATTAACAATTGTTCTTCGGGAGGACAAAAGTTCATGGAAGTAATCTATGAGAAGAATTATTTCTAGGGCCTCTTCCGCATGTTTATGACGTAACTATATGCTTGGTAAGGTGATTGTTCATCAGCAAATGATTTTTAACAGTTTCTTGCAATTATTATTATTACTATTATCATCATTAGCTCTTATTCTTCAACTTTTACGTATAGTCATGCTGTTTATTACTTCCCAGGATTTGAATGAGCAGCCACCGTCTGATAGGCTGGTAGGGATAAAAATTGAAGAATCTGATGATGCTTTTGAAGATGGAAGATTCATAACTCAGAGTGCATTTGTTAAAGAACAACTTGATTGCCAGGTGATTGAGTACATTATTTCCTACTTTGGATAATTCTCAAATTTTTTCAAAGTTATGTAGTTCTCAACATTTCATAAAAACTTCGTCACACATATTTCCAAAGTTTCTCTCTACATCATCATCATCATCATCATCATCATTTCCCCTTATCCAGCTCCTGCCGGGTCGGGGTATTTATGGCACTTCTCCACTTTCCTCTCTCCTTCCACCATTCTTCTTCCACGATCTTGTCCCAGTCCAGATTTCTTTTTCTTACGCTGTTCTTCACTGAATCAGGCCACCTTGTTCTAGGTCTTCCTCTTGCTCTCTCACCCTTGCACTTCGCCTCCAGCATCTGTCTTGGTATTCTATTTTCCTCCATCCTCTTTACATGTCCAAACCACCTTAGTTTATTCTTCTCAATTCTTTCATTTAGTTTTCCCATCCCAACTTCCTTCCTAACATCTTCATTCCTCACTCTGTCTTTCCTTGTCTTTCCTATCATATTTCTTAGGAATTTAATTTCACTGGCTTGGATTCTACTCGCTTGCCTGCTTGTCAGGGTCCAAGTCTCAGCTGCATAAGTTAATATGGGAACATAGTGCACTTTATAGATTACCTCCTTGCTTTTCCTTGGTACTTCCTTATCCCAAACAAGTTTTCTTACACTTTGATAGAATGCATTGCTCTGCTGTACCCTCCTGCCAATCTCCATATTCAACCTACCAGTTTGCATCAATTCACTTCCTAGGTATTTGAAAGTGTCCACAATTTCCAAACTCTGACTTCCAATTTTCACAGTGCCCTTTCCTTGTCTTTCCCCTCTTGTCATCACCATGGTCTTGCTTTTCTCCCTACTGATTTTTAGGCCGTACTTCTGAATATTTTCGTTCAGTGCATCTAGCTGGTTTTTCACTTCTTCGGTGTTCCTTCCTCAGACCACAATATCATCTGCAAATAACAGTAACTTCATTTCTTTATGTCCATATGCTTCCTTTGTTTCCTTTACAATTTCATCCATCACCATTATGAACAAGAGAGGTGACTGCACACTCCCCTGACTTAGTCCAGTCTTGTTCCTAAACCAATCTGTCTTACCAACTGGGGTCAGTACCCTGCTAACACAGTTGTTGTACATTGCTTGCACCATTTCCAACATTTCTCTTCCCAGTCCCTTCTTAACCATGGTTTCCCATACCTTCTCTCTGGGGACACTATCATATGCCTTTTCTAGATCTATGAAAGTCATGATCAAATCCTCTCCATATTCCCAGTTCTTTTCCATCACCTGCCTCAAGCTAAAGATTGGGTCCACTGTGGATCTTCCACTCCTGAAGCCATACTGTTCCTCTTGCAACTCTCCTTCCACCTTTCTTCTCATTCTTCTTTCTAATATCCTTTCCAGTATTTTTACTATCTGTGATAAGAGGGTGATCCCTCTATAGTTATCACATGCCTTCTTGTCCCCCTTCTTAAACACTGGTATTATTAGCCCTTTCTCCCGGTCTTCTGGTATACATTTCCGTTTCCACATACACTTTAGCAGTCGATACTGTAACCGATCAGGGGGCTGAGTATTGATAGCATGCCGAGTCATCTAAGACCTGGGATAAATCGCATACAGAGCATGCATAACATTTACTGTGTTTCTAGTGCCGAGAATTTTATTGGAACGACGGACGGAAGAAATGATGGATCCTGAATCGTACTTATTAAGACATTGATGCTACGAAACCAAGAGGGTTTTAATAATAATAATATTTGCTGGGAGAAAGCACTGACAGAGTTCAAGAGGCATTAGTCTACGTTCAGCCAAGACAATGTGAGCGTTTCCGAGAAGCAGAGTGACAGGAGCGGTCATTGTTTCCTCCGCCGAGTTATTGTGAACATTTCAAGTAATATTTACGACCCTGGACCCGAGATAAACTCCCCACGCCGAGCATCGGCGAGGTCAGAGTCCCAGAACAATGAGAAAATAGCGCATGATGACCTAATTCTTGATCCACATATCCGGATATTTTGTTAAGAAGCCATATCAGAGCTGAGACCGAGTTGATAATTTAGAAATTTTAATCTCGGCTAAGTGTTGAGAATGGCCGGAGTTATGGCGACTTAAAGAGCTAAACCGCGGAGTGATACTTCCTACCCCCTCCAACATGACAGCATTGGCTCGGGAGTTGGAACTACGTAGACGCGTCATGATGCCATCATCAATTATAAAATATCGGCCGATCGTTTTTCAAAATAAAAGAAGATTTGAAGCTGTCCCAAATTGAGCTTTAAGGAGAACTTAAGATCACAGTGATGTGACAATTTCCCTAGAATCGCAACCGTACAGTGAAATCTGCCCATTGTATTGAAGTGACAGGACTATATAGGCACTTGCCCCGGGCTAGGAAAGGGTAGACAACATGAGATCTTGGAGCCGGAAGGCTGTTCGATGCTGCTCTGAAAAGTGAAGCCGCGTGTTAGTGTAACGTCCACATAGACTTAGTTCGTGGTTGCGTAGCCGAGTGCCGCATATAAGTAAATAAAATGTGATATATCTTTGAATTAGTTGAACTGTGTGAATTAATTATCCAAAATATCAACTCGAGTAGCCGAGACAGAAATAGTAATTTTAGAGTACCAAACGGGTTGGTGACCCGAGACTGTATTCATATAAGCGCTAACCCGTCCATACCAAATTCAATCATACGGGGCGCGAGATGCAGGCGAATCGAAGTAGCTTAATTTATATTTTATGCTATGCTTCGGAGGACATAAACTAGTTACCATTTGTTGACAAAGATTTGTGGCCAAGTTCTGAATATTTAAAACCGTCACGGGCCTAAGTCAAAACAGTCGTGTCGAGGATCGAACGGGTAGTCCATTCGTGGAACATACTTCGAATTGTACGAGCCCGTACGAGCTGTGTACGCCAGTGACGTTATCGTCGGACGGTCAAAACGACGGGAAATGCCATTGCGTGTGTTTTATTGGGGTGAATAATTTATTAATTGAGTCTTATATAATTGTGTTTCGTGAATACTTATGTGTGTATACCTTGTGTTGCTAAGGTCGTAACTAGACCGGGTATTTCATGTGTGACAAGATCACGAAGTTGAACACTATGCTTGGACTCAGCATAGAAGCCATTAGAGGCTAGAAGGCATCAAATCGGGAGTCGAACGTGGTCATCCCAGGAAGCTCTCATGGATTTGTCATCCCCAGGAAACGATGAGTATTAACTTTTCATTAGAGGGAGCATGAATGCAGATATCGGGTAGCGAGATAACTTGTACAGTAGTATTTAGATCCTTTTTTTTGTGGCATTTATCACCATTTTCCTTGTAGCTGGGGAGCGAATGATTTTTTTTTCGGGTCAACATGTTAATGTTTGTGTTTGTGACTTGTCAGACTGTACAAATAATGCTTGTTTGTGGGCCTCTGACAAGGAAGTCCGTAATTGAATTTGAGCCCGGACTTTGTAACTGTAAATATGTCGCGCATAGGTTAGATTTGATGGCTAAGTTTTTTTTGGTAGAATTGTAGTGTGATGTATACTTTTGGAGTGGCCATTTAGCATGGATATCAATTTTTTTGTTTGTTTTTGATGTGACATTTTCGAGTCGAGCTAGTTTGATTTTTCTTTTGAGCCATTTCATTTTCTGGTTAGATTAGGGCATTAGGAACCCTGCCCCTTTTATTTTCGCCAGACCGGTCGATATTATGGTCAGTGATCCTGTTCGTGGAGGCGTGGCTTACGCCTGTGATTGTGTATATTTAAGTGTGAGTGTGTGTAGTTTGTTTCCGGCTGTGGAATCGTTGATTTTCGTACCAAAATGGTAAGTGTTTTTTTTTTGCCTGTGTGGCCGATGAGTAAGTGTATCCAGGTGTTTACCCTGAGATGTTTCGTGTTGTTTCCGGCCATGAAGCCGAGGAGTATGTTGTTTTTTTTTTCAGGCGGCGATCCTGAGGTATTTTGGTGTTTATGCATATATGGTACGATACCGGGAGATTATTAGTTATTTGTGTTTTTTTTGATGCGCGCACACACACATTATGTATTTATTCCCACAGTGCAGTGGAGGAAGCAGCTGACCCTGGCCATATTTCTTCACGACCAAGGTCTGGAAAATAACGTTTATTCCATATTTAATTCATGTCACATTTAGTATTGCTGTTGGAGCATCTCAGAGCTAAGCCCACTGTAGAAGTGCGGTATTTCTGGCAGACTGGCTGGACCCGTGCTAATGACTGCACAGCGGGGTTCCTTCCATTTGTCAATGGTCACCCTAGGCTTAATGAATCGAGTGTAGGTAGTTTCCCTGTAGGAGTGGTCATGTTGACCTAGTAATTGTTTGACGGGCTATTGTAGAGTAGTTGCTGTGTTTTGGTTCGTTATTGTATTTTGTCGCATGTTATTTTGGGTGTATCTCGCTAACCCAGGTGACCAGTATTCATGTGGTCCCAATGGAGCTGACGGACCACAGGTTCGATGCCCCATTATAGAAAGGAATACTCTCGTTGTCCTTAGTGTATATTTGTGTGTATGTGGGAGACAAAAATTAGATCCATTGCAGCTAGTTTGTTTTGATTATGGGCAGCTGCCAAATTGAGTTGAACCTTTGATATTTGCAAGTAGCCAGTTGACAGTCACCTAATGTAAATGTCACCCCAAATCAGCTGTTTAAAGTAATTTTTTATATTTGCAGTTTTGACAGCTGGATTTTGGTAATGTTCTCTTTTTCTTTTGAGTTCTTATTAAGCAAGGAAGAACGATGGGATACCAACTCCGACTGATGTTTTGAATTTTGATTGCTATTTTGATCCTTTTTATTTGATTTTTTTTGTTTGGTGTAATGTAAATGTATTTTTTTTTATTAGGTAGTTTTTTATACTTTTTGTAATGGGACTGTATTTATTCTAAACCTGATTGCCTGGTTATGAATGAATTACAGATTTTCTGTAACCCGTGTACGCCATTTCACTTAGTTAGACATACCTGTTTCATTGACCTAGGCCAAACATTTTTGGATACCAACGAACGAACCACACCCGAGATTATTATTATTTTATTATTATTAAGGCCTAGAGACACCCAATCAGGTACATAGCAAATATTTAGGACCCCTTTTTACTCGGAAACAGCAACAATGGCGTATGCAAAGTTTGATTGTGGGATAGGAGTTTGGCAACCGCTCCGTTTAAAGTAGTGATTTGTCCCTCTTTGCCTGAAGGTATTTTTATATACCATGGTCGCACTACTTGACACCTCGATCTACCGATGCGGTTTTCTATTTCTCCTGGTACCCACCAGTGAAGCTGGAAATAATGAAGACAGTTAACGTGGGTGATTGGATAATCTACCAGGATGATTTAGAGATCCGTAGCATTTTACTGCACCACAGGATCACCCCCTTCTCCCCAATAATATATATTTCAAAATGGCGCCCATTGTGGAGGCTGGATCCATTGTGGAGGCTGGATCCATTGTGGAGGCTAGATCCATTGGGGAGGCTAGATCTATTTGAAAAGGCGAAGATCTATGATCTAGGATTAATAATCATGTAATTATCCAAGCCAAGGTAGAAAGAGTGCACCAATAGACGAGATTGCCTGTACTGGACTGAAACTTGTTTATTTCTGGGTAAATATTTAAAATCACGCGTAGACGACGTTGTTCAATTCACGGGTACACCCAGAAAACGTCGTAATAACTTTGTTTTGTGAGATAGCAGTCCATAAGGGTTAAGCATTTATTTAGGTAGCTCACGCTTGTGAGAGCTAACTTTATATTCATTAATCATCAATATTTTTTCGTCGCACTAATCTCGCGAACGACTTAGGTAGGTAATCTGTTTTAGGAAGGTATCCCAGTGTTCATTTAAGGAGGCGTGGACACTAGATTAGCCAATCAGGCAGTTGTTGTTGTTATTTTTTCTAGTAAATGTTGTGACAGGTCCAATAAATATTCTAATGTTTGTCCCCATACAAGAAAAGTGCATGGCAGTGAATGGGAGACCCAGACTCCCGTATGTTATATTGATATTTGTGTTTTATTTGTGAGTGTCGCAATGGCTACTTCCGAGGAGTTGCAAATAATGTTTGAGGTACTGTGTAAAAAGATTGAGGAAAGTGCGGAAGCAAACCTAGAGGAACTTAAAGACACTTTAGAAGCTAGTGACAGAAAGGCAGAGGAAAGGTCGGAAACCGCAGATAAGGAACTCAAAGATAGTTTAGAGGAGGTTAAGGCAGAAATTAACTTAAAAACAGCAGAAATTAACTTTAAGACAGAGCAGCTAGGTCAAACTTGCGTAGCGCAGAGTAAAGAGTTGAGAGCCGCAGTGGAGCAACGAACACGGTCCACCAGAGAGCAGATCGACAAACTAACACACAAAACTGAAGTAATAGAGCGCAAAGTGGACAACAATTATGAAGAATTGCTCACAGAAGTAAATAAGGTGGATAATACCGTCAAAGCTATGGATAAGAATCTGGAAGAAATAACGAGCACTATGGAATCTATGGACATTAGAGTTACGATGCAGCTAGAGGAAATCCAGGGGCAGATTAACACCGGAGCCGAACGCGTCATTGCCATGGAAAGCCGAGAAGAAAACGTCACCCGACATATTAAAAGAATGCAAATTGGGATGAAGGAATTGAAAGAGGAAATCAACGGATTGAGAGAGCGGAATGAGGAAGTTGCCCACGAAAATAAGAAAGGAATGGAAAAAGAAATGGAGACCAACTTAGAAAGAGTCCGGAAGTTGGAAATGGAAATTATATCGAGAATGGAACGCCAGGAGGCAAAACTAATTAAAACAGACTTTCGAGGGCAGATTCAGGACGAGGCGATCCTCGAACTGCAAAGAGAAGCTGCACGGACGATGGAAGACGCCCGGAGCAACATTAATAATAATAATAATAACCACCGTAAGTCTGGATACCAGACGCAGACGATGCCAGAGCCACCATTAAATGGATTACTCGGAGGGCCTGCGAGCATAACATTCGGAACGCCGAAAGCTGGAACTTCGACGCCAAACGACGCCACGACGCCGAAGCAGATTATACATGTGATCAAGACAGGAGACGACCGCCCAAAACGTTACAACGAGAATAGCGCCATGACCCCTAAGCAATTCATCCGCGAACTGGACGCTTACATTTTGGACAACAGCATACCGGAGGAAAAGCACCTGCGCACGGTGGAGAAACTTTTGGAGGATTTCCCCCTTACAATGGTTTCAAAGCTTCCGCTACACTTTTCAGACCCTGTCAGAGTTCAAGGAGGCTTTCCTAAAAACGTATTGGAGCCTCGAACGGCAACAAAATTTGAGACTGGAGTTATATTCCCGTAAGTTCTGAACGCAAGGGCCGTCAAAATACGCGGAATACTTTATTGCGCAATTCGTTAAGATGAGAGAGCTGGACGACCCCCTTTCCGAACGCTCTCTTGTAGCCGCAATTAGTAAACAGCTACCTGTGAAGGTTCAAGAGACGCTTATCGCTGCGATCGCCGAAACGGCAATACAAACGGAGGGAATTTTGAGACAGCTGGACCATACCAGCGCGCATTTACAACGCATGAGGGCCACTGAACAAATTCATGCAGCAGAAATCCAAAGAATGCCAACCACACGGGAGCAGGGTACCACTACAGCGAGCCCGCCCCGTGGTAACACCTGGAGGAGGTACGAGAGCAGACCACCGAGGGGTTATGTACCTAGGTACCAGGCAAGGGCAGAGCGAGGATGGAACAGGCAGTACCACCCTAGAGGACACCGCGGATGTTGGGACCAAGGACGCCAATACTCAGCGCCGTACCAACCGTAGAGGGAAGGCATGGAAGCTACAGGCCACGGCCGACCCAACAGGGAGACAGGATCTCCGATGAGCAGGCACGGAGAGACCTCGAACAAAGATACACGGAGTCTCAGCAATATCTAAAAGAACTCCACGGTAAGAACGAAGATGGGCAGGCCAATACCGAAGCCGACAAATGGAGAGAGGCAATCCAACATCGCGAGGACCCAGACAGGCACTATCAGGGAGCCCAGAGCCTAGAACTCCAGCGAGAGAGAGAGGATGCAGCGTCCCGGAATACTGGGGCGAGCAACAAAAAAAACGCAATTCTAGATAGGGGAGATAGGCCTAGATTTGACCAAGATGGCGGACATCAAGAATGGGTGGTTGCGAAAATTGAGAAATGGGTAGCGCAGCCAGATGACCTCGTTGAGGATATGTACAGGAAAGAAAGGCCCGCTATAAAGGAATTACCTGTAATTTTCGTACGCGTGGGAGTACTAGTGGTCCTAAGTCTGGTCGACACGGGAGCCAGTATTTCGGTAGCGAGTGGTGCGCTATTGAAAGAACTTGAGAGAAAATTTAAAGTACCCGTAATACCAGTAGCAAATGTCAAAGTGAAAGGAATTATCCCTGATCGTACAGCGGAATGTAAATACCAGGCATATTTAGATTTTAAAATTGGTAATTATACCATGTCGCACCCATTCTTAATTATGAATAAAATCAGTCAATTTAATCCTCGGAGCGGATTTTATGAGAACCAATGGAGCCGTCATTGACATGCTCACAAACGAGATTAAGTTTCGCACGCATGATAAAAGGGAGATTGACCTACGGTTGAAAGAAGTGGAACCAAGGGATCAAGGTCAAATTTGGAGCATTGACATACAAGATGACGTCACGAGGGAAACTATGGCATTATTACATAAAATAGGGGAGGAGTTCGTTGAGGAAAAATCTTAAATTATACTACAAAGTTCGGCGCTACACTTGAAGAGAAGGTGGCTGAGGCAAAAATTAAACCCCATGAAAAAGAGGAGCTGCGGGCAATTTTAACAAAACACCAGGAAGTTTTTGATAACAAACCGGGAAAAATTAGAAATTTTGGCTTTGCATTCCAAGTAAATGACTGGAGTCCATACAAGAAGAAGGTGTATCCTATAGTAGAGAGGCATCACGAGGAGGTAAAGAAAACAATTAAAGCCATGGAAGAGGCTGGAATAATTACGAAGAAATCTTCCCCATTCGTGAATCCTATTGTCATTGTGGAGAAGGCGGACGGAAGCGTGAGATTGTGTCTCGATGCACGCGAAATCAACTCCAGATTACTGCCCGAATTCGACCAAGCTCCACCGATTAGGGAGGTGCTGAAGAAGTTCAGAAACAAGAACTATTTCTCGAGCATCGATTTAACGAGTAGCTTTCACCACGTGGAACTAGAGGAGAAATCCCAACTTCTCACAGGATTTATTTTCGACCAGCAGACGTACACCCATAATCGTTTGCCATTCGGGATTCGAACCGCAAGTTGTGCACTTATCCGAGCCCTGGACCACAACTTGACGGAAGAGGTTAAGCAATGCACAGTCCGTTATGTAGACGATATCTTGCTTGCTTCTGAGACACTGGAAGAACATATTCAAAATTAGGAAAAACTTCTATTGAATCTTCAGTCGGCCAATATCAAGATTAACTTTAACAAGTCCCACTTCTGTCAAAAGGAAATTTTATATCTTGGCCACATTATCGATGGAGAAGGAATTCGGCCTAATCCCACCAAAATTTCTGCAATTCAAAATTTTCCCACGCCAAGACGGATTAAGCACATCCGTATGTTTCTGGGAATGAGTGGCTTTTTCTCAGAACATTGTCCTAATTATACGGAGACGGTCGCGCCACTGCAAGACATTTTGAAGAAAAATAACCGATGGTTATGGAGTAAAGAGGCCGAGGAAGCATTCCAGCGAACCAAGGACCTTCTGTTAGAGAGCGTAAAACTGGGATATCCAAATTTCAACTGGAAATTCGTGCTACAATCTGATGCATCGAAAATAGGGATCGGAGCAGTGTTGTACCAAGAAGACCCCCAAAACCCAAAGAAAAAGATATATTTAGGATTCCTGAGCCGAAAATTGAGGAATCATGAACTCAATTATACCGTAACTGAAATTGAAATCCTCTCAGTATTCCATGCATTGAAGCATTGGCGAAAAATTATATATGGTTTCCCGATTATTTTGAGAACGGACCACAAGGCACTTACCTTCATGTTGAAAACCAGCTTAGCTAGCGAGAGGGTAAACCGTTGGGCACTCTACGCACAGCAATTTGATATGCAGATCGAACACTGTCCCGGTAAACAGAATATCATCCCGGACATTTTATCCCGGAACCCGGAGGAGAATGAAGAAATGGAAATGCATCACGCCGCGCTTCAGCAGGAAGACCATGACTTTCTCGCAGACTTACCGAGACCTGGGATGGAACAAGAAGCGGACCCTTGGGCTAAGCTAATGAGAGATTATCTCAGAGGATTACTTCCGGAAGACTCACCAGCCAAGGCCGAGATGGAGAAACTCGCGCCGAAATACCAATTCATGAATGGATTTCTACATCAGTTTATCTATGAGGAACACACCAAGCTTCGCATTTTAGTTCCACCGATATTTCAGCGCCGACTAGTCTGGCATGTTCACCGTGTCTATGTACATGCTGGCTTTGACAAGACATTCGCTGTGATTTGGGAGGCATTCACATGGCCTCGTCTCCGATTTACGATCCGAGAGGTATTGAGGACATGCGATACTTACCAACGCATAAAACACAATACGTTTCTGATGAAGCAGCTACCTCGACCGATCTTACCATCAAAGCCGAGAGAAATTTACGCCATTGACTTTTATGGGCCTCTCCCTGCCGCCAGAAGAGGCATGAGGCACATACTGGTATGCCTAGATGTGTTCTCCAAGATCGTGAAACTGTGTGCTGTACAAAAGACAACCCCAAAACAGGTATTAAATAAAATCAGGAACAAAATTGTACCGGAACTGGGAAAACCAGAATTTATTTTATCCGACCATGGGTCTTGCTTCACAAGCGGACTTTTCAAAAGAGAGCTGGAAGGAATGGGAATTCGGCATTTTCTAAGTTCTATACGCCACCCTGAGAGCAATCCTTCAGAACGTCTGATGAGGGAGATTGCCAAATTTTGCCGGATATATTGCCCGGACGCGCATTATCGTTGGATAGATGTCCTGGAGACCATAGAGACGGGCATAAACACCACAGTGCACGAATCTACATCGGAGGTGCCAACGGTAGTCCATTTCAACCTGTGTCCTGAGAGACCTTGGAATAGGATCACAAGTTGCCCGGTAGACGCGAGACCCTCACCACAGCTCAAAATTGAGGAAACCAAGGCAAGCCTGCGCGAACAAGCCGAGAAGAGACTGAGGTGGATGAGAGGGTGAAGATACCACCGACCTCTAAGAGTGGGAGAGTACGTTTTAGTGAAGAAACCTGCCGCCTCAAACCCTTCAGCGCGTTTCTACGCAAAATTTGCCCCCATTTACGAGGGACCTTACGAAATTATACAATGTTTAGGAAACAACGCATACAAAATTCGAGAATTAGGAGGAGAGAACGAGGTCACCCACAATGCGCAAAACTTGAAATTATACTACCCCAGGAATGTATTAGACGAACCACCGCCAGCCCAAGTGAATGCCATTATGAAGGAAAGAAACGACGCAGAAGAGCAACTCCACAAGTGTGAGGTAATTACGCTGAGGGACGAACTGGGGCAGTTACTCAGCGCAGCCTTGGAGACAAACTGGAAGTTACGAGAAGAAAAGCGCGAACTGCTAAAACTACTAGAACTAGAAAGGGAGAGTGAATCAAGACAAAACACCTCAGAGGATTAAGAGTGAACGATGAACTCGGCATTATAACTCCAGATGACTTTGGTGTTAGAATTGAAAAATTGTACTGCTCCCGCTCTTACACCTTTTTCAAACTGAGCAGAGGGAAATTGTAACCGATCAGGGGGATGAGTATTGATAGCATGCCGAGTCATCTAAGACCTGGGATAAGTCGCATACAGAGCATGCATAACATTTACTGTGTTTCCAGTGCCGAGAATTTTATTGGAACGACGGACGGAAGGAATGATGGATCCTGAATCGTACTTATTAAGACATTGATGCTACGAAACCAAGAGGGTTTTAATAATAATAATATTTGCTGGGAGAAAGCACTGACAGAGTTCAAGAGGCATTGGTCTACGTGCAGCCAAGACAATGCGAGCGTTTCCGAGAAGCAGAGTGACAGGAGCGGTCATTGTTTCCTCAGCCGAGTTATTGTGAACATTTCAAGTAATATTTACGACCCTGGACCCGAGTTAATCTCCCCACGCCGAGCATCGGCGAGGCCAGGGTCCCAGAAAAATGAGAAAATAGCGCATGATGACCTAATTCTTGATCCACATATCCGGATATTTTGTTAAGAAGCCATATCAGAGCTGAGACCGAGTTGATAATTTAGACATTTTAATCTCGGCTAAGTGTTGAGAATGCCCGGAGTTATGGCGACTTAAAGAGCTAAACCGCGGAGTGATACTTCCTACCCCCTCCAACATGACAGCATTGGCGCGGGAGTTGGAACTACGTAGACGCGTTATGATGCCATCATCAATTATAAAATATCGGCCGATCGTTTTTCAAAATAAAAGGAGATTTGAAGCCGTCCCAAATCAGAGCTTTAAGGAGAACTTAAGATCACACTGATGTGACGATTTCCCTAGAATTGCAACCGTACAGTGAAATCTGCCCATTGTATTGAAGTGACAGGACTATATAGGCACTTGCCCCGGGCTAGGAAAGGGTAGTCAACATGAGATCTTGGAGCCGGAAGGCTGTTCGATGCTGCTCTGAAAAGTGAAGCCGCGTGTTAGTGTAACGTCCACAGAGACTTAGTTCGTGGTTGCGTAGCCGAGTGCCACATATAAGTAAATAAAATGTGATATATCTTTGAATTAGTTGAACTGTGTGAATTAATTATCCAAAATATCAACTCGAGTAGCCGGGACAGAAATAGTAATTTTAGAGTACCAAACGGGTTGGTGACCCGAGACTGTATTCATATAAGCGCTAACCCGTCCATACCAAATTCAATCATACGGGGCGCGAGATGCAGGCGAATCGAAGTAGCTTAATTTATATTTTATGCTATGCTTCGGAGGACATAAACTAGTAGCCATTTGTTGACAAAGATTTGTGGCCAAGTTCTGAATATTTGAAACGGTCACGGGCCTAAGTCACAACAGTCGTGTCGAGGATCGAACGGGTAGTCCATTCGTGGAACATACTTCGAATTTTACGAGCCCGTACGAGCTGTGTACGCCAGTGACGTTATCGTCGGACGGTCAAAACGACGGGAAATGCCATTGCGTGTGTTTTATTGGTGTGAATAATTTATTAATTGTGTCTTATATAATTGTGTTTCGTGAATACTTATGTGTGTATACCTTGTGTTGCTAAGGTCGTAACTAGACCGGGTATTTCATGTGTGACAAGATCACGAAGATGAACACTATGCTTGGACTCAGCATAGAAGCCATTAGAGGCTAGAAGGCATCAAATCGGGAGTCGAACGTGGTCATCCCAGGAAGCTCTCATGGATTTGTCATCCCCAGGAAACGATGAGTATTAACTTTTCATTAGAGGGAGCATGAATGCAGATATCGGGTAGCGAGATAACTTGTACAGTAGTATTTAGATCTTTTTTAGGTAGATTTCTTTAGAAAGCTAACTATTGCAATGGGTCCCATGTTTCGACTTCCGGAAAATGTCGACATATCTTCGCGTTTCACATCCCCCAGACCCTAAAACTATCGTCAGTTCAAAAGTTTATATATAATTTATGTATATATATATATGTATATCAGTTTCTTGTGGACACGATAACTGCCGTAATTTTGCACCAATCACTTTGAATTTTTTACATAATATGTATCCCTATAAAATCTCGGTCGAGTTCGTTAATGGGCAAAATCGGTCGAAGGGGGTGAAAATGGAGGGCTTTTTTCGAAAAATTGAAATTTTGCTATAACTCTCTTAATACGCGAAATATTGAATCCATTCAAAGTTCATAGTATGTGTCGGATAAGTGCCAACTATTTATGTCAAATAAGTTTTTTGATAGCACCAACCATTGACCAAAGGGGTGGAAAAAAGTGGGTTTTTCGGGAAACATTAATCATATCTCTCTTAGTAGGCACAATATCAAATCCGTACAAAATGAACAATATTCCCCTAATAATTAAATAAAACTTTTGTCTGAAAGAATTTTTGATATGAACCACCATTACGCCAAGGGATGAGAAAAATGATTTCGGAATTATAAAAAAATGCCAAGAGCTATCAGAGGTTGCCATGGCAACACTACTAAATTGATGAGGGATGAGCCGTTGCCATGACAACGCACTTGCACGAGATCAGATTCAGTATTTCCATCTGACTAAGCCAGCCCCGTGGTGTTGGGGTAGCGCGCCTGCCTCTCACCCGGAGTCCCCGGGTTCGATCCCCGGCTCCGTCAGGGATTTTAAAACTGACGTGAGGGTTGGAACGGGGTGCACTCAGCCTCGTGAGGACAATTGAGTAGCTGTCTGACAGTGAGACAGCACCCCGATCACGAATACCAATATTAACGGCCGAGGGGACCCGACGCGCTGATCACGCGTCACCCCAATATCTGCAGGCCAAATGGCTGGGCAGTGGTCGCTTGGTCGACCTTAGCCCGTCATGGGCTGGTTGGTGCCAGGGGTTGACTTTGACATCTGACTAAGTGGGAAGCGGGTTCGGTGACGTAACTGGTAGCATGCAGAATGTCTATGCCCAAGGTCGCGGTTTCAAAGCCGGCCGAAGTCGTCGGATTTTCTAAGAGCGCTAAAATCCCTCAGTATGCTTTCCTTTGGAGGGGAAGTTCCAACGTTCGTTACGAGTTGCTGGTTGGGGTGGCATCTAGTAGCCAAGTTCACAGCTAGGTGTCATTGACGGTAGTACCTGGTAGCAACATTAGGAACTACTGCTTGAAATTGACCGTCTGGAGTCCTTACCTGAATTACAGACTATTACATCCATTACAATTCACACCGTTTATCAGACAGATTCTAAACGTCAAGTAGGCACCTGAAAGCCATAATCATGACATGATGTTGTTAGTTTCTAACAAATCTCATTCTATGAGGCGAATATTGATTGATAGGTAAGCTAAGACGAAGTTGGCGAAATGCTTGTTGTCGATACGAAGTGATTCGTTCCTCAGCAGATAATTTATAAAAATGAAAACAAAACATTTGAGAGGTTATTGGAAAATAAACATTAAACAGGGGTTTTGTACATATTGTACACCAGAAATCTGCAAAATTATCCTCGTCAGCTAATTTAACAATCACCTGATTCATGGTTAAACCGTACCATGCTTTATGAATCACTTGCGTGGATACATTATTTTCAAAACCAAAATTTAGCATACAGGATTTACAAAAGTGATGCCCTGGGTCATGAAATAAATCATAATCATTATCATCAAGATCAATGATGCTGTCATAAAACGTGGTATCAATGCATACTTTCATGTTTCTATATTCTGAAGGATAGGCCACACGTTGAGGATTATGAGACACCATCGTGGCATATTCATTGACGTGGTGTGTTTTGTGACGATCAAACAGTCTTCACCGTGGCTCTTTATTGAATCTGAAAAGTAGTCGTTGCCGTTTACTAAGTGAATAAATAAAAATACTATGTACTATTTACACTGTCTGTCCCCTAAGTCAATAGCAAAAAGAAAATAAAAAATAAGCAAAACACAAATAAATAACCATCTGTCTGTTGACTTCTTTAGCTGTAGGTGGCAAACATAACATGCAACAGGTGAAAAGAAACAATTTCTGTTCAGATATTGGACTGGGGTTGTTTTCAAATATATCACTACTCATTACTCTAGCCATAAAGTGAGAGTTTGTCCACAGTAAAAGCAGCAGATTATTAATCTTTTGTTCTTGCATGAGGCCTACTAAGCCACAACCTAGTGTGGCCTATTAAGCTGTGCCTACTGAGAAAGGGCACACTTTGCTGAAACATGAGGCCTACTAAGCGACAACAATAGTGAGGGTGGCTACTTGTTTGTTTTTTCCTAACCTAACCTAAAGAAGCCAACATGTTTTTAATCTAGCCTGGTCACAGTGAACCATGGAAACGTTGATGCATGGCTCTCTTTATGCGTTGACAGGCAAATAGCACAAGACATACAGTTTATGTACAACTATTTACAGGCATTCACACATCCATGCATACATCCATGCACACAGGTTAAAAAACAAAAATTATATGATACACTACAATTTTTTATTTATATTCCGAGGCTCAAGATGGCATCTCGCATTTGATAGCAACCAAACCAAACACTTGCCGTGTTGTACAACAACAATAGCAACAACCATTACTGGTTGTAACCAAATGGGACGCTTGTCATCATATCCTGACAACACTGTCTCTTGTCGTCCAACAAAGCGAGTGTTTGTTTCGCTGCTTCATTAAAAATAAATCATGATTTTTCGAGAGAATCCTAAACTGACTATGTGCCATGGCTGTGTGGGTCTGAAGGACATGTAAATAATCATCCACACAGAGTCGTTTAACCACATGCTGGCTAATCCCTTTGGCTCGCATAGATTCGCATCGATCCACCTGTCGAAAACTCTACATTTTCGGAGCGAGACCTACAAACTCAGTCATCATGGTGTCTGAACACTCATCTTTCATTAAACCAATTTCTTTTTTGTTCAGCCGGGGGATATCGAACACGTTCTTCTCACTAAACGAGGACGTGTCAAACCATTTTGGGTTTTGTTTGATAACGACATACGGATCACAGTCACGGATATGGTAAATAAAACTATCCGTGTTTGTATATAACAAGGAAATGGTATCAAATCGCTGTATTGCAAAACCATAATTGAATTTATACATGTGCAATTTTGAAAAATCTGAAATGACTTGGCCTAAATAGATAGGCTTATTCATGACCACTTTAGTTTTGGCAAGTTCAATAGTCAGTAGATCATGATCAATAATGTTTAAAGATTTGAAATTTGGTTTTGCAATATATTTTTGAGCTCCCCATTGTCCATGCCCTGTGTTGACTAATTTAATGTCCCTATACTGCCGTACATTTTCCAAATTCTTGCCATAGATACAATTATTCATCAGTTTAAAAAAGTTTATTTGAAATGGTTGAGTGGCACTTTGTCTGTGGCTGGTATTTAAATCCATGTATGGCTTCAACCACGGTTTCTAACAAAAATAAATACCTCTATGGATTTTTTTCAGGGTTAAGCCCTGGGCTAAACATTCTACCAGCATGTCAATATGCAACACATAGTGATTTTATCATACAAGGTACCCATCAATTTCTTATGATTGCCCTTACTCTCGGGCGGCACCATTTTCTCTATGCAAAAGGGGAAATCACCATGTCGCTGTCTGAGATGGGGGGGGGGATAAGCTAAGTCAACGTCAAGAACATACCCTACGTCATGTTGCTTGCTGGCGCTATGCACATTAAAATCTTTAATTTCATTCTCAGGCAGCCAGACAAAGTTTCTGTACGGCTGTGGTCGACTCATAGCGTGACCGTATAAATTGTTTACGTCGAAATACATTAGGTAGGATTCTGGTTCTTCGGGACAAAAATCAGGCATGTAATGGTTATTTGCCTTGGCATGTCGCTGATTGAGCGATATGTATCCCCCACGAATCCCCTTTTCCATCATCAGTACCATATCTGGATCCGTCAGTAAATCAAGCTCAATGTGGGTAAATTTGAGGGCGGCGTCCCAACTTAACCCTGGACTCGTATAGTAGTGGGCGGGGACAAGGCCATATATTGTGTGACATAGCTGACGAAAAGTTTCAAAAACGTCTGTCAACAACAACACGTCTAATTTTAAGTAGTGCATAGCATACTGGCCCATGGATTCTATACCAAAC
Organism: Meconema thalassinum; assembly: GCA_946902985.2. Classification (NCBI taxonomy): domain Eukaryota; kingdom Metazoa; phylum Arthropoda; class Insecta; order Orthoptera; family Tettigoniidae; genus Meconema; species Meconema thalassinum. The sequence continues at coordinate 50,096,184 of OX336388.2, read as the reverse complement.
ACTCGCCAAACACTGTGTGCGTGGGCATAGTCTTCTTCACTAATGGTGCTTTGAGTTAACTGAGAAAATAATTTTTCTCTTTGCGGCAAAGACGTTTCTTCAAGCACCTCGTAACTTCCCACATAATCATAAGGAAAATGGCCTTTACGAACACACAATTTAAATTGATTTATATCCGTTAAGTGGGAATGGGTATGTTTCAACTCATCTTAGCTTAAGCCTTTCACAAAACTATCCAGCGAACTAGACATAAATTTGAATGAGTCGAGAAAGCGAATGTTCATGCTTCCTTTTCTCCATGAAAGTGAGGTAAATCTCTCATGGTTCTTAGCCAAAATGCTGAATTTGCTCTTATCTACATGAGCAAATTGTTTTACAATGAAGTGAAGGTCATACCTGGAGAAATTGTGTAAGAAGTCAGGGAGGAAGTGAGGTGTAGAGTACTTCAAATTGCATTCGTTTTGGGCAGCACCTCTAAAATGCCCTGTCCTGTGGCAGTGGTCTCTTACTTTTTTTTTCTCCGCCTAAGATTGGCTTTTCACATATTTGGCAGGTGGTGGCTTGATCATATTCTCTTTGCTGTACATCATTCATCTGAATTGGTACAGGGTTGTTCAAAATCGTTTCTACTTTGCCTGCTAAAGCCGCCATTTGATCAACAAACCACCGCGCACAATCCTGACCTTCATGACTTACATACATTGTGAATTATCATAGTGACAGACAACATAATAGGCTACAGCAAAAGGCTCATGTTTCTGCACTGGATAGGTTGAGCTTGTTTGGGGGCTTGGTTCACATCCCTGAATGGGAATAGTAAGGGCCTCAAAATCAGCGTAAACAGTAAATGGTACCATGTCTTGTTTATTAGTGGCCTTAAATTTTAAGACTGCATCATTCCCTTCGGGCAAGACTAGCTTTACTGCCGTCTGCCCTTCACAGTCTTCTGTATGTCGTTTCAAAAGTTCATCAGTTGTAAAATACTGAAGGCAGCGCTCACAAATATGCTTTTTAGGATGGTGATTTGACATTTGGCTGCTCACCAATTTACTTAAACTCTTTATCGAACAATAATGGCTTTTAGCCCCATCAGACAGGAAAATCAGGTGAATGTGATGTTGCTTTACCTGTTTGGTGGCATACAAGGGGCCCACAATATTGGATCCCTCAATGCCATACACCATGAAAGAGAAATTTGAATTATCTTTCTCAAATAAATGAATTTTATCTTGAGGCATGGGAAATGAAACACGCTCGAGATTGAGAGTTTGTTTCATGTGGTTAAACACATCTTTGCACTGCACTGGTCTATCACCATGTCTGTCTTGACAGGGATGCAGACAGCTAACTATACTCCACAAAGAGCAGTAATCGTCTTTATTGTATATGTTTATCACTGCCTATCTGGAAGCGATAAAGCTCGGTGTGGCAATATAGCTACTTCCTGCATTCAATGGATTGTATTTACAAATATTGATTTGCAAATAGGCAATGCTATTGAGGGCCAAGCCACTGGGACCCTGTTGCAACTTATCAAATTTAGTGATAAGCGCTTGAATAGCTTTCTCCTGATACCACGTTTCCAAATTATCAGCTATCAGTACTTCCTCCATTTTTGTACAAAGGTTGATGGTGTGTTTCTCTTCAACATTATTTTTTATCAATGTAAATTCACATAGTAGTTCGAAATTTATTTTTAAAGCCTGATGCAATCTTAAGCCTTGTTCACATTCACTCAAAAAAATGGGAAAACATAATTCCACAAAATCTTTAGGCAACAGACAGTGATTCACATTGTAAATTCGGCTGGAGCAAACTCGCGTTTTGAAACATTTGGCCAAAGGCTGCCACACTAACACATCACTCTCTGATATAGACATGATTATAAAATGGACTAAAAACGTGCAAACCTTACCTTAGAATAGGTTAACCCAAAACCAGCAATTCCACACGGCCACACTTATCGCTTTCACTGACTGCCACACAATCACACTCACAGGCATACAATGGTCGTAGCAATTTGATGATGATTCTTTACAATTGGCCCCAGCAGGAGATGATCACCAACAAAGGTTTCTGTTGATTTGTTTCCAACCATTTATCTGAAAGACAAACCAATACAATCCGTTATTAGTCTTGGTTATATACATTAAACATGTGCATTCATTCATTCATTCATTCATTCATTCATAAGAGTTGCTAAAACAAAAGGTTTCAAGTGTGCGCACATAGATAAGACATTCACTCGAAAATAACAAGGTCATTTACAAAGAAAAGAATTAATCTACTGTATATTCATAGCTCACCTTTTTTTTAAAATATCGAAAGCGTCAAGGTAGTTAAAATCTGTTCACTCCATACACGTCTTCATTCTGAAACAATAATAAATACACGCCATAAGATTATAAATTTCCGTGAAATAAATGGCATACATTTAACAACAACAACAAAAAAATAATGGAACAACATGTACTCACCATATAATGAATTATAATGCTTTCAGCAAATGTGCTCTTTGCCGCCACTGTCACTGTCACTGTCACTGTCACTGTCTCTCTGTCTGCTTTTCCAGATTTAATGACGTTTTTTTTATCGGCAACAAACAATATCCCCAAAAAAATACAATCAGTCACTAACTTACTTTTCACGCATACACAAAATAACAATAAAACCAATCATGTCATAATTAACAATAATGAACCTACCTTAGTACAAGTATGGCCGCGGTTCACCTAATTTTTTACAAAGAGCATAAGGCACTTGCATCCGTCGCCTTCAAAGATGATCACAAGAATGATGAGTCTCTCTTACCCTCAGAACATATATGTCTCCTCAACAACATGCAAAGTTAACACATTACTTTTTTTTGTTCCTACGCCTAGGATGTTGTGGAACGCACAAGTCAGACTGATTCTCACAAGCTTTGCAAACTCTGCATGAGTGTGCGTGGGAATGCAGTGATCAGCTTTTCGACAGAGCTGTATGTCCTGCATTGCAAGATCGAGTTACATGTCTGGGTCAGATAACAGCCACCTGCATGCGAACAACAGGCTGTTATCACTCTCTGCCTGCGAGGCACGTACAATGATAAGACCACTGTCTGTCTGGCTAGCCGTGGGTCAGTCTCAATGCTTTCAATTCTCATTTCATCACGCAAGTTCTCTCTCTGCGTGTGAGCCCTGACAAGCCATGACAAATAATAATAATAATGCATAAGTGTTTTACCAACATCATAGCGCTTAACATAACGTGACTTCAAATCTGGTTTCTTACATTTTCCCCGTTTTTCTCAACGATCTCGAAAAAAAATGATGGAAATCATGATTTCAGCTTTTCCATACCTACATTCCCGTAAACAGAACAACGACACAAATACATCGACATGCCCGTCATAAAAATCGCCTCATTCGTTTTCCAAATAACGCGAAAATGAACAAAAACACATTTTCCATAAGAAAACCATGTTTCCAGCTTTTTATATTTTCCATACCTATATCCCCGTAAAGAGAACAATGAGACGAAAAATACTATCACACACGTCATCATCACGTTTTCAGTTTTCGCAATATTGGGGAAAATCACAAAAACCTATTTTTACATCAAAAACCGTGTTTCCAGCTTTTTACCTTTTCCGTACCTACATCTCCGTAAAGAGGACATTGAGACGAAAAAAATACTATCACACATGTCATCATCACGTTTTCCGTTTTCCAAAAATGAGCAAAAATGTGAAAAACGCATTTTTAGACCCAAAACCCTATGTTCACCTTCTCGGCACCTACATTCCCGTAAAGAACACGACGAGACGAAAAAAACGAATCCAAGCACGCCCTCCTAGCATGACTCCTTTCATTCCAACGTCGCAGGGGCTCACAACTTCCTAGGTAACGTAGAACCTACAACCTAGCATTATTTTAGAGTGGACATAAAACGTCCATAGGAAAGGGGGGATTCACCACGAGTCCTACGAAACCTCATAGGTTTAAATCCAATTATTGGTTATCGAGATAGTAAAAAAGCGCATGACCTATGAGTATTAATGATTCATAATAAATATTAAAAAAACCTCATCTATAAATAATCATGTAAAAAGCCCGCCCTCTTACAAAACCCCTCAAGTTCGTAGGCATACAAAAAAACACTAATCGCCAAAATGTCAAAACAAAATGTTTACCCCAAATGGCCTTTCCAAATTCCATCCATTTTAAAAAATAACCTCACCATCACCTAGAGCGGAAAAAATACCATCTAAACGACCCCTCACTCGACCCTACTCCTCCCCCACCACCTAACCCCTTCCCAACATAGGCATACATATTCAAGCACGAGCGCGACTTGAGAAAACCAACACTACCCCACAACTCGCGATTGACCTTCTAGTTTTGGTCTTTTAATTTAATAAAGAGGCTATAGGAAAGTAGGGGGCGTCACTACGAGTACTAGGACACCCTGTATGTTCTAATCCCATGTTTGGTTAGCGAGATATCAGGTTCGGGGCCGATACGAGGAGGGTTCAAAAAGAAGTGGGGCAGCTTTCCCATCATCCCACTACTTACAGAAAGGTCAAAGGCACGAGTTTAAAGACGTAAACACTGTCTACTTGGACCAGGTTCAACAGACCGAAACTCCCAAGGAAGAGCAGGCAGGAACCGTAGGTCCGGATAAGAACAACTATTTCCGTAATAATAGGTTTTGAGGAAGTCGACCTTACCAGCAGCGACGAGGCTGGGGTAATCATCGTGGGAACAATTATGGAAGAGGTGGTTATTATAACAATAATGATATTAATAGAAATTACAATCGGAATAACCAATATCAGAACCGAGACAATAGTGCCCAAGATCAGGTGATGACGAAAGAAAAACACGACGAGAAAGAAAAAGAGAGTCAACAATTCCTAAAAGAACTGAGGGAAAAAGAAGCAAATAATCAAGGGAAAAGGCAGGACTTGGTTATAGACCCTGGACCTTCCACTAGTCAAAAGGGGAACCTTGAAATTGGAAATCAAGGAAAAAAGAAACTTCAATTTCAAAACGGAATTGAGGGACTTAGAGTACATTACGCACACAACAAAAGCCTAGAGAAGAGACAGATGATTAAGGAACATCAAAGAAATATCGTCAGAAAGTATGCTAATTATAGTTCAATTACGTGTCCAACTTGTAACATTGAGGTTAAAAACAATTTAGCAACTGTTTTTAAAACGTGGTGACGGGAGAATGCTCCCTTAAATTGAATTATCCAGCGACCACGAGGGTAGTCTTTGGGAGAGCATGAGTACAGTTGCAGCCGTCATCGCTATTACGTGTTATCCATGACGTAGGCATGGCTGGCTGATAGCTCAGGCAAGCAGGGAGGCTTCGCTGGGATCCATGATGACGTATAAGAATTTTCGAGAAGGCTCTGGAAGTATGACGCATATAGAAGCTATGGAAGGGATGGAGCATACGCCCCTTGACAGGATATTTAAACGACGGGAACGGAGAGCCCAGGCTCTTTCTTTTAATTCAGTTGACGAGTGAAGTGTGTTATTGGGTTAACGTGGTCCCAAAAGTTTCGTCAAGTCCGAGCGTGGAGGTTGTCCGCTCGTGAAACAGCACCGTTTGGGTAAGCTGCAGTGCATTATACAACTCAAATCTAGGCGAAGTTAAAACGCAAGTAAAAGTGACATTATTTCATGAACATACACAATTAGGCTTCTACGTTTATTATAATCAAGCAGTGTTAGACTATATGGAGCTTGTGTTAAAAGCAGAACTTTCCAGCTCTTATAATTTGGGACATATAAGCGATAGAAGACGAAATACAAAAGTGTTTTTCACAGATCCCAGAATCTCTATTCATGCTATACACATTGAACATTCAGAGGGAAGGCGTACGGCAAGTGTGACACAGAACTTTATTCAGATGGTGCAACAGACAATTGACATTACAATGACCGTTAATACTCAGCTAATATATTCAATATACATTAATATGATAGGAGTGATGGAGTATTAAACTAACTATGCACCTGGGACATATATCGATAGCGTGAAGATCCAACAATGTGTAGTACTGATAAAATTAGATCTAATGATGAGAGATAGTTGAAGGTGCGGTGGAGTAGTGCTACCAACTCAACGGTACTTACTCCATTATCTCTCATAGCTCTACACAGTAGCTCTCATAGCTCTAGACAGAAGCGATGATGCGTACTCTGGAGTTACATTTTTGTACTAATCTGCTTTAAATTTGTGATTGGCTGTTCAATATTAAATATTATTTGGGCTTGACCACCATAATATATACTATATACGAGTTAATACGGGAGCGTATTGAAATTGATATTAGTTTGTCGTGTAAATTTAGTGGTATCGGACGAGATTACTACAAGACCTCTTTTCCTAGAACAAATAACTATTCTTTAGGTACGATAATTTTTATTTATTTATATAGAAAGGGCGTCCGGGCAGATTTTCTACTCGGAGAATAAATGTCTTGGCTTTCTACAAACATTTTTAAACGTTGAAAATAATCATAGAAAATCACAATATATTCCAGCACCAAAGATTATTGGTAAGAACGGTTTAAATTTAATTCCTATAACGAGCACCGCTCACGAATGCATAGGAAACACATGCAAGTTTCAGCGCGGGAAATTTGAACCGTAACCTACACCTCCGCGGCTCCCTATTCCCCTCCTCCAGAGAATGAGCATTTCGATGATTTGTATCAATCCCATTTATTTATTTATTTTGGCTTCATAGAACAAACTTACACAACTTGGCCCTTGCCTGTGAGGAATAAAAGTTAATGATAACTGTTTTAAGAGACCTAACATCTAGATTATTGACCCACAAGTTAATATACAGTAGGCCTACACTGTTATAAACAGATTAAGAAAAAACATAGGAAATAAATAAGTATGAATAAAACCATCGCCAATACAAAAAAACACCAACATTTTGCCCTTACTAAATTTAATATTTCAAGGAAATCAGGATGTAAATAAAGAACTTGGAATTTAAAAAAATTACAAAATCAAGGCCATATACTGTGGTATATTTATTATACATTTCTCATTCATACATAGCCTACATTTAGAGTAGGCCCTAGTTCATTTCATCAAATTATCATTTCAACATAGATTTGTCTTTCCATTGCAATGCCACCACACATTACAGACCTGCAAGAGAAAAAAGGTAGTGTAACCAAACATGGCAAAGTACGAGGCACGTCCAGAAAGTAAGCTCCGTTTGGTAATTAAATTAAATTGTGTACAGATACAGAAAAAATATTTATTGCACAACATTCTACACCTCTTAAACTACCTTTTCACATAACTGCCGAACTTTTGCAGGCATTTGTCATAGCGTGGCACAAGTTTTTGGATACCTCTTCATAGAAGTTTGCCGCCGACCCGTAAACGAGAGTGAAGACTCCCCTTAAGATATCCTACTGTTTGGCCATCACTGTTAGGCAAATTGCGTATGTGGTCAGGAGAACTCCTAAACATACGCAGTTCTCCTGGTAAGCACGCAATTTGCCTAACAGTAGTGACCAAACAGTAGGATATCTTAAGGGGAGTCTTCACTCTCGTTTACGGGTCGGCGGCAAACTTCTATGAAGAGGTATCCAAAAACTTGTGCCACGCTATGACAAATGCCTGCAAAAGTTCGGCAGTTATGTGAAAAGGTAGTTTAAGAGGTGTAGAATGTTGTGCAATAAATATTTTTTCTGTATCTGTACACAATTTAATTTAATTACCAAACGGAGCTTACTTTCTGGACGTGCCTCGTACATCCCTAAAGGAAAAATCATGACAGACAACTGCAGTAAAATTGGTCATGAATATTATGCACTTGCATTCAGTGTATCTATTTTGCATGCAACTCTATGTGGTCATTAGCCATTACATTCCATATATGAATTGAAGGTTGTCGGCAATTCTAGGCGGGCTCGTGTTGAAGGACAGGCAATTTTAGATGCCAGACATATAATTATGTGTGGGAAAGTGCTAAAAACACCAAGAGACTTGAAGATTTATGCTTACAAACTAGTAATTAGACAAATTCAATTCAGATTCAAAATGGAATTCGGTCACCAGTTACCGAGATAAAAATAATTTGTTCAGGAATCTAATAAGCGTGTAGTCGGTATATTGCTATACATATATTTAAATTTGGAAGATATAGCCTAATACTGTTGAAGTCAATAAATCAAAGACTGTACAAGTTGACTATAGCCTCAAGTTGTTTTAATTTTTTAATAGGCACCTGATTATAAACTTAGAAGAACTGAGCTTCTCAGTTTTGAAGTAGCAATGGGGCAAGTTAAAGAAAGACAACCACATGTAAGCCTACGATAAAGCGACCCCTAAATGTAATTTTTGCCACATGGGAAGAACAGCTGTCAAATCGACCCTGCATTAAAGTTGCCTAGTTTGTATTGCAGGGCAGAATGTAGGGTACTGGTTATTGTAAGAAATTCATTAGTATTTATTAATAAATAATTCTCCTTTGTATAATGTCAGCCACATACGATCATATACTTCGAAATCTGTTTTGCGACACGAAGTAATCGACTCCGTTCCGTCTGAAAAGCTTTCTTTTTGTGGAAGTAGTGCATTGATATGGCAAATGTTGAATTTGAAGAGCGCAGTGGAACTGAGTAATTATATTACTCATCTTTTAGCTTCAATTATTATGAAAATAACTGAAAAAACTAAAGAATAGCACACCCATCAACTCAAATCACATGGTTTCAATAGGTCCACGGCCGATTTCCTTTCATAATCCTTTCCCTGACCCGTCCTGAAAAGAAAAATACATGGCCATTGGCTGCATTAATAAAATTATAGCATCTGTTTGTTTATGTTTCCATCAGATAACGGCAGCACAGTCGCTTGAGTTCACTAATGGGGAACACCAGCCTTTACTCCGAGCTTAGCCTCTAATAATACAAAGCCTACCCATTCATGGCATTCTCTGCATCAACACTGTCCTCATAGCAGTGCGCGTATTGACCACTGCAGCGCTGAGTAACCACCTAACATGTAACTTAATAGCAATGCTATCGCAAACTAAAACCAGCAAAAATGTACCTATACACCATATTTACAGTACATGAATACACATTGTTGAGTAGAATGAAGTAAAATATAAGAGATGTTCATCTTTTAGTAGTAGAAGTTTGTTTCAACTGCAGATTTTCCTTATTAGATGGCACGCACACTGTCTGGTATGCACAAGTGTAAGGTACTGTATATGGTTCCACTGAATATTTTTACTAGTGTACCATGATCGAGTTTCAATGAAAAGGAATGACTTTTCTTAATTATTGTGATTCTTTTTTCTCATAATTTGTTTCTCTTCTCAAGACGTAGTCAATGGTGTAGTTAGTGACAGACGGGTGCAGAAACTTCTGCAATATTACCCTCCTCAGTAACTCAGGATGATCACGTACTCCACACTATAGAATATGATTTTTAGCAACCTGTGGCAACAGTATTCTAGTTAATGTTTGTGCTATTCCTGGACTGCTCGGCATAACCGATATCATTTTGTCAGTTACTTCAATTCCAGCAAAACAAAACCTGGCTTACGATACCAGAGACCTCCTCTGTCTTTGAGTTTTATTAGTGATATTACTGGAGATGAGCTCTGGATACCGAAGGGCAGTTGACCTCGATGTTCCGTCCCTTAAAACAACAATACCTAACTAACTCCGGATACTACTAATTTTATCAAGGACTCTTGCATGGTGTCCACAGAATTTTCAATGTCAATTTTCCTGACTCATGAAGTCATTGTAATATCGGAAAAAAAGTTTATTGAGCAAACAAATATTATTTTTTATTTGCAGCCTCCACCATCCCCATACCTGCCCAACGCTCGCCTCTTTATTCATTTAAAATACAAAATAAAGTAAATTATAATGCAATAATACATAAATCCAAGTACTCTGCTTGGCGTGCAGGACAGTCGTTCAATACATAATACATGTTTCTCAAAAATAATTGAAGGTCCCACTTTACAGAATGCATTCCTGTTTGTAGGGCTCCATTGACAACGTGAAGGCCGCAAACACCAAGGTTAACTAGTTGTTTGCCATCTGCATTATCTTTTATTATTTGGCCACTGAACTTTTTTGTTGTTGTTGTTTGAGTCTTCAGTCTTTGACTGGTTTGATGCAACTCTCCAAGCCTCCCTGTCCTGAGCTAATCGTTTCATCTCTACATAGCTACCACACCCTACATCCGAGGCAATCTGTTTAACATATTCTAACCTTGGTCTACCCCTACAGTTCTTGTCCTCGACCCTTCCTTCCATAACTAAGCTTGCTATTCCTGCGTGTCTTAGTATGTGTCCTACTAACCTATCTCTTCTCTTCATTAGCAGTCGCCAGAAACATCTCTCCTCTCCCACTCGTCTTAATACCTCTTCGTTTGTAACCCTATCTACCCATCTGATCTTCATCATTCTCCTGTAACACCACATTTCAAATGCTTCAATTCTCCTCTTTTCTGCTGCACCAATAGTCCAAGTTTCACTTCCATAGAGCGCCACGCTCCAGACAAAGGCTTTCAAAAATGACTTCCTAATACCTAAATCTATATTCGATGTCAACAGATTCCTTTTTTGTAGAAATGCTTTCCTTGCCTGAGCCAACCTACTTTTTATATCCTCTTTGCTTCGTCCATCACTGGTTATTTTGCTTCCTAAGTAACAGAAGTCTCCTACTTCCTTCAGCTTTTCACCTGCCAATTTGATGTCCATAGAGGTTTCTGATTTATTTCGGCTGCATTCTAGTATTTTTGTTTTACAATTATTAATTTTCATCATGTATTCTTTCCGTAAGACGGAGTCCATACCATTCAAAAACTCATTCAAATCCTCAGGCTTGTCGGCCAAGATGACGATGTCATCAGCAAATTTCAGAGTTGAAATTATTTCTCCTTGAATCTTCACTCCCACTTTAAATTTTTCTCTAATTTCCTTCATTGCTTGTTCAATGTAAAGATTGAAAAGTATGGGTGATAAGTTGCAGCCTTTCCTAACACCTTTCTGAATATCAGCTTCTCTCTCATGTCCTTCAGCTCGAATGACCGCTGTCTGGTTTCTGTATAGATTGTAGATCACCCTCCTATCCCTGTACTTGATTCCAATAGATTTCAAAATGTCAAACAATTTAGTCCAATCAACGTTATCAAAAGCCTTTTCTAAGTCTACAAATGCCATGAACGTTCTCTTATCTTTCCTTATTCTACCTTCCAAAATCAGCCTAAGACTTAGTACAGCTTCCCTTGCTCCAACATTTCTCCTGAAACCAAACTGGTCTTCACCCAACTCCCTTTCTATCTGGCTTTCAATCCTCTTGTAAATTATTCTAGACAGGATCTTTGAAGCATGAGTAATCAAGCTGATTGTACGGTAATCTTCACATCTGTCAGCTCCCACTTTTTTTTGGTATAGGGATGATTACATTCTTCTTGAAATCAAGGGGTACCTCACCTGTCTCATAAATCCTACACACCAAGTGAAATAACCTGATCAGACCTTCATCTCCTATGCAGCGTAGCAACTCAATCGGTATATCATCTATGCCTGGTGCTTTGTTCCTGCTTAAGTCTTCCAAAGCTCTATCAAATTCTGATCTCAATATTAAATCTCCTTTTGCATCCTCATCAATTTCCTCCTCCCTTTCCATTACATGATTCTCAATCTCCTTTCCCTTATACAAACTCTCTATGTAAGCTTTCCATCTCTCAACCTTTTCTTCCCTATCTGTTAGAGGCTTTCCGTTTGTGTCCTTAATATTACAGCACTTAGTCTTCTTTTCCCCAAATATATTCTTAATCCTTCGATAAGCTGTGTCTACTTTTCCTAATTTCAGACAATTTACTATACCTGCACATTTCTCTTTCAACCATTCTTCTTTCGCTTCCTTGCACTTCTTGTTGACCTCATTTCTCAGACGTCTGTATTCTGCTTTCCCCTTTTCATCTCTTACATTCTTGTGTTTCCGCCTTTCATCCATCAATTCTAGTATATCCTGAGTGATCCACGGTTTTCTACCTATTCTTTCTTTCCTACCAATGTTTTCTTCTGCGGATTTTGTTATTTCATTCTTCAAAAGTGCCCATTCGTCTGCAATTGAAGTTTGTTTAGGGTTTTTCATTAGTCCTTCTTTTATACTCTTCCTGAATCTTTCGTTTACATGCTTTACATTCAGTCTGTCTATTGCCCACCTTTTTGGCTTTTGACTTTTCTTCAGTTTCTTCAACTTTAATCTGCATTTCATTACAACCAGATTGTGGTCAGAGTTTGTGTCAGCACCAGGATATGCTTTACAATCCAAAATCTGGTTTCGGAACCTCTGCTTGACCATAATGAAGTCGATTTGGTAACGCCCTGTATCTCCTGGTCTCATCCATGTGTATATTCTTCTATTGTGGTTATTGAATAAGGTGTTAGCTATGACCAACTCATGCTCGGTGCAGAATTCCATCAGCCTGCTTCCTCGATCATTTCTTTCACCTAATCCGAAATCTCCTACTATCTTCCCTTCTCTCCCTTTTCCTACCACAGCATTCCAATCTCCCATTACTATAACATTTTCATCACCTTTGATATACCTCAGAATTTCATCTATTTCTTCGTAGACCTTTTCAACTTTTTTATGAAACTCAAATTAACATTCGGTCCATCCATCTTTCTAGCAAGAGGAGAGATTCCCTGGTTGAAAGCCTCTAAAATGTCTTGAGCTGTTGTGTGTCTCATAAAAATGCTGTTGAAATATCTGGTGTTAACTTCATTGCAGTTCATGTCAAGTTAACGCACAAATAGTTCCATCTGACCTCGCTGAACAACTTTGTTCAATGGGGGCAGATGACCTTGTAGTTCCACCCCTTAAAACAATAACTAACTAACTTTGTTCAATGCCTCATCAAAACAGATAACATTATCACATGAAAGAATTTCATCTTGCAGGAAATTATGAAAGTATGGAGCTAATCCATAATTGATGACATATGAACATTTCGTGTTCCCCAATTGAAATTTTGTTGCAATTGCACTATCAGGAAACATTTCCCTGAAGGTTTCTGAAATATTTAAACAAGAATTAAGAGAATTTATTTTGGACGACATTAAGGGCCCACTTTATTTCGGCACTTGTGACTTCATCTTTATAACAGAAAGATTCTACAGATGTCACAGTTCCTGAAGTAGAACTTGAAGAGTTAATATGGTTAATATAAAATTCATGACTTTCTAATACTTTTCGACATTTTTCCTGACTCACGCTATATTTTCACACTTTTTCCTGATCAAAAACAAAATTCCTGACTTTTCCTGTCTGTGGACACCATGTCTTGGCATGATATAGATAGGTTATGGTCTTCAGCTCGTTATTGTTTCTTTAGGGGCATTGCAACGTCGTGGTCATGTAGCCCCATGTTCATAGGTGTGTGTAGAATTTGTTTGATAACCTGTGTCACTGTAATGTCTGTATAAGTGTGTGTATTTGTAATTGAGGTAAAACTTGGGTAGGAAGCGGCCTTGGCTTTAAATTAGGTACCATCCCGGCATTTGCCTGGAGTAGACTTGGGAAACCACGGAAAACCACTTCCAGAATAGCTGAGGTAGGAATCGAACCCACCTCTTCTCAGGTTTGCCTCATGAGACTGAGTGTACCCCATTCCGGCCCTCAGAACCAGAAATCGAACCCCCCGGGCCTCTGCAGTGACAGCCAAGAATGCTAGCCACTACGCAACGAGGCGGACTCTACAGCTCTCGTCATAGAAATTTGGTCATTTAGCCCCGTGTCTGCTACCCATGTCATTGCGGCATGTGCATTTGTAATTCCGGTGATGATTTGGAAGGTGACCTTAAGTTAGGAACTATCCCGGCATTTGCCTGGAGTAGTGGGACACTACGGAAAACCTGTCCAGGAAGGATAAGATGGTAATCTAACCCACCTCTTCCAAGTTTTACCTCATGTAGCCGAGTGTACCCCGCTCCAGCCCTCAGACCAGAATGAAATTTATTGGCAGAGCCTGGATTCGAACATGGATCTCTGGGGGCGACAGCCAAGAATGCTAGCCACTACTTGACGAGGTGGTCAGGAGATTATCATCAGAACTGGAGCAATAATACAAGATCACCTAATTTTCAGTCGCATGGTCAGCGTAGGCTACATACTTTGTCTGCTTATTGCTTTAATCCATAATTTCCTAGTTGGCTCTCGAAAAAGAAATTCATGAAAAATAATTCCAGTAACATTATTTCTATAGCCTTGTTTACTAAACGGCATGCGACAGTATACCATCATAACACAATAACCTTATTTCAGTAACATAACTCGAGTCGTGTGTACACAATGCGTATAAATACTGCCAACTGAACTGATCATGTAGGGAGGTATTCAGCGCCTCTAGCGGCAAACATAGCATCTGCAGGGCGGACAGCTCCCAGAGTCTATTGGCCAGGCTTTTTATTATTGGAGGCTAAGCTCCGAGGAAATCCCTCAGGCTACTCATTATTTTACAGCTGGCTGAGTTGACCAGGGTTTACCTGTTAGTGAAGGGTAGTTTAAAAATCTCCACCATTGGCAAAAATCAAACCCAGTCCTTCTAGTTGTGAATCTAACAACTTGCCACTAGGGCTCTTACATAACCTACAAAAAAAAAATGTAAAATAACTTACCGGTACCTTCAATCAAAGTGGGTACGTTATACAGCACGTATCAGATGGCACTGCTGAATAACTGTGATAGACTAGAAAATGCACTGCAGTTGAGCAAAAAGAAACAGGCTACTATATATTGTTTTTGCTTGCCCCATAATATTCTAGTAAACTACAGTATCTAATAAGGACTGAACAACCACATTACTAGCATTTTTTACATCACACTGAAATACAAGTTGGTTCTATTATTCAAATAATATATATTAGAAGGAATTCTTACCTTGTTAAAGAACAATCCTGCGAAATATCACCTTTATACCATTAATATTAACAGCTGATGGCAACAGCAAATTCAAATTAACCGCCATGTTGGAACGCCTAACCAATAGCGACAAAGAATAATGAATAGCAGGGAATATGGTAATAATCGATATTTTATAAAAGCGATCATGCACACTCTGGAGTACGTGTTTCATTCTCATTGATACTATTACGGTATTATGAAAAGCCAATAATATAACCATGGCTGCCCTTGTCCTTATTCAAGAAGTTTAACATATTGAGTAAATTAAAACTTTAAGTCAATGAATAACTAGTTGCACTATTATATTTTATTAACCTCGAATTTGCAACAATTGATTGGAAACTATCGATCTATCTATAGTTTTGTACAGCTGTTAATAATCGATTCATTAATTAATGTATTTTTTACAGTCTATCTGTTAGGTAGTCAGCCCGAAGGCTGGGTAGATCCTCAAAAAGTACCGCCGTTAGGTTATGTGGGTAGATACCCACAAAAACTCAAGGCAGCACTATATTGAGGCATACTAGGCAAGAAGAGGAGTGAGGTAGTTTGTCATTGCTTTCCTCACTGAGTCAGAACAGCAGTACTAACCCTATGAATAGAACCTTTCACAGCATTCACAGGCACCAACTGTGCCCTGAATGTCATTACAAAGCACCACCCATACCTCAGTAGCTTCCGTATAATCACAGCCATGAGTGAGACTGAGACATCGGTGAAAAGTCACATTTTACTCTAGCCTGTGCCAACAGACAAATGCAAATGTACAGCATTCATCAAGAAATGGCAAACAGCCCATTTTTTACATTAAGAGACAGAAATGTAATTTTACATTTAAAAAAAGTAAAAATATGTGTCGTAGTAGGCGGTGAGGTGATACTCCGACGTGGCGCGTCCCAGGTGGCGGATAGGGGGGTCCTCACCATCTTGCCGGCGGACTTGAACAAAATAAAATAGCTCTCATGGACCAAACACACAACAACCTCTACAGTTAACAACCACAGTTGTAACTCGGAACTTCCTCCAAACCTTTGAAAGTCAAACATGGAAGGAAATTGTTTAAGGAATATTCCACCGCCTTGCAATTGCCAAGGCAGTCTGCATTCGGATACGGTGGGCAGTCACCTGAAAGATACCCTAGATGAGTCGGAGCATCTAAAAATAGAAAAAACAGATAGAAAAACCAAATTTAGACTGAAGACAGGACAGATAAACTATATAGCAACACACGATATAAATTTCATCATACAGCCAGGGAAACTCAAAATTTTGACAGACGAAATGAATCGCAGAGGGATTCTAATAACTGGGCTTCAAGAAATGAGAAAGACCGATCAGGAACCAATAGAATCACAAGGGTATAGAATTTACAAGGGAATACCAGGAAAAAGAGTAATGAAGCAATGTCCACAATTTGAAACAGGATTTGTAGTCAATCTCAAAATAATTGAGTCCATCATAGAATTTAAAGCATTATCCCCTAGGCTCTCGACACTAACTCTAAAAGCTACTAATAGAACATATACCATACTAAATGGCCATGCCCCAACTAATTATAAAAATAATGAGAAAGAACACAAAGATGATGTGGAGGGATTTTGGGAGCTTTTGGATCAGACAGCAACAAACATAAATAAAAGTCACACCAAAATTTTAATTGGAGACTTTAATGCCCAGTTAGGAAGGGAAAAAAGATATAGAGGCATAATAGGAAAATGGCCAGCACAGAGAAGAACAAACAGAGGAATGGCATAAGACTGGTGGAATTTTGCAGAAACCATGATATGATCTCCAAATCGACTTACTTCAAGAGAAGACCAAATAAACTCAAAACTTGGAAACAACCAGATTGCAAAAAAGGTGAATGGCAACTAGATCATGTTTGTATGGATAAGAACTATCACAGGGAGATCTACAATGTGAAAGTTCTGAGAGGAACAGATACTGGATCGGATCATTACATGATAAAGATTAAAATTAAATTCACCCCGTTGACAAAGAAAAAAACTCACCTCAAAAGAAAGAGAACATACTGTTACGGCTGTGAGTTTGTGTCATCGCTCGCCGCTTGAGTCACAACTGCCCCAGGGGCTGGGCTGTGGCTTGCCTCCTGTATTGCGCGCGCCTTATGCAACAGGGCTACTACAGACAAAGGGATAGTCCAGAAGATTCGTGACTGGACCAGCGGTGGAAACCTCGAGAAGCCGTGGACTCTGGATGGATCTAGAACCATTTATTGAGTCACCGGCCTGCTATATAAGAGTGACCCGTGAAGCAGTGGTTGTTGTGTTTTACGAGCTAGTGCGAGCGATTATCTTGTGCGACAGAAGTGTGGTGACGAAGTGCTGTGCGAGTTACGAAATCCAGTGGCATTGTTTCTTCAGCTTGTGGACAGCGAAATAGCCTGCAGCAAGTGATCGTAAGTAATTGTGGTCGGTGAACATAAGGGAGAGGAACAGGTAGTTTCTGTCAAGGCCACCGTACTCATTAGGACGGATTAACTTCCGTGGTCTGTTTACAAGTGGAAGGGCCAAGAGCGCATAAGGAAGAGACTTAAGGAAACTGAGTAAGGCTCCTAATTGCTTGTATTTGCTGATTAGTGTAATTTTCTGGCCGGTAATAAATTCTATTTCTTTAAGCAGTAATTGGTATTGTGCTTTGTACCCCCCACCGTAATCCAGTTAACAAAAGTGCCACTAGGGGGTGGCACGTAACAACTGGTGTCAGAAGCCGGATTACGAACTCAAGCACAACACCTGACGGTCCTGGTTTCAAAACCCGAGCAGGTCATTTTCTCTAATTTCCCTGTGAGTGCATGCCCTTTACAAGACAAACAACTAAAATGGAGGAGAAATTGGCAGCATTGCTAGAAAAGTTAACCGGCATGGAAGACGGCCAGAAGAGGATGGAAGACGGCCAGAAGAAGATGGAAGACGGCCAGAAGAAATTAGCCAAGGACCTGAAGGATGACCTGAAGAAGATGGAAGACGGCCAGAAGAAGATGGAGGACGGCCAGAAGAAGTTAGCAGAGGACCTAACTGCCAAACTAGAAGACGGCCAGAAGAAGATGGAAGACGGTCAAAATAAGCTAGCGGAGGACCTGAAGAGGATAGAGGACGGCCAGAAGAAGATGGAAGACGGTCAGAATAAGTTGACACAGGACCTGAAGAAATTAGAACTGGGTCTGCGTGAGGAAGTCACGGCAGTGGAAAAGAAGTTTGACGCCTTACAAGTGGAAGTTGCCGAGCTGCGCCAACGCCCGCTGATGGGGGTGGAGGAGAAATTCAACGCCTTACAAAAGGAAGTTGCCGAGCTGCGCCAACGCCCGCCCACCGTGACACCGGGAATATCAGGAACAGGACATAGCAGAGTGACGCCCCCAACCTTCGACGGAAAGGTCCCGTGGAGCACCTACTTACGTCAGTTCGAGGCAGCCTGTTCCATAAATAACTGGAACAACACAGAAAAGGCTACAGCTCTCATTGTAGCGCTGAGAGGCGACGCCCTTAACGTCCTTCAGGCCATCCCGACTGGATCCCAGGACTACGCTTCACTGATCGCCCATATGGAGTCCCGATATGGAGATAGCCATCTTCAGCAGGCCTACCAGATGCAGCTCCGGACCCGGGTACAGAAGAACGCGGAAACCCTGCAGGAGTTCGAGATGGACATCGCACGCCTCGTAAGGCTCGCCTACCCAACAGCGCCGGCCGACTTTCTGGAGCAGATAGCGACGCAGACTTTCACCGACGGGCTACGGGACTCGGACACTCAACAATCGCTGCGTCTCGCGCGCAATAAGACCCTGGCAGATGCGCTGAGCCACGCACTTGAGTTCGAGACGGCAAAGCAGGTATCTAGAATGTGCGCGCGGGTGCGTCAGGTGGACGTCGACGAACCAGCCAAAGCCAACAAGACCAAGCCCCTGGCCGATGAACTGATGGAGGTGCTAGGCCGGTTCTTCAAGAGTCGCAGTACCACCAACAAAAACTTAGCCGAAGGACATCCGGAGAGGCGGCCTGGAAGAGGACTACCGACCTGCTGGACCTGCCGTAAGAGAGGCCACCTGAGCAAGGACTGCGGTGATCGCCGCCGCCAAGGGTTTCCGTCGGGACAGTCAGTCGTAGAGAAACCGCGCGGCCCAGGAAAGCAAGTATCAGCCAGCCTAGGGGGGCAAAGGTTGGCTTGTGACAGTCGTCAAGCCCCGGCAGTCCAAGTTCGTGTGACGAAGTTACGGAGGGACAATAGCAGCCTGATGGTCGACGGAGTCGTCAACGGAGTGAGCTGGCCCCTGCTGATCGACACGGGAGCGTCGAGAACCATCGTCAATCCCACCGTGATCCCGAAGTGGAGAGTGCAACCCACACAAAGGAACCTCCAGCTAATAACCGCGACCGGAGAGACCGCACCAGTACATGGCGAAGCATCACTGGAGTTCGTCATTGGTCGACGGGCGATAAAGCATCCAGTGCTTGTGGCTGACGTATCAAATGAAGTGATCATCGGACTGGACTTCCTGGACCAGAACAACATCATCTTGGACCTGAGTACCAACACTCTGCACTTCGGAGGTGAGGAACTTGCTTTGCAACCTGCGCACGAGTCCATCACCGCACGGCGAGTAAGGCTGAGAGAAGACGTCATCGTTCCCGCCAGGACGGAGATCAGCGCTGCCGTAATTGTCGACGGAGCTGCTGAGGGAGTGGCGGCTGTCATCGAACCAAAATATGAGGACATCCAGACAAAAGGATTGCTAGTTGCCAAGACTCTCATCAACACGACGTCTCGGCCGTACGTCCGCCTGTCCAACCTGAACGACTACGACATTACGGTTCACCGGGACACCAACCTAGGAGTCTGCGAGCCCGTTACCTGGATTGCCCGCATCACCGACACGACGGACGGACACCTGCAGACGGACAACCGAAGAAGACGCACACTGCCAGAAGAACTACAGAAGCTGTACCAAGGATCCCAGGACCATTTAGACGAGGAACAATCACGCCAACTTCAGGACCTGTTACGCGAATTCCAGGACGTCTTCTCCGTGGGGAGCAAAGACTTCGGCAGGACAAGCTTGGTCCAGCACAGAATCGACGTTGGGGACAGCGCACCGATTAGGGCCCCATTCCGACGAGTCTCGCTCGCCAAGCAAGCCGAAGTCGACCGGATGGTAGAAGAGATGAAGGAGCAAGGGGTGATCGAGCCATCACATAGTACTTGGAGTTCTCCGGTTGTGCTAGTGAAGAAGAAGGACGGTTCCACCAGGTTCTGCGTGGATTACAGGCGGGTGAATGACGTCACGAAGAAGGACAGCTACCCTCTACCCCGGATCGACGATACCCTGGACACCATATCAGGGTCGAGATGGTTCTCCACCTTGGATTTGAAGAGTGGCTACTGGCAGGTGGAGGTCCACCCTAAGGACCGCGAGAAAACGGCGTTCTCTGTGGGCAGCGGGCTCTGGCAGTTCACCGTCATGCCATTCGGTCTGTGCAACGCCCCTGCGACCTTCGAAAGGCTAATGGAGTCCATTCTGAGGGGACTACACTGGAAGACCTGCCTGGTCTACCTAGACGACGTCATCGTTCTGGGGAGAAGCTTCGAGGAGCACTACAGCAACCTGAAGGAGATCTTGTTGAAACTACGGGCTGCCCAGCTGAAGTTGAGCCCCAAGAAGTGTCAGCTCTTCCAGAAGCGGGTCCAGTACCTTGGGCATATCGTCTCCGAGGAAGGGGTGCGCACCGACCCAGAGAAGACCGCAGCTGTGAGGGAGTGGCCAGTTCCGAAGGACAAGTCCCAACTACGAAGCTTCCTGGGACTCTGCACTTATTACCGTCGCTTCGTGAGGGGATTCGCCGACATCGCCAAACCTTTACATCGACTGACTGAGAAGGACCAACTCTTCACGTGGACAGCAGAATGCCACAGTGCCTTCGAACAACTCAAGCAGGCTCTGTGCACCGCGCCTATTTTGGCCTACCCCAGACCTGGAACAAGGTTCATCGTCGATACCGATGCCAGCGACTTTGGCATAGGGGGAATCCTTTCGCAAGTAGTGGACGGCGAGGAAAGAGTAGTGGCCTACTTCAGCAAGGCCTTGTCAAAGCCAGAAAGGAACTACTGCGTCACCAGGAAGGAGCTGCTCGCCATCGTGAAGACCATTGAACACTTCCACAAGTACCTGTACGGGCAAGAATTTCTCATCAGGACCGACCATGCATCCCTGCGGTGGCTCCTGAACTTCAAGCAGCCCGAGGGTCAACTCGCGCGGTGGTTAGAGAGGCTTCAACAATACAACTTTGAGATTCAGCACAGGAAAGGCCAACTGCATTCTAACGCCGACGCCCTGTCACGAAGACCGTGCCCCGAAGACTGCACCTTCTGTACTAGGAGGGAGGAGAACACCGGGATACTGTGCCGACGGACTACTGTGGAACTTCAAGGGAACTGGAGCCGCGAATCTTTCACGCGGGCACAAGCAGAAGATGATGACCTGGGACCGATAGCCGAATGGAAGAAGGCCTGTGTCCCCAGACCCGGGTGGAACATTGTGAGTGACCGCAGCCCAAAGTTTAAGTCCTACTGGGCACAGTGGGACTCGCTGATTGTAAGGGATGGCCTCATCTGCCGTACCTGGGAGAGCACCGACGGGAAGACATCTCGGGAACAAGTCGTCGTTCCAAAGGCTATGACGGAGGAAGTCCTGAAGGAAGTTCATGGAGGATCATCTGGTGGACACCTAGGGATAAAGAAGACCCTGGAGAAGCTGAGAGAGCGGTTCTACTGGATCGGATGCCGAACAGACGTGGAGAACCACTGCGCGAGGTGCCACGATTGCGCAGCCAGCAAGGGCCCAGGACGAAGACGACGGGGTCCACTGAAGACCTACAACGTGGGCGGCCCCATGGAGAGAGTGGCCATCGATGTTGCTGGGCCATTCCCGTTAAGCGAGGCAGGAAACCGCTACATATTAGTCGTCAGCGACTACTTTACCAAATGGCCGGAGGCGTATGCGCTCCCTAACCAAGAAGCCGCGACGATTGCAGAGACCCTGGTGAAGGAATTCGTCAGCCGGTACGGAGTACCCCTGGAGCTGCACTCCGACCAAGGGAGGAACTTCGAGTCGCAGGTGTTCCAGAACCTATGCCAGCTGCTGGGAATCCGGAAGACAAGGACAACGCCACTACACCCTCAGTCCGACGGGATGGTAGAGCGATTCAATCGCACCATCGAGAACCATCTTCGAATAGTCGTCAGCGAGCACCAGAGGGATTGGGACAAACATCTTCCACTATTTCTCCTGGCCTACCGCGCCGCCGTGCATGAAGCCACCGGGTGCACACCAGCCCGGGCCATGTTTGGGAGGGAGCTCCGTCTACCTGTCGATCTTGCCTTTGGCCGACCTGGGAATGATCCGATCCCGGTAAGCCAGTATTGTCAAGAACTGGTCGACCAACTGGAGGACGTGCACGCGTTCGCGAGGAGGAAACTGCGGATCGAGACCGACAGAATGAAGACCCGATACGACCAGCAGACGGATGCCGGCGGATTCCACGAGGACGACCTGGTCTGGCTCTTCAACCCATTACGGAAGAAAGGCCTGTCACCCAAACTGCAGAAGTCCTGGGAGGGCCCGTACCGAGTCGTGAAACGGATCAACGATGTCGTCTACAGGATCCAGCGGAGCCCGAGGGCGAAGATGAAGATCGTGCATCGAGATCGCCTGGCAGCCTACGGAGGGACACAGACGGACCAATGATTGATCGGGACGATCAGCCTTTTTAGGAAGGGGGTGGTGTTACGGCTGTGAGTTTGTGTCATCGCTCGCCGCTTGAGTCACAACTGCCCCAGGGGCTGGGCTGTGGCTTGCCTCCTGTATTGCGCGCGCCTTATGCAACAGGGCTACTACAGACAAAGGGATAGTCCAGAAGATTCGTGACTGGACCAGCGGTGGAAACCTCGAGAAGCCGTGGACTCTGGATGGATCTAGAACCATTTATTGAGTCACCGGCCTGCTATATAAGAGTGACCCGTGAAGCAGTGGTTGTTGTGTTTTACGAGCTAGTGCGAGCGATTATCTTGTGCGACAGAAGTGTGGTGACGAAGTGCTGTGCGAGTTACGAAATCCAGTGGCATTGTTTCTTCAGCTTGTGGACAGCGAAATAGCCTGCAGCAAGTGATCGTAAGTAATTGTGGTCGGTGAACATAAGGGAGAGGAACAGGTAGTTTCTGTCAAGGCCACCGTACTCATTAGGACGGATTAACTTCCGTGGTCTGTTTACAAGTGGAAGGGCCAAGAGCGCATAAGGAAGAGACTTAAGGAAACTGAGTAAGGCTCCTAATTGCTTGTATTTGCTGATTAGTGTAATTTTCTGGCCGGTAATAAATTCTATTTCTTTAAGCAGTAATTGGTATTGTGCTTTGTACCCCCCACCGTAATCCAGTTAACAAAAGTGCCACTAGGGGGTGGCACGTAACAATACGACCCTCATAAACTAATAAATAATAAGGGATACAACAAACTAAATATATTAAAATAACAGATAATCTAGAGGCAATAGTTCCCCAATTGAAACAAATAGCTGAACAAGTAGCCCCAATAAATCCAAGGAAGAAACACCAATGGTGGAACGATCATCATCATCATCATCTTGCACAGTTTCCAGCCACTGGCCGGGTCTGTTTGGAACACAAGCCTCTCCAACGTCTTCTGTCTTCCCACCATCTCTCAGCCTCCACCCTTGTCCAGTCTTCTCCTCTCTTCTTCACGCTTTCTTCCACCCCCTTCAGCCACCTGTCTCTCAGTCTTCCTCTCGGTCTCTTTCCTTCCCACTTCGTCTCGTGTATCCTCCTGGGTATCCTCTTCTCCTCCATTCGTTTTACATGTCCATACCATCTAAGTCTAGATTTCTCTATATCATCCTGTAATGGTTCCTCCTTCATTAATTCTCAGGTCCTCTCATTTCTTATTCTGTCCATCTTTGTAGCTCCAATACTGCTTCTCAAGAACCTCATCTCACTGGCCTGTATTTTGCTCTTCTCCCTTCCTTTCATAACCCAGGTCTCCGAGGCATACGTCAGGATAGGGACATATTACGTCCGATATATGATCTTTTTGCTGTTCTGAGGGATGTCCTTGCTCCATAACATGCTTCTCACACTCCTCCGGAATCAAATAATAAGCCTACAAAATATAGCACAAAAAATTGGACTTCAGATATCATTTGAAAAGACTGAGATAATGGTAGCAAATCCACTTGTAATCAATCACATAACAGTAAATAACAAGAAAGTTAAAATCCTGAAGGAATTTAAATACGTAGGAGAAATTATAACTTATAACTTGAATGAGAAACCTGCATGGCTAGAAAGAACTAATAAAATGATAAAAGCCCAAAAATTAACATGGTCTACATATAAAAGAAAACATCTATCAATAGCAACAAAATTAAAACAATACAAGACGGTGGTTCAACCAGAGGTGACCTATGGAAGTGAAACTCTTTTTAAAGTTACTCAGAAAAACAGAATCGACAAAATTTTAAAAGTAGAAAGAAGAATAGCTAGAACATGCATAAATAAAAAATATCAGAAAGATGTACAGTGGCAGATAGTACCAAATGAAGTAGTATACAGATACTATACGGAAGAAACGGATTTCTTTTTTTGGTCTCATGTTGTTGTTTGAGTCTTCAGTCTTTTGACTGGTTTGATGCAGCGCTCCATGCCTCCCTGTCCTGAGCTAATCGTTTCATCTCTACATAGCTACCACACCCTACATCCGAGGCAATCTGTTTAACATATTCTAACCTTGGTCTACCCCTACAGTTCTTGTCCTCGACCCTTCCTTCCATAACTAAGCTTGCTATTCCTGGGTGTCTTAGTATGTGTCCTACCAACCTATCTCTTCTCTTCATTAGCAGTCGCCAGAAACATCTCTCCTCTCCCACTCGTCTTAATACCTCTTTGTTTTTAACCCTATCTACCCATCTGATCTTCATCATTCTCCTGTAACACCACATTTCAAATGCTTCAATTCTCCTCTTTTCTGCTGCACCAATAGTCTAAGTTTCACTTCCATAGAGCGCCACGCTCCAGACAAAGGCTTTCAAAAATGACTTCCTAATACCTAAATCTATATTCGATGTCAGCAGATTCCTTTTATGTAGAAATGCTTTTCTTGCCTGAGCCAACCTACTTTTTATATCCTCTTTGCTTCATCCATCACTGGTTATTCTGCTTCCTAAGTAACAGAAGTCTCCTACTACCTTCAGCTTTTCACCTGCCAATTTGATCTCCATAGAGGTTTCTGATTTATTTCGGCTGCATTCCAGTATTTTTGTTTTACATTTATTAATTTTCGTCATGAATTCTTTCCGTAAGACGGAGTCCATACCATTCAAAAACTCATTCAAATCCTCAGGCTTGTCGGCCAAGATGACGATGTCATCAGCAAATCTCAGAGTTGAAATTATTTCTCCTTGAATCTTCACTCCCACTTTAAATTTTTCTCTAATTTCCTTCATTGCTTGTTCAATGTAAAGATTGAAAAGTATGGGTGATAAGTTGCAGCCTTGCCTTACACCTTTCTGAATACCAGCTTCTCTCTCATGTCCTTCAACTCGAATGACTGCTGTCTGGTTTCTGTATAGATTGTATATCACCCTCCTATCCCTGTACTTTATTCCGATCGATTTCAAAATGTCAAACAATTTAGTCCACTCAACGTTATCAAAAGCCTTTTCTAAGTCTACAAAAGCCATGAACGTTCTCTTACCTTTCCTTATTCTACCTTCCAAAGTCAGCCCAAGACTTAGTACAGCTTCCCTTGTTCCTACATTTCTCCTGAAACCAAACTGGTCTTCACCCAACTCCGTTTCTATCTGGCTCTCAATCCTCTTGTAAATTATTCTAGACAGGATCTTTGAAGCATGAGTAATCAAGCTGATTGTACGGTAATCTTCACATCTGTCAGCTCCCACTTTCTTTGGTATAGGGATGATTACATTCTTCTTGAAATCAGGGGGTACCTCACCTGTCTCATAAATCCTACACACCAAGTGAAATAACCTGATCAGACCTTCATCTCCCATGCAGCGTAGCAACTCAATCGGTATATCATCTATGCCTGGTGCTTTGTTCCTGCTTAAGTCTTCCAAAGCTCTATCAAATTCTGATCTCAATATTATATCTCCTTTCGCATCCTCATCAATTTCCTCCTCCCTTTCCATTACATTACATTACATTTGGTCTCATTATGAGCCGAAAACCAGGTTATCTAGAAAAATTGTAGTGAAACTTTGGAATATGAAACAACAAGTAGGGTGGATTGCCGGCCCCGTGGTGTTGGGGTAGCGCGCCTGTCTCTCACCCGGAGGCCCGGGTTCCATCCCCGGCTCCGTCAGGGATTTTAAAACTGACGTGAGGGTTGGAACGGGGTGCACTCAGCCTCGTGAGGACAATTGAGTAGCTGTCTGACAGTGAGACAGCGCCCCGATCACGAATACCAAGATTAACGGCCGAGGGGAACCGACACGCTGATCACGCGTCACCCCAATACCTGCAGGCCAAATGGCTGGGCAGCGGTCGCTTGGTCGGCCTTAGCCCGTCATGGGCTGGATAGTGCCAGGGGTTGACTTGAAGTAGGGTGGATTAAGGAAATTAGAGAAGATATAAAAGAATTAGAAATAACCTTGTATGACTTGCAAAACAAAACAAAAAATTTAAAAAAAACTGAAAGATATAAAAATTAGATTTCAGGCAAAAATAGACAAACGTAATACAATAAAAAGGGTATTTACAGATGAGGAACGCCTGAGAAGTTCAGAGTGAATGAAACGCTACTGGGCAACTCGGAAAGGAATTACTGAAGAAGAGGACCAAGAAATGATTGACTGAAAAGGTCCAATGAGGCCATAGAAACAGAAGAAGAAGAAGAAGAAGAAGAAGAAAATCTCATTATGATCAAATATGTAAAATAAAGAGACAGAATATGTATTTTTTTACATTTAAAAAGGCAAAAATATGTAAAAACAAAATGACATTATGATCAAATTCGGTATGTAACAATAAAATTAAATTAGGCCGGTTCCGTGGTGTTGGGGTAGCACGCAATTCCCGACTCCGTCAGGCATTTTAGAAACGACGTTAAGGCTGGAACAGGGTGCACTCAGCCTCGTGAGGACAATTGAGTAGCTGTCTGACAGTGAGGCAGCACCCCGGTCACGAAAACCAGGATCAACGGCCGAGGGTACCCGATGCGCTGATCATGTATCACCCCAATATCTGAGGCCAAATGGCTCGTCGCTTGGTAGGCCTAGGCCCTTCATGGGACTGACAGAACTGTATTATTTTGTAACATTTGTGAGGAACCTGTAGCGGCAGAAATGCGTTTGCAATTTACACAGCAAAACGTGAAATGTGCATCGTTAAAGAAGCGACACAACGTTTGCTTCCCAAACTGCGAGATGTGAGACATGGTCCAGCAAACAGCCAGTTCTAACAAGATATTTGTCATGCATTTCTTGCGGCTGATGTACCACTAAAAATAAATTGCAGCATCCAGTACTACATGGTACGTTAGAAATGTAGGCCTACGTCGAACTTTCTCTCCCTGACGAGTCAACACTGCGTAAGAACTATTACTCTGACACAGTACACTGTTAAGTGGGAATATTTGTACTGTCGACTGGATTATTCAAGCAGCTGTACGTTTCAACTATTTTGAGTAACTGGGGGACATAAATATGACAAATTTACAAACATATTTTGGATACCCCTATCATATATTTTCCACTAAGCATATAAATACATATTTATGAAAAGTTAAGCACAAAATTATCCGGGCCCAGCTTATACAGAAGACTTCACGTGCTTGCGCACAACTCACAAAAGTTAATTTGTTGGAATAATTTGTGCAGCAACACTCACTTGTTGAAACGACTCGTGCGTCAACAATTGAAAAATGGATTTACTAACTCAGAAAGCTTTGTGGGCATGAGCATAACAATTCACCAAAGTATCATCGCAATCGGAGGAATGGTATTGGAACGCATTGAGAAAATCATACAACGAAAACACAGAAACTGCCGCTAAACTGTATGAAATAGCCTACACTCATTTGTTAAAATGATTCGCGTGCTACTTATTATGAAATGGATTTACTTCGCGGGTGTGCGCGCAATTCAGAAAAGATCATTTGTTGAAACGACTCATGCGCCATCTATTGTAGAGTGGATTTCCTTATTCAGAAACCGTCATGGGAGTGTGCACGACAACTCACTAAAGCTTCATCACAATGGGATGAATGGTTTATGAACGGATAAAAGATGAACAAACAAACATTCTTTTGTAGCCTATGTATACCTAATATACTATCACGTAACATTCATTTCTATAGAGATACAGTAATTTAGCTATCAGGTCTTACAGAGCTATGCAGCCAGCCTCAATTTTCTATGGGTATTATGATAAAGGTCGTACAAAAACAATCTTACATAATAAGAACAAGACAAACACCAAGTCTATTAAGCAGGACTCAAACCGGTGGTTTGGGGACTAGAACGAAATACACTCTACCTTGATTGGCAAAACCGAGAGAAGGTTGGTTCCGTTCCCATCTCAGATATCCTAGAAGTGATTTTCCATGGTTTCCCCACTTCTACTCCATGGAAATGTCGGGATGATTCCTAACTCCTAGCCTCAGTTACAAATACACACACACTACAAAACTTTACAAGAATAACATATGCTATTGGACAAACACTACACATAACGATCTTGGCATTCCCCAAAGTAGAATTTCTATAAACTGCCATCCCAATTGGTTGTTTCTACATTGAGATGTACTGTATTATAGCAGAGATAAAGAGTAGGTCACTATCAGTGTTCTGTTTATTGCAGCGTAGGGCAGCTGAATTGTCTCAGCTGCAGCTCGGACTGAATATTGCTATTTTTATATGCCAGGACGGTCAGGACTGACTCACTCTTTGGAATAGTTATTCTACCGTTAATCATACCATATCGTGAAAAGCCCTAAGCTCACCTGAATCTTATTACTATTTACGGTCAAGGTATTTCGGTATGCTCGCGTCTTTAAAAGATCCATATCCTAACAAACTTCCTACACATCTCCCACATTCATATCTCTTGTATCTCTCCCAAGGGTTAAAAAATAGTAGGGCGTGGGTTGGTGACCGGGGGACCACAGCTAAGCACGGCATTCCTTCCACTTCATTGTGCCGGGCTTTTATGCCTCTGTTAGTGGCGGGATTAAAACCTTCGATCTCTGAACATCCAGCTCCTCCTTCTGGTAATGGAGTTCAATGAAACGCTGCGGATTACTCATACAAGGACAACTACTACTACTACTACTCCTCCTAATAATAATCATCATTATCCTATGGTCTCAGCTACCTGCTGTAGACCTTTTGACTTGAATCCATTGAGGCGTTCTAAACTCCAATGTCAACGTTCTGTTTAACACTGCCATCTGGTAGTGAAAACCTGAATTCTACTGAGCTACATGTGACTGAGATTTAATTAATTTTAGACCCTAATCACCAAATGTAATACGAGAGATCTTTCACGATCCGACATCGTACAACTTTGCTGTAGATTTTTGCCGCCCTACTTGTAGCAGCTAGCATTCTTGGCTGTCGCTCTGGAGATCTGGGTATGATTCCCGGCCCTGTCAAGAAATTTTAATTCTGGTATCAGGGCTGGAACACTCAGCCTCGAGAGGCAAAACTGAAGAAAGGATGGTTCGATTCCCACCTCAGTCATCTTGGAAGTGGTTTTCAGTGGTTTCCCACATCTACTCCAGGCACATGCCAGAATGCTTCCTAATGTAAGCCCGGATCCACCTCCTTCCTAACCCTCAGCATAATGACTACTACACTACCACGTGCTGTGTGTGTCTTCAGTCTTTTGACTGGTTAGATGCAGATCTTCATGGTGTCCACTCCTGAGCTAACCGATTTATCTCTACATAGCTACCACACCAGGCCCAACGGGAGGGTGGATGTATTCATTTATCCTAAATAAACAATAAGAAAATGTATCCTACTTTGCTTCGAACAGGTAACAATCATTGAACCGTTGTCATTATATCGCAGTCAAACTTAGCGTGGAACTCCAATTCTGGAATAAAAAGCCCACTGCAGGCTACTAACATACCGGTAGTATAGTCAGAGATAGGCAAAATACTCCCAAAATGTATTTTAGAAACAAAATAATATTTTAAAATACTTTCAATAAAATATGCATTCTTCCATTCAAAAAACAATATACAGTGTTACTATTCTAGATATTATTATTGACCTGGACTGATGGCTCGTTAATGTGCAAGGTAGAAGGGTTCAAATCCCACAGTTAGTCGCCTTGAAATGTCTTTTTTTTCTTTTTTCAGGAGAATACTCCCTGTAGGAGGGGGTAGGGGGGCAAGGGGAAGGAGGGGTGGGGAAGAAGCGTGGTGACGCAGCGGTCAAGCTCTTGGCCTTTCACCATGGCGAACCGGGTTCGATTCCCAGTCAATGCACGTGAGATTTTCAAAGTTTAAATGCCATGTGTTGTGGTTCGGATTCCACGTAACAAGAGGGCCTTGTGGCTCATGATCGCAAGATTAACGGTCACGTAAAACTACAAACTTCAACTTCATGATCAACACTTATAATTACTTATAATTTAAATGTATTTACAAATTATTAAATTGTTCATTAACTTCAGTACTGTCCGCGCATTATATCTCTGCCTCTGATGACCGTTGTATTTCTAAGAATATGAAGTGTCATCGACCTGTCAATTTCTCTACTCCTATTTACGTGACATTATCCCTCATGTTGGGGCTTGGGAGTTTTGACGATACCAGGCGCGGATCTAGAGTTTGGCTGGGGGGGGGTCACAGAATCGAAATTGTTAAGAAAAATGGTATCACTAACAACGAACGCAATCACAAAATAACCAAACGTACAAAACCAGACCAATTTTTTTGCAAGCTACATGGATAGAAATTTGATGCGTTTAGCGCACCAAAAATATTCGTACAAATTGCAACGGCGTGTTTTGCGACTTTTACATCGAGCTTCGAGAAAAGTATCAAGGTACGTTACAGTTTCGGCAAGTCGAGTTGGTACCGACAAAGGGAGAAAGTCACAGCTTAAATTGCCAACCAAGCTTGCAGTTTGGACGTCGGCAAAATTTTTTGGTGTGTAAAAAGCCCCAAATTCCTATCCGTGCATTGCTGCACATTCATCGTGACATCACTATAGACATCGATTCAGTAATCACAAGGTTTGCTAAACAAAATAGACAAGTTGATTTTGTTATATAAATAATCGTTTTTATATAACAGGTATGAAGTTGTAAATATGTACAGTTGTAACAGAACATAATAATTGCAATAAAGATATTTTCAGTATTGAATAAAATGAAAAAAACCTGTTTTTCAATTAAAATTCGTTAAGTTTTATTTGTCTCATTATTGTGTTTTTGTTTTTTGAGTTTGCAAAAAAATTTGGTCTCCGTTTGGGGGGGGGGGTCATGACCCCCGTGACCCCCCCCCCCCCCTTGAATCCGCGCCTGGACGATACAATACGGTATACTCGGCCGACTTAGCCTGATGCAGTCAGCACATTTCATTAGTACGAGGGCTGTTTTCTAAGTAAGGGCTGTTTTTTTTTCAAAGCCCGTAGTCAGTATGCACTCCGCAACAAGCGTGCACGCATGCTCCCGGCATCCTTGGCGAACAAGCAGGCGTCAGTTGCAGCTGTGTAGCTAACCTGTACACTGAACTGTGCATCTTTACAATGTTCAAGATTATTGATTCGCCCGCCGCTTGTGAGGTACGATCTGTGATACTTTTTTGAGTGCAAGAAACATGTCGGCTACAGACATTCATCGTCAGCTTTGTGAGGTGCATGGTGATAATGCAATAACGGAAGGTAAAGTGCGAAAATGGGTGCGCGAGTTCAAAAGTGGCCGTGAAAATGTTCATGACGATGAACGCTCAGGTCTGTGATCTCAGATGACTTGTTGACTGCAATTGACACGAAAATTCACGAGGACCGAAGATTCATGATAACCACTCTATCAATGGATTTTCCTCAAGTGTGAATTCTTGGTTGTCAGAGCAGGCGGCAAACTTTTATGCAGAGGGATTTTAGAACTTAGTTTTAAGGTATGACAAGTGCCAAAATAAACAAGGCAACTAAGTAGAAAAATAGAGGAAGGTCTGTAAAACGTAAAAATAAATGTGGTCTCAAAATAGAATGTTCGGTTAATTTTAAATAAAAAAACGGCCTTTAATTAAAAAATAGCCCTCGTACTTGCCAGACTATTGTCAGTGTATGTAGTTCTGCAGTACCGTTGAATTATTTTTTGCATTATTTAATGTGTTAAGCTGGTGTTATTTTTTAAAGTTACATTTTTAAGTAAAGTTAAAGATGGCACCTGTCATCTCTAAAGTTAAAACCAAGAAACTGAATAGCCAAAGTAGGGAGATGGTGGCTAATGTGCTAAAATTCATGGAAAATGAAGCGGCTTGCGGTGATTTCAATGTTCCTGTTAACCAAGCACAGGCTATCTAAAAGGTGTATCTAAACGAACGGTGCTGTTTATAAAGAGAGAGTTGGGCGATATTGATGAAGGAGAATCGAACTCGTTTGCAACTCCTGATAAAACTCATGCGAGAAGTAATACTGTTACGACGACTTTGACCAGTACGTATTAAGGAGAACTGTTCATGGCGATGTAAATAATAATTATAAATACAATAGTGAATTTAGAAATGTTTTTGCTGAGGCTAGTACAGTCGATAGACCTTTCCTGGAAGTGATGACGTACGTCGCCGGTAGAGATATAATGCGTGGACAGTACTTTTGTCATAACGAGGTAGATGATGATGACTTGGTATATGACCCATAAAACATAAATGGATATGAGTGACATTACTGTACTATACTTGCACTTCATTCCACAGAATAATTTGGTAAACTACACTGATCAAGATAGGAGTGGGCTTCAATGTCGACTATATCCAGCCTCCTGTACAGAAGACGATTTTCATCAAGGAACAGAAAAAGCATTGGAAGTGGCGGGCAAAAGTAATATAGCTGTGTTTAATATGTATGCTTCTGATACAAGAATAATAATTCTACAGATTATCATCATTTTTTTGATGTAGGCTTAATGGCAATGAAAGGTTTTACAAATTAAAAATAGGCATAATGTGATCCTTGGATGTGTATATTCAACTTCCTTCTGTTATTTTTTTCATTGGAACCTCTTAGTAACCATAGTGAAGACATCATGTTTATTTTATTGATAGCAAGTAGTTTACTTTTTTTCTCATTTATTTTATGCCCACATTGGAGCACTATGACTTACTGATTTAGTTGACTTATTTCCTTTATCTCCTAAGTGGAGCATAGGGCATCGATGAATTTCCGCCATCGGACTCTGTTCTGCACCTTCCTCCTAATCTCGTTCCAGGTCTTCACTCCTATCTCCATTCCTTCTGTTATTACACTCCTCCTCCAGGTGTTCCTTGGTCTGCCTCTTCGCCTACAATCATGTGGATTCCATTCCAGGGTTTGTTTTGCTATGTTGTCTCCACCTCGTCGTAATGTATGCCCAATCCATTTCCTACGACGCAT
This sequence comes from Meconema thalassinum, assembly GCA_946902985.2. Classification (NCBI taxonomy): domain Eukaryota; kingdom Metazoa; phylum Arthropoda; class Insecta; order Orthoptera; family Tettigoniidae; genus Meconema; species Meconema thalassinum. The sequence continues at coordinate 50,062,552 of OX336388.2, read as the reverse complement.
CTCAATATAAATGGGTGTTTGCTGTGTTCTTCTCCATAGCTCTTCATTGGAGATAACTTGTGGCCACCATATCCTCAGGATATTCCTCAAGCATCTATTCACAAATATTTGGAGTCTGTTAATGAGTTGTTTGTTGGTCTTCCAAGTTTCACACCCGTAGAGCAATATTTGTAGAAGTATATGGCAGGGGAATGAAGACTGGGCTTATATTCAGGATAAACATTTAATACGAACTGAACGACTAGGTAACATACAGGCGTATGTATACAAAAGCAGACAAATGAATCAACGAGAACATTCTCGTAAATAGAACCGCCACCAATGGCGTTGCGCTTCATGGCGCTTAATTTAAACCATAGATCACCTGTTGGGTTACATATTTCTAACAATATTGACTTGACATTTGAATTGAAGATGCGAAGTTTGGTATAGGTGTTAAGTTCCCTTGTTTTACAGATTGGTCTCAACATTGCGAATGCTCTTTTAGCCTTATTTATTCTATTTCCTATATCCTCCATAGTACCTCCCACAGTGGTGACCATACTTCCCAGGTAGCAAAACTGTTTGACTTGATCGATCTCTTGATTCCCGAGAAATAATGATACCTTATTTCGATTATTATGGCGCATCTCCTTGGTTTTCCTTCCGTCGATCTTCAATCCCACCTCAGATGCTTCAGTTCTTAAATCATTCAGCTTTGCTTCCAAATCTTTGTAACTGCTGGCTAGCAAGCACAGGTCATCTGCGAACTCCAGATCCTCCAACCTGTCTGTTAGTCCCCACTGGATACCTCTTCGGCAATTCATTGCTTTCTTTTTGATAAGATTCAGCACCATTGGAGTCAGCAAGCATCCTTGTTTAACTCCTGTATTTACTGGAATGGGCTCGGACAACATCCCCTGATGTAAAACTTGACAGGTGTAATTCTCATACATTTCTTGAGTAATCTTTATAATTTTCTTTGGAATCCCAAACTCTTTCATGGCTTGCCAAATCTTCTCTCTCATTATACTATCAAACGCCTTTTCGAAATAACGAATAGTAGGTACAGTGACGATTGCAATCCCGTTGATTGTTCTATAATTATGCGCAGCGTATTGATCCGGTCTGTACAAGAAAAGCCTTCTTTAAATCCTGCTTGTACATTCTCAGCCTTAAATTAACTCTCTGTTTTATCCTTTCTAGAATTACTCGCGAGAGTACCTTACTTGGGATTGAAAGGAGACTAATCACTCTCCAGTTATCACATTCCAATAAATCTCCTTTCTTCGGAAGCTTGATCAATAGTCCTTTCTTCCAGTCTGTAGGAATCTTCTCTTCTTCCCAGAGCTTCTCAAAAAAATGGGAACTGAATCTCAACTGTAGTGTCCATATCTACTTTCAAGGCTTCCGATGGAATGTTGTCCATACCTGCCGCCTTACTGTTCTTTAGTTGTTTATAGCCTTTTGTATCTCTGTTCTTGACGGTGGTTCTGTGCTTATAGCCTTATATTCCTGCTCTTCTCCAGAAAATGTTCTCTCCATCTTTCTAGTTCTTCCTTTTGTGTAGACAGTAATCTTCCATCTTTGGCTTTCACAGGTTTATCAAAACTAGAGAACTTTCCTGTTCGTTAGATATTGTTGTTTTAAGGGGTGGAACTACGAGGTCATCTGCCCCAACTTTCCTGTTAATCTTTTGGTTATGTGATATAGGGTCCTACTATCGTTTTGTGCTGCCATCTCTGCTTGTGTTGCTAAATTATTGATAAATACTCTTTTATCAAGTCGAAAACTCCTCTTCACTATTTTGTTAAGTTGGTTGAAATCTGTTCTAGCTTGTACTTTCTATTCTTGTGTCCCTGCATTGTTAAGTCTCTTGTTATATTCCTTCCTGCTGTTCACTGTTTCTCATGTCTCAGAAGTAACCCATTCCTCCCTTCCTCTCTCTTTTCACATGTATTGATATAGGTAGTCTCTATGTTCTTCCAGTTATGTTCAATATCCTTTCCTTCTTCTTCCTCTCTCAGCTGTTGAGATGGGTTTCTCAACTCTAGTGACAAATGTTGTTGCACCTCCTTATCCTCTAATTTATCGAGGTTCTACCTTATCCTCCCCTTTTGATGAATGTGCCTAATATTTGCTATCTTCAATAGGAGCGTAGCTATCACTAAATGATGGTCACTTCCCACATCTGCTCCTCTCTTGTTCCTCACGTCCAACAGGGATGTTCGCCATGTCTTGCTTGTAGTGAAATGGTCAATCTGGTTCTCCGTTATATGGTTCGGGGACAACCAAGTCACTTTATGGCAGTTGTTATGAGGAAAGATTGTACCTCCTGTCACCAAACTATGGTTGCTACAGAATTCAATAAGTTTGTCGCCATTCTCATTTCTAGTACCTATACCATGTCTCCCCATTATATTTTCTATTCCTTGATTATCACTTCCAACTTTCGCATTCAAGTCTCCCATCACGACCACTATATCCATTTTCTTCACTTTTATCAAGGTTCGATGTAACTGGCCGTAAAATTGCTCTTTTCTTTCTTCTCCTGTCTCTGTTGTTGCATAGCACTGCACCACTGTGATTGGTCTAACTTTTGATGCAATTCGGGCTACTATTATCCTTTCTGAGACTGGATACCACTCCATCAAGCTCCTCCTTGCCTTTTGTATGATCAGTAAAACAACACCCTCTCTATGTTCTCCTTCTGTTCCTGAGTACAACAACGTGACCCCTTCCTGGGTCCTTATCTCCCCGAACCCACTCCATCTCATCTCATTCAAACCTAGTAAGTCCAACCTGTAGCGCTTCATCTCCCTCGATACTTCGGCCAGTATACCTGTCTGCCACATTGTTTGTACGTTCGAAATTCCAATTCTTGTGTCTGATTTCATGCTAAAGGTCCAATCCGTTTTATCCATCTGGCTTCTATTCATTTCTGTTTCTGTAATAGGAGTAATCTCGGGTGTGTAGGTTATTGGCCTTCAGCACCCAAAGCCTGGAGAAGGGGCTGCCTTCTAAGTATCCAGGCCTACTGATTTTCTATCAGGGTTTCTTCCCTTAGCCTTTGAAGTTCCCACTTCTGTCCACAAGGCAGTGGTGGTCCTGACCTCTTAACCCTGGTCAGCTGGGCTGCCTCTTCCGCCAGCTCCGCCGTACCAAAGACCATCTTCTCCGCCCTCGTTGTCTTTGAGGACTTGAGGGTTCTGGGTTGCTTTTTAGTGTGGATTTTCACCCTTGGCCTGTCCGGCAAGGGAGGCCCTACCAGTAGCTATGCTACCACCGGCATAGCCCAAAGGATCATGCAAGCACTCCCACCACGTCAAGGTCATGCAACCCCTAGGGAGTGATTGGAGCACTATATTCAATCAATATACGGTCAAGTCTTAGGAATATTAGTTACAAATTTGGCTTCTTCTTCTTCTTCTTCTTCTCCCAGAACTGTTTCATTCTGTCTGACCTGGCGGCCCGTTCTTCGTCCGTTATGGTGTATTGTTTGCGTGTAGAAGTTTTTGGACTAGGTCTCACGTCTTTGTTTCTCAGGATCCTCTTCTCTTCCCGGTGTTCAATTTGTTGCATTGTCAAGCCTAATTCATCTAGATCAGGGCCATCCACACAGCGCTCCGGCCGCACTCTAAGCCAGTGCTCCGAGAGCTTTGGTGGGTGGTAGTTTCGGTCATGGTGGGAAGAGCATGGCTGGCTAAGCGAGCGGTCTGCCCGTCACGCCGAAGTGAGCAGCCGATCCATCAGTCGGTAGTCTAGTCCAATGCGCTTTGTTGACAGCGTGTAAGTAAATCAGTTTTGCAGTGGTCATGACTGAACATCATACAAAAAAAGGAGTGGTGAAGCAGCAGCTTTCCGCAAGAAGAATACCCCCTTTTGTATAAATATGCATGTTAAGTTCTGTCAATGTTTGGCTCAACTTACATTTGTGGGCGTTTCTTTGTGGTTCTTAAGCTTACCAAACGTAAGCATCGTGCGACGATGAGAGATAGAAACTAGCGCAATTGTTTACGGATAGCTGTGTCCAGAAATATTGTACCCAAATTGGAGAAGATTGTTTCCTCCAAAACTAAAAGCTCGTAAAACTGACGAAGAAAAAGTCACTCCAGGTCTGTATTATTTGTTCATATTGGTAAAATGTTGCTGAATTTTTCTCTCTAATATGTTCGAATTTTAGTTTGGAATAGATCACAATATTCTCTACTTAACACTTGCGTTCATTTCCTGCACATTCCATATATCGGAGTGCCATTCGATTTGTATATGCGGTATATTTTTTATGGCAAAACGACCCTATCAGTATGATGTCAACAATCCCACAAAAGGCGTCGGTCGCACGACTGTACGTATGTATCCAGTCAGCGCGGACCGATCATCACCCGTCTGTCTCATGCCTCCTCGCTGCCACAGTGTAGTGGTGGTAGGGGGAGGAGCGCTAGTCTGACTGCCCAGTGCTCCCCGAGCGTGGCTGCGCTCTCAGAGCACAAGGACTGGATGGCCCTGATCTAGATCATCTAGGACTTCTTTGAACCAATGATTTTTGGTTTTACTTTTCCAAAAGTATTGGAATAGCTGTCTGAGTATCCTGGTCCCTGGTAATCGTGATATGTGACAGAAAATTACTTTTTCTTTATTATAATTTGGAGCTTGGATTTTGACAAATGCTATCGAAGTAGCTTTTAAATGTTGTACGAGTTGAAATAGGTTCCTTTATATCATGAGACTTTCTTTCATAAGTCTTAGCTGAAGACGAGCTATGAACCCATGGCCTTGTAACACTAGTTGCGAGTAAGTCAATCATCTATTCCACAGTAGTATGTTATATTATATTACCAGACAGGTAGAAGTGTGGTTTAGTTGCCACCAGTGTTAGCAGTAGTGAGATTGCTTCTAGCCTGTTGGCAGGGATATAAGATATGCAATCCCTTAATCCAATGGCACAAGAACATACATGGCCTCAAGTAAACAACTGTTTAGGTCACCTCAGGTGTTGACAAAACTTACATTATTACACTGTAGTATTAGCATATCAAGAAAGGAGCACACAGCAAACCAAAGGCCTCGCCAATACTACATATTAATTTGAAACTATTTTGCCTTTCAGCATCCAGTCTAGCCTACAAGCCTCTGTTTGCGGACATGTCAACTCCGAGATCCCCTATTAGCAGTTAACACTGTGACATCCTCTGCTTCTACACCATTCAACACTGAATCGAACCATCACCTACTTTTTGCATTTCTTCCCTATAGACCTAACCTGTTTTTGAAATGCTGATTTTCATGCATTTTCCCTACATTTCAGCATAAGCCAGACTACTTACCTGGTTTCCACCTAATTGAATCCCGCCCAGTCAGTTTATGCCCCTCAGCAAATGGTCCATAATAAACAGTAGAGGTGAGAGGTTACAGTCTTGCCTCACTACTGAAATAACTTCAAATCAATAACTCATCCTACCATCAACTCTCACTGCATCCTGATTATCAATATAAATACTTTTGATTGCCTGTAGCAGCCCTCCCTCAATACCATAATCCCTCAGGATGCTCAGCATCTTCTCCTTGGGTACTCTATAGAACACCTTCTCTAGATCTACAAAACACAAACGTCTATTCCTCTCATAGCATTTCTCAATAACTTGGCACATATTAAAAAATTGATCTTGACATCCTCGTTGTGGTCTAAAGCCACACTGGTTTTCATCCATCTTACTCTCGACCAATTATCACTTTCTCCTTTCTACAATACCTATGTACACTTTGCTCAGGACACTTATCAAAGAAATGCCTCTATAATGGTTGCAATCTTTCCTGTTACCTTGTTTTAAATTGGGTCGATTTCTGATTTTGTCCAGTCAGAAGGTACCTGTCCTAATTCCCATGCCAATTCTATTATCCTATGCAATCATTTCATCCCTGCTTTCCCACTATACTTTGCCATTTCTGGCTGAATTTTGCTGATCCCTGCTGCTTTGTGACCACCCTCTCTAATTCCTCAACCGTGAATCCTGTTCTTATTCTCCTCCTGCATAATCTCAAAATCTGCCACATTTACATTTAGCAAATTTTCAAAGTACTGTTGCCCTCCTCCCAATGCTACCTTAGTATTTACAAAGTGTTCCCCTGAATTATCCAGACACTTTTCACTTCTCTTTTCCTTCCATTTCTAAGATTCTTTATAACACTCCAAAAAAGCTTTCCTGCCGCTTGGCCTAGCATTTCCCCCCTTATTTCCTTTTAGCTGTACTATTATTTGTTTGGTCTGTTTCTTTCTATTACATAAAGCTGTCTGCTGGATTCCTAGTTTGGAGCCGTTTTTTAAAGCATTCTTTGACATTTACAAGCCGAATTCACTATGCCATTTCACGAGGATGTGTGCTTTTTTTCTGTCTTGACCCAGTTTTCCCCAAGACATCCTTGTTCTCTGACCTCTCCTTTTCATTGTGTTGTAATTCTTCACCCTCTACTCTTTGGAATATTTCATCAATCATATCAATATATTTCTGCCAAGTTCCTTATCGCGAAGATTTCCAACTATAATCCATCTGCACTTGCTTATTTCACACCATATCAGTTTGTGGTCTGTTTCAGTAAAAAAATACCCTGCAACTCCTTAACAATTTCCTAAATTGAAAGTCAGTCGTCATGACGTCAAGAGACTGGAGTAGGGCAAACTATGAGTTGCGACACATGCTCACCAGGCTCTATGGTTTTCATTACAATGTTGAAAGAAGACTTACCAAAATCCTGCCGAGGACTGCGAATGTGAAAGGTGCAATGAAAAATGTGAAAGATATCACGTCATGAAGTGTCATAAACAAGCAGAATCCCTAACAGTGTTTTGCACAGAAGACTGAGAACTTTGTATTGAAAAGCAGTAGTGCTGAAGATTTCATTTACGACTTTGTACTAACTGATTATGTATATTTTTGCCATTGGCTGCTCTCATTACATTATAAATTGAAAGCGAGTAATGATATAGTGTATTATCGACTTGGTATCTGTGAATCTCCTTGTGCTTTGTGTATGAGTTCGCAACAGCTATCCCCATGTTAGCACATAAGTCTAGTAAATATTCTCCATTGGTGTTCGCTTCTCTATCATCACCCCACTTACCCATTACCTGCTCATACCTATTTTCTATTCTAGAATTGAAATCTCCCATCAGTACTACACCATCTTTATTGTTAAACTCTCACTACCATATCACTCAGAGCCCCATGAAATCTGACTACTTCGTCATATTCAGCCCCTTGATATGGAGCGTACACTGAAACAATCCTGTAATTTCCAAATCTATCCACATTAATTGTTCATTTATATACCTTACAAAGACTATGTTACGCTCTAAGTTTCTCTCGACATACAACCCTACTCCCCACTTTGCCCTGTCTCGTTTTACACCTGACAGGTACACCTTGTAATCTCCCACTTCCTCCTCTCTAGCTCTCTTTATCTGAACTTTACTAATCCCTAGAATATCCAATCCCTTCCCAATTGCTGACTCAGCTAGCTTTACTTTCTTCCTTCCATAAGCCCCATCGATATTAATAGCACCTCATCGAATACCCAATCTATTGCTCGTTCGTTTCCAAGGAGTCCCTGATCTGTCAGATGGGAGTGGGACTTCATCACTCCGTTAGGTCCGAGGCATGCTCAAGACATTTTTAGCAGGTTTAAGAAGTACACGTGAAGCAGGTTGCTAGCCTTACTTACACAGGGCCCCACGAGTTTCACCTCAGGGAATAAACAAGGGAGTTGGGTAGTCTAGCCGCCTAAGCAGAAGGAGGGCCATGACTCAGAATATGTCCAAGATGCCCACTCATTCCATAGTAACTGGTAACCAGACTGTCAGGAGCCCTTACTAGGCTACTCAGCTGTTGCGTATGGTTCACGAACTAAGACGTGACTACACCGTGAACCACTGTTGAATGAAATATGATACTGGAAGGAATCAGGATGTGCATAAGGAATTATGAAGGAATGATATTGGGACAAAAATAAGTGCATATGCTGTATTACACATAGTTTATATTCTTCTTTTCTATTTTTTAAAGAAATAAAATCCACATAACATTTTCATAAAAAGAGCAATATTGAATTTCATGAAGTCATTTTCCCAGTAGAGAACTGTCATTGAATGGTAGAGCCACGTGCATTGCAAACCTGCAAGAGAAAAATATTAAGTTAACATACCACTCTTAATAATGTTGTTCATTCATTAAGGGGCCTTGCGACATTGGGATCATCTAACCCCATGTAGTTGGTGTGTAATCTGTCTGACAACCTGTGTCATTGTGATGGCTGTAAGTGTATTTGTATTGGAGGCTAGGGTTTGGAAGGAGTTGGCCATGGCCTTAATTTAGGAACCACACCAGCATTTGCCTGGGGTAGCGGTGGGAAGAAGTTTTTAGGTTGGCTAAGATGGAAACTGAACCCATCTCTTCTCAGTTCTGCATCAAGAGATTGAGTGCATCTAGTCTCAACCCTCAGACCATATTATATGTCTTGGCATGGCCAAGTCATCTGCATCTACACGTACACAGAAGGCAGAAGATGAATTATTTTTAATAATAATACATTCTTCATTGCTCTGGAGGAGTGTAATAGGCCTTACCAGCCACCTCAATGCACCTGAAGCCTTGATTTTAGGAACTCATATTGAATGCCACGAAGTAAAAATATGACTTTTCATTTTCCACTCACAAAGAAAGAAAATTTCAACAAGAATATTTTCCACCCAAGAAAGGGCAAGACGATCAATACGCATGAAGAAGTACTGGGATGACTGCAAGGCTTGTACAGTTCCTACAAGTCGACGAACGAATGGTTGGTTCAAGTGATCCTATGTGGTCTCAAAAGGCGAGAAGTAGAAGAAGAAGAAGAATGCCATTAACTTACATTAGAACAAATAGGCCTACAACATAATTTAATGCAAGCACAATATGTGGAAAGGTCCTTGTGCACCCTGTCTTGCTGTGATATTAGACAGACCACCTTAAAATTATACCAAGGGCATGGTGATGCAGTGATCAAGCCGTTTGCCTCTTACCAATGCGGACCGGGTTCGATTCCCGGTCAATGCATGTGAGATTTTCAAAAACAGAAGTACAAGTTTGATGGGGTCAGATTGAGAATTAATGTTCACAAAAATTCATGTCTCATCCCCTTGCAGTCAACATACAGCTTGATCAAGAGTAACAGGGCTGCTAATATTCACTTCGGCTCTCTGTCAACTGTTATGAGAAGAGGAGCGGTAATATTTTGTAATGCATATTGTGTTCATTTCTATTTGTGTTTGATTGGTTTGTTGTTATATTGATTGAATATGAGGAATGAATAGTTGATTGATTTTTCGATTGAATGTACGAGCGAGCGAAGTAATGTAATCTTTTGTTTTTCGATCCTAAATGTCACTTCCGTATATATAATTTTTCCCGTTTCTGGAACTTTTTCTTTCTAGCTTTTCATTTACTGTATATTTTTCCCATTTTGTACACATTTTCTGTGTCTCCAGGTTTCTGTTTAATGTAGATAGTTTTTAATTTTCTGTAAATAATGTTAATGTTTCTTGAACATTTGGGACTGTATGAATGACTGAAAGCTAGAGGTAATTTTCTTACAGGATGTTTGAGTATGTTTGTAAGGTTGATGTTGTTCATAGATAATAGTATTGTTACGGCTGTGAGTTTGTGTCATCGCTCGCCGCATGAGTCACAACTGCCCCGGGGCTGGGCTGTGGCCTGCCTCCTGTATTGCGTGCGCCTTATGCAACAGGGCTACTAGGACAAAGGGATAGTCCAGAATATTCGTGACTGGACCAGCGATGGAAACCTCGAGAAGCCGTGAACCCTGGATGGATCTAGAAGCATTTATTGAGTCACCGGCCTGCTATATAAGTGCGACCTGTCAAGCAGTGGTTGTTGTTGTGTTTTACGAGCTAGTGTGAGCGATTATCCTGAGCGACAGAAGTGTGGTGACTTGCGAAACCCCTAGTGGAGCGGGGAAGTGAGACTCCTACAGAGGAACTGTGTCTTGAGCGAGTGTGTTTATTTCCAGTGCGACAGAAGTGATTGTGCTGCATTGTGTAACTGTGTAGTATGGTGACAGGCTGGGTGCAACTATTTCCAGCTAGCGTACGGACTCATTAGCGAAGAGGATTAACTGTGGTCTGTTGACAAGTGAAAGGGGAAGTGTTCTCGCCGTAAGGAAACTGGAGTAAGGTAATAATTGCTTGTATTTACTGAAGAGTGCTGTATCCTTCTGGCCGCAATAAAGTTAATTATTTCTTTAAAGCAGTAATTGGTGTTGTGCTTCCTACCCACCGTAATCCAGTTAACAAAAGTGCCACTAGGGGGGTGGCACGCAACAGTATCAAGGACCGTAAACATTTCCATATCACTTCAAAATTTCCATTGGAGCAAGAAGATAAATACAGTACATATTCCAACCACTCTGCAAACAGCCTTTATTCATCTCATAGACCATATCAAGATGTTTTTAAAGATAAATATTTTAGACTAATTTACAGGAATATACAAAGCCTCCGTGGCTTAGGTGGCAGCACGCCGGCCTCTCACCGCTGGGTGCGTGGTTCAAGTCCCGGTCACTCCATGTGAGATCTGTGCTGGACAAAACGGAGGCAGACAGGTTTTTCTCCGGGTACTCCGGTTTTCCCTGTCAACATTTCATTCCAGCAACACTCTCCACTATCATTTCATTTCATCTGTCATTCATTTAATCATTGCCCCAGAGGAGTGCGTCAGGCCTCGGCAGCCGGCACAGTTCATATCCTCGCCGCTAAATGGGGGCTTCATTCATTCCATTCCTGACCCGGTCGGAGACTGGAAGCAGGCTGTGGATTTTTTACAGGAATATACAAATACCAACTATTTAGAAATATGTAATTTTCACAAAATTACTTTTATATTATACTGGCTATACCCGGCATGCGTTGCGATGCCAATCAAAGACAGATAGAAAGACTGGAGGATAATAATGTTATTGGTTTTACGTCTCTTTTAACTACTGTGGCTTTTAGAGACGCCGGGGTGACGGAATTTTGGCCCGAAGTCTTTAACGTGCCAGTAAATCTACAGACATGGCCCCCTCGCATTTGCGCACCCTCAAATGTCAACTGGCTGCACCAGGATTTGATTCTGCAACTTTGGTCACAGCAGGAGAGAACATTACCGCTGAGCCACGCAGCCAGCCCAAGAAAGAATAAGAATAAGTGTTTGAATTGTAATTTCGTTTACTGAAGTGCCGTTGGATAACAATATTCTTTGTGTTTCTGTCTGGTGCGTATATAAATAAATCCAAAGGTTTTCCGACGCATGAGCACGCCACACCCAGCTGACCATGTGAGCATTTGTTGAAACTACTCGTGTGCCATCTAATGTAAAATAGATTTACTTATTCAGAAAAATTGGTGGGAGTGTGCACAACAACTCACCAAAGTTTCATCGCAATTGGCGGAATTGTATATGAACGCTTACAGGACTCTCTTGAAACGATTCGCTGGCCGACAATCATTTGTTGAAACTACTCGTATGCTACCTACTACCAAATGGTTTTTCTAATTCAGAAACCTTTGCGGCAGTATGCACACAGGTGCAGTGGCTCCGTATTTTTTAAACAACACAGGAGGATGCCATAAGTCGTACGTAACGTGCAGATGTTACTGTCACAGTTTTGGCCTCCTCTTCAGAATGGTAAGGGCCTACAATACTAAAATCAAGGACAGCGCATCCAACAGTCACACGTTCGCTGTGGAGATTCTGTCTAGGATTGGTTGCGGACCAGTACCGAAAATGTTGTTTACTAACGTAGCCCGACAAATGAAAGTGAGCTTCATCACTTTCCAGTAGCCTGGAGTCAGCTGCCACAGCTTCCAGGATAGTCTCACAACACGCTCTGCGGTTGGCCCAATCACATTCACTGAGTTCCTGCACACCTACCATTTTATACGGAACTTCATACCGGTGTGTAAAAGTCTCCGTACGGTGCGATCTGAGAGTAAGGAATTCCTCCCTGCACGGATGTTTTCCGACGCCACGAGGCCTACCACATGGATTCGATCTAACACTTGAACCAGTTCCTTTCAAACACGCCATGCTAGCAACTGATGAGACGAGGCGATGCACGTGTTCTCCAAGGCCACACGCACATCGACAATAATACCTGCTTAAGCGCTGTGGCCAATACAGGTGCTAGATATCATAAATGGCAAACATTCCTCTTTTAAACTGCGCAATACATTTGTAAATTTCGTGTTGCGTTGCTGTATTATTTATGTTCGAAATTAGAGATTGGTTCTTAAGTTTAGGGGCTGCGACAACGCGGTCATGCAGCCCCGTGTACTTTGGGTGTGTGTAGAAACTGTCTGATAACCGGTGTTAATTGTGATGACTGTATTAGTGTGTGTTATCTGTGTTTTAAATTAAGTACTGCAACTTAGAATTTTTCAAATAATTCCTACTTTTTCCGCCAAGCGCCACCGTCAACGACTACTAGGCCAAGTTCAGAACTTGGCTACTAGACGCCACCGCAGTCGGCTCTTGGCAACGAACGTAGAAACCTAAGAGCGTTGTTTACATTCTTAACCTATCCAATTCAGCTTCACACAGGTTCAATTAGTGGAAGGTTCTTTAACATGCCATAAATCTATGACATGGGACCGCCGGCTTTACTTCCCCTGCGAAGGAAGGCATACCGAGGGATTTTTAACAATCTTAAAAAATCCGACGGCTTCGGCCGGGTTTGAACCCGCTATCTTGTGCATAGAAGCTCAGCATGCTACCGACTATGCCACCGAAGCTGCTTGAAATTAGAGAGTTATTTCTGCTGCACCCTGTACTTGAGCTCTGGCTCATTGGGACCTATGTAAATAAGTGATTAACCCTACAATCATATGTAAAATGTACGTGTATGGATAACTTAACTGCTTAGAATTCCCTCTATATCTGTCCCCACTCTGGTGATATAAATGCTTTTGTTATTAATGACAATCAGTTCTAGAGGCATAATCATGGGGCAAGGAATTGCCTAGAAATTATCCTTGAATTTAACAACATATTGGTTTCACCATGACAATAACAAAGAGGTAGGGAATTTCATGTAGATATGTCACATCACTTCAGAGGGATTATAAAAACCAGAGAAGTATAAGAGGCTGGAGAGATTACATACTGCTTTTTACGTCAAAGTAAACGACTTCTGTATTTCTTGTATTTAAGAACTTAGCATATTAAACTTCAAAGACCACAGAGAATTCAGTGTATGTAAATAGTGTTACATGCGAAGTATATATTAATTTCAACCATTTAACAAATTGGTGCCTTAGCACAAAGTTCGTAATGTACCATACGTAAATTAAATGTATTATTAGTATTAAACATGAATTCAATGATGTTAGTATTCTAGGGTTAAATAAATTTTAAAAAGACTGTCCCATTCATATAGGTTAAGTTGGGCTCTCAAGAGTACTTCACCGGACTATTCTAATAATAATCTAGCTAAAAGCTATATTGAATAATTAAGAATACTGCAACGGAATGAAACAATAAAACTCATGAGTATCTAAATCTTCTAATAAACACAAGCACACATGACCATAAGCACAACATGTTCTTCTGCCATATGACATGTCGAACAGAAAAAGCGACGGGAATCAACAAGTTACTAGTTGAGAATTTATCACCATGGACGTTTACAACAGAAACAGAAATCAGTTGGTGACATTGGTATTTTCCTCTCTCTCAGCTCTCAACAGTAGAAGGATAATAAGAAGACAAATCTAGTGTTAGTGATATCAGTACATCGCATCCCAGCTGTCCGGGTAAAGACGAGCAGCTAAGCCACTGCGCCATCACGCTCCCCACTGGTTAATTATGTATACACACATTAATCAATAATTATCTAATAATAATAATAATAATAATGATTCACAAGAAGTGAATAATGCACAAATATTCGCAGTAATGGCAGACACTACTCCTGATGTATCTCATGACGATTATTGTACGTTATATTGATGATACAGGTAGAGTTTTGGAACGAGTCATCGACATGATTGCAGTAACTGACAAAACAGGAGCTGGCCTAGCATCTAACATATTGCAATGTTTGCATGAACATGAAATATTGACAGATAATTTAATTTTCCAATCCTACGATTGAAATGCGAGTTCTATGTCCGGAGAAAAGCAAGGAGTTCAAAAGAAACTGTTTGAATATACCTTGTCAGGCTCATCGCCTAAGCACTTCTGTGGAACATACCTATAGGCTAATGCCAGAATCATCGTTACCAATATGTTTGATACCCTACACTCATTGTATACATTTTTCTCTAGTTGCACCAACGATTTTCCTGTTTGAAAGAAGAAATTTCAATGATAGAAACTTCGTTACAGCTGGCCAACTTATCAAAAACTCGATGGACCGCCCAAACGCAAGCATTAAAAGCCGTTTGGACTTCTATGAAGGTATTAAGGAAGTGCAGGAAAAAATTTTGGACGGTGATTCGAATTTTGATAATAAGACGAAATCACAAGCACTGAGCTTAAAGAAGTGTATGCTCAGTTTTGATTTCATTGTATTCCTGATGTTCATGAGAAATGTTATGTAGGTACTGCGCCAGAATTTATTGAAAGTCATTACTCAAGAACTGATCTGGAGATGAACCAAGACCCCAGAAAATAAATGAGTGGATAAAAAAAATTATTTATTAAAAATTCGAGAAATATGGAAAAAACTGTATGGAAATGAGTGAAATACTATAGATCTTATGCATTTATAAAAGGCAAGGAAGTAGGAATGATTTAAAGATGAACATGTACTCCTTTATATGAATGTGGGAGGTCCATATTACGAGAAATATCACGCCACTCGAAGCGAGAGTTACGTCATGAGAGAGGGGAAGAGACGAAGGTCGAACTGCGGACTGGAGGTGGTAGGAGTTACGTCACCACGAGAGGAGAGGCAGAGAGACTGGAACTTGAGGAATGCGGAGAACAGGACGAGAGATGTCTTTCCAATTTGAGATTTGAACGAGACAAGACCTCGAGCAGAAACGAGTATTCTTTTTAATAGTGCTACGGTTCATAAAGGTTGGAAGCAAGGAAGAGTGCAATTCCAGAACTTACAGTAACATAGGAGCAAGCTACAATCCATAAAGCAGAACGGAACAGTACAACTATATATTGCAGTGCTTATGCAAAGTTGTTCCACATAGCTTGAAATATTTCTACGTGTAAAAGCTTATTTGAACATTGTATTGAAAATGCAAGTTAAAAATCAGCAACGGGGAGGTCTTAATTATATTGTCAGAAATACGAATATTACCAAGTGCTAAGCAAAAAGCATAGGGGAGTGAAGATTACAAGGATGTCAGTTGAATTCCAGATTCACTAACATGAAAGGCGCTACAAATATCCACGCAAAGCGCAACATCACCGAGCAAAACTTATACTTTTCTACGAGAGTTTTAACACATCTTGAAATACGAAAACGCTTGCATAAACGACAATATTACACCGTGATGTCTATTCTGAAGAAAACCGATGTCTATTCTGAAGAAAAACCCGATGTCTATTCTGAAGAAACCCAGATGTCTATTCTGAAGAGATGGAGAATCGAAGCCGGCCTACTTGCAGTGAACGAGGGACAGAGAGCTGGCGGAGCTGTTCACAGCGAGGTCATTCACCACGAGTCCAGCTGGTTCTGTCACAAACCGGTCTTCATAGCTATGGGCAATGCTATGAAACACGACAAGTTTGGTTTGGGAGCAGAGATGCAGGTATTTTCAACAGTCCAGAAGCCAACACCAGGTAGTGAAGAAATTGTCTTTTATCATGTAGAATTGTAGTTATGTTCTGTGATTATCCAATTGACCAACCGCATATTTTTCAACCGCATATTTTTCAACAGCAATTTTTAACGGTATTTTCTACAGTATTTTTAACTGCATTATTTAGAACGTATAATTTTGTCAAAGTAATTAAATTTGTGTAGATCTTGTTATAGTGATTTTTCGTATTTTTTTACGGAGTTATTTTGCCTTGTTCTTGAAAATTTCAGTCACTTGGACGAAATTTCGGCATGATGATGCTATATTAAAACTAAGGTTATATTAAAGTAAAATCGTGTAATATTTTTCATATTTGCGTTAGATTTAATTTAATTAAATCTGTTTTATCGCAGCGATGGAATATAAATGAATTGCTCAGAGGAACTTAAAATGAATTATTGAAAGGAATATAAATGAATTGCTCAGAGGAACTTAAAATGAATTATTGAATGGAATATAAATGAATTGTTCAGAAGAACTTAAAACAAATTGTTTAGAGGAAAGCAAATTATTTAAAAGAATATAAATAAATTGTTTAAGGGAATATAAAGCTAATTATTTAAAAGAATGTAGAGTGAACTATTTAAAAGGAATAGAACGTTGAACGAAGTAAAGAAGGAGTAAGATTGTAATTGAAGTAATAAAATGAAGTTTATTGGAGCAAATTTAAGTACAGCATATTTAAGAAGTAACGTCACGAAGTGTAAAGAATATTTCGACAACTCATGATGTTGATTCGAGTGTCAGAAATGTATTATGAACGAAAGTATTACGAAAAGCTTATACACATATGTCTTATGAGATTTAGAGCGTTAAAAAGCATAAATGAATTTGTTAAACAAATATATTCATGGAAAGAAGTCAAACTTATATCTTTTGTTAAGAATATGAATATTTACTGATATTTCTTGAAAAGTTGTAATAAAATGTAAAGCTGAATTTAAACACGTGAAAAAGGAAGTTAACAAA
The DNA here is from genome assembly GCA_946902985.2 of Meconema thalassinum. NCBI lineage: Eukaryota > Metazoa > Arthropoda > Insecta > Orthoptera > Tettigoniidae > Meconema > Meconema thalassinum. The sequence goes on along the minus strand of OX336388.2, from coordinate 50,045,751 downwards.
GTTAAATCACAGAGTGATCAGAAAGTGAAAGTACAACGATTTATTGCAGAAATGGAATTATGAGCACGAGGCGAAGTTATATCAGTATAGAGGAGAAATGTTAAAGTAAAGGAAGTATATGTATTGAAGTGGAAGTTTATAGTTGAATTACCGTGCAAATTAAGGAGATATGAACATAAAGGAGTTACGTAATTTTACGAAGGGAGGCTGAGGAGTCTCTAAGTTTTTCTAGTATTGATTGCAATAATTGTGAAGTTATGTGAGTGTATTAAAGGAAGATTCTGTACAGGGTGTTTAAGAGAGAAAGTAATTGTTGTATAATTATGAAAGAGGAGTGTGGAAACGAAGGTTAATGCCGTGCACTTCTAATATTCACGTTTATCAGAAGATTGTTAACTCAGTAAAGAATTTCAGAATCTTATTTCAGTATTTCATGATATATAGACAAAAGTAAAAAGGAACAGTGCTTAGCTTCAATGTTTGTCACTTATGTTCAATTGATTGTGACGAGTATTTATTACTTTCAACACGATAGTTGCGGTGTATGTTTGGATATTTGATGTTTAAGAAAATTGAGTAGATGAAAGACTTATTGGAGGAAGAAAATTTAATCTTCGACATTATGAAGTGTAAAATTTGAGAGATTCTTAAAGAATGTATATATGCACATAGTTCATGAATAATTTTGATTAGATATGGAACTACGGTTCATAGTTGAAGCGGACATGTATAAAATAGGGCAATACTTAGTATCACGCCGTTTCACTTTTTCTAACTATATAAAATGCCACGTGCAAATTTATTTTTACAGTTATTTTGTTGAAGTGTCAGGGAGACACAATATTAAGGAAGGAAGCCAGTTTTTATACTTGTTTTAATAGCTTAATAAACGGCTGGCGCTTTTTAGCGACTTAGTCAACTTTTATCTAAACTGATACCGTTTTCATTGTCGTCATCGTCGAAAATAGTACTACGAGGTATAGATACAGGCGCTCACTATAGATTAAACCTTATCACCCCTCGAGATTGGAGTTTCTCGATTTGCTCTAAATGTAAATGATAGTAGAAATTTGTACCTTGTCTAGCAGTACTATTTTCTTTACGAATAATATTTAACCTGTATGTTCCTGGAATTCCCAATTTTACTTAGTAGGCATGGTAAGTTTGTGAGCTGGGTAACTTACATGTTTGCAATCCTTTTTCGAGCTTTGGATATAAGTACTGATGGGTTTCTTCGGGCGCATATAGATAGTGTAATATTTAAATGGCGTGCCCATCCGTGGGGCCTTCGAAAGAGCCTTCGAAAGGGCATTCGAAAGGGTATTCGAAATGCATTCGAAAGAGCACTCGAGAGAAGAAGCTTGGAAGTACTCGAGAGTGAGGCCATATTAGTTTTGAAAAGAAAAATGCCGATCCCAAATTTAATGATTGTTGAGATGAACACAACATCAGCAGATTAGTGGGGTACACTACAGTTGTGAGGCATAATTTTTAAAACCAGCTAACGACATTTGTCATGTAATAGTAAATTTAAAAGTAAAGTCATGTTGTTAAACATAGGCTAAGTGAGATGATAGAATGAAGCGATGTCAGTTCGGTAAAATGGGACGATGAGATATACGAGATAACTCGCGATTAAAATAGATGTAAGTAGGATTAAGATGTTCTATATATTCCATCACTGGTATAAAATGCATGCGTTGGTCAATCTGGATATTCACTGGTAATTTTTATAGTAGACACTTCCCTAATTCTCAAGAAAAGAAGAATATGTCAACGAATGATATGACGTTCATTCGAACGATGCTTGAAACCATGAAGGAAGGTCAAAGTACATTGACCAAATACCTTGAAGCCCTCCACCAATTGACACACAACAACATTAAACAGTTGAAAACCGAGATTCAAAAATCAGTAGCTACTGTAAAATCAGAAGTCAAGGCAGAGTTATCAGTTGCTCAAACACTTACTATGGCTAGTATAACATTAGCACAGGAAGAAGCTAGGAAAAATCAGGAAAAGTCACAGGAAGAAGTTAAGTTAGCTCTAGAGAAGGCCAGAAAGGAAGATAGACTAGCTAGAGAGAAGGAAAGAGAAGAAGCCAAGTTAGCTTTTGAAGAGGCAAATAGGATAAGAGCAGAGATAAGATTAGCTCAGGAAAAAGCTCGCGAGGAGGACAGGTTAAGTCAGGAGCAGGCTAGATTAGAGGATAGGAAAAATCAGGAAAAAGCTCAGAGAATTTTAGTAAAGGCAAGTAATGCACAGGAAGAATTAAAAGCTTCATTTGATCAAGTCAAACAGGACATAAATTTTACGAAGAAAGAAGTAGGAAATTTAAGATCCGACATGGCAGGAAAAGTGATAGAAGTCCAATTAGCTAACAGTAATCACATGATAGAACTAGAACAGAAATTACAGGCTAGTATTAGCTAAATTAAAGAAGAAAATAACACTCATCATGTACACATTTCAGGGGCCCAGAACAAACTCAAGGAGCAACTTGACAATCTAAATGGCACTGTTGGTGAATTACAGGTGAAGTTGGAAGGTCAAAGTAAACTGATTGAAGAGGGTATAAATGTAGATATAAATGCTTCCATTGTAAAGGCAGTTACGGACATGAAGGAGGAGGTCGTAACAGTCACAACTCAAATCATATCAGAAATACACTATAAATTAGCAAATGACATTAAAGCTATAGAGTTATGTTCCAATATTAATGTTAGCAAGGTACGGGAAGATCTATCTAAGCGGATAGATACATTACAAAATAATAACGTAGCCACGCTGACAGAGATTGTTAATAAAACAGATTTAACTAACTCAAACGAATTTGACAAAATTAAATGTACGGTCGATGAGATAAGCATAGAACTAGCGAAAATTCGATCAAAGCAGGACAAAGATACCAGCGAGATAGAACAGCAATTAAGGTCACTTACGATAGGAGATGCTACATTTTCATCTACGTTGAGAACTGAAGTCAGGGAGGACATCAGACAGGACTTGACGAGATTTTTCCAAGCAAGAGATGAAAAATTGAAAGAAGAAATAAGGAAATTAGAGGCTAGGACAGATAGGATAGAAGAGGATAAGGAAAGCGAGGTTAGTCAACAGCAAATTCCGAAGTCCAATTTTAACTTCAGTCGAGAGCCATTTCAAACTGAAATAGGGGAATTTGGAGGAGATTTTGAACCTTACCAAAATAGGTCAAATGCCAATGTCATCGTAATCAAGAATAATAATGAGAAACCGAACAAATTCAGCGGAGTAGGCAATATTACTGCAGTAGAATTTCTGAGAGACATGAGGTCGTATTTAGAAGACAATAGGATACCTCGTGAAAGACATATGAGGGTCGTGGAAAAATACTTGGATTCAGAAGCGTTAGTATGGCACAGAGCTTTCAGATACACGTATCAAACATTTGAAGAATTCGCTATAGCTCTGCAGAAACGATTTTGGAGCAAGGAACTTCAACAAGATATACGAGCAGAAATTTATTCTAAGAAGTATGCATATTCTAGTCCAACGAAATACGCAAGTTTCTTCACGAAACAATTAGCACGCTTGCAGTATTTTCAACCCCCTTTGGCGGAAGAAGACTTGGTTCACGCTATTTCATGCCAGCTACCAACGGAAGTTAGGAGGCACCTCATTTCGGCAAACGTGAAAACTCTAGAAGCAATGGCAGAAATTTTGAGAAGACTGGATCACACGTCTAATGTGTCCGCCAACTCAACTGGAAATCAAAACCAGAGAGGTAGAAACCAGGAACCGAGAGAAATTCACACCATACACATCGATCAAATGCAGCAAACAGAGGAGAACAAAAATGGAGTAGGTCCAACGAGATCCAGGATATGTGGACAGAATCGATTTCGACCCGATTATCAAAGACCTAGAGAAGGAAGACCATATGAAAATCAAAGATGGAGGAATAACTATTACACCAGGAACAATGATTATCGTAGAGAGGGATATTATAGTCGAAATAACCCTACGAATAATTATGGATATCGGAGATATCAGAACTGGAGAAACACGAATAATTATTCAAGACAGCAACAACAGCAAAGTCAACAAAATCAAGGTTGGAGGAATAATAACAATGTAAGAAGGTATTATGATGACAGGGAAAGAGAAAGTCAGGAATACCTAAGGAATCTCAGAGAAAGGAACGCGAGAGACCAAAATCAGGGACAACAGAACCTGAATCAAGAACCTCAACCTGGAACAAGCAGAGATAGAAGGAATGAAGACCCAGGAGGGGCACAAAAAAAACGTCAAATTCCAAAAAGTAAAGGGAGAAGAAAACAGCACCGTAACCAGACATGAAATCCAGATTAATGAGTTGTATGAAGCCACGAATGAAGATCTCCTGTATGAGAGAGATGTGAGAGTTAATGTTATCCAGACAGATGCAGAAGATCAAGAAACGCTGGATAAGTTGAGAAGAATTCCTTTTTTTTCAAAAGAAGCATGCACCATTCAGAAACATTTATCGATCTTTGTCAGGGAGAATGACAAGGAGGCACGCCTCATACTTAGAAACGAGAAGGAAAGCTAGACACTATATTCTCGTGGGAGAAACTGTATGTAAATACATTGATGCCAGACATACGAAAGTACGAGTTGCTATTCCACCAGAACTTATTGTGCCACTAATTTGGTTATTACACAAAAGTATAGGCCACGGAGGAGTTGACAAAGCATACTATACCATGTTAGAAAAGTTCTACTGGATTAATATGAGAGAATCCATAACCATAGTGATCAGATCTTGTGAATTGTGTCAGAAGAATAAATATAATTCTGAATTATTGAAGGAGAGACCTAAAGCGATTATTCCGACGAAACCATTGGAATTGTTTAGTCAGGATATTTTTGGACCTGCACCTAAAGGAGACAGAGGAAACCAGTATGTGTTAGTTACAATGGATGTATTCTCCAAAATTGTAATGCTCAATCCCATGCAGAAAGCAACAACGAGGAATGTTTTATATCACCTGGAGAGGAACATTATTCCAAAGTTAGGAAAACCAGAGAGACTATTAACAGACCATGGAACGCAATTCACTTCTGCAGAATTTCAGGGAGCGATGGATAGGTTGGATATTGTTCACCTATTTTCATCAGTTCGAAGCCCAGAGACAAATCCTATTGAAAGAACAATGCTGGAATTTTCAAAGTACATTCGCTTGTATAGTGCAGATAATCATGCGAATTGGGTAAAGATTGTACCACTAGTGGAATTTTGCATCAATAATACGAGACATGAGAGCACCAACTATATTCCAGTCATGTTGCATTTTGAAGAGAAACCCGTACGACCATGGAACGGAATCTTCAATATTCCGGAAGATAACGAACCACCGATGGACCAGAGAATCGAAGAAGCGAGGATCCAGTTGAATAAAGCGGCTGAGAAGAGATTAAAACGTTTAGAAGGGAAGAGATTCAGTGGACCGCTACGAGAAGGTGACCTTGTATTAGTCAGGATTCCTGTGAAAGCTGACGTACTGAAGAAAGTGTATATCAAATTCAGTAACCTATTTAGAGGACCGTTTAAAGTATATACAGTACGGTAATAATTGCTATAAAATTGTAAGAGTGGAAGATAATAGATCCATAGGAAAATTCAACCATTCCAAATTGAAAAGATTTTACCCACAGATACAGTAAGATAAATAAATTCAGTCTCAAGAACAGAGAAATTTATTGGTATTAAAGAAAGTACAGGCTATACTTTACTTTTAATTAGCAACGGGGAAATGCGCCAGAATTTATTGAAGGTCATTACTCAAGAACTGATCTGGAGATGAACCAAGACCCCAGAAAATAAATGAGTGGATAATTTTTTTAAATTAAAAATTCGAGAAATATGGAAAAAATGTATGGAAATGAGTGAAATACTATAGATCTTATGCATTTATAAAAGGCAAGGAAGTAGGAATGATTTAAAGATGAACATGTACTCCATTATATGAATGTGGGAGGTCCATATTACGAGAAATACCACGTCACTCGAAGCGAGAGTTACGTCATGAGAGAGGGGAAGAGACGAAGGTCGAACTGCGGACTGGAGGTGGTAGGAGTTACGTCACCACGAGAGGAGAGGCAGAGAGACTGGAACTTGAGGACTGCGGAGAACAGGACGAGAGAGTTCTTTCCAATTTGAGATTTGAACGAGACAAGACCTCGAGCAGAAACGAGTATTCTTTTTAATAGTGCTACGGTTCATAAAGGTTGGAAGCAAGGAAGAGTGCAATTCCAGAACTTACAGTAACTTAGGAGCAAGCTACAATCCATAAAGCAGAACGGAACAGTACAACTATATATTGCAGTGCTTATGCAAAGTTGTTCCACATAGCTTGAAATATTTCTACGTGTAAAAGCTTATTTGAACATTGTATTGAAAATGCAAGTTAAAAATCAGCAACGGGGAGGTCTTAATTATATTGTCAGAAATATGAATATTACCAAGTGCTAAGCAAAAAGCATAGGGGAGTGAAGATTACAAGGATGTCAGTTGAATTCCAGATTCACTAACATGAAAGGCGCTACAAATATCCACGCAAAGCGCAACATCACCGAGCAAAACTTATACTTTTCTACGAGAGTTTTAACACATCTTGAAATACGAAAACGCTTGCATAAACGACAATATTACACCGTGATGTCTATTCTGAAGAAAACCGATGTCTATTCTGAAGAAAAACCCGATGTCTATTCTGAAGAAACCCAGATGTCTATTCTGAAGAGATGGAGAATCGAAGCCGGCCTACTTGCAGTGAACGAGGGACAGAGAGCTGGCGGAGCTGTTCACAGCGAGGTCATTCACCACGAGTCCAGCTGGTTCTGTCACAAACCGGTCTTCATAGCTATGGGCAATGCTATGAAACACGACAAGTTTGGTTTGGGAGCAGAGATGCAGGTATTTTCAACAGTCCAGAAGCCAACACCAGGTAGTGAAGAAATTGTCTTTTATCATGTAGAATTGTAGTTATGTTCTGTGATTATCCAATTGACCAACCGCATATTTTTCAACAGCAATTTTTAACGGTATTTTCTACAGTATTTTTAACTGCATTATTTAGAACGTATAATTTTGTCAAAGTAATTAAATTTGTGTAGATCTTGTTATAGGGATTTTTCGTATTTTTTTACGGAGTTATTTTGCCTTGTTCTTGAAAATTTCAGTCACTTGGACGAAATTTCGGCATGATGATGCTATATTAAAACTAAGGTTATATTAAAGTAAAATCGTGTAATATTTTTCATATTTGCGTTAGATTTAATTTAATTAAATCTGTTTTATCGCAGCGATGGAATATAAATGAATTGCTCAGAGGAACTTAAAATGAATTATTGAAAGGAATATAAATGAATTGCTCAGAGGAACTTAAAATGAATTATTGAATGGAATATAAATGAATTGTTCAGAAGAACTTAAAACAAATTGTTTAGAGGAAAGCAAATTATTTAAAAGAATATAAATAAATTGTTTAAGGGAATATAAAGCTAATTATTTAAAAGAATGTAGAGTGAACTATTTAAAAGGAATAGAACGTTGAACGAAGTAAAGAAGGAGTAAGATTGTAATTGAAGTAATAAAATGAAGTTTATTGGAGCAAATTTAAGTACAGCATATTTAAGAAGTAACGTCACGAAATGTAAAGAATATTTCGACAACTCATGATGTTGATTCGAGTGTCAGAAATTTATTATGAACGAAAGTATTACGAAAAGCTTATACACATATGTCTTATGAGATTTAGAGCGTTAAAAAGCATAAATGAATTTGTTAAACAAATATATTCATGGAAAGAAGTCAAACTTATATCTTTTGTTAAGAATATGAATATTTACTGATATTTCTTGAAAAGTTGTAATAAAATGTAAAGCTGAATTTAAACACGTGAAAAAGAAAGTTAACAAAGTTAAATCACAGAGTGATCAGAATGTGAAAGAACAACGATTTATTGCAGAAATGGAATTATGAGCACGAGGCGAAGTTATATCAGTATAGAGGAGAAATGTTTAAGTAAAGGAAGTATATGTATTGAAGTGGAAGTTTATAGTTGAATTACCGTGCAAATTAAGGAGATATGAACGTAAAGGAGTTACGTAATTTTACGAAGGAAGGCTGAGGAGTCTCTAAGTTTTTCTAGTATTGATTGCAATAATTGTGAAGTTATGTGAGTGTATTAAAGGAAGATTCTGTACAGGGTGTTTAAGAGAGAATGTAATTGTTGTATAATTATGAAAGAGGAGTGTGGAAACGAAGGTTAATGCCGTGCACTTCTAATATTCACGTTTATCAGAAGATTGTTAACTCAGTAAAGAATTTCAGAATCTTATTTCAGTATTTCATGATATATAGATAAAAGTAAAAAGGAACAGTGCTTAGCTTAAATGTTTGTCACTTATGTTCAATTGATTATGACGAGTATTTATTACTTTCAACACGATAGTTGCGGTGTATGTTTGGATATTTGATGTTTAAGAAAATTGATTAGGTGGAAGACTTATTGGAGGAAGAAAATTTAATCTTCGACATTATGAAGTGTAAAATTTGAGAGATTCTTAAAGAATGTATATATGCACATAGTTCATGAATAATTTCGATTAGATATTGAACTACGGTTCATAGTTGAAGCGGACATGTATAAAATAGGGCAATACTTAGTAACACGCCGTTTCACTTTTTCTAACTATATAAAATGCCACGTGCAAATTTATTTTTACAGTTATTTTTGTTGAAGTGTCAGGGAGACACAATATTAAGGAAGGAAGCCAGTTTTTATACTTGTTTTAATAGCTTAATAAACGGCTGGCGCTTTTTAGCGACTTAGTCAACTTTTATCTAAACTGATACCGTTTTCATTGTCGTCATCGTCGAAAATAGTACTACGAGGTATAGATACAGGCGCTCACTATAGATTAAACCTTATCACCCCTCGAGATTGGAGTTTCTCGATTTGCTCTAAATGTAAATGATAGTAGAAATTTGTACCTTGTCTAGTAGTACTATTTTCTTTACGAATAATATTTATCCTGTATGTTCCTGAAATTCCCAATTTTACTTAGTAGGCATGGTAAGTTTGTGAGCTGGGTAACTTACATGTTTGCAATCCTTTTTCGAGCTTTGCATATAAGTACTGATGGGTTTCTTCGAGCGCAGTACGAGGCTCAAGTTTTGACAGAATTTTTAGAATCTGATCTAAATATACGGTAGTTGATGCTGCTAATGTGATACAAAGTACTCTTCAATCCTTTGAATCTATGCTTTCAAATGAGAACGAAATGAACGATCTATTAGAAGCAGCAAAAATTTTCTCTTCAAAAATGAACGTGGATGATGAAAACGATTTTTGAAACATCATCGAAGACAAATTCTTCCCCAAAAATGTCGATGGAAATCCTCAAAACGCAGCTGTTTTAAATATGGATAATTCTATCGCAAATAATTCAAAGAAGTTGTGAATGTGTTGATCCAGAAGAAGCGAGATAACCTTTCTGTATTAATCGACTTGATTAAACCACTTTTTGAAATGTTCAAAACACCATTCAACCGATAATCTTGTACGGTACCATAGAACTCATTCAGAACGTTTTGAAATTAATTCCCTTCTGCCTATTTACAGATAGTTTAGCTCTGAAAGTCGAATTGGAAATTTTCTCCGACCAATGTGAAAACGCCGAAAACATGAATGATACCTTGCGAATAAGTGAAATGTTCAAAAAAGCGTTGGCTGCAGCAAATTATATTTGTCGAATTGCAATTACAGCTCCTGTATCAGCAGCTAGTAATGAACGTAGTTTTAGTAAGTTGAAATACGTAAAAGATTTCAAACGAAGAACGAAGGTTAGCGAACCTCATGGTTTTGTATTGTGAAAAAGATTTATCAAATGAAGGTATGAAACGAATAAATGCCTGAGTTTGTGAAAAAATATTTCTCGGCAAAAAGTGATTCCAAAATGACCGAGTCGGCAAATGTGCGGCATTCCACCCCCCCCCCAAAAAAAACCGCATTTTCTCCCCTGAATGTCCTGCATTGGGGAATTTCCAGTTGGTAACGCTAGTCCTAGGACTCCAACGAGACAATTATGTGAGTTTTGTTGTGAAGTGGTCGCATTGTAACACGAGAGGCAGGGATTTTTGCTAATATCTTTGAACTCTCGGTACCTTAACACTGGAATGCCCACTGTGTAGGAGTAAAGTGCGCTTCTTGGTGCGACTGGTTACGCCTGATCCTTCCTAGACAACGGAAAGTGTGTTTTTCTCTCGATATTTTGGTCTAAAGTTAAACTCTAAATAATTCTATGAACATTACATGTACCGTAATATTGTAAAACTGTAGTTCTGTCAATAAGGAACACCGTTCGGGAATATCACACTCAGGTAAAGTAATAATAGGACCTACGTGTATTCCTCATGTACTATTTAGGCCTATTATATCAACATTTGATGTAAGACGTATCCACAAACGCAGAATACTTAATTACAAATCTTTATTTGAAATTTAAATTGATCGTGAACCTAGCGTGTAAGATGTAACTTGCGCTGCAGATCAAAGTTATTAATCCGCGCAGATATCTCACTCATTAATTCTGTACTCTCGCTGCGTGAAAGTTGTTGGTTCAATCCTCGGCTCGTGTTGTGTACGGTCACAATATAATTATATGATATCTATGCCCAGTATAGTGCAATTTGTTACCTTTGATTTGACAATTCGTATCAAAGTGCCTGGGGGTTGAAAGTCTGTACATTATGCGGAGTAATGTAGACATAGTAGGCCTACTGCGCTTCAGCAATTGCACTGTCTCTCTGAATCCCCAGTCCTATTTAGACAATCTAGCACTGATAAACACACTAACACCTCCTGGGCGTTTATAATTTGTGATGATGCAGACATTTCATGTGGAAGGTTCTTACCAAAATAAGGCTATTCATTGGGCCTGCGGCTTGTAGGCCGTGGTCCAGACAGGATACCTCCCGCTCCTTTCCTTGGTAAGCAGTGCTGACCTAGAAAAGGAGCGGAACGCTTGATAATGCCGGACGCAGTTTCCGGTGAAACGTCGGGAGATATCCTGTCTGGACCATGGCCTACAAGCCCGAAAAACTTGTACTTAATTATATCCTGTACTTGTTACAGTGTACCCTGATAGTTAAAGTATATTACTTAATTATCCTGTGTTTTAGATTCCTCAACATTATGGAGGGCCAACCATCTATCAAATGTGAACCAGAAGAATTCTCTGAGATTGTAAGTTGTATTTTAGTTCCATATATTGTGTACCATTACTGATGGGCATGTCAAATCTTAGTGTACTGTAATTAATAGGAATTATGTCATATATAGTTATAGTGATGGTTATACTTCTTGTCTTGAGGGGCCAAACATCCTGGTTGTCGGCCCCCTACCAAATAGTAATCTGAATCTGTAATGTTTGCTTTTAATTTTCCTAATAATAATATTAACACCCCCGTTGTTCAGTCCATGATTTATTGGTCCTTGCATTCATTTTCTCAGCAAAATGGTGGTTGTTAATTACTGTTTTAAACTGGGGTCGATCTGATATAATTTCTTCTGTGATTCCAATTTCTTGAAGTTCATTTTCTCTTTCACTAAGCCACTGATTCTTGACTTCCATTGATAGAGCAAGGTTGAGGATCTTTTGGTCTACCTGCGATGGTTCATTCTGAGAATAATTCCGTAGAAATTAAAATGTCTTTTACTGAAAGTGTCAGTGATCTTTTTAGAATGCTGATAAATTTCCCAAGACTTTCATTTCTACCAGATTCCTTCTGAGCATACTGGACCAAGGATTTACCTAAATATTTTACTTTCTTGTTTCTCTATGTTCTTACTATGAGATCTACCTTCAATGATCAATGTTTCTGAGCCATAGAGTGCTTCAGGTTTGATTGATGACAATGTGGTGACTGAGTGAATAGTGCAGACGTGACCAGCTCCATCAATTTGTGTAATTACGAGTGTTTCTAGTGGGATATCCATGTGTATCTAGTGTGTGATTGTCAAGTGTAAAACTCTTTTGTAACTGATACTAGTGAATCTACTGACAACTACTTCCGTAACGAGTAATCCCGTTTTTATTGAAAACGAAGGAGTGCGTCACCAAGCTTTACTATGAGCGCTTGCGAAGAATGCAGGGAAGTGCTAGCGAAGGCTCTCAAGGTACAGTGTATAACTTGTGAAAAATGGCACCACAAGAAATGAGTTACCAATTTTAATAGGTTTACAGAGTGGAACTGCCAAACGTGTGTGAATACCAAAAGTACACGGAAATCAGGCCCTATTAATAAAACCGCCCCATCATTGGACAGCATATTCTCCTTACTACAAGAATCGACAGAGGAAGTGCGAAGAATGAAGGAAGAACAGAAAGTGCGAGAAACTGATTTAGGGAATTCTCTTGAACTCTGCCACAAAAAATTGGACGACACAGCAGAATTAATTGCAAACCAGCAGAAATAATTAATTAAATGTACCAATCAAATTGACAAATTAAGACAAGAAAATTGCAGTCTAAAAGAAAAAGTCAAGGTGTTAGAAACCCGTGTTGGAGATGTGGAGCAATAGTCACGAAGGAATACCATCGAAATACGTGGAGTTCCAGATTTACCAAATGAATCCGTCCAGGACACTGTTAAGAAATTCGGACAGGCTTTGGATTTACAAGTAAGTCCAGAAATGATAGATGCCTGTCACCGCCTTCCAAAATCCCCGAACCAAACGCACAGGGGAATCATAGTGAAATTCGTGAGGAGAACCGACAAGGAACACTTCATGTAGAGACGGAGAATCAAGAGGAACCTCTCTACTAGACATGCAAATCTTCCTGGTGACAACACAGTCTACATAAACGAAAGCTTGTCCCCCCAGAGAAGGAAGCTCCTGGCCCCGGCACGAAACACACGCAATGAAAAAGGCTACGCATTCATTTGGGTAAGAAATGGCATCATTAAAATGCGTAAGAATCAAGATTCTGATGCAATAATTATTAATAGTGTAGAAGACTTAGCTAAACTGTAAATATGTTGTCTACTTCTATATTTCCTATTTACTATCAGAATGTGCGTGGTCTGAACACCAAATTGGACAAACTGAACACAAACATTTTAGTCAATGACTTCTTAGTTATAGCTCTTAGTGAAACATGGCTAGATTCGAGTGTTTATGGTGCCGAGGTCTGTAAGGAGAAGTACAGAGTATACCGTGCGGACCGAGGTCGTGGTAACGCGGGGAGGGGAGGGGGTGTGCTAACAGCTGTCAGGGAAGATGTAACGGTACTTCAGGTAGAGCCCATTTCTAGCAGTTACGAAGGCTTACTTCTAAAATTAAACTTTCAAGGAAAGACATGGTTTATTGTTAACTTGTATATACCTCCGTCCTCAAAGCTGGAAGTGTATTCAGAAGTATTCCAATGGCTAGAATCACACTGCGAGGCTCATGACAATAATGTACTAATTGTTGCGGATTTCAATATACCAACAATAACCGATAACAATGACGATTTAAACAGAACTCAGCAAAGTCGAGAACTAAATCTTTTTATAAATCTATGTAATATGATCTCATATAATTCAGTCCAAAACAGCCACGGTAAAACGTTAGACTAAGTTTTAGCCACTCAGAATATAACAAATGTGAAATGTACACGAAACACTGAACCCCTACTGCCTGAGGATGTCCACCACCCCGCTCTGAATATAGAAATGCAGGCCACTTCTACAAATAAAAATGCAAAATTGATTATCAAACATCATACAGTTTTAAAAACGCAAACTTTGAAAATCTAAGGGACTCGAACTGGGACTGTTTATACAAATGCAATAATGTCGATATTGCAGTAGACTGCTTTTACTCGAACCTATACGGGGTAATTAACGAATCGGTCCCTCAAATAAAATCGCAGAACAAAAGAAAATATCCTATATGGTTTACCGATGCCATAATTAAAAAATTACACGAGAAGGAATTTTATAGGAAACGAAGAAGATTGTCGGACTACTTCAACAGTCAGTTTAAAACAATGCGATCCGAAATAAAATCAGCAATAACATCAGCATATCAAAGGCACATTGAATCTATTGAACAGAATATCACAGAAAATACAAAATCCTTCTGGGCGTATGTAAAAAATAAAAAGAATAATAATAATAGTTGTGATACATTTTGCCACGACAGTAAAACATACGATAATGAACAAGACGTAGCTGAAGTTTTTGCGTCGTATTTCAAATCGGTTTACTCACCAAATAAAGCCCAATACTGCATGCCTCGCGATACATCTATCACTACCGACACTCTGCACATTGACAAAGTCACCTTACGTGAGGTAGAAGTAGCTATAAGAAAACTGAAGCCTAAATCCTCAGCTGGACCAGATCATATCCCGCCATATGTAATTAAGGGCTGTGCAGATGTTCTTAAGCACCCTCTCCTTTTCATATATAACTTAATTATTAAAACCGCCACATTTCCATCTAATTGGAAAAAAAGCCGAGTATGTCCATTTTTAAAATCTGGAAATCCAATGCTAATTACTAACTATCGTCCGATATGTATATTGTCAGCGGTAGCAAAGATTTTTGAATTCATTCTGTACCAAAGAATTTCCAGTTAAGTCAGACCATTCATATTCGAAAAGCAGCATGGTTTCCTCGCCCGACGTTCGACTATCACAAATATGGTCAACTTTACTGAATCAGTCTCCAGAACATTATACTCAGGAGGACAAATAGATGTTGTATTCACAGACTTTCAGAAGGCTTTCGACAAAATTAACCACGATGTCCTCCTGAAAAAACTCAAAATCTTAGGATTTTCTGATTTACTTATATGCCTCTTCAGCTCTTACCTTAAAGGCAGGAAACAATATGTGTCATTTCATGGAAAGAACTCTCGAGAATTTGAAGCTAATTCGAGAATAGTTCAGGGATCGAACCTTGGACCTTAAGTTTTTCTCATCTTCATAAACGATCTACCTCAAAGCATAAAGCATTCTAATTGTCTATTGTATGCTGATGACTTCAAGGTATATAGAAAAATATCTGTATCTACCGACTGCGACTTGCTTCAAAATGACCTGAACAGTATTATGGAATAGACTACAGAAAATTTATTAGGATTAAACGTAGAAAAATGTATCTCAATGTCGTTCACCCGGAATATAAACCCTATCGTTTTTAATTACAAGTTAGGTTGCAGTGTCCTGAAATCAGTTCATGAAAACAAAGATCTCGGTGTGTTGCTAGATCGAGAACTAACGTTTACCCCCCCCCCCCCCCTCATATACTGAAAATGATAGCTGACTCAAACAAGACACTTGGATTTGTTATCAGGAATACAAAACCATTCAAAAACATAAGCACGTGTATCCACCTGTATATCACACTAGTCAGACCTAAACTAGAATATGCTAGCATTATATGGAGTCCTAGATGCAAGACATATACCTCAATGATTGAAAACACACAAAAGAAATTCCTAAAATATCTACATTTTAAAAGAACAGCCAACTAGATACCATACCAGGAACTGCTAATACATTTTGATGTAGACAGTTTAGAAATACGAAGAAAAATAGATGCTATGAAATTCCTTTTCAAAATTATAAACAATTCAATTGATGATTCCGAATTCCTTTCTCTCATAAATTTCCATGTACCACGCATCAATTCTAGGAACAATATCACATTTGAAATTAAAGGAACCAGCACATCTGCCCTAAAAATTCACCGCTGAACAGACGATGTAATATTTTCAACAATGTTGCTCAAAGAAATAATGCCATAGATTTTAGTACTTCCTTGACAGTATTTTTGATGGAATTCCTAACCACTCTCCTGAAATAATGTCACAAACCTTGCAAATTGTAAATCATGAATTCTTACCACTGAGTCATTTTTCATAGCCAAGCTTGTATTACACATGCTTTATTTGTAATATACTGCTTTAATTGTACACCTAGTTATTTTAATTAGTTTTATTTAGTCACTGTTAGTTTAAGTTAGTATAAGTTTTAATATAACATACTGTGTAATCTTAATGCCACTGTAATTGGGATGAAAATCCTGTTGTGCGCAAATAAATAAATAAATAAATAAATAAATTACTGCGATATAATGTCTTAGATGTTGATTTTGTAATTACATCTATAGGTATAGGCCTTCTGGAATGTTGAAATTCTCTCTTTGTTTGCGTCACGATTCAATCGTGAAGTAAAGTACTAGCCCGTCATTTGCCTGGAGGGAGTGTGGATAATGCAGGGAAAAATCACTTAGGATGTGTACTGTCAGTGGGATTCAAACTGAATTGCTGCAGCTGCCATTAAGGCTTCTGAGAAATAAAGTATTTTGTGTTCTGATAGCTGCATATACATCGTAAGTAATAGGTAAGGTCTTCTATTGTAAGACATTCAAAACCTTGAAAGTATAAGTCAGAAAAATATAAATGATGTTTAAGTCCCAGGAATAGCAAGCTTAGTTATGGAAGGAAGGGTCGAGGACAAAAACTGTAGGGGTTGACCAAGGTTAGAAAACAAATTGCCTCGGATGTAGGGTGTCGGAGCTATGTAGAGATGAAACGATTAGCTCAGGACAGGGAGGAATGGAGAGCTGCATCAAACCAGTCAAAAGACTGAAGACTCAAACACACAAAAGTCCGCTAATGAGCACTTAAAGTCAGCTAATGAGCGCTAAACGCAGTGAAATATCAGCTCCAGGGTTGCTATTCTAACCTTATCAAATTTCTTAAAATTATTCATTGAGTTGAGAACTAATCCGAGACATATAGAACTAGATGAATGTCTATCGTGCTTACGTGTGTACAAAATATGTTTCTTATGCCTCGTGAGGTACATTATTAACAAATTGTTGTTTCTCTGTAGGGAGCACATATCATGGAAGGTACTGCAGACTACAAGGAAGTTACTATCCATGAGAAAGTGACTGCAGAGATAGTCCCGTTAGTCAAGAAGGAAACACCATCTTCATCGAGAGTTGTAAGTGCCTAATTATCTTGAGAGTAGCTTGTTTGGTTGTTAAGTCATGTTATATGCTTAATGATATCTGTTGTTCCTCCAGCAAGTGTGGCTGATATTTGCAAAGGTTTGTGAGGGGATCATTTGTACTGATCACAGATTTAAGAATTAATACGAAACCTGAATGTAATTGTAGTAATTTCTGAGGCCTTCTTTGGATTTTTAATATCTGGTGTTTGGTTGTTGCAAATTATCAAATTCCATGCATGATTTGCTTCTCCAATTTTGTATTGAAATTTTGTAAATGATCATAATATTTAAGATATTC
The DNA here is from genome assembly GCA_946902985.2 of Meconema thalassinum. Taxonomy (NCBI): domain Eukaryota; kingdom Metazoa; phylum Arthropoda; class Insecta; order Orthoptera; family Tettigoniidae; genus Meconema; species Meconema thalassinum. Next base: position 50,028,407 of record OX336388.2, on the reverse strand, counting down.
TCTATATACTCTAATCTCGCTTCAAATTCTGCGACACAGGAATAGTTTCTTAAACTTCAGACTACCTCGACAGAATACAGTGATACATTTATTAATTTCTGCATAACCTCTATACGAAAATGGAGTACCAACATATGAATGCTATATTGAGGCTGCTCTTAAATAATGTTGAATTTCCAAGGAAGACAGCCTTTCTCAGATGATCCAGGCCATTTTCTGTCCTTTAACTGGGTATGGTATGTCATGCAGTGAATCAATTACACAGAACAATACCAACAACCTCACAAATGGAACAAGGGAACAGTCTATCACAAATGACTAGGTTTCTATTCATGTTTGTTGTTAGTTCCTTCGGAGTGAAGTTGTGATTCCTCGTAAAAACGGAGGTCCCGTGACTCATGGTCGCTAGATTAATGGTAAAACGTGAAACTACATGCTTTCTTGCTATTAAAAACAAGTATTCCATGAAGTTTGTTTTGTATTTGCAACTGATGTGAGTGAAATGGCCATGGAGCCCTGTGTTATGGTACTGACCATGTTATCGGTAGATTGCTTCCTTATCCTCATGCTCTGCTGGTATTCTGATGCAAAGGCGGAAACTTCAATCTTGTTGCCTATATCCTGGGGTCAATGATGTGCTGCATTGCTTGTAGAGCCTCTTCGTACTGCGCATGAGCTAAGGTACATGAAAATATATAGCTTACATGTAATATAATAAGTATGAAAGAAGGTGTGTTAAGCCATATTGTCATTTAAAATCTATGATGGTTATTTACATTTTGTGCACCTTGATCGAGCCACCTTTCATCAAACGTTTGATCTTGATGGAGTGGACTAGCTTCGAGGTTTGGTTGACTATTCTAGCTCTTCTGATATCTACTGTATTTACTTTATTCAAATATCCATTCGGGATTTCTGATCAAGTGTGAAGAACGTTACTCTCTAGAAGCATGTAACGTGTGAATTTGTTGTAGTTGTGAGTGAAATATGAATTGTGTGTTTGCTATTGTGTTAGTATGGAGCTATTACTGAAGCGCTCTGTTAAAATGAATTTGGTGGACATCATTCTCATCTAAGACATTAGTAGGTCAAGTGGCAATAAACCAATAAGATGGGCAAACACCTGTTTTAGCCATAACCCAACAGGCTGGTGAATGAAACAATAGTGTGTATAACAGACACTTCAATTGGTGTGTTTACAACATTTACGTTAAGTTTGTGGATGTAAAATTAAGGCATGCATAAAACATATTGGGAATCTGTAAACATGATGCAAAAACCACAGCAATAACAAGAAAGCTTGGTTTGTGGCCATCATGGGAGATAGAGTAGATGACCTCGCTGCTCCGCTCTTAAAAGCAACTCCCGTCATCAGCATAGATGAAACTACAGACGTTACATTATGAAAGAATTTGGGGAATTAATCATCCAGAAGGTCAGGATACCTGCATATCTCTTGAAGAATAACCTGATATGAATTACATGTGATTATGATATTTATATTGTTACGGACTGTTGAAGAAGAAGGAAACTTATTAGACCGAGGCCCGGTGTTTGTAAAAAAAATATTCATATTCCATACTTTTAATACAGTGCCAAACAATCCTGATAAGATGTCAAGTATTATAAGTTCAATAAATATCTCCCTACCTTGAGTGTTCTCGAGATCAATATTGCTTTAGGAACTCAATACAGTAAAACGCACAACACACTATGCAATATTTCTTTACACAACATTCATCAACTTTGCTTGTTTATTATGACAGATATTAACGTTATATATTAACAGTGAGTTACTGCACCAACACCACTAAGTCTCCACACACACACACTCAATGCTAGTGATAATCTGCTTGGCCAACTCTTGGCATATGTGTAGGAACTGAAATGAATTCTGATTTGAACTTTACAAACTTTTCTGTCTTTGCCATGTATCCATTGACATAAGAAAACTCTATGAATGCGAAGTTGAATTAACTTCAGTATGTTATTTATTCCTTGATTTCTTCAGTGCAAGTTTACAAGTCAAGTGTAACACATAATTCTACCTATGCAAAGGGAATCATATTTTTGAAACAAGTCATATGGACCATGTTAGGGATATTAAGATTGCAGACTGTCCTATTCCGGACATCGTTCCACGTATCGAATCAGAAATAACATCTTCAGATCTGGAAGAGTTAAGCTCCTTCATGCGTCCTTACAAGACATGACATCTCCTTATGACCTAATAGCATTTCGGGATTAGGAGTTTTATTTTCACTACTGTATTCATGGCAAACTGAAGTGCTTATCTGTTAGCTGTTGTATAGTACAAAGAGTACGAGCCGTTTTGATGCAAGGATGAAGAACTGAGATATCTAATCCACCTGGGACTTGAACCTGGGACCACCGACAATGTACAATATTGTACTGATCACTGAGCTAATGGGGGATGCACATTAATTATATTATGTGAAGCTAACATATGGTTGCATTCGGTACCCACTGTGGACTTAAGGTCAGAATAACCCAATTGCATTAGGATTTCTGTATTCCCCTCAGAGATCCACTCATGGGGGCTAAGCAGTTGCCTTACAGGCACATGCTGGGATTGTTTAAACTAATGACCGTCATTACCTCCATCCCAATCCTGAGCATTGCTATAACATGCACTTGGTCTTTTGTGTATACTTATTACATAATTGAAGATATGAGATAAAAGTAAGAATCATACGAAGAAAGTAATTGTTAATTCTTAAGTCCACTTATTTTAACTTATGGTACGTTCTGAAGAAACCCTCCTTCTTACCACATTTCTTATAGTTGTTTCTCTTCTATCTCTTAATATCCCTATTTCTGCGGTGTTAGGGAGGAGGTGAAATGAATTTTGAACCTGTCTGTGGCAGTGGTTTTTACAACCGATCGCCCTTTTGTCCAGCCTATAATAGTTGTTAATGGGGATTGCTATTATTGAAATAAGATTAGGAGTCGGAAGGAAGCGACCATGGTCTGTTAAGTTTTCCTGTCCGTTGACCTGGAGATGAAAATGGGGAACCATGAACAACCATTTGAAGTATTTTTGTTGGTAGGTATCTTGCCCAGTCAGCTTCTGACAGTAATTACATAGCCTGGCACATTAAAGCTCTGTAATGGTTGAAATTAGCTCAGCCTTTTTCCTGTTCTAAGGCAGGAACTATAAAGGGTGGTTTCAATATATAAGTTTCAAACTTGCATCCATAAATTTCTGTATGTCAATTAATACCAACGATGCCTGGAATCCTGTATTGAAAACATTCTAACTGCCGTATGACTAAATATATAAATACATTTGAAATAGACTTCGCTATTAATAAGTTACTCCAATTTCTTCCCCGGCTTGTACCTACCTTGCAAACTATGTGCTCCCGTTCACCAGTAGACTTATTACTAGCGTTGAGTAGCAGCAACATACTCCACAATAAATTCCATCTAGAGGCATATAATTTATGTACTTACACTAAATTATTTTGTAATTTTGCTTTAATTGCAGTGTTTTGTGAGAAATGTGTTGTATAATATTGTAAATGTAAGATGTCTGACCTTCATTCTCGAAAGATGGGATGGTACAAATATTGAGGATATAGTCGCTTTTTACTTAATGATAGGTGGATGTGTTAGATCCTAACGCCTCCTAAAGCCTTCCAGTTAAAAATGTAAAAATGCATTCATTTGTCCTCAATCCTTAAAGCGATTACTTCCATTAAGGCAGTGAGACAGCATTTTGTTATCTTGAGGAGATTGTGTATTATAAGTTTTAGAATTAGGGTAGACATAACCACATCTGTGTAATGCTTCACTTCAACTCTGCCGTGATTTACAATTACATAGTTTCAGTATTAGTGATGCCAAATAAATAAAATAATTAATTAATTCACTTTATTCCTAGGACATGAAAGAAGAAACCCAGGATGGGGAAAGTGCATCAAGTGGAAACCATTGTAATGAGTAAGTGTACAACATATGGGGAAACATGTTTTTTAACTTTTGTGTATGCATAACTGAATGTTTTGGATATGAATGAGTTTTGTTTGCAACGTCAGATATATCTCGCATTTTACTGATTGTCTCGTCAAAGTAGATACATTATTGATATTAACTTAACTCTTCACTTGCCCACGAATTATTGTTCGGAAATCTCTCTGTCTGGAAGTATTTGAGAGAAGTTAGTTAGCCTGGTTGGTTCCTTAGTTTAGGGGCTGCGACAACGCGGTCATGTAGCTCCGCTTACTTAGGGTGTCTGTACAATCTGTCTGACAAACGGTGTTAATTGTGATGGTTATATTTGTGTGTGTTATCTGTTTTCAATTCAAGTAAGGACTGCAGACATTCAATTTTTCAAGTAGTTAATACTTTTACCGCCAAACGCCACCGTCAATGACCACTAGGTCAGATCTAGGTTACCAGATGTCACCGCCGTCGGCTCCTGGTGACGAACGTTGGAACATCAGAGCGTTAGTCAAGTGTTTAACCTACAATTTAGCTTCACACAGGTGTAATTAGTGGAAGATTCTGTAACATGCCATAAATCTACGACATGGGACCGCCGGCTTTACTTCCCCTCCGAAGGAAGGCATACTGAGGGATTTTAACGCTCTTAAAAATTCCGACGGGTTTGAACTCGTGATCTTGGGCATATACGCTCAGCATGCTTCCAACTATGCCAGAAATGTTCAATAACTCAAATACTAATGATGCTATATAAATATTTATTAGCACAATAGATGCCAGCAACTCTCTTTGTAATTGATTAAAATCTGGTAATGTTATGATGAAGACTTTGAAAGTTAAAAATTCAGTCATACCTCCCCTTAATGGAGACTTATCTGGCAATGAGGCAGACTTCGAGGTTCGGCAGGAGGAGAACAGGATGTAGGTTGAAGAAGTGGAGAGGGTGGTAAATAAACACGAATGCTTAAAGCGGCATGGTTAGTTGAATTTCAGCCAGAAATTGTAAATGGGAAAGCAGGGCTGAAATGGTTGCTTGGGATAATCGAATTCGAGTGGGGTTTAGGAAATGTACCCTCACACTAGAGAAAAGCAGTAATGACACCAATTTATAAGGAAGGTTACAGAAATTATAGTGGGCAAAGTGTACTCAGGCATTGTAGAAAGGAGAACAATTGGCCGAGAGTAAGATGGATGCTCAACATTTCAGTATGCGTCAAGTTACTGAGAAATGAGAAGAAGAGACAGTTGTGTTTGTGTGTCTAGAAAAGGCGTACGATAGAGCACCTGATGGAAGGTATTAATAGGAGTGTGGCGAGGCTTATGTGCCATTTGTTGAACTGGCTGGATGAATTTCAAGGTGAGTAATCTGGCCTATTCGGATGACCCGGTTGTAATGACGGCCTCTGTCGAAAGTTTGCAATCCTATATGTTTGAACTTGAACAGAAATGTGGGGAGAATGGTATGAAGATCAGCATTTCAACAATTGGGAAGAAATGCAAGAAAGTAGAATGCTCGGTTGAAATAACAAAATAAAAGCAGTGGAACAATTATTAATTCTGAATTAGACCAGAACGTGGCTTTTACATACTCCGTTTCATCTTCTGGGGGACATTACCTATTCAAATTAGTAACCATGGTCACCACTGCACCTGAATTATGTGCTAAATTATGTAAGTATGTGTTTTTATTCATTGCTCTTTTAACATAAACAACCGTGTTCCAACCGTGCTTGAATCTCATTCAACTGTCAACAAGGTGCTCACACCGAGTTGCACATATTGTTGCCAACATGTGGGATACAAAATACCGCACACTTATTGAAGGTAATTGGTGCGTGACAAAAAAAAAACAGGGATGTATGTATCACTAACGCAGCTTGCAGGCTAAAACCATTGTCAAAACCCATTGGATTAGACAAAACGAAGGTTTGGATTGGATTTCGCCTAACAATGATTGGTCTAGGCAAAAACCATTCTTCTGGATAAACATATTGGGCTAGGCAAAAACCATAGGTTTGGGTGAATATTATTCATGAGTTTCTACCCCCATTGTGCATGACAAAATCAGGGTTGCTTATGTTGGCTGCGGGTCGCGCTACCTAACAAGTATTGGTCTAGGCAAAAACATTGGTTTGGAAGAAAATTATTGATGCATTATGATTTTCTTGATTGTTAATTTGCAACACGCACAATCCTTGTCAAACTTTAAGACTGAAACTTGGCGCATTTTCAAATTAGCTTGATGGTGCTGTGTTGTTTTACGACACTGGACATGATATAGTACCAAATGCGCGGGGTTGGCAATACTGTCTTTGACGATAAATCACACGCATAATGGCGGACACAGCTGGACTCCTTTTTACCCATATATGTTGTCATATGTAAACGGGATTTTGGGAGGGTTATGGTCAGCTGAGGAGTAATCATTATTACTACATCAATTCCTGGTTTGTTTTTTATCATTTGGTAAGGTATTTTGGCTAATTTATGTACTATAGAAAATTGTATCGTTGGTGTCTCGTTCAGTGCTAACGAACATTTTAAGTACTTGGGCTGTGCATTCTCTCAGGTTGGTAGTACTGTATGGTGAGGAAATAGGGTCGAGATGTAGAAAAGCCAATGCAGGGAGTTCTCAGTTGCGATGCACAGCATTCTGTTAGTGTAGCGCCAAAACTCTCCCCACATCGCTCAGCATTCTGTTAGTGTAGCAATGAAACTCTCCCCACATCGCTTAGAACTCTGTTAGTGTAGCAATGAAACTCTCCCCACATCGCTCAGCATTCTGTCAGTGTAGCGCCGAAACTCTCCCCACATCGCTCAGCATTCTGTAAGTGTAGCAATGAAACTCTCCCTACATCACTCACATTATGTTGGTGTAGCGATGAAACTCTCCCCACATCGCTCAGCATTCTGTTAGTGTAGCAATGAAACTCTCCCCACATCTCTCAGCATTCTGTAAGTGTAGCGATGAAACTCTCCCCACATCGCTCAGCATTCCGTCAGTGTAGCGCCGAAACTCTTCCCACATCGCTCAGCATTCTGTTAGTGTAGCAATGAAACTCTCCCTACATCTCTCAGCATTCTCTTAGTGTAGCAATGAAACTCTCCCCACATCGCTCAGCATTCTGTTAGTGTAGCAATGAAACTCTCGCCACATCGCTCAGCATTCTGTTAGTGTAGCAATGAAAATCTCCCCACATCACTCAGCATTCTGTTAGTATAGCAATAAAACTCTCCCCACATCGCTCAGCATTCTGTAAGTGTAGCAATGGAACTCTCCCCCACATCGCTCAGCATTCTGTTAGTGTAGCAATGAAACTCTCCCTACATCGCTCAGCATTCGGTTAGTGTAGCAATGAAACTCTCCCTACATCGCTCAGCATTCTGTTAGTGTAGCTATGGAATTTTCCCCACTTCGCTCAGCATTCTGTCAGTGTAGCGCTGTAACTCTACCCACATCGCTCAGCATTCTGTTAGTGAAGCGCCGAAACTCTCGCTACATCGCTCAGCATTATGTTAGTGTAGCGATGAAACTCTCCCCACATCGCTCAGCATTCTGTCAGTCTAGCAATGAAACTCTCGCTACATCGCTCAGCATTCTGTTAGTGTAGCAATGAAAATCTCCCTACATCGCTCAGCATTCTGTTAGTGTAGCGATGGAACTCTCCCCACATCGCTCAGCATTCTGTTAGTGTAGCAATGAAACTCTCGCCACATCGCTCAGCATTCTGTTAGTGTAGCAATGAAAATCTCCCCACATCACTCAGCATTCTGTTAGTATAGCAATAAAACTCTCCCCACATCGCTCAGCATTCTGTAAGTGTAGCAATGGAACTCTCCCCCACATCG